>OX422223.1:256535810-257806435 GCA_949130495.1 Sambucus nigra | reverse complement strand
GAGAGTCAGGACCACACCCGAAATCCCCTCAGCAGCGCAGAAAACATATGAAAACCCCGCATATGGCCTAGGACTATATCCACCCTGCATTCACTAGCCAGGGGGCATCACCAAGCGCGCGAACTTCCCCTATGATGTCATTTAGAGAGGTGTGTTTAAGTAAATTAACATTTACCATTTTAAATCTCATTTTCATTTTCAATTTCCCATTACCACAATTTCCATTTCCATTATCCATGTGTTTGGTTCTTTTTATTCGAACCTATCATCATTAAAAAACTAGGTTCATTTTATTTGAACCAATCATCTCTAACACAACTTGGGTTCATTTTTAGTTGAACCTATCATCTTTAAACAATTTGGGTTCATTTTATTCGAACCTATTCTCATCGAATACTGTCATTAATATTCCTCAAATTACAAGTCCCGACTAAATCTCCAAATGATCATTGTGATCCTACAAGTCCCCAAAGTTCATATAACTTTTATAAGCCCTTAAGTCTCCAAGCATGGGCATTTAACTTCCTAACTTCAAAAAGTTTAAATAAAAGAAGAAATGCCTTAACATTTCTTTAAATACCCCGGGAAATAAACCCCAGATGACCCAATTCTAATCTAGGGTGGCGACCAAACTCAACTAATACTCTAGGATTCTAAGTTTTCTTCATTTAAGAAGGTTCCTAGGTCCTAAGCCTAAAGAAAAAGATCAAAATTTAAAAAGAAAAATGACTCAAAACTGCAGGACCCGAATCGATTCACCCCCAGGGCCGAATTGATTCGCCCTGAAAGCGAATCGGTTCGGAATAAAAATCCAACATTCTGCATACTACCGAATCGATTCGGCCTTAACCCGAATCGATTCAGGTACACAGACCTGGAAAACTGCATCTATGCGAATCGATTCACCCTAGGGGCCGAATCGATTCGCCCCTGCGAAAAAGCCAAGTTTGGATATGGAGTTCTAAACTCCAAATTTTTCCCAAACCCAAAACCAACTAAACCAAAATCATTTGCTGCAATTACTACACCAAAAATACCTCTAATTACCAACATTAACATTATTTTATCATCCAAATCAATTTCCAAGGGTTAATACCCATAAATCCAACAAAACCCTAACTAAACTAAATCATAACAATCCACAACTATCAATGCTAATTAATCCACTTAAATAATATAATAGCAAGTAGGTAACTTGCCTTGATGTAGGAAATTCAGATTTGGTGAAGATGAAAGCAAGAACAAACTCCAAATCTTCAATCTCTCTCTTTCTCCAAAGCTCTCCTCTTCTCTCTTTACTCTCTCTAGGTCTAGAAGTGTGTAATAGAAGAATGGGGATAGAGTTGGGAAAATAAAACAGGGCTTAAGTTTAAAAGCCCACTTAAATGATCAATACACGATATAATAAATCGCAACTACACATTTAAGCTATAACCAGTCAAAAGTGCCCAAAATGCCAAGATGCAATATAGCACTTATTTTGACTGTCTCGCACCTACCGGGACTAACTACACCCTCCAAATTATCATTTGGAAATTTATAACTCAATTAAAGTTCCGGTTTCACATTAAACCAAAATGTCATTTTATATTCTTATGACACTGTAAATCACCACATGGATATTTTTACCTACTCATTAGGTAATCATACAAAATTTCAGTAAATATTAACCTTTTTCATATTAAATTAATATTTACTCAACATCCATCATTTTATAATTAATTACTACACCTAGTAAATAAATATAAAATAGGCTCTCAAAAGTGAGGGTTGTTACATACTCCCCCCCCCCCCCCCTTATGAGGGAATTTTTCCCCGAAAATTCAGGCGTGCCTTGCAAGAAGAAATGCGGATACCTTTCCCGCATGTCATCCCCGCGATCACATGTCGACTCCTCGACACTACGGTGACCACATTGCACCACAACCAACGGTACTACCGACGATCTCGATCGCCGCTCTCCACGCTCTAAAATAGCAATCGACTACTCTTCATAAGGAACGATAAGTTGCATATACTTCGAAAGAAATGTGCCTAAGGGCACCATCACATCTCTTGTATTTCCATACAGGAGAGATATGGAACACGTTATGAACTTGCTGCAAATATTTTAGTAGAGCAAGTTAATCGGATACCGGACCCACCTTAACATATATAGGAAAGGTCCAACATAACGTGGTGCAAGTTTTCCTTCTACTCGAAACGCTTAATGCCCTTCATAGGCGACACTCGCACCAACACTTGGTCCACCAACCTCAAAGTACACATGCCTTTTCCCCGCATCGACTTAGCTCATTTTTCGATCTTGGTTATACGAATGCAATTCTGAATGGGTTCGATTTTTGAAGAAGTATCTCGGATCATTCCAGGTCCGAGAGACTTATTATCTCGCATCTCTAACCAACAAGCGGGAGATCCACAAGGCCTACCATACAAGGCTTTTTAGAGCGCCATCCCGATAGTGAATCGATACGAATCATTATAAGCGAATTCAAATAGTGGGGGACTCTGTTCCCGACTATTCTTGAAGTCAAGCACGCAAATAAGGAGTATATCCCCCAACATATGGTTTACCCTTTTGGTCTGTCCATCTGTTTGAGGATAATAAGAAGTACTAAACTTCAATCCGATTCCCATGGCTGCTTGAAAACTTCGCCACAAATGGGAAAACGAAAGTCTTGTCTCGGTCGGAAACTACAATCGAAGGCACCCCATGCAGTCCAACAACCTCTTCATGCCCGGCCACAAATGCTGGCGGTGCTCAACTTGACAATTAAGTCGTTACCCTGATGCACAGCAACCTTAGAACCGCGAGATTCCTCCATATATGCCCTTCTTAAGTCCTTCTCATCTGGGGTAAAAATTCTCCTATGGAATCACACCCTGCCCTCAGAACTAGTAGAGCAGGATACTGTTTCCCTCAATCAACAACTTGTGTATTTGACTTTAACCACCCTCGTCCCTCCTACGACATCTTGCAACAAAATTTTGCTCGAACGAAGGTTTAAGTTCTGCCTAGGAAGTAGTACCTTCCTTTCCATACAGCGATCACCCCCACGATGAATTTTAATTCAAAAATGGGATAATACTTCCCACAAGTTTAAACTTATGAGGCGCATAAACAACAAGTCTATGCTTCAGTATTATTACTCCCCATCCTGGCAGAGGCTTGTTAATTGAATCCACCCTCGAGCTTAAAAACATGGGATCATGAGTGAGAATCAATTCACCCTTCTTTAGGAAAGCTGAGTGCCAACGTAACATTCTAACTACGAGAGGCCTCATCTCCTTTGGCCTAACCAACCAAACTTCTCAAAATCTCACAATTCTCGTTACTAGGAAACAATCCCTCTTAGAGTTAAAATACAATATGTTCGTTGTCAAATCCCAACAACCCTCCTAAACTAACGTTACATACTAAAGGCCTTATGTCCAAACAATCCTAAGGTCTACCTACCTATACTATATCCTATCTATTTAAGTCGTATACACGTAATACTAAGTATATCCCTAGTGCCCAAGACCTTTCTCAACTCCCGACATTTGCTCGGTTTTGTGCGTGGGACGTCTCGCTGAAGCGAAATCCAAATAAGGAACCCTCCTGTTACACTACTACCTCGCGCTGTCGGTCATCAAGATATACAGGTCTAAGACACATGTTCGGGACCGAAAAGATTCTATTTATATACATTACCATTTAAATAACTGAAGTTTTAACAATTCAAACATTCACTTTCCATAAATCCTTATAATTATATACCCCACAATATATATATACCTTTTTAAATAGCCTTCTTATCAAGGCATAACCAGAAGTCTTAATTCGACTTCGCATCCCAGTCTCCCTCACATCGTTCAGAGGAGAGAACTGTATACAGTGCTTCTATTTCGCACTTTAATAGCCATTAATCACTCTTCTACGTGATTCTCGGCTAAACCTTTCCACCCATCTAAACAAAATTAAATTAACTAAAAGAAGCAAGAACACCATCTCTCCACTTCCAACATCGATGAGGTTCACGCGTGGAGCGTCCCGCAAAAGCAAAATCCAAACAAGGAACCCCTCCTATACGCTACTACTCAACTTTGTCAGTCGTGGAGATAAGGCATAGCAATCACATCATACCCAACCATGGCAAGGACGAGTAAATTGGCCTCAAAGCACAAAGTACCAGAAGAATCACAAGAAATCCCTATATGTTTACAAACAAGGAATTGAGCGAACCATCACTCGTAGAAACTCAACGCTAATAAAAATACTGTCAGCAGATCTTATCAAATCTGTAGTCTGAGAATAGCTCATAAAATAAATGAGCGCGTAACACCCACATCGAATAAAACATAACTCAAGTACCTCCAAAATAGAAAATTACCCTTAATGGCGGGCGGTGATAAAGAATATGGAGGAAGTATAACCTCCTGAATTTGATAAACTCTCCCATACAGTAACTTTCCCTGCTGCATGGGAACAACCGGATCAGGTACCTGAGGTGGAAACTGAACGTATGGCTACTGCGGAGTCCTAGGAAACTGACCCCCAATCCATCGAGGACACTCCATCTTGTAATGACCTGCCTCCACACATAGGAAGCACCGTCCCTTCATATCCTCTCGACCCACGATATTTCTAAACTGGGTAATGCCTGGGCCCAGATGGTCTTTTCTTCCATGACCACCCTGACCTGCATATCGCAAAGCACCTTTACTGTGCCTAATGTTATTTCCACTCGCAATAAACCCTCCAAAATGTTGTCTCTTAGACGAAACCCCTTGTCAAGGGTCCCTTTCTTTTTGCTTACTACCCGAAGGTTGGGATGAGGGAAATACTCCTCCTCCAATCCCATGTTCTCCAAGCTTTCCTGCTTGCCCCACGACATTAGCTTTCTTGCTACACGGTGTATATAACCGATGCTCATGGTAATGGGATGAGGCTGCATTCATAACCTCACTAAAGGTTTGTAAAGATGGATTACCCAGAAATTTCAGCCGGATTCTCCAGTTTAGACCTCACATAAACTTTGAGATCTTCCTATCTTCCGGAGCCACTTCATCCGGTACAAAAATCGCCAACCGTATAAAGTCCTCTACATATTTCGCCACAGATCTCTCTCCTCGTACAACATCCTGGAGCTTCTCTCTCATCTCCCTATGAACTGCGGGAGGAACGTACTCACGTTCGAATAAAGCCCAAAACTCAGTGATCGTCATTGTGTCTCTCTGCTTTGGTGTGGTTATTGTCTCCCACCCATATAACGCAGATCCGACAAGCTTAAAAGTGGCAAGGACTTGTTTCTTTCCTCGCTACATTCTATCATTCGAAGGTGGCGTTGCCTGTTCTCTTTCCATGTATTGGCTTTAATAACATCCGTGCCTCCCTCGAATTCCGGGGGATTGCCCTTTAGAAAGGACTCTCTAACCCTTTCCCACGGTGTAAGTCCCGTAGGAGCTTGAACATCGTGAGCCCATTGTTGAGTCTGTGGCAAATTGTTGGACCACTGCGGTCATGGCGGCGTTAACCGTTTGAGCCACAATGTTTGCTACATCCGCAGCGTTAACTGTCCCTTGTGGCGACGGTGGAGAATCTACCACCTCTTCTAAAACCCTATTACGTCTCGCTGGGCGACCTCTCTAGGCGGCATTTGAGATGAAGAAACAATAGAGTTAAAATACTAACTGAAACTATCTATCTCGCAGAAGATGGCAAACATAGACAACTACATAGTCCTAACATTAGGCTCTATATCAAAGAACGCTACGGTAGAACGTGAAGAATCAACATAGATCCTAAAGACTCTAGAACCTGAGGCTCTGATACCATCTATAACAACCCGCGATCCGAGATAAGGGGTGGCCAGCCCGATACTCAAACGTAACAGGAATCATTGATAGATATCATTCTTAGCATCAACAAAAATAAACTGAGTATACGGGAAAACCACCCAATAAATCAGAAAACGGGTTGCCAAAAAGTTTAAAAATTTAAAACCAGTTAAGAAAATTAAATTTAAACAACCCAAATCTGATAAGCAAGTGGAATTCCACAAGAATATAAATAATACAACTAAGATGAATGTATACAGAAGGACCGAATAAGCTGTCGATCCACAGCAACATACAAAGAAGTACCATAATTTAAATATCTTACATAATACATTCATTAATCAAATACAAAAGTTTGGGCCACACGCCCGAGTATAAGATCCGATCATATCTAGAACACAAAGATGAAAGCGTCTAATACGATGTCCTGTAATAACACGCAAAATCTTACAGCTCGTCGAAAGCAAAGGAATGGGAACATTAAAGCGGGCGTCCTTGCGGTGGAGCACCTGAGCGGATACAATCATATACAAAATAAGGAAAGTAAACCGATCAGGGTTGGGTTCTATATGATCACCAGAAGAAATAAAAAGCATGATAGAAATTAACAGTTATGCATAAATGATAAGGATGATAAACTTACATTACAATTTAACTAAATGAAGAAATGAAATGTCATATACATAAAAGAAATAAAAGTAAATAACTTAAATTTAAAACCTTTCCTCATTTATCAAATTTCCATTATCTTTTATATTCCTTAATAGGAATAAAACCATTTATTAACTTCCATAGTTAATTATCTTTCCATTTCATCTTTCCATTCCTTAATAGGAATACCATTAGTAATCAAGTGCTCTTTATGGCACATATCTCATTAATCTCATTCCCGTGCTCTTTATGGCATATATCCATCAAGTCCCACTTGATGCAGAAAAGTTATATTCATATACATATAACGATTCTAAGACTGCACCTCCGAGTTTCCCCACTGGGCGCGCCCCTAAATGACCATCATCTTCCAGGGGCCTATCAAACAAGGCAGCCTGGGATCACAACGCAATGTCGGGAAGCGGCCATATGCCTGTGGGAGAGTCAGGACCACACCCGGAATCGCCTCGCCAGCTCAGAAAACATATAAAAACCCCTCATATGGCCTAGGAATATATCCACCCTGCATTCACTAGCCAGGGGGCATCACCAAGTGCGCGAACTTCCCTTGTGATGTCATTTAGAGAGGTGTGTTTAAGTAAATTAACATTTACCATTTTAAATCTCATTTTCATTTTCAATTTCCCATTACCACAATTTCCATTTCCATTATCCATGTGTTTGGTTCTTTTTATTCGAACCTATCATCATTAAATAACTGGGTTCATTTTATTTGAACCAATCATCTCTAACACAATTTGGGTTCATTTTTAGTTGAACATATCATCTTTAAACAATTTGGGTTCATTTTATTCGAACCTATTCTCATCGAATACTGTCATTAATATTCCTCAAATTACAAGTCCCGACTAAATCTCCAAATGATCATTATGATCCTACAAGTCCCCAAAGTTCATATAATTTTGATAAGGCCTTAAGTATCCAAGCATGGGCATTTAACTTCCTAACTTCAAAAAGTTTAAATAAAAGAAGAAATGCCTTAACATTTCTTTAAATACCCAGGGAAATAAACCCCAGATGACCCAATTCTAATCTAGAGTGGCGACCAAACTCAACTAATACTCTAGGATTCTAAGTTTACTTCATTTAAGAAGGTTCCTAGGTCCTAAGCCTAAAGAAAAAGATCAAAATTTAAAAAGAAAAATGACTCAAAACTGCAGGACCCGAATCGATTCGCCCCCAGGGCCGAT
Organism: Sambucus nigra; assembly: GCA_949130495.1. Lineage (NCBI taxonomy): Eukaryota > Viridiplantae > Streptophyta > Magnoliopsida > Dipsacales > Adoxaceae > Sambucus > Sambucus nigra. The sequence goes on along the minus strand of OX422223.1, from coordinate 257,798,753 downwards.
TCGCCCGGCCGAATCGATTCACCCTGAAAACGAATCGGTTCGAAAGACAAATCCAACATTCTACATACTGCCGAATCGATTCGGGTACACAGACCTGGGAAACTGCATCTATGCGAATCGATTCGCCCTAGGGGCCGAATCGATTCGCCCCTGCGAAAAAGCCAAGTTTGGCTATGGAGTTCTAAACTCCAAATTTTTCCCAAACCCAAAACCAACTAAACCAAAATCATTTGATGCAATTACTACACCAAAAATACCTATAATTACCAACATTAACATTATTTTATCATCCAAATCAATCTCCAAGGGTTAATACCCATAAATCCAACAAAACCCTAACTAAACTAAATCATAACAATCCACAACTATCAATGCTAATTAATCCACTTAAATCATATAATAGCAAGCAGGTAACTTGCCTTGATGTAGGAAATTCAGATTTGGTGAAGATGAAAGCAAGAACAAACTCCAAATCTTCAATCTCTCTCTTTCTCCAAAGCTCTCCTCTTCTCTCTTTACTCTCTCTAGGTCTAGAAGTGTCTAATAGAAGAATGGGAATAGAGTTGGGAAAATAAAATGGGGCTTAAGTTTAAAATCCCACTTAAATGATCAATACGCGATATAATAAATTTCAACTATACATTTAAGCTATAACCAGTCAAAAGTGCCCAAAATGCCAAAATGCAATATAGCACTTATTTTGACTGTCTTGCACCTACCGGGACTAACTACACCCTCCAGATTATCAATTGGAAATTTATAACTCAATTAAAGTTCCGGTTTCACATTAAACCAAAATGTCATTTTATATTCTTATGACACAGTAAATCACCACATGGATATTTTTACCTACTTATCAGGTAATCATACAACATTTCAGTAAATATTAACCTTTTTCATATTAAATTAATATTTACTCAACATCCATCATTTTATAATTAATTACTACACCTAGTAAATAAATATAAAATAGGCTCTCAAAAGTGAGGGTTGTTACAAAATCTATGGGGTTGGCATGTTTTTTTCTTTTAGTATTGGACCGACGGATCTCAATAGTTGACTAAACTATAAATTAGTATATCGAGAGGGTTCGTTGTTTGGATTTTGCTTGCGAGACGTCCCCCGCACAAAATTAGCAATTGTCAGAAGTTGAGAGATGTTGGGTTCTAGGATGTTTTTACTACTTTTTACAAGTGTGGAGGTATGACACATCGGCCGGTGTTATATTATACGAGTTAAAATCAGTAAGACCAAGGAGTGCATTGATGAAAGAACTTAGTCATGTTTACACCACTAGTGGAATAAGTGGGACAATCTCTGGATGAATGGAGTCACGGTCAATAGATTATTTGAATATACTTTGCTTTATAAATATACATGATATGTATGGCTCAGTTTGGATGTATAAGTGTCATTTATATGTAATGTTTGTGCATATGTTCATATAATATATGATGTATGGACATCCCAGTAGTATTGTGATAGGCGTAGATGAGCCTTTTTCTTTCATCTTATGGGACACAAGTACAGATTAATTGGCTATAAACTTATGGTAGTTGTTCAGAATAAGTTTTGGTATTATGCTTCAGTGAATTCCGAGGACGAATTTCCGTTGGGGGGGGGGGGGGGGGGGGGATGTAATACCCCTTGTTCTCAGAATAAAATATTATGACAGAATTTAATTAAATAAATTCAAATTTCAATTAAATTGGTGGAATTTAAATTAAATTGGTAGAATTTTAATTGGGAATAAATTGATTATTCGTGATTGTATATAGATTGGATTCAATTGGGAATAATGGGCTCACTCATGAAAAATAATTTGAATGCTAATTAACTTATGGTTATGTGTTGATTAAACACAATGAAAATGTGGATGGGTAAAAAATAATTCGGACAAGTTTTGAGATGTTTTGGGGACTTGTTTAGGTGTTTTAGACCTCTAAAATTGAGCCCGTTTGGGCCATTTCGATTATGGGTTTAAGTTCATTTGGGGGCCAAAAAAAGAGATTAAAGCTTAGCTCGGGATTAGCTAATGATATAAGTTAATTAGGGAGTTAGAGAGTCTCATTCATTCATACAAAGCTAAACCTAGCAGCCCCCATCCATATAGTTAAGTTAACAAGATCAAAAGGGGGAAGAAGACTAAGATGCAAGAGAAAAGGCAGTCAATTTTCAACATAAGGCAAGAATTCTCTTGTTAAAATTTACTTCCAATATACTTCTCGATTCATTGATGTATTTTCCCATGAAATTTTTGGGCTAAAATATATGATTTTATGATGATAAGATGAAATTATCCTTATGCATGTAGAAGAACAAATCTGAATTTGATGTTTAATGATTGAACAAATTGATGTTAAACCCAAAAATTTGAAATTGAGTAAATCTTGAATTGGGCGTTAGATCCATGTTATAGGACCTTTATTTAATGATCATTATTATCCATTTATAGAGTCGTAAATTGGAGCCTGATTAAATATGAATATGGGTGCATCAATGGTCGATAGTTAATTAAGGGATCGTTAATGGAGGTCTAGATTGTTTTGAAATTAAAAAAAAAAAGTCACTTAGAGACTATTTTTGATATAGTATACTTGGGATTATAGATTTTTGAAAAAATAGATTCCTTACTAAATTAAGTTAAGAACGCGTGGGAAGTGGTTTCGTAATTTTTAGAGTTGTCATGAATATTTGATGATTATTTTATGAACAATACGCAGTGCTAAAAAATTCTAAACCGAATATGAGACTTTGATATATTTTTTTCATAATAGTATATCAATGAATTTATCTTTTGTAAAAAAAAGAAGGTCCTTATTAAAATGAGTAAAGAATGCGTAGGCACTGGTTCATAATTTTTGGAGTTTGGGTGAATATTTTATGATTATTTTCTGAACAACACACATGGCTGAAATTTCTACCAAATTATTGAAAATCGATCGACTTTCCCATTTTCCTTAGGGTTGAACCGTAATTTGAATATTGTGTTAACGATCCTAATTTTTTTTATTCTTACCTCATTCGATTGAATGACTCACTGGGAATAATTCTGGACATAAATTAGGTAAATGTGTTTGGAGTTAATCCTGGAATCATATACGCGAGAATGAACTATATTATTAAGAGATTATTGGATATGTGATATAATTAGTAGTTAAATGAGTACATAACAATATATGTATGTTAGGAGTTGGTGTATATCTATAAAGAGATAGATGTACTCATGGTGTGGAGGCAGAATAAACGAAGAGTTGAATTTAGTAAAGATATTATTTGAAGATTTATGAGACTCATTGGGGTAATTATAAGGATACTTACCTATACATATTATGTCCTAAAATATGTATTTATTATTTGTGTGAGCATACCTATGTTCGTGGATAGCCTCTTGACTGGGGTTGCGTACGTCTCGGGTCCGGAGCACGCGTCAGAACAGGTGGGCTAGGCATGTATAGGTCATTATTATAGTAGCTACGTAGCAGTGCCACTTACGAGGAGGTAGGTGTGAATATTGGGATTCATTGTCACCGTCAGAAGGTACGAATCGTGCAATGGTGTACAGCGTATGGATCACCCCACTTGCGAATATTTTGTAATGTCCGTTTGGATGAGGTATTCCTCCAGACATATCGATAGAGCATGAACATGAACTCAAGGAAGGTTCCTTTGTGTGTCGTATAAATGTAAGGACATATATAATTATATAAATTAATTGAGATTAATTAATGTAAATTTATAATTGATGGTTAAGTTACTTTTGTGTGTAATATCATTGGGGTACTCTGGGAAATGGCATTATGTATGTGGAAAATTATATTTAGTTCCAGAACTATGATAGATTCATCATGTATTTATTGTGATTATTAGTATTAGTATTTTGTGGTCGGTGACTTGGATCAATATGCATGTAGTATTATACTTAGATGAGGGGTGAGGTACTTAATGCATGTGAGTGCCAATGGGTGGAACATACCTTGATTTAATTGTATTATTGCATCTTAATTTTTGTACGTTAATTCTTGCAACTCTAGGGAGCTGACCCAAATTAAAAAAATATTTTCCCCGCGGTTTATATAGATAGGGACAACATCGCTGATAGGAGATTAAACTTGCGGTCATATTTGCACAGCGACTACTTTAGATCATTTGATTCTAGCATAAGTTGATATCTTCGTTTCAGTTAGTTTATTGTTTTGAATTATTGTATGGGCATAAGCCCTAGTTTATTATTCTATTATTGGTACAATTGTATTGTTGTTGTATTTTTTTATGAGTAGTTTGGTGTTAGATTATTATTTTATTATCGGTTGGTATTTAAATGGTTTTTGTGCATGTCACTTTGAAAGAAAAATCCAAATATGTTACAATTATTATTATTATTATTATTATTATTATTATTATTATTATTATTATTATTATTATTATTATTATTATTATTATTATTATTATTATTATTATTATTATTATTATTATTATTATTATTATGCTTAGATTCATATAAATTATTATACAAGCCCAATCTTCAGTGCCTTGTGTATAGCCATCCTTTACGTGAAAATGTGGGTTGTTAAAACCTCCATTACCGAAGGTACTCTTGTCATCCATTTGATTAAGATTAAATTTAAGATGACATGCAAGGGATACTAAAAGGCGAACGAACTCTATCATTGAAACAGGAGTAAGCGTCTCATCACAATCAACCCCCTTTACTTGGGTATACCCTTGAGAAGCTAACTAAGCTCTATTTTGAATAATGATACCATTTTCATCCATTTTATTTTTGTAGATCCACTTAGTACCAATGATATTTGTATCACTAGGTCGGGGGACCAACTCCCATACATTATTCTTTTGGAATTAAAGGAACTCTACGTGCATAGCATTTATCCAATGTTCATCTTTTAGTGCTTCTTTGACATTTTTAGGTTTGATTTTAGAGGTATGACACAAATATGTAACCTCATATTCAAGTTGCACTCTGGTCTTGACACCTAAGTCGGGATTTCCAATAATATTGGTCGGGTCATGACTTTTACAAACCCAAGGCAATAAATCCCCTTTTCCATGTGCGGGGTCCATCGAATCATTGTGAGGAGCAATGTGATGAATACCATGGGTCCATCGCTTTCACACAACATATCATCATCAACATCAACAAATGTAGCGGGGGCATTATCTTTTACAGTAACATTTATTGATTCCATGACTTTAGAGCTAGTAAAGTTGTAAACCCTATAAGCTTTACTATTCGATGAATAACATATTTATCCCTTTCAACAATTTGATTCAGATAATAATGGCCACATTTCAAAATATCAAAAACCAATCAGATTGACTGTCCTTTATCGCCATAGTAGTGTAATACCCCCGTTATAACGGTCACCCCCTCATTTGATTTTTTTTTAACTTAGCTTTAAATTCTTTGTTTATTCTTAATGACTTAATCATGTTTTTGTATCTAACTTAAATACCACCAAAGGCACATTAATCCTCTAAGTCACCCAATTAACTTAATAATCACACAATCACCACTCAATTCAATAATCATTCTATACTATTTGAATAATTTCCCAATTAGTGCTATTAATTATCCAATGCACACTCAATTTAAAAAATGTACATGACTTTATTGAATCTATTTTCCAAAAAAATTAATAAAAGTCTGGATATTTAATGACAACCATGTGGATCCTTTTACAAAGAGCTTACGAGCTTTTAAAATTCATGTACTAGGAATGTGTCTTAGATGGATAAGCATATGGGTTTGAGACTAAGTGAACGATTGTTGGGGTCTTATTCTTAAATCCATGTATGGAGTTTATATTTCAATAAATGCGTGTCTGATTCATTTTTTAAATGAGAATCATATTTGCGAGAATTCCTTATACACACGCACACGCACACGTGTTGGTAAATTGGACTTTGTAGGAATTATATTGAGTTGTGTTCGACCTGATCACGAGAGATTATAATTACGATTTTAAAACAAATAAAAGGCATTCTCACAAATATGATTTATATTTAAAATTCAACTTTAACAAACCTTTATTAACAAAAATGTCATAAATATGATCTAAAAAAAACTATGACACTCCACTTAATAAAATACTGGGTGATCATCCCTATATTAAATTAAATAGGAATCTCAAATGGTTTCATTCACAGCATCACTGTCGAAAACCAATTAATCACCAATAACCAATTAGGCTTGGCATCAAATTTTAACTTTCTATTCTTTTTAACTTAAACGAACAATTAAATCCAACCACACAAAGATATAAACAACTAAAATAAATAAATAATAAGAGAATACTCTCATTAAATCATCTATACAACCATATCTAATCAGCGTAAATGAAAATGCACAAAATAAAATAAATGACAACAGTTGGAAAATATTCCCGAATATTACAACAGTACCTCCTTTCGAGATCACAAGGATAGAAGCGTCTAAATAATTTCCAGCCAACATCCACAGCTGCAGTAGCAACATCTTACTCGAAAGAATAAACATCCAGGTGCCCCTGTGTCTCGACATCTATAAAGTATACAAAGTAGAAGAAAAAGAAAAATAAATACGGATCAGAGCCCGGATTTTTAAAAAATATTTTAGCAAGTGTTTAAAACACCTTAACATATTAAATATGATATTCTCCATATTTAAACTGGTGTCGCACTCACATGAGAACCCCCTCACCTCTCATCTAAGAGTGCACACCTAACGCATATATTTTAAAACACCCTAGTTAGTTACCCATCCTAACTAGAACCTCGCAAAACTCCCAAGTCACCATGCACTATCTCGTAAACCGCGTATATAATATCCTAAGCTTTCGCATGAGTTTATGCATAATAAATTTCACTTATGTTTTAACTGTTCATACAGTATAACTATCACTAGATATTTACACTATTCACATTTTAGTGTTCTTAATCTCGTATATCATCCTTATATACGTATCTCACATTCTTATTTCGGATTTTATACTCCCGGATGATCCAGAAATTATTCCATATTTCATTCTTTATTATATCCAAATATATCCATATATATTTACATATCATATATATATTCAATATAATATACACATCAAGTATATTCATACTTATATATCACACATTGTATAAGTATAATAACCATCCCTCAAAGCTATAACTCTATGGATGCAGTCTCTCTATGCTATTATCTTCCAGGGTATTCCTTACATATCATCTTGGGTTACTAGTAGTCAGAATCTCACACCGACTTGGTAAAAACCAAATCACAACGTATAGAAAGAGGTCTTTAGTTCTCCACTAAAAATGAGAACGAAACATACCCACCAGGTCTCACCCCTGAATAAAAATCACACAATATAAAATGGACGCTATGACCTGGGGACTATACGCTCCCTGCTACTCAAGCCAGGGGCCTCACCCACATCGCGCAAATTCCCATGATAGCACTAGAGGGGTATGCTTCACATAAATATATCATTCACACGCATTCACAATCACAACATATATATACTGTCTATATATATATATAAGGAATAAATGCCTTTATCCTCTTATGTCTTAGAGATGCTATACATACTAATTACAACACTAGTATTTTAGGAATGATGGAATCAAACCTTTTTAATCGTCCAATACATTTGACTTGTTTTCGAGATTTCACATTAAGTTTAATCGAACCTCACATATTAAAAACCATGACACTAACTAACTGGATTAATCATACATTGTCTTCTAGAATTTCATACCATTTACGAAGAGCAAACTTTTAAAGTAATAGAGACATTTTATTAATTTCTTTAAACTCAATAAATGTCCATTTATTCATAAAGTCTCCATTTAGAACGAAACTTAGAAATATTTATTTCATAAATATTCCAACAAAATTTACATTTTCCAATATTTTATTCCACAAAATATCCATTATTTCCTCTTTACTAGAAACAAATTAAAACAGCATGTTCTCACATTTAATTAGTACTGGTAAATTAATATCTTTCCAATTTATTGACCTAGGGACTTGGATATTAGTATTATTTGTACTACTTTGTATTAGTAGAGTTTTGTCTTTTGGACTTTTTACTAAAGCGTGTACATTTAGGTTTGTCCTTCAAAAATTTAGTTTGAGCACAAAATCAGTTTTAGCATGGTGATTATAAAATTTGGTTTTAGTAATTTGCTGAATGGGTTCTATAGCAAATGATTCATTGACTAGAAGAAGGTTTAATTCCAACAAGGTACTATCATAAAACATCTAAACGATTAAACTCAGCCAATGGAAGTAAAATGCAAATCAAATACAAATTACCCAAACCACATATTTGTTAAAATAATGTATATTACAAAACTCCTTTTGTTTTAGTAAAAAATATGACTGGCAAGGTAATCTTAGGAATCCCTTTTCTTTGCCTTCTATATCCATTCACAACTAGTGATACTGGAATAACCTCCCTAGCCTTAGGTCAATACGTAAAATTTGAATTTCTTTCAAAACCAGAAGTCAGAGATTTAAAAACACTTAAAGATTTTTCAATATCAGTAAATCGTCTTCAATTCAAGAGAAAATAATTAAATTTTTTAAATGAATAAGTAAGATACAAGCGGATTGAAGACCAGCTTACCAAGAAGGTTCTCCAGAATAAAATAGAAAATTTCAGATTAAAAATCACAAATTAAATTTGTTCCGATCTATCAAATGCTTTTTTACATAGAAAGAAAACATATAGTAACCTTGCCATACACCAAAGATTTTAGTGAAAAATTATATATATATATATATATATATATATATATATATATATATATATATATATATATATATATATAGATATATATATATATATCATATTAAATCCGGCTATCATGCCTATCTCTCATTGCATAAGCCTAACCCGAATATACTAATTCGCAATAATTTATAAGTATACACAAAACTTATATTAATCCCATAAGTATTCACTCACTTATGATATAATTCTCACATAAGTTCCCAAATATTAGCTTTTATATATATATATATATATATATATATATATATATATATATATATATATATATATATATATAATAAGTTACAATGGTGTTTTCACTATTCATAAGTTTGGAAGACATTTAACGGTTCGGATGAAAGCCAACAAGGCTAGAGATGGAGGGATGAGATCATTTTGATGCATTTTCCTCTTTTACCCTTTTATTTTTGGTTTCCCCCACTTTTTTAAGACTTATTTCCTTTCCCCCTCTTGCTCAAAATTCAAAAACATGGGTAAAATAGGAAATTACACCTTTGGTCCCCACACAACCAAGAAATACACAAACACTACACCCCGTTCTCCTCTCTCGATCGTTCTCAACTCTCTCTCTCTCTCTCTCTCAAATCAGTAGGTATCGTTCTCAACTCTCTCTCCTCCCACATAGACACACACACACACACACACACACACACACACACACACACACACACACACTCACTCACTTAATTTCTTCATCTCCTACAATACATACGCACATACATGGGATTTAGGGCTTTGAAAACAGATCTGAGTACCTGGGGAGATTATGATTTGATTTGGGTTTATTTTAGGGCTTTGTTCATTTTGATTTAATTTAAGATCTATTTTGATTGTTTTTCATTTTGTTTTATATATGTTCACATGTATGCTTATGTGTTGGGATCTATTTCGATTCTTTCTTTCACAGGTTACTCATTTTGTGTTTTGTAGATTAGTTTTTGTTTCACAAATTATTTTGTTTGTGTTTTGGGATCTAATTATTTTTTTTGTGTTTTGTAGATTATACTTGGAACAACCTAAACAGGTATACTCATTTTCTTCTCTTTATTATGTATCTATTTATAGATTTTATGTTTTTTCCCTGTAGTGATGGGAAGTTTTATGCATTTTAGGTTATATCTCCAGTGCTAAAAAGCATGTTTTAGGTTTTGGAAGTTTAAAAATCGAGGGAAAAGTTTATTTGACAAGGGTTCACTTAAATGCAGTGGTGGTTTAGGTTTCAATATAGAGCGATTAGGTTTAATTAGGGTTTTCGGTGTATGACAAATTTCAAGTTATTGTTTTTCTTCTTTGTCATCATCCTCATTTGATTTTGGTTCTCACGTGACATATTTTAGTGTTCTTAATTAATTATGTAAATAATATAAGGAAGTTGTTCTATACTAGAAGACATTGAAGGTTATTATACTTTTGCAAAGTTTTTCTGTTATTTTTTGTGTGGTCTTTATATTTGTTAGTAATGATATTCCTTGGTCTAGATATGGTCCCAATTTCCACAGACCCCAACTATACGACCCCAACTATACTCTGTTTACTTACTGAATATACTTTTTTATTTGATTGCATATCTTATGTTTTTAATTTTTTTAACTAAAGAGAACCATGTGGTTAGTGAACATTCGTAGGTGTTCAACACTTTAATTGGTTCTTTTAGTTGACTTGAATCGTTGGTTTTGATTTGATTTGATTTGATTTTGTAGATATTACATTCAGACTAAATGGTTTCAAAAATATGAGAGTTCCATTGTTTAGGGTTTAAAATTAGGGCTTTTAGTAACTGTTGTAAAGTTTAGAATTTAATTTTGGTTTTGTAATTGTAATCAGGTATACTCTATTTCTCTCTCTAAAATATATGTTTTCACTTTAAGATGTTTGGTTTCAGAGTTTTAGATGTATATTTTTGTTAATTTTGATTTTACATATACCATTTGGGTTTTAAATATGGTAGTTTTTTTTATTTAGGTTGTTATGACTTGATTATCTAGATTCTATTTTCACTAGACTTGGGTTATTCATCCATATATAGGTTTTTGCTTCAAATGCATATTTAGATATGGGAACGAGTCGAAGTTGGTTCCAAAACCATTATACATTTTGAGTGATTTGGTGTCTTATTTATGAGTAATGATCGGATTCTAGACTTAATGTTCTACACTTCTTTTTATTGTTAATTGTGGTTACTCAATATGTAGTTGTCCTTTTGTTCCTCAAGAAAGTTATATTTATGTGATGGTTTATTTTTTGAAAATGTTATTGATATATTAGGAGGTTCTAATTAATATTTTCTTCCTCCGGCAGAAAATACTTTCATACGCACAATGGAGTGACATACATTTGAAAAGGGGAACAAGATTTGAGTAACATTTGGAGAAGTTACTTTGGGCATTTCAAATTGTCCAATATCAACACTGTGATTGTTTTATTATATTTTTTTTATTCATCCCATCCATTTCCTAAAAAAACTATTTTATTACACTGGAAACAAGTTACATTCATATTTTAAGTTTGAATGTTCTTCTTCTTGCATTTACACAGTATGACAATGGACATGGCCAAAGAATGGCTTCCTAAGAAGAGGAAGAGTATGAATTTTTCTCTCCTGCATTTCAGGATCAATCAAATTGTGCACCATACTCCTATGTTGCTTTCTGAAAATGTCATGGGCATGCTTATAGAGCTCCATGTCATGATTATTAAGTGACATAATCTTCCGATGAATCACTTTAGCAACATTACGATGACCCTCCTTTATACTTCATTGTGTTGGGATCTTACATAAGCTAGAAATACAAGTCTCATAAGCTTCCATAAGTTTTCCTATAGTCATATTTTCATTTGCTGATGCAACCTTTTCAGTTGATGAAGCTTTCTTCGAATTTTGGTCTGAGCTGCTATTCTGATGATGATAAGTATCAGGCTCGGAATCTGGAAATGAATATCTCTATTATGATATGTTATGAGCTGAACTTGATGATGCTAACTACGAAATGACCTGCGTGCCAACCACATTTGCAAACATTATGGCAGATTCTCTGTGATTCTCAGTAAGACCAACATATGGGAATACAAAACCTTTAATTTTTTTTACTGTCGTTTTTTTTTGTTTGGTTTTAGTAGCTTTATTTTTCTATGTACGCACGTATTCAAAATGGTATTATGTTTGAAATTGATGTCACATGTGGGGTTGACATACAAACAATTCATTGTCCTTAAGTATAAAATGCACAGTGTCCTATTATTGTTTAAAATGCCTTTTTAGCATTATCTTAGTTCCCCATAAATCAAACTCTAGGTTAGTTACTTGATTTGTTTTAAAATTTTGAATCTTGCCATTTTCTTCAATAAGTAAGTTATTGCCAATTTTGTTCAGGATTCTTTGGGTGAAGAATAATTCATTCAAGACCAGGTCAAAATTATTGGTGGTTATCTTAATGGAGTTCAAATGGATTATCAATCCATCAAGGCGAAGCTAAAGCGACTTGATGATGAAAAGGGAGCCATAGAAAAACCTATCAGGTGTTGAGAAAAAAAAGAGGAATTTCCATCACGATTGGTAGGTATTTATTGATTTATGGCATTCCCATCTTTTTTGTGTTCAAGGTAGCTTCATTTAAGACACACACACACACACACACTTGTATTAGTGGAACATATTAGGCATTTTCAATTGAGGCATTTTATTGATTCAAATTTATTGGAAAAAATTCCATTTGTCTTTATCACTAGCACTGATAATTGTCGTGGACCTCAAGTTGATAAAGAGACGCATAATTATTTTGTTGCTTACTTTTACTTTATTCAGAGATGATAGTTTACTTACTCCATCAAGTTGCACTTTGGAATTGATTTTTTATTTTTTATCAATTCGTTGAAATCTTAATCATTTTGTAATAGGTAGATGAAATGGAAGAGGCCACACGAAGGAGAGTTTGGATTGGTAATAGTGATGTTTCAGTTGATGGTATTGGTGGGATTTCGCGATAGCCAAGCAGAAGGCCTATATACCCCAGGACAGACAGGTTGGTCTCATTATAATTCTATATTGTTGCCAATAAGTACCGGTGGTGTTTATTTTAGTAACTTTTTTCATGTTCAAATATATTGTCACGGCCATAACCATTTTAATGTATCGTCGTTATGGGGTTTTCAACAAATCAATAATTGACATGTGCGATACTCCCAATATTGTTACTCCATAATTGCTTCTTTAAGTTACCCATAAACCGATATTTAAAACTATAAGGGCTGTAATTATGTCGCTGATTGTACTTGGCTTTTGTATTGTTTCCATATAAAATACATAATACATATAATTGTTGTTGGTTGATTCAGGTGAACGATTTGATATTGAATTTCATTTGCATTATTTTCTTCAAGCAATAGTTTTACTATTACATTTCGTGAAGTTGTGATAGTTCATGATATAGGTACTACATTTATCTACAACACATAACTTTTAATTTCATTTATCAAAAAACTGTTTGTGCTTGCCATTACTTTGTGTTAACCTCTATTAAGTAAGAAAGTTCCTTGACTTTTTCTTCAGGTATCTTCACAGTAGCGGGAATAGTAGATTCATTTATCTACCATGGTCAAAGGGTTCTAAAGAAAAAAGTGCAAGTTGGCAAATTTAGCTAATGTGGTGTCCATTCAGCATGTTTTGCTTAACAACGATAATGCGAAAGAGCGGATTATTTTTTTCGCTCCTAGAGGCACTGGCTTCTATTCACTTCTGAGTACGTAGTTCCAGTTTGGTTAGTCCTGCAAAAACCATGCCAATTTCAATATGATAATTGGCATTTGCATCTTAATTATCTTATAAAGCATTTGATGTGATTTGATTGTATAAATTAAATTGGAGGCCATGTGCTTAAGATAATTAATTAGAGCCTTATCACCATGTTTCTCATAAAAATGAATAGATTGAATAAATTTAATATACTTTAAATAAAAACAAAAATAGGGGATGGCATGGAGTAGTCTTCTCATCATTTGACTGTTGGTCCGAGGGTAAGATTTTGTCTGGCCGGGGTGAGCAATGATCTAATAGAAGTGGGGTTTCAATCTCTCCCAATATCATTCTCATCCATAGAATATCAAGGTTCTTACAAAAGAAGTCTATACATGATATTATTGACTTATACATTAAAGTTTATGGTTGCCTTAATAAGATTAGAGGACTGAATAACCTTTAAATTGTTAAGTTCATAATATAAATGGATAATCCTTATTCTAATAATATGGAACATTACCATTGTATGCGTCGTCAATATAACATATGACATCACATCATTATGTTTAGTAATTTCCAATTGAAGACGTGTTCCACGCCATATTTTTAAATTGAATCATTTTTTTCTACGGTTGGTTACAATTTTTGCCTAACAAATTCACCTTTTTCATATATATTTTGTTGTGGATGTATCTGAAGGGCCAAAATAAAAATACAGGAATAAATTAGGCTTCTTGGGCAATATGTTGAGCATAATTAGAAACTATATATACTAATATCTGAAGGGCCAAAGCTCTCTTATATGAGTATAGTAAGTAGACACATGTATAAGATTGAATGGCGATATGTTGAGCATTATTAGAAACCATAATAAGAGAAAAATGTACTATAAGAATGGAAAAGTCCCACCAGTAGAGGAATCTATTAGGATGATGTTTGTTTCATATAGGGTGTTTCTTTATCATGTCCTAATCCCATGGATGCATTCTCTCATATTAGTGATGTCGATCCATCTAACATCATCTTTTATGCTAGGATGATACAGAAGCATCTGAAAAAGAAGCAGATATTGAAGATGACAATGACAAGATACGTCTGGTCTCTCTTGACAATGAGTGCCTTCAGGTATGACATTCAAGTGTGACCTTCCTCGACATCACATTAGTGCAGGAGCTATAAGTTTGAGTTCATTAATTTTGAGGACATGCATCTAAGGGTTGGCAGTGGCACAAATCTCATAGCCTATATCAATATGGTATTTATATTCTCAAATAAGTAAACATTACATTTATTTATTTAATATTTCAAATTTCATTATATTAAACAGAGTTTTGCAGATTATTAACTGCAATGAGCAACATTGAATGACTACAGGTGTGGGTTCAAGAGGTGGACATTTAGTAATTAGTTTGTACCAACTATGATGTCATCGCAAAAACCGGTGTGGGTTCAAAAGTCTAAGTTCGGGTTTTTTATGTGTTTTAAACCGTAAGGTTCAACTCCCACAACTGTTAATCGAACCCCCCATGTTATTGATTGGGCATAAATATTGTATATTTATCCCCCTAATTTCAGTACTTTTGTGAACCCGAATGATGTAACATATATGGATTTGATTCAATTTTATGCTTCTAACCTTCTTGGCGAGTATTGCGTGTTTTGTGCTTCTCCTATTGGTTTTACAGGTTAATTATGCAAGCAGTGCAAAGGAGGAAGCAAGACAGTGCAAGAAAAGCTAGGAAGGCAAGTTCAAGGGCATTTTCGTAATTTTCAGCCTTAGTCCGGAAGTGGGTCCAACTAGAAAGTTTAAGATCTTTCAATTACAAGAACACCATAAAAAACGGCACCTCAATCCGAGCTACGATGAAAGAGTTATGACCCCTTGAAGTTGCGGAAAAATCATAGAAGAAAGGCTAGGAAGGCAAGTTCAAGGGCATTTTCGTAATTTTACAGCCCGATTCTGGAGGTGGGGCCTTCTGGAAAGTTGAAGATCTCGGAACAACGAGCACACTGGAAAAAAACAGCACCCAAATCCGAGCTACGGTTGAAAAGTTATGCTCAGTTGAAGTTGAAGAAAAATCCAAGAAAAGAAGAGAAAAACCAGAAAAAAATCTAAGTGCTGAGAGCAAGACCAGGCTGGTACATGCGAACCGGTTCGCTGTACCTGCGAACCGGTTCGCTGTACCTGACACGCGAATTTTGTCTTTCATTTGGATTGGTCTCCAAGTCTCCTAATAGGTTTAAAAGACTCCAAACTTGTGGGGAACGAAGGCATTAACCTAGGAGCAGCTTTTAGGGCTATTTTTAGAGAGTTTTTGATAGAGAAAAAGGGGAGAAATATCTAGGAACATCAAGGGCACAATTTACTTCAAGAATTCATTGTTTCGGGTTTGCTTTTCTAGTTTTAATTCAAAGTTCTTGTTTCTTATTATTGTTCTTGCATGCTAAGTTTTTCCTATTTGATTCAACTTATTTCCGCATTCATAATATGTATTTACATGTTTCTATCTAGTTCTATCATGAATTCCTACACATGCAACGCCATTATTTCATGCATTAGTCAAATTAACATGTCCGGCTAGGTTTTTCAAGGTTGGGATGCATGAACCCAACCTGATGTGTTAAGTGCGTGTGTATAACGTCGATCCGCTGAATTTAATGATTAATTTAAATCGTATCGCGTAATTTCTTAAGAATTGTAGATCTTTATATCTCGTTTGCCTCTGGGTACTCGTGATGATTTAGAGTACAATTTGAATGTAATTACCGCGATACCGATTTACTCATCCTCAGATTAGGTATGACGCGGGCTTGAACCTCGTATACATAATGCTTGGGAGTACTAAATTCCGGGTTTGAATTAATCGGATAAATTTATAATCAACGTTATCACTACACTACACTAGGGTTGGGGGATTGTATTCCCATCCTATTTTCTCATCATTTAGTTAAAAGTTTCAATTCAATCCTTCATTCTTAATCTAGATAATTTAGTTAGTTGCATATTTTATCATAGTTTCATAATTGCATTTAGTTTAATCAATCCCAAAAACCCAAAATCAATTTTTTTCTTTTCTTCTTAGAGTCAACGTTAGGATTCCTCTTTCTTATCCCGTCGTCACAACTCCGTTGTCCTTTTTCCCTGAGGATCGATACCCGACTTGTCGGATTATTACTTGAACGACAGGCTTGCACTTGAGCCTAGAGAGTACACACCTTAGAGACACATTCTGAGTCGTGTCAAGTTTTTTGGCGCCGTTGCCGGGGATTTAGGTAGACTTAGGATTAGATCGAGTTAATCCAAAACTGTGACCAAAAATTCAAAAAAAAAAAAGAAAAAAAAAAAATTTAAAAAATAAAATTCCAAAAAGATTCACAATCATCATCTCTCCTGAACTTAATGCAAAATTCTGAAGCCACTCCCACACCCCATAATACTCCAACCAGCATTCACGAAAATCCGCTTGTTGAGTATAATCCTGACAGTCCCCACACTCCACAAGCCCCACAGTTCTGGATTCCACCTCCCACGCCGTCACACTCCATCTCTAGCAACACTCCCTTCTCCTTCGTAGGACACACGTCGTGCACACCCAGTGAGAACGCCGAGTCGTCAAGTGAGAGAGAGATGTCGCAGCACAGTAATGCAACTACCGGTGAGGAAGAGCCTCCGTACCGCCCGTTGAGAGAATTCTTATATCCCGAGCGCACTGTCACTCCGGGATGCATTATACTCCCGTATAATGCCGGGCAATTTCGTTTCAAAAATGGGATGATCCAGACGCTACCACATTATCACGGTATGGATTCTGAAAAGCCATACCTCCACATAAGGGAATTTGAGGACGTGTGTGATACTCTCAACGATCAAACCTGCACACAAGAGGTAATCCGCCTCAAACTCTTCCCCTTCTCGCTTAAAGATAAAGCCAAAGCTTGGCTATGGTCTTTACCTCCAAGCTCGATTCCATCCTGGAATGAGCTACAGTCTAAATTTCTCAAGAAATTCTTCCCAACACATCGAACAATCTCTATAAAGGCTCAAATTCAAGCATTCAGGCAACAAGAAAATGAGCCTTTCCATCGATGTTATGAACGTTTCAACGAGTTAGTGGCTTCGTGCCCCCATCATGGATTTGATCCCTCACAAATCATCTCCTTTATCTATAATGGGTTAAATCTTAATTCTAAACAGCTTGTTGAAACCATGGGAAGTGGTCCATTTGTCGATCTAGATGCCCATGACGCTGATCTTCACATGAGGTATGTTGCCGAGACTACCCAATCCTGGGATACCTCTGATCCGAACGCTCAAAACCGAAATCGACAATCTACCACAGCTCCGTCGACATCCGGTCTATTCCACGTAGATAAGAATTCGATGTCGGACTGTCGGTTGGACACCATTGAGAGAGGACTGCGAGATTTATGTGAGGTAGTTGGATCCATCAAGAATCCCATCGAAAAGGTGTGTGCAATTTGTGAGGCGGGACATTCAACTGAGGAATGCCCGACGATACCCGCCTGCAAAGTAATATTACAGGAGCAAGTTAATGGTATAGGAGGCTTTAAGGGAAATTTCGGTGCCCCGCACGGAAATTCATACAACCCTTCGTGGAAAAACCATCCCGGTTTTAGCTACGGGCAACAACACGCCGCAATGAACCCTCCTTCGCATGTTGCCCCTCCTCCTCCACAACAATTTCAACAAGCTCCACACATGCAAGGACATGTGCAAGCACCACCACATCATGGAAATTATATTCCGCCACAGCGGAGAACTCTTGAGGATACTGTGAATCAATTCATCAATAGCCAGGCCGCAACCAATGCCAAGTATGATCGTCTCATTGGCGACCTAAATGCAAACCTGTCTAAGATACAATCCTCGTTGAGTGTCCAAGAGAAGGGAAAATTCCCTGCCCAAGGCCAACGACCTCCCCAAGGTCAAACTAGTGTTAGCTCCACATCTACTGAACATCAGGAGCAATGTCAAGCAGTGACCACTCTTCGTAGTGGAAGAGTCGTTGATTTATCACCTCCTCCACACGACACAACAAAAGACAAGGAGATTTCGCCCGGCACGAAAGAGGCCGAAGATGTCCCCTTGGACGAGAGTGATAAGGAAGGCACTAGTGAGCCTGAGGTGGTAGTTAAACCACCCTCCGCAGCACCATTTCCTCGAAGGTTGATTCCTACTCAAAAAGGGACTCCACGTGATGAAGTGCTAGAAGTTCTAAAGCAAGTGAAGCTGAATCTACCCTTCCTTGATGCCATCAAACAAATTCCAGCCTACGGAAAAGTTATCAAAGATTTGTTGACGGTGAAAAGGAGGATGAAAGTTAAAAAGAACGTCTTTCTAGCTCAGAACGTGAGTTCCATTCTGCTAAATGATCTCCCGCCTAAATTCAAAGATCCCGGTGCACCCACCATATCATGCATCATTGGAGATAATAAAATTGAGAAAGCCTTACTTGACTTGGGAGCAAGTGTAAACATACTTCCTTACTCCATTTATAGGCAACTTGACTTGGGCGACCTCAAGCCCACAAAGGTCACTCTCCAATTAGCGGATCGATCAGTGAAGATTCCACGAGGCATAGTCGAGGACGTGATCGTCCAAGTGGACACTTTCTACTTCCCGGTAGACTTTGTCATTTGGGACACGGAGCCCTCCTTTAACTCAAGCAACCATGTTCCCATCATCCTTGGTCGCCCTTTCTTAGCTACAGCTAATGCCATCATCAACACAAGAAATGGGCGAATGCAACTCACCTTTGGGAACATGACCTTGGAAACCAACATCTTCCACGTAGCCCAAAATGCAGGGGAGGAAGATGACCTTCACTCGGTGAGCCTCATAGATGAGGTAGTAGAAGAGTACTTCGAGGAAACTTTTTGTGGCGATGCCTTAGAGTTATGTTTAGCGACGAGCTATGAGTGTGAGGGGACGTCTACCCACTTCGAGAGGGATGTTGGAAGGTTGAGAGAATTACTCAATGAGAGTGCGTCGGACGAGGACGTGAGAGAGATTGATTGGGTTTCTAGATTCGAGGAACTACCTCCGAGGGATATACATATGGCTCCTTCCAGTGAAAAATTTCCAACCCTCGAATTAAAGAAACTCCCCTCCCATATCAAATATGCATACCTAGGAGAGGATGAGACATTCCCTGTTGTTATCTCCTCTAGCCTAAACGAAGGGCAGGAGGGCAAATTGATGAGAATTCTGAGGAAGCACCAGAGTGCTTTTGGTTGGTGTATAGCTGATTTGAAGGGGATCAGTCCTTTGATTTGCACCCACAAGATACATCTCGAAGAGGATGTCAAGCCCTCTAGAGAAATGCAAAGAAGACTGAATCCCAATATGAAAGAAGTTGTGAGAACCGAGATCATCAAACTATTGGATGCCGGGATTATCTACCCAATCTCGGATAGCAAATGGGTGAGCCCTATTCAAGTCGTCCCGAAGAAGTCGGGTATGACTGTGATTGAGAATACCAAGGGAGAGCTTGTTCCCCAACGCACCACCACCGGTTGGCGTATTTGCATTGATTACCGGAAACTCAATGCGGGAACAAGAAAAGACCATTTCCCCTTGCCATTCATCGATCAAATGCTTGAGAGAGTTGCGGGCCACCCTTACTATTGCTTCCTTGATGGTTATTCCGGATATAACCAAATTGAGGTAGATGTACTTGACCAAGAGAAGACGACTTTCACTTGCCCGTTTGGTACGTTTGCCTACAAACGTATGCCATTTGGCTTGTGTAATGCACCCGCGACCTTTCAAAGGTGCATGTTGAGCTTATTTAGCGACATGGTCGAGAGAGGACTCGAGGTGTTCATGGACGATTTCAGCGTTTTTGGCACCTCTTTCGATCATTGTTTAGAAAAATTGGAAAAAGTACTTACCCGGTGTGTGGACAAGAACTTAGTGCTGAATTGGGAGAAGTGCCATTTCATGGTCACTGAGGGAATAGTTCTTGGTCACATAGTATCATCCAAGGGCATAGAAGTTGATAGGGCTAAGATAGATGTCATAGCTGACCTTCCCCCACCGAGATCGCTTAAAGACGTGCGCTCATTCTTGGGTCACGCCGGGTTTTATCGAAGGTTCATTAAGGACTTTAGCGCCATCGCTAGACCCTTAAGTAACCTTCTCATGAAGGATAACCCGTTTGAGTGGACCGAGGCATGCCAAAGCTCCTTTGATAGATTAAAGAACATGCTCGTGTCCGCTCCCATCATGCAAGTTCCGGATTGGTCCCTACCGTTCGAACTTATGTGTGATGCGAGCGATTACGCAATTGGGGCCGTTTTGGGCCAACGTAAAGATAAGCAAGCTCATGCCATCTACTACGCTAGCCGAACCCTTGCCGGACCTCAACTCAACTACTCTACCACGGAGAAGGAGTTGCTAGCGGTGGTCTTTGCCCTTGATAAGTTCAGATCGTATCTCATTGGTTCTCATATCACTGTCTTCACCGACCACGCGGCTTTAAAATATCTACTCGCGAAGAAAGACGCCAAGCCGCGCCTCATAAGATGGGTCCTACTCCTATAAGAGTTTAATCTCTCCATCAAAGACAAGAAAGGAGTAGAAAACGTCGTGGCCGACCACTTATCTCGGCTCTCGTCCGACGTACCTAGTGATCCCATACCCATAGACGAGCACTTTCCGGATGAGCAACTATTTGCCACCTCTTCTTATCCCTGGTTTGCGGACATTGTAAATTATCTAGTCACGGGAGCCGTCCCTCCCGATTGGACACCGCAAGATAAGAAGAGGTTTCTTAATTGGTCGCGCATGTTCTTTTACGATGATCCCTTCCTTTTTAAATATTGCGCCGACCAAATCATCCGACGATGTGTACCGGATGACGAGATCCCAAAGGTCATCCAGTTTTGTCATTCGGAAGCATGTGGAGGCCACTTCTCGGCGAAAAAGACGGCCGCTAAAATTCTGCAATGCGGCCTCTATTGGCCCACAATCTTCCGGGATGCAAATGACGCTTGCAAGTCATGTAATAGGTGCCAACGAATGGGAGCCATTTCTCGACGCGACATGATGCCCCTTACCCCCATACTCATCATTGAGATATTCGATTGTTGGGGTATTGACTTCATGGGTCCTTTCCCCCCATCCTTTGGTTTCCTATACATCCTAGTCGCGGTAGACTACGTTTCTAAATGGGTAGAAGCTATAGCTACTAAGACTAATGACAACAAAGTGGTGATAAAGTTTCTACAGGAACACATACTTTCTCGCTTCGGAGCACCGAAAGCGATAATTAGCGATAATGGCACGCACTTTTGCAATAGGCCATTTGAAAAGCTCATGAGAAAGTATGGGGTCGTCCACAAGGTTGGGACGACCTATCACCCACAAACGAATGGGCAGGCCGAGCTAGCGAATCGGGAGATCAAGAACATTCTTGAAAAGACCGTCAATCCTACCCGGAAAGATTGGTCCCTTAGATTGACCGATGCACTTTGGGCCTATCGTACCGCGTTTAAAAATCAACTTGGAATGTCCCCTTTCCGTTTTGTGTATGGCAAACCTTGTCACCTCCCTGTTGAGCTCGAACACAAAGCGTATTGGGCAATCAAGCAATTGAACTTTGCCTTGGACAAGGCCGGTGAAGCCCGGAAGCTACAATTGATTGAGTTAGAAGAACTACGCAATGATGCGTATGAGAATGCCAAAATTTCAAAGGAGAGGATGAAACTTGCTCACGATAGCATCATTCGACGAAAAGAGTTTCATCCCGGGCAAAAAGTTCTTCTATACAACTCTCGGCTTCACCTCTTCCCAGGCAAGTTGCGGTCACGATGGTCTGGCCCGTTCGTGGTAAAGAACGTTTTTCCCCATGGCGCTATTGAACTAAACGATTTAAAAGGGGAAAACACGTTCAAGGTAAATGGACAACGCCTAAAGCCATACCTAGAGGCGTTTGTGGATGAGGTCGACACGATTTGGTTATCGGACCCTGTTTACGGGGTCAATTGAGCTAAGCGAGTGAGGTCGTCGCACCCCCGACGCGTATGGGGTGATTTTATGTGTAAAATAGTCGTGTGTAAATAGGGTAGTTAGGAGTCCGGAGCCTGCGTTGCATGAGAGATAGGTTAGCACGTTTTTCGAGGATGCTATTACGCTTTTCAAGGTCGTAGTTGAGGAAGTTTTTGGGAGCCCGAGGGTCTAGAAGGGTTTTAGGGGCCGTATGCACAAGTTAGGGGATGAGAGAGCACTTAGAAATGAAGAGAAGAGTGAATTTCCTCGATTGGACCAGCCTGGTACCCCCGAACCGGTTCGCTGTACCTCCGAACCGGTTCGGAGTGGCGAACCGGTTCGCTGTACCCCCGAACCGGTTCGCTGTACCTGTCAGATTCTTCCCCCCTTTCTTCTCCAAATTCATTCCCCTTCCCTCCATTCTTTCCCCCTTCTTCCCCCTTCGTTTTTCTTCCCTCCAAATCTTTCCCTCCTTCCCAAATTCATCCCAATTCATTCCCTCCACCCTCTCCTTCCCAACCTTTCACATTTCCCACCAAAAACACACCCCTTCACACCTATAAATACACCTCACCCCTCCTCCATTTTTCACACCAAAACATTCTCCCTCACTCTATTCTCTCCCATATTTTCTCCCATATTTTCTCCCTCTCTCTCCCTCTTTTCCATCAAAATGTCGCGCCGCCCCGCTCCCCGCCCAAGGAAATATGATGAGACCACCATACTTGATGACCCGGGTAGGGGGGTATTCCGATGCGTCCTAGAACGCCATTGGTCCGAGATCTACTTCTCCTCCACGCGTGCCATTCACATCGAGCGCTTCGTGGATTGGGACACCCTTCCGGGCGAAGTCACCGCCCTTTTTGACCACCGTGGGTGGTGCTCGTTCCTCGCCCCTACGTGCAATACCGTGTTTGAGACCGCCATTCGTCAATTCTATGCGACCTTGGTTCGCAAATCTTCCACACTTCACGAGGCGTATCTCGACGGTATCACCATTCCCCTCTCGGCAGCTCTCATTGCACGCAAAATGCGTGCCAAAGGGGTGATCCTCCCCGTACCCTTCCAATACCCCAACAATGGTGCCCCACACTCAAAAGACGAATGCGTTGCCCGCATGGCACCCGGGGCGGAATGGACACGCGAATCCTTCCCCATTGGTGGTTTGGCCGCCACGGTCCGCTTCACTCACATCATCGTTTGTGGTGCCATCCACCAAACCACCAATGACTCGGTGGTCCGGTCCCGTCACGCCAATTTCCTCTACTATTTTTTGGACCCCGAGAGCACCATCAACCTTGCCCAAGTCTTCTACGCGGATATCATCAATGCCGCCTATGACGAGAATGGCAAGGTAGCCCTCCCATACGCCCGTTTCATTACGGAGCTCTTGATGGATGCGGGAGTGGATGAACCCGGAAACCAAATTCGACTTCCTCGCCCCGTAAGCGGCACGTCCACAACTCGTAGTGAGCGCCAAATGCGCGTGGCTCACCCCGACCGTCCTATTCACGAGGAGGACGTGGCCGAGGAAGCTCCCGATGACCCGATGATGGATGTAGACGAGGAAGAATTCGAGGATGAGGAGGATGATTCCGATTTCGAGCCCCCGGGGGCCAACTTCGATAGGCGCATTTCGGCGGTTGAGGCCCGTCTCGACGGGTTCATCAACCAATACAATCAAGACCAAGCGGACTACCGAAGGGACACCCGGATGATGTATCAACTTCAAGTCCATCTTCACCAGCTCAACTTTGGCGGTCCTCCTCCCCCCTTCTTTTATGACCCATATGACCCGAATGCACCAAGCTCTTCCCACCCACCTCCCCCATGAGCTTTTATTGTTTTTATCTTTTGGTTTAATTGTTAGTGGTGGTAGGGATTGCACATTTTTCACAGTTGTTTACCCATTTCTTATGTAACACAGGCTTCTCTTGGTTATAATACAATCTTGCATTTTTTTCATATTTGTTTGTTTTATTTTTCCGCACTTTTCATTCGCCTTGAATTAGATTTTAGTCCTTTTTGCTTGAGGACAATGCAAAAGCCTAAGTTAGGGGGGATCACAAGTGCGTATTTCTAAAACTTCACAAATTTTCAAAAATGCCCAAAATTTCCAAAAAAATCATAAAAATTTGAAAAATCCAAAAATGTTTTTCTTCAAAATAAATAAAAATTGGAATTCAAATTTTTTCAAAAATATCATTAAAAGTCGAATTGGAGTCTCAAATTGTAAACATCCAACATACACGAGCCGAAATTGACTAAAGATGGAAATTGAGCGAAAATTGACGACTTAACGAATAAATGTGGAGATTAACAAAACCCGGTGAGATTCGAGCCTATCACGTTTTGCGAGATTTTAAATCAATCCGAGTTAATTGTTAACTCAAAGTTCTTTTTAGCGCTTAATAAGTTGTCAAGGATCTCAAATTTTTTTCATTTGATCGGTTTTGAAAAATGTGTACAATATTGCCTTGAAAATCGTGCCAAATTAGTCTCTAAACTTAAATTCATCTCGAAATGCATATGGTAACGCAATTGGTATTTTGGACAATGAAGTAGGCCCTCGTTTGTCACCCAAAAATATTGGCCAGAAAAAGTAGCAAAAAATTATCCCTTTTGTAACCCAAATTGAGCCAAATAATTTTCCCTTTCGTTTGACAACCCGAAAAACCCAAAATAGCCCGGAATTGCGAAAAATAAAAAAAAAAAAATCAGAATTTAAGTCCGAAAAGTGCAACAAAAAGGGGCAAGAAAAAAAATAGAAGAATGCTCAACAAAAATAGCAAGAAAAAAAAAATAATAGAAATGAAAAAAAAATAGAAAAAGAAGAAAAAAATGAGCAATAGCCCGGAAAATGCACAAACGGACATCACGAATGACTTTTCCAATTCCAACCCTCCATACCTCCTTTATTTTACCCAATGCAACCTTTAACCCGAAAAAGTCCTAACCGAGTCCAAATTGCGTAAATTGAGTACCGCGTGGAGAGTTAATACACCAAAAGATAATATAAGAGGTTAAATGCGCGAAATAGAGGCGATGTTACCGTTTTTAAAACCGTAATCCGTTGAAGAGATCCTTTCACCATAAAATTTCCGTCTTTCTAATTGCATGCGTGTATTTGCTTCCACTACATTTACTCCTTATATCACGCATGCCGAGAGAATAGCCATAATCCGAGAGATTCGTTTGTGAGTGCATTCCGTGAGAAATTGAAATCAAAACGAATTTTCGGATAAGTAACGTAATGATCAATCGATGAAAATTGGCGGTTATATTTCCGGCTTCGCACACACACACTACGATTTGAGACTTGTAAATATGACTTGATGATGACTATTTTATGGAAAAGTTTGAATTGTACAATTTTTGCGTATTTTGAATTTTCTTTGAGTCGAATTTTGTGGGTATATTCACTGCAAACCCTCACGAGACACAACTCGTCCTACTAGGGTAACCTAGAGGTTTAAAGGCTTGTTGCATATGCTAAATGCAATCGCTTGCCCGCGAAAGTGGCATTCTATCCCAATAAAGTCCTTGAAGTGTCCTTAACTCTTACTTTCATTCTTTTACATTGCTCGGGACGCGCAAAGTTCTAAGTTAGGGGGGTTTGATTGGGCATAAATATTGTATATTTATCCCCCTAATTTCAGTACTTTTGTGAACCCGAATGATGTAACATATATGGATTTGATTCAATTTTATGCTTCTAACCTTCTTGGCGAGTATTGCGTGTTTTGTGCTTCTCCTATTGGTTTTACAGGTTAATTATGCAAGCAGTGCAAAGGAGGAAGCAAGACAGTGCAAGAAAAGCTAGGAAGGCAAGTTCAAGGGCATTTTCGTAATTTTCAGCCTTAGTCCGGAAGTGGGTCCAACTAGAAAGTTTAAGATCTTTCAATTACAAGAACACCATAAAAAACGGCACCTCAATCCGAGCTACGATGAAAGAGTTATGACCCCTTGAAGTTGCGGAAAAATCATAGAAGAAAGGCTAGGAAGGCAAGTTCAAGGGCATTTTCGTAATTTTACAGCCCGATTCTGGAGGTGGGGCCTTCTGGAAAGTTGAAGATCTCGGAACAACGAGCACACTGGAAAAAAACAGCACCCAAATCCGAGCTACGGTTGAAAAGTTATGCTCAGTTGAAGTTGAAGAAAAATCCAAGAAAAGAAGAGAAAAACCAGAAAAAAATCTAAGTGCTGAGAGCAAGACCAGGCTGGTACATGCGAACCGGTTCGCTGTACCTGCGAACCGGTTCGCTGTACCTGACACGCGAATTTTGTCTTTCATTTGGATTGGTCTCCAAGTCTCCTAATAGGTTTAAAAGACTCCAAACTTGTGGGGAACGAAGGCATTAACCTAGGAGCAGCTTTTAGGGCTATTTTTAGAGAGTTTTTGATAGAGAAAAAGGGGAGAAATATCTAGGAACATCAAGGGCACAATTTACTTCAAGAATTCATTGTTTCGGGTTTGCTTTTCTAGTTTTAATTCAAAGTTCTTGTTTCTTATTATTGTTCTTGCATGCTAAGTTTTTCCTATTTGATTCAACTTATTTCCGCATTCATAATATGTATTTACATGTTTCTATCTAGTTCTATCATGAATTCCTACACATGCAACGCCATTATTTCATGCATTAGTCAAATTAACATGTCCGGCTAGGTTTTTCAAGGTTGGGATGCATGAACCCAACCTGATGTGTTAAGTGCGTGTGTATAACGTCGATCCGCTGAATTTAATGATTAATTTAAATCGTATCGCGTAATTTCTTAAGAATTGTAGATCTTTATATCTCGTTTGCCTCTGGGTACTCGTGATGATTTAGAGTACAATTTGAATGTAATTACCGCGATACCGATTTACTCATCCTCAGATTAGGTATGACGCGGGCTTGAACCTCGTATACATAATGCTTGGGAGTACTAAATTCCGGGTTTGAATTAATCGGATAAATTTATAATCAACGTTATCACTACACTACACTAGGGTTGGGGGATTGTATTCCCATCCTATTTTCTCATCATTTAGTTAAAAGTTTCAATTCAATCCTTCATTCTTAATCTAGATAATTTAGTTAGTTGCATATTTTATCATAGTTTCATAATTGCATTTAGTTTAATCAATCCCAAAAACCCAAAATCAATTTTTTTCTTTTCTTCTTAGAGTCAACGTTAGGATTCCTCTTTCTTATCCCGTCGTCACAACTCCGTTGTCCTTTTTCCCTGAGGATCGATACCCGACTTGTCGGATTATTACTTGAACGACAGGCTTGCACTTGAGCCTAGAGAGTACACACCTTAGAGACACATTCTGAGTCGTGTCAGTTATTTTCATTATCAAAATAGGATTTTCATCATCAAAACACCCCATGTTATCGTCCCACTATTATCACAACTGTTTTCACCCCTATTATCACAACTATTTTCTGTAGTTTTGTAATCGATTGAAATTTGACAACTACTGTAGTTTTGAAACCGATATGTTGTATGATATGACGATTTTGTTAATTCCAAATGATATGTTGCTTAAGAATGTAATTTTAAATGATGTTAATAGTTATAAACTTTTAAAGTTGAAAGTTATAAACTTTTAAAAGTTAAAAGTTATAACTTTTAAAAGTTCATAAGTTTTAACATTTACAAACTTTTAAAACTTAAAAGTTCATTACTATTAAAAGTTCATTTTAACTTTATTTTTTTGGGTTGCTTGCTTTATGCAGAGATGTTAATGGTTCTCTGAGGTCACTAGAAACGCAGAGCAGGTCTAATTCAAGGTATTGCTTTAAGGTCTACACGTAGAAGAACACAAAGAAAGTCTAGGAACATAAAGCAGGTTTACATGTAGAAGAACACACTTGATGCGCAGATCTACTTTAAGGTACTGCTTTTATTTCACTGATATGTCATTGATTGGATAGAATTAAGGTCCCTATATCCCTATTATAGAAGAATAAGAATAAGAATAGTGATTTAAATTTTCATTATACTTGAATCGAGTGAAAACCAACATTCAAGCTAAGGAAGCATTTAATTAAATCGAGTGAAAATTGTCACTGTGATACCATTTCATGGCACTGTGATAGCATTTCATGCCACTGAAAAAATGAGCACAAAAACTAAAGGAGTCGCATGAGGATTTGCAGGAGGAGATTAAGTAATTGAAGGAAAAAAAGAATGAATTTCGCGATGAGAAGGAAAAGCTAGAGGTGGAGAAAGAGAAACTTGAGAAATAATTTAACACATTGAACACTCACTCAAAGCTTCATGCCACCTCCCCCTTTTGTTTGTTAAGGTCTCAGATGCATCTATGTTGGCTCCTGAGGAAGTCTTTGCTAGAAGAGGGGATATCAAAGAAAAAGTGGGATCTAACACAAGAGGAGAGAAAATAAGAAAAGAAAATTTGAAGTTGAAACAGTGAAAAAGATGGAAACAAAGGCACGAGACAGGAAGCCACAAATTAGTGACGGTAAGGATGAATCACGAGTTACCAATTTTGCTATCAGTAAGTTATGATTTTTCCCTATAACATGGGAAAATTTTGCTTTATATTGTATAGACAGATTATGTATGCATCAATGCTATAAACATTTGTTGAAGAATTACTGTAAGTAATTGAATTTCGGAGGTATAACCATATGAAACTGTGTGCCATTTCATCAATATACTAAGCAAATTTGTGTCTCCTATACATCTGTCACCTAAATCAGCACTGCCTCCATCTCCCAAATCTTTGAATACAGAATGTATATAATTAAACTTTTGATATTTGACGATTTCATCTATCTTTTTATATCAGGATGTTTTCCATTACAAATTTTTAACTGGCTGCTCATTACAAATTTTTAATTTTTCTTTTTATAACAGGATCTTTGAATACGAAATGTATACGTAATGTATATGGAATACGAGTCTTTTTATAACAGATTTCATGAAGGGTGTTTGGATATTGAATGAAGTGAAGAAACTTGAATTGGCTGCTCACTATAATGCTAATTTTGGGAACTGAGAACCTGAGTTTTATTATTCTATATACAATGATATGTAGCTTCTTTTTTTGTCATAAGGGTGGTGGATGAGTTATTCCTTGATTCATATTTGAAATCCAGTAAGCCGTGAAGGATGAGGTAAAAAAAATGCCCAGAGGTAACCGGCAGCACCTTCGAGCTGTCTTCCATAATGGTCATATGCAGCCCCTTCCATGATGGCCATATGCAACACTAGAGTAGATACAATGGGTATTATTGAGCTTTGAAGACCTCAACTCCTAGCATACAAAAATTCTATCTGTAAATGTAGGACATAGTTAATTGTTTATATTGTAGGGAGTATGATGAAATGAATTAGGTGAATATTATTCTTTGTAAATGCATATGATGGTTAGGCTTTTTTTCGAATTTCACTCTAGTTTATTTTTAAAGCTACTTTCATTTCTAGACTAGATATGGTAGGATTATACAATAGAAACTTGATGCATATATATGTGTATTCCAGTATTATCCCCTCCTTTTTTGCTCATATAATGTTTTTTTTCTTTTAGTTTTTTAAGTTCGTTCTTGATTTTAGTTATTTCAGTTGGTATATTGCTATTATTTGATACACAATCGTCAAGAATTATATTTGTCTTTGACTACTATTCATCACCTCTTTGAATTAATTACATTCCTTTTGCATTTTCTTATCATGTTCAATCTTGATTTAATAATTTACTAACAAAAGATATAAGACTCACCACCGACTCATCGTTCGGAGTTGTAATCAAGTTCAAGTGGATGATTTGTTTTTTTTTTGTCAATTTTTACTTAAATATGATCTACTTTCATATTAATTATTATTTTGTATTTAACATGAATCTGAAGCACTTGGTTATGTGTCTTGCAATATGTAGTCCACTGTGAGACAATTAATAAAAGGAATTGTCTACAAATCCGCAACAATAGTATTAACAATTTTTGGGAAAAATTAAGAACTTTGATTTGAATATATTATTTGCAAGTATTCATGTCGAATACCTTGGTTTAGTATTTTGTTTAGGTGTGAGTCATTGGTTGGTTGGTGACGGCGTCGTGTCGTAAGCCCAAGTACTAATATTGGGGGTAAAATTATATTTGTGCCTTTAGGAATTGTGTTACCCTATTTTTTTAAAGTTACCCTTTGTTTTGTTGAGAAATGAAATTTTTGCCTTCTTGCAATTACGTACTTTGAAAATATTCG
Organism: Sambucus nigra; assembly: GCA_949130495.1. Taxonomy (NCBI): domain Eukaryota; kingdom Viridiplantae; phylum Streptophyta; class Magnoliopsida; order Dipsacales; family Adoxaceae; genus Sambucus; species Sambucus nigra. The sequence continues at coordinate 257,768,005 of OX422223.1, read as the reverse complement.
CTATTTTGCGATTATCAGCATGCCTTCAGGCACGGGCATACCCTAGTATATATATATATTGGCCATATATATATAATCGGCATATATATTCTACATGCATAAATATATATATATGTACGGACCCGCCAAATAATATCTCGAATGTTGTTCGTCCTAAACATTCCTAAATTTAAATATTTGATCTTTCCCACTAACCCGAGACTTATATATCAACCATTTACTTTTTTAAAGGTCCTCGCACTCTATTTAGGATCCCTTAATATCTATCTTCAAAAGGGAATTCTTCTCCAATCCTTTTAATCTAAGAAAAACTCTCAAATCTTTCTGACAAAACCGAACCGATGGCCAAGAAAAACGAACCGGTCTAGTGCCCTAATAAATGAAACGATCCGGTCATAAACGAATCGAACCGATAACCTCAGTTTGGACTGGTCCGGTCTGTCCAAATTTCTTATTGCGATGAAATTCACTCTTACACTTCATCCAATCCAATTTTAAGGTTTCCACTCTCCCAAACCAACAATGTAAATATCTACACACTTATCTATAGCCAACACCACCATTTAATTTCATGGGATTCGTCTATTTCTAAGAATTTAAACCCTAATTCTTATTTAAGCAACCCTTCCATTTTCTCACCAAAAATCATACCATTAACATGAATTCTAACTTAGATTTTATGTAGGATTATTGTCACGTCAAAATCATATGAAATCATCTCCCCAAAACTCATTTTTGTGCAAGAATACCAAACCCAAAATATTATAGTTTTCATCACCAGCTATAATATGAAAAATAAACACACTTAAATCACTAAATCATGTTAAACACTTGCCTAGTTGGATAAATCCGATGATCTCATGTCGAAATTCGCTGGAGCTCGGCCTGAGTCCTCCTCTTTCTTCCCTTTTCTTCCCCTTTTCCCTTATTTTCGTTATCTTTATCTTTTTCTCTCGTGGCTTATAAGAGAGAAAATAAGGGTTATCAACTTATTAAACCCAAAATTGACTCGTATACACAAATGCAAGTCCCTACTGATCCAAAAAGTCCCATGAACCGAAACACTACCCTCGGGTACTCTATTCTGACTATCTCAGCCCTTCTGAGACTACCGTGCGCTCAAATTCCCATACGAGTCACTTATAAAAAATTCACGCCTTAAACCCAACACATCTCTGTGACACCCCGCCTAATAAAATACCGGGCGATCACTCCTATATCAAATTATGACATGAGTCTCATATGGACCATTCTTAGCATCACTGTCGAAAGTCCATTTAATTACTAATAGCCTATTACGCCGGTGTCAAAATTTTACTTAACTACTCTTTTTAAACGAATATAATTAAAACATCCACACAGTTTTGCGTAAATAAAACTGAAATGAAATAAAATAACCGAACACTCGGTCAAAATTATTACAACCATATCGAATGTTGTACTCAAAGAATAAATAAATGCAATTAGACCATTGGCCCGAATATTTATACAGTACCTCCTATCTAGAATACAAGAATGGAAGCGTCTATCGAGAACCTGCACGCATCCACAGCTGCTGCAGCTGACGTCTAACTCGAAAGAAGTGCCATCCAGGCGTCCTGTGTCTGGACACCTATATATATATATATAGCAAGAGAGGAAAAGTAGATAAACGGGTCAGAGCCCGAGTTTGAAAATATGTTGCAAGTGCATAAATGATTTATTTTTAGAAAAATAGATTTTTATCTCATTTAAATTGGTATCGCACTCCCATGAGATACCCCTCACCTCTCTTTTAATAGTGCACACCTAATGCACTTAACTTTCAAGTTAAGCTACCCTGCCTAACTAATCCAATACTACCCGAGCACTAAGGACTAAACTTCTCTCCATTCTCAACGCTGCGCTAAGTTCGTGCGTGGGGTGTCTCACAAAGCGAAATCCAAACAAGGAACCCCCCCCCCCCGATACACTACTACATGGCAGGGTTAATGGTAGAGATCCATTAGGCCCGTAGTACAAAACTAATGTATAAATACATTCTTATATATATATATATATATATGCATACCGCATTCATTTTAAATATGTTTAACATATACATCCGGATATCATCTCCCGGACTAAGGTTTGCTTTATATACAAATTTATAATACACATCCGGATCTATCTACCGGACTGAGGTGTATTCTATACTCATTTCAAAACTTTCTATTTCCCTTCTTATATCCAGGAAATATATTTAAAAGTCAATTCATTATCATGAATTTCTTTAACACATCATATAACTTTTTAAAAGCCAGTTTTATTATCATAAAAATGCTTTGATCATATCATATGCTTCCATTTCCCTTCTTCCATCCGGGAAACATATCCGAAGCCAAATCAATTATCCCATTTCCCTTCTTATATCCGGGAAATGTATTTAAAGCCAATCCATTATCATGAATTGCTTTAACAAATCTAAGACCATCCCTCCGAGTTTCCCCACTGGACGTGCCCCTAAATGTCTATCATCTTCCAGGGTCCATCAAACAAGACAACTTGGGAACCTACCAACGTCCACTACACCAAAATGGCCAAATTTTCACCTTTCAGCCGGACACCCTTGTCAAGGTCATTGACCATGACACAAATCTCGCGTTTTGTGTCACGGTCATTGGCCTTGACACGACCGTGACAATTATTTGTCACGGTCGTGTCAAGGTCAATGACCGTGACACAAAATGCGAGATTTGTGTCACGATCAATGACCTTGACACGACCGTGACAACTTTTGCAGCAAAAAAAGCCCTAGGATTCTTTTTTCCCACCTTTTTTGGTTTTCCCCTCTCTCTCTCTCATCCGCAATTTCTTCTCTCTCTCTCTCTCTAAGGTATATTTTTTTTTCCTCTCTTTCTCTTTCATTTCTATATGTATGTGTATGTGTATGTGTATATGTATATGTGTATATGTGTATATGTGTATATGTGTGTGTATGGTGGTGTGTGGTGGGGGAGGGGGGTAGTGGGGGTGGGGTGTGGTGGGGGGAGGGGGTGGGGGTGGAATTTTCTAACTAAAAATATGATAATATTTTGTTATAATTTGTTAAAACTATGTAAACCTTAGTATGAATGCAAGGTTAGTGATAGTTAGAATTGTGTAAATGTTAGAAAAGTTCTAGAATTCATATGTTAAATTTAATTATATAAATATTTAAATTGATAATAATTTTATTCATGAAATTAATTCAATTAGGTAAAACCCTAGATAATTTTTTAACAGAATTTGATAATATTATATAAAGTTTAGTAAATTCACAAAATGTTGCCAATTTTATGTTTTTAGGAATATCATTAGTTACTTTCGTGCCCAACTATGTAGAATCCATACACATGCATGTTGTTAGAAAGTCTTAAATTTAATTCTCACTTTAATTTGTAGAATCTCTGTACTTGGTTGGATTTATCCCTTTATGATAATGAAATTTATGCTCCAATTATAATTATCTCATGTCATAATTTTATTGATAAACAATAAATGTAGTTGTCACGGTCGTGGTGGGGGGAGGGGGTGGGGGTGGGGTGTGTGTGCGTAGGTGTGTGCGTGTGTGCGTGGCCGGGGGAGGGGGCAAGGGGTGGGGGGGGGGGGAGGGGGGGGGGAGGGGTGGAGGGGCAATTTTAAAAATTGTATATCTTTAATTAAGAAATTGTATAGCTTTAATTGTAATTTTAATTGTATAGTTTTAGATGAAAGTAAATTAATAATTAGTGCCAATTTCATATGAAAGTAGGATTGTCCCTCATTGTAAATTAGTAAATTAATAATTGTATACTTTAATTGTTAGTTTAATTGATGAAATGTTGGGTTGGTTAGTTTTAAAAGTGGCATGACTTGTGCGTGTGTGTGGTGGGGGTGGGGTAGGGGTGTGTGTACGTGTACTATTAACATTTTTTTTTATCTGTACTAATAATATTTTTTTACAGCAAATGTCTCCTTCAGATATTAAGGCGAAGATGATGATGCTGTTTATGATGATGTTGTCTGGGCTCGGTGGTAGCGGAGGCGACGAGGGTTCCTCCGCCCCTAGGCTCCCCAAATATGGAAAATTTTGGATTACCGTCGAGAACAAATCGGAGCTATTAGCGAGATCCCTCGAGCTGCTAAAGACGATCATCGTCCCGGGGTTTATGAGTTGGAAGGAGGTTCCATATGGGCTCGAGTTAGCTGTTTGGGCGGCACTACAGGTAATATATTTATATTTATATTTATATGAATATTTATATTTATATTTATTCGCAACTAACATTGTATTTGTTGGACAGGAACAATTCAACTTGGATCCAAAGCTACGCGATCCCGTGTTGGAGCAGATTAGGGAGCAACTCAAGTAGTGGAAAAAAATATGCGGGCACGGTACTTTGGGAAAACACGAGAGTCGATTATCCAATGGCGTGAATCTGTTTCCCCCAAGGAGCCGATCTCATTAGCACAATGGCAGAAGTTCATTGACAATGAGATCGAGGATCGACAATTGGCATCTCGCCAATCGGGGAGGGAAAATCGGGCAAAAAAGACGGACGTGCACTAATCTGGTCGGACCTCTTACGCCGAGGTGGAGCATAGGATGCAGGTACGATTTAATTTTTCTATAACTACAGAAATATATTATTCTTCATTATTTTACTTTGCGGGGCCGATACTAATTTTACTTTACTTTACTTTATTTTATTTCAGGGGGTAGGGAGTGGCCCAGGGGGTAAGCCACATAGGCTCGATACTTATGTGGCTCTTCGGACGAAGAAGGGGAAGGACAAGGAGGTGTCCCCGAGCGTCGCGGCCACGATTGTAAGTAATCCGACAGTTTAATTTTTGTTAATTACGTTATAATTTTTTAGTTTACTTATTTTACTAATCATGTACTTTTTGTCGTTTCAGGCAAAGCTTAAGGAAGTGCATGAGTCGCAGTCTGATGACGACAAGGCATCTTTGTCCACAGATGCACTCAGCCAAGTGCTTGGCTCTGATCGCAAGGGGAGGACAATGGGGTGAGCTCGCGGGTGGCCAAATCTAGGATCATCGGATTGGAGACGAGGGACACCGGGTTGGCTCGAACGGTGGATTCACACGACGCGAAGCTGTCCCGTTTAGAGGCGACGGTCCAAGATATGTACGCATTCATGAAGCGTACGTTGGGCGGAGACCGTAAAGGGAAAGGGAAAGGGAAGGGGAAGGAGAAGGCGGTGGAGGAGGAGGTGCGGGAGGACGAGGCGCAGGATGACGAGGATGTGGACCTCGCTTCTTCATCACCGACACGTTCGTACTTCGATGATCCACTTCCCTATTTGGCGCCCTTCAACAGACCAATGTCGAAACTTGGTTGGCCGAGCGTGTTCATATTGGACGTATTTGATGGCCAGCGGATAGGGCGGGGGTTGAGGGACCCGAATATCGTTGAGGGTGGAATAGTTCATGGACGTGCGCTTCAACAGATGGAGTCCAGGGTGCTCGTCACGCATGTCATACCCGGGAAGGAGAACTCCCTATTGTGGTTGCGCGAATAATGCGGCATGACGTATATTAGTGGGTGCATCAATTCGTATGTCGTGTGGCCTACTCACCTCCTCACATTTACCCAAGACATGTAGTAACATTATTTTTAAGTTTGTCCATTTTAATTATATTTTGATTATATCGTCATGTATATTATTTCTATTTTGAATATTTGGATTATATCGTCATGAATATATATTTGCATTATCTTTAGTTTGTTTGGATATATGATGTTTTGAACAGGTACAACGTTGCTATAACAGGTACAAATATACTGCTGGGCAGTGGCAGTGGCCATACTGCCCAGCAGATTTTTTTTAAATTCTGCCCAGAATTATCACGGTCATTAACCGTGACACGTCCGTGACAAAAAGTTCTCACAGACGTGTCACGGTCAATGGCTGTGACAATTTTTTTAAAAAGGGTCACGGCATTGTCACGGTTATAAACCGTGATAAACGTGTCACGGTCATTGACCGCGACACGACCGTGACACAAAATGCGAGTTTTGTGTCAAGGTCAATGACCGTGACACGACCATGCCAAAAAAAGTTGTCTCGCCTCGAAATGTCATGGTCATTGACCTTGACAAGTTGGATTTGTCAAGGTCAATGACCTTGACAATTCGGCAGATTAGGTGTAGTGGTCGGGAAGCGGCCATATGCCTGTGGGATAGTCAAGACCACACCCAAAATCTCCTAAGCAGCGCAGTAAAATATAATCGCTCATATGGCCTAGGACTATATCCACCCTGCATTCATTAGCCAGGGGCATCACCATACGCACACAACTTCCCTTATGATAGCGATTTAGGGAGGTGTGTAACCATAATTTATTAATTATGAAAAATCATTTCTTTTCCATTTTGAAAATATTCATTTTTATATTTTCAAAATCATTTACCTCATATAATATATATACTTTAATCACATAGTATATACATATACAATATATTCCTCCTCGAATATATAAATATGGCCCTAATTGCCAATCTCATCTAGCGATGGCCAATAATCCCAAAGATTCCCTTAAGGAATCATAATCATGCATTCATATAAGCATGATACTAAACCCAAAGTATTTCCTTACTTTAATAATCACAATATACCTCAATCCTATCAAAGGATTTATTGGATATCTCCAAAGATACCATTTCACTCTAAGTGAAATATATATATATATATCCTCAAATTATCCTAATTATTTCATAGATTACCCTCAACAGTAAATCGACATAATTATGCTTTCTATATGCATAATTATGTAGGCCTAAATGCCTACTGAAATATTCCAGGGAGTATTCTTTCCCACGTTATGCCCTACACCAATCCAAGGCATTCTCATCTATCTAAAGTTTTATTTATCCTTAAAACCTTCCTTTAGGAAACCCCATATCATAACTAGGGTCCCCCACATAAGTCCCCAAATTTAATTTAACTCCCCATACTCTTAAGGGGAGAGAACTGGCAATTCTAACCATGGCGAATCGATTCGGGTGGGCGAATCGATTCGGCCCCCAATCCGAATCGATTCGGAAAGTGTTCTGCAAACAGGTTCTTAATGGTGAATTGATTCGGTATAAATACAAATCGATTTGGCCCACTGCAGAATCACAAATCCCCTTAGGCGAATCGATTCGGCCTAAACCCGAATCGATTCGGCCTGTTCGAGGGGCACTGTTTGGGCGATTTTTCTTAATCTCCAAAATACCCAAAACTCAATCCAATCTCCTTTTAAATCATAACTTGTATTTATTCCTACAAACCCAAAGTTTTCGTATCTCCTCAAGTTCTTTAGAGGTCCTAACACTCCATTTGAGAACCCCTAATATTTATCTCCAATAAGTTCTAACTAGCGATTTCAATCTCGGATAGCTTTCCGTAGAAAAATTACTATAAATCCAAACAATATTAGAAAAATACGCGGTTAGCGCCCACACGACCGTATCTAAAAGATCTATAAATTTTATTTTTTGACCAAGAGCCGAATCGATTCCCATCAAGGCCGAATCGATTCGGAAAGACGCTGGTCAACTATTCATCGTCTTCTCCGAGACGGTTTCGGCCATTAAAGCTTCTCCCAAGCTTTTGTCGCCTCACCCAACATCCTACGACCTCAACCAAGTACAAATACACATATAATATGGGTTCGAAACGTCCTAGAAACCGAAATAACCAATTAATTTAGGTTCAAACCTAAGTTCCTCAAATTGAAACATTATTGGGGTTTAATTATTTTAACTCCCCAAAACCCGTTTTATCCACGAAAACCCAACCCAAAATCTTTAGGGTTTGTTATACCAACAATGATATGAGATATTTATGCTCAAAAATAAATAAAGCAAGTAAACACTTGCCTCATGGATAAAATCCGAAGACCTCGAGCCGAATCCCACGGAGTTTGGTCGGAATCTCCCATTTCTCCTCTTTTTCTCTCCTCCTCTCTCTATTCTCTCTCTTTTCTTTCTTTTCTTTCTGTTTTCTCCCTCTCCCCCTCTTTATATAGTGAGAAAAGGGTTTTAACCCTTAAAACCTAAAATTACTCAATTACGAGCCCGTTTAACTCCAAAATTCTCCGAAACTCAATTTCGACAATCGGACACTCTTTTTCGACTATCTCGGACTTTCCGGGACTCACAGCGCAGTCGAAATTCCCATTCGAGGTACTTGATCGCAAATCACTATTCTAACCCAATATAACTTAATGCGAGTTTTCTAATTAAAATCTGACCTTTTTGTCACTTTTCTCCACGGCGACATATAATTAAATTACTTCGACATGTTTAATCCCAAAAATAATTACAACACCCATCGAAAATCATTAAATCTTCGAAAATCCCAAGAATCACTATTCCGAGAAATTCTCCAAATTCCAATTTATACTTCAATTTTGGAATTTAATTGTCTCCAAAAGGACGGGTTGTTACATACTCCCCCCCTTACAACGGAATTTCGTCCTCGAAATTCAGATACAACCTACACCGTCAATCCTAGAATCGCTCGAAATCCTAATACCTCAAGGGGAACGATACAAACCCAATGGTTCCCAACCATACACTACGCGGCTTGATAAGCACCAAAAAGTGTCTAATTTATACCCCGAATAGATGCATTTTAGTCTCTCATTTTAATTAAAATTGGACTTATGTTCGTATTTATTTATTTCTCAGGTCAATATGCAGTTGCGGTACAAATAATGCTAAATTTAGTCAATTGCGATGCAGAAGCGGTCAAAAGCGTGCATCGAAAAAATCCTAAGAGACCGTGAAGTTTGGAGTCCTATTTGAGCGTGCCGAGATGTGATCCGATGCCCCAAAACAGTCCCGAACCAAATCTAAACCTAGATCAAGCCCAGTCCATACCCCGAGCCCGGTGTGTGTTTAGTTTGTACCTTTATTATTTTTCTTAGATTTTTAGTATGAGTCATTTTTATTTTTAGGATTTATTTAGATTTAATTAGAATTTTCTAGGATTTATTTTCTATTTTTCTATTTCTTTATTTTGATTTTGATTTTGATTTTATTAGTTTTTAATTTTTAATCTTTATTTTATTTTATTTTTATTAGGATTAATTTTTAGGAATTTATTTTTTTTAGTTTTATTATATTTCATATTATATATATATATATATATATATATATATATATATATATATATATATATATATATATACATTTATTTATTTTAGTTTAGTTTTATTTTATTAGGATTATATTTTTTAAGTTTAATAGAGTTTTATTTTATTTTGAGATGTTAGTTTTTTTTAGTTTTATTAGATTTGTCTAGGTCTTAAGTTTTATTTTTATTTGATTTTTAGGTTTTTAGTTTTTATTTCTTTTATTATTTGAGTTTTTTTTAGGATGTTATTTTTTTTAATTTTGTTAATTTTAATTTTTTTTAATTAGATTGTTTTAATTTTTTTTAGGGGTGCAAATTAAACACACACAAACTAAAACTTACACATACACCTAAATCAACCTACACCCAAACACACCCCTACATATACTATTCATCATCATCCTTCCACACCCACACCCGATTCTCTCACTCCATTACCAAAATACCCACCAAACTCCATTAATCACCAACCGAACCTTCCCCCATTTCAAACCTCTCCCCTACTCCTATAACCATTTCAAAGCTGAACCAAACCCGGATTCAAGCCTACCCCCTGGCCGGGCAACCTATAACCTGGCAACCATTCCAACACACCTAAACCGAGAACCCACGACCCATGTCGACTAAACCCAGCAGCAAGACAGCCTTACCACTCCAGCGATAAACCACCAGCAATCTTTGGTTTAAACCGAGACCAATCCGGCGTCGTCTCAACCCAAATCGTCCACAGCCAAACCGTGACCCACGGACCTGTTCGAAACTCAAAGCCCCAGCTTCGGTATCAGCCCACAACCCCAAACCCGAGCCCAACACTGAAAACTCGTGACCCTCCAGAACCAGGACCCAATTGCAACCCAATTCCAAACTACTTTCAACCAAAATCCCCAAAAATAAGGAAGTCTCATATCTCCATTACCCATACCCACGTGATTTTGAAAACCTTTCTAAAATGTCTTCCACCTTACCAATTCAAATCCCACAAATATCGCTGAACTAGTTCGTGGGTTATTTAAACAAGGGAAAGGGCATCTCATAAAAGAAGACTCTCACAGAATAGAAAAGAGGATACTCAGAGAGAGAAAAAAACAGTGTATATTGTGTACAGTTTAGGTTCATAAAAAAAATTCTAGAAAAATACAAAAAAAATAGTTTAGCTTTAGAATAAATTGTTAGGTTTGTTTTTTATTCTTTTTTATGTGATCAAGTGCTGGATTTATGAAAACATTGGGACACACGTGCATGAACGCGATTCAAGGAATCAATTCAAAGGGAGACTTTTGTGTATTGTATTTCTTGCTCAACTCTTTAATTTATTGTTCCATATTTGTGGCTGTGATTAATTGTTTCATTATGTTTGTCTAACCACCCTGTTCAAGGGGTGGGATGCACTGCGAATGATGTTAATTTAATTAATTGGTTTCATTAATTTTATATTTCTAGGTAAATTAATTTTAACTGTCACCAATTAATTTATATAACGAGAGTTAGTAAATTAATTGAACGAATTGATGTTTGAATTTAGGAATCGAACTAGAGATAGGTTTTTTCGATATTTGAATGTTAATTCGGTATTGAAATTTGAGGATTGCTATTGTTTTCGTTAAATTGATCCTAGCGGGTAATTTTCTAAAAATAGTGTAGTCCTAATTTTTCATCGTGTGATATTTTTAAATTAATTTTCTGAAAAAGATTTTATTAAATTTATAATTTTAACGAGAGTTAGATTATCGATTTAATATTATCTCGAAATATTTCAAAATTAATAAATTGAGAAATTAAAATAATTAAAAATGTAGTGTAATCCCATCTCTTGACCTTCTCACATATTTCACACTCGGTTGCACATTCTTTAGCCATTTTATAATTTTTAGCATTTGTTAGTTAATTTTTCCCTTGAAATTGTTTTAAAAATAAAAAATAAAAAAAAGATTTTCATAAAAAAAAATTGGAATTGCACGTTTTCAAATTAATTGTTTCACCTTGAAAGTAGGATTGATACCCGTACTTACCGCAATACGAATTATTTTTAGACAAGTTTTGTAGGTACTCAAGGAAATTTTGAGAGTGACTTTTGCACTACAACGAAACATACGTAAAAATCTTCTTATTACGGCTACCGCAATCGTAAAGTGACTACAATAGCATCACATTGCACCCATAATCTATAATACCTCTCGGCATGAATTTCAACTTTATATACTAAACCCATTCTATTTCAGGCGGTATATAAAACCATCTCACTAAGGTGCCCATACACCTTTCTAACTTGTGCACATATGCACAAACATTGCGAACGTTCGACACGTAACACTCTTTCTAAATGAGGGTCTCCTTTCCTCGGTGTAATACTCACACATGGGTCCTCCCAACCCGCGAAATTCAATTCTCCTAACCTTGGCGCCACTAACTCTACTAAACTTACATCCTACAAAGGCTACGATCTATGCGTTACCCTACCTACGCGAAATGAGTGATATCCTAAGTATATCCCTAGTGCCCAAGGCCTCTCTCAACTTCCGACATTTGCTTGGTTTCATGCGTGGGACATCTCGCAAAAGAGAAATCCAAACAAGGAACCCTCCCGTTACACTACTCCCTCGCGTTGTCGGTCATCGAGATATAGCGACCTAAGGCACACCAGCGGGACGTCCTAAATCCTACCCTACTAACCTACGAATGCATTACTACTATTATATCCTTCCGCCCATACGAAAGCAAAACCTAACTAATCACAGTGCCTACTCTCTGTAAAAGCACTACGTACATCATACCCAAAACAAATTTCCTCAAAATTTTCCTTTTCATTAAGGCCTGGCTATGAGCCTCGAATCAATTTATTTAAGTCCTACTTCACCCACCCACTTGTGGAGAGAGGACCACTTTAGTGCTTTTCCATAGCACAATATTTCCATAAGCATACTATCATCAGATAGCTCATAGTGTATAGTGTTCCATCCACATTATAAGACTTTTCAACAAAACCCACATCCTTGCATCTTATAACATCTCTCCACTTCCGACGCCATTAAGATTCATGTGTGGAGCGTCTCGCAAAGCAAAATCCAAACAAGGAACCTCTCCACACACTCCTACTTAACTTTGTCGGTCATGGAGGTCCGTTATTTTCGATAATGCAATCGGGATAACCCTATCCCCTCTCTCATTAAAATGTGGTCTGAACTCCCAACTCTATCTAGGAGCCACACCACCAAGCGCATCGCACTACACTCAGTCTCTGCGCAATTAATAATGAGCTTAATCTTACAGCTCAACAATAATCATGTGGGCCTTAAATTATATCTATAAGGTCGCCACATACTCAAATCATGATAATGAAACCTATTCTCATCGAAGTTTCCATCTATGCTCAGACTAAAGGCGAACTCAACCTATATCCAGGTGAGATATCGCAACAACAACCCGTTCCACCCTGGAACTGCGGACACGATAGTCTTGCCATCATTAGCCTGCTATTGCTCCGATCAACCTATAATATATTATGCTTACCATATTACTATACTCGTATAAACATATAAAACGAGTACCCCAATCCAGATATGTATATATATATATTCAAAATATCAACACCCGCCTTTATGGCGAATGAAGGAAAAAAAAACTCAGCTACCGCGGAAAAAACATAGGCATACATGATATAATGTCATCGAAATCGCCACAAAATTGAAATTACACACACGAGTCTAGGGCTAACGAACACCGCAACTTTATTTAGTCACACCAAATATACCTCCTTCATTGAGGTAAAACTCATAATAACCACTTTACTCTGCTCCTTACAATCATCTTACTAGTCCTCATAACTTCTCCGTTAAAAGGAAATTCCATTACAAGCTTCAACTTTATAGCTCCAACTAAGCCCCACCTCCTGCCGTCATCCAAGACCCGCACACGATTCTCGAACGAGAGAACAAAAGATTTATGTAATCTTATACTATGGCAAGAGAACGAAATATCACAAGAGAAATCAACAATCCTAATCCTGAGGCTCAATATCAAATCGAGAGCAACGCTGAAAGCGTAGTACGTCTGCACAGATTCCTAAGGACACTAGAACCTGATGCTCTGATACCATCTGTGACACCCCGCCTAATAAAATACTGGGAGATCACTCCTATATCAAATTATGACAGGAGTCTCATATGGACCATTCTTAGCATCACTGTCGAAAGTCCATTTAATTAACCTATTACGTCGGTGTCAAAATTTTACTTAACTACTCTTTTTAAACGAAAATAATTAAAACATCCACACAGTTTTGCATAAATGAAACTGAAATGAAATAAAATAACCGAACACTCGGTTAAAATTATTACAACCATATCGAATTCTGTACTCAAAGAATAAATAAATGCAATTAGACCATTGGCCCGAATATTTATACAGTACCTCCTATCTAGAGTACAAGAATGGAAGTGTCTATCAAGAACCTGCACGCATCCACAGCTGCTGCAGCTGACGACTGACTCGAAAGAAGTGCCATCCAGGCGTCCCTGTGTCTGGACACCTATATAATATATATATATATATATATATATATATATATATATATATATATATATATAGCAAGAGAGGAAAAGTAGATAAACGGGTCAGAGCCCGAGTTTGAAAATATTTTGCAAGTGCATAAATGATTTATTTTTAGAAAAATAGATTTTTATCTCATATTTAAATTGGTATCGCACTCCCATGAAATACCCCTCACCTCTGCTCTAATAGTGCACACCTAACGCACTTAACTTTCTAGTTAAGCTACCCTGCCTAACTAATCTGATACCCCCGTCTACTAGAAACCTCTACTACCCGAGCACTGAGGGCTAAACTTCTCTCCATTCTCAACGCTACGCTAAGTTCGTGTGTGGGGTGTCTCGCAAAGCGAAATCCAAACAAGGAACCCCCCCGATACACTACTACATGGCAGGGTTAATGGTAGAGAAACATTAGGCCCGTAGTACAAAACTAATGTATAAATACATTCTTATATATATACATATCACATTCATTTAAATAATGTTTTACCATATACATCCGGATATCATCTCCCGGACTGAGGTTTACTTTATATACAACTTTATAATACACATCCAGATCTATCTCCCAGACTGAGGTGTATTCTATACTCATTTTAAAACTTCCTATTTCCCTTCTTATATCTAGGAAATATATTTAAAAGCCAATTCATTATCATGAATTGCTTTAACACATCATATAACTGTAATACCCCGTATTTTTGGCTATATTTATTTTTGGGATTAATTATTAAATGAGAATTAATTGGGAATTAATCCGGGTAAAATACTAGCGAGTTGTGAGTTGGTATTTGACTATATTGAGCATATATAATGTTATATGAATATTGAATTATGAAATTTATCGTGAGATTGATATACGACAATTTGATCGTTTTATTGGGACGCGTGTGACAGTCGCGTCAGGATATAATTATTTTAATTATAAAAGTGATTTTAAATTTTATTAACCGTATGGTCGTTTTGAGTGCGCCAACGCGTTCGGAAGGGTCGAGATAGTCAGAAAACACTAGCCGGGGGTGTAGTTTGGGTCCCGGGGTATTTTTAGGCCATACCGGCAATATAAAGGGTATTTTGGTAATTTCGTATTTTTAGGAATTAAAAGTGACGAAAATTAAGAGTTTTAATCTGATTGGGAATTGACCCACTAAGCCACTAACCAACCCATATTAACCCAAAAAGCTACGGGGGTTGTTAGATTATGTTTTCTAAGTTTTTCCAAAATAAACCCTAGCCACCATAGCCATTGGAGAAGAGCTTGGAGAGAGAGAAAGGAGAAGGAATTCTGCAGAAAATCTTTACAAAATCAACACCAAATTCAGAGACAATCGAGGCAAGTGGTTTAATATCATTTAATTTCAGAGAATGCTCTTTCCATGTATAGGAATTTAATAAAATTGATTTGTTCTTGGTGTAATATGAAAACCCATGTATTTTGGAACTTAGAACTTGAAATCTTGAGGAGAATTGCATGTAGAATGATAGGTAGATGATTATACTGAGGATACTAGTGATTGGGTGAAATTAAAACGGATTTTTATTGGGTTAATTCATGAATTAAAATTTTAGGGTTTGTGTTCTTGAATAATTGGGGGAAAGTGATGAGACTTGATGATTTAATGATGATTGGGATGAATTAACTCAGTAAAATACGTTAGTTTATAACCTTGTTATGTTTAGGAGTGATTAGAGACCTTTAAACATTGTTGGGACGAAGTTTAGAGGAGATTTGAGGAGTAAAAATTGATGAAAAACGTAACTAAGAAATTCTGGGCCGAAACTGGTCCCTCGTTAGAAGACCTTCCCAGGTCGTTCGAACGAGCTTCTAACTAGTTGACCAGCCGCTTCTAACGAGGGGAGACTTCGTTCGATACATTCGTTCGAACGAACTGTATTTCGTTCGATACATTCGTTCGAACGAGATGTCGTTAGAAGGTACAGTTCGTTCGAACGAACTGGAATCTCGTTCGAACAGCCTCGTTCGAACGAGACTTCTAACGAGCTGGCAGTTTCGGCCTTTTTGGCCTGTTTTGATTTTGGGAGTCCCGTAATCTTGTTCGAGGACATAGATAACCTTCCTTTGATGATGTATTGATAGGTTTGGGACGTTTGTGTTATTTTGAGGAGTAAATTATATACGAGCGATTTAAATTAAAGGGATAGTTGGGTTGAGACGTGAGTGTCTACTACGACGTGAGAATAGATTATGGCGCGTATGATTATAAACCGGAATCGTATAAAGTGTGTAAATTATATATTGGTACTAGAATGAGAATAGTACTACAATATAACTACGGGATTACTGAGATGTGTGCTTACTTAGTATTGGTATATGAACTGTGTGTATGACATACCTACCATACTTGCTATCACGGGAGGTTTGCGTTCGCTTAGGGCCCTCTAATCCTTGTGTTGCCCGGATTTAGACTGGTTACCTTGATGAACATAGGTCAGAGAAAGACTTATTGGGATGTTAATAAGTCTGCTGATCGTGGGAGCGTAGGTATGTGCGTGACCCATGTGATGTGACTGTGTTCGCCTCCATTATTCGTGATGTTGTTATCTGTGAACTATTCCTAAGAGATTCGGAATATGTGATCCTTATGTACGTGATGTACTGGGATGGATAGCAGAGTATGTGTGCACCGCAGCCTAGTCTCGGGGTGCTTATATTGTATATTTATGTTGTGGAAAATATACGCTTAATAGACTGGAACTTTCATATGGCATTGTGTGTAACTATGGAATAACATAGAGGGCTATTCTATAACGAGTTGTATTACTTTTGTATAAGAACCTGAATTTACGTTATGTACCTACTTAACTGAGATCGTTAGAATGTTAATGAGAACCGAGTAATAAGGGTAGAACCTATGGCAGTCTAGCTAGATATGATGTCACTTAGCTAGTAGTTGTGTCATTTTAGATGGGTACTTACGTTAGGAGTGCACAGTTAGACGAGAGGTGAGAATTTCATGTGAGTGCACGTCCTAACATGTACTTTTCATTTAATGTTTTAAATGTTTTTTAAAGCACTTGCAGGTTTTTAAAATATCTCCACATTCGGGCTCTGACCCGTTTGCTTTCAAATCTATTTTTCTTGTAAAACCATTTTAGGTGCCCAGCCACAAGGACACCATGCATAGGATACTCATTCAGGTGACGAGCTGTAGCTGTTTGTGGAAGCTACAGGGATTTGCTTGTAGACACTTCTATCATTTGGATTCCGTATTCAGTATTCTATCAGTTGTAGGGCATGTTGCCCATTTCTATTAGAGACATCTTTCCATTACAGTTTTTCAGACTTTGGCATGTATTGTTTCAGTATCCAGTTTAGTTATTTCAGTTGTGGTTTTGTAGTGAGGAGTTTTCCTCCAAACTTTACTTACATTATGTGATAGTTATTCTATTTACTTCTTCATGGTGAATGGTGTTATTATTCTTCATTACACTTGTTGCATGTTAATCAGACTTAAATTAAAATTTGGCAACTTACTTTTTAAATACTAGGTGGTTAGTAATCATTAAAATATTTTCGACAGTGATGCTATTAACTGGACCAACTTGGCGTTTTGAATTAATTTAATAAAGGAGTAGCTACCCGGTATTTAATTAGTCGGGGTGTCACAGGTGGTATCAGAGCATCAGGTTCTAGTGTCCTTTAGGATCTGACGGCTTATTATGTCTCCGCTAAGTTTCTTTGATATAGAGCCCTATATTTTAGGACTGTTGTACTCTTTTTGTGTATGCTTCATTCTTCAGCTATTTTAAGTTTATAAACAGCGAACTTATAAACTTTGTTCTTATTTCAGATGCCTCCACGACGTGCACGACGAGTTCCCAGGGATGCAACGCCCGAACCCCAGCCCGCTCCAGTTCAGGGCATGATGAACGCCGCTGAGGTTGCAGCTATAGTAGCCCAAGAGATAAATGCCGCAATTGCCGTTGTTCAGCAGGCACCACCTCAGGCATCGGTTGTCGCGCCAGTACAGGCAAATGCATTCCCGTCTGCTTGGGAGCGTGTACGTGACGCTTTTCAGAAAGCGCATCCGCCAGAGTTTGCAGGTAGCTCAGATGTGGTAGTCTCGAGCCAGTGGAGGAAAGATATGCAGAGGCACTTAAGGATGTATGAGTGCACGGACGTTCAGAAGCAGGTGCTAGCTACTTTCAATCTAGTTGGATCTGCGCTACAGTGGTGGGAGTCTATTACCACCGCGGAGGAGAGGGATACTCTCACTATTCAGGAATTCTGGGTGCGGTTTGACCGCAAGTACTTTCCATCGGCTGTTCACACGGAAATGAGGAGGAAACTGATGAATCTGAGGCAAGAGGGTAAGACCGTGGCCGAGTATGAGGCCGAGTTCACGAATCTGTTGAATATCGTTCCAGATGAGATACCAACAGAGAAGAAGAAGATTGAGAAGTTCACGGACGGGTTGACATGGAGGATCCGTCATCATCTGTTAGGGAACCTTTCGTTGGCCACGTATTCTGATGTGGTTAACGCTGCTTTGTTACACTGCCAGGACCACCGCTTTCATATGGCTGAGGGCAAGAGGTCGGGAGAGTTTAGCCATCAGGGCAGGACTGGAGGACATGGTGCCGGTGGGGCACAATCTGTTCAGGGGAAGAGACAGGGTGAGCAGGGTACCCAGCAGGGGGATCAGAAGAGGTTCCGATCAGGGAACTACAGACAGGGACAGGGAGGTTTCCGTCAGGGCCATCAGGGTCCAAACGGCCATCAGGGCCAACAGGGGCAGAATGGGCAGCAGTTTCACCAGGGCCAGCAGGGCCAAGGGAGGAACGGTAACGGCCACCAGGGCCGGGGACCGCAGGGTCAGAGAGGAGGGAACTTCCCAGGGAAGTGTTTTGTTTGTGGCAAGACTGGCCATAAGTGACAGGATTGTCCTGATAGGGGCAGGGCCCCACAGCAGCAGCAGAAGGGTGCTCGCCAGGAGCCACAGAGGCCTATGTTTCCCGCCGCTCTCCCCGCACCGCCACAGATGGCAGCATTGCCACCCATTCCAGCAGTCCCAGTTCAGCAGGGGCAGCTACAGTATGGACGTGTCTATAACGTACACCAGGCTGCAGTTCCTCAGGCACCGCCTGCGATTGAGGGTACGTTTCCTATCCATGGCACTATGGGTCGGGTATTATTTGATACGGGGGCTACACATTGTTTTATAGCTACACATTTCACGAAAGCTTTAGGATTGTTAGATATGGCAGAGAGCACAGTGACGTGTGTCGACTCACCATTGGGGAGTGGGTCACTTATTTTCTTTATATGCCGGGGAGTGGGGGTAAATATTGGTGGTTTGGTATTACCTGCAGACATGTTGGTATTAGATATGCATGTTCACGATGTGATTATCGGTATGGATTGGCTCGTAGCTTATAGGGCCATGATTGATTGCTTCAGCGGAAGCATTGTTTTTGCCATTCCAGGGCAAGAGATGTTTGTAGTGGCGATGCCTCGCCCAGAGGGAGGATCGACCGCTCATCTGTATTACATTGAGGAGGATACCTCTAAGGAGGTAATGATTCCTTTAGATTCTATCCCAGTAGTCAGGGAGTATTCGGATGTGTTTCAGGAGATACCAAGCCTACCCCCCAGTCGAGAGATAGATTTTATTATAGACCTATTGCCAGATACGAGGCCTATAGCACGCGCACCGTACCGTATGGCTCCGGCAGAGATGCGAGAGCTACGAGATCAGATAGAGCAGCTGTTAGGTCAGGGCTTTATTCGCAGGAGTACCTCACCCTGGGGCGCTCCAGTTTTGTTTGTGAAGAAGAGGGACGGTTCACTGAGATTGTGTGTGGACTACCGAGAGTTGAATAAGGTCACGATACGGAATAAGTATCCATTACCTCGAATCGATGACTTATTCGACCAGTTGAGAGGAGCTTCTTTCTTCTCGAAGATTGATTTGAGATCGGGATACCATCAGTTGCGTATCAGGGAGGAGGATGTCTCGAAGACTGCGTTCTTGTCGAGATATGATTCTTACGAGTTTCGGGTTATGCCTTACGGTTTGACCAACGCTCCAGCAGTGTTTATGGACTTGATGAACAGAGTGTTCAGGGATTTCCTAGATCAGTTTGTCATTGTCTTCATTGATGACATTCTGGTTTACTCCCAGACAGAGGAGGAGCACGCCGAGCATTTGAGGCAGGTTTTGCAGACGCTGCATCAAAACGAGCTGTATGCAAAATATGAGAAATGCGGGTTTTGGCTAAAGGAGGTCCAGTTTTTGGGACACATTATTTCCGACCGGGGAATATATGTTGATCCGGGGAAGGTATCCGCGGTGAGGGAGTGGGGACAACCCACGACACCAACGGAGATTCGTAGTTTCTTGGGTCTAGAAGGATACTACAGGAGGTTTATTCGGGGTTTCTCAGAGATAGCAGGTCCTTTGACACATCTGACTCGTAAGGGTGTGTCATACATCTGGAGTGATGCCTGTTAGCTGGCATTCGATGAATTGAAGGACAAATTGACCTCAGCACCTGTGTTAGCATTGCCGAGATCGGGAGTTGAGTATTTGGTTTACACCGATGCGTCTTTGCAAGGGCTTGGATGTGTATTACAGCAGGAGAGACAGGCCATAGCTTATGCTTCCCGTAAGCTTAAGCCTCATGAGAAGAATTACCCCACGCATGATTTGGAGTTGGCGGCAGTGGTATTTGCCCTACGGATTTGGAGGCACTATCTTTTGGGGGAGAAGTTCCAATTGTTCACGGACCACAAGTCCCTACAATACCTGTTCACGCAGAAAGAGTTGAATATGCGGAAGCGTAGGTGGCTTGAGTTTGTGAAGGACTACTAGTTCGATATCCAGTATCACCCGGGTAAGGCTAACGTGGTAGCAGACGCGTTGAGCCGTAGGCCAGTAGATGAGGTGGCAGAGGTGTGGAAGGCAAAGTGGAAGGAGTTGGGACACCAGGATGCAGTGGCCCGATCTTTCATATCTGTGATGACCGTTACACCGCAGATTGTCACGAAGGTAGTACGGGCACAGGCTAATGACTCGTTCTGTCAGGAGCAGATAGTTCGATTACTAGCAGAGGGAGCCGAGTCCTATACCGTTAGCTCAGACGGGGGATTACGCTTCAATGGGATATTGGTGGTTCCGGAAGGGGAGGAATTGCGACACGAGGTGATGGTGGAGTCGCACGGCTCACGGTTCGCGGTACATCCCGGAGGGGATAAAATGTACCAAGACATGAGACGCCAGTATTGGTGGAGCGGTATGAAGAAAGATATTGCTGAGTTTGTTTCGAAATGCGCCACTTGTCAGCTTGTAAAAGTGGATCATCAGAGACCTGCAGGACTACTACAACCGTTGGAGGTCCCGGTGTGGATGTGGGAGAGCATATCCATGGACTTTATCATGGGGTTGCCTACGTCGCAGAGGGGTCACGACTCCGTTTGGGTAATTGTGAACAGGTTGTCCACAGTCGCTCACTTTTTACCCGTAAGGACTGACTACACTACGGGACAGTATGCCCAGCTCTTCATTTCAGAGATTGTGAGACTTCACGGTGTACCCCTAAATATCGTGTCTGACAGAGACAGGATATTTGTTTCGCGGTTTTGGGAGAGTTTCCAGGAGGCCATGGGCACGAAATTGCGGTTGAGTACGGCTTATCATCCGCAGACCGATGGGCAGACAGAGCGCACAAATCAGATGTTGGAGGACATGCTATGCATGTGCATTATTGACTTCGGGGGTGGATGGGAGCAGTACCTTCCACTGGTAGAGTTTGCTTACAACAACTCCTATCAGTTCACTATTGGCATGGCTCCGTTTGAGGCACTGTGTTCGGTAGGCCTTGTCGTTCCCCAGCATGTTGGTTAGAGGTGGGGGATAACAAACTACTTGGGCCGGAAGTGATTCAGGATACTTCGGCAAGGATTGAGTTGATTCGGAGTCGCATTCGGGTAACTCAAGACAGGCAGAAGAGTTATGCTGATGCGAAGAGATTTTTCAGAGAGTTCCAAGTGGGGGACCAGATTTTGCTCAGAGTATCTCCTATGAAGGGGATTATGCATTTCGGGAAGAAGGGGAAGTTGGCACCGAGGTATGTGGGGCCGTTTCCTATTATCGAGCGGATCAGAACGGTTGCGTATAGACTTGGATTACCGGAGTATTTGCATCGAATTCACGATGTGTTCCATATTTCCTCGCTAAGGAAATACCTTAGAGATAATTTGGATCATTCTCACATTGCTGTAGAGGACATCGATCTCCATCCGGATAGCTCCTACGAGGAGGGGCCGATTGCTATTTTGGACCGAAGTGAGAGGAAGCTGCGGTCAAAGATAGTTCCGTTAGTGCGTGTTCAGTGGCGACATCACAATGTCGAGGAGTCCACATGGGAGCGCGAATATGAGATGCGCGAACGTTATCCAGAGTTGTTTTCAGTAGGTACTTTCTAGTTTCGAATTTCGGGACGAAATTCAGTTATTAGGGGGGAAGTATGTAATACCCCGTATTTTTGGCTATATTTATTTTTGGGATTAATTATTAAATGAGAATTAATTGGAAATTAATCCGGTTAAAATACTAGCGATTTGTGAGTTGGTATTTCACTATATTGAGCATATATGATGTCATATGAATATTGAATTATGAAATTTGTCGTGAGATTGATATACGACAATTTGATCATTTTATTGGGACGCGTGTGACAGTCGCGTCAGGATATAATTATTTTAATTATAAAAGTGATTTTAAATTCTATTAACCGTATGGTCGTTTTGAGTGCGCCAACGCGTCCAGAAGGGTCGAGATAGTCAGAAAACACTAGCCGGGGGTGTAGTTTGGGTCCCGGGGTATTTTTAGGCCATACCGGCAATATAAAGGGTATTTTGGAAATTTCGTATTTTTAGGAATTAAAAGTGACGAAAATTAAGAGTTTTAATATGATTGGGAATTGAACCACTAAGCCACTAACCAACCCATATTAACCCAAAAAGCTACGGGGGTTGTTAGATTAGGTTTTCTAAGTTTCCCCAAAAAAAACCCTAGCCACCATAGCCATTGGAGAAGAGCTTGGAGAGAGAGAAAGGAGAAGGAATACTGCAGAAAATCTATACACAATCAACACCAAATTCAGAGACAATCGAGGCAAGTGATTTAATATCATTTAATTTCAGAGAATGCTCTTTCCATGTATAGGAATTTAATAAAATTGATTTGTTCTTGGTGTAATATGAAAACCCATGTATTTTGGAACTTAGAACTTGAAATCTTGAGGAGAATTGCATGTAGAATGATAGGTAGATGATTATACTGAGGATACTAGTGATTGGGTGAAATTAAAACGGATTTTTATTGGGTTAATTCATGAATTAAAATTTTAGGGTTTGTGTTCTTGAATAATTGGGGGAAAGTGATGAGACTTGATGATTTAATGATGATTGGGATGAATTAACTCAGTAAAATACGTTAGTTTATAACCTTGTTATGTTTAGGAGTGATTAGAGACCTTTAAACATTGTTGGGACGAAGTTTAGAGGAGATTTGAGGAGTAAAAATTGATGAAAAACGTAACTAAGAAATTCTGGGCCGAAACTGGTCCCTCGTTAGAAGACCTTCCCAGGTCGTTCGAACGAGCTCGTTCGAACGAGCTTCTAACGAGTTGACTAGTCGCTTCTAAAGAGGGGAGACTTTGTTCGATACCTTCGTTCGAACGAACTGTATTTCGTTCGATACATTCGTTCGAACGAGATGTCGTTAGAAGGTACAGTTCGTTCGAACGAACTGGAATCTCGTTCGAACAGCCTCGTTCGAACGAGACTTCTAACGAGCTGGCAGTTTAGGCCTTTTTGGCCTGTTTTGATTTTGGGAGTCCCGTAATCTTGTTCGAGGACATAGATAACCTTCCTTTGATGATGTATTGATAGGTTTGGGACGTTTGTGTTATTTTGAGGAGTAAATTATATACGAGCGATTTAAATTAAAGGGATAGTTGGGTTGAGACGTGAGTGTCTACTACGAGGTGAGAATAGATTATGGCGCGTATGATTATAAACCGGAATCGTATAAAGTGTGTAAATTATATATTGGTACTAGAATGAGAATAGTACTACAATATAACTACGGGATTTCTAAGATGTGTTCTTACTTAGTATTGGTATATGAACTGTGCGTATGACATACCTACCATACCTGCTATCACGGGAGGTTTGCGTTCGCTTAGGGACCTCTAATCCTTGTGTTGCCCGGATTTAGACTGGTTAGCTTGATGAACATAGGTCAGAGAAAGACTTATTGGGATGTTAATAAGTCCGTTGATCGTGACCCATGTGATGTGACTGTGTTCGCCTCCATTATTTGTGATGTTGTTATCTGTGAACTATTCTTGAGAGATTCGAAATATGTGATCCTTATGTACGTGATGTACCGGGATGGATAACAGAGTATGTGTGCACCGCAGCCTAGTCTCGGGGTGCTTATATTGTATATTTATGTTGTGGAAAATATACGCTTAATAGACTGGAACTTTCATATGGCATTGTGTGTAACTATGGAATAACATAGAGGGCTATTCTATAACGAGTTGTATTACTTTTGTATAAGAACCTGAATTTACGTTATGTACCTACTTAACTGAGATCGTTAGAATGTTAATGAGAACCGAGTAATAAGGGTAGAACCTATGGCAGTCTAGCTAGATATGATGTCACTTAGCTAGTAGTTGTGTCATTTTAGATGGGTACTTACGTTAGGAGTGCACAGTTAGATGAGAGGTGAGAATTTCATGTGAGTGCACGTCCTAACATGTACTTTGCATTTAATGTTTTAAATGTTTTTTAAAGCACTTGCAGGTTTTTAAAATATCTCCACATTCGGGCTCTGACCCGTTTTCTTTCAAATCTATTTTTCTTGTAAAACCATTTTAGGTGCCCAGCCACAAGGACACCATGCATAGGATACTCATTCAGGTGACAAGCTGTAGCTGTTTGTGGAAGCTACAGGGATTTGCTTGTAGACGCTTCTATCATTTGGATTCCGTATTCAGTGTTCTATCAGTTGTAGGGCATGTTGCCCATTTCTATTAGAGACATCTTTCCATTACAGTTTTTCAGACTTTGGCATGTATTGTTTCAGTATCCAGTTTAGTTATTTCAGTTGTGGTTTTGTAGTGAGGAGTTTTCCTCCAGACTTTACTTACATTATGTGATGGTTATTCTATTTACTTCTTCATGGTGAATGGTGTTATTATTCTTCATTACACTTGTTGCATGTTAATCAGACTTAAATTAAAATTTGGCAACTTACTTTTTAAATACTAGGTGGTTAGTAATCATTAAAATATTTTCGACAGTGATGCTATTAACTGGACCAACTTGGCATTTTGAATTAATTTAATAAAGGAGTAGCTACCCGGTATTTAATTAGTCGGGGTGTCACAATAACTTTTTAAAAGCCAGTTTTATTATCATAAAAATGCTTTGATCATATCATATGCTTCCATTTCCCTTCTTCCATCCGGAAAACGTATCCGAAGCCAAATCAATTATCCCATTTCCTTTCTTATATCCGGAAAATGTATTTAAAGCCAATCCATTAACATTAATTGCTTTAACAAATCTAAAACCGTCCCTCCGAGTTTTCCCACTGGACGTGCCCCTAAATGGCTATCATCTTCCAGGGCCCATCAAACAAGACAACATGGGAACCTACCAACGTCGGAAAGCGGCCATATGCCTGCGGGATAGTCAAGACCATAACCAGAATCTCCTAACCAGTGCAGTAAAATATAATCGCTCATACGGCCTAGGACTATATCCACCCTGCATTCATTAGTCAGGGGGCATCACCATACGCACGCAACTTCCCTTATGATAGCGATTTAGGGAGGTGTGTAACCATAATTTATTAATTATGAAAAATCATTTCTTTTCCATTTGGAAAATATTCATTTTTATATTTTCAAAATTATTTACCTCATATCATATTTATACTTTAATCACATAGTATATACATATACCATATATTCCTCCTCGAATATATAAATATGGACCTAATTGCCAATCTCATCTAGCGATGACCAATAATCCCAAAGATTCCTTTAAGGAATCATAATCACGCATTCATATAAGCATGATACTAAAGCCAAAGTATTTCCTTACTTTAATAATCACTATATACCTCAATCCTATCTAAGGATTTATTGGATATCTCCAAAGATACCATTTCACTCTAAGTGAAATATATATATATATATATATATATTTCCCCAAATTATCCTAATTAATTCATAGAATACCCTCAACAGTAAATCGACATAATTATGCTTTCTATACGCATAATTATGTAGGCCTAAATGCCTACTGAAATACTCCAGGGAGTACTCTTTCCCGGGTTATGCCCTACACCAATCCAAGGCATTCTCATCTATCTAAAGGTTTATTTATCCTCAAAACCTTCCTTTAGGAACCCCCATATCATAACTAGGGTCCCCCACATAAGTCCCCAGATTTAATTTAACTCCCCATACTCTTAAGGGGAGAGAACTGATAATTCTGACATTAGCGAATCGATTCGCCCCATTGGCGAATCGATTCGGGTGCCCCCAATCCGAATCGATTCGGAAATTGTTCTGCAAACAGTTCCTTAATGGTGAATCAATTAGGTATAAATCCTAATCGATTCGGCCCATTACAGAATCACAAATCCCCTTAGGCGAATCGATTCGGCCTAAACCCAAATCGATTCGGCCTGTTCGAGGGGCATTGTTTGGGCGATTTTTTTCAATCTCCAAAATACCCAAAACTCAATCCAATATCCTTTTAAATCATAGGTTGGATTTATTCCTACAAACCCAAAGTTTTCATATCTCCTCAAGTTTTTTAGAGGTCCTAAAACTCCATTTGAGAACCCCTAATATTTATCTCCAATAAGTTCTAACTAACGATTTCAATCTCGGACAGCTTTCCGTAGAAAAATCACTATAAATCCAAAAAAAATAAAAAAAAATACGCGATTGGAGCCCACGCGACCGCATCGAAAATATCTACAAATTTTATTTTTTTATCAAGATCCGAATCGATTCGCATCAAGGCCGAATCGATTCGGAAAAACGCAGGTCAACTATTCATCGTCTTCTCCGAGACGGTTTCGGCCATTAAAGCTTCTCCCAAGCTTTTGTCGCCTCACCCAATTTCCTACGACCTCAACCAACTACAAATACACATATAATATGAGTTCTAAACGTCCTAGAACCCGAAATCACCAATTAATTTAGGTTAAAACTTAAGTTCCTCAAATTGAAACATTATTGGGGTTTAATTGTTTTAACTCCCCAAAACTCGTTTTATCCACGAAAACCCAACCCAAAATCTTTAGGGTTTGTTATACCAACAATTATATGAGATATTTATGCTCAAAAATAAATAAATCAAGTAAACACTTGCCTCGTGGATAATATCCGACGACCTCGAGCCGAATCCCGCGGAGTTTGGCCGGAACCTCCCATTTCTCCTCTTTTTCTCTCCTCCTCTCTCTCTTCTCTCTCTTTTCTTTATTTCCTTTCTCTTTTCTCCCTCTCCCCCTCTTTTTATAGTGAGAAAAGAGTTTTAACCCTTAAAACCCCAAAACGACTCGTTTACTCAATTACGAGCCCGTTTAACTCCAAAATTCTCCGAAACTCAATTTCGACAATCGGACACTCTTTTCCGACTATCTTGGACATTCCGGGACTCACGGCGCAGTCGAAATTACCATCCGAGGTACTTGACCGCAAATCACTATTCTAACCCAATATAACTTAATGCGGGTTTTCTAATTAAAATCTGACTTTTTTATCACTTTTCTCCACGGCGACATATAATTAAATTACTTCGACATATTTAATTCCAAAAATAATTACAACACCCATCGAAAATCATTAAATCCTCGAAAATCCCAAGAATCACTATTCTGAGAAATTCTCCAAATTCCAATTTATACTTCAATTTTGGAATTTAATTGTCTCCAAAAGGACGGGTTGTTACAATCTCCACACGGGTTTTTCGAATAAAATAATATCACATGTCGCTTTTGTTCACATGCGACATGAAATATAATTAGTCCATATCATTTACCTTAAATTCTCAAATTATTAAATTATACCCACTTATGTAATTTAAATATCCATAAAGTACGAGGTATTACATTCTCCCGCCCCCTGCACAAGAGAATTTAGTCCTTGAAATTCGGACAAGACCGGTACCTAACTGCTCTAGTACCCAGAATCAAATTATACTAACATAAGGGTTACTCCATTATACACACGTTAATAGGCCTGTAAACGGATCGGATTCGGACGAGATCAGGAAAATTCAAATCCATAACCATTTATGTTAAACGGATTCGGATTCGAATCCGATCCATTTATTTATCGGATCGGATCGGGCAAATCCAAATCCATATGTGTTTATGTGAAACGGATTTGAATCCGATTATCCATTTTATGTTAAACTTGATTTGCAAAATTTTTATTTTCAACTCTTCTTTCATAAATTTATTTTGCAAATGTTTCAAAAAAACAGATAATGAAATAAAGAACTATTATAATAAATATTTAAAATATTATTAAATACATTATATATTAATTAAAAATATATTATATATAATTTATATATATATATATATATATTAAAAATATTAATCGGATCGAATTATTAACGGATCGGAGTATATGAATCCAAATCCGCTCAATTTAATAAACGGGTAATCGGATAATCGAATTTTAGGCATGATCCATATCCGCTTAAATGGATTCGGATTCGGATTCGGATTCGGATTCGAATAAAATCTGATCCATTGACAGGCCTACCCACTAGTGGCACCCACCTGACTACGGGGTTAATCACAATAGCCCCAGCTTTACTGCAAGCTTGTTCAATACACTTCATACTGATATACTCCACCAGTCCTAAGGTCTCACCTCAATATAGCACATCACACATTGTGCTTCTATCCACAACATCCGAATAAGATGAGCCTATACTTCACTGGCTCTATTACCTCAATATTATTGTAAGGACGCACATCACTAAGTGCCGACATCCCATATCCATCCTAGCACAAATTTCCCATCCCGAGAGAAACCATAAGAACATAGGACCACTTTTGTCAGTCCTTTAAATCTCGGTTCATGGCAACGTTACTCTTACGACATTCAAAAATCACCCCAAAGCAATTTGCGATTATTGCCCCTTCCAACAACGGACTCTAAATCGTGTCCGATCCAAAAGTCTATCTATTCAATCACCTATAATCAACCAGAGGGACAATGACCAGGCTTTTTCACATAAAACCTTAATAGGCACCTTGTTCAAACCAAACAGGTACGAGTGGCTCCCCACAACTCTATCAATCGATAATTTCTCCTCCCAATTACCGTACCATGCTTTACTTTAATTACAAGTTAGGTCAGTTGTGGAAGTAAACTAACCACAGTGACTCCAAAATCACATTCATATCGTTTTACTAGTCATCAATCATCTCCTGTCTACTCATCGGTCCATAGGTGACAACGACTTGTCCAAAACAAAACATTATCACCCACTGCTTCCCAAAAAATCCCTATTAGAGGTGGGGTTTAAGGATCTTCATCCTAATTCACCACAATATTGGGAGGCACCTTGCACTTTGCAATCCTTCTTTTCAAAGAAATGTTTGAGCACACCTATCAATGAAATTCACCAGTTTGTCTACCCATTCTGTCACTGGAATCATCGTCTTGATACAATATCTTTCTATTTGGTCATCTCGAACCAACTTATAACCATTTGTAAGTGGTTCACCCGGAGATAGTCTCACCTAACACTAATTCCCACTTATAACGTCTCACATAAAGTGGTACTGCATACTCCCCCTCATTCCCCGGGGTGTACCAAAAGTCTCGGCCCTTGCACTTTTTACCACAATGCACATTTTGGGGCCCTTTTTACCTTATATACATCAATATTATATTTACACGCAAGCCACTCTCAACATTCAAGTGAGTAATACTCTGCTTCACTTTCCCACAATAGTTGGATTTTACCCTTCTTAAGAGGTATCCTTTCAAATGGCTTCCCACATCTTTTCAACCCATCTCGGGTGTGCCAACTCTCATCGCACACATATACTTGGATCACCGTCATTCTCACACATTGTTCAATCCATCATGCCATTCTAGCTTGTTTATGATTACCCCATCGAAATATATTCCACACATTTATTCCTACGTTCTCCTATCTCGAACGATTCGAAATCATCCAAGCATAACGCGTATACACCTATAATCGGTGCATATCTGCACAATGCTGGAAACGTCACACACTTTCCTCAAAACTGGCCTCGCATTCTCGCCGTGGATATATAACACATGGGTATTCTCGATCACCCCATAAATCAAAATTTAATCCTTCATAAAATCATCCCACCCTTCAACTCATGGTGAGAAGAAAAATTTTCAGTGCTCTCTCACAGCACTACTAGCTCCACTGACCTTATACTATATAAGAGCTCTCAGCTCAAAGTGTTTTCTCCTCGCTTTCATCAATTAACATTCGAAACTGATGTCGTAGTATCCATTAACGTCTCTCTACTCATGACGTTCATCAAGGTTCATGCGTATCTCATCATGCAATAACATTCAAGTAAGGAATTTTCCCCAATGTACTATCACTCAGCATTGGAGGTAACAAAATTCCATAAACTTTAAACACATAACCAGGACTCTCAAAATACTTTCCCTAAACATATGAATATAATTCTCAACTCCCACATCTCGAAAGGAGAGATATAACAATGAGCTCTCCCTATCACGAAGTTTTGAGCGTTAAACACAATAACGAGCTAAATATCTCCGCACAATTGTAAATTCAATGCACCCTGAATTATATCAGTGAGGTCCCTACACGCCAGGATCAAATATCTTGAGACTACTATACTCTTCGAAGTCTCTATTATAAAATAACATATATGCGCGCTCAACCCTCTCATAGGTGAGGCATCGCCAAAACCACAAATTCTGCCCTAGAGCAGCAAACACGAAAGCCTTGCAATATTCACCAACTATCGTCCCAACCATTACTTGCCAGACCATTTCCAGGATAATATCCTACTGGTATAACACATCATCAGAACGATTAATCTCAACAATATATATATATATATATATATATATATATATATATATATATATATATATATATATATATATTACTACACCCGCTCCCCACGGATGAAACCAAAAATAACCCCACTATACCACAAAAATATTAAAATATAATAATGTTATCGATATACATACTAAACTCATCTCACATGAGAATTTAGCGCTAATCAAGATACCATGACTCGCTCGTGTCACACTAGGCATACCTCGTTCACCTGAGGTTAAAACCCATTTCCCTATCTTGCCAATCACCCTGCATGTTCAAATGGTTCCCGGTAGGGGTAGCCATAGGCCCGAGGCCCGTCAAGCCCGCCCAACCCGCCCAATAAAAAAATAGGGCTTGGGTAAGGTAAATAGGCCCGCAAAGCGGGCTTGGCAAAATTTTATAAGCCCGATTTTTTTTCGGCGCGGGCTTGGGCATGAGTTCTTAAGCCCGATGAGGCCCGGCCTGGCCCGAGGCCCGAAATATATATATATATATATATATATATATATATATATATATATATATATATATATATATATATATATATATATATATATATATATATATATATATGGGGGGGGACTTCTATAAATATAAAAACGTATACCAAGTCTTTTCATGTAAAGTGAGAAACTTTATATATGGACTTTGTAATATATGGAGTTTAAAACAGATTTTTAATTAAAAAAATTGGTCTTTAAATAAAAAAATAGGTATTTTAATTTTTAAAAAAAATCTTTTAATTAACATAATAGGGCCCGATCGGGCGGGCCTGGGTAAAGAGCTTTCAAATCTTGGCGGGCTTGGGATTACATAATAAGGCCCGATCTAGGCCCGAGCGGGCTTGGGATAGCACTTAATTTTTCAAGCCCGGCCCGAGCCCGATCGGGCCTGCCCAGGCCCGGCCCACGGCCACCCCTAATTCCCGGACATAACACGCTTGTCCGAACCGACCCAAAAACCATCTCAATTATTGTCCCAGCTATACACCATGCTTTTGTCCTTTTACTCGCTTCGGGAAAAATCAATGCATGAGGCCCTACTCTCCACATAAAAGTACCTATTCATATAATCCACTTATCATCAGCCACACTGGTCTCATTAGGGTTGTCCTTCTCTTGGACTTTGGTTGCCTCAACCTTGACGGCCACCCTTATTGTTCCCTTTGTTTCGCTGACCCTAAGGAAAACACTTCTATCTTACAACCCCAAATCATTTTGATGGTTCCCCTGATGGGTCTCCCCCACGGTGTTTCACTAACACCATTACATCCAGTCTTACTCCCTGACTAAATTCTTCCATCCGTTTTTCTCCCTTCATAAAAAAGCATTAATATCTTCACTGACAAAACACGACATAGTCGCCATTTGCATCGACCTTCTAAGTAGAATTTCCCTTAAGTGTTGGAGACTCCTCTCAGGAGTCCATCACCCACTTAATGAATCTTTTCTCCATTGTACCAAATGTGGTGATTTACTCCCACCATTACAACACTTCTCCTACGAGACAAGAAAAATCTTACCCCAATTTCACTTCCGGGTATACTACTCCCTACTATATGCCAAAGCCTCTGGGTATTCTATATCCATTAGCTATACGCACAAACTCGATCCTTACAAAAATTTCAACTGGTGGTCCTCTATAAAGACCCCTTCGACTCTCTCGCATTCTAACCACACTAGGTGAGCCTAGTTTAGCACCACTTTCTACTATAGTGGTACTTGAAAATATATACTGCACCCTAGTAGTCCTTTCAGCCCCATCTTCCTGGGCACAAATATGGGTGACCTCGACTACGACCATCATTCCCAAAATATTCTTCAACTCCAACTGAGCCCCGCTTCCTGCTATTCTTGCAACGGCCCTGACCTGGTTGTCCTTCATTGTTCGGTAAGAGAAACGTGCCTGAATGCAAAAAAGATGCAATATAATTACATTATAGCAGGAGAACGAAATCTCACCATAGGAATCAACAATCCTAAACATAGGGCTCTATATCAAATATAAATCATCGCTGAAAATGTAGTACGTCCGCACAGATTCCTAAGGACACTAGAACCTAATGCTCTAATACCACCTATGACACCCTGCCTAATAAAATATCGGGTGATCAGTCCTATATTAAATTAAACAGGAATCTCAAATGATTTCATTCTCAACATCACTGTTAATTACTAATAACCTATTACGTCTGGCATCAAATTTTAAACTTTCTAATTTTTTCAACTTAAACGAACAATTACATCCAACCACGCAAAGATATAAACAACTGAAATAAATAAATAATAATCAAATAATCTCGGTAAAGGATCTATACAACCATATCGAATCAACGTAAATGAAATTGCGCAAAATAAAATAAATCGTAACAGTTGGGCAATATGCTTGAATATTACAACAATACCTCCTATCTAGATCACAAGGATAAAAGTGCCTAAATAATTTCCTACCAACATCCACATCTACGGAAACAATGTCTGACTCGAAAGAATAAACATCCAGGCACACCTGTGTCTGGACACCTATAAAGTATACAAAGTAGAAGAAAAAGAAAAATAGATACGAGTAATAACTCGGGTTTTTAAAAAATATTTTAGCAAGTGTTTAAAATACCTTGACATATTAAATATGATATTCTCCATATTTAAATTGGTATCGCACTCACATGAGATCCCCCTCACCTCTCATCTAACAGTGCACACCTAACGCATGTATTTTAAAACACCCTAGTTAGTTACCCAACCAAATTAACACCTCGCAAAACTCCCAAGTCACCATACGCTATCTCGTAACCCGCGTATATAATATCCTAAGCTTTCGCACGAGCTTATGTATGATAAATTCTCACTTATGTTTTATCCCCATTCATAAAGTATAACTATCACTAGCTATTTACACTATTAACATCTTAGTGTTCTTTGTCTCGTATATAATATTCTCATCCTTATATATGTATCTCATATTCTTATTCCGGATTTTATACTCCCGGATGATCCAGAAATTATTCCATATTTCATTCTTTATTATATCAGTATATATACATATATATTCACATCTCAAATATATATATCTCATATATATATATATATATATATATATATATATTCAATATACTATACACATGAAGTATATTCATACTTATATATCACATATTATATAAGTATAATACCATCCCTCAGAGCGATAACTCAATGGATGCAGCCTCTAAATGCTATCATCTTCCAGGGAACTACTCACATACCATCTTGGGTTACTAGCGGTCAGACTCTCACACCGACTTGGTAAAAAACAAATCACAATGTATAGGAAGCGGTCATAGTTAACCGCTAGAAGTGAGAATGAAACATACCCACCACGTCTCACCCATGAATAAAAGTCACACAATATAAGATGGACTCTATGACCTGGGGACAATACGCTCCCTGCTCTTCAAGCCAGGGGCCTCACCCACATCGTGCAACTTTCCATGATAACACTAGAGAGGTATGCTTCACATAAATATATCATTCACACAGAGATTGTCTCTATACTCGTGTGTGTGTATATATATATATAATAAAGTAGCATGGTTTTTGAAACGTCTAAGCACGATAACGGTCCGAATATTACCACATCTCCACCAAAAATAAAGGGCCTAGATCTATTTTACCTAATTTCATTTTTCCGCTCAACTATATTCCTAATTCCATTCAAATTTCAAATTGTTTCTCACTTTATATTTCCCCCTTAATTCACTAAATAACCCGATTAGATATTTTTGATTTCTCTCTTTCTCCACCCGCAACAACAATACCCTCTCGAACCCTGATTTATTTTTTGTATCAGCTATACTCTATATTTTCTTTTTTTTCTTCTCTCTCATATTCAAATTGGTTTTAGGGATTTTAGGTTTTAATTCTTGGGGTTAAATTGGTTATAGGGTTTCAATTCCGTGGGACACAGACTATGCTTCTTGATTTCACATGTTTGAAGGTTCAAACTGAACTTTGGAAATTTACCATTATTAGATTTCTTATGTGTTTAAGTCGTTCTCCATGTATCTAATTTGGTATTTATGTATTGTTTTGTAGGTATTTGGTCCGTAAATTAGGTATACTTGATCTCCATATTCTCCATGTATCACTTTCATTTTTTTATGGTGGTTTTAATTGGTTATGTGTTTGGAGTTTTATTTCTTCACAGATGTCTTTAGCTTCATAGGCACTATTTGATATATACGATGATTTAATAACTGTTTAGGGTCACATTATAAATATTTGTGTACATTGAATATTTTATTATCTGATTCAATATAGTTTGTAATACTTTTTTACCTTTTCATTATTCTTTGCTATTTTCTTTACCTTCTGTACCCCTGGAGAAAGTTATGTTTTAGGTGTTGCTTTTGTCCATCCCTTTTGCTACATATCTACTACCTCTCTCTCTCTCTAAACCCCACATCATGTTAAAATTGATATTGGGTTTTTATCGTTCAGTCCTTTTAGGTTTAACTCTGTTTTTTTATTCAAATTTTTTCGGTTCAAATTGGCTTCTGTTTATTATTTATTTATTTAAAACTTTTTTTTTTAATTATTTTAAACCTTTACTTCTAGATGATATGTGAGTTTTGGTTGTTACATTTTTAGATACATCTCCATTTCTATGTTATTGTAATAGTGAAAGGTTTCCTCACGAATACAAATATTGAATACATTAACAGGACTATTTGAAAGGGTCATATTTTGTGCATGTTTTATAGAGCTTATGTGTCATGGAAATAGAACAAGCCAACTCTACTTT
Source organism: Sambucus nigra (assembly GCA_949130495.1). Taxonomy (NCBI): domain Eukaryota; kingdom Viridiplantae; phylum Streptophyta; class Magnoliopsida; order Dipsacales; family Adoxaceae; genus Sambucus; species Sambucus nigra. The sequence continues at coordinate 257,732,393 of OX422223.1, read as the reverse complement.
AATGAATATTTCAAATGAGGTATCTATTTGGGTATCATTTAAGGTGTTATCTATTTTTTCTTGGTCACAACATGTATTTGTTAACACTCAAATAAGAACCCCAACCAATTCTTTCATCTATTAAAGTTCATTGTTAAATAATCGAAAGTACGATTTTTTGGTAGTAAATTCTACTGATTAGGTGTTAGTAAATTTTACTGTTTGTACAGTTTCCCGTGTGTGGTTAGGGTCTTCAAAGTATAGTAATGAATTTACAAATGTTAATGGGCTAGGCAATTATTTTGGTTATTTTTCTTTTGACATCACGAGTAGGTGAAATAAATTGGAAGAACATACTCAAATTGAGTTAACAAGGTGGGGTTTTATTAGTAGGTTCTATTTTATGGATATAATGCAATGGTTTGTGAGTTGTTTTTAGATTTTTTTTCTTTCTCTATTTTATTTTTTATTGTTATGCTTTTTATGGATCTCTGCTCCGTTCTCACTAGAAAAAATAAGTTAGGCTCTTTGTTCTGACTAGAAGAATGAATCGCAACTTGGTATTTGTCTAGCATCATCCCCCGTCCCACTTCCATTTTGTAATTGGCACCAACGTCACTCAAATGTCGTCACTCGATCGCCGTCACTTGAATGCCGATCACCATTTACGACCCTCACCTCAGACTTTTCAACTGCAAGGTCCATCATCGACCATCTAATTTGTTAGTTGTTTTAATTAGTTTTTAGAGTTTTCAAACTAGGGTCATGATACTTTGTGTTTTATCACTTTGAATTAAGATTCAAAATAACTTGGTGTATTTTGTTTTTTTGGTAGCATAGCATGATATGCTGGACCAACTTTGTGTATTTCAAGTCCGACCCGTTAATTTTTTTTAGGTTCCTTATTTTCTTGGTGGTTGGTTGCTACAATAAATTTTTCCCAAATAAAAAATTTGCACTTTTAATAATCTCACTTATAACATCTATATACTAACTGTCAAAGTTTATTGCCAATGTTTTGAAAATCATACCTACAACACACGTGTGCTGTGCTGACATAACTGACTCTTCCCTTTCTAAGATTCAACTTTAAGGTTTATTAGCTTTTTCTTTAAATTTTTGTAGACTTGATCTCATTTGGCCATGCTATGTTTTTCCTCATATCTGAATAGTTTTAAAGTTCTCTGCTTTTTCGAGTTTACTGTACCACATTTGAGCTTTGTTTATGCTATATGGTTATTAATATTACATATAATTGTTTTTGCTTCTTTTTGGGGTTTTAGAGTTACTAATCTATGGTTTTGGAGTTAAAGACTTGAGAAATGATTTGGTTCGGTTCTCACTTTTTTTCCTGCCTATTTGTTGTCATTTATTATTGATCCTTATTTTAATGGTTATTTTTGGGGTAGTTTTGAAAAATTGTTGGTTATTAGTATTTTTTGTAGTTGTATTTTGAAGTTAGTTATAATAATCACTTTTACTTTCACTCTTTAAAATTATTTTGTGTAACTAATATACTTTCCTTTTGTATAATTTCAAACTACATTTGTAGAAGCAGATAATTTCAAACTATATTAGATAGATTATTGTATTCTTCTTATAGAATATTATTATATAAGTTTTTTTGCCCTTTATTATTGGTGACCTTTTGTTCTTAATACACAGTAAGAATTATTTTGGCCTTTTTTTAATTAATTAGACTAATGTTGTATATAGTGTAAAAATGTACTTTGAGATTTTTTTTTAATTTATTCGTTGAAGCTTAGTAATTGTGTGTTCATTTTTGTCTATCAATGTTTTCTTGCAAATAATATAATTTATTTAAAGGTCTACTACACCATTTTGCTGCTCTGTTATTGTACAATGCAATATACATGTATTGGATTGGGTATATGCCTCAATCTATGCTTTCTTTTCAGTTTCACGAATTTTTATTTTTTATTTTCCATTTCTTATGTAGTTTACACCTAGTTTTTGTCTTAGTTTGATTGGCTTTCTATTTATATTATGGTATTTGTTTAGTTTCTCACTTTTGAAATTAAGCGGTTAATTGATTTATAGACATGTTGCTCTCATGTCTAATTTTTAGTGTGATATATATATATATATATACACACAGACACACACACAAACACACACACACTAGCGGTTGCCCGTGCCGAGGGCATGATGATAAATTCCCCGTGATAAAACTCATCCCAAAATAACAAAAAAAAAATATTGTACGTTTAATAAAAAACTTAGCCCATGTTTAAAAAAAATATTTAATAAAAATAATTAATAAAAAAATAATATATTGCATTTATATATATATATATACAGATACATATACACTAGTACATTTTGTACAGTAGTTGAGTCACTAATTTCATTGTGTACGCTGGGTACGTTTTGTTATAGTTGGGTACGTTTGTAGAGATATATACATTAGTACATATATAGACATTAGTACATTGATATAGTTGGGTACATTTCATTGTGAATAGTAGTACATTTTGTAGTTGACAAAATTTTAGTCTTTTAGCAAATATGTACATATGTTTAACTTTTTTTTGGACAGTAACTAAATGCTCCTATCTTTGTTATCAATAGATTCTTAGAGCTATAGTGTCAGATAAAACTTTATTTTACTGTTTTTTTAATTCTTTTTTTATTATAATTATTGGTAATAACTTATGATACTTATTGTGGGGGATGAAATGATTTGAAAGATAAATTCATGGAAGCATGCATAGATGCGGCCAATAGAAAAGCATGGATGGTTTATCTCGGGAACACGGTCAATAAAATGCCTTAATTTATGTCATTGTTTTCTGTTTGCAGGAAATGTATTAACAATTATGGAATTTGTTATATTTTACTGTTAATTTTTTCTTTCAAAGTTGGATTGTTATCTATAGAAAGATGGTGAGTGTAGGGTGCTTAAAATAAATGTTAGGGATTCAAGCTTGATGGTTTGATTGTAAGATGTACATTTTTATAAATTTACATGAACTTTTGAGTCTTTGTATACTCTTATTTTCTGTTCCTCGGTGCTTTTTCTTGGATTTTAAGTAAAAAATTCCTAATATTTGGGGTTTATACTTACATGAGGACATTGGGTAGAGACATCAATAAGTAATAATATATATAGTAGACTTATGGATGTAGTACTACATAACAATAACACCATGGTGCATATTTATGACATGAATGGATCTCTAACGCTATACAGTGGACTTATGGATCTTTAATGCTAAAAATATACACTGGTACCTCAATTCAATACATGAATTTCCTATTCAGTATTATATAAATTCCTTTGATGAATATAAACCTTAGCATCATAAAATAGGCCTCTTTTCCCCTCCAAATGGTGTTGATATGTGTGGAATTTGTTTTTTTAAGTATTGTGTGGTAAATAGATATTTTTTCATAATATGTAGTCATACTTAGAATTTTGAAAATGTCTATACAACTTTTTTTCAGTGATGTGGTGTAAATCTCAATAATGAACCTTGGTTGTGCATTTTTGAAGTCAGTTCTTACACGGACACAATTTTGACAAGAGTAATGATACTTTTACCGGGAGTTAGCACCGGGTTAGTACCGAATGTGCTTTATATGGCTTGTATCCTGGCGGGACCACATCATAGTACAAGCCATATAAAGCGCATTCGGTACTAGCCCGGTGCTAACTCCTGGTAAGAGTAACATTTTCCTTTTGGCAAATAGGTCACTCTTTCACCAAAGATAAACTATATTTTCAAAAACTTCAATCATGACAATCAACACGGGTGAGAGAACATAAAAAGATTAATAATTTTTGTTATGATCCTAATTACTTTTTGTTATGACTAAAAGGAATTCCTATTTGTCAATAGATCCTAATTACTTATTTGTTATGATATCCGCAATTTTTGCATCGACTCATTATTAAACTACACATATAATAATTTTTTTTTTATTTTTTTAAATTTGTCATTTTGTGATAAACTAGACATCAGAGTCATGTTGACTTGATTTTTAAAATTGCAATTGGACCATTCCAAACTTCATTTAATGTTGATTTTTAAAAGGATTTTTTTCTAATTAGTCTCGTTTACTGAGTATGTAGTTCAATAGATCCTAATATTTTTTTTACCCTAATAGATCTCATGAAAAAAGTTTTTTATTCCAATAGTTCTTATTTGTCAGCATACATTGAATATTCACTTTATGTACAAATATGACTTATTAAAAATAAAATATTGTGATAGGACCGATTAAAAAATGTATCATGTAAACATGACTTATTTGTCAAGCTCTTTTTTTAAAATGGCAATCGGAGCATTTGAGACTTCTTTAGAAATGTCATTTTTCGAATCTATGTGTTAATTTTTCTTTTGTGTTTAAAATTCTCAACTATTATATAGTGATCAAAACAAATAAATTTTAGGAATAATATATAGATGTTTTGTTGGGGATGATATTTTTACACTTATATATATTGGGAAATAACATATAGATGTTTTGTTGGGGATGATATTTTTGCTATTTTGCAATTACGTACTTTCGAAATTTTTACCGTTTCACGATTACGTACTTTGAAAATTTTAGTCCATGCCTTCAGGCACAGGTATCCGCTACTGTGTGTGTACATATATATATATCATATCAAATCTGGCAATCATGCCTATCTCTCATGGCATAAGCCTAACCCGAATATACCAATTCGAAATAATTTATAAGTATACACACAACTTATATTAATTCCATAAGTATTCACTCACCTATGATAGAATTCTCACATAAATTCCCGAATATTAGCTTATCACGACTAGCTAGTATTCTTAAATCATCCTATTCGCACCTTAGGATTTACTCATATACATTTGGCATATATATATATATATATATATATATATATATATATATATATATATATGACGAGAGAGAGAGAGAGAGGGGGGGGGGGGTCTCAGTTTGAGGTCCATTTTTTTAAAATAGTAAAAAAAATATTTGGGGGATGATTTTTTTTATGATTTTTAAACATTTAAAAACTGACAAAGTTTGACCAATTTTTTTAAAATAGTAAAAAAAATCATTTTGAGTTGATTATTTTTTTATGTTCCCGCTGAAATGTTTAAAAATCATAAAAAAATAAACTCATGAATATTTTTTTTACTATTTAAAAAAAATGGACCTCATTTAGGTCCTCAAACTGGAACCTCAATTGATCATTTTCCTATATATATATATAATCGGCTACATGCATAAATATATATGTACGGACCCGCCAAATAATTCCTCGAATGTCGTTTGTCCTGAAGATTCCTAAATTTAAATCTCTGATCTTTCCCACTAACCCAAGACTTATATATCACTCATTTACTCTTTTAGAGGTCCTCACACTCTATTTAGGATTCCTTAATATGTATCTCCTAAAAGGAATTCTTCTCCAGTGCTTTTAATCTAAGAAAAACTCCCAAATCTTTTTGACAAAACCGGACCGAATCGATGGCCAAGAAAAACAAACTGGTCTGGTGCCCTAATAAATGAACCGATCCGATCATAAACAAACCGAGCCGATGACTTCAGTGCGGACTGGTCCGGTTTGTCCAGATTTCTGCTTTTGATGAATTCACTCTTACACTTCATCCAATCCAAGATTTAATGTTTTTACTCTCCCAAACCAACAATGTAAATATCTACACACTTATCTACAACCAACACCACAATTTAATTTCATGGGATTCATCCATTTCTAGAATTTAAACCCTAATTATTATTTATGCAATCCTTCCATTTTCTTACTAAAAATCACACCATTAACATGGATTCTAACTCAGATTTTATGTAGGATTATTATCACATCAAAATCATATGAAATCATCTCCCCAAACCCCATTTTTGTGCAAGTATCCCAAACCCAAAATCTTATAGTTTTTATTACCGACTATAATATTAAAAATAAATACATTTAAATCATTAAATCAAGTTAAAGACTTGTCTAGTTGGATAAATCCGACGATCTCGAGCCGGAATCCACCGGAGGTTGGCCCATAGTCCTCCTCCTTCTCCCCTTTCTTCCTTCTTTCTCTTCTTTCCTTTCTCTTTCTCTCGGGACTTATAAGAGAGAAAATAAATCCAAAATTGACTCGTATACACAAATGCGAGTCTCTACTGATCCAAAAATTCCCCGAAGCCCAAGCACTATCCCCGGATACTCTATTTTGACTATCTCAGCCCTTCCAAGACCAACCGTGCACTCGAAATTCCCATCCGAGTCACTTGTAAAAAATTCACGTCTTAAACCCAACACATCTCCACACATATTTTCCGAATAAAATAACATCCCTGTCGCTTTGGTTCACCAGCGACATGAAATATAATTAGCCCATCTCATTCACTTTAAATTCTCAAATTATTAAATTACTCCCACTCATGTAATTTAAATATCTATAAAAGTACGGGGTATTACACCAACAATATGATACCAAGGATATACATAAAACATATAATCCTAAGCATGTTACTACAACCTCAATCAATCATGCAAATACAAAAGAACCCTAAGATGCAAGGCCTAAATACTAAATAGTCAAAGCCAATCTGAAGACAAAAATCTTTACTATGAAAGGAATGTATAACTTACATGGATCACAAAGAGATAACAATCCTAAAAGAATATAATTTGGATAACAAAACAAAAAATGAGGGTATTCATTGAAGGAAATCCTTTAGAATTTTTCACGATAGAAGATCAGAATAAAAAAAAATAATAGACAATTCAAAATATGAGATATAAAAGAGATCACACATAAAATACTAATTCTCATATCAGAACCATAATCTTATAATCTAGCATGAGATATATGATATATTAAATTCTGACATAGGATATTGTAAACACAACCAACTCTAACAAGTAGAGGCGGAGGGGTCTAATTTAACATTTTGTTGTTTCCTTTTCAATTCGTTCCAAAATATCATTCCTTACGAATACTTGATGTAATCGGGGGCCCTTGGGTTTAGGTGGGACATGAGGCAGATATACAATTACTTTACCTCTCTTACCTTGAACCATTTTAGTTAAAGTGTTTTGATTCTTTTTGTCCTAATTTTTTGACTGGTTTAGAAGGAAATTTCCTTGAAAAATAATTTTGACCTTTTTTTCTCACAAAATTGTTTGCGCTCCTACCATGTTGCAAAACCAAGGTTCGTTCAAGTAAAAAACGAACTTTCACAAATGACCAAATTCAAGATAATAACACATTAAGAAATTTTACATCTAGTCGTATGAGTTCAATATTTAGTAAAAAAATCATTCAAATGTTGAAGTTTCTTCAACTTATAACAAAAATCCCAAAGGTAGCATATCTTAAGACAATAAGGACAAACATAATCATTTTGAGATCTCCTTATATTGAATGGTTGATTTGTGTTAACAAAAATAAAAGGAAAAAGACTCTTCTCCAAATTATTTACATGTTTCCTTTTGTTTTGAAATTTTTGGGAACATTCTCAAAAGTGGTTGTCTCATTTGATAACAAAATTTTGAAAGAATTGTCCATCCTCTTGGAATAACTACTTTTCTAGAATCCAAGTCATTTTTAATTTTTATGCTTCTCAACTTTATTCAAGATGTAGGCATTGTGCAACTTTATTTTCAGTTGATGACATGTTTTTTTTTATGTTCTTGATAGATAAGTATTATGTATAATGATTCCGAGCCACTAAGTTTTATCTTTAGCATTTTTCTAGACTCTGGTATTGCATGCTTTCATAATTTTTGCGGACGACACTATTATCTTTTGTGGGGCGTCGGTGGGGGAGGTGAGGTCTTTGCGGTTACTATTGGTGTGTTTTGAGGCTGTTTCGGGTCTACGTATCAACGTCCGGAAGAGTGAGTTGATTGCCGTGGGTGAGATTGGTAATGTGGGGCTCCTAGCAGGTGTTCTTGGTTGTCGTGTTGGTTCTCTCCCGTCTACCTACCTTGGCCTCCCTTTAGGGGCTAAGTTTAAGTCTTCTTCGATGTGGGATCCGGTAATCGAGAGGGTGCAACGGAGGTTAGCTGGGTGGAAGCATAGTTACCTGTCCAAAGGTGGTCGGTTGACGTTGATCAAAAGCGTTTTATCTAGCCTGCCAACTTATTTTATGTCTGTTCTCCCTTTACCTGGGTCAGTTGGCAATAGGCTCGATAAGCTGATGAGGGACTTTTTGTGGAGAGGGAATGATGATCACTTTCACTATTGTTTGGTGAGTTGGGATGAGGTGTGCAGGCCGCTGAAAGAGGGTGGGGCTGGGGTAAGGAGCCTAGCCCAGTTCAATAAGGCTTTACTGGGGAAGTGGCTGTGGCGTTTTAATAAGGAAGGAGGCAGATTATGGAGGAAAGTGGTAGTCGCAAGGCACGGGATGCGTCCCTTTGGATGGGGCCCTGTTAATGGGCGATCTGCTCATGGGGTGGGATGGTGGAGGTTTATTGCCCTTGGTTGGGGGAGGTTCTCTTTGCTTACTTCCTTTCAGCTCGGGAATGGGAACCGTATCAGATTCTGGAAGGATAAATGGGGCGCAGGGGGCTCTCTGGAGGATCTATTCCCGGGGATGTATCGTCTTGGGGAAGACATAGAGGGGTTAGTTGAGCATCATAGGCGGGGGGTTGGGGCTCGGGGGGAGTGGGATCCGAAGTTTAGAAGGGAATTACGAGCTTGGGAGCTGGAGGAGGCGGGGGAGTTCTTTAACTGGCTGAGATTGGCCCCGACTCCATCTTTGGGGGCAGATGGGTTGAGGTGGTCGTGCTCTCGGGATGGTCTGTTCTCAGTTAAGAGTTATTATAGTGTGTTGAGGGGTCGTGGGGGTGCTTCTTTTCCGTGGAAGGAAATTTGGAAGAGTCATGCGCCTCCCAAGGTCTGCTTCTTTGTGTGGACCGCGGCCAGGCAGGCCATCTTGACTGTTGAGGGGCTTCAGCTTAGAGGTAGGAGGATGGCCAGTAGATGTTGGTTGTGTAGGGAGGAGGAGGAGACGTCCAATCACCTTCTTCTTCACTGTTCGATCACTAAGGGCCTTTGGGATTTATTTTTCTCTTTAAGCCAGTGTGTATGGGTTATGCCTCGTACGGTTTGCGAGGTGATGGCGGCTTGGAGGAGGCCTAGGGGTTGGCCTGGCTCGAGGGTGCTCTGGAGAATGGTTCCTCATTGTATTTTTTGGACCATCTGGCAGGAGAGGAACAGGAGATGCTTCGAGGGAGTTGATCTTAATCCTTCTCGGATTCGGTACTTTTTTCTGAGTCTCCTTCTTACTTGGTTTAAGGGAAGATATGATTCATCATTGTATCACTTCCTCGAGTTTTTGGAAGAGTTTTAGGGGTTTGTGTTGTTTGTTTTGGGGTTTGGCCCTGCGCTCTTTTGTTTTGTATACTTCCTGTATACGGGATTCCGCCCCCTAAGGCGGGTTTGTTTTATTGAATCATTTACTTATCAAAAAAAAAATAATTTCACATTTAACGTTTTTTGTACTTTAGTAAAATGCCTTTAGCTCTTGCCTAAGATGACTTCTTTGTTAGGATATTTATATCCATTGATGTCCAATGGAACTTCCTCGCGATCAGGGTAGAAATATATTTTGGTCGACTTTAGTTGAGCTTTTTTTTTTTTTACTGAGATAGCATCATGGGTGACGAGGTCATACATGTCTTGACCTATCCTAACAAAATTTGGTAATTGAGAGGTATTATAGATTATAAGCCTCTCCCCAGTTATTACTCTGTGTTTTGCATGTGCTCCTATATTGGAGTCTTTTCCTTGGTAAATTTAAGTCTAAAGCTGAGGTCATGTTTGTAAAGAATCTCTTCAACTTAGTTATGAGAACCATTGGTTCGGCCCTGACCAATTATTTATAGTAATCCAAAACCAGTATAAAAAATTCAAATCTTCCTTTTTTTCTCCGACAGCAACACTATGATATCAATTCCCCATTGTACAAATGGCCATGGTGTCATGATGGGTATGAGGACTTTAGTCAGCCAACGAGGTATATTTTCATGTTTTTAACACTTGTCTCATTTTCTGTCAAATTCTCTTGCATATTCCTTCACCGTGGACTATTAATAGCCCTGAACCATTTTATTAAATAATGATCGTCCAGCTATATGGGATCCACGCAAGCCTTTTATTAACTTAATGTAAAATTTATTTCACGTTTGATTGGTGGTTAGGAAAAACACTTTTATGAATAAAACAACATCATCTACAGCATATCCCGATGCTTTGTAATGTAGCATGTAAGTATATTTTGTATAATCTAGTAATTCACCATTTTATAAGTACGTGATGATGAGTTCCATGTAGGAAGGCCCCAATTAATATATGCTCGAATACATTGGAGTTTCTATTTGAATAGTTTTTCTTAGCTGGAATCTTGTTGCTAAAGCCAAATGAGTGCGCTTTAGAGTTCTTGGCTCTAGGGATCCTTCGAAAATTTATTGCTTGACACTTTGGCAGAAGTTTCTTTATCTTCGCTTGATATTTTGTCATTTTGTCATCTCTGGCATCATAGATGACAAGGACCTGGTTCACTGCCAATTGGTTTCTTTGAGCCGATACTTTAACATGCCCCCGTGGTAGATGTTAGATTGAGGCAAATAATGAGAGTATTATACTCCACCTTATTGTTTGAGACTTCAAAATTAAATCTTAAAGCATACTCAACATCTGCCCCTTTTGGGGTAGCTAGGATCAAACGAGTTATATTGTCATTGTCACACAATGACCCATCTATAAAAAGCCTTCGTACTAGGACATCTTTATCAAAATTCCCTTCAACTACAAGGCCTCATATAAATATTATGTTGCCTTTCTATTGACTAATTCTTCTGGCTTCTGCCATTGCCAATGGACCATGTTTAGCCTTAGGCTATTTTTCTACCAGGACTTCTTCTTCGTAGGTGAATTACGTAATCAAAATCATCCACACCCTTCCCTTTAATGATCATTATCGGCTCGTAAACAATATTGAATTCACCAAGTTCTATGGACAAAAACGATCAATCAACTTTAATTTTTGGCTTATGAATTGCTTGACTTGATAGTTGATCTATGTAGATGAATATTATGTGGGCTTTAAAGTAGGACTTCAACCATCAAGAAGGTTCTATGAGAGCCAAAGAGAATTTCTTCAATTTGTGATATTAGATATTTGCGCCTCTATACACTTTGATGGGTGTAGTATATTGATCTATGTGCTCCGTCTTCATTTTGCACAAGGGGCAAATTTTTTTGTTGATTTTAATACATTAAATTAAAAGCATAACTTTTTGCCTAGGACTGGCCTAGACAACAAAGGTAGGGAGTAGAGGTATCATTTCAATTCTTGAAATGTTGCTTCGCATTCTTCATTCCCTTCAAAAGACTTTCTAAGGACATTAAAAAATGGAAAACATTTGTCAGTTTCTCTCGAGATGAAGCAATTAAGATTTCAAACTCGACCAATAAGTCTTTGTAATTCATTCTTATTCTTTGAAGACTGCATGCTAACGAGGGCTTTGATTTTGTCTATATATGCTTTCATTCCCTTTTGATTGACTATGAGTTTTATAAACTTCCCAATGTTGACGCTAAAGACATATGTTGTCGGATTCAGTTTTATATTTGCTTATTATTACATCAAAAGCCTCGACATGATTTTTCATGTGGTCCTCAGCCTTCTTGGTCGATGTGATTATATCATCTAGGTAGACCTTATATTTTTTTTTCCAATCTAGGGTTTTAATTTTGTTCACCAAACTCTAGAATGTTTCCTCAACATTATTCAGGCCGAAGGCATGGCATTCTCCCTATTCATGGAGATTTGGTTATAAACAAAGTATGTGGCTATGAACCTTAAGAGTTAGTGGCTAGTCATGTCATCATTTAATTGGTAAATTTGAGGGAGAAAGTACTATTCTTTTGGATAAGATTTGCTTAGATAAGTGAAGTCAATATAAACCCTCCACTTTCCATTTGACTTCCGAACCATCACGACTTTAGAGAACCAAGTCGGGCATCTAAACTCTTCAATAAATTTGGCATCCATAAGTTTATTAACCTCAATCTGCATCACAACATACATTTCCAGAGAAAAAGTTTATCTCTTCAACTTCACCAACTTAGCATCTTTCTATACATTGATCTTGCGGCACAAGAGTTTTGGATCACTGCCTATCATATATATGTGGCTCCACACGAAAATGTTGTTATGTCTACTGTTTAATAAATACAAAAGTACAGAATTATAAATTATAATATAATTACAGAAATAAAACGAAATTACAAAAATGAAATACTTACTTGTATTTGCAGAAATAATATTAGAATAGAAAAATAATCCGAGCCCTGTTTAGAACAGTCTCCTTAAGACAAATTTATTCCCTCCACAAAGTGCCAAAGGTAATAAATAATTGTCTCCCAAGATAGAACGAATTTTCAAATTAATCAAGTAGCACAACAATGATTAATTTCTTCGAACACAACTCTGTGTTTATACTCAACCAGACCAAAGAAATGGTATGCAGGAATGTATGCAGTAGCAGTAGAAAATGAATTATTTTCTGGGAAAAGATGCAGCATAAATTCGGAAAATGGGAGGGCAATTTTTTCAGTAATCAAAACTGTAGGGCAAATGTTTAATTTATAGCTTTTGTGTTGACTGTTGAAACAGTCAACCGAAATTAACTGTCAAAAACAGTTAAACGAATTAACTGTTGACTGTTGGCAATAACTGCCAACAGTTTATTAATTAATTAATAATTAAAGCCCAAAAAGTTAAATAAATTCGGCCAAAAAATGTAGGAGATTTTTTATAAGCCCAAGTCCGAACCGAGCCGAGCCGGCCGGACGCGTGCGCGTGTGGACTTTTGACCGAAAGTCAACCCGTGCATAGCTTAGGTCATCTCTCTTTCAAAGAATTGGGATCCCTCAAGGCATCCAAGCCTTAGTCCATACTTGGGGTGTTATTAACTCATCAAATTTCCACTACTCTTCCAATGTGGGACAAGAGTTTAAACATACTCAATTCATTAACTTTCATTGCTTTGTTAGTCACTTTGGGGACATATTTATCATTCATAACTTATTGAAATTGGAGATATGAATATACTACGTTAATCTCCTTGCGGAGGAGAACGCGTTCGTATATGGTCCCACGATTTTCGTATTGTGGGTCCCACGATTTTCGTATTGTGGGTCCCACCTGAATTTGAGCTCAAAGTTGCTCAAAAATCTGTCCAGAAAATTTTGGACAGCTTTTTGAAACTCAATTCAAGTCTAATTTTCCAACAAATGTAGTATCGCTGCATAAGGAAGTCGACTGATTTTTTAGTTTTGGCACTAGAGATGAGTCGCCCGAACTGTCTTTTCTGGTTGTTCATCAACTATAATAACTTCTTCGACTTCTTTAGTCGCCTCACCATTTTTAAGCTTCTCCTTGTCACGAGGATTAAGGGTGTCAATCTGTTAAGTGGTTATTTTCTGCAAGTGGGCCTTTTTGTCATCATCCATGGTAAACTAACATTATCTTGCTAGTGCTTGATCACCTTGAATTTCATCAACATTGAAGTGAGACGAGAATTTTATCACATTTTGAACTGTAAAGTCTACATCTTCAAACTTCTTTACCCCAATTATCCACAAAAAAATGTTTTAGGCTCATACTACATTTTAATTAAGGACGGAGAAACTCATCTTTTAGGGTGTTGTTTGTTGGCCATGTGCCCTACATAACTTGCAATTTAATAGTGCCTAGAAAATACACTTTATCACCTAACAAAGGGATAAAGGGATGGTAATATTACTACACCTAATTTTTAGAGGGCTTTAAATTTTTGAAGAAATCATAGAAGAGGACATCAGTTGATCTACCAATGTTGACCATAATTCTTTGCGAAGTGCACTCATGCACCAATAATATTATAACCAAAACATTTTAATGGGTATAAAGGAGTATGTTCAGGTCGTCTTTTGATAATTCAATAATAACCTTTCAAGGTAGAATATTCACAGCCTCAACCAGATTGACCTCGAGTAAGCCTCGACTTATGCATTCCTTAGCTTCATTCATGTATGCATTTTTTTGGACTAGGGCATTGCCTCCCCTGACTACCCTTTGAAACATATTTTACTCTAAATGATATCATATCGATGTTCTCCTTTGGTTCTTTATTCTTATTTGGGAGTTCACTTTCCTCTTCATATTTCATTTCTTCATGGGTGAAAATATCTTGATATCTTCTTCATATCTTGTGTAAGTGTTTCGTCCTGACGTCACATGGTCACGTGATGTAGCTTAATACATTGATGACAAATCTAATAAACAAAGTTATTCCCTTGTTAGGTAGGTATGCCTTGACTATAGCTGAGTTCGTGATCTTTTAGGTTCCCCTTCCACATGGAAAGAGGTTTCCCTCAACTGTAGTTGAAGCCGATCTTCTTGTGATGACTTGTGTCACCCTTTGTGGTATCCACATGTTCTATTATATTAAGGGTACACCATTCATTTTTCAAACCGTACACGGAAATGGTGAAACCATTTATTTCCTTTATGAAGTTGGACACGCATCCATCCTCTACTTTAGGAAAGTACTTTTGTTCTTTGAACTCATCAAGAAAACATAAGAGGTCACTAAAGTCAACATCAAAGGGATTTTATTTTTAAAACGTCGGAACGTCCATGAGCTTCCAGCTCTTGCAAATTTTTACTTCTTTTACAGAAACAAGTTCATTAGAAATTCCAACCTTTTACTTTCAAGGGTTTTAATTTCTCAAGAAAAATATTCCTTTGGATGGATAACTGAAGATGTATGATCTTCATTTTGAAGGATGAAACTTTCTTTTTAAGATTTATTTAATTAGGAACTGAGAATCACATTGTCCTTTAACGACCTTTGGGATTACATGAAAATTTTATCATACAAAGATTTAACATCACCTGCTTCATTATCACCCTCATGTTTAAAAACCTTTTAATTGTGAGAATATGAATGATGCAAAAAATAAGATGGCATAATATGTTCGATGTCAACAACAGTTTTGTGACCAATCAAATATCTTATTTGGTGACACATGCTTAGATTCATTTTTACACACATATTTAGAGGATCAACTCAAGGTAAATTAAACATACTAATGAGTAACCACTCTAATATCAGCTGAGACCGTTTATAATAAAATGATGGAGCGAGAGAAAAATAATTCCTTAAATTGACAACTCAATTAAAATTATTACTGAGAATATTTTATTTTGATTAATGTTATGGAAAAATAAACAATCATATGTGATAAAGTTTACCAACGTATTCAACACAATTTTCACTTCTTATATTTATCTTATTAATTAAAATTCGAAAATATAAACCAATCATACTACACAACAATGTATACGGAAAAAAACCACAACGATATTATAACCTTGGGTCAGCCGAATGACAAATGGAGACTAAGAGAAATGAACCACGTCTAGATTCAATTTTTATAACTTTCATAACTAACTCTTTCACGCCGTATCTTTTGACTAAGGGTAGACCCCATAACTGAACAATACTCCACAATAACGATAGGTGCTGGTCAACAACATATGTCTCAGTTATCAACCCAAATCAAAGTCTTATTTGTTGGGGGGGGGGGGGGGGGGGTGGGGGGGCAAACATATATAACCTCCAAAAAAATGCGCTGAGATGTTCCTATCAATACCATGTTTTAGAAAAGCCTCAAAAGCAACAACAACATAAACGCGGGTGACGTGTAACAATGATGATTTTTAAAAGAAGTTCTTCTGTGCTCTCTCTTTATAAAAAAGTGTCTTTCAAATATGAAATTGATCTAACCATTACCATCTCTTCCCCCCCCCCCTCTCTCTCTCTCTCTCTCTCTCTCTCTCCTACACCCACACCATATTAACCCCAACCCTACAGTAAAATATTCCCCCTCTCTCTCCAATCCACCCCCTCCACACAGATAAACATAGATAGGCCAAACCCAAATTTAAAAAAAAAATAGTTCATAACAATCATCTCTCTCTCTCTCTCTCCATCCACCTTCACACGAACACAACACAAGTAGAACCAATATTTGAAAAACAAAATCAGTCCAGAAAGTATTCAAATGTACTTACTCCCAATTTGTTTTAACACATTCTAATCGATGATGGCTTTGATAAACACACACACACACACACACGTGTTTAAAACCTCAGTCTGTCTTGAGCTCAAATTTGCTAAGAAATCAAGATACAACTTGATTTCAATTCCAATAATGGTTTCTTGATTTTAGTTTTGGAGAAATCTTTAACTATGGTTGTAATATTCTAATTCCAATCGATTTAAGATTGAATATGAACCTTGAGTTTCGAATTTGATTTGGCTAAGTATAAGCATATTGCAAATTCCTCAAATTATTTTTAATTTATGTGGGTGAGAATTTATGGTTTAATTATCTGCAAATTTGTCTTATAATAATCATGGTAATTGTATTAACCCAATTTGAGTTGTCAATTTTATCCTTCGTTCCTTTAAAGTTAACAAGATAATTTAAGAAAAATATACCAAATTAAACTAAATTACTTAGTTAGGGACTATATTGAGACAAAATAAATTATAGGGATTATAAAAATGAGGCATAGTTTAAGGACTAGATATGTAATTTACTAAAAAATAGTTGTTATAAAAATTATATTGGTCCCACGACATTTCACATGCCATGAGGAAAGAAGACGCACGATAGGTTCTTTATTAAGGTAAATGTAAATTGACTTAATGCTTTAGAGAAGCCACCTGCATTTTGTGGAATAAAGTGACATTAAAACTTTTTGGTGAAACAAAATGATTTTGTGGTCAACCATTATCTTCTAAATTTAATGGGACTAAAATTAAAATTAAAGGAGTTCACTCATCCCCCTTGGTGTCAAACGTTTGGAACATAAAATACAAGAGTAAAACATGTTGAATGAGACTTCTACCCTTTTATAATAGACCAAATACCTTTTACCATAACTATCCCACTATTAATACTTTATTCTCTCTACCTTAACCCACTCCTTATCTCCAGTGACATTATGGAAAACCTTCGGTATTGCATCTCCGACAATACTTCAACGATACTCCGATGACACTTAGGCGGAACCCAAGTGACTTTGGCGAGTACCCAATGTCATATAAGTAACTTTAGCGATGCTATGACGACCCAACGATGATGGTCTGGCAACCACTGAAATTTCTCACTGTGAAATTACATTGCAAAATTTCATAATGACAATTTCTCATTGTAAATTGATACTGCGAAATGAGTAAAAATTGGCATCTTCACTAAATTTCGTCGTGTAAAATTTTACCATAAAAAACACGCCAGTAATTGCATTGTGAAATTTAATTTAAACATTCCCTGTGTATATTTTTGTGTATACAGCTTAAATTCAAAGAGGAGTACTGAAAACTAGATATTTTTGTGTGGATGTTCACATATATTTCCTGTGAATGTTTTTTGGCATACCTTACTATGTTTTATATATGGAATGACACCCTTGAGTATTGAACACAAAATTAAATGAAAACCTTATCCTCTCCCTAAATAATCTCCTTTACCCTTTATTTTACAACATATGCCTGTTTGTTTCCACTTTAATTAACACATATTTCCCCCATTCACACTCTCCTCCTTTAGGAGAGTTAGCATGACCCTCTAATAGGATTGGGTATTACATGAACAACTCATTAAAAGTTGTGGATTCTATTACTGAGTCATCAATGTTTAATTCAATCACATTGGATGTCATGTTAACCTTCATTTGGGTATGGTTAATAAATTAACCGCGGTCACCAAAACTGGAAAAAGAAGGGTTTTTTTTTACTTAACCCCCAGCTTATAATATTATACATGACATAAACTTGAGTTTCATAACCCCCGGAAAACTAACAGACCTTTAACTCCATCTGAAACTCGCATTTCCAATATTAGACTTAAACCTCAACGAGTTTTTTTACCAAAATACCCTCATCGGTTAAAATCTTCTGAACCAACTTAACCAATTAAACTGGACACGTGTCAACATCTCCCAGTTCATAAATACTTAAATAATCTAATGACTTAGATTAAATAGTTGTTAGAAGACCTAATTTTATCATCTTCTTCTCCATTACCAAAATGGAATCGATGTTAGGGTTTCTCCACACAACCGGGTACAAGATCTCAAACACAGGTGAAACTAAACATCATATATCATTGTGAAAGAGAAAGTGAGACCATTTCTATCCAAATTTATCAAAACTAATCTTGTCTTTCAACCCTAGTACCATGACTGAAAAAATAGGAGGTGGGGAATCATCTAAGTGTGCCCATCCCTTCGGCTTTTCCCTCTAGCTCGGGGTTCGATGCTCGTGTGCGTGGGCTTAGAGCGGGGGAGAAGGTCTCACGCCCTTGTCTAGGAGTGTTTCACCGTTGTCGATATGGGTTGATGTAAAGAGATGGAGTCTTCAGCCTATTTTGCACAAAAATGGCAAAATAACATGTCGTCGGCTCGGGAGAGTGGCATCAAAGACAAACCAATGCTTACGAAATCAATAGTTCAGAGGTTCGGGGGATAATTTACGGAATGAGAAGGTGTTAGGCACCCATCCTTCCCTTTCAGTCTCTCATGGGCTTATATTATTATTTCTTTAATTTCTCCTTAAAATGTGTGCATGTGTATATATAAATGGAGATCAGAATCACTTGACTCATATCATGGAGAAGATAAAATAAGATAATCCAAACGAATGTTCCCAAACTAATAATTAGAAAGTATTATGTGTGCGCTTACCGAGATATTGATCGTTATAATGGAACGATAATATTTGTTAGATAAGACGCAAAGATGAATCACACGTATGGTATATATGAGTACTGTATGGATACAATAAGGGAAAGAGGAAAATATGAAAAAGACAAAATTGGAAAATTGGACTTGAGTCTCAAGTTTTAGCCCGAAACGCCTACCCTATAAAGTCATCAAAGTTCGGTGACACCCCGCCCAATTAAATACCGGGTGATCAGTCATTTATAAAATTTAAAACAAAATGTTCGATTGGTTCATTTTTATCATCGCAGTCGAAAATATTTAACCTTATTAATCACTTAGTAAATATTTTAGCTAGTGTCAAAATATTTTTCATTTTAAGTTATACCCAAATAATCCATTAATAAATTCCAATTATTAAGAAACAAACCATTTACCATACACATGAATGAAATAAAAACTAGATACAGATCAACTGTTGAAATAAAAAGACTGGATAAAAACATTCCAGTTCAAAGTCTCAAACCATAAACTAATATACTGAACCCAACTAAATACTAAATACAAAGATGAAGGAAGTAAAATCTCTCCAATAAAATAACTGAAGATGGGCGACACATGCCCTACATAAAATGTCTAGAGAGAACTAAATGAAATGAGAGTGAAGGTGTCTAAGTGCAAGGACTTGCAACTACCACAACCGCTACAGCACGCCAAACTTTCTGAACGTCTATTCCCAGCGTCCTTGTTGCTGGACACCTGATTTAAATAGTACAAGAGAAGAAAATATGCATGAGACGGGTCAGAGCCTGAGTTGTAGAAATATTTTTAGCAAGTATTTCAAATTTGCATTAAAGAAAGTATTATGTGCATATTAACTTTTCGTACTCTCACATGAGATTCTCACCTCTCAACTATTGTGCACGCCTAACGTAAAACTAGTCAAATCTAGCTATCCAAATTTCATTTAACTAGATTCTAGACTTATACCACTAACTATATCGCGAAGTAGTATCCCGCATTACCAAATACTCGTATTAACTATTTCAACATTTATTAATTTGATTAAGGGTTATCACCCTAAGGTTAAGTATTACCAACTTAAGGTACTTAGAATTTCATCATCTTAATCATCTACAAACATCACACGGTAGACAACATCACTAGTATACATATATATAATCATCACTCTATAATATATATACTAATACATCACCCCTAGACTCATCGTCGGTGTATGCATACTCTGCTATCTAGTCTTGTTACATCTCGTACTCAAATAAGGACAATCGATTCGAAAATATCCCATGAACCATAAAATCAAACACACATATTGGAGGCGAACATAGTCCTAGGCCTTGGGGCTATGCATATACCTATGTACCCCAAATGATCATTCAATACAATTGTTCTCACAAATGGCAATCCAACCTACGTACTATGTTCTTAGGTGCCAAATCTAAAATCCCCCCGAAGGATGATCAGGATAAGACTACCCTCTATCATTTTCAAAACCTCCCGTGATAGCAAGTAGCTAGGTATGTCAATACACATAATCAAACATACTATAGGTATTCACATCACCCATTAATATAATTAGGTATAAACCCAACTCGAACGTAGGTTCATATATAATAATTGTTTCTATAAGACTTTCCCTATGCTATATCTTACTATTTATTCTCTCTATTGCACATTACGTAATATGATTAAACCATGCGAGTCTTTCCTAGTAGTGTACCCGAGTCCCTCAATGTTAATCGATGGAACTAATTATCGTAAAAAATCTCTCTCTCTTGAAATTAGGGAAGACGTATCGTTTGAAGCCAAATCGGGCAAAAATTCTAGTTCTGAAATCTCGTTAGAAGTCCCATATTGTCATTCGAACGAACTTCAGACGAACTAAACTCTGAATTTTCGTTCTTAATCTCGTTCGAATGAGGTTGTTCGAACCACTTCCCCAGATCTTTCGAACCACTTCCCTAATCTTTGATCAAAATTAGTCCTAACAAATGATTTAAATTCTCTAATTCCCCCCAATTCAATTCAAAATCATGAGTTTAATCCCTATTCTAACATGGACACAATTATTGCTAAAAGGAAGAAATTATTAAACACTTGCCTTGATTATGATGATCTGATCCGCTGATGCAAGTGTATGGGTGTGTTCCCTGTTCTCCAATCTACATAGTGGTGGTCCTGGTTTTGCAAGATAGTAGGGATGGCAACAGGTCGGTTTTAGGACGGGTTTGTCATAACCCGAACCTGCCCCACAATTTTTTTTCAAAACCCGCCCCGCCCCACGACGGGTTTTTTAACCCGCCCCGAATCCATTTAAGTGTAACCCCTCCTAAACCCACCCCCTCCCTATTTAGATTAAGCGGGTCAAAAACCCGCTCGGGGCGGGTTAAAACCCACATGTTAAATCCGCATACTGCATATATATATATATATATATATATATAATTTTAGTGTAAATTATAAATTAAATATGAGTATTTTAGTAATTATAAGAAATAAATGGGGTGGGGTGGGGCGGGTTATGCTTATATATAGTAAACCCGAACCCGTTTTAAACGGGCGGGTTAAATTGCCATCCCTACAAGGTAGTTGTTCTAGGACTTACTTCCTTGGGTTCGTTTCTCACTCATCCTATGTGGCTCTCCCTTGAAACTTGTGAATACCCTAATTGGACTCACATAGCCGATATATTCTATCTCTAATTTTCGTGCATAACAATTACCCAAAAATTAAAATTACCAAAACGCCCTTTCGGGATGTCGGTTTGACCTAAACCTGTCCCGACACCCAAACTAACCCCTAGGTAGACTTTTCTTACTATCTCGACACTTCCGGACATGTTGGCGCACTCGAAATGATTATATAGAATACTTATAATTAATTTACTTCCTAATTCATTTAAATTAGTCCTGACATGACTCACACACGCGTCCCGACTTAATTTTCGTAACAGTAGTATTTTTTTCACTTGCAACAATTATACTAATTTCATAATCTTATATTACTTTATTCGCTCAGTAATATTCAACATAATACACATCAATAAATATTAACCCCTAACTCGCTAGTTAATATTAATTTGAACCCGGATTAATTCTTAATTAATTCGCAAATTAAATTAAATTAATCATATATTTAAAAATCATAAAAATACGAGGTGCTACATACTTCCCCCTTACAACGGAATTTTTTCCTGAAATTTAGATCGGATTAAAAATAACGGTATTCCTGGTACGAACAACTCTAGATACTTGTCGCCTATCTCATCATCGTTCTCCCAGGTAGACTCCTTGATATTATGGTGCCTCTAGTGAACACGTACTAATGGCACTACCTTTGACCTCAATTTCCTCTCATGACGATCTAGGATAGCAAATGGACCCTCCTCGTAGGAACTATCGGGTTGTAGGTCAATCTACTCTAAAGCAATATGAGTGTGGGACATGTCATCCCGAAGATATCTCCTTAGTAAAGAAATGTGGAACACGTCATGAATCCTATGTAAGTCTTCCGTTAACCCATGTCTGTAAGCTACGTGCCCAATTCGCTCAATGATAGGGAATGGACCTACGTACCTCGGTGCCAACTTCCCCTTTTTCCCAAACTGCATTATCCCTTTCATATGAGATACTAGTAACAGCACCTGGTCCCCCACAGCAAACTCTCTAAAGAATCGTTTGGCATAGGCATAACTTTTTTACCTGTCCCGAGCTACTCCTATACGACTCTGAATCATCTCTATTCTAGACGTAGTCTCCTGAATCACCTCTGGCCCTATTAGTTTATTGTCCCCCACCTCTAGCCAACAAATAGGCGAACGACAAGGTCTACCATATAATGCCTTAAATGCGGCCATGCCAATCGTAAACTGGTAGGAGTTGTTATAAGTAAACCCTACAAGTGGAAGGTACTGGTACCAACCCCCACCAAAATCAAGGATACACATCCGCAACATATCCTCTAACATATGATTTATCTGCTCTGTCTGCCCATCCGTCCGTGGGTGGTAGGCTGAACTCAATCATAACTCTGTACCCATGGCCTCCTGAAAGCTCTCCCAAAATATGGACACAAAAATCTTGTCCCGATTGGACATAATATCAAGGGGCACTCCATGGAGTATCACTATCTCAGCAATGAAGATCTGAGCATACTGCCCCGTAGCATAGTCGGTCCGAACTGGTAGAAAGTGAGCTACCTTGGTCAACCGATCCATAATCACCCATATGGAATCGTGACCCCTCTGCGATGTGGGTAGCCCTGTGATGAAATCCATGGAAATGCTCTCCTATTTCCATATAGGGATCTCTAACGGCTGTAGGAGCCCTCCCGATCTCTGATGGTCCACTTTCACCAGTTGACACGTGGCCCATTTCGAAATAAACTCAGTGATGTCCTTATTCATTCCACTCCACCAGTACTGTCACCTCATATCCTGATACATCGTATCCTCTTGGGATGTATCGTAAATTGAGATCTATGTGAATCTATCATCACCGCATGTTGTAGGTCCTCTCCTTTTGGAATAACTAGATGTCCATTAAAGCGTAAATCCCCATCTGAACCCACATAATAAGACTCAGCTCCCTCAACTAGAAGCTGTATAATCCAATCCTGACAGAACGTATCGGTTGCCTAGGCCTACACCACTCTCATCATAATCTGGGGTATAACGGTCATGGCTGACATAAATGATCAGACAACTATGTCCTGGAGTCCCAACTCCTTCCATTTCGCCGTCCACACTTCGGCCACTTCACCTACCGGCCTATATCTCAACGCATCAGCTACTACGTTAGCCTTCCCCGGGTGGTACTAGATCTCAAACTGATAGTCCATCATAAATTCAAGCCACCTGCGATGACGCATATTCAACTCTCTCTAAGTGAACAAGTACTGTAGTGACTTATGATCTGTGAATAAGCAAAATTTCTCTCCCAAGAGATAATGTCTCTAAATCCATAGTGCAAACACGACTGCTGCTAACTCCAAGTCGTGTGGGGGGTAATTTCTCACGTGAGGCATAAGCTATATCCTGATCCTCCTACTGTAATACTCCACCTAGTCCCTATAAGGACGCTTCAGTAAGGACAATATACTCTACTCCTGGCTTGGGAAGCGCTAGTACGGGTGCTGAAGTCAACTTGTCCTTCATCTCATCAAACGCCAAATGACACGCATAATCCCAAACAAATGATATGCCCTTACGGGTCAAATTAGTCATCGGACCCACAATCTTCGAAACCCCCCGAATAAATCATCTATAGTATTTAGCAAACCCCAAGAAACTCCTTACCTCCATCAGTGTCATGGGTCGTCCCCACTCCCTCACCGCTGACACCTTACTGGGGTCCACCGATATTCCACTATCCGATACGATATGTCCCAAGAACTTTACCTCTCGTAGCTAGAATCCACATTTTTTGAACTTAGCGTACAACTCATTATCCCGTAAAGTCTGCAAAGCTCTACGTTGATTCTTAACATGCTCCTCCTCGTTCTATGAATAAATCAGAATGCCATCTACGAAGATAATGACAAACTGATCTAAGAACTCTCTGAACACCCTATTCATTAAGTCCATAAATACTGCCGGTGCATTGGTTAGCCCAAATGGCACAACCCGAAACTCATAGGATCCATACCTCATCAGAAATATAGTCTTAGACACATCCTGCTCCCTGATCCTCAACTGATGGTATCCTGATCTCAAGTCTATCTTCTAGAATTAAGTTGCTCCCCTCAGGTGGTCGAATAAGTCATCGATTATGGGCAACAGATACATATTCCGTATCGTGAGTTTATTCAACTCCCGATAATCTACGCACAGTCATAAAGATCCATACCTTTTCTTCACAAACAGAAGTGGGTCACCCCAAGGTGAAGTACTCCAGCAGATAAAACCCTGTACAGAAAATTTCTCAATTGGATCCCTTAGCTCCCTTATCAACGCAGGAGCCATTCGGTAAGGTTCACGAGCTATCGACCGAGTGTTCAGGGCTAAGTCTATCACAAAACCTATCACTTTTCTAGGCGATATCCCTTGTATATCCTAAAACACATTGGTGTACTAACGAACAACCAAAATCGAATCAAGGGGAATCACAACTCCCGTTGAGGTCTCCTCCTCTATATAAAATAAGTGAGTAGATGATCCTCCCTCGGTGAGAGACATCGCCACTAAAAACATCTCCTGACCTGGTATGGTGAACACAATACTACAATTATAGCAGTCAATCAATTCCCTATACATAACTAGCCAATCCATCCCGCTCATAGCGTCATACTCATGCATATCTAAAACAAGTATGTCGGTCGGTAGGATCAATCTCCCAATCTTTATGCTCACTCCCTGACATATAAAGAATATTAATGACCCATCGCCCAATGGTGAATATGCATTAGTAATTATGATCTTTGTCATGTCTAATGACCCCGTGACACGTGCAAAACTAGTGGGAATGAAACTACGTGAAGCCCCCGTGTCAAATAATATTCTCCCTAAAGTCCCCTGGATAGAAAACGTAGCCTCAATCGCGGGTGGATCCTATGGAGATGCTGCCTGGTCGACGTTGTAGACACATCCATACTGATGTTGTCCCTGCTGAATTGGGGTTGTTGGAATGGCAGGCAAAGCTGCGACTGGGGTTGGCACTAGGAGAGCGATTGGGAAGATCGGTCTCTAGGGGTTCTAGTGAGCACCCTGCTGTTGAGGATACTTTCCCTTGTCAGGCCACTCAAATCATTTGTAGACAGTCTTGCCACAATTTAAACATCTATCTACGTAGTTACCCCCCCTCTGCCCCTGCTGGCCGTTGTCACCTCTCCCTTGGCCCTGATGGGCCTGGAAGAACTGTTGCTGACCCTGGTGGCCTTGTTGTCCCTGCTTTCCCTGATTACTCTGTTGCCCCTGCTGACCCTGGTGGCCATGCCTAAAACCTCCTTGTCCCTGACGAAAGCCCGCCCCTGATCTGAATGTCTTAGAAGAATCCCCCTGATGGGAAAACTTCTCACCCTGCCTCTGCTGACTCTGACCTGATTGTGCCCCACTAGCACTACCTACACCTGTCCTACCCTACTCGTTGGACTCACCTATTCTCTTGCCCCCTTTAACATGGAAGAGATGATCCTGGAAGTGTAGTAGCGCATCATTGAGTACATATGTATAGGAATACAATGAAAGATTATCCAGAACATGTTGTCGAATCCTCCAGGTCAATCCATCCATAAACATCTGAATCTTTTTCTCCTCAGTAGGCACCTCAACTGGTACTAAGTTTACGAGTCCAGTAAACTCCTCTTCATACTTGGCTACAATCTTCCCCTCCTGGGTGAGGTCCACTAGTTTCTGCCTCATCTCAGTCTGAACGGTGGAGAGGAAATATTTATATTCAAAATGCACCCAGAAGTCCTGTATAGTCATAACGCCACGCTCCTCTACAGTAGTAATGGACTCCCACCACTGTAACTTTGCCACTACTAGCTTGAAAGTAGCTAGTATCTGATTTTGTACCTACGTGCACTCGTACATCCTCAGATGCCTCTGGATGTCTTTCTTCCATTAGCTAGCTGTGACAACATCAGAGCCCCCTGTGAACTATGGAGGATACGCCTTCTAGAAGGCATCCCTGACTCGCTCCCATGCTGAAGGGAATGCATGAGATGTTGCTGGTGCCACCTCTTGTGCCTGTGGCAGGGCCTGCTGGACCACAGCTAGTGCTGTGTTAATTGCCTGAGCAATGATGGCAGCAACTCGACATCATTCACTGTACCCTAAGCTGGTGCTGGCTGAGGCTCGGGTTGGGCAATTTTGGACCTAGATGCACATCTGGGAGGCATCTGAAATAAGAAAGAATTTATAAGCCCACAGTTATCAAATCTCAAATAGATGAAGACATAAACATATAATCAAGAATGCAACAATCCTAATAATAGGGCTCTACATCAAAGAACGCTAAGCTGAAAGCATAATAAGACGTACAGATCCTAAATGACTCTAAAACCTGATGATATAATACCACATGTGACACCCCGCCCAATTAAATACCAGGTGATCAGCCCTTTATAAAATTTAAAACAAAATGTTCGGTTGCTTCATTCTTAGCATAACTGTCGAAGACATTTAACCTTATTAATCACCTAATAAATAAGTAAGCTTGTTTCAAAACATTTTTCATTTTAAGTTATACCCAAATAATTCATTAATAAATTCCAATTATTAAGACACAAACCATTTACCATACACATGAATAAAGTAAAAACTTGATATAAATCAACTGCTAAAATAAAAAGATTGGATAAAAACATTCTAGTTCAAAGTCTCAAACCATAAACTAATATATTGAATCCCACTAAATACTAAATACGAAAATGAAGGAAGTACAATATCTCCAATAAAATAACTGAAGATGGGCGACACGTGCATTAAATAAAATGTCTAGAGAGAACTGAATGAAATGAGAGTGAAGGCGACTAAGCACGAGGACTTGCAGCTACCACAACTGCTACAGCACATCAAACGGTCTCAACGTCTATGCCTGGCGTCCCTGTGGATGGACATCTGATATAAATAGTATAAGAGAAGAAAATATGCAAGATACGGGTTAGAGCCCGAGCTGTAGAAATATATTTAGCAAGTATTTAAAATTTGCATTAAAGAAAGTATTATGTGCATGTTAGCTTTTTGTACTCTCACATGAGATTATCACCTCCCAACTGTTGTGCACGCTTAACGTAAATCTAGTCCAATCTAGCTATCCATAATTCATTTAACTAGATTCTAGACTTACACCACAAAATATATCTCGAAGTAGTATCCCATATTCCCAAATACTTGTATTAATTGTTTCAATATTTATTAATTCGATTAAGGGTTATCACCTTAAAGTTATATTCACAACTTTAGGTACTTATAATTTCATCATCTTAATCATCTACAAATATCATACATTAGACAATATCACTAGTATATATATATATAATCATCACTCTATAGTATATATACTGATACGGCTCCGCTAGACTTAGTTTCGGTTCATGAATACTCTGCTATTGAGTCCTGGTACATCTCCTACTCAAATAAGGATAATCGGTTCGAAAATCTCCCACGAACCATAAAATCAAACACACATATTGGAGGTGAAGATAGTCCTAGGCCTTTGGGGCTATGCACATACCTACGCACCCCAAATGACCATTTAATACAATCATTCTCACAAAGGGCAATCCAACCGACGTACTATGTTCTTAGGTGCTAAATCTAAAATCCCCCCAAAGGCTCATCAAGATAAGACTACCCTCTATCATTTTCAAAACCTCCTGTGATGGAAAGTAGCTAGGTATGTCAATACACATAATAAAACATATTATAGGTATTAATATCACCCATTAATATAATTAGGTATACACCCAACCCGAATGTAGGTTCATATATAATAATTATTTCTCTAAGACTTTCGGTATACTATAGCTTACGATTTATTCTCTCTATCGCACCTTCGTAACCTGATTCAACCATGTGAGTCTTTCCTAGTAGTGTACCCGAGTTCGTCACTGTTAATCTATGGCACTAATTATCGTAGAAAATACCTCTCTCTTGAAATTAGCGAAGACGTATCGTTTGAAGCTAAGTCAGGCAAAATTCCCAGTTCTGAAATCTATTTTGAAGTCATAGATTTTCGTTCGAACGAGGTCGTTCGAACGAACTTTGGACGATCTAAACTCTGAATTTTTGTTCTTAATCTCGTTCATAATCTTGGTTGAATGAGGTTGTTCTAACCACTTCCCCAGTTCGTTCGATCAAGTTCTACCAGCTTCGTCTCTAACCTCCAAAAAGTCCGTTTTCACCATTTTTAAGACTCCAATCCTCTACAGAGTTTACCCAAACACCAATATAACTGTATTAATTAATAAACCATCATGTATACTTAATTTCTAACATCCTAATATGCTCAAATCATCATTAATCAATCATAAATTTCAAGATCCCCAATTAATCTATAAGAAACCCTACTTTTATAATTTTATGCACAATCTTCAAATCAAGCTTAGATTCGTTTATCATATTACATTAGAATTTTGGGATTCCTATTCTACATGAATAGGGATTCAATCTTTGATAAAAAAAAATTAGTCCTAACATATGATTTAAATTATCTAAATCCACCCCATTCAATTCTAAATCATGTGTGCATATTCTAACATGAACATAATTATTGCTATAAGGAAGCCCGTATTAAACAGTTGCCTTGATTATGATGGTCTGATCCACTGATGTAGGTGGTATGGGTATGTTCCTCATTCTCTGATCTACATGATGGTAGTCCTGGTGTTGCAAGGTTGTGATTTTTGGCCTTAGTTCTCTGTATTTGTTTATCCCTCACCCTTTGTGGCTCTCCCTTGAAACTTGTGAATAAAAACCCTAATTGGACTCACGTAGCAGATATATTCTGTCTCTAATTTTCGTGCATAATAATTATACAAAAATTGAAATTACTAAAACGCCCTCTCGGGATGCCGGCTTGGTCTAAAACTATCTTGGGACCTAAACTAACCCTCGGGTAGACTTTTCTAACTATCTCGACCCTTCCGGACACGTTGGCGCACACGAAATGACTATATGTAATACTTATAATTATTTTAATTCCTAATTCCTTTAAATTAGTCCTGACACGACTCACACGCACGTCCCGACTTAATTTCCATAACTGTTGTATTTTTTCACTTGGGACAACTATACTAATTTCATAATCATATATTACTTGATTCGCTCATTAATATTCAACATAATATACATCAATAAATACTAACCCTTAACTCTCCAGTTAATATTTAATTTAATCCGGATTAATTCTTAATTAATTCTCAAATTAAATTCAATTAATCCTATATTTAAAAATCATAAAAATACGGGGTGTTACAAGTCCACGTAGTTCACATGAAGCACAAGAGTGGGGTTTATCCCATAAATTCAAATGGGAGTTTATTATATGTGTGTCTATAGAAAATATATTTTTAGTTTTGAGAAAATGTGGTGAATGATCCCGTTGGAATTTATAGGTGTAACCCTATTTTTCTTTATTTTTCTTATAGAAAATAAAATATCTGAAATATAAATAATAAAGAATGAAATGTTAATGTGTATGATCTAAAGTAAAAGCTAAATTGAGAATTTATATAACTAATGCGAACATAAAAAATTTAGAGAGAGAAAAGGGATATTTAGACCTTCTTTAGAGACTTAAGGCTTGATCTTTATCCTTGTTGAGATCCCTTGAAAATTGAAATGAATTTTGGATGAGAGAGAAGGATATTTTTTGCTAAATTGAGTATGTAAATGATGGGAATGAAAGATGGAATAAAATTTCACATAAGGAAACTTCGCTGATTGGAGAAGAATGTTGTTGAGATCACTAATAACGATGGATCTGAGGTTTATCTTAGAAGTGAGCTCATGAACTCATTTTATAGGTTAAGGGGACTCCCGATCAACATATCCCTAGACCTTCCAATAGGTAGGTGACCCTAGACACACTATCGATAGGCAGGGAAATGGACCTACTAATCGATAGTCCCGTGCAGATTTTTCTAGAAAAATGATCGTAGAACGCAATCCGTAAATCCAAATTGTGCATGGGGTATACTATTAAAAAGGTAATTCATATACCTTCAAGAGTACTTGGGGTATCTCTCGGGTTCGGGAGCTCACTTTAAGTCGAACGGGGCTCGAAACCGCCCGTCAATCATTTGAACAAGAGATCATCAGATGGTAATGGATCGTTCGTCAAATCAAAAAGTTAGAATTTCACACAGGGCGGACCATTGGAAAGTTTGTGCAATGAACTTTTACGTTACAAAGAGCTTCGCTTAGTTCAAAGAGCTGACTTTGGTAAACCTGGACCCAAAAGCGCCCTGTGGCCTTTTGAAATAAAATGGGTCATTCGTTCATACTGTAAGGCTAATTCG
Organism: Sambucus nigra; assembly: GCA_949130495.1. Taxonomy (NCBI): domain Eukaryota; kingdom Viridiplantae; phylum Streptophyta; class Magnoliopsida; order Dipsacales; family Adoxaceae; genus Sambucus; species Sambucus nigra. The sequence continues at coordinate 257,701,673 of OX422223.1, read as the reverse complement.
CACACGAGGTAGAACGTTGGAAAGGGTATTCAGTTCCCTTTGAAGACTCATTTAGTCTTATTCCAGATGAAGAGTTCACATCGGTCAAACGGATCCGGGGAGTGCCCAGTGGCCTCTAGATCAGTTTTTGGAGGAAAACAGATCATTTGTCTGAATGGTTATGCCATTTCACACATGGGGTAGATCGTTGAAAAGGGATTTCAGATCCCTTCAAAGTTTCATTGAGCTTTCTCTCTGACAATGGCATTAACCAGAGTCAAATAGGTCATGAGAGCGCCTGGTGACCTCTAAATTGGTACTCGGAGTATGCCCTAGGATTTTTAATGAATTGTTAGGTGAGAGGGACCTAAGGAGAGACTTCAGGAGGGGTCCTAGAATGTGGTGTCTACAGATCCCCCCAACGGGTGAGCTTGGAACAAGTGAAATCCATCAAATAGACACCATCTGATGTTCTGGGAAAGAGGTTAATTATGCAGACCTAAAGAGATAAGGATGACCGATTCAGAGGGTCGAGGGCGATTATGAGGACCTAAAATAATGTTGGGGATTAACAATTCAGCGGGCCGAGGTCAAAATTGAGGACCTGACCAATTTTGAGGGTCGAGGTCAATTCTAAAGATCTTAATTCTGAGGGTGGAGGTCAATTATGAGGACCTTAACTATAGAGATACCAATTCTGAGGGTCGAGGTCAATTCTGAGGGCCTTAAGTTGGAGCGACCAATTTTTAGGGTCGAGGTCAATTATGAGGACCTTAAGTGGGAGCGACTAATTCTGATGGTCGAGGTCAATTATGAGGACCGTAAGTGGGAGCAACCAATTCTAAAGGTCAAGATCAATTCGAAGGACCTTAATAGAGAGTGACCAATTCTGAGGGTCGAGGTCAATTCTAAGGACCTTAATAGAGAGTGACAAATTTTGAGGGTCGAGGTCAATTCTAAGGACCTTACTAGAGCGGCCAATTCTGAGGGTCGAGGTCAATTCTAAGGACCTTAGTAGAGAGCGACCAATTCTAAGGGTCCATGTCAATTCTATGGACCTTAATAGAGAGAGACTAATTCTGAGGGTTAAGGTTAATTATGAGGACCTTAATAGAGAGTAACTAATTTTGAGGGTCGAGTTCAATTCTTAAGACCTTAGTAGAGAGCGACCAATTCTGAGGGTCAAGGTCAATTCTGAGAACCTTACTAGCGAGCGACTAATTTCAAAGTTCGATATCAATTCTACGGACCTTAGTAGAGAGCGACCAATTTTGAGGGTCGAGGTCAATTTGAGGACCTTAATAGAGAATGACCAATTCTGAGGGTCAAGGTCAATTCTGAGGACCTTAATTAGAGAGAGACCAATTCTGAGGGTCGAGGTCAATTCTAAGGACCTTAGGCTGGGATAACTCTCCTGGGGAATCATGAATTTTATTGGGGAAGAGATATGTATATGGGGATTATGTCGTTTTAATGAGTGATAGTATTTATGGTGCGGCTGAAATTCTTAGTTCGAAAATTCTGCTTGGGGAGACAGTTGATAACTTGAAGCTTTGGGATTCCACTAGGGAATGCGTTGCTGGGGAGAGATGTTTAGATATGCTTGGGGAAATTGGAATTCTTATGGGAAAGAGTTTTATTTAGGAATAATATATAGGGAAATGGGTATCTATGCTGAGGAAGTACTTGATTTTTACTGAGTTTGAGGTTTCGAGATTCCATTGAGTGGTAGTGAGTTTTTCGAACACGGGTGCGCTAATTTTTGGGGTTTTAAGTTGGGGATAAAACGTGGTATTAATTCGGAGGGGTATTTCGAATCTTGAGAAAAAAAATGGCTTTCTTGGTGGAGAAATGTTTCGATATTTATTTGATAATTTAGGAATTTTTCGGTAAAATTTTGGAAATTTCTGGCTTTTTTTGGAATTTTTGAAATTTTAGGGGGTTCTGATCGACATGTTATAAGGTTGCCAAACGTAAGTGGCATGATCTTCTGAACTGCCTAGGTAAGGGGAAGGGACAATGTTGATCGACAGGTGTCAGGGGACTACCGATCGGCATACCCTTTAGCCTCTTATAAAAATGGGCGAATTCTCTTCAATTTTCACAACATCCAGCTTTCTAATATTCTACTTCTCTCTTCTGCGATCCACTCCTGCATTCTTTCCTCATTTGAGATTGGAAAATGGTTTATTTTTCAAGAGCAAGACCCACATGATGCACTTGGAGTGGCGGCCAAGGGTACCTTTAGCGTTGGGCAACGAGAACGCTTTTAATGTGTTCGAGCAAGTTGCTAATGAGCATATTCTTTTTCATGAGCCTTTGCACCATCGATCGTCTAGGGTTATTTTGGTAATTTTATATTCCTTTTCGTAATTCTTTTTCATGGATTTCCTGAGGGTTATATAAGTACTGCATGAATTTTATATTCCTTTTCGTAATTTTTTTGCATTTTCTTATTCTTTTAAATTTTGACAAAATATTTCTCTTATATCTTGACAGATTGACATTATTGCAACAAGTCTTCGCTCCTGGGGGACGACTAGATTTAGATATTAGTGGTAACACCTTCCTTCGGTGATGCGGTTGATGGTTTCTTCCGCTTATTTTGGTAGTTTGGTATCTGTGTTGGATGAGACGTCCCACTCGACGGTTGTTTTATGTGCCTTGGGGGAGAGGTGGTGGGTCACTACCCACACCCTACATTTGGGTTTTATGGAGATGATAGTGACCCCCATTGATGTACAACAACTGTTGGGTATAGACTACGATGGGATGCAGATAGAGGCGGATCGGTCCCTGAGAGTGACATCGGCGATGGTGGGGGCGGCGTTGGGCGATGATGGATGGATATTCTCGGGGGACTCGATCTGTATATCTCTTCTTTGAGAGGTTTTGTTGAGTCAGAAGATTGATGAGACCAACGATTTATAGGCTCTTCAGTTGGCTCGTTTATTTATTCTTTTGCTTTTGGGATGATTTTTGGTGGCATCGAGCAACGACGTCGTCCACTCATGGTTTCTTCCATAGTTGAGTGTATTTTCGAATATCCATCTCTTTAATTGAGGGATCCTAACTTTGGCAACCTTTTATTCATCTTTGGATGCTTTCAGCCGGTGCTACTGACAGACTTTTACTGGAGCCACATATCTTTTGGAGGTATTTTTCATTTTTGCATTCCTCCTTTATGCATTTTCTTTCACTTCCTTTTTCATTGTTGATTATTGACTCTTGTCCTTTTACAGACGTGGTTTTATTAGGTGATTGGGCTCAATAATCGTTTGATTAGTTTGCGTGATGAGTCGATGGGGGACATCTATCGGATGTACATCGGTGGCGGACGTACTACCAACAGTTGAAACAGTAGCTTTCCTCGGGAGGGGTACGAGTCGGCCAATGGGGTCTGCCCATAGGATTGGTGGTGCATCGACGTCAACAATGGCATCGACGTCAGAGGTTCCATTTCTTCAGCTTGCTTCTCCCTCCTATAACATCAGACTTCCTGGGGGAGGATCGGTGAGTATGCGTCATCGTCCTAATGCGATGGACGCAGTGGTGATGGGGTTGACGGAGGATGTCCTCTAGCCATAGGTATATCCTTAACCTTTGTCTTCTGGTTTTTCTGATTTCTTCATTCACTTCAGACTGAAAAATTTGCTCCTTTTTCTTCCAGCATGTTCGGGTGTCTATTACCTGGCTGAGGGACATCCTAGACTGGGTGTCTTCTGTGATAGCTCATATCCGAGATTCGATCCCGATTCCATCCTATTTTGTGCCATCTGCTTCATTTGAGGAGGGATCTGGATCAGGTAGTGGAGGCTCCTTAGCTCATCACTAGGGGAAGCGCGTGCGTCGTAGGTATGGGGATCCTAGAGAGAGAGAGAGAGAGTATAGAGATATAAAAGAAAGTTTTGGGGGTATCGAAATGAGTCCTATTGTTTTTCTTTTTTCTGTAAAAAAATGTAATGATATATATATATATATATATATATATATATATATATATATATATATATATATATATACACACACTAGCGGAATGCCCGTGCCTGAAGGCACGGAGAAAATTTTCCAAAGATCGAAACGTGTAAATAATTTGAGTCCCTGATTTTTATTACAACATAAATGTGAAAACAATTTATAAAATTTGGACAAAGTTACCTTTGTTTATAGCATTATCCACCCTATTATGAAATTAAAAAAAAAATCTACAACACTAAGAGTCCGTCTTGGACCTCGGATAAACATCATAATGATCACAGTTATACTATTATGAAACTTCACAACAATACAAACTATTTGAAAGAAACCCTTGAATACTTCTAGACAATTCACCATCTCTATAGGGAGTCTGAGATCATGGGATTTGTAAATCGTCCATAATCCAGTAGTGAGAACGGTAATAGTCAACTAAATCCTCAGATAGACCTTCCATCTTTGATTTTAATTTTTGGCTATATTGTTGTTTCATCTTTGTCAAGATAAGTCTTTCATGATCATCATTAGCACTCTTGTATATTAGTAGACATCAAGAAAACTATAAACCCAAAAACATGATCTTTATCACTGATATAAGCAAGGAGCTTAACTGCCTTATCTAATGCACTTTATCTACCAGCAACAACTTGGTTGAAGAAGATGTCAAAATTATCTCTAAGATCTCCTGTAGACCACCATATTATCTGCTATTAAGAAACTTGCTTGCAGTTGCTGATCGGTATGGTTGCAGTTTCTGCTTGGGTGTCACAGTACATGCAGATCAGTATGACTTCAACTTCGATGTCAAAGCACCTACTTCCCACTGCTGATCGGTATAGTTGAGAGAGGCTCACGTTGCACTGTGAGGCTAAACTTTTTGAGGATGCTTCCATAAATAAAATTTCAATAACATTATCCCCTGGTAAACATTATGTTCTATAAACACTGTATACTCACTCCACCTATACAAAGGAATGAATTAGTGTATAATTCGGTACATAATGGAGAAACACAGTATAGTCACACCATCCATTATAATGTTGATAATTCAACAATAGACAAGCAATAACATGTTGATAATTAAACAGTTAACAATCTACAGTTGATAATTCATAATGATGGAGATAATTCAACAGTTAGATAATCCACAATGATGTATTATCTCTAACAGTTGATAATTCATAATCATATTAACAATCCACAATGATAAATCATTGAAATCTCCTGAATAAAGATCAAACCTGTCAAAAGAATAGGCACATTACTAAAGGCATATATGTGGTGAGCTGCCATCTAGAGAAATTTCATCCTTACTAAAAGAGGAGTGAGGAAGCGATCTCGATCATCAACATGCTTTATCCTTAGGGAAATAAAACATACCATTACCTTGTTGTAATGAATCACCACAATAAACACCTAAGACAAAATTAATAAGAAAGATCCATCAGAGGTTTCTCCAAAACCTAAAACCTAGAAAGGAGATAATAATGACCATGGTGGGAGATGATGATTACTTGAGCTTCACTAAAAAGACTTGATAGAATAAGATATGAAAATAGAAACTCGAGATGAACATTTTGCAATAATAAGAATCAAATGAACATAATATTTAACAACATCCTTGTTTACTCCACTTGGTTAAGAATTAAATGTAGCAGATATTATTGGCTCAAATCTACTAAACTCATTTATTTCTACTTCAAAATTCTTTTAAGTAACCATATCAATAATCAATAAAAATAAAAGTGGTGCGCAGAGATAAAAAATTGCATAAACGTTGCAATTAATCAATCCAATCAGATTATGTTTGAATTTGGACACGAACGCATTTACACCAAGCACGTAATGTTTAAGAAAATTTCCAATAACTCTAAACAGTCATTACTATTAAAGACCAATCAACTTACACAACTCCACAAAATTAAATATAACTCCACAAAAGTTAAACTAAACATTCTAAGCTTCACCATTCCTTGGAGAATATTTATCTCAGTACATTTATATGAGAAAAATTGATCCATCAGCATAATCATCATTCCAGTTGTCAACAAAGTAACACATCAAGGAAAAAAATATCATAGGTAAAGCATTGCTCTGTTTTAAGCAAGCACTGTTCCAGTTGCATCATTCATGGTTACAATAATACAGTTTACCCCTATTAGTACATAAAACTTCCTAAATGTTCAATACTATTTTTCATTATACTACGTAGACTTCATAACGCAACACACACATTTTTATATATAAAGAATGATTTTTAAAAGAAATACTATATTTTTCTTGCATTGATATGATGGATATGAAAATCTAGTCCAAGCTTCATTTTTCTTGCCTTGATATACTCGATGTCAAAATCACAATAGTTTGAAAGTGGTATAGAGGTACAATACAGTAGAGGGCTATGTGTGTGTATTTTTGTGTGTGTGCGCGCTCAAATGAGAGAGGGAAAGAGAGAGTGAGAGAGAGAGGATACCTCTAGCATAGTGGGGACAGTTGAAACCCATATTGGACAGCATTGAAACCCCGTAGAGAATATACCTCATAAGTAACTGTGCAAATACCAAACCAAAACTTAAATGATTTATACGAAGTCTGACCAGGGCTACTGTTAACGCTTTAAAATAAAGCGAAGCTAAGCCAAAAATAAAGAGAAGTTAAGCCATCGTTTTGTAAAAACAGCAAACTAGGTATCATATTATTTACAAAAAGAAGTTTACACGCTAGGCAAAAAATAAAATTGCCTAGAATGTATTTCCAACACTCTGCACGGTGATTTGAAAGAGAAATTTGTAATCATCAGTAATTAAAGCTAAAAATACCGAATGAAAGAGAAGAGAGAAAAACAATGTGTAATATATCACCTCATTTGCATCACCATCTAACCAGGTTACTCTTTTATATCCACGGTTGTTGATTATGTATCACCTCCCAAACCTATTAATTTAATTAAAGAAAATGGTGGGTAGTTTCTATGTTAGTTGTTCAATGTGTAAGATAACACAAGCAGAGAATCTTAATTATCATAATTACATTCAAGCCTTAAGTTCTCCCTGTGCCAGCACCCCTGCTTAGGAGCATTATCAAATCGAGATTATTTTATAGTTACAAAGAAGCCCAAAAAATCATTAAATAAAAGAAAATTTCAAACCCGTATCAGAAAATTAAAACAATAATAAAGTTAGTTGTGGACAAAATGCCATTATATCCGTGAATAAAACTCAAATTATAAATATGTGTCCCGTTGTTAATGTTTACGGATAGAACAAAACGTTGTTATATCCGTGAACACTAACAATATTTTGTTCTCTAATCAAAACACTAACAACGTTTTGGCTAGTTTTGTGGTCCCACTATCATATCCCTGAACACTAATACGTGTGAGCAAAATGCTGAAAAATATTTTTACTTGATTAAACAATATTTTTACAATTTCATGACCCAAATCAAATGACAAATTACTCTGAGAATCTTAACATAAAAATCTATAATAATCCATCATAGTACTAATTACCCAAATCAAACAATATTTTTTAAGAACAATAGAAAGAGAATATCTATTAGGAAAAAAATAAATAGTACAACAACACTCCTCAAAGAGCATAACTTAGTAACACTGAGTAAAACTAGTTCTAACTCAAGGTAGACATACTTACTTTAAAGTTCAAACAACTAATTTTTGTAGCAAAGGCTCCAATATGAGTCCCCGAAAGCAATTAGGCCACCTTCATTAGTGCTTATGGACTCTTCCAAAGAATTAGGTCCAAATAACTTACTTTTTTTGCTCACGTCAACTCCAAGCTCATGCTCAAGAAACTCGGGAGACCCCAAACCATTATTTAATTTTAAACAATCATCGACTTGAACATCAACATCGAACTTTTGAGTTGGAGGTGATTTTTCCAAGTGTTCATTTTCTTCGTCTGACAAACATCGGCAACAATCAAACTCATCCATCTCAAATATCTGTCACTAAACCTTCCCTCCAAGATATCGTCATTTGGGACAAATCCAACAATAAATTATCTACAATTAATACCACAAAATATTAAGAGTAAAGAATAAATCAAATCAACAGACTTATTGAAAATTCATTCAACCTTCGATGTCTTCTGTCCACTTTCAAAAAACTTCTCCACAACTGAGAACCTGAATAATCAAACACAATATTTTATCAAAATAAATTAAGAAACTTCTGATCTAATAACACTGGACAAAAAATACAATGAAATTTAGTAAAATATTACACTAATGAAGGAAACAACACTAACATGTTGATAAGTTACTATCAAAGTCTTTTTCTTCAAATCTATAAGGCATGTTTGTTACATAGCAAGTTACACTATAATTTTTAAGATAACCCACTCCGTGTAGCTTACACCCTCATTTCGGAGTATTAAAAATAATGTTTAACTTGGAATTATCAAAATAATTCCAACTAAAATGTTATAATCACTTTATTGATTACCCCAAAGACTAAAATGAAAAATATGGAAACAATCAATAAAGACTAATATTAGTAGTGGTACTTACCTGTAAAATATCTATGGATGCCTGTTTTTAACCAAGAACCATGGTATTATTATAATAATATGGGTCCCCCAAAGTTTCTTTTGCAATAGTACTAAGTCCTTATTTAAATTAAAAACAAATGGGGTCCAGGAGAGATATACATGAACCACAGTTTCCTCATACATAAGACCAATTGAAGTTAGTGAAGAATGAGGAGAGAAACATCAAAATAACATAACCTGTCATTTGGAGTTGCCACATGATCATATAGATAACATAACTATTGAATAAAAGATAAAACTTATTAGTTATTTTTCATTCAATGGAACTAAAAATTATATCAATAGAGTTGGACCATATTACATATCTTATTATACTAAAATGTATATTAGTACTCTTAATTACCCTATTATTAATAGGGGAAAACTAAAAATAAAATTCAAAAACATATAACTAAGAAGTACATACAATTATTTGAAGGAGATGTATTTGTGTAAGAATGTGTCGAATATGAACAACTTTAGGATACGCTCGAATGGGATTTAATACTCCTTTGATTTCAAACATTTAATCAGCACCTTTTGAATCGTGGCCTAAACAAACTCAGTCTCATAAGGAACAGAGTACCTGAATAAAAAGAAAATATAGAGAAACAACAAAGCGAAAAAAAGTACTGTGTTTCTTTTACCTCATAATCTCCCCTTGGAGCTCCTCGTTAGAGTGTTTGTTGACGTCGTCCCATTGGTGGGAGTAAACTCACATAACAATCTGCCTCTTCTTCTTCTTTTATCGCAGAAGTAAACTCCATAACCCCCTCTTTAACGAACCCGCTATATAGCGAGCTTGGAGCTAAATCAGACGTTGAAACAATCCTTCATCAGATATGTTGATCATTTTGAAGGGAAATGGGCTTTAAAATTTCAATCCGAATCTAACACACCTAAGTGCCTCAAATTCGAAACCTTTAACTGGAATATCTAATAAGAAAGGGAAATATTAAACATGAGAAAAGAGGAATACATAATGTCAACATGAGATGAAAACTAAAGATAAACTCCAAATCAAAGTTAGAGCAATCCTATCAGTTTACAACATCTGATCGGAACGTCTATCAGAAATCTCCCCCAAAATCGTGAAATATGACCATTTTTTTATGTTCATATTTAAACTAACTATTCAAAACAGATCTATTCTTCATATATGATTTAAGTAATGCCTTTTCCATGTAACTGACATGTTTTAATCATTGTGGTACTTTCACATCCATGATTTCTTCTATGATTAATTCCACCTTGTAGAGAATTCCCGACCCTCCCGACCCGATTATGAACTCGTCATCTAGATTATTTGTGGCTTCCATAACGTCTTCCCATCTTAAATAATGCTTCCGTTGAGATGGCAGCACTTTATTGGAAGATGGCAAGACTTACCAAAAGAAACAATATAGTTAATGAAGTCTACACATAAGTACAATTACATCTGCAAAGAAATAATACAGCTAATAAAGTCTGCATTAATTACCAACTACCTTTTTTGCCACAGTTTATAGCAAAACAAAACACAGTTTGATCGACGAAAAAAATACCTACAGTAATTCCCCAACATATCAAAATCTCAACAATGTAGAGGCAAATAAGCTCGACATCAGATCCTCACCCGTATAGCAAGGAAACACCAACAGGTTAGTCGAAAACTCATCATCCGCTCTCAACTCCTAAATCATATTGGCCGACTTTAATAGATTAAAATCGGGCACAAGCTAGCGTATAACCCATAAATATTTTGGCAAAAATCGTAGATGTACGCTTTTTAAACGGATATGAATTGTTAATGACCCGAATCCATAGTTTGTGAATGCATGCTTATTGTATGTTTCGAGACTTGTATCTCTCTACACAGAAGTAGAATTACAACTCCAAAGAAATAATATAGTTAATAAACTCTATAGTAATTACCATCTATCCGTTTGAATCAACTTAAATGTACCTCAAATGGTTTGGCACATCAAAATACACCATATGAAATGAAATAAAGAAAAAGTTGGAAAAATAATAAACTCTTAACTACGCAAAAATGCATTACAGAAAAACAAAATTCAAAGGGAGATTTCTATCATAAATACAATCAATATAGTAATTTGAAGATGAAAATTCAAATAAAGATAAGTGAAATTTCTTTCATGAAGTTTCTTAATTTAGACCATCATCTAAACAGGAAACCAAATTCTTATCACAACCAACCAATATATTACATTTTTACATAACTTACACATCCTATATATGCATTTGACAGTCTAAGAAATAATTAGTCATTTCTTATTCTTCGCCAAATGTACATAATGAGTAAGCTATTAAAATTAAGCATATGAAAGTCAAGTCCGAACCAACTTAAATTAATGGTATACAAATATCAAAATAGCAGTTGCACTGTGAAGCTCATATAAATATCAATTTTCCAGGTAACCCGTAATGTTCCTCTACTCAACGTATATGGAACATGTCCAGGTCAAGGCCCAACGTATCGAATGCATTATTTAGTAGAAAATTAAACCACAGGTCACCTATCTCGGCAATCACAGCCCTATCACTCGACGGCATACTCTGTATATGGATCGAACAAAACAACCTCTTTGAGCACTCAAGAAGTCCTTAATCACAATAAAGTCAAAAGCAGATCCATTTGCGATCACCACACAATCTGAAGAGGCTGTTTTATTTGTACTCACTGTAATATACACACTACAATATGCTCATTTTTTATTCCATAAAAGATAAGTTAAATTAAAGGTGCAAAAATTTGAGGCATGAGGCGCATCGAGGCATAATACTCGAGGCATTGAGGCGTAAACCTCAAATTCAACCCTGAGGCTTAAGCCTCGAGGCATTTTTACTCACCTCTCCCCGCCAATAGCATGTCTAGTCATTTGAATTTGTGAATGATCATGTTCGTAAAGAGGTCCAGCTACACTGAGCCATCAGAAAAATCAAATCACTCTCACTAAGTTAAATTAAATTAGTTCAATTATAATCACATTTTGAATTAAACATAATAAACAATGCATCCATATCATTTTAATCAAAGCATACAATCGCGTAAAGTTATACTCCATACAAAATTTACTGAAAATGAAGAGAATATTAGAACAAACTTAATGAAATTTATATTCAAAACATGTGGATGCATCATTTTAGAAGGAAATGATTACAACGAAATGTTAATAATCACTTTGTGTAACCAAAGTTTATTGAAGCATAAGAAACGAAAGAATTTAAATTCCAATTTCCTAGGTCTCGAAGAATGATGAAATTACTTTGAATCTACTGAACCGTGTACTCTTATTTACTTAGGCAAACTTCAAAGATCCATACACCAAATATTCAGCCAAACTCCAATAATAGGAATGAAAACCCCTAAAACACAAAATGCAAAAAAAAAAAAAAAACTAACCTACAATCTACAATTAGACACACAATAGAGATGCAACTTTTACTTTAGTACTGAAATATGGATCTATAAGATTTTTTAGAGAAAAAACAACCACAAATGTACCCCTAATTAAAACAAAACAATGTAGCAAGAAAATATCCTAAAACTAAACAATTTATACCGAAGGAGTTAAAAAAATTAATAAAGCTCTTGTGTTGCACGATGAAACCTGAGAATGCACAAAATGACATAATTATGCATTATAAATAATTTATTTGAAAAAAACACAAATTCGTAAAATAGCAAAATAGCGAAATATAGGTAAATAAATAATCACATGAAAAAAGAAGGAATCATATACCTCACCACGCTGTTAATAGGAATAGTATATCATGATCGACTTGAGCAAAAATCTGCAAAAGAGGGACTTTAATTCACTAAATGGTGTTGACTAAACATTGAAACCAAATAACAAAAAATTGATTCCAATTAACATGTTAACAAAATTTATTACAAATTGCAGTTGGTTTCAGTTGATTACAAATTGGTTTACAAAATTTATTCCAGAACTGCAAAAAGAATCCATAATAACCATTAATCTCCCAGGCATAACCATGCCTCGAATGCATTTATGAGAATTTTTTAATCTCAAAAATTCTAAATGCACACACCATAAGCAACAAACTAATAAATGCATATAGCATTCAAAACATTATATGTTTTACTCTATTTAGAATTTTGTCAAACATATAATCTGTAATAAAATAATCACCTTGAAAACAAAATTAAATCGATGCAAATTTTCAATAAACCAATGCAAATTGAAGAAAACAAACATGTCATTCACCTTAGAGTCTTCATAAAGGAACTGTTTCGGTTTCTACTAAGCAGAAAAAACAAATAAATAGGATAACATGTTTTCAAAATAAGAGTCCTGATTTGTAAAATGAGGATAAAATACATATGTAAATATAGACATCGATATATGTTAGCCAATAGAAGAAAAAGCATCAATATAAATATCTAACCTCAATATATTTTAGCCCACGGATGAACTGGGTATTTGATTAAAAATAAACCTGTAACAATGAATACAATTGCGAGATGTATTATAGCCAACGTGTTTTTAAACAGCCAACATGTTTATAAATAAAAATTCAAATTATGAACAAATAATCATTTAGTTTGGCCTGTTCACCAATTTAAGCTAAATATAGAGAGTATAGAGCACAATATACTCACCTCAGTCGTGTGGCCAAATGGAGCTCTCACTGTGACATGTAAGCAGAAAGAGAAACTATAAATCATTCATAATTCGGATCAACACATAAAAACACCAATTTAGTAAATTCATAACCAAATACACCAATCGGGTCTACAACAGAGGGAGAGGAGAGTATACCTGAGATGTGTTCAACACTAAATTATAAATAAACCAAGTTAGTACCTGGTAAGGCAAATCAAACACACAAATAAGCCTTGTAAGTAGGATGTTGTCAAAATAATACACAAATAAGCCTTATAGAAAACCCTAAAAAAGGTGAAAACATCAAATGAGGGGGATTACTTGAGAGATCTTAACCAAACAAATGTACAAATCAAGAAAACCCTAACGAAGGTGAAAACATAAAATGATGGGGGTTACTTGAGAGATTTGAACCAAAAAAACATACAAATCAAGCCTAATTTGAACAAAAATAAAAATTAAATATAGATCGACGAACAAAAAATTAATCAAATCTAACATTAATAATAAACGCAAAAGAGGGGTATACCATATTAGTGAGAGATGGAGTTTAACGTGGGAGAGATAAGGGTGTGAGGGAACCAACATTGGATCAGGGAGGCAAGGGAAGTTGTAAAGAAAAACCATAAGATCTGAAGGAAAATCCAAACCATAAGAAGAAGATGGAAAGGAAAACCATAAGATCTAAAGGAAAATTCGAACCTCATTTATTCCGGTAAGAAGAAGATCTCACTTCCCTTTGTGGCTGAGAGAGAGATAGAGGATTTGTCGCTGAGTGAGTGCGTCCTAATTCATTGTGGTGCGATTCACAGAGAGATAAGAACTCGGTAGTGTCAAATAGGTTCCAAAGTGTTAATTTCCTATTTTATCCGTGTATTTGAATTTTGGGCAAGAGGAGGAGAGGAAAAATGAAGGAATTAAAAAGAGGGGGAATGCAAATATTTAGGGGGTCAAAATGGTAAGAGGGGTATTTTAATCTCAACTATTGGATTCTTGCATTGGTGGATCAATCCTAGCCACTGATTAAGTTATCAACTTATGAAATAGTGTCAACTATTATACTCCTTATTATATAGAGATATATATTAAATGGAAAGGGGTTTTATTTATTTATCTTTTATTTAAATGACTTAATCTACATGCACTTTTTACTTTGTTTGCTGAGACCGTAAAGAGGATTAGAATTACTTAAAAAAGAATTTTATTAAAACATGATGAGTTAAAAATATAAGGAGAGTAAAATTCTGTATTCTTTTGGAATAAAAATTGAGATTTTTGATTTTGACAAAAAAGGAAAAATGGAATTTTCTAAAAATGAGGGGATGCCGATCGACATACCCCTTATTCTGCCTATCGGCAGTTTTGTCCAGTCAAATCATCCTAAAGTTTTGATTGCACTTTGTTCAGCTACATTGTCCTTCATGGGTTAGTGTTCCATCAGGATTTTGCAGAACCCTTGTCTTTAACGAATTTTTTGAAGTATAAAAGGGGGTAAGGTGGAGGGGAATTCATATTTTCTTTCTCTTTCTTATTTCTTGTCTTGTGTTTTTTTATTTTCCAAAATGGTCCTTCCCGTAAGTACGGAATTTGCTTCTTATCTTGAAAATTTAGAGGCTATGTGTTCGTACAATGTAGACTATAACGCCTTTAACCTACACTGGGTTTCTTTATGGCGCAACCGACCCATCAAATGAAACATACTTACAGCGGTAGTATAATTCTGGTGCACCGAGGATCATGTTTTTCATTTTGGCTTGGACAAAGTTTCCCCGACTTACGAGGAGTTTTTTTGCTATGTTGGGGGTAAATCCAAGTGTGGCAGTGGCCATGCCTGAATTCTCTCGATCTCCTCAACCACTGTTGGTAGGATTTTTCCATATCTCACAATCGGTATATTAGTTATTTGTCACTAGAAGAATGATCTCCCTCGCAACTTTGCTATATTTCGTGCATCAGCGGGATGTCAATGATGCGGGATATACCGGAGTCGTCACCATTAGCTTAACTTCGAAACTAGTTTTGGTGATCGAGGAACTGTTGGTGGGCCCTTAAAGTTCTAGCATTACTGTGTGTATGTCATATTGTCGTAATCCTGCGATGATGATAATGGTAAGACCCTAAATGGTCTAGATGCTTCGTGGGAAAGTCATTCTAATTTTTTGAAAGGTAGACCAATTATGCTATTTATGTGGTTGTTTGAGAGATTTCATTTGGCGGTCCCCCTAAATATCCCTTGGCAGCCGTGTCTAATCTCTTCACTCATTATTTCACTAGCTTTGGCCTGAACATCGAGAACTGGGTAAACTGGTTTGTGGAGCACAGAGCTCGATGTCTGCATTGGTTGATGCCCTGGTGGGGGGAGTTGTAGCCCATTATGGAACTGGGGGAATACCAGTGTGTTTAGTTAGTTGGCCTCCGACAAACCTCCTTTTATTTTCCTTGGCGGCTCCTGTGCCAAGTTCGATAGGAGCAAATTGTGCCTTTCCATATTTTGGACTTCTTTCCTCTAGAGGATTTGATGGAAGGCATACGCATGTGGTTGGGTTATTTACGGGAGAGTCATTGGTTGTCGACCCATCCTTCGCAATATGTTGGCAGAGTTTGGCATATTTACGAGGACTATATGAAATTGTTGTGGAGGAGGGTAGGAGATAAGATCTTGGTAGAGGAGACCAGTCAAAGATGGTTTTACATGTTTGACACTATGGATGGGTTTATAGTGGTTTTCTCTAGGCTGGTTCGGGATTACCATTCCATAGATGGCCTTCGATATACTATCCAGGTAGGAGAAGTTTAGGGGCCTCAAGATGTAGATAATAATGGGGCTGAATTTTCTGGTAGCTACGAGTAGGGTCTTTTGTGAAGCTGATGGTATTTGTGAAGATGGTTATGTGTGAAGCCTTTAAGTTTTTAGTGATGTATTTTATCATGGGAATAAATTTAGGGAGGTTTGGTCAGTTTGTTTTAGGATTAATTTTTTTATGATGTTAAGGTTGGCGGGGGTAGTTATTTGACTCCCTACACTAATATTTCCTGTAATCGTGCTGAAATTTTCCAAAATGGAATAAAAAGGAATTTATTTATATTGTTGTGCCTCTTGATGAGTTTTATATTTGAATTATCTATACTAATCACCTACGTATACATAATCCTTTTGTTAATGTAAATGATAAAATAAATTTCCATTTTTGGAAGTAAAAAGTGAATAGCATTTTGTGAAAAAGAAGGGGTTTGTGCACATATAAAGCGTATGAGTTTCCTACGTATCTCTGGGGGTTTTCAAAAAATTTATGTTTCATTTCAAAAAGGGAATTTAGAGGATCAGGCCCTACGTAGTTCTGATTAGAGGGAAATCAAGAATTTTTTTTTGAACAGAAGGGGGATGGGAGGAGTCGTATCGTGCCGAGATTTCAGACTATGGGTAAAATTTATTGAGATGGCCTAGGTTGAATACTCGGGACATATCTTCTCTATCAAAATTAGTGAGCATAGAGGATCCATCATAGAGGATCTTCTTTATAATATAGTGGCCACTCGAGCTCAGCTTGAATTTACCTCTGGGGTCCCAGACAGGTTCTATGATTTCCTTGAGGGCTAAGTCCTCTTTTCAAACACCATGACCCTTGACTCTGTTGTTAAATAATCACGTTATACAATGATGATACCCCTACATATGATATAGAGCCTTTAGACTCCTTTCGTCTAAGAGTGATAACTCGTCAAATTGGCTCCGATGCCAATCTTCTTTGTTGAGCTTTCTTTCAAGAGTGACATGTAGTGAAGGTATTTTTAATTCAACAGGTAAGACTAGTTCCATATCGTATACCATAGAGTAGGGGTAGCCTCAGTAGATGCTTGAACTAAAGTGTGGTAGCCCTAGATGGCATAAGGGATCCGATCGACCCAATCTTAAAAACTCTCGGTCATCTTGCTGATGATTTCTTTGAGTTTCTTAGTAGCATCATAATCTACACCATTGATTTATGGTCGGTAGGGAGAATAATTATGTCCCTTAATCCCGTACTCGTCAACCAATTCTGTGAGCTCTTCCTTAAAATGTAATCCATTGTCCAACACTAGCTCATGCGGGACACCGTGTCTATAGATGATGTTTTTTAGATGAACTTGGCTACCTTTTTGGCATCAGTATTGCGTATGACTCGACTTCAACTTATTTAGTGAAGTAATAAATGACAACAAGGAAGAATTCATGCCCATTGGAGGCTTTGGGTGTGGGTTTCCCTATGATATTGATGCCCCGTGTGGAGAACGACCAGGGAGAAATCATATTGTATAATTACAGTGGAGGCAAGTGTTATAGATTGGAAAAATGTTAGGATTTAAGGCATCTCTGAATATAGGCGGTGCATTACTGAACCATGGTAGTCCAATAGTAACCCTGTCGGATAATCTTCTTAGTGAGCATATGGCCATTCATATGGGGTCTGCATTCCCTTCTGTGGAGTTTCTGCATCATTTTTTCTATGTCATCCCCTGCGATGCAGTGTAAATGAGTTCCATCGAAGTTTCTTTTGAATAATGTTTTATTATAAATAATGTACGGGGTAGCCAATTTGCAAAAGGTTGCTTGATCTTTCTTGTTGTCATATTGGAGGTACCTATCGTGCTTGAGGAGTCACCAAATTTTATAGTACCGGCACTCTGCCATATCATGATCCTCTTTTGTGACGAGCTCAATTGGGTAGTAGTGGGTTACTTCAGCTTGTTTCTGGACTAAAAAAGGGGACATCGTTATTCCCTCGGCCATGTCAACCTTGGAGGTTAAGGTATAAAGAGCATCGATTAAGTTGTTCCTTTCTCGGGGAAAGTAGTGGAACGTGATATCTCAAAATTGGGAGGCCGTCTCTTCTAGGTGGGCGTGGATGCGTAGGAGCTTCTCTTCATTCACTTTCCATATTCTAAGAACCTGGCCGATGACGAGGGCAAAATCTTCGTAGACATCTAAGCATTGGATTCCTTTCTTAAGAGTGACCATGATGCCTACAATGAATGCCTAATATTCAGTCATGTTGTTGGTGCAGGGAAAATCTAATTTGATGGCAATGGGAGTATGTGAGTCATCTGGGGAAATTAGGAGTATCCTAATGTCGTGTCCTTTCTTGTTGTTAGTGTCATCAAAGAACATTTTCCACCAAAGGTCTTCCTTAGAGGCTCAAAGGATATTTTTGTCTAGGAATTCAGAGATCCAAACATTGGATTCTTCCATGGGGTAGTCAGAGATAACTCTCCCTTTCATGACTTTCTGTGTGACGTACATAATATGGAGCTCGACTAGCAGCATTAACCATCGATCCATCCATCTAGACAAGGTAGGTTTCTCTAGAAATTATTTGATAGTATCCATTCGGGACACATGTCTGATGGTAAAAGCGAGCATGTAATGCCATAAGTTTTGAGTGACCCAGATGAGGGTGACGTATGCCTTCTCTAAGGTAGTGTAGTTGACTTCGTATCTGGCTAAGTTGCAACTAGTATAGTAGATGTCCCTCCCATTTATGGAATTCTTCAATGTATTAGGCTAGTAGAGCCCCAACTATGGTGTCTATCACAGTCAGGTATAGAAGTAGCGGTAGACCATGTTGGAGTGGCATGAGTATCGAAATTCAGGATAGATACTTCTTGATTCAGTCAAAGGCTTCTTGTCAAGATTCGTTCTAGACTTTGGTAGAATCGTTTAGATGGAATTTGAATATCGGTTCACAAATAGAAGTCAAAAGGGGGATGAACCAGCTGATATGCTATAATTTTCAAAAGAATCCTCGAACTTCCTTATCCACTCGAGGTGGTGGCATTTAGAGTATGGTTTTCAGTTTGGCAGGATCTTCTTTAATCCCTGTCTCTCTGACAATGAATCCCCAAAGTTTTTCTTTGGTAAAACAAAAAACACATTTCTGTGGGTTAAGTCTCATTTGGTATCGCAACAATCATTAGAATAACTTTCGGAGATTGGGAACATGACCTTCCCCGAGTGTTAGACTTAATAACCATATCTTCCACATAGACCTCAACTTCTTTGTGTATCGGATCATGCAAGATAGCTGTGGTAGCCCTTTGGTAGGTAGCCCCTGTATTTTTTAGGTCAAATGGCATAAGTGTGTAGCACAAGGTTCCCCAGGGGGTGATGAATGCAATTTTTCTTGATGATCCGGGTGCATCTTGATCTGATTATATACAATAAACCCATCAACGAATGACTTCAAAGCGTGACTGGTCTTATTGGTCACAATCATTTCAATATTGGGTAATGGGTAATCATCCTTCGGATAGGCCTTGTTTAAATCTCAATAGTCAACGCACATGTGAACCTTTCCTCTTGATTTCAGCACTGGTACGATATTGGCTGACCGTGTGGGATATTCAATCACCCGGATGAAACCTACATTCAATTGTTTGACCACGTATTCCTTAAACTTAAGCAAACATTTGGTACGGAGCTTTCTCAGTTTCTATTTGACCGGTTTGAATTCAAGGAGAGTTAGAATTTTGTTCTTAGCTATTTCGGGACCAATACGAGCATGTCGTCGTAGGACCATGCGAAGATGTCCATAAATTCCTTCAGCAGCTTTTCTAGTTGTGTGCACTCATGATCGTTAAGGGTGGAACCTATCCTAATCTCGTGCAGTTGGTTACTAGAACTGATTTTAATAACAACAGTTTCATCTTCATTAATTTGAATGCGGTTACGTCATTTGTCGTTAACCATATTAAGATCAGTTCATAATTATTCATTTGCAAAATCATCCTCATCAAAAGCTTGATTAGAATCAAGATAATTAATTTAGGTCATAGCAATATACTCAAAATATTTGTTTAATTAATTCTTGGGAATAATATCATTGAGAACCTCATCAAATGATGTCTCGATTACATTATGATCAAAATAAGGAGGAATAACAAAGAAGAAGAAATAGGATAAACATCTAGGTTATGTTGCATTTCAGCGGGTGGAACTGGTACAACATTCCAGTTGAGGAGGGGTGCATTAGAAACTTTGATTAGGATGGACAGATCCAATGAGCTAGCACTTGAGTGGATCATGTAGAGTGTCATCCCTTGTGTCCAAAAATTAAATAAGTCCTCAGAGTCACTTCCCTCAGAAACTTCAGTAACAATTGTAGTCTTCTCGACGAGAGGTTTCACATGATGCTAGAAATATCTGGTCCAGGATTGAATATCTTGGAAGAATATTTCCATTCCTAGCTTCATCTTCTTATCCACATGATTGTACCACAGTTCGGGAATGCCACAAAAGTGAAAAGCTTCACCCTCTTTGATGAATCTCCCATTCAAGGAATCCCCTGAGACAGTCTTGGCACTTTATAGCCTTCTCTTTAATCGAGGTTGGTGGAGCATTATGTGTTCTGATAGTCTGTCATTTGTGTGACTTGTTTTCTTGATTCGTCAATCGTTGCGGTCAAACTTCGAGTATCAAAATTCCTAAGAAATCACCTACAAAACTGGTTAAAAATTTAGTATTATAGTGAATTCGGATATCAATCCAATTTGAAGTGTTAAAACGGTTATCGTGAAAACTTGCAACTTCAATTTTAATAAAAATAATCTTTTTGTGTTTTTAATTTTTTAATTTTTTTTAGTTTTTTATTTAAAAATAATTTCAAGGGAGGAAACAAAAATCTTTGCAATTAAAATGACTACGAAAAATTTAAAAGTAATCTAATTTAGAATTTATGAGAAGAAATAAGAGGTGGAATTACATCGCCTATTCAATTTACTTTAATGTCCTAATCATTCAATTGAATAGTTCAAAATAACATTGAATTTAAAACTTAACTCTCGTTACAATCCTAAATTCAATTTTATCTTTTTCAGCAATTAAATTAGGAATTGTCACTACATAAAAAAAATTAAGATTCATACTTGTTCCTACAAATTATCTGCTAATATCAATTCATAAAAACTTGTACGAATCTATAAATTGCACACAAGGAATTAATACTTGAATTTAAGAATATGACCTATCTCTAAGTCAAATCCCAAAATCAATTATCAATTTTCAACATTAATTTATTAACTTTCGTTACATAAATTAATTTGTGATTTTTTCCAATTTAATTAGCTTAGAACACATCAATAAACAATTAGTTTATTAAATAACTCAACACACGCGTTTCATCCCACATCTTGAATGGGGTGTTTAGCTGATTAGAAATTTAACACAAGCACAATTAATAAACAAGAAATTAAAGAGAAGAGAAAGAAATACGATACGTAATAATTCCTCGTGTTAATTGTGTGCATGAACATGCGTCTCAAACTCGTCACAAAAACTCAAGTGGATTACAAAACTAAAATAAAAGACTGAACCTAAAAAAAATTCTAATCTTTATTTTTATTTTTTTGTAACTGTTTTTTGTACCCTTTGCAGTCTCTTTTTTTTCTTTTCTGTCTCTCGGTCTCTTTTCCCTGTGTGGATATGAGAGTCTTATTCTTCCCTTTTATAACCCACGATCCTGGCTTAAGGGATTTTGTTGGGATTCTTTTTCTGAAGCCAAGTCAAAGAAGAAAAATGGAATGGAATCGATTTGATCTGATATGGATGAAGGCAGGTTGCTATAGGGATCGAAGTGGGTCTCGGGTTTGGCAATTTTTTTATCCGGGTTTGGTCGCGAGTTAACTCCGGGTATGGATTTTGAATTGATGAGTCGCGTGTTTAGGACTGGGTAGGGGATGGTGGATCGGGTTTGGATGAGGTGTTGGGTTCGGCATGGGTTGTGGGTGAAGCACGAGCTTAGGTCCGATTTTCGGGTTATGGGGGAGCTCGGGTTTAGGTCCGATTTTCGGGTTATGGATTGGGTTAAGCAGGTCGTTATTTGGTTGGCGGCTATTTTGGTTAGTTTGAGAGTTGGATTTAATGGTGGTAGGAGAGAGAGGAGAGAAAGATTGAGATGGTGAGTGGGGATGATGATGAATAGTAATGGTGGGTTTGATTAGGTGTAGTGAGGGTGTATGGTGGTGAGTGTCGGTGAGTGAGTGTATTTGTGTGTATGTTTGGTGTAGGTAAGTGAGTGTGTTGTGTGTGTTTAATTTAGACCGTTAAATAAAATAACACTACCTAAAAAAATAAAACTAGACTAAAATAAAAATTAAAAACTAAAAATAAAATTCTACTCTATTACTAAGAGACTCAAAAATAACAATAAATAAATAAAAATCTATAAAAACTACAAAAAAAATAAAAATCCTAATCAAATAAATTAAAACTAAAAACTAAAAAAAGAAAATAAATTCCTAAAAAATAATCCTAAGAAAAATAATAAAATAAAAGAAAGATTAAAAACTAATAAAAATCAGAATCAGAATAAAGAAATACAAGAATAGAAAATAAAACCTAGATAATTCAAAATAAATCCTAAAAATAAAATGACTAAAAATAAAAATATAGAAAAATAAAAAGGTACAAACTCAACACACACAGACTCGGGTGATGGTCTGGGCTCGGTGTAGGATTAGGTTTGGTCCGGGGATAGGGTTTGGGACATCGGAACTCTTCGGGGCAAGCTCAATGGGACTTCTGACTTCACGGTATCTTTGATGTCTTCGATGCATGATTTTGACTGCTATTGTGTCGTAATTATACTGATTTAGCATTATTTGTACCGCAACTGCGTATTGACCTGAGAAATAAAAAAATCGAACATAAGGCTATTTTTATTAAAAACGAGCGACTAAAATGCATATATTTGGGGCATAAGTTATACACTTTTGGCTGCTTATCACTCTACCCCCAAACATAACAGTGCTAGTCCTCGAGAAAAAAATAGAGAGAAAATAGAGATAAGTAACCAAAAGTGTGCCACTTTCGCAGGCACTAGCGATTGCACTTAGCATGTGCAACAAGCCGTTAAACATATATGCTGCCCTACGGGACGAGTGATGTCTCGTGAGGGTTTGTAGTGAATATACCCACAAAATTCAAAATTTATTAAAAAGGGCAGTATCTGAGTAGATGATGAAACTCTATACAACCCAACTTAAAAGGACGTCAAGGAACACCGTATTAAACTATCAAAATGAGATATTAAATTACTTAATACCAAAAGCGTAATCCTTCCTGAAACTTAGCATGTGTAGTGTGAAATAATCTCAAGTATCATGAGAGTAATTCCTAGATTTCCTTTATAGAAACAAAGCTTTGACTTCAATTCTCACTGGATATAACTCTCTGAATCGAACTCTCTGAGAATTGGGTAAGTGTATCTGTATTGTGTGTGAGGAGGTGAGTAAATGTAAACAAGTTCAAACATCTCACACAGTTTATAGAAAATGACGGATACATGAAAGAAATTTGATCTCATGAACGAGTGCTAACCACTATGTTGAGAATGTCGAGTTATTCACCATATAGACTTCTCGTTTGTCCGAATAATTTACCAAGGGTGAAAATGTGACGTATATATGGGAGAATGGGAAAATGACATGAAGAAGATATGATGGTAAGGTTTTTGAGAAGAGTGTGACTAAATGATGTCTTCATTTTTCAAATTTATGATCGCATGGTTTCTTTTTCTTCTTTTCTATCTATTTTTTTGCTTCTTTTTTCTACTACTTTTTTTTCTTTTTCATTTTTTTTGCGATACAATTTCTTTTCATAATAAAAATGAAGACAATTTACATGGAAGATTTCAAACACTCTTTTTCTCAAAAGTTATGGTAGTGATGGGAAACGATATGTGGATGGTATCTGGGACATATATGGGTAAGAAAAACATGGGGTGATAATAGGTGGAGTGAAGAGTAAATATGGTAAGTGTATGGAAAATTCGGTTTAGTGCTCGGGACAAACTACAAGACACATGTTTCCTACAACTCAAAAGCAATGTCATTCTCAGTGATTAAGATAAAAGTGAAAAATAATGAGACCATGCAATGACTAAGTTCGGTATCCAAAGACAGTTGAGTTAACTTGTAACTCGGAGATACGTAAAAACCCTCAAAAAGATGAATGGATCAAATCTCACGGCTTTTAAGTCGCCACTAGTGATCTTTTAAGTCTCTCTTGAGAATATAGTTACTCTTCAACTTTTGATTATAAACGTGATAGTGCAATTTGCTGAGTCTAGAAATTCATAGTGCAAGTACGCTTTAAGAGGTATTAATTAATTTAAGGTTAAAAGTGTAATTTTTGGGTTAAACACAGGTATTCCGAGATTTATAAAAGAGAGATGATAGACAATTCATGTCATAAAAATTTTAATTTAACCGTAAAAAGTTTAAATCACTTGTTTCTGAAAATTATTCAAAAGAGGCATGATTTTGATAAATTTCCCACCCCCAAATAAAAGATAACTGATTACGGGTGAAAGGTATCGTCGCGTCAAAATGCTAATCGTTGTACTTGTTTCACCACGTTAATACAAAACCTAAATTACGACTGCACTTGCGATACAAGTATAGCGGTAATTCGGGTATCGAATCCATAGGGGGTGTTCAATAGATTTTAATCGGTTTATTATTTCAGGAATAAAATTTGTAAAAGGTGATGGGTTGTTTTAAATAAAAGGAAAAAAAATAAAAAGTTTAGTCTAAACAGGATTTAATAGAACGAGGGTTGGGATCATGTATCCGCCATAGGCTAAACACACGAAAATAGAATTTTGGTTTGAAAACATTTAACCGAGCATTTTTAGTTAAACATAAACATCACACATGAAGGGATTTTATCCAACGATGCGATATTAAATATTTAATTCAAAATGGTCACACGCGTCTTAAAATCGAATTATCGTAATAAATATTAATGTTGTGTGACAAAGAAAGTTAAACGCATAATAATCCCATTTTAATACGCGCGCTTTCAATTAAATGTAATTTTACACAAAATCCCATTGTCGGAGCTCGACGCCCATCAATGGCGGACACACGACCCAAACCCTATTTAACTACTCACCACACATGATTAAACTAATTAATAATTTAGATAAGAAATAAATAAATACACAAATTTTAACTAGGAATGAAATAAATAAGTATGGAAATTAAATTAATACAAAGCTTGGAAATAAAAATAAGAACAACTATATTAATTGGTTGGGATAATTAAAAGTGCACTTACAATCCACAAATGAGGAACGCCCAATGTGGAGAAAGAAATGAGCTCCCCCAAACCCTAACCCTTACCTAAAACTATCTAAAAATTAATCCTCTTTTATAAAAATAAACAAAAGCTTCCTTTTATACCAAGTGGGAAAAAGGAATAAAAGAAAAAGATAAAAGAAAATAAAAGAAGACAGGTCCCCTAATTAAAGAAAGAAAGAAAAAGAAAAAATAAATAAAAAGGGAAAAATGGAATAGCTGGCAAAAAATATAGAAGAAACAGAACACCGGTCGATCGGGGGTGGTGATCGGTAGACCGCAAAAATGGGGGAGGCACATTATCAAACAACCACGGTAAAAATGGATTTCTCGGTTGATCGCGTGACGAAAGCCGGTCGATCGGCTCTGCTGGCACAACCCACGCAGCACTCTGTAGTACCCACTTCAAAACCATGGCATCAAAACGAGACCAAACCCATTTGCCAAGGAAACCGCATATCAGCAAACCAAAACCCACTTCCCAAGAGACCACCAACCCGAGACCTGCTCACGTAAATTCGTGGCTGCTAAACCTACCACTTCGCACATGGAAGCACCACATAGGGACCTTCATAATCGCAATCATCAAACCTGAGAGCTACTACCATTTTCGTGCAAGACCCAGCTGCGAGCTCCACCAAAAACCAAAAGTTCTTCCAACCAAAAATGTCCCAAACCCACCACCACCATCAATGGTTGCATACACCAAATGAAGACCCATTTCGACAAAGCACACAAGACCCAAATGCGCGTGTGGACCAAAATCGAGCTCCAATTTTGGACAAAACTCCTCAATTTGGGACGAACCCAAAATTCGAGCAAAACTCGAGCTTGGACCAAAATCGCCAATGGAGTTTGCTGTCAAAATCATGTTAGGGACATGAATGTCATTTATGAAATTGTTAGTAAAGAAGAAAAGGGACACAAGGGGAATTATATAAATTGTTAATGAATCTCTTATAATTCTTTTCGATTAAAGGTCTGTGTTTCCTTTGTCTGGACTCCGATTCGTGCAGCGTTCATAAGAACGCAAATCTTGGCCCGAGGGCTACAACTACCGTGAAGACTTCGGGCAAAAATCTCGAAGTGTAAAATTATCGAAATGCCCCCGAACGTGCGAATCGCAACGGAACTTAATCAAAACGCGCTCAAACATCATACTCAGCACCATAACACCAATAAAAGCTCAATAATACCTCAAATAACATGTTATCATATAAAATGGAGGTTGTCTGGTTATCGAGCGTAATTATAGCAATTACGGTACCCGTGGGGGCTAAAATGCCTAAGTTCGAGGGTAATAATGTGCAGGATTCGATACGAATCAATAACATCGTTCTCGATATTTAAAACTATATATATAAAAGGAAAAGCACAAGGGCGGAAATATATTACCATAATGAACCACTAATGAGAATTTACAGCATTGCGTAGAGATAAAACCAGAAGAACAAATGCGACACAAAAAGTACAAGTCGATAAAGCATGTGAAAATCATAGGGTGATGTGAAACACGACCCCCAAATAGGATAAGACTCATACTCAGAAACAATGAGAATACGGGGTGGCAGAAAAATTGGGTGATGATGGTCACTCCTAAACAAGACTGAACAGTTAGTCTTCATAAATGGGGTCAACGAGGTTAATTTCTTTAATGTGAGAGGGGCGTATCTCTAAGAAAGGCTTCAATCATTGATCGTTGACTTGAAATAGGCTACCATCCTTAAGATTTTGAACTGTGATGGTACTATAGGGAGTAACATATTCAACAACAAAGGGTCCGGACCACCTGTTTTTAACTTCTCGGGAAAGAGATAAAGACAAGAGTTATATAACAAAATTTTTTAACCATGGTGAATTTTTTACAGAGGATGCTTTGGTCATGGATCCACTTCATTTTGCCCGTGTACTTCTTGGACAAATCATAGACATCATTATGTATCTCCTCTAATTCATTAAGTTAGAGCTTTCGATGGATGCCAGCTTCGTCGATATCAAAAATAAGGGTTTTGACTGCCCAATAGGCATGATGTTCAAGCTCGACAGGTAAGTGGCATGGTTTATTAAAAACCAAGCGATAAGGAGACATGCCAATCGGAGTCTTAAAAGTAGTACGATATGCCCACAAAGCATCGTTCAAGCGTAAGGACCAGTCTTTCCTATTAGGATTAACTATTTTTTAAGGATTTGCTTGATTTCGCGGTTGGAAACTTCAACTTCACCACTAGTCTGAGGGTGGTAAGAGAGACCAACTTTCTAGGTAACACCATACATTTTCACGAGATGTTCAAAGACTCAATTACAAAAATGTTTATCCCCATCACTAATGATAGCTTTGGGAGTTCCAAAACATGTGAAGACATACTCCTTGAGAAAACTGACCACAATGCGATTGTTATTGGTGCGGCAAGCGATGGCTTCGATCCATTTGAAACATAATCAACTACAATGAGAATATATTGGAAACCATGAGATAAGGTAAAAGAACCCATGAAATAAATGCCCCACACATCAAATATTTTTTTGATGAGAATGGGTGTGCGAGTCATCATGTGACGATGAGAGATACACTCGAATTATTGGCAATTGGCACAAGCCTGGAAGTAATGGTGGGCATCTCGAAAAAGAGTGGGCTAGTAGAAACCACTTTGCAAAATTTTGGTGACGGTTTTCTTGGAGCTAAAGTGGCCACCATAGGCACCATCATGATAAAAGGAGAGAATACTGGACTGTTCATGGTCAAGAACACATCGGCGAATGACTTGATCAGGGAAATACTTAAAAAGGAATGTATTATCCCAAGAGTAAAACTTCACTTGGGCCATGAACTTAGAATGCTCGTGTTTCGACCAATGATTGTCCAGTTGGTTGGTAACAAGGAAATTAATAATATCAGGATACCAAGGAGAGGTGGAGATAGCAAAAAGTTTCTCATCGGTAAATGTTTGAGAAATAGGGATGGGATCAGACGTAGACGTAACAGTAAAGTGGGAGAGATGGTCTGCAACCAAATTTTTACACCCTTTCTTATCTCGAATTTCGAGGTCAAACTCCTGAAGCAAGAGAATCCATCGTATCAATCATGGCTCAGAATCCTTCTTTTGAAGATGGTGCCTCAGGGTGGCATGGTCAGTGTAAATGATGATAGGGGAATCGATGAAATAGGACCTAAACTTATCTAATGCGAATACGATAGCTAACAACTTTTTTTCGGTGGTCGTGTAATGAGGTTGAGTGTCATAGAGGGTTTTGCCAGCATAATAAATGATGTACTAGCCCTTGTCAACCCTCTGACCAAGTACAACACCTGGAGAAAAATCAGAGGCATCACACATGTGCTCAAAATGTAAAGACCAATTAGGAGGATGAATGATAGGAGCAGAAGTGAGCTCGGCCTTAAGGTGCTCAAAAGAAGTGACACACGCGTTGTCAAAGATAAAGGGAACATCTTTGGATAAAAGGTTTGTGAAAGGTCGAGCGATTTTAGAAAAGTCCTTGATGAAACAACGGTAGAAGCCTGCATGTCCTATGAAGGATCGAATATCCTTAACAAACTTAGGAATGGGAAGCGTGGAAATTATGTCGACTTTTGCTTTATCTACTTCAATACCTTTGTGAGAGACTATGTGACCTAGAAAAATCCCCTTTTGACCATGAAATGGCATTTTTCCCAATTGAGGACCAATTTCTTTTCTTGACAACGTTTGAGGACCATAGTGAGGTGAGAAAGGAATTGCTCAAAGGAAGAACCAAACACAGAAAAATCATCCATAAAGATTTCGAGAAAACATTCTACCACGTCACTAAAAATGCTAATCATACATCGTTGAAAAGTCGGGGGTGCATTGCAAAGGCCAAATGGCATGCGAGAGTAGGCAAAAGTGCCTAACGGACATGTGAAGGTAGTTTTCTCTTGGTCTTAAAGGGCAATAGGAATTTGGTTGTATCCTAAATAGCCGTCAAGGAAGCACTAGTACGCATGTCCCGCTAGACGTTCGAGCATTTGGTCAATATAGGGAAGAGGGAAATGGTCCTTGTGAGTGACAACATTTAGCTTTCGATAGTCAATACAAATATGCCCGCCCATTTGCATAAGTGTGGGGACAAGCTCATTATCACTATTCTTAATGACGGTGACACCAGACTTTTTTGGTACGACGTGAATGGGACTGACCCACTGACTATCTGATATAGGGTAGATAATACTAGCATCGGGAAATTTCAAAATCTCAGTGCACACAACTTCTTTCATAGCAGGGTTGAGTTGACGTTGGGGTTCATGAGAAGTCTTGGAATTTTCCTCCAAATGAATGAGATGACTACAAATATTGGGGTTCACACCATGAATGTTTGAAATAGTCCACCCTATAATAGTGTTATGATGAGTAAGACTGTGGACTAATTGCTCTTCTTGCGCAGGGGTCAAGACGGAAGCAATGATGATAGGGTGATGGTTGTTGGGGCCTAAGAATCTATATTTCAACTCGGGAGGTAAGGGCTTAGGATCCAAACTAGTAGATGGTGCCACTACAATAAAAACACATTTTTTATGACACTCATAAAAATAAGTTAAAGACATTTATTATACAAATGTCATTTAAAGGTTAATGCTTTTATTACTATGACATTTCCAATATAAAATGTCATTTTATATATATGAGTATGATTTTTTATGACATTTTAAATATAAAAGGCATATTTAATTATAGATATTATGACATTTTTTAAAGAATTTTTAACTTAGATTACATATTATGACCATTTTTTCTCCTCGAAAGTTTAGGAGCGGAGGTTTTTTCCCACTAATTTTTTTTTGTCTTCCACGAGTTCCCATTTCCTCCAAAATTCTCCTCAATCAAGAGTCCCACTCCCCCACTCACTCACTCCTCTATCCTCTCTCACGTTGGGCTGCCCCTCCCTCATGATCTCATCTCCATTCTCTTGACGATCTCCTCTCCATTATATCAGTCTGGTACGTTTTCTCTCATACTTTAGTCTTTGCACTATTTAAAAATTGGAACTCTTGAAGTAGCTCTGCATGGTCCGCAATCAGAATCAGAAGATTTGGAAATACATATGGAATTAACAACAAATGGATATGATATTAACAACAATTAGGTTTAAAAAATGCTTGATTTGGGATCTCGGGTTTGGTCCTGACGTCTATAATATGTTATTCTTCCATCTTGACTCTTGAGAGAGTAGAGGTCGTAGTGCTGTAGACCCATCACTGCCTGATTGCATAAGAATCTTTACGTTGATTAAAACTTCTCACTCTGATTAAAGATGATGATCTGGAAATAAAACTGCCTTTAATATTATTATGCCCCACCCCTGCCTCCTCTACAGAGCATAACTCGCTATTAAAAAACATATTCACACACACTCACACCGAAGCACCGCTAAATTCATATAGAGATAAGAAATCTCTTCCCAGTAAAATCATCCGACTCAAATAATGAAATTTAAATCATACACCCCTACTCATAAGATGACTATTATATGAATAAAATGTTTGATGAAAATAGTAGTTAGAAATGTATCTATTTCAGAGAAAATTGACAATTTTATTGCTCCCCTAGAGAAAAATGCTAATGCTGTTGCTTCTTCAGTGCAAAATGATAATGTTGTTGCTTCTTGCAAATTGTTAAAAATACTGTGGATTGTAGTGATGATCACGTGACTCCTTGAAATTAACAAATATGTCTTTATTATAATGTATCCTTATAAGTGTGAAGCTCCTCCTGGTTCAAGGGGAGCCACGGCCTCCCCCAAGTTCTTTAAAATCCTTTCAAGTATATATGCTTTTTGTTTACTTATTAAAGAAAAAAGATACTTTTAGTTGAAAAGCATGTGTTGTCATGCCATCATTATTCATCTCAGAAATGACAGTGCATCTCTTCTGTTCTGTTCTATCGTTTAGGTTGGTTGTTTGTTGAGCTCTTAAAATATATAGATAATTGCCTATTTGACCCCTACAGTAAAATGGACCAATATAGAAAATACTGACTTACAGAAAACTTGATATACTTCATAAGTTGAATCAATATTGGAGTTTAAAATTTCAAATTATATATTAAATACTTATTTACCAAAATATTTTAGTCAAATATATTTGTTCACATATTATACACCCAAAAGTAATATTTGAAAAGAGTGGTTTTAAGTCAAAAATCACAATTTTTAAATTGCACTTTTTAGAGTGCAATATATTCACAAATAAGTTAAAAAGTGCAATATTTTGTCAAATAAGAATTAAAATTCTAATTTTAAAACAAAAAACTTTGAATATTTCTTATACTTATTCCCAAGATATTTCTCTCCTCTTGTATGTTGCATCTCATATCCCACCTCAATTAGTTTTGAATATTTTATGTGAAATTTTTAAGATGAATTTATATAGTATATATTACCGGAGAAGTGAAAATCAATAACACGTGTTTTATTTACGGATTCTGATTGAATTCACACCCATTATTTTTTGAACCTGGATATCACTTCAGAATTCTCTTGCTCCTTTTTTGAGGCTGGACCTTAGTACAGGCTTTCAATTTGGTCTATAAGACCTTGATTTCATTTTTTGGTTCCTTTTGGGATTTGATATTGTGACACTTGATTTGGTATAAAAACGTTGTAATATTCATCTTCTATGACATTGTAAAAGTTGATTTTAGTTCAGTCTGAATCTGAATCGGTCTATGAAATATTAATTGACAAACATTTTATTTCTTTCTCTGAAGACATTTATATTTCATAATATTATTGAAGACATCTTTTATTTCACTTATCATGGTTTGAAGATACAATTAACTTCTTCAGGTTTTAACTCTTTTTGATTATTTATTTAAGCTTGCATTAACTTATTGTCATTCTATTTTAGTTCGTGTCTTCAATTGTTTACAAATATTCATCCGCAAGAATGCTACTAGGGTTTAATTATTTTTTCATTGTATTTGATTAGTGATGAAATGTGGTAGTGAACTTAGAAGTTAACAATTTTTTGTCTCCTTGACCTAAGAAATCAATACTTTCCACTTTAACCCATTATAAAACAATTGATTCGTTGATCTTAATATTAAAATTCATGGCAGTGATCTTAATTACCTCATATAAGACAACCGTTCAATGTTATTTTATACGAAATCACACGTGTACAACTAATATTTACAATCCTAATATAGGTACAATTTGAGAAATGGGAATAGACAAGTCGTGGATGTCTATGCATAAATTATCAAACGAGTACTTGTAAGGGGTTGAATATTTTCTTAAAGTTGCAGAGAGGAATGCTGTAAATTGTGAAGCTGTATGGTGTCTATGTACATCATGTGGAAATTATTTTAAATAGAGTTTAAAAGAAATTAAAGGTCATTGATATGTGAATGGTATTGATCAAAGTTATCATATATGGATATGGCATGGGGAAGTTTCTCCTAATTCAACTTTCTCACATGTCAACATGGGTGATCCCATCCATCACGATAATTTGGTTGAAAATCTAAAAGATGCTGCTTATATGGCGGAGATGTTTGAGACGATAAATGAAGACTTTATGGGGGATCCTAAATCATTTGAGATGTTGCTTGAGGATGCCTTTACAAAGGGTGTGAAAAGTTTACCAAGATGCCTGCACTAGTGAGTCTACTCAATTTGAAAGCAAAGAGTGGGTGGACTCTACTCAATTTGAAAGAAAAGAATGGGTGGAATGTTACGAGCTTTTCAAATATGCTTGAATTATTGGCCCAATTGCTCCTAGCAGATATGAACGGCCTTTATCTACGAAAAATGCCTTACTTTCTTTACTGTAATACATGTGTCTTATTTCACTAGTTTGGTTACAAAATAGCTCATGAAAGCTAAAAAAAAAACTTAATTAACCATTATGTGCAAGCCAAGTTGAGACGGTCTCATTGAGTTATGATTGAAGTATAAGAAAATGGGTGATAGTTGCGGAAAAAAGCTGAGTGCGGATCGCATGCAATTTATCTATGTAAGGGTATTAAAGGTCGAAATAGCAGAGGCAGAGGTGGGTACTAGTTGGTCCATCTATGCTAAGCTTGTTATTGGGATTCACGCTATCAAATCCAAGTCCAAAACACTATATAAAGATTGGGACTAAGTATTTGCGTTCGACAAAGAAGGCCTCAACTCAAGTTCGTTGGAGGCTTTAGTATGGGTGGAAAAGGTAAAGAAATATGGGGAGAATAACATTTGTAGGGAAAGCTGTTTGGGGATCATTTCATTCGAGTTGCAAGAAGTACCCAAGAGAGTCCCACCGGATAGCCCTTTGTCCCCCCAATGGTACACCCTTGAAGGCTCTCCTACAACTGATGTGATGTTGGTTGTGTGGGTAGGGACTCAGATGGATGACTTGTTTCAAGAGGCCTGGCAATCCAATTTCGGTGGTATCATACTCGAAACTCGAGCCAAATATACCTCTACAAACCTCTGGTATTTAAGGCTAAATGTCATCTAAATCCAAGATATGCATATATCCCATTCCCATCCTAATCCTGAGGTCTACGTCAAGGCTCAGCTCTTCACAACAAGCAGAACAACAGTGGGCTCCTCTAAACCCTCCTGTAATGAAAATCTCATTTTTGTTCAGCCGAGCCCTTTTTGATATTAAATGTTGAAGATGTGTCCAATGGGCAATGCGTGGATCATGCTAAGGTCCCTATGGACAACATTGACAGGCGTACATATGACCATTCTGACACCAGATCAAGATGGTTTAATTTGGTTGTTGATAAGAAATGCCCCTACATGGGGAGGATACATATTCACGTTTGCCTTGAAGGTGGTTATCACGTGCTTGACGAAGTTGATCACGTGATCGGAGATGTTCGATGACCCGCAAAGCACTTGTCCAAACCACCCATTCGATTATAATAAGTGGGCATCTGTGGGGCAACAAACTTTCTTCCCCTCAAAACCGCAGAAGGTACATGTGGCACCACAGACGCCTATGTGGTGGCCAAGTATGGGCCCTAGTGGTTTCGTACCCATACAATCATTGACCGCTTTAACCCACGATGGAACGATAAGTACACATGGAACGAGCAGTACACATGAGAAGTACACATGGGTGAGATTGAGATTGCTATAAGATTTTTATGTTCAGCGCAGTTGAGTCTCATTCAGGCATACGCTAGTCCTGTGTTACCTAGAATGCACTATGTGCTCCCACTGACCCAGCCCAATAAGATATCCTAAGACAAACTAATATGAGGATCGTCAAAGCTCGACTCGCTTGGTCTGAATCTACTTTAGTTCAAGAAGTGGCTCAATTAATGTTAGACTCGTACACTCACATATGGATCATGAGGAGAAGCAAGGCAAATTGGTTTCGAGTCATTGGGTGTTTGTCCAGAGCAACCACATTTGCACGTTGGCTTGACAGAATTCAAACATGGGTTCACCCTCCCACAACTGTATTAGTACATCTGCTACTTGTACATGGGAGCACCCTCCCAGAATGAGTCACATCATCTTCCATATTTTCCAACTTTTGGTGTGTTTCTAATTACTTTAATCACTTGGTTTGGGGGTTATATTTAGCTGAAATTTATATTGTGAGTCCATTATGCTATTTGAACTTTCTAGCCTGTAGGATTAGTTGAAAGCTCTTCAATTTATACATTTTATGCTGCGGGCCAAATTAAGGTAGTTAGAGGTACTTGTCTTACTTTTACAATCAAATGGTATGTGAACATTAAAAGTATCTATAAATTTTTTAAGTACATTGATATGAATCTTGATTTTGACTCAAAATTCATGGATTACTAGTCAAATAACTAGTATAACATAGAAATATAAAGGAAAATTATTTGTAGAATTGTGTTGTTTTTTAATTAACACTAGTCCACTTGCTTAGTTCTGATATGCAGAAGTGAAGAACATGGAAATGTTATGTCTGATTATTGAAAATATCTAATGGTGTTCTTGTTTTGTTTGGCTTTAAAATCCTTAACAATAGTTCATTCACAATAGAAGCGAGATCATTGCAAATTATCATCCTTAATAATAATTAATTCAAATGTCGATACGTAATCTGATAATGAGTATTAGTCTACACTTCATCACAAAATATGGGTTTCCATTGTGTTAGGCTATTGATAAAGGATTCATAGCCATAATTATGTTAACTTGAGGGAGTTATAGTGCATTTAATACCATTATTGACATATGGGATATTGATGTAATGATTGTCCTTATTTATCTAATTCTATTATATTTACAGGGAACCCTTGTTTGGCACTCTCATTGCTTTGTTCCACAGAGGCAAACCTGTATGAATCACCAGCCACCTAATTGTACGTTGAAATGGGTGCATATTCATTTTTCTAGTGCTTATGCAAAAGCGTTATTAAAGGTGGAAATAAATCGTATGAATTTTTTTAATCAAGGGATGATGATTTCTAGCAATTTCATTTTGCTACACGATAAAGGGACAGAAGAATTGTAGGATTTGTCCATCAATTTCATTTTCTCAGAGGCAGATGGTGGTAGAACAGGGCAATTGCTTCTCTTTGAAAGCTGCAAGTGCTCAACAAAGTTGTGGTCATCTCTACCGTAACAACAAAACTGAATAAAGAACAACTATATGATTTCTAGGTAATTTATTCTTGTTTAAATTTTTTTAAATTAACATATTGACTACTTGATTAATTATATAAATCTACCTATAGGCTGCTTGATTAATTTATGCAGATTATTGACTTATGTACCACTGCTAGTTCTATCTATTATTTCGTTGGTGCATTCAATTTGCTGCATGGTTAATGGATATATGAATCATGGAATATTATGTTATCTTGCAATGTAGTTACTTTGATACAAGAAAAATTGAAAGTTTGGTTTTCTTATTCATAGGGTTAATTATATTGATGTCATTTTTTTAAAGAATACCTTGTTGCCTTGTGTCATGGTGCATATTCCTTTCATTATTTGTAAGGTTATTTAAACAACCAATTTCCTTGTTTTCTATCACGTGGAGTTTTAAAACACAATGTTCCCACGTGACTAAGTTCCCATGATTTTGGAAATTAGTATGTTTCCAGAATTAATGAATGTTGTAGTTGTTGCTATTTGCTTCTAATTAATGGTTACTTTTATCTGTGAAAATTATCATTTTTCCTCAAATTCTTATAAGGGGTTGGAGTCATCTAATATTTCAAAATGATTGATTGAGTCATTGAGTTAATGATACATCACATATTATGCTGACTTTAGTGTGTAACTTCATAAAAATATTATTATGCAAAGAATGTATCACTAATTCTATTAGTATTTCTACTTTTACAATCCAATATACATTTTTGTGGTGGTTATTAGTTTTCAGAGTCAGAAAGACATTTTTCAATTCTTAGTTTCTTGTAATAAATCGAGATAAAGATACAAATAGAGATAGTGTCATTAATATTTTGTTAGCGATAATGATGACCTGCATCATTTGTGTAACATAATCACAATACCCCTAATTTGTAAATGGATCAATGTCAAATTGTGTAAAAGAGCAACAATATCAAGTCAATGTTGAGGGGAACGGATAATGGAGGTCCTTTAACTTTTAGGGACACAAGTTGGATTTGGTGTCCCTTATACTCTGAAATTTTATTTAGGGACCATTATTGTATCATTTTTATTTGTGTTCTGCTCTATCATGACAAACATATCTTCTGCTAAAGAAGTTTTTTTAATGAGATGGACCAGCAATGGTGGAGGTTAGGATAGATACTTGTTTATTGTTATCATTTAAGACAGTTATGAGATTAGAGTCAAGATACCCTTCATGTATAGTTTTAAAAAAAGTTGGACATTCTGGGGTAACTCACTCACTGAGTTACGTATTGTTATTCATATATATATATATATATATATATATATATATATATATAACATAACTAAAAATGCTAATCTGACTTGGTCTAGTTCTCATATGCAATTCATGTTATTTATAAGCAGAATCCATTAGGCTTTGACTATTTCTTATTGTATTGAAAATTCAAACTCTCCTTGTATTTCTCCTAAATAGTTATACTTGTCATAAA
The DNA here is from genome assembly GCA_949130495.1 of Sambucus nigra. NCBI lineage: Eukaryota > Viridiplantae > Streptophyta > Magnoliopsida > Dipsacales > Adoxaceae > Sambucus > Sambucus nigra. The sequence continues at coordinate 257,664,371 of OX422223.1, read as the reverse complement.
AAATGTCACAGTATGCTTGAATAGGGAAAGGGGTTAGCAGTAAGATGCCCAATTGGGGTTAACATAGACTTGTCGTCTCTTCTTATGCTGAATAGGATATCGAGTCTTAGGGGAATCGGCAGTGATGGTGATTCGATAAATCTACCATTCACATCTTCCATTTATTTTAGTACCTCGGGCCCTGATTTTTCGCTTAACTAGGCAATGACACCTTCTAATTGTATTAATGATTCGGGTTTCCTGCAGAACCCTAAAGATGTGGGGCAAGAGAACCCACCAAACAGAACCTTTGTTAAGGTGAGTTGCATTTTTTGCCTTCTTATATGAAAATAATTTTCAAGGTGAGTTGCCTTTTAAGGCGAGTTATCTTCTTTGTCTTCTTATATACAAATAAGGTGATTTTCCTTCTTATATCGGTTCAAATACAAAAAAATCTTTTGAACTATTCAATATTTATTTTTATTTTTATTAGAAAAGGTTGGCTTCATATACTAGGAAAGATCATGCAAGGAGTTCACTCAGGTGTACATCGATACATAGATGATCCTCATTCAAGTTGAAGGGGGGAGGGTACAAGAATAGGTGTGATACAACTTTCAAAATATGAGAGATGAAATTAATTACCAAGTTCAATCTCTAAAATTTCATGTTTACAAGACGAAGAGGGTTAAATTTTATAAGAGGCTAGGTAAGTATGAGTGCCATTATTTGGTTCCTGATAATTCCCATGCACTTTTGTATCCTAGTATAAATGGGGAGGTTCTGTGAGCAACAAGGTTGCAAACTTGCAGATGCCGAATCCAGTATTTGTGCCACATCAACATGCAGAAACTGTTGTTCCATACATTTATGAATCATGAGCAAAGTAGCTACACAATGACTTATTAGTTATGAAGGGATTGGTTCTTTATTTATGTTTGACACGTTCTTCAACTTGGAATCAGATGCCTCAAATGAAATAAAAGGCCTTGAAGTTAACTGTTCTTGAGAAGAAAAACTACCACGAATAGGATGTCTCACAGCTGCCATGCATGAATCATCTATCGAAACCCTATCATTCACATAATCTATAGCCTCCTCAATCTTCTCGACAGTATTTCCCCCACCCTTCAGTGATGACATTGTCAACATAGCTGCATTTACCATATGACGAGCCTTTGTTCTTTAGCTTTCAACAATTTCATTGACATTAGATCCCGATTCCTTAATGTTACTTGAAGAATGGTTAGTGGAGTTTAAGAGGTCACCAAAGTCACCTAAGACCACGGGCCTCTGTCCAGTAACTGAGAAGTTTCCTTGATACGTGTTCATTGCCTCAAGCAATACAAAGAAGAAGAAACTTGTTCATTAGCTTCATTTAACTATACTAGCACAACAACATATTTTTTTTAAAAGGATCCAAATAATTAAGAGCACAATCACCATCTTTTTGGTTTACCAAGACATCATCATGCATTCATCGCAATTCAAAAGCCATAGCTTCCTTTTTGTCAAGAGCTCGAGTGAGCTCAACAAGAGCTTGAACATCCGCTTCCTTTACCTAAAGTTGTGCCAGAGTAGAATACTGAGAATCTCCCATCTATTAATTAGTGGCAGCTTCCTTAGGTCCAATTTCAGCTTATGAATCAGCATTTGTTGGAGTCACCTTTGATTTCTTTAGTAAATTACAAATGGGATAAGTTCACGAAGACAATTGAGAGGAACTATTGATGTTTTCCAGGATCTCGCCTGGAGAAAATTTTGTGTATCATTCCACCCTTTTATCTTTAGCCTGCCCATTCATTTTGGGCTCATTAAAGTTCTCAAAGAACTTGTCAACAGCAACATGTCTTGCAAGAAATGTAGGCATGTTCTCTATAGGTTGTAAGGTCATGCAATTGATATCCATGAAAAATTCAACACCTAGCTCAGGCCGATCAAATTGAACCATTCACTTCTCACGATCTACTGTTAAGACACTTCCATCATGAATCTCTCTTGTTCTTGGATGGATAGAAACAACACGTTGTCCAACTAATAAAGGCCTTGCAAGATCTGTTGGCAGTATTTCCCTGATACCTGAATGAAGTTCTGTATAATGCGTTCTAACAGAATCGCAATATTAATTCAGCTTCTCCTTTTCTTCCTTCAAGAATTTCTCTGAAAATCTCTGTGGTTTGCCTAGAGAGCTTCTTATTACACCCCATTCAACACAAGTTAATCTCGAAACATGGCCCAAACCAACATGACACAAGTGTTCTACAAACTCTTTTCTATCAAACCAAGGGTAATCAATTGCACTATAGAACCATTCAAATGCACACCATCTCCGCAATCGTTGATTTAATAGGTAATTAGATAGTTTCTCCTTAATTTCAAGTCCTTTGTCCTAGATGGAAGAAAATGTAACACTGGTCTGGTCCCTTACAATTTTATCTGAAAACTTTTTGTCTTTAAGTCTCTGAGGTAGATCCATCTTACGCCTGCTCCTAACTTTTGTCGGTAAAATATCATGGTTTTCAATAGGAACCTCTGGAGTAAAAAAAGATAAATCATTTCCTTTCTTGGATCAGTACTTGAAGAAGAACGTTCTGGATGTTTGACCAACTTTAGTGAAGCATTGTGAGAAATTCTTTTACCCTTATTCCTAAACTTTTTCCCTTGATCTTTAATCTCAGCCTCTTCTGATTCACTCATTAACTTTGTTTAAAATATTTGTGGTTAATTCATATCTTAAAATCTTGTTATTATTAACAAACCAGGGTCAAACTCATTATCTGGCTCTAGAGGGACCCTAAGATACCTCTTCACTAATAGGCCTTTTCTCTAACCATCATATGTTGTAAATCTTACAACCAATGGTAATGGAAATCAAATTCTTCCCCGACTTTGGGACACCACTCAAAGTTTTGAACTTCACCGTTCCTACACTCTCAACAACACATTTATTAGCATTAGACAAAGATAAGGAACCTTGGGCGTTAGAGTTGAAAATTATGAGTCATCTATATATATCACGATTGACTATCAGAGTCATGTCCATCCTTAAAGGACAATCTCTATATGTTTCCCGACTTCCTGAACTTTGCGGTTGTAACATTATTAGCCTTCTCATTCCTTTAGTACCATAGTTATGTAATATGTATCTAGGCGTTAATGTCTTTGGAGTTTAGGCGCAAGGAGAGGCGCGTGCCTGATTGAAGTGAGGCACACACTATACAAAATATGCAAAAATTATAAATCTTTAATAATAAGATTATTTATGATCTAAATTTTGAAATATATAGCATAAATTACTATTATATGAGTTTATCAAGAGACATATAAGAAGATATATCTAATATATGAACTCAATTTGGAGCTTAAAGACATAGTAAGATTAAAACATGCCATTGAATAGGAAGGAAAGACTTGCACCATATCAGATAATAAGGAATCATGATACTTTCTAATGTATAACTCATTCTTGTGTGAGTTAGTGGTATATAGTCTCGTGCCAAAGTAGAGGCCTCACATATATTCATTTTATGTTATAAACTAAGAAAAACTTATTGTGCCAACAACTTTAAGATGATTCAAGAAACATACCATAATAACGACACATTATTATGCCAAATGTTTTCAGAATATAAGATTTTTTTTCTAATATAAAGGCCATTAGAATACAATATTATTTTTGGTGCATGACTTTTTTAGTTACAAACGCTACTTTGTAAAAATGACTATAGGTTATGTCACTCTCCCAAATTACTCTTTTGGCTTTGGGGACATGGACATTCCGTGCCAAAGGAAAGATTGATGTTTTAAGGTACATTGGATTTGGGAAAATGAAAAAGGAAAGATGGGCTTATCACTTTGACTAATATTCCTTAATGTGTTTCATTCAAATTTAGAAAAAAACTATTTAATGACTGGCCTACGATAGTTTAAGGGGTTGGGTGGGTGGGTGGGTGCAAATCAGTAGTTCTATGTTTGGTTGTTGCAAAAATAATAGAAACTAATAATATCTTATATTTCAAATGACATTATAATAGATGATTTTAAGTATGCTGAGGTACTTGACACAATTATGTCTAACTTATATTAAGAATGATTTTCAAGTTTGAGCAACAATTATATCGAAAGAATTAAAGTTGGATGTATAGTTAGTGTAATCAACACATTGTTTTCGTTTTAGTTTATTTCATTTATTTTGCTTGCACTGCAGCAATGTTTCTGTTTCATGTATTATAGAACGAGCTTGATATGGAAGAATTGAGGATTCAAGTCAGATGCATAAGGCTCATCCTTCTTGTTCCAAAAGTCTTATCTTTATAAGTTTAATTTTCATACAAATTTGATAATGTCACTCTTATTTTCACCCATTCTTAGTTCTAGTTTGTTAAAATGCACGTGAAACTTTAAAATGGACCACTTTGAAAAGTTGTGTTATCGTACATGTGCATGATTTCCTTTTATATATATGCTTTCACTACTCTGTAAGGTTAAATTGGTTATTGCAATTCTACCTTCTTTGTTTTTTCATACGATAACCAAATATTGTTAAATTACTAAGTACAGAGAAATGCATATTCCGCATAACTCATAATTTTGAATGCTAACGAGATAAATCAACAGGTTCAGTGACTCTCGCCATCTAACAATAGAGGGGTGGAAGAAACAACATAAAGTCTTATTATGGTTGTCTAAAAGCAAGGATGGAAGAAATTATTTTCAAGGTTGAGCCTCAGTTACCTGAAGGTGAGGATAATCTTACTTGACTCATTTTAATGTGAAACGCAGCAGAAATATCAATCCGTCAATGGTTTATTTTCCCTATTAGTTAATGAAATAATATTTGAATTTATTTGATAAATTGGGTATATTTGAATATTGTTGAAGTTTTTTTTATTTGTTCAACGGGCGGATAGTCCTATAAACAAAGGAAACTCTGCCCAGTTTTTTTTAAAAATTATTTACAATTATTTGTTTTATATAAAAATCTTTTCGACTACATTATACACAACGTAATACTTCGAAAAAAACTGGAATTTATATGTTTTGTTTTACATTGCATTAGAGATTTATATATGTTATTTTGAACTTATACGTGAGCATTTAATTAGAGGCATGTGAAAGACATATCATTGCTAGATTAGCGGCATGTGGTTGAATTATTATATTATTTGTAGAGTATACAACCATAATCAATTCATTGTGGGAATTTTGTGTTGTGTGCTTAATTCCTTATATTTTATTTTATAATTGGGACAAAAAAGATACACGGAGATGAATTTGATGAGGATAATAGGTCTCTAATGTGGATAACGACCCAAAAATCTAGAAATAGAGAATATCAAGAAAATGCGACCAATGAAGTTGGTGAAAAGATTGTGAGTTTCTTTCAAAAGTTAAGAAAACATAATTTTTTTATATAATCTTTATAAATTTGGACATATAGTACCTAAGAGGATTGGAAAGAATATGATTTAACATCATCATCATCATCCTTTCCTTAATCCCATCATATGAGGTCGGCCACATGGATTCTCCTTTTCCATTCTAATCTATTTTATGCATTATTATCATTCAAGTTTAAAAGAATATGATTTAACCACACTCTTGATAATTTGCTTTATTGTAGGATGCTTTGAAGAAGCAAGTCCATGTTAGGAGCTATTTGAGGCTTATATTATATGATTTGGAGCTTTTGCGGTGTCGACACAATTTCGCGAAAGCCAAAGGAAGACTCATGCATTTATGCGTGTTTTTTGGATGTAAATTTTTTTGCACACATTTTTTTTAATGATGTACATAGTGTCTATATCAAGTTATGATACATGTAGTAGGCCATTATTTTTTTGTGATTAATGTAGATGGTGCATATATCTATTTGTGTCCCACTATTTTTTTTATATGGACAAATGACTTGGTCTGGTGAATTTTTTATGTACATGACTTCGAATACAAAAAAATTCAAGGTTGTTTTTATATTACTATGAATTTTTATTTGTGTTTAGATTTACTTGTCAACTATGACATTAATATTGATAATTGTTTTTTTATTATATGTTTAATTTATAACCGTTTATATTAAATCCTCACGTGATGAAATATTTTATGACCTTTTTAAATGTTCAAAAACTGTTTATCATGACGTTTTTTAATCAAATATGACATCTTATAGAATATATTATGAATTTTTTTTGTAGTAGATATGACAGTTTTGAAAAAAAAGTCATATATAATCGTTTTCTAATATGACACTTTTTATGGGTATCAATTATGACACCCTGACTTATGACTTTTTTTATTAAAAAATAAAACGTCATAAAATGCATTTTATGACACTTAAAAAAGTCATGAAAAGGCTTTTTTCTTGTAGTGTGCAGGAGTGACATCGGACTCAGATGCAGAAATAGAGTTCGGAGAAAAATCAATGCATAAAGTGGAGTAATCGGACGTGGTAGGGAGTTTAGAAGGTGGAACAGGGTGATTCATGGAGTGAAGAGAATAAACATAGAGGGGCTCGAAGGGAGGATCCCAAGGGGAATTTTCCATCAGGGGAGTGGAATATAACATGGCATTTAGTTCAGAGATGGAGGAATCAATGTTAAAGTCGGATCCAAAATGAGCCAAACAATTTTGGAGCGGATTGGCAGGGTAAGTTTGGTCCAACATTTCGGTAACTAAGGAGTCAATCACACACACCTCATCAATATAGTTGACATCATCCTGTTGTTGCATAAGTTGGAAGATATTGACTTCGACAGTCATGTTGCCAAAATATAGATTCATGGACCCGTCATGACAATTGATGTTGGTAGTGGCAGTGGCCAAAAAGGGGCGACCCAATATAATAGGAGTATTAGTTGGGTGGGGTGCAAGAGTGTCTAAGATGATGAAATCTAGAGGATAGTAAAAGTCTGAAACTTTCACCAAAACATCTTCAACGATTCCTTTAGGTACTTTCACGGAACGATCAACAAGTTGAGGAGTAACTCGTGTAGGTTTCATGTTTTGTAAACCTAACTCAAGGTATAGGGAGTCCAGTAACAGATTAACTCTAGCTCCAAGATCAAGTACATCACTAGTAGTGAACTTATCGCCTAACATGAAAGAGACTTGGATGACTGTGGCATTTATACTTCGTAACACCGTTATCATGGATAAGGGACATAGCTTTCTCAGTGAGGAAAGCATCACGAGGAACATTGTTCCTACGCTTAATAGTGCACAAGTCCTTTAAAAATTTGGCATATTAAGGGATTTGTTGAAGCATGATGAGGAAGGGAATGTTAATGTGAACATTCTGAAAGATTTTCTTGATCTCATCAAATTGATGGTATTTCTTAGTGGGAGCCAACCGATGAGGTAAGGGTGAAATCGAGGTGGGTTCAGGAGGCCTGGACTCAGTGTGAGATGTGGATTTAGATAGTGGGGTAACCTTAGGGATAGGATCTAAAGATGAGATGGGTGGGTTGGGGACATCACTGGGAGAGTGAACACCATTATCAACTTGTTTTCCCGAGCGTAGAGTAGACACCGCTTTCATATCCTCTTGGTAATTGGGTGGATGGGAAGTGGAACCAACCTCGTAGGCCGAGTCTTTATCGTTCCCCTTAGGATTAGCATTACGTTGACTGGGGAAGCGAACTTTCTCTCGCTAAAAATCGAATTGGTTGAAATGATTCTCAAGCCATTGGAGGGCTTGATTCTGAGGGGTCATAAACTGAGTGGGTAGATTCTCGAGAGAAGAGGTGGATGAATTGGCTAGAGGGGCATAAGATGGTTGGGTTACCAACTCGCGCTGAGAATGAAGCGGTTATGAATACTTATATGATGGAGGGGGAACAAGAACAAGATGATTATTATTGTTTGAATGTCAGCCGTGGGGGACAAAGGAAGATGGAAAGTGCAATTTATGGTAAGAAGCAGATTGATGCGGGACAGGAGGGCAATGTTGCCTTTGTGGGTTGTGTGGAAACCCATGGGGGAAGGAGCAGAGTTCTGGTCGTACTTATAAGAGAAATATGGGTGATTCCAATTGTTAGGATTGTAAGTAAAATATGGGGAAACGGGTTTCTGAGTGGTGTCAAAGGCACATGCTTGAGCCATGGTGGGTTCATGATCATCTTGAAGGAGGGGGAATAAATGAGTTAAATGATCTTGACTTCAACAAAAACTACAAGAAGAAGGACTAGAATCGTTGACATACATAGCTTATTTAGAAAGTGAAACATTTTATTTCATAGTACAACTAAGAATGTCAATGGTTTTAGTCAATGAGTGTAAGCTGTGTAGCAACGTTTTAAAATCAGGATATTTTTTACCTCAGAAGTGTTCCCTACACGTGGAGGGTCGGATCTCAAAAATGCATTGATACCCTCCCAGTCTTGGGAGTCATCGCCTAATTCAAGGAGAAAATCATAGGCGACAGTGGGAGATAAATTCATGAACTTCCCTTTATGCATGAATTCAATCATGGTGCGAGAAGAAGGGATAAAGCCATTGTAAAAACTATGGACTAAGTGACTTTGCTCGATACCGTGATGTGGGAAGATATTAATATAGTCTTGAAAATGACCCCATGCTTCACAAAACTGCTCAGTAGGCTTTTATCTAAAATCTTGAATTGTTTGGCGCATTTCATTTGTTTTGCTCATGGGATAGAACTTAGACATGAACTTCTTGACAAGTTGTTCCAAAGTTTGGATAGAATCTAGGGGAAAGGAATGGATCCACATGGATGCATTATCATGGAGAGAAAAGGTAAACAATCGAAGAAGAAAATTCTCTTCATCTAAGTTTTGATTTTTAAAAGTAGCGCACACAGTGAGAAATTTCCTCAAGTGAGTATAAGGAGACTCACGTTAAAGGACATGAAAATTGGCCAACATAGAAATAGTTGTAGGGAGAATTTCAAATTTCACGGTCGGAGTGGGAGGAAGAACGATACATGAAGGTGGGGTGGCCGTAATCGGGCCAAAGTAGTCCCTTAAAGCACAATCGTCAGGCATGATGGATGGGGTAACAGAACCAGAGGAAGTGGGAGAACTAGGCGTCTTCGATGAAGAAGAACATGGATCTGGGAGATGAGGAGGAAAATCAATGAGAAGAGCATGATCACCTAAGAGGGAATTTAGAGATGGAGCACTAGGATAACGCGTTAAGCGATGATCGATTCGGTGCCAATTTGGCATAAAAACAACGAAAAATATTTTTGAGTTTTTTTAGAAAGGAAAAATGAAAAATATTTTTGGATTTTTGTAAATCTAGGAAGGAAAAATGAAAAATATTTTTGGTGTTTGGAGAGAAGAATAAGGGAGAAAAAATGGAAAATATTTTTCTATTTTTGATTTTTTTGTAAAAAATAATTCAGAAAAAGAGAGAAAAAAGGAGAGATGGACTTACGTTGGAAAAAGTGACAGATGGAGAGAAAATGTGACTACCTAAAGGAACAATTTAGACATGTACACAAAGGGAACAAGTCCGAACGAGCACATAGCCAAATTATTATCTTCAAGTTAAGTGAGTGGGTAGTCAATTTTAATTAGTCCGCGGGCGAGAAAAACACGGAAGCTTAGGCCTCGCCGGTAAAAGTGTTCTCCTACTTTCTTCCTGAGAGACAAGAGGCTTACTAGTTAAGGTTCACCACACTAGCTACTACAACAAACAACTATCCGATACCACACTGGGGAAAGTACAAACCCATTTTACTGGGCGGACTCACTCAAAACCCAGTTTCCCTAGAAAAAGTCTTAAGATAGTTGAATAAAGATTTGCAGGGGTGAAAAGGACTCACTAGAGTATCCTACGAGGGTCTCGTTTCAAAAGGGCTGTAATGAACACCGTTCCTACTTGTCTTTCTAGTTGATTGATTTTAATTTAAGTGAGAGCACGGGTAACAAGCAAATGGAGATGTGATTGAGTGGGTGATGAAATCCCAACTCGTTGCAATGACCGGGCATAAGTCTTAGGTAAATTTATTCATCAAACCATCCAATTTAAGTGCGATACAGAAATAAAAGCACATAGGAGAAAGTAGCACACAAAAACTGACTCGCTTGCAGGAGTTTCACGAGTGATAAAGAGTTTACCTCCCACGGTTTTTACACGCGTGGGGTGAAGACAACGTTGAGTCGACCAAGGGGAAGTACACCTACTTCAGTCGGCCTCGAGAGTCCTACCGACCAAAAGTAGAGAGGCTTCAAAAAATCCTCACCTTTGGACGCCCTCTCTATACCTTGTCCGGTTTCCCTTTCGCTTTTTTGAATGTTTGAATAATTATTACAAAAAATAAAATGGCGTCAAAGTGCACCCAAATTAAATACAAGGCCTCAATAATCCTAAACAGCCAGTTTAAGGAGGGAGAGGAAGGAATAACTATATTAAAAAGAAAAAAGAAAAAAAGAAAAAGAAAAACTACAAATCTTCACGGGCTTCAATCTTTAAGAAATCTCAAACGGCGCCTTTGACACTTTGTTTTTTGCATGACTTGTTTTCTTGATTCGTCATTCATTGCGGTAAAACTCCGAGTATCAAAATTTCCTTGAAATCACCTACAATTTTTTTAAATTTTTTTTTAGTATCGTGGTAAATTCGGGTATCAATCCAATTTCAAGTGTTGAAACGGTTATCGTGAAAACTTGCAACTTCAATTTTTATAAAAATAATCTTTTTGTGTTTTTATTTTTAAAATTTTTAATTTTTTTTATTTTATTTAGTTTTATATTTAAAAATAATTTCAAGGGAGGAAACAAAAATCTTTGCAATTAAAATGGCTGAAAAATTTGAAAGTAATCTAGTTTAGAATTTATGAGAAGAAACAAAAGGTGGGATTACACTGCGTAGTCAATTTACTTTAATGTCCTAATTATTCGACTGAATAGTTCGAAATAATATTGAATTTAAAACTTAACTCTCGTTACAATTCTATGTTCAATTTTATCTTTTTCAGCAATTAAATTAGGAATTGTCATTACATAAAAAAATTTAAGATTCATACTTGTTCTTACAAATTATTTGCAAGCTATCTCTAAGTCGAATCCAAAAATCAAATATCAATTTTCAACATTAATTTATTAACTCTAGTTACATAAATAAATGTGTGATTTTTTCCAATTTAATTAGCTTAGAACACATCAATAAATAATTAATTTATTAAATAACTCAACACACGTGTTTCATCCCACCCCTTGAATGGGGTGTTTAGTCAGGCATGATTAAAAATTTAGCACAAGCACAATTAATAAATAAGAAATTAAAGAGAAGAGAAAGAAATACGATACGCAATAATTCCTCGTGTTAGCTGTGTGCATGAACACGCATCTCAAACTCGTCACAAAAACTCAACTGGATTACAAAACTAAAATAAAAGATTGGACCTAAAAAAAATTGTAATCCTAAACTATTTTTTTTAAATTTTTTTCTGACTTTTTTTTGGTACCCTCTGCAGTCGCTTTTTTTTTTCTTTTCGGTCTTTCGTTCTCTTTTCTCTATGTGTGATATCTGATATGAGAGTCTTCTTATTCCCTTTTATAACCCACGATGCTGGCTTGAGAGATTTTGTTGGGATTCTTTTTTTGGAGCCAAGTCAAAGAAGAAAAATGGAATGGAATCGATTTGATCCAATTTTTTGGGGAATATGGATGAAGGCGGGTTACTATAGGGATCGAAGTGGATATCGAGTTTGGCAATTTTTTATCCAGGTTTAGTAGCGGGTTAACTCCGGGTATGGGTTTCAGATTGATGGGTTGCGTGTTTGGGATTGGGTAGGGACTGGTGGATCGGGTTTGGATGAGGTGTTAGGTTCGACATGGGTTGTGGGGAAGCAAGACCTTAGGTTCGGTTTTTGGGTTATGGGGGAGCAATGGTTTAGGTTCGGTTTTCGAGTTATGGATTGGGTTAAGCATGTGGTTATTTGGTTGGTAGGTATTTTGGTTAGTTTGAGAGTTGGTTTTAATTGTGGTAGAAGAGAGAGGAGAGAGAGAATGAGATGGTGAGTGGGGATAATGATGAATAGTAATGGTGGGTTTGATTAGGTGTAGTGAGGGTGTATGATAGTGAGTGTATGTTTGGTGTAGGTAAGTGGTGTGTAAATGAGTGTGTTTAATTTGTACCCTTAAATAAAATAAAACTACCTAAAAAAATAAAACTAGACTAAAATAAAAATTAAAATCTAAAAATAAAATTCTACTCTATTACTAAGAGACTCAAAAATAAAAAGAAATAATATAAATAAATAAATAAATAAAACTCTATAAAAACTATAAAAAAAACTAAAAATCCTAATCAAATAAATTAAAACTAAAATATAAAAAAATAAAATAAATTTCTAAAAACTAATTCTAAGAAAAATAATAAAATAAAATAAACATTAAAAACTAATAAAAATCAAAATCAGAATAAAGAAATATAAGAATAGAAAATAAAACCTAGAAAATTCTAAATAAATAATAAATCCTAAAAATAAAGCGACTCAAAATAAAAATCTTGAAAAATAATAAAGGTACAAACTCAACACACACAAGCTTGGGCGATGGTCTAGGATCGGTGTAGGCTTTGGTTTGGTCCGAGGATAGGGTTTGGGACATCGAAACTCTTCGGGGAAAGCTCAATGGGACTTTTGACTTCACGGTCTCTTTGATTTCTTCGATGCATGCTTTTGACCGCTATTATGTTGCAATTATACTGATTTAGCATTATTTGTACCGCAACTGTATATTGACTTGAGAAATAAATAAATACGAACATAAGCCCATTTTTATTAAAAACGAGTGACAAAAATGCATCTATTCGGGGTATAAATTATACACTTTTGGGTGCTTATCATGTTCCTATGATGATAGTTGATAACTCAAGCCACATGGAGGAAAGGCATTCTTTAGCACTATGGGTTCCCGTATACCCTATTATCATCGTCCTAGCCACAATCCGGGCATGAAGTGCATATTCTTGAACATTTGTATCACGTTGACATTGTTGTGAGGGTTGTCGTCTAGATAGTCTCTATATTTGAAATAATACCCTGCTGGGAGTAGAAGTGGTTCGACTCACAATCCAGACACAAGCATATCATTGACCTTATATTGTATCTTTAGTACCGGTTTACTAATGCTCACATTATTAGTGTTATCATCGTCACTCAACATGGTGATGGCCTTCCCCTTGACGAGGAACTTAAATTTTTTTATGGAGAGAGGAGGATACCCCCTTGATACTGTGAAGCCATAGTGGTTCGAGAAATAGGTTGAAACAAGATGGTATATCTATGACTTGGAACTTAGTAATGGGATTTATAGGGCCAGTCCCTATTACAATCTTTATGTATCACATTACCACTCGATGTGTATTGTCATAAGCAGGCACCGCAAAAAAAGTCGAAGCAAGGTCGCTTACTTTAAAACCTAAGAAGTTGAGGGTTCTTAACGGAAAATATTAAGTGTTGATCCATTTTCGATGAGCAAAAGTGGGATTGTCTGCCCCGTGACCTCAGCAGAGATATTGAGAGCATAGTTGTGATTTGGACCAAACTTAGGGATTTCTTCCTTAGAGAAAAAGAGTATTCTAGTAGAGGTTAGAGACTCGACAAAGTTCATGACTTCTTCCCGCGTGGTATAAAGAGGGACTGTGGGCCCGATAAGTAATTTAATTAAGGAATTTCTGCACAATTGGGAAGACATGAAAAGTTCCCAAAAAAATTTCTTAGCCTGAGTTTTCTTCAACTAATTGGGGTTCTTGCTCTCCTCGATGGTTATTTTCGGCATATGGAGTTTCTCGATAACACTTTTTCCTTTATCTGTCGTTGCTGATTCAGGGTTCGAACTCTGGTAGTGCCTCTTAGATCTACACATATGCTTCATAGAACAGGGGAAAAATATAAACCTTATTTTTCATCTATCTCGTGTTATTCAGACACTTTGTTGATCTCTCGTAGTAGATCTTCAAACGATATAATCCCACATACACTGATTATTGGGCTAGTATTTTTTGAGATTTTTTCTTCACCTGAATTACCAAATTTGTACCCCCATCCGATGGCAACGATGTCACCCTTCCATGAGAAGTCAATGAATTTTACAGCCTTAACGACCTCTTTGTATATATCCTCCTACTCAACGGGGGAGATGCAGAAGCGAAGGGACCAAGCTCCATTGTAATTTCAGAGCATCGAGTAGCTCGAACATAATACAAATTTCACTGGTCTATCGGAACAAGTCTGCCATAATCTGGACGACATCATCTAAATTAACTTAGTCGGGGGATACTACCCAATTATCTAACTCGCGAGCCCATTTCTAGGCTTTCAGGAATAGTGTGTTGAACTTTTGGCAGTCAATGGTCATTTCTGAGGGAAATTTTAGCCCAAACTTTAGGAGCTAGTTCAGCAAAATTAAAAATTCCATATAGGTCCTTCCGGACCAGGTACGAACGATAATACATACTCTTAAAGGAATTAATAGAGTCTAGTCGACAAAATAGGTAGTGTGTAGGAGAAAATATGGGCAAACTTTGAGGGATTTAGGTGAATATACAGGTATGATAGGCGATTTACTGGGTACAATATCGGTAGACAGGTCAAATTTTAGGTCATTTTTTAAGAAGATAGAAATTGTACAATTTGGAAGTGGGTTGTGAGTAATGTTAGGTTTAGGATTGGCTGGCGGGTCGATAACACCCTGGCCAATCAAACCTTGGATTATATTCCACATTCGGAAGCACTGATCAGTGGTATGGCCGACCGTTTGATGGAAATCACAATGGGAATCGAGTTTGAAATTTTTGCGAAGTGGGTTTGGTAATGGACGAGGGTCTAATGGCTTGATGAGATTTTGCCTCAAAAGGGATTAGTATATTTTGGAGAGGGGAACATGAATTTCAGTGTATTCTTTTCTGACTGAGTTAGGGAGGCTTTCTGGTGCCCATGAAGTGGAAAGATTGGAGATGTTATTTAAATTTGAAACTATGGTATTGGTAAGCTTTTCATACTTTCTGAGAGTGAACTGTCTGGATACTTTCTTTGTCTCAGCTTCTTTCTCGACAAGACTTTCTTCAACCTCCACCTTGATTATTAGAGGGCTCGAAAAAGGGGGTAATGCTGTTCTCCCATCATCGCTCGGACATGGGCTAAGAAGTTTTTCTTCATAATACCGACTTGAACCTCTTCGGAAGGTCGGTTGGTCATGGTAACCTCTTTCTCTCTCCACCTTACTATGAAATTACTAACAGTTTCCTTGAATATACTTGAGAAGTTTTAATCACGGCGTCTAACCTCCAACTCCTCATTTTACTTGTACCGTGACATGAATTCATGGGAAACATCCTCCCAAATGCGAATTCTAGATTCCTCAAGGGATAAGAACAAGTGAAAAGCACTGTCCTTCAAAGTTTTTTGGAACATATGGGACATTATTTCCTCGGAGGCATCTCGAAGAGTCATAACTTGGTGGTAACTTCGAAGATGGACAATTGGGGGCCCGCTGCCCTCGAACTTCTCAATGTTGGGCATCTTGAATTTTTTCGATGCCCTTTCTTTGGGGTAGGGAGACATATGGGTGTTATCCTAATAGTTCCTCGAGATTCGAACTTGGTCAAACATCTTGGTTAATAGCTTCATGTCCTCCTTAACCTTGTTCAACTCTTCTTCCTTTGGATTGACGGTCATTGACGGGTTAGCCCTTAGTTGGGCAAGATTCGGCATGGGGAGCTGAGCTAGTGGTGGCCCATTGGCAAGAGGGGAACGTGGAGCGTGTTGATACTCTTTTGGTACCCAAATAGGCTCAGGTGTGGGTGGACCCATAGCGCGAGGTAAGAGGACTGGGGCTCTCCGGGAATTGGGACCCAGTTTCCTTGCATCTCATGAATTTCAGTTTGAAGGTTGTCAATCTTGGTGGTAAGTTGGACTAGAACTGTCATCAAATATGGCTGCACATTCGGTACTTGGTCTGCATTTTCTTTGGAAAGTGGGTGAGGGTGTATTCCGAAATTAGAGGATGTAGCGAGTGAACTGACGAATCTATGGGATGGTTCGATGGAAGACCAAATCCAATAGGGAGCCAAACCAAGGGTTGAGTATGCAATCGACCTGAGAAAGAAAATGGTTCGAATTTATTTTTGAAAGAGAAAAGAAAGAATCTTCTAGAACAAAGAGGAAAATGTTTTTGATATTTTTTGGAAATGGGAAGACAAAATGTTTTTGGTATTTTGATAAAAGGAAAGAAAAAATGTTTTTGGTATTTTGATAAAAGAGGAGGGAAAATGTTTTTGACACTTTTAGAAAAAGAGTCTCAGCATGATAATAATAATAATTATTATTATAATTATAATTATTATTATTATTATTATTATTATTATTATTGTTTTTATTATTATTATTATGATTATGACGATGATGATGATGATGATGATGATGATGATGATGATGATGTTTTCACTTGTATTACGTTTACCTAAATGCAAAAGAAATGTTGGACAGGACCCGAGCCTGGGAAAAATTGGGCTAAAAAAATATGTAAAATACGATTTGACTTGTTGCCAGGCTCATAGACAGGGTCCTATTTTGGAAAAGGACGAAATCGTACTAAAATTTTGGCGGCATGTCGACCCATCATTTTGGCAGAGCTTCGGGTAGTAACCGGCAAACTAAATATGAGTGCCATAGGTTTGACGCCTATATGAGGGTATGAAGTTGTTGGGTTAGTGGAAAGGTTCCCCCGTTTGGCATGACTTCCACGATATATGTCTTTCTTTTGAGGAAAATCGATATATGTGGACAAGCCATTTGATATACATGAGTGTACATGAATTGCCGCACTATATACCTTGTGGGGACAGTATGTGTCAGAGCGAATTCGATACACTCGACATATGTGAATGAGTTCACTGATATATACCTCTCGTGATGCTTCGAGAAAGTGGTACGAGCAAGGGGAACAGTTCGATATACCTCTCGTTATATTGCTTAGGCTAATTGCGACCTGCCGGACCAGCGCCCATCACAAAGTGACCCCCATTTATGGGTCAAAATTTGGTCAATATCCATGCTCTTTGGTGATGTTGTGTTAAAAAATGCATGATTCTTGATTAGTATATGATGGAGAGAGTGTTGTATTTGGCATGATGAACACTATACTAATAAGGAAGAATGTACAAGTATCATGAAAAGTAAATCTAGCATGGAGATTATACTAAGAATGAATATGTGAGAGTGAGTGATGCGTGAATATATATAAGTTAGTGTGTGGTAGTGAACCTAAGCATGGATCATATACTAGTGGAGTGTGATAAGTGTGAGTGAACATGGATATATACAAGCATCGTAAGTGGAGGTGTGTGTTAGGGACACCTAAGCATGGATATTCTAAGTGGTGTGTGCAACATGTGGATATAGGTGAACCTATGTACAAGTGTTGGTAGTGTGAGGTGTATATGGATATTATCTATAAGTGTGTGAGTGAGGATTGATACAATCATGAGGTAGATATATACAAGAAATAATAGAGAGAAAAAAAGTAACATACAGGTAGGTGCATACGCACACAAGAAGAAAATGATAACACCCATGCAAACAGATTATATCCCTCTTAAGTCATTCCCCAGCGGAGTCGCCACTGTGGCCATCCCTTCGACTTTTCCCTCCATCTCGAGGTTTGGTGCTCGCGCGCACATAGTTGGAGTGGGGGAGAAGGTCTCTCGCCCTTTTTTAGGAGCGCTTCAGTCGTCATCGATATGGGTGGATGTAAAGAGATGGAGTCGCCATCCTATTTTTCACAAAACAGGCAAAAGAACATGTCGCCGCCTTGAGAAAGCGACTTCAAAGACAAACCTATGCTTACAAAACCAATAGTTCATAGGTTTGAGGGGCTAAGTTATGAAATGGGAAGGTGTTAGGCACCCATCCCACCCTTTTTGTCTCTCATGGTCTTATGTTACTATTTCCTTAAATTCTTTGTGAAATGTGTCCATGTGTATATATAAATGGAGATAGTAATCGCTTGACTCATATCATGGAGAAGATAGAGTGAGGTCATCCAAAGGAATATTCACAAAATAAATATTAGAAAATATGTTGTGTGCGCTTACCGAGATATTGATTGTTATAATGGAATGATAATATTTGTTAGATAAGATGCAAAGATGAATCACAAGTATGGTATATATGAGTAATGTTTGGATAAAATAAGGGAAAGAGGAAAATATGAAAATAAGAAAATTGAAAAATTGGACTCAAATCTCGAGTTTTAGCCAGAAGTGCCTACGAAGCCTCTAAAGGCATCAAAGTCCACGTAATTCACTTGCGGCACAACGACAGGGTTTATCCCATAAATTTGAACTGGAGTTTATTATGTGTGTGTGTGTGTAGAAAAGGTATTTTTAGTTTTGAGAAACTGTAGTGAATGATCCCATTAGAGTTTATAGGTGTAACCCTCTTTTTCTTTGTTTTTCTTCATAGAAAATAAAGTATGTGCAATATAACTAATAAAGGATGAAATGTTAATGTGTATGATCTAAAGTAAAATCTAAATTGAGAATTAATATAACTAATGTAAACATAAAGAAATATATAGAGAGAAAAGGGGGTATTTGGACATTATTTGGAGACTTAATGCTTGATCTTGATCCCTGATGAGCTCCCTTGAAAATTGAAATGAATGCTAGATGAGAGAGAAGGATAGTTTTTGCTAAATTGAATATGAAAATGATGGTAATAAAATATGGAAAGGAATTTCCCACAAGAAAACTTCACTGATTATAAAAGAATGTTGTTGAGATCACTGATATTAATGGATCTGCTCCTGGAAGTGAGCTCATGCTCTCATTATATAAGTTAGGGGACTATCGATCAGCATATCCCTAGCCTTGCCAATTGACAGTTGACCTTAGACACACTTTCGATAGGCAGGGAAATGGACCCAGTAATCGATAATCAATAGCCTTGTAGGTCAAATTTTTTGTTGTAAACCATTTTTGATTAGCCTTGTACCTGTATTTATTGTAAACGAGTAGGTTTTCAAGCCCAAACTTTGATTTAGACCTGATTTGGGGGGGGGGGGGGGGGGTACATCTAATTTTCAATATAACAGAGAGGGGGTGTCAAATAGAATTAGGTATTTAAAACATTAGTTTTCTCATTGTTGCAGGTGTTCAAGTGCCAAATGTGTGACTTTCATGGCCACACTGCTTTAGAATGCCTTTGGGTGTATAACAAGTACGAGAAAATTAATTGTGGATGACTTCTTATGATTGTAACCTAAAAAAAATGGAAATTGCTAATAGGAAGTTCTTAAAATATTCCCACAAGTCATGCACTTCATGTCACTGGTTTCATGAGGCATTGAAGTCACATAATGGTGAAGTCTCAACAAATGAAAGAAGTTGTTACAAATGTGCGGCTGAAATCCACTTCAAATGACAATGTACATGGATTAATTTCAAGTCTGGAGAGTAAACTTCAAATGTAGCTATGGATTTTAAGACATCTAATGAACCATATATCAAGGGGATGAAGTATAGGAAATGTTTAGTTTTTGAGGGAACTTTAAATGGTTGAAAGATGTAATGAAAATGAAAAGGAGGAGTGAAATTAACATCAATGTAAATGTATCAATTGATGAGTGGTGTAACCTATTTGCAAGCAATGTAAATGTAACACAAAAGAAATGAAATAGAAATGCACCCCCTTACATTTCATTCCAATATTCAAGTGACTCACATTGTTTGTTACAAGTCATGCTAGCAACACAATGTTAAGTACAACAAAACCAAGAACTACACTGAATGCTACACAAATGAAGACATTATAGCTTCACAGATACAAACTTATGAAGTATTTCATAAGTTTTAATAAAGTCTTTAAACTTTTATATGGTGTCAAACTCCCTCCCCTTCTCAATGGTAGGAAATTGCATTGTTGGAACATAATTATCCTCCCTCATTATCCTCTTCTATGTACACATTGTTAGTTTTTTGAACAAACTCATTATGTTGTCCATATCCCATATGTGGTTCATACTCAACCTCTGAATCATATTCCATATTATGATATGACTCAGTTGTATCTACTCCTTTAAATTATGAGGCCCATTTATATTCTCCACATTCAGATTCTCGCCATCACTAGGCTTACCTATCCCATTAACTTGTGGTTCATGCTCAGCCTATGCCTCTGTTTGAGTTGGGTTGCATGGTTGTCGTTATTGGGGTAAATCATCCAGCTCTTACTCAAACACTTCCCCAAATTTACCCTCACACTTAGACTAATCACCCTTTTTTTCACACATTTTCTTTCTTTTGGTTGAGATCCTAGTTTTTGGTGTTCTTTTGTTTGTTTAGGCTCTAGGGGTTGACATTTGTTGGGGTGATGGTGCATGTTGGGGGATATTGGTTTAGAGCGATCACAACATTGAAAACATCAAACAAATGAAGAGGTTTCCCCAATAATTTAGACATATGTGTTATTCATTATATTAATGTCTTCAGAGTATTTAAAGCCTAATGCCACTAAAAAAATTTCACCCATCTCTATTTCCACTCTAACTCCATCAATTAGGTTATGAGAGGGTAGTCCCCTTGAAGTCTGGGAGTATACTAATACCAGTAGATGCGTAACCCCTATAGGTATGGTAATAAACGATAACCCAAATACTCTTAACAAAGACAAATGAACACATAATATTGTATATAATAAGCACTCAGATTGAACTCACAAATCTCTCATGTATAGCTCAAATGATAATAAAGGAAACTCAGAAGCAACTTATTCAAAGGGAGAGAGAAGTAAGCACAGATACACCTTCGTAGGCAGCCAACACATCGACAACCTCTCATATCTCTCTGGTTAGCTATTAAAAGCTTCACAATAAATGACAATGGTGGCTAAATAAAATCTCTGGTTTATAATAACTCCTCTCTCTCAGTATGTCTTTCCCTTACTAGAAAATAAATCCCTCTTCTCAGATCTGGTTAAGGCCAATAAATATCCCAATAACTTTCTCGAGATGTCTTAATCCTTCATAGTGTGGAATACCTCCCCTTCACACTTTATGTCACAAGCATTAAATTCCTGATGGGTTAGCACACTCTATGTTATAATCATTAAATGCGAGGACATGCCTTTTGCCTATAAGCTGTGCATCATAGGGATATCACAACAGCGGTGGCTCACCAAACCGTCTAACAACCCTAATACCATAGTGGTTTACTCAAGTTTGGATTGGATAGTATGTAGCTAGATAATGACATCACCTAAAGTAGATGTGACCTTTGCTAGAGGGATGTTTGCTTCAAATCTCAATATACAATGGAAGTCATGGTTGATATGCATAAGCTTGCATGATAAAAGGTCTCTCGGTGTTTTACCCAGTGTATGTAAAATGGTTGAGACAAGCCTTACTGCTGCCTCCCTTCTCAATCCTCTAAACCAAGTTCCTATGAAGTTCCCACATCGAGGTGATTCGATAGAGCATATTATTTCTCCCAAGCCTTGCCAGGCTTGGTCTTTCGTGAGTACTGTTTGACCTCACACCTAATATTACAATCTTTAAATTATTACAATCATTGTAATTAAAAGATACAATTTGACTAAGTATGGACGGAAGATAAAGAAGATCTCTCTCAGCAAGTTTCCTCGCTAAGCTGTATCACTAGGCTTCGTCGCTGGGCTGCTTCACTAAGCTTCTTTACTGAGTTGCCTCACTGTCTTCATGTTGCTTCCTTTTCTTAAGTCTCTTATCTTAATTGGGGTATCTCTCTTTAATTTAGAGATTACCTTCAATCCCCCTTATATTTTCCTCTTCGTGTAGAGATTTGATGTGAGCACAATAAATGTCTGCATGAAAACTTCCCAATCCGATGGACCATCTATTATCCCTAGAAACTTCTTTTCGTCACATCTCACCCCTTGCCATTTTGTTAGGACATCACCTAAGAAAATAAATTCTCTTTATTTTCTCTGAGAGAAAATTCCCGACATTTGAACTTGTAAAATTCCCTCGATGTGTCTGAGTTTTATCCGTCATCATTTTAACTTGTCCAAAAATAAAAATTTCTCCCCATTATACCTAAGTAAAAGTTATCTCTATTTAGACTTATGGGGAGGAGACATCGTGAACTCTTTGAGCTTTGCTGCGAGTAACATCCCTTACTTAGGTTTAAGGTTAAAATTCTCCCCGACGCATTTAAGTTGTAGTCGTTCCCATTTGAACTAGTTTAAAAAGAAAAAATTCTCCTCGATGTACTTGAGTCAAAGTTATCTCCATTTAGACTTATGGAAAGTGGACATCGTGAACTTTTTGAATTATGTTGCGAGCAACCTCCCTTACATGGGTTTGAGGTTAAAATTCTCCTCGATACATCTTCAACCTGTTGTACCATCGTTTGGGCTTGCAGCATGAGGGCTTTCTTAATTAGGCTTTTGGGTTTTAAATATATCTAAAAAATTATGGTGCCAAAATCATTAGTTCTTCTGAAAGCAATGCTCTCTCCCAAGCTTCACCTCATTAATGACATAAGAGTATCTTTTCAACTATCAGAGAACTCCCCTAAGGAACACGTGTCAATTTGTAATCATTATTGGCGGCTAGGCACGTGCCTTAGTGGGAAAACTCAACTCTCTGTTTGAATGCCAAACATTCAATACCTTCAACACTTAGCATTTTTTTCTTTTCACGCTTTCATTTGCTATTATTGTCTACAAAGCGCTAGAGAGAGAAAAATAATTGATTTACCATTATTGAGTTCTTCTCAAGATTTTCTTTGCCTGAGTTGTTTCTTCCCTCTCTTTTTTTAACTTTCAACCACCGCTACTTTGTTTCTCTTCTCTTTCTTTCTTCCTACAAGCTTACTACTCCAAGCTTCTCCCATGGCTTCTTACAGCGCTCTAGTTGCACAAGTTTCTCCCACCACCATTTCTCTGCCTTCCACCACTATTATCTCTGCCCAGCATTGGATGCCTCTACTCTACTGGCAACTCGCTAAGATAAATTTTGCTTTTACCTTCGCTCTCCCATCTTTGGTGAAGGTGATTACTTCTTGGGTAGCTACAAGACTTGCACTTTTAGTGCCAAGTATGATCCCTTGCTCCTGGGCGATGGGGATGAAGATCCTTCCATTTTTGGTCTCTTCCCCTCAGAGGGAACTATGAGGTTCCGTATTGACCGAGGTGACTTCCCTCATTCTCATATTGACTTCAAAGGTCCTGGTGGTTCTCCATCCCATTTCTCTTCCTGGAACCCTTATATAAATTCTACCTACGTTGATTCCCTTATTAAGGTTGGGCTTCATCATGCCACTAAGTTTAGGGAGTTCACTATATCCAAACACAATGTTGCGTTACAGGTCTTGATACCCCATTGAAACATCACAACCCACCTTTTAACTAGTTTGTGGGGGAGTTCACCGTTACGCTTGAGGACATCTGTGAGCTACTTGGGCTTGAGCCCATAGGTACTCCACCCTATAATGTTGAGGCCTTAGATACCTAAGAAATAAAATCTCGAATATACTTGGACCTGATCTACAGTAGATGTATTGGTACATCAAATAAAGCTACCTTTAGAACCCTTATTAGCTACTTCTTTCATGCCCTTACTTCTTCTGATTTTAGCCCAAGCAAAGGTACACACCCTTGAGTTACCTGCGTACATACTTGTAATTCTTTCCCATTTTATCTTTTCCAGTAAGCCTAATAATCAACCTCGTAGGGATTTTATTAATATTTCCATACAATTGGACAGGGAGTATAACTCCCTTTAGCAGTCATGGCTTTGGGATCTCTTTACACTTAGATGGATAGGAATCTCTTAGACGTGGAAGGATCTTTGGGTCGATATAACTTGGCCAATTTAGCTAATGCCATAGTGTTAACGGGTTTCCTATATACTCTATATCCTCAAATAGTACCCAATGAGAAGACTTTTCCATCTGGAGAACTCATCAAGCCCTATCGCCTATTTCTCTTCCATAAGAATCAGAGCCAAAGGACATCCTTTTAATTTTTGACAAACCCAACTTCTTCATTATGAGGCCTTACGATGAAGAGTATTTGTCCCACACTTGGATGTTTTTATGTCATGAAGCCAGAGTGGTCCAACCTACTTCTAAGGATCTTATTATTAAGGAACCTTCATTTGTTGTTGTTCTTGCAATAACCCCAAGTTGCATGCCCTCTTATAGTTAATGGGGATATTCCTCAAAGCAATACGACCCTAATCACTAAAGTCCCCGTTTGGTTATGACCAAGGGGTTCCTCACCCCGTTTTTTAGGAGTCCCATTCCAGAGCCACTTTTTCTAAGGCTTGTGCCTTTTACACCATTTCAGTCGCCTCTATCAATTCCTCGACGATCAGCACTCGAACTACCATTCCTACCCTTGTTAGGAAGGGGATGTGACTTCTAATTTTGCATTGAAATATTTTTCGACACAATTGTCCAAGTTTGAAGAATTTATTCAAAGTCCCCCTATTTATCCAGTTATTTAGCTTTCCCACCCTTAGAGATAGGTCTTAAAGGCAATTCCATCCTGGCAGTTGAGTTACCTCTAAGAAAAACCCCAAAAGCCCCCCCCCCCAATGAGCTACCTACCAACGGCCCTATGGTTGTTAGAGCTTCCCCTAGGCCCAAAAAAGCTCCAGCATAGAAAACAACTATCCCTACCGAAGGAGCCTCTAGATAAGGACCGTTGCCGGAGGCTCTTCTGGTGAGGGGTCTTTTCAACCCCTTTAAAAAAATCAAGGACTTAAAAAAGTGGGACTTCCTCAAAATCAAAGTCTAAATCCCAAGTCCCAATTGATGCCTTTCTCGTTGGCTTTGTTCCCCCTCCCATGTCTGCACACTTAGGTGGGGAGATATAAGAAAAACATCAAACCGATCTTGAATGTGTTCAATGTGAGTTTTAGCGATAATCTCTCATTCCTCCTCCTATCATATTTCCCACAATCCAAGCAGATCCAACTGAGGGGGACACTCATCCCGTTCTCGTATAAGGAAGAAGACTTTGGATATGAAAACCCAGAAGAAGCGTGCCTTCGAGCTGTAATCTCCACCTACTGCCCCTAGTTCTAGGACCTATCATCCTCTATCTCCCCTTAAGCCTATTACCCTTGATGACAGTCCAGAAGTTTCACATGGTACTGCTGAAGGAGCTTTTTCATTACCCCTATCTCCTTTTTTGCTCGTGGTTATTTTATCCCAATCTTCTCCATTGTAAGGGATATGTTTTCCAACACAGAGAAAATCTTTCATAAGTTTTCTTAGTTAGGTATATTCTCTAACACTTGTGAAAATTTCTTTTATCTTTATAGTAGGATGAAGCAGATAGACCTTCTCCACCTGTAAACTCCTTCGTGGGATGACGATTCAATATTCTTGGGACCGTCATTGCATCTCATCCTCATTCTCCCATGATCAGGCTGGCATATTCTCACAGTTTTACCTCTCAACGTGCAAAGGAGGCTACCAGAAAAGCTGCTACATATGTTGAAACTGCTGGAGACTTCCATAAGCCAAATGAGACTCCTTTAGCTTATTCTGAGGCATTTCCCTTGCCTGTGCTTTCCGTGGATGTTTCTCCAGCCCCTTCAAACCCTCCATAGGTAACGAATTTTTCCTATTTTATCATTCTTTCCAACTTGACTTCCTCTTTGCATTCTAAGTGTTTTATTGTATTTCAGGTCGTCACTTCTTCATTTTCCTTTGGCAAGGCCTATCGCTGTACTTTCCCCCTTTTCTGTAATTACTAAGGTAAGATAAATACTTATGAATTTCCTCTTATTTACATGGTTCTTTTGTTATTTAACACTTTGGTGTTATTTGTAGCTATCACTGGGCATTTCTCCTCCTTCTCGTCCTCATGATCCTCTTGGTCTTGAAGCTACTATTAGTTCGTCTTCTCGCCCAGAGGTTCCTTCAGCCTCTATGATCATTGATAGAAGTGGAATTAAAGAGGATTCAGTGGAACCTTCCCCTCTTTTGGAACTTGTTCCATATTGCGAGGAAGCTACTTCGTAAAGCACTGGGTCCCCACCAACAGAAGCTTTAACTGAGGCCCACATGGGTGTTGAAGTTACCACTCCTTCGCCTACCATTTATGAGATTGAGGTAACTTTTAACTTCTCATTTTTTTGCATAAGTCTAGTCATTATGCCTATTAAAATGAAGAATATAAGGGAAAATATAACTCCTTAACAATGAAAACCACCTATTAAGGTTTTTCGCAAACTCGCACCTGCGAGGTTACTTAACAATGAAAACACACTTGTTAAGATTTTTCATAAACTCACACCTATGAGGTGACTTAACAATGAAAAATATACTTATTAAGATTTTTCGCAAACTCACACCTATGAGGTGACTTAAAAATGAAAACACACTTGTTAAGGTTTTTCTCAAACTCACACCTATGAGGTGACTTAACAATGAAAACACACTTGTTAATATTTTTTGCAAACTCACACCCATAAGGCGACTTAACAATAAAAACATACTTGTTAAGGTTTTTCACAAACTCACACCCATGAGGTGACTTAATAATAAAAACACAGTTGTTAAGATTTTTCTCAAACTCATTCTTTTGTATCACTTTTCAAGTTATGAGGAAGCATACACCGATCGAAGGGTAAACTCTGCGTGTTCCTTCGCTTATTACCTCCCCCCAATGGGAACCAACATCTCTTGAAGAGTCAAGTCACAATGATCGTGGTTCCAATACAAAGCTTTAAGATGCCAGTGAATCCAGATGTGAGGTCCCTGATACGACGCAAATATTGCGTATTTCACCCGTTAACCTATGCCTTATTAGCCCCCTTGGGTATTTTAATCCCTATATTTATGCTCGTTAACCAGATAACCTCGGATTTCTATGTTAACATGTTTTGCAGGGGTTAATTGAGCTTTTGTAGGTATTTGGATGCTTAGTATGAAGTTTGGATGCATTCCGGCAAAGTTTCGTACACAACCGCACGCTCAAGGGCAATTTTATCATTTCACAATTTGGGCAACTGGACTAATTTCTTCATGGAAGTTTAAGCCCTCTGAACAAGCTTCGCGTGTCCATAAACAGTGCGCGAATCGGAGCAATATCGAAGAAGTTACGGGCTTTTGTGCGCAAGGGAAAGACATCTCAACCAAAACAGAGGAAGGGATCAAAGTCCTACAGGTGCGAATCGATTCGGACCATCCGAATCGATTCGCTAGGAGACAGTGCCAAAAATTCACATTTGCGAATCGATTCGGACAAGCCGAATCGATTCGCCCCATTTCGGTATGCCAGTTCCTCTGTTTTTGAATCGATTCGGACCAGCCGAATCGATTCGCCCCTTTAGCAGCCTTCGAGGAACCTCCTTACCGAATCGATTCGGACCAGCCGAATCGATTCGGTCCTGCAGATATTTGTTTTTCTTCTTCTTTATTTACAAGTTTGCCATGGGATATTTTGTGTATAAATACTCTCTTCTCTCATTTTTGGGAGGGATGATCTTCATATCTCCATTTTGTCTTAGATTTTAGGGTTTGTAGTTGGGAGCTAAATCCTACTCCTCTCTTGTACTCTTTGTTTTGTAAGTTGTACCTTAACTTTAATTTCATTAATTTAGTTGTCTTCCTTAATTTTCATGCTTTAATTTACTTGCTTTCTTTACTTTCTTGCCTAGATTAAATTATTTCTTGCTTAATTAGTTTATTGCTTTGTTAATTAGTTTCATTTATGTCTTGCCCTTAGATAAATAGGGTCGGGGTTGTGTTCTGCCATTTATGGGTTTGGACCTCGAAAGTTAGGTTTTGTGTAAAATTGCATTTAATTGAAACCTCGCGTATTAAAGAAGGATTATTATGCATTTAACTTTATTTGTCACGTAACTTTAGTGTTTATAGCGATATTCCGAATTTAATCCGTGTGTGACCATTTTTCGTTAAATGTTTAATCTTGCAACTTTGGATTAAATTCCTTATTGTGTGATGTTTATGCTTAATTGAAAATGCTTGATTAAATTGATTTCGAGCCTTAACTCTAATTAGTAGTTGTTTCGATCCGTGTGGTAGAATGCGATCCCGATCCTCGCTTTACTTTTGTGTAGCATAACTTATTCTTTTCTTTTTCCACCATAACCACCCATCACCTTTTCATTTATTTATTTTACACTTTTATTCCAGAAGTAATTAAACAATTAAAATCTAAAATTCGATCACTCTCTGTGGATTTCTTACGATACCCGACTTACCGCTGTGCTTGCTTGTCAAGTGAAGTTATAGTTTAGGTTTTTGCATCGCGGCAGCGAAACACACAACGATTGTGTCCTCACATGAACACACTTTTACCGCTCGATAAAAAATGGCGCCGTTGCCGGGGAGTGTGTTTTAGATAGTAATTATTTTATTATTTCGTAGTATTTTTCCTTTTGTATTTGTATTCTTTGTTTTAACCTTTTTTGCAGGATAGCATATTTGAGCGCTAAGAAACTTTGATTCACGGTCGCTCACTTTCTTGCTCGGATTCTCCATCTGCAAACAACGAGGTAATCATGTCCTACTATTATAGTTATTACGGTTATTCTAATGATTCTTACTTTGGGGATAGTTTTCAAGTTTTTCATTTTGAAGATTTTCTTGAGATTGAAAGACTTGAAAACAATTATCGGAATGAAAATCGTTATTGGGAGCTTGAGTTGGATTCATTATTCGAATCCAATGATGATTCTTATTTTGATACTTTCGAAGATGAGTTTCAACCAAATGAGGAATTCGAGGCTCTTGAGCCGAGGAAGCCTACTTTGGAAGAAACTTTTCTTCTTTACTCCCAAGGTTTGGAAAGCCTAAATGATGCTGGAATGAGACTTGGAGCACTTTGCGATGAGATGAATTCTTATGCACAAAACAACGAGGCGGTGGAAACTTGTGTTTCACCTAAATTTTTCAAAGAATTTCTCATCGAATGTAAATCTCTCTCCCCCGAAATTCAATCTCCTTCCGACGATATGTTGACGGAGATTGAATTTATTTCATTACCATATACGTTTTTCGTCATTGAACCATTAGAATTACCGGTTGATTCCTATGAGTCGGTAGAAACTTTTAAAACTTCTACACTTTTTACCGATGAGGACTCCTTGCCGGACTTGTTTTCGATGGATGTTATCCCGATGTGTGCACCATCTCCCATTCCATTTGAAAAATCTTTGGGAGATGAGTCGATTTTTCTTGGACCTCAAGTGTACCTTTCCCCCTTAATATCCAAATCCCCCATCGTCCGCCCAAAATTTCAAATTGGCGATGGTTCACTTTTTTCACCACTCACATGCCTTCCGTTGTTCAAACGGAATTCCTATTTTCCGGGAGGCATGTTCACTTTGGAGGGTCCACCGTTGATCTTTCAAAGTCAAATACCTTTTTGGGTGGACACTCAACTATTTAGACTTCTAGTGTATAGTTAATGTGAAGTCTAAATAGTAGGTTGTAAATAGTTAGCTTTTTAATTTTCTTTTTTTCCTACTTTTCTTTCCTTTTAATTTAGTCTAGTGTAATTAGTTCACTTTTTGTATTTGTTTTTGCTTTGCTCGGTACTAACTTGTTTTGTAGATTCCTTTGGACTCGCGCTTATGGAGATCGCTCCAATTTTGGGTAATATCATTCTTTTTCTCTCTTTGTGTTGTGTTCTTAATGCGCATTGAGGACAATGCAACACTTAAGTTAGGGGGTGTAGGATATTTTATCCATTTCTTTGTTTTGTCCATGGATTTGCTCACATTTAGTTACTAAGTACGCCTTTTTGTTAAAAATTAAAAAATTTCAAAAATATTTTCTTTCTTTTTTCTCCTTTGTTGGGCATTTTGCCTTGTTTCCGATGATAAATTTTAATAATTGCCCGATCTGATTGACAACTCAATGATGCATGTTCTCGATTTTAAAAGTTATTAGACTTTAGTCCTCAAATCATTGATATTGTGAATAACTTCATGAATTAAACTTTATCCCATGAACATATGCACTTTCCTTGTTATATTGATTTGGTTTAAGATTTTTATAACTCGGTAATCTTTTGTTGCATTGTATATACTCACACCAAGTAAGCTTTGTACCTTTCGTCATTTGTGAGTGTATACATTATTCTTTCCTCTTTGAAAACATTTAATTCGTCGGTAATCTCACTATTCTTTCATTTTATCGTTCATTAATTGAGTTCATTCGTGAAATATGTTACTTGAGCATGATTTTCATATATTGTTTCGACTCGAGAATTGCGTAAACTTTATGAAATGATCATAGGCCATCTTTGTTATATTACCCATATTAGACTTGACCTCACCTTATGTTTTCCTTAGTCAACCCCTTTGAGCCTAAATATTAGCCTTTCATTTCATTACCCAAAATTCCATAACCAACTTCAAATTGGAGTTTTAAACCATACATACAACTTCCATACCTTTGTTTGGAATGTTACTTGGGATTGATGTTGTTATGATGTCGGTTGAAATTTAGGCATATGAGAGTTTGATAAGTGAAGAAAAGTGTTGCAAAAAAAAGTGAAGAAAAAGAGAAAGCAAAAACAAAAGGCAAAAGAAAACAAAAGAAAACACGAGAAAGAGAAAAGAAATGAAAAAGAAAAGAGAAAGTTGTATATGTTGTGTATATAGTTCAATAAGCTTTGATTACTCTCCAAATGATACATTTAATGCTTTTTTTGGAACTTGTTTTCCAATTTTGTAATTGCCCACATTTTCCCCATTATTCCAAGTTTTAATTCCGAAAACTTTGAATCCGTACATACATCCCTTTCATTTCGTACCCTATCCTAGCCTACATTACAACCCTATAAAGTCCTATGTGATCTTAGGGTGAATATAATTTAAAAGTCATAATAGTTTTGATAATCTGTGAAAATGCATTTTGCCTCCTTTAATGAGCGGTATCTTTCATTGAGATTACAGTTTTTCATTTTATATATAGAGTTCTTCATTAGTGACATGTGTACAGCCTAGTTTCCATTTACATTTACTCTTTATGCCCGCATGTCCCGTGTATTACCTCCCATTTCGAGTGATTTCATTTGTTGAGTGTAATGCCCATGAGGATTGAATGTATGCTTGCTTTATGTTTATCTGGTTTATTTAAGTTTTTGCCAAATCATATCTTGCATGTGCTCTCCCCCTCCCACTTTAAAAGTTTCAATTCTATGAGGTGCATTCAACATATTAATAACAACGGACGTTAGATTGAATTTATTCAATGTGCTAATTACATGTTTGAAATCTTTTTCGTTGTTGTTGAGTTTGTCGCATGTTGGGTTGGGCATATTTTGAGGAAACCATTTGATGTTTGTGGGTACCATCCCTGAAAACCCTCCCGAGATGACACTCGTCCACTAGGGTAACCCTAGGGGTTTAACGACTTATTGCATATGCTAAATGCAATCGTTCGCCCGCGAAAGTGGCCTTATCTTTTCATTACTTTTCTATCCCATTTTGTACTCGTATCCTGCTTTTGGTTTTCTTGTAGTTCTTGTTGTTTCCTATTTCATTGCTAGGGACTAGAAATGTGTAAGTTAGGGGGTGTGATACGATGCAAATATTGCGTATTTCACCCGTTAACCTATGCCTTATTAGCCCCCTTAGGTATTTTAATCCCTATATTTATGCTCGTTAACCAGATAACCTCGGATTTCTATGTTAACATGTTTTGCACGGGTTAATTGAGCTTTTGTAGGGATTTGGATGCTTAGTATGAAGTTTGGATGCATTCCGAAAAAGTTCCGTACACAACCGCACGTGCAAGGGCAATTTTATCATTTCACAATGTGGGCAACTGGCCCAATTTCTTCACAGAAGTTTAAGCCCTCTGAACAAGCTTCGCGTGGCCATAAACAGTGCTCGAATCGAAGCTATATTCGAAGAATTTACGGGCTTTTGTGCGAAAGAGAAAGCCAACTCAACCAAAACAAAGGAAGGGATCAAAGTCCTACAGGTGAGAATCGATTCGGACCATCCGAATCGATTCGCTAGGAGACAGTGCCAAAAATTCACATTTGTGAATCGATTCGCACAAGCCGAATCGATTCTCCCCATTTCGGTATGCATGAATGCGAAGATATAATCATTCAACATGCCTAAGTCCAGACTAGACTTGAAGGTTCTATCGCATCCCAGTAAACATAATTCAAAGCTTCTTCGGGCTTGCCTTGGAATTTCTTCTCCTCTCCTGACTTTTGGCCTCTCTTAGGTTGAGGTGGCTTTATGTTTTATTTTTCCATTTTCTCATATGTAATTCTTGGGAAATAGTTGAGTATATGAATGGAAAAAAAATCTTTTTACCATATCATGCTTTGTTATTTGTTACAACTCACTTCTATACATTATAAAGACTAAAATCTTACAATTTACATGCAAACTCTCTCTCCTTAACTCATAAAGAGAATCAAAACAAAAAAAATGACACATAATTAATTGTAACATAACTTCAACAGTTTAACAAAAAATAAATCTCTAAACGAGGTTACTCACCCAAACATGATAGACCCTTAACCACTTGTTATTAATCTTTAAAGGTCTATCGTCTTCCATCTTTGTGATTAAGCAGCATCTTGAATTGTGAGTCTCCTTTACAATGAAAGATCCCTCTCAATTCGCAGTAAATTTAGGCTACGGGAGCCCTCGAATGTGCTTCACAGCTTCCTTCAAAACTAAATCTCCTTTTATGAACTTCCTTGGCCTCACCAAGTTATCATATGATCTGGAGAGTTATTTCTTGTACTTTTAGATGTGTTGCATCGGATTGTCCTTGTGTTCATCCAGCGCTTCCAATTGTACATGTCTACTCTATGCAAGACATATCGGGCCAAGGGAACTTTCAGCTCCACTGGCAAAATTTCATCATCTCCAAATACAAGACAGAATGGTGTATGCCATATGGGCTTCCTCTTTATTGTTCGATAGGCTCATAAAATTACTGTAATCTTATCTTCCCACAAACCTGGGAAGCCTTCCTTGGTCTTGACTATTGCCTTTGGGATATGCCACCGTTGAGATATGATGGATAATGGAGTACATGTCTATGAGCATCGTTATTTCTTTGATAACAAATGGGGTTCTATTATCATAGAGAATGACCTTTGGAATCCCAAATTATGTACTGCCTGTTGAAGTTCTCCATCACACTTATTGTTTCCCTCTTTAAAGGTACTGCCCCATCCCACTCTGTAAAACACTCCACTATCACCAGTATCCAAATCTTTCCTCTAGAAGATGGGTGTATTGACCCTATGTGGAATGGGTAAGGAGTGAACAAAGAGTTTAAGTCCACCGAGAGAGCATAGATCATGTTTTCATGAAGCTAGCACGCCTTGACCTTATGAACAAACTTAGCATAATCTTTCTCCATGGTTGACCAATAATAACCCAAGGTCATTAATTAGTCAAATAACTTTGCCCCTTCAATGTGATATGGTTCTTGAGCTTGGCTCAAGACTTTTGTTGCTTCCTCCCTTGTGATGCATCTTAATAGCCTGTTGAAGTATCCCCTATGATAGAGTTACTCCTCTTGGACATAGAACCGTGGGTCCTTTTGCTTGAGTCCCATTGCGTCAATTTGTTCCAAAGGAACAAATCCATATTTGATGAAAATAAGGTAAGGTTGACTCCAATCTTCTGGAGCTTCAACGAAGTGACATTCAACTGCTTGAAAATGAGTTGGCATTTATTGCGCCTTCGTTGTAAGTCCGTTGCATCTTGCTTCATCGTTAGATAGAAGTATCCGTCTCTCAGGATCCTTCTATACAGAAGGATCTCATTTGTCTCGTAGTGTTTATCATGTGTCTTCTTTAACTTCTACTCTGCTTTATCTAGACCGATGCCCCATGATAACCATCCTCCCACATTCCTGATGTAAATACTTTCTTGGCTAGAAAAGTACTACACCAATTATCTAAGTTCCATCTTGCCTTCCCCAGACTCTAATTATTTCCTAATCTCACCTCTCCAATCTGAATCGTCTTCCATCAATAAGATCATTTTTACCACCGAGGGAGTTATTCTTTATTGTATCACAATAGTAGTTGTGTTTCTATTTATGTCCACTTTTTGAGAAATAGTGGAATAAGCATCCTTATGCATATTCATCATTTTAGGATGCCTCCTTCTCTTGAACTGATGGAACTGGTTGATCATCCATTGAATAATTATTCTATAGGGCACTAGGTTAAGATGTTTAGTGCAGATTCCCTATTCACTTGCTTGACCACCCAGTTCAAATCACCTTTGATGCACAGTGAACGGATACCCCTCCAAAGGGCATCTAGTAATCCAAGCGCTCATGCCTCATAATCTCTTTGTTATTAGAGCAAGGGAAATCTAACTTATAAGAAAGGAAAATCTCTTCCTTCCTTTTTGAAAGAATATCCCCTATCCCCTTTCTTCTCTTCTGAAGAACCATCAAACTGCATAGTCCACTCTTTAAGGTTTTAGTCCAAAAAGTTGGCCTACAAATCATCTCTGAAAATGCTCTCACGGGATGGCTAAAATATTTTGGATGGAAAAATTACCAATAAGTCTACATATGCCTGGCTCTTGATTGCACGAGGGACCATATACTTTAAGTCATATTCTGAAAGCATGAGGAACTACCTAGCTACTCTTTCAATCAAAATAGTTAGTGCCAATAAAAACTTAATGGGATCACATCTTGTCACAATATGAATTGTAAAAGACAACATATAATGTCTAGGTTTTTGTGCTATAAACACTAAGGCTAAATAATGTCTCGCTATACTATTATACCTTGCCTCTGGTCCATGTATGACCCTACTCAGATAGTAAACTGCCCTTTCCTGCCCATTAATTTCCTGCGCTAAGAGAGTTTCGACAGACTTGGTGGTAGATGTGAGGTAGAGTTGCAATGATATCCCTGTCCTTAGAGGAATCATCATTTGTGTAGAAGTGAGCAGTTTCTTCAGCTTGGTGAGGGATTCTTGGTGAAATTACTCCCATTTAAACTTTGTACCTTTTCGTAATATAACACTATTAGTGGATGAGTTATTTCGGCCAGACCTGGTATAAATCTCCTGAGGTACGAGACTTTATCAAGGAAACACTTGAGATCCTTTGACCTTCTTGGAAATGGCATCTCTAGGATCGCTCGTTGTTCGTCCAGATACATCTTCACTCCCTTTCGATCAACCATGAAGCCCAAAACTTCCCGCTTGTAACTCCAAAGGCACACTTTAGTGGATTCATCTTCATCTTGTACTTCCTGCACCGAGTGAAGACCTTTCTCAAATTATCTAAATAAGACTCTTCTTTCTTCAATTTGATGAACAAATAATCCACATAAAATTCTCCATCATTCTACAACTTGAAAGGCATCACTTTGTATATAAAATTACCTAAAGGATGTCTGAATGTTGTTTCTCCTCATCTTTTGGATCCATCTTGATTCGTTTATATCCCACATACCCATTTGTGAAGGTATACATTTCATGAGCAATAGTTGCATTGATTAAGCTATCAATGGAGGGTAGAGGGAACTCATATTTTGGGCAAGCTCTATTAATGTCTCTAAAGTCCATGTAGATATATATATCTGGTTCTCATCTTTCTTGCCTACTAGGACAATGCTAGGAAACTAAATGGGGTGTTGGATCAGTTTGATGAATGCTACTGCTAACAATCGTTAGACCTCCTCTTTCACCTTCAGATCCAACTCTGGCTTATAAGTTCTTGTACCTTGGTTCACCGGTATGGATGAAGGCATTATGCTCAACTTATGGTAACTTACCTATTCATTCTCCCCCTATATCTCTGTTTACTTCCATGCAAAGATGTCTCTATATTATTGAATCATTTCAATCAAGGTCCTTCTTTTCTCCATAATTAGATCCTTCGAAATGAAGATGGGCCTTATATCTTCTCTTTCTTCTGCTAGATCAAGCTACTCCATCTCTTACACCTATGGCTTTAGGCGGTCCATTATGTACTTTGGTTCTTCTTTTACAAATTTTTATATGTTTGAGTTGTCTATAACCATACACTTCCCCTATTGGTACACCAGAAAACATTCATACATTGGCCCAGCATCTTCGTCAGCCTCTATAATAACTCCTTCGACTTCCCGCTCACGCCTTCAAAGGAGATAGATCACACTTCCATTCTCCATTGTCATTTTCTTACATTAATTATTGGCCATCGCAGCTACCTTCCATTTCCTATCTCTTGAAGCTTCTGCCAACCTATCTCTGGAAAACTTACTCAGTATGCTTTGTCATTTGACCGCATGCTCCATCAGGTTCATTCTGGCTCTCATCCTATCTCTTAGTTATTTAGATATATTCTGACGTTTGGGATCAACGTAGTTGACCTCTTCAGTTACTTCTCTCCTATCTGCTCATTCATTACTTTGGCCGTTCACATGCCCTATTTTTCTCTGATAGAGGGAACTTTGGCTCCCTCCATTCATCTCATTAGGATTCTTGCATCCTCTTCTAGATTTATATAAAATGCTACATCCTTCAAATGAGCCTCTCTTCGATTATAAAGTTCTTCCTTATTGCTCGTATAACTATCTCAGTCCCCTTCACGTTTGCCTTACCAAATTGGTGGTATATTAAAGGAACTAAGCCATGGTTATGCATCCACACCCTTCCTATCAAGATATGGTAGGAAGTTTCTTTCTCAATCATATGAAACTTGATGTGTGAAGTGAGATCCTCCATTACAATCCCCACATTTACATAACGAATTGATTTGGAGGACTGGTTGTCATAACCAGAGATCACTAAAGGCATTGGTATCAATCTTGCCTCAGAGATGTTGGAATCGTAGAATGAGTTGATAGGAATAATGTTTATGGATGATCCCACATCCATCAGAGCTCTCATAAAGCTCGCCCCATAGATACTTATCCTTATGTATAAGGGTCTGTTCTGGTTAACCTTACAGCTCTATCGCCATTGTTGAAAGTCACTTCGGACGGGAATTTCCTCACTAACCTAGCCATGGTCCTCCTCCATCTCAGCGATGGAATTACATTCTTTCATGCAATGTATTGCTTAGGTTATCTCCAACCTGCTCTCCTTCATCATTCCCACCTGATCGAAGAACCACTGTGATATAGTATTGTCTTCTAACCCTTGGTCTACTTGCTCGTTATCAAGGTTATACACATGCTCAACATACCTTGTACTTGCTTCGTCATAGGATATTACAACATTAACCATCCCTCTCGTGTATTCTTCTAACGCTTCCTTAAACTTTTCTTGCTCCACCTCTAGTTCCCTATCCTCCCTCTCAACTTCTTCATCACAAAAAACTACCAGGTTAGCTGCATGTGTCGGTAGTGGGTTATTGTTAACGTTCTCTTGAGGGATCTGCAAAGTACCCACCTTCATATGATTGCTTACGATCTTTCTAAACATAAAGCAGGTCCCCATTGGATGACCAATATTCTGATGGATCTGGAATGATTTGGTATTAGCTCTCACTTCTGCTTCTAGATCCATAATTGGAGTATCTTTAGGCTCATAGATTGTCCTACCTTGCACCATGGTGTTGTACCAACTGACGGCCTCTTCAATGGTACAAGGCAATGGTGGTTGATTCTCTTTATCTCTTCCAAACTTCTTCTTATTGTCCTTCTTTGTCTACTTAGCCCCATCTCCTCTATCGGCGTATCCCACTCATGGGGGATGGCCACATCCTACAACGAGTTGTACTGGCTACCTAAATATTATAGGCACCACTATCATATTTGGACATACAACCAACGAGATGTTTCTTGCTGTTTTTAAAAATACCACAAAGGTTCCTTCACGCATTTTGTTTATAATATGATATATGTACCCCGGGAGCAAACCTTCAGCACAAATCTAAAGCGGTTTCGACTCCTTATCCTCCTCCCTCATGTCGAGGGACCTTTCTCTAAATCTTCGGATGTATGCCACCATCTCCTCTCCTGGTTGTTGCTTCTCCCTACCCAGTTATGTCAACGTAAATTTATCTTCTGGGAAAAAGAACTTCTGGACAAAAAGAATGTGCATCTCCTCCGACATTGAGACACTCTTCAGCGCCAAGTGAGAGTACCAAGTATACGCTTTATCAGTGAGGAATTTAGAAAACTCCCTCAATCTTAACTTTTTATTGTTGCAATGGGCCACCAAATGCTTAATAAATCACTTGATATGCGCATTTGGGTTTCCTCCTTTCCCTATTTATTTATCAAAGCTAAGAGGAATGTAATCATTCGGGTAAGGTTCCTCGTTGTATGCTTCAGGATAGGGAGTGTGAAAATCATCATATATTGATACTACCTCGCTGGCTAGCAGCGAAGAAGCTGCTATCATCTTTAATATTTATTTTTGCATATCCTTCCTCATTTCTTCTAAGGCAGATGCATGGGTTTTCTCGAGCGTTGGAGAAAAGGGCTTAGGTGAGATACCTGCCACACATAGGGTACCCACCGTTGGGTCAGGGGTGGGAGTAGTGTTCGTGGGGCATGTCCCTTTGGAGATGCGCTCGTTGGGGCTATCAAAGCCTCCAATTATGTTACGAAAGAGCTGGGGTCTAGCCCCCCTCCAAAAGTTATTGCAGCTATAGGAGTCTATAAGAACTCAAAGAATTTTCCCATGAGAAGGACCATCTATGCCAATCCCGCCACGACATTAGTAGAAGCCTGTGTGATCATTGGGATTCTAGTTGCCCTTTGAACGTAAAGGAACTCTAACTAAGGTACCCCATCCCTGGAAGCCTCAAGCTACCTCATCGCTTGTTCCTCATTTATATAAATAGCATCAAAGTCAAGGGTACAGTTAACGTTATCTTGCGCCATACTTCTAAAAGAATGCCTCCCCAGCGGAGTCACCATAGGTATGGTAATAAACGATAACCCAAATACTCTTAACAAAGATAAATGAACACACAATATTGTATATAATAAGCACTCAAATTGAACTCACAAATCCCTCGTGTATAACTCAAATGATAATAAAGGAAACTCATATGCAACTCATTCAAAGGGAGAGAGAAGTAAGCACCGTAGATACACCTTGATAGGCAACCAACACATCGATAGCCACTCATATATCTCTGGTTAGCTATTAAAATCTTCACAATAAATGACAATTGTGGGTCAGTAAACTCTATGGTTTGTCATAACTCCTCTCTTTCAATATGTCTTTCTCTTTTTAGAAAAAAAATTTGTCTTCTCAGAAATGGTTGAGGACAATAAAAAGCCCCACACTTTTCCCTAGATGTAATGATCCTTCATAGTGTGAAACACCTCCCCCTCACACTTTACATCACAAGCATTAAATGCCTGATGGGTTATCACACCCTACGTCATAATCGTTAAATGTCGGGGCATGCCTTTTGCTTATAAACTGTGCACCAGAGGGTGTCGCAACAGTGGTGGCTCACTAAACCATTTGACAGCCCCAATACCACAGTGGTTTACTCAAGTTTTAATTGGACAATGTGTAGTTGGCTATTGACATCACCTAACGTATATGTGACCTTTGGTAGAGGGGTGTTTGGATCAAATCTCAATATACGATGGAACTCAAGGTTACTCTGCACAAGGTTCCACGATAAAAGGTCTCTCAGTGTTTTTTTCCAGGTGTACCTAAGATGGCTAAGACAAGCCTTAACGCTGTCTAACTTCTCAATCCTCCAAACCAAGTTCCTTTGAAGTTCCCACGGCGAGGTCATGCGATAGAGCATGTGAGCTCTCCCAAGCCCTGCCAGGCCTAGTCTCTCGCTAGTATATTTTGACCTCACACTCAATATTACAATCGTTACAGCATTACACTCATTGTAATTAAAAGATATAATTTGACTAAGTGAGGATGAAAGATAAAGAAAAGCTCTCTCGGAAAGTTTCCTCACTGAGCTGCATCATTAAGCTTCCTTGCTGGGCTGCTTTATTGAGACACCTCGCTGAGCTGCTTCGCTGTGTAGCGTCGTTGTCTTCATGTTGCTTCCTTCTCTTGAGTCTCTTATGTTAGTTGGGGGAGCTCTCTCTAATTCAGAGATTACCTTCATAGGTAAATAAAGGAATCATCTAGGGTTACATTTTGACCACTAAAATTGTGAGTTAAAGCAACAAGTATCCTCTTCTCTAAAAGGAACATGCAAAGACTATCCCCATCAAAAGTCTCCATAAAATATTCTTCACCACCCTCATATTCAAACCCCTTCCAATTTCCCCCATAATGAATCACAATATCTCGAATATGATATGTAAGTGGGATCCATTCAACACTAACAACACTGACATTAAAACAACAAAGAAACAAAGGAAAATAAAAAATATCAAAATCCCTAAAGAACATGTAGAAACCCTAAATAATGACCAATAATTGAAACAAATAGAACAAATAACAACAATAATAGGGGAAATACTCACAATGCTCTTCTGAACAAGAGAGAACGAGGTCTTATTCCTTCATATAACTGTTCATACTCACTTGAGCTATTAGAATCAAAACCATATGAGCCCGATCTTTTGTCATCTTCAAACACAAAGCCATAATGATTGAAAACGATAAGAAAACACAAGTTCGGATGAAGGAATGGTGAGGGTCAGATGAAGTTTTTTTTCCTGCCAGTGAGAGAGTGGAGTGATAAAGTGAAGTGGGGGTTGCGTGTTGTCATAATTGAATGATGAGGGTATTTTGGTCATATAAAAACCTTGGGGGTAAAGTTTAATTTTGAACTAGCGAGTCTAAGAGAGAGTTAGAAGTTTGTTAGTTTTTTAGAAATTATGTGTAAAAAATTATAAGACAGGATGTTATCTCAGATATGACTAGCATGAAACCCATGCGATGCGCAGGCGTTTTATATAAAAACTCCGTAAAATTTATTTCAAATGGTTTTAATAATATAAATAGATAATAATTGGTACCATTTGTAAATATGTTCTTCTTATTATTTTATGTTGAGTATTCAATTAGTTTATACCTAGTTACTTAAGCAACATTAACAACGAACTATTATTTATAATCTTAGATTCCTAAAAATTAAAAATTAAAATGTAAAAGGAGCATCATCAATGAACTCTGCACTTGTTGACACAAAAATCACTAAAAAATATTAATATGAAAAATAATTGCATACAACTAAAAAATTATGTATCCATGAATTACTAAAAATTAAATGACTAATAGTAAAGAAAATAAATTTTACTACAAATACTTGTTTATTGTATGTAAAATAAAACTGTTAAAAGTGTTATATGTTAGAATATCAATGGTATCACCACATAAACAGTAAACCCGAAAGCCAACAGTGGGTAAAACTAATTTATTGTTATAAACTCATATTTTAAAACAGTTTTAGACGTATACATATGAATCACTAAAAACAAACCAACAACTATGGAAACATAATGAAATTTTGAGAGTTATTAATTATGAACAAAAAGAATTTACCTCGGACGGGAGAAGGGTCAAAATTGATTATTGGCAGAAAAATAAATAATTCTTAAAAAATTTGCCGATAGATAAATGTTAAAAAATAATGAATTAAAATAAAGTATTTACCTGAAAGATAAGAAGCGTAGAATGATCATGGGAAATTATTAAAGCCCTTTATCGAGCTTCAAATATAAAACGATAAATATCAAGACTGAGTAGATAGATCATAAATAGATAAACAATGGTTCTCACAAAAAAATAAACATTATAGAGAAAAACGTTAAAAAAGTGGACAAAAAATGTAATGTAAATCTTCATATAGAAAACGAACGTGAAATCATAACACAAAAGATTACACTAATGGGGGTAAATATAACTATTGTGACCCATGTATAAATTGAAACCCTAATGGAGTTGCTATAGAGAAATCAATGTTGCCTAGCGTAACTTTAAACGACTTGTAAAGATCTAAATATATCCCACTTCATACACTTATTATTTATACTATAAAAATTTAAGAAAGAATTTTAAAAGTGTAAAAATGGAATATGTGTTAGAATGAATACACAGAGTCAATGTACGAAAAGAAAATTACAAAGAGTATATTTTCATTTTCAAGGAAAACATACT
This sequence comes from Sambucus nigra, assembly GCA_949130495.1. NCBI lineage: Eukaryota > Viridiplantae > Streptophyta > Magnoliopsida > Dipsacales > Adoxaceae > Sambucus > Sambucus nigra. The sequence goes on along the minus strand of OX422223.1, from coordinate 257,622,400 downwards.
AACAATCTTAAATATAACAACTCTCTTGGAAATCAAATTGTATAAAGATGAGATCCCACGTGGACTACCTTATTGAGTTTGAGCATCAAAGCCTCATTAACAATTATGCCTATAAATAAATTAACATGTAAATTAAATTTTATTTAAATAAAACATTGAGATATATGGGGTATTACAATTGATTATGTGGGGTGATTAATTCTTTGATGTTTCATTTTAAAAAATATAAATTGATGAGATAATTTCTTTGATGTTTCATTTAAAAATATACAGCCTTGCCTCGTAAAACACAAAAGTAAAAAATATTGTTTGGAAGCCCTTAATATAGCTTCATAGACCAACAAAGACTTCATGTCCAAAGTTCAAAGAAACAAGAAAAAGAAAAAAGGGTCGAAATTTTCACTAACATTAATGTTAGACAAAAAAACGTTAGTAGATAAATTAATGTGCTAAAAATTTGATTTGTTAGATATTGAGTTCCACTTGATACATTTATAATATCTTTTAGTAGAACATTTTATACACAATTTGTTTACCTAATACAAAATTGACATCTTAAAATGCGGAATAAATAAATTTAAAATAACACGTTGTCATGAACCTTAATTTATCTTTTTTGATCTAGTTATAGTTACTCTCTCTCTCTCTCCCCTCCCCCCCTCTCTCTCTCTCTCTCTCTCTCTCTCTCTATATATATATATATATATATATATATATATATATATATATATATATATATATATATATATATATATATATATATATAAGTTAGAAAACTTATGTATGTCATAAGATGGAACTATGATGTCATCTAATATGAGTTTTTTCTGCAATACCCATTTTACCCTTGAAAATTTTAATTTTCCCCTATTTTAACACACTCTAATTTTTTCCCCTTCCCTTCAAAATTCAAACACAAGGGTACAATTATATTTTACCATTTTAGAGATTTGGACAACTGATCTTGAACCAATTTACCCATTTTTCTCTCTCTCAAAGCTTCTTTTATGCCCAATTTCTCATACATACTTCTCGCTCTCCCCCCTATTGTGACACCCCGACTAATTAAATACCGGGTAGCTACTCCTTTGTTAAATTAATTCAAAATGCCAAGTTGGCTCAGTCTATAGCATCACTGTCGAAAACATTTTTATTATTACTAACCACCTAGTATTTAAAAAGTAAGTTGCCAAATTTTAATTAAAGTCTGATTAACATGCAACATGTGTAAAGAAGAAATAAGTAACACCATTCACCATACTGAAGTAAAACGAATAACCATCACATAGTGTAAATAAAGTCTGGAGGAAAACTCCTCACTACAATCCCATACTGAAATAAATAACCGAATACTAAAACAATACAAATCATAGTCTGAATACTGTAATGTAAAAGATTTCTCTAATAGAAATGGGCAACATGCCCTACAACTGATAGATAGTGACTCTGGAATCCAAAAGATAGAAGTGTCTACAAGCAAATCCCTGTAGCTTCCACAAACAACTACAGCTCGTCACCTGAATGAGAATCCTATGCTTGGTGTCCCTGTGGCTGGGCACCTAAAATGGTTTTACAAGAAAAAGATTTGAAAAGCAAACGGGTCAGAGCCCGAATGTGGAGTTATATTTTAAAAACCTGCAAGTGCTTTAAAAACATTTAAAACATTAAATGCAAAGTACATGTTAGGACGTGCACTCACATGATATTCTCACCTCTCGTCTAACTGTGCACTCCTAACGCAAGTACCCATCTAGTGTGATACAAACTACTAGCTAAGTGACAACCTATCTAGCTAGACTATCATAGGTCTTACCCTTATTACTCGGTTCTATTAACATAATAACGCTCGTAATTAAGTAGGGGTTTAACGTAACTCAGATGTTCAATATGCAATATATATAACTATCAGTTAACTCGTTATACTTCTCGAAACAATACCGTAATTATATTCACATCATTAACATGAAGGTTCTCATTAATTAAGTGTATATTATTCACATCATAAATATACAATATAAGCACCCCGAGAACTAAGCTGTGGTGCACACATACTCTGCTATCCATCCCGGTACATCACGTACATAAGGATCACATATTCCGAATCTCTCAGGAATAGTTCAGATAACACAAATCACAAATAGTGGAGGCGAACACAGTCACAAAACATAGGTCACGCACATACCTATGCTCCTACGATCAACGGACTTATTAATATCCCAATAAGTCTTTCTATGACCTATATTCATCGAGATAACCAGTCTAAATCCGGGCAACACAAGGATTAGAGGGCCCTAAGCGAACGCAAACCTCCCGTGATAGCAAGTATGGTAGGTATGTCATACACACAATTTATATACCAATACTAAGTAAACACACGTCTTAGTAATACCATAGTTTAATCGTAGTACATATCGCATTCTCGTACTAACTTATAATTATCACAATTTATTATTATTTCGGTTTATCATCATATGCGCCATAATCTATTCTCACGTCGTGGTAGACACTCACGTCTCAACCCAAACGGTTCATTGAATTAAATCTCTCGTATATAAATTTACTCCTCGTAATAACCCAAAAGTCCCAAATCTATCCTTACATCGTCAAGGAATGTTAACTCTACCCTCGAACCAGTTTACGGGGCTATAAAAATCAAAACAGTCCAAAAAGGATCAAACTGTCAACTCGTTAGAAGTCTCGTTCGAACGAGACTGTTCGAACGAGATCCCTCTGTCAACTCGATAGAAGTCTCGTTCGAACGAGGTTGTTCGAACGAGGTTGTTCGAACGAGATTCCAGTTCGTTCGAACGAACTGTACCTTCTAACGATATCTCTTTCGAACGAGATATCGAACGAAATCCCTTTTCGTTAGCAGCGACTGGTCAACTCATTAGAAGCTCGTTCGAACGAGTTCGTTCGAACGACCTGGGTAGGGGCTTCTAACGAACTACCAGATTCGTCCCAGATTTTCTAAGTTACGTTTCTCACCATTTTTAACACCTCAATCCTTCTCCAAAGTTCGTTCTAACAGAGTTTTAAGTCCTCTAATCATACTACAACATGCTAAGGTCATATACTAACATCTTTTAATACATTAATGCATCCTAAACATCATTAAATCACAAGATTTTATACTATTCCCCAATTTTATCAAGAACATGAACCCTAGATTTATATCATCATCAAATACCAGAATTTAATCCGTTTTAATTTCTTCTAATCACAATTAACATGAGAGAAATCATCTACCTATCATTGTACATGCAATTCTCTTCAAAATTTTCAAGTTCTAAACTCCAAACTACATGGGTTTTCATTCATCTTTCAAGAACAATTAAAATTCCTCAATTTCTAACATGGAAGAGACATTCTCTGAAATTAAATGGAATAAAGTCACTTGCCTTGGTTCGATTTCTAATTTTGGTGTAGGTTTGGTAGAACTTTTCTGCAGAATTTCTTCTCTCCAAGCTTCCTCTCCAATGGTGGCTTAAGGTGGCTAGGGTTTTGATTTGGGAACTTAGAAACCTCTCTAATAACCTACGTAGCCTTCTAGGTTAATATGGTTTGGTTAATGGGCTTAGTGGGTTAAATCCACATCAGATTAAAACTCTAATTTTCGTCACTTTTAATTCCTCAAAATGTAAAATTACCAAAATACCCTTTATGATGCCGGTATGGCCTAAAAATACCCTGGAATCCAAACTACACCCCCGGGTAGTGTTTTCTGACTATCTCGACCCTTCCGGACGCATTGGCGCACTCAAAATGACCATACGCTTTATAGATTTTAAATTCACTATTATAATCAAAATATTACACCGTGACGCGGCGGTCCCACGCGTCTCAACAAAATTTCTAAAATGCCGTATATAAATCTCACGACAACTTTTATCATACCAAATACATATATCAAAACATATATGCACATAATCAAATACCAACTCGCATCTCGTTAGTATTTATAACCCGGATTAATTTCCAATTAATATGCATTTAATTAATTAATCCCAAAAATAAATATAGTCAAAAGTACGGGGTATTACACCTATCTATCTATCTATCTATCTATCTATCTATCTATCTCTGCAACGATCCACCGTCATTCTTCACCACTATCCCGTCTTCTAACTCGACTTTTTTTGCAGATCGAAACCTAATGAGGTATTCTACATTTTTCATTTATTTTTTGTTTTAAAAAACTTTTTTTGGGTAGATCAAAACCTAATCAGGTTTAACGTTTTAAAAAATTATGTTTGAAGGTTCACTAATAGGGTAAACTTGGGTGCAAGCATTGTTTCTTCAAATTTCTGGCATTTTGGGCTCGAATCTTTAACGTATTATGTTCTCTCTCTCCCTCTCAGTTGTGTATTCAAAATTTCTGGCATTTATTCGTTGCTTTGGTGGTTTTCTTTATCTCTCTTTTGTTTTTACTTAATGTTTTACTTTGTGGTGTGTTTTGGGATTTTGCTATTTCTATCTAGGGTTTGGATATTTGATGATGTGGTTAAAAAGATTGAACCCTATTTTTTTGTTTTAAGATATTTGGTCTTCAAGGCATCTTAAACTCTCATTCTTTGTATTATATTTGGGCTATGATTATTATGGTTCAAATAGTCCTTAGGATTTATTGGAATTTTCATTTATTTTGCAGGTTGGGTTCAAAATCTTCGAGGTACAGTCTATAAAGAGGTAAGTTAATGTAATCTGAAATAAAAGAAAATATAATACTACGAGTAGGTTGTTTGATTATTTGTTCATGTTGGGGTATCATAAGAAAATTTACAGTGTATTGATATCTTATGGAACACTTAAACAATAGGTTGCCATTGTTAACATATTTCCTTTTTGTCCTTAAAACATTTTATAGTGTTCTGCCTAGATGATAACAGTTTTTGTTTTGCTTATGTTTGTGCTTTGAATTTAGTTTTGCTAACATTTGCTAATGTAAGAGTTGTTATATTAATTATACATTTTTTGCATAGAAATATCAATTAAAATGGCGGTGTTTTTTAAACTTTGTGTTTGTATGTTCTGAATTGATTCATTATCTTTAGGTGACCTTTGTTTCTCTAAACTTATCACCTCACTAATTTTTGGGTGTGACATTTGATTTAGGTTTCATTTTATCCTATAGTGATTTATGTAGTTGCTGAAGAAGAAATGATTAAACACTCTACAGCGTATTAAAATTTTTGTGTTACTTTTTGAAGTGACTGGTTCACTAGTAGGTTTTTAAAGTGATTATTATATTTAAACTGTGTGACATTTGATCCTGTTGTGTTAATTCCTCCTAAACTAATGTTTGTTAACCAATAGGTTTATTGGATAGTACATTTAATTTTAATTAATTGTATAGGAAGTTGTTTAGGATATAACTTATTCAATGTCCATTTGTTATTACATGTTTTTTAACTGATATCTTAAATTTTTACTATATGTGGTTTTAGTTCATAAAGTAGAGTTGTGTTAGTTTGTGTGTGTGTGTGTGTGTGTGTGTGTGTGTGTGTGTGTGTGTGTGTGTGTGTGTGTGTGTGTGTGTGTGTTGAATGTCTTCGATGTTGTATTCATGGAAAGTATTTTTTGTAATTTGGTGTGAATCATGTTGTTAATTGCTTAATGTTTGATAAAGACTCCAATTATTGTCGGTTATGTGTAATATCTTTCTTATTTCAGGTGTGGAATCATATATAAGGACCTGAAATTGTCACCAAGCTTCGGCTTCAGTAGGTGATCACTATTCATACTGTCATCCTATTTAAGTATGCGTAATGTTAATTTCTTAATGTTTAATTAAGCATCATCATATTCTTGTAGTCAGTTATGTGTAATTTCTCCCTTATTTCAGGCATGGAATCACATATAAGCAACTATTTCACTTTTATACTCAATAAGATGTGGAATCAATTATTCTCCCTCCATTTCACTGTTATACTCTATTGTGTATCATTTGAGCGCATCCAATTACTTTCACTTCGAAAAGGAGTACTGGTCAATTTCATAAAAAATCATGTATTTATTTATTAGTATCTTTCTTATTATTATTATTATTATTATTATTATTATTATTATTATTATTATTATTATTATTATTATTATTATTATTATTATTATTATTATTATTTTCTCTTATCAGACAATAACTATTATAGATACTAAACAGAGTATACAAGATTTCAGACTAAACAAAGTATACTAGATATCATATTTCAGACTAAATAGAGTATACTAGATATCATACTATTACTATTATATATAACTGTTAGAACTCTGTTTAGTATCTTATTAAACTAAAACAGAGTATACTATAGATGGGAATAAATGGGTCTTGAAAAGAAATAAATTGGGATAGAGAAGAGATAAGAGAACAGACCAGCTTAAAACCATTTCTGACAACAGCGGCATCTTTAGTACACTTGGTTATTAGAGGTTAGGTATCGAGTTAGAGTTTCACTTTTTATTGTAGGTACAATTGAAATTAATGTGAGTTTATTATGACAGCTCCATGGGTGTTTGACTGTGTCAAAGTGTGAGTACACTTGGGGGGTGTCGAATCAGTTTGATATTAGTTATTGTGGTTATCATACTTCTTGTGCCTAGGGATCTCACTCATCTTTGTGATGTGTAGCCGTTGTCGTGTACTGCAGTTGTGCATTATGGGGAAGTTTCGTGTTTCGCTGCTAGGCTGCTTACCATTGAGTACATGGACTTGGCTGAACATGTGAGTATTTATTAAACCTTATTTAATAATTAGACAATTGCATGTATTGGATATATATTTTTTATTGTGTAATTGATTCCAAAATTCAAAATTTAATGAAACAGTCCCTGTAAGCTCTGAAGAAGATATGTCAAGAACACCCAACTGTCTGATTGAGAGCAGGGGAACTTTATAGTAGTGCTTTTGTATCTTAACTTCTTCTCTACAGGAGTTCAAGTAACTCAACTTTGATCAGGAATTGTAGTGAAAATCGTCAATTATGTCTCTTCAAGTAATATTGATTTATTTTCATATGATTTATCAGCGAGTTGCATTGTATACTGCTACAAATATGTGCAAGAAACTTCCATCCAATACAACTGACTTTGTGATGGAAGCAATTCCATTGTTGACAAATCTTCTTTAGTATCATGATGTTACGGTGAGCCCACAGCTGATATGTGTTTTCTCTTCAGTATCATATGCATCTGATATGTGTTTTGTTTTCAACGCTAATGTGTTTTCTTTGGATAGTCACTGATTTGTATACATTTTATTTGTATACATCTGATATGTATACATCTGATATGTTTTTTCTTTGGATAGTTAGCATCTGATTTGTATACATCTGATATTTGGTTTGTACTCAGATTTGATTTGCCTTCACAATAGATGTAATACCCCGTATTTCGGAATATTTTATTTAATTAAATTGGAGAATTAAATGAGAAAATATGACTTAATTTAAATTACGTAAGAGGAGTAATTTAATGAGATTTATTAAAAATGGTAATTATGGAATATTAATCGAGAGATAGATACCAATTTATATTGCCTCATTATATTTACTTAGTGCGAGTGGTAAATAGTTACTTAACACGTGTAGACCGTGTTGGGGTGAGAACGAGTAATATTTTTAAGTGACTCAAATGATAATTTAGAGGTCACAAATGAGTCCGAAAGGGTCAAAATAGTCAAAATAGTATACTTGGGAGTACTAGTTGAGTCTCGGGGTAATTTTGGACTAAACCGAGACCGTTCGTGGGCATTTTGGTCTTTTAAGAAGAGAGGGTATGGAGACCTAAGAATTTGAGAGCCTTTTATCAGCCGTATGAAAGAGGGGTTAGGGTTAGAAAACCCATGTAAACACCAATACCATTATAGAGAAGTAGAAAACCATTCTCATGTCTTCAAAAGATGCTTTTGAGACGGTTGGGTTTGGATCATGCACCCTAGGAGCCAAAGGAGGAAGGATTGAAGAAGAGAAGCATCAATCCATCATCAACTCCACGAAATTATATTCCCTCTGTCAAGGAAAGTTGTTTATTGCAAAAATTATAAAGTTATAATACCCATTTGTAGGGTTTTTGAGTAGTTTTGTTAAATCAATATCTTGATAGGAGAATAATGATATTTATACATGTTGGGATAGGAATCGCGTGTAGAATGATCTAACACATGTAGAGGATTAACATTCAGAGTAGACTTGATGATTTTTTCGGAATAAAATCTGGGTTTTGAATGCATATATGGGAAGAACACCATAACTAGGGTTTTAAGAAATTCTGGATTTAATTCACTATTTCTTTAAAGGAATTGGGGTTTTGATGTATTTGACACATTAGAAATTGTCCTAGTATATGTGGAAAAATGTTAGGATCATTGGGTCGAAGTTTGGTGAACTATAATGAAGTTTGGAGATTTGTTAATGGAGGAAGAGGTTAACGAAGAAGACGAACTGCATCTGTCCCTGCTCAATCGATCGATTGACCTCGAATGTCGATCGATCGTCTAGGTCGATCGATCGAACCCAGTAGTCGATCGATCGACGTAAGCTATTTTTCCTGAATTTTTCGTGTTTAAGGTTTCTTTGATTTTTGGGAATGAATGGGTATCCTAAGATTTATATTATACTTATATGGGAGTGAGAATAAGAGCAGTAGGTATATTGTTGAGGTCCGATAAGGCCATTGGGTGTAAGGCTTGGATTATGGACTGACGAGAATAATCCGATTTAGTAGAGTACCGGGGAATTCAGAATTGAGTTACGAGGCGAGGTAAAGTCAATTCAAGTAATATACCAGTAGGGTAAGTAATAACTACTGAAATTATATGTGAGGGGTAACTAGGACCCTTAGAGTTGTGAGAATACTCAAATAAATGCGATTAATGAGATAAATCATAAAGCGAATATTGTACGGTAGATATAAGAGATTAAAATATTACGTACGAACATAATTAATAGGTCGGGCATGTACCTCCTGAATTATATGATATTTTAGGTCGAGAGAAGTATACCCAAATTAACTATGTTAGGGTCGATGAGATATTCCAAACTAACATAGGGTTATTATATGTTTGGGGTCGATGTAAAATGCCTAACCAAACCTTTGAACTAGTGGCGTGATGAAAGAGTTCGTGCCAAAATTTGTGTATATAAATAATTGGGGTCGATGTATCATTCCAAACCAAATCTTACTTGGGGTCGATGAATAATTCCAAACCAAGAGTCCTTTATGTGTGTGAAAAGGACAATATAGTAATGACTGATATTTAGTATATATTGTGTGTGAAATATATACTTGATGATATTCTACTTCTGTGTATTAGTAAATTGATATATATATTATGTATTTAAAGATACATACCGAACTGGTAAGTTAAGTAGTGAAACTTAATTACGAAACGTAACGTTAGATAGAGAATATCTATTTAGTAATTTAAGTAGTGAAACTTAATTACAAAAGTGGGAAGATAGAAATCGTGATAATTGTAGAAATTTAGTAGTGAAACTAAATGAGAAGTTTGGAAACATAACGTAGGTGAAATGTTACTTGAGTATTAATTAACCTTCGCGAGATGTTAATGAAATGGATGTACTGTGTGGGCGATACGCGGACTTAACTATAGATAAGTTCAGATGATTACTTAGTCCTAGTTAGCTTGGAAGATATGGCTAGGTAGGCTAAGTGTAGAACGTTAGGTGTGCACAAAAGTTGAGGGGTGACTAAACTCAAGAGAGTGTACGAGAACCTAACATGTGTAATCAATAACTGCATTTTATATTGTGATAAACGCTTGTTAAATATTTTCAAAATGTTTTGAGTACTAACTCTTGCTATAAAATATTTTCAAAACCTTTTAGGTGTCCAGCCACAGGGACACCATGTATGATGATTTCATTCCAGGGAATCGAAGCTGTAGCACAGTGGATGCTTACAGGATTTTAAATAGACGATATCTCTCATTCAGATCTAGTGCAGGATTTCACACTATTCTTTATATGAACTTGTGGTCCGGTATCAGTCTCAGATGTTTAGTTTCAGACTAGTGGTTGTTCTACTATTATTTTGGGATTTTAGGTATTACTCTTATTCTTTTGTACTCACACTTTGTTGATTGGGTTATAGTACATGTTTATTTTTATACTTTTTTCCGCATGGTTGATTTATCTGCTTTAAGAAAGATAAAATTTGGCACCGGCCAAATTTTTACTTAGGGGATTAGTAATTAAAAAGTTTTCGACAGTGATGCTAAGAATAAACCATTTGAGAAACCTGTTTTAATATAATAAATGCCTGATCACCCGATGTTTAATTCGGCGGGGTGTCCCAGATGGTATCAGAGCATCAGGTTCTAGTGTCCATAGGATCTGTACGGCTTACTACGTTTTCAGTGTATCGTTTGATTGATATAGAGCCCTATCTTAGGATTGTTGTAATCCTCTACGTACGTAGTTTATGTTCTCCTGCTATTTAGTAGATATAGTGTTATATATACGAGTTCGATTGTGCATGGTACGTCAAACATGGCAGTAGGACCAGCTTTGGCGTTTGAAGAACTGCAGGAGGGAGGAGTTCAGCATGAAGCATGGGGTGTTTGAGGATGGTAATCATAGGAGAGATGACCGTTGTCGAAGTCACTCATAGTGTGTAATGGAAGTAGATGCTGCAAGAACTATTGGGGCATATCAGACATTTTTCTAAGTACCGCGAAGACAAAGGGTGAGGCTAATCTTAACCCGCCCAACACAGTGATAATGGGAGAAGGTCTGAAAGATCTTGGAAGAGAACAACCGTGAAAAATTTGATAAAACGGTGACTGTGCATGTTAACCAATGGAAGTAGAATGTAGAGAGGTTTTGGCATTTAGGATAGAGTAGAAATACTCAGAAGTGAAAATTTGAGTAAAATTTTTGGAGGCAACGTCGTTGGGATACCAGTCACCACATCCGGACCAAGGGTCAGTATACAAATAGAGGGACCTTACGTAGAGTTTAATCGCAAATTCTCCAATGATGGTTCAAAAGCGAAGTGAATGGAAATTTCTGAACCCATCACGTGAAAGCCTAGTAGAGACCAACTGCAAAAAAGAAATTTATCTGTCGAAGTGAACTGGTACCTGATGAGATAATTACAAGGGAAAAAGAGACCTTAAGAGAATGGACTCTCGAGTTGTCGTTCGCAATTTTGGTAAAACTCTTCTTGGACGACTTATGTGTATGAAGGTAGTATGGCTCTTCTTACAAGGTTGAGGTAAATGCTCCTAGGTGGGCGGAGCTAAAAGAGTTTAAGGATTTAGTCAAAGAGTAAGACTGAATGTAATGGGGCTACTACAAGCCATAACTGGAAACCCACTAAGGGATTCATTGATTTGATCCTAAGTCGGGACTGTTAAGTCTAATAGTGCGTTTCTTGGTCAGCAAAACTAAGGGAACCATGATGATAGTGTTAAAAATCAAGGCTGCCAAGTTCGAGAGGAGGAATACCCTAAACCAGTCGATGTGGCCTGGAATAAGGGGATTTATGAAAAGATGTCTTATGTGGGACGTAAGACCACGCGTGTTGATCTTCTCCAGAGTTATTTAAGGGAATAATAACTCCAATAAGTTTTTCATTTTTGTAAGGACAAGCGTATAATGTCTGGGAACCATTTGAACCACCAGTGCAATGGGTAAGAAAGTACATGAGTTTTATCCTCAAGTGAATGAGGTAATTGAGGATGGCTCACCTGAAAGAGGGTCAAGCTCGTATTATTCATCAGTATGTTGGAGACTCCAGAGATTATGGATGTCTCATAATGATTGTTCCCGGTGTATAGGGACTTTAATGATGTGATTCAAGGTATATCGTATGACCGCTGAGCAGAGAGATCGAGTTCGTTGTTATGATTAGTACTAAGGACTTAGTGATAGTATAAGTACAGTGCCACTTGACTCCTTTAGATATATTGGTGTATGGTCACACATATTGTCGAGGAATGAAATTTGAGTATCTCGACTATGTGTTGTTCCAATAATGCTCAGTAAGAATGCATGGAGAGAAGTCCATTTCTTTAGTTCGGTTATGAAAGGGGATGCGACTAAATTTTTATGCACGTTAGGAGAAGAGACTTTATTAGATACTAGGGCATCAGTGGAACCGGTAGTGTTGTGGAGAAACACTGAAAGGCTTAGTTCTCCATGAAGGGATATGTGAGACTTTGGGGGAAAGAATTTGATTCTTAGTCTATAGGGCATTGAGAATACCAGCAAAATTGTAGTTACGCCATGAAGACAAGGCTAGAGTTGAGGAAAAGCATGTTACGAGTGCGACGTTTGTAATGTTTTTACAAATGTGCACGGGGAAAAGGGTGTATGGGCGGCCTAGTCAATTGGCTTTCTTAGTTATCCTAGATAGAGGGATGCAGAAAAATTATATTTCATAAGTGCGCCGATGGGGAAGTTGTGAGGCAAGGCGTATCGATAAAATGGATTGAACGTCATGGGAGATAGACGATCATCCAAGCTTATATGTGCTAAGAGAGCCAGCACACCTTATGGGATAAAAGTTGGTGGGAAGTCGTTCAAAAGTTATCTCTTGATTTGGGAGGCCTAACTGTTGTGAAGAAGTGATGCAAGGTGCTACCTAACTGAGTGTTTAGAGTGACTTATGCGTTACTAAAATGTTGATTCTTATAAAGTAAGCAACCCTAAAAGTGCGCCAATTATGAAGAGTGCACGGATTGTAAAGTATAATATACCCGGAGAGAAAGGGGAATAGAGTACCACTTAAGGAAAGATGACGTAAGTGGGAAGCGTTATTGAGGAAGAGACATAGTGGGATTGTCTCCAAACGCACCACTAGTTGATAGAGAAAGATGGACTTGAAATAAGCAACCGGAATGTGGTAGTGAACCTACGTTTCCAATGATGGAATGAGGAGACAGACTTATAAATTATTGATGGGCTGTGAACATCATAATTAAGCCAACATTTCATTGGGGTAGCGTAATGGGGTGACCGGGATGGATTAATATGTAGTTGAAAAGGAAGAGTGCACAAGTGCATGGTGCCTTTCTACATGGTTGTGAATCAGGATGAAATCCTAAAATTCCACCCTGTGAGAGATGGTGATAGAGTTTTATTTTGAGAATGTTGTGTCGCCTACGACTCAATGTTAGTGAGAAAGGATGATAATACGCCCTTACGATAGTGGAATTTTGGAGAAGCCCACTGATCAATTCATAGGTTGAATGTATACCTATATGAGCATATTAATAGGTAGTGCGAGTGACTATATGGAATGTACATAAGGATTAGGTTCGTGGGTACCTATTACGAACAATACATGTACTTTGAAGTGTGGTTCGAGGAGAAATTCCAAACTCTTAGTTCTTAACGCGTGATATGAGGACATTATATTGGGGTATGACATTTTAGAATATATGAAGTGTGAAATATATGGCTCACAAATTATCTACTCATGTGCGATGAGATATATATACTTATATTGTGCTCTAAGTGTGATTCCGAGACAATAGAACCAATCACTATTGGTGATTGAGGTGGGATTCCGAGCCAATAACCCCAAAAGTGTTATAAAAGGGGGGTGATTATAAAATAAGTGTTGATAGTATGTGTGATGTGTAAGATATATATACCTTATGATTTCCTACTTATGTGCGATAATAAGTATGCTTAAATTCTGTATTGGGGTCGATGATGTTCCGAACCAATACATGAAGGATCGATTTGGGGTCGATGATTTTCCGAACCAAATCGATGATAAATTTGGTATCGACGGAAGGTCTGAACCAACATATGCATTACGTTTACCTTGGGGTCGAGGGATTTTCGGACCAATGTAAATGATAGGATTATTGGGGCCGATGATTTTGTCGGACCAATTTCCCTTATAGTATATAGTGTGTGTGAAATATAAACCTTATAATATTCTACTTATGAGTGATAGTAGACACATAGATGTTATATAGAGAGATATACATCAAAAGGGTAAATTAAGTAGGGAGAAACTTAATTTCAAGAGTTAACGTTAGATGGGGAAAAATCTATGGAGAAATTAAGTAGTGAGACTTATTTATGATATATGCGGCATGGGTAACATGCGATAAGAGTTTATAATGAAGAAAGGCATGTACTTGGGGCGACCATTGCGATGATATGATTTGATTTTGGGTATTAGAGGATGCAGTGATGTTTAAAGTCCTTAGTCTTAATACCAGCCTCATCCTAATTTCGAGGACGAAATTTCTTTGTAAGGAGGGAAGTATGGAATACCCCGTATTTTTGAATATTCTACTTAATTAAATGGGAGAATTAAATGAGAAAATACGGCTTAATTTAAATTATGTAAGAGGTGTAATTTAATGAGATTTATTAAAAATTGTAATTATGGAATATTAATCGAGAGATAGATACCGATTTATATTGCCTCATTATATTTACTTAGTGTGAGTAGTAAATAGTTACTTAACGCGTGTAGACCGTGTTGGGGTGAGAATGAGTAATATTTTTAAGTGACTCAAATGATAATTTAGAGGTCACAAATGAGTCTGAAAGGGTCAAATTAGTCAAAATAGTATACCCGGGAGTACTAGTTGAGTCTCGAGGTAATTTTGGACTAAACCGAGACCGTTCAGGGGCGTTTTGGTCTTTTAACATGAGAGGGTATGGAGACCTACGAATTTGAGATCCTTTTATCAGCCGTATGAAAGAGGGGTTAGGGTTAGAAAACCCATGTAAACACCAATACCATTATAGAGAAGGAGAAAACCATTCTCGTGTCTTAAAAGATGCTTTTTAGACGGTTGGGTTGGATCATGCACCCTAGGAGCCAAAGGAGGAAGGATTGAAGAAGATAAGCATCAATCCATCATCAACTCCACGAAATTATATTCCCTCTGTCAAGGCAAGTTGCTTATTGCAAAAATTATAAAGTTATAATACCCATGTGTAGGGTTTTTGAGTAGTTTTGTTAAATCAATATCTTGATAGGAGAATAATGATATTTATACATGTTGGGATAGGAATCGCGTGTAGAATGATATAACATATGTAGAGGATTAACATTCAGAGTAGACTTGATGATTTTTTCGGAATAAAATCTGGGTTTTGAATGCATATATGGGAAGAACACCATAACTAGGGTTTTAAGAAATTCTGGATTTAATTCACTATTTCTTTAAAGGAATTGGGGTTTTGATGTATTTGACACGTTAGAAATTTTCCTAGTATATGTGGAAAAATGTTAGGATCATTGGGTCGAAGTTTGGTGGACTATAATGAAGTTTGGAGATTTGTTAATGGAGGAAGAGGTTAACGAAGAAGACGAACTGCGTCTGTCCTTGCTCGATCGATCGAACCCAGTAGTCGATCGATCGATGTAAGCTGTTTTACCCAAATTTTCCGTGTTTAAGGTTTCTTTGATTTTCGGGAATGAATGGGTATCCTAAGGTTTATATTATACTTATATGGGAGTGAGAATAAGACAAGTAGGTATATTGTTGAGGTCCGATAAGGCCATTGGATGTAAGGCTTGGATTATGGACCGAAGAGAATAATCCGATTTAGTAGAGTATCGGGGAATTCAGAATTGAGTTACGAGGCGAGGTAAAGTCAATTCAAGTAATAGACCAGTAGGGTAAGTAATAACTACTGAAATTATATGTGAGGGGTAACTAGGACCCTTAGAGTTATGAGAATACTCAAATAAATGTGATTAATGAAATAAATCGTAAAGCGAATATTGTACGGTAGATATAAGAGATTAAAATATTACGTACTAACATAATTAATAGGTCGGGCATGTACCTACTGAATTATATGATCTTTTAGGTCGAGAGAAGTATACCTAAATTAACTATGTTAGGGTCGATGAGATATTCCAAACTAACATAGGGTCATTATATGTTTGGGGTCGATGTAAAATGACGAACCAAACCTTTGAACTGGTGGCGTGATGAAAGAGTCCGAGCTAGAATTTTTGTATGTAAATAATTGGGGTCGATGTATCATTCCGAACCAATTCTTACTTGGGGTCGATGAATCATTCCGAACCAAGAGTCCTTTACGTGTGTGAAATGGACAATATAGTAATGACTGATATTTAGTATATATTGTGTGTGAAATATATATTTGATGATATTCTACTTCTATGTATTAGTAGATTGATATATATTATGTATTTAAAGATACATACCGAACTGGTAAGTTAAGTAGTGAAACTTAATTATGAAATGTAATGTTAGATAGAGAATATCTATTTAGTAATTTAAGTAGTGAAACTTAATTACAAAAGTGGGAAGATAAAAATTGTGATAATTGTAGAAATTTAGTAGTGAAACTAAATGAGAAGTTTTGAAACATAACATAGGTGAAATGTTACTTGAGTATTAATTAACCTTCGCGAGATGTTAATGAAATGGATGTACTGTGTGGGCGATACGCGGACTGAAGTATAGATAAGTTCAGATTATTACTTAGTCCTAGTTAGCTTGAAAGATATGGCTAGGTAGGCTAAGTGTACAATGTTAGGCGTGCACAAAAGATGAGGGGTAAGTAAACTCAAGAGAGTGTATGAGAACCTAACACGTGTAATCAATAACCGCATTTTATATTGTGATAAACGCTTGTTAAATATTTTCAAAATGTTTTGAGTACTAACTCTTGCTATAAAATATTTTCAAAACCTTTTAGGTGTCCAGCCACAGGGACGCCATGTATGATGATTTCATTCCAGGGACTCGAAGCTGTAGCAGAGTGGATGCTTACAGGATTTTGATTAGACGATATCTTTCATTCAGATCTAGTGCAGGATCTCACACTTTTATTTGTATGGACTTGTGGTCCGGTATCAGTCTCAGATGTTTAGTTTCAGACTAGTGGTTGTTCTACTATTATTTTGGGATTTTAGCCGATGCTTTATTCGGTATTACTCTTATTCTTTTGTACTCGCACTTTGTTGTTTGGGTTATAGTACATGGTTATTTTTATACTTTGTTCCGCATGGTTGATTTATCTGTTTTAAGAAAGATAAAATTTGGCACCGGTCTAATTTTTACTTAGGGGATTAGTAGTTAAAAAGTTTTCGACAGTGATGCTAAGAATGAACCATTTGAGAAACCTATTTTAATTTAATAAAGGCCTGATCACCCGATGTTTAATTAGGCAGGGTGTCACAACAAACTCCCGTACTTTGTATAGTTTTGATTCGGCATGACGTTTCCAAAGCATCCTCACATAATGATTGAAGAAAAATTCAAGTTGATGACTTTTACTTCTTCTTTTTGGAAGTACCACTGAAAAATCCTGAGTTAAAATTTCAACAACAACAACCCATCCCATTGTCAGTTCTTCAAATAACGCAGCTAAATATACGAGAGCAATAGAATGATCATCTGCTATACCACGTACCCATGTTGCCCATACCATCCTTATTCATGCTCTAAGTTGTTCTACACATGATGGTTTACACATAAAGGGACTATATTTTACCCCACTTCCCAAGAAATATAGAATATGTATTGCACATTATGATGATTCCGAACCATTACCAGTGATTAATGCGTGAAAAGTGTGCGCGTGTAAGTGCACAATCATTGTTTTAGTTTCACCGCGATAATACAAAAAAACCTAAGTTACGACTACACTTGCGATACAAGTATAACGGTAAGTCGAGTATCGAATCCACAGAGAATGTTCGATAGATCTTAATTGGTTTATTAATTCAGGAATAAACGTGAAAAAGGGTGATGTGTGAATGTAAATAAAATAAAAGAGAAGTTAAGTCTAAATAAAGTAAAAGCGAGGATCGGGATCACATCCAACCATACGGATCGAAACACTAATTAATTAGAATTTACGCTTGAGAGCAATTTAATCGAGCATTATCAATTAATCATAAACTTCACACAATAAGGAATTTAGGCCAAAGTTGCGTAAATAAACAATTAACCGAAAATTCGTCGCATGCGGATTAAATTCGAATTATCGCTTTAAACACTAAAGTTGCATGACAAAGAAAGTTAAACGCATAATAATCCAACTTTAATACGCGCGGGTTCAATTAAACGCAATTTTGCACGAAACCTAATTTTCGGAGCTCGGGGTCTGTTAATGGCGGAACGAAATCCCGACCCTATTTATCTAAGGGAAATACATGAATTAAACTAATTTATATTAATTAAACTAGGAAAGCAAGAAATAAAATAATTAAACTAATTAACAAAACATGGAAATTAATCTACAAAGCAAGGAAAATGAAGAACAAAACTATATTAAAGGAGATGATAGTGAATAGTTCAATCTTACAAAACCAAATGGATGTCACCCCAAGAAGAGAAGAAGATGAGCTCTCAAAACCAAACACTAACCTATAATGTCTTCTGAACTAAGTATATCTGATATTACAACAAAATTGGGTTATATAGTAAGTTGGAATAAAAGAAAAAAAGAGGGAAATATCTGCAGAAGACAGGGTATCGATCGATCGATCCCTTTGGTCAATCGATCGATGGCTGAAATCGTGGCAATATTCTAAAGGATCGATCGATCGATCAATCAGGCAGAATCAAGGCAGCCTACTGTGACACCCCGCCTAATTAACCTCGGGTGATCAGTCTTAAATTAAGTTAGATTAGGTTTCTCAGTTGGATCGTTCTTAGCATAACTGTCACCTTTTTAATTACTAACCACCTAAGTGAGAAAATTAGACTGGTGCCAAGTTTTATCTTTCATTAACTTAAATGAAACTCATGCGGAAATAAAATAACACAATAATCACAATAATCTAAAACAACCATGACAATTTATTAACTGACCGAATAAACCATCAGCCCAAAACCTAACAAATAGAAAATGAAGACAAGTAATCAATCTCAACATGTCTAGCAAAAATTTAAATGAACTGTGAGCAACATGCTCAAAATAATTGATAAGAAGTCTCTATACTAGGAATGAAAGAATGAGGCGTCTATCAAAACTCCCGCAACATCCACATATGCAGCAGTAACGGATCCCTGAAATAGAGTAAAGCCGGGCGTCCTTGTGGCTGGACACCTAAAAGGTTTTTAAAATTTTTATAGTAAGGGTTAGTACCCAAAAACATTTGAAAAACACTTAGCAAATGATTAACTTGCAGTAATAAGTAAATATGCATGCTCTCCATATTTTAGTTAGTGTCGCACTCCCTTGAGGGCATCCTCACCCCTCCTCTAATGTGCACTACTAACGCCTTAAATAAATTCACCTATTTCTTCATCTTATGACTAGATAAATTATAAAACCCCTTGCAAAAACCCTACTCTAACCGAGTATGCCTTAATTGTGATTTTTAAGTTATTATTATCATCAACTTAATTAAATCATTTCCCTTTTTAATTTAATATAACTTCCACATCTTTTATACATATAATACAACTCATGTTTTGTATTAATTTTCTCATATATAATTATATACTCAATCATATTACGATATTCACAAGCATACTGAAATAACATTTAATAATAATATTTCCCCCGAATAAAGTCTCACCGGGTATAAATCCTCTAAAGTGCTATCCCACTAGGTATATTCACATAACCTAGTTAACGCAAGTTAGAATCGCTCACTAACTTGGTTAATACATAAATGTTGGAGGCGGTCATATTCCTTTCCTGAAAGTGAGATGCCCCTCACCCATATAACGGACGCTATGATCTGGGATTATACTCGCCCTACTCCTCAAGCTAGGGGATTCATCCACTATGCGCAACCTCCCCCTATATCACTAGAGTATATATATATATATATATACATATATATATATATTAATGCACACGTCGTGTATATATACTATCACACACCGTATATATATAAATATAAAATATCCCGGCTACACCGTGCACTAAGTCTGTGACGCAAGCCTATTACATTTTATTTTGAGTTTATGGCCCAACTCTAATTATTAATTAATTTGCACATTAATTTCTTTTGGTATCGCCCCAACCAATATATTCGTACTTACTCGCGTGGCCCGAAATAATACCACATGAGTCGAAATGCCCGACTCTAAATTATTTAGCGTTTACCTAAATAAAATTTACATCTCGGTATCGCTCAACCATTATTCCTGAACTTGTCTACTACATCCGTATTTAATCATTTTGAACAAACTTTCCAAGGATTAACCCTAGTGTGACACACCTAATTTCCTCCAAATCCTAATTAATTTTAATCATGATGTCACACCAAGTCGCCCTCAAATCCTAATTAATTTTCATTCACAATTAATTAGATTTAAACCCATGTATTAATCACTCAACAATTAAGGCATGGAAGAATTTATATTTAATTTCCCTATATATTAAACACTGGGCCAACTGTCAAAGTTTCCGGACCATCGATCGATCGATCAGGTCCTCGTCTTCCCCGAGTTGGCTGTTTCAGCCATGGACGCACACCTCTAAACTCTAGTTTCTTCTACACTGAAAACCAAGCTTTCCCATCGACAATAGACCTCAAAAACCTTATGAGGAACCTCTATAAAGTCCAACAACATGAGTAAATTCACTTTCTCTACTGTTTTTCCCAGTTGGGGTAAAATTCCATTTAATCTTTAACCCATTTAAACATCAATTCCTTGACAACAAATTCATCTCCAATTCATCCGGGTTTACACATTTTATCAGATACGAATATACAACTCAGATTATATATGATTTTCTAATCAATTTAGCAATCAGATTCATGGTTTACAAAACCCCATGTTTATACCCCCTTTAAATCCCAAAACGAATTTTCTTTGATTACACACATCACATGAATATGAATTGAAATATACTTTACATGCTACCGCAAGTTAACCACTTGTCTTAGGGTTCGTAGAGTCTGAATTTGGAATTGCGAGCACCCAAGGTTGAAGATGACTCTTTTTGGCTATCCTGTGATGCCCAAATTTGCCTTTGGCTGCTGTTAGGGTTTCCTAACCCTCTAAGTCTTCTCAAAAATCAATTCAGCCATTCCCTTGTTTCTTTTATTTGTTTAATTAACCTTAATCCCATTTTTTGTCTAATGGGCCAAGACCAAGTGACCCAAATTCTTCCGTGTGGGCCCAACTATGTCTAAAAACGTCCCGTGACCCGTTTACTACCCCCGAGTACACTTTTCCAACTATCTCAACCCATCCGGACTCAACCGTACCCTCAGAATTGGCATTCGAATTAATTTATAAAAATCCTTATTTCACATCCAAATTAGTCTATACCGACTCCCGGCTGAAATAAGTACATATCCCGTCATTAATACCCGAAATGGCGTAAATACATCATTACTACTCACTTAGTAAATGAATTTCCCTAAATATTAACCATTCACTCCCCGATTAATATTTAAATATAAATTTCCATAATTAATTCAATTAAAATTACGAGCATTCCTTTTCTTCCTCTTCTCCCCTCTTTTGGTTTCAATGCTTTTCTCTTCCGCCAAAAGTGTCGTAATTTCTTCATTAGGGATCCGAATCGTGCACCGTTTGCGAACACACGAAGCTTGCGAGGAGGGATACAACTTCCGTGTAGATGTCGGGTCAGGTGCCCAAACTGTGAATTGACCGAATTTCCCTTAGACGTGCGAATGCGTACGAAACTTGAGCGGAATGCGTCCGAAGTCCATACTTATTACCTAAATACCTACAAAAGCCCAATTATACCTCATATATCCTGTTAACAATATAAACCGCGGTTGTCTAGTTAACGGGCTTAAATATAGAGATTAAGGCACTCGAGGGGGCTAAAATGCGTAGGTTCGACGGATGAAATACGCAATATTTGCGTATTATCACACCCCCTAACTTACACATTGCTAGTCCCTAGCAATGAAATAGGATGCAACAAGAACGACAAGTAAACCAAAATATGAGATAGAACAAAAATATGGTATAAACGCATAAGGCCACTTTCGCGGGCGATTCGATTGCATTTAGCATATGCAATAAGCCATTAAACCCCTAGGTTACCCTAGTGGACGAGTGTAGTCTCGTGAGGATTTTCAGGGATGAAACCCACAAACATCGTAAAGTTTCCTCAAAATATGCCCAATCACATGCGACAAACCCAACAATACGAATAAGATTTCAACATGTTATTAGCATATCAAATGAATTCACGTGAAAAGTACGTAGTTCTTAACATTATAGAATGCACCTCAATGAATTGAAACTTTAAAATGTGGGAGGGGGTGAGCACATGCAAGATATGATTTGGCAAAAACTTAAATAAATCGGATACTAAATATCAAAGCATGCATATAAGTCAATCCTCACGGGCATTACACTCATCAAATGAATTCACTTGAAACAGGGAGGTAACACATGGGACATGCGGGCATACAGAGTAAATGTAAATGGAAAGTAGGCCACGCACATGTCACAATTGAAGAATGCTATATAGAAAATAAAGACTATAATCTCAGTGAAAGGAGCACATATAAAAGTGGCGAAATGCATTTTCATAGATTATCAAAACTATTTAAACCTTTGAATTACATCTACCTAAGATCACATAGGACTTTAATAGGGTTGTAATGTAGGTTAGGCTAGGGTACGAAATAAAAGGGATGTATATAAGGATTCAAAGGTGTTTGGGGATGAAACTCGGGATAATGGGAAAAAGTGGGCAATTTCAAAATTGGACAAATGATTTCCAAACGAGCATTAGATATAACAATCGAGAGAGTAACAAGGATTATTGAATCACTATAGACAATATGAACAAATTTTCTCTTTCTTTTTCTTTTCTTCTTTTTCTCACTTTTTTCTTTTGTTTTCACTTTCTCTTTTTCATCTCTTTTTCACTACACTTTCTTCTTTTCTCACTCTTTTCATGCTCAAATTGCAACCACAAAACAACAATATCATTCAATCCCAAGTAACAATCCAAACAAGGGTATGTAAGGTAATATATATGGTATAAAACTCCAATTTGGAGTTGGTTATGGGATTTTGGGTAATGAAACGAAAGGCTAGTATTTAGGCTCAAGTGGGTTGACTAGGGAACATATAAAAGGTGAGGTCAAGTTCATATGGGTGATATAAAAAGATGGCCTATGATCATTTCATAAAGTTTATGCAATTCTCGAGTCAAAACAATATATGAAAATCATGCTCAAGTAACACATTTCAAGTATGAACTCAATTAATGAACGGTCAATGAAAGAATAAAGAGATTACCAACGAATGTAATGTTTTCAAAGAGGAAAGAATAGTGTATACACTCACAAATGACGAAAGGTAAAAATCTTACTCGGTGTAAGAATATACAATGCAAGAAAAGATTATCGAGTTATAAAAATCTTAAACCACATCAATAAAACAATAAAAGTGCATGTGCTCATGGGATTAAAGTTTAATTCATGAAGTTATTCATAATATCAATAAGTGAGACTAAAGTCTAATAACTTATAAAATCGAGAACATGCATCATTGGGTTGTCTATTGGACCGGGAAATTATTGAAATTTGTCGTTGGAAACAAAGGCAAAATGCCCAAAAAAGGAGAAAGAAAGAAAATATTTTTTAAATTTTTCTAAGAAAAGCCTACTAAGTAACTAACATGTGAGCAAAGACATGGAGTAAATAAAGAAATGGATAGAATATCCCACACCCCCTAACTTAAAACTTGACATTGTCCTCAATGTAAATTAAGAACCAAGTTAAAGAGAGGAAAAAAGCGATATTACCCAAAATTGGAGCGATCTCCATAAGAACAAGTCCAAAGAATCTATGAAACAAGTTAGTACCGAGCATAGCAAAAACAAATAATAAAAAGTTAACTAATCACACTAGACTAAAATAAAAAGAAAGAAAGAATAAAAAGCTAACTATACACAACCTATATTTAGGCTCCTAACTAACTATACACTAGAAGTCTAAATTTTTGAGGGTCCACCCAAAATACAATTTAACTTTGGAGGATCAATGGTGGACCCTCCCTTTCATGTATGCCTCCCGGAAAATAGGAATTCCATTCAAATGACGGAAGTCATGTGGGTGGTGGAAAAGGTGAACCATCCCCAACTAAAAGTTTGGGAGGGAGGATGGGGGATTTGGATGGGACGGGTGAAAAACACACAAGGGGACAAAAAAAATTGATTTTCCTCCCAAATATTTAGCAAGCGGAATGGGAGGTGGCGCACATGAGGGCAAAGATGCCTTCATGGAAATCAAATCAAGCAAGTACTCCTAGTCGGTGAAAGGGTTGAATGTTTTAAAGTTCGGTACTGATTCATCGGGTACTTGTGATGGTGTGATAATGGAGAATGAAAATGGGGAGGAAAGAAATTCAGACTCAAGAGATGAGTTATCATCGCTCAAAGTTGGAATTTCAAAGGAGATAGGATCATTTTCAATGAAACTTTCTTCTTTGGGATCCAAAGAAGAAATCATCTCATTGCAAATAGATACTGCATCCATTTCATCCTCGCTTTCATTCTCAATTACAAGATGGGCCAAGTGACGAATGGTTTGTTCCAAAGTAGGCATAAAATCCTCATTTGGTTCAAAACATTCCTAGACTTCAAAAGTCTCAGAAGAGAAATCGTCATCGGATTCGAATAATAAATCCAAGTCTTGCATTCAACTACGATGTTCTTCCCAATAACGTTCTTCGTACCTCTCGTTCTAAAGCATAAGCAAACCCTCGTCGAAAGTCATAGGCCGACGTGCGGATGCTTGAAAATGAGGAGTTTGAAAATCATTATCGGCGCAAAAGTTAAACTCATTATTATAGGAGTTTTGAAAACTATTTCAATTCATTTCAAAACTCCTATTATAATGAGTTAAAGGCCAAAAATCATTATCATCGTCCTCAAAATATATGCACTCCAAAGCTTGACTTTTGTAATACTCGCCCAAAGTCATTTTAGATGTTGTAATTTTTTGCGACTCTAAGTATTGATCAAAAGTCATGGGAGTACGGGTATTTTGAGAATTATCATAATGATTACCGAAATGATTGGAATAAGACATGCTTACCCCAAAGATGGCTCGAAATGGCTATTTCCACAACGATAATGCGCGCACAGCAAAATTCAAGCGGTTCTTAGCGCTCAAATGTAGAAGTCCTACAAAAAAGGTTAAAAGAAAGAATACAAATACAAATACAAAAGAAAGAATACTATGAACTAATAAGACAATTACAATATATAACAAAACACTCCTCGGCAACGGCGCCATTTTGATTAACGCGTGAAAAGTGTGCGCGTGTAAGTGCACAATTGTTGTTTTAGTTTCACCGCGATAATACAAACAAACCTAAGTTACGACTACACTTGCGATACAAGTATAGCGGTAAGTCGGGTATCGAATCCATAGAGAATGTTCGATAGATCTTAATTGGTTTATTAATTCAGGAATAAAAGTGAAAAAGGGTGATGTGTGAATGTAAATAAAAGAAAAGAGAAGTTAAGTCTAAATAAAGTAAAAGCGAGGATCGGGATAACATCTTACCATACAGATCGAAACACTTATTAATTATATTTCTGGCTCGGGAGAAACTTAATCGAGCATTATCAATTAATCATAAATTTCACACAATAAGGAATTTAAGCCAAAGTTGCGTAAATAAACAATTAACCGAAAACTGGTCGCACGCGGATTAAATTTGGATTATCGCTTTAAACACTAACGTTGCATGAAAAAGAAAGTTAAACGCATAATAATCCAACTTAAATACGTGCGGGTTCAATTAAACGCAATTTTGCACGAAACCTAATTTTTGGAGCTCGGGGCCCGTTAATGGCGGAACGAAATCCCTACCCTATTTATCTAAGGGCAATACAAGAATTAAACTAATTTATATTAATTAAACTAGGAAAGAAAGAAATAAAGAAATTAAACTAATTAACAAAACATGAAAATTAATCTACAAAGCAAGGATAATGAAGAACAAAACTATATTAAAGGAGTTGATAGTGAATAGTTCAATCTTACAAAACCAAATGGATGTCACCCCAAGAAGAGAAGAAGATGATCTCTCAAAACCAAACCCTAACCTAAAATGTCTTCTAAACGAAGTATATATGATATTACAACAAAATTGGGTTATATAGTAAGTTGCAATAAAAGAAAAGAAGAAAGAAAAGAAAAGAAAAATATATGCAGAAAATAGGGTATCGATCGATCGACCCCTTTGGTCGATCGATCGATGGATGAAATCATGGAAAGATTATAAAGTATCGATCGATCAAGTAGGGCAGAATCAAGGCAGCCTACTGCATTCCTTTTCATCCTCTTCTCCCCTCTTTTGGTTTCAATGCTTTTCTCTTCCGCCTAATGTGCCGTAACTTCTTCATTAGGGATCCGAATCACGCACCATTTACGGCCACGCGAAGCTTATGATGAGGGATACAACTTCCATGAAGATGTTGGGCTAGGTCCCCAAACTGTGATTTGACCAAATTGCCCTTGGACGTGCGAATGCGTACGAAACTTGAGTGGAATGCGTCCGAACTCCATACTTAGTACCTAAATACCTACAAAAGCCGAATTAGACCTCATATAACATGTGGATAATATAAACCGAGGTTTCCTGGTTAACGAGCTTAAATATAGAGATTAAGGCACCCGATGGGGCTAAAATGCATAGGTTCGATGGATGAAATACGCAATATTTGTGTATTATCAACCGGCACTATTGGCAAGCTCCACTTCAGCATACAAGAAAAATAAAAGAGATGCATTCGACTACAAATCCAAAGGAATCCTTTTAATAGATGAGAATGCCATATCAAAAACCTTTCTTGCATGTTCAATATTCCCCAAAATAGCCTTTGTTCTTGCATAAACTCCACATAGCTGTACATCCTGACAATTGTTTTTTAAGAGGATCTTTGTTAAATCTCTACATGGTCTGATTGCGCAGCTACAAGAATCCATCTTTGTATTTGATAGATCTTCAGCAACAAGTGTGGCTTCTTCCAGATTAGTTATGTGGAAATACAGTTAAACAAAGTAAGGTAGCATTGGGAAGAAATTTCATCATATTAGTCCTCTTGGAAATGTCATCTGAGCTCCCTAAAAGATACTCCAAATTGAAACTACTTGGGTTCTTTTCTGATTTGGTTAAAACACTATGAAGCCTTCTCAAATAACTTTAGATAGAATCTGGCAGTGCTTCCAAGCTGAAGTTTTTCTCTTGAACTCTTCATTGAAGTCCAAGATGATATCATCTCGCCATAGAAATTAGTGAATTGGAATATCAGGGACAAACATCTTCAAATAATATAACCTTCAAAATATGCTCATCGCCTTCTATATCTACTATAGATATATTGAGTTCTTTTATGATTCTTCAAAGGAGTTGTGATGGCTGTGATTTCAATCAATCTTTTTTTTTTGTCTCTGTGTCTTTGTATGTTTTCTGTGTTAATATTGGAAATGAGCACCATGTTGTTATATGGAAATATTTATTCAAATGACACATTTTAAGAAGTATTTAAATACATCTTTCAAAAATCATGTCATTGAAGAACCAGAATGTTGTTAAAACAATGAATTGATTTTGACAATATCATGAAGAATGTCACTAGAAAGAATAGCGTAAGTCCACAAATGAATAATGTAATCCATAATTGAAGACCTTTGTCCCCAAGTCCAAGGCTATGAAATCCCGAGTCTTGATCTTCTACTACTGCCCTCTCTCTGTACGAAAATTGACATTCAACATTTAGAGAGACTAAGTGATTTTTTTTTTCGTTCTTATTGGAGGAACCGGTGCATTATAATATTAGTTAGTGCAAAATGTGTGATTTGGGTTCCTTAAATCTGAAATATAAGCTTTCAAAGTTCAACAAAGTCTTGAAAATCATAATTTTGCGTAAGGGGTTCTATTTCGAAATATAAACACACATGAAATGATAGGGAAAAGTTAATGTTGAAAGTTTGGATCAACTTTCGGGTTGTACGACAAAAGTTGAAGTTTTGGTTTGGTGGCATTGGAGGGGTTGAAAATAGAGGTAGAAGGTTGGGCAGCTTTCATGAACGTTGTGTTTATAACCGATGTTTTGAATCGTTGTATAACTATTTGTTCAATATATACTTTCATAGCACCGTGGTTGTCATTTATATATAATTTGATGTAAAATTTTCTCATGTTTCAATAGAAATGGAGATTTATTTTTGGTATAAGCATTTTGTGATGATGAAGGAGACAGACGTGATGTGGGCGATACAAGCGAAATGATGTAATTGATTACTGATGTATTAGTAATTTTGGAGTATTTTTTTTATATCTTAAACATGGTGGATAATCCTTTACACAAAGGAAACTTTGCCTAAATTTTATTTATTGATTGATTTATTTGTTGTATTTCGACAAGTTGAGTTAAATTGATGATATGTAAGGTACAAGACGGACTATGACTATTGTTATTATTTTTTAAACGGAGTGGATAATCCTATAAACAAAAAAAATGTTGCCTACTTTTTAAAAATCGTTTATACATGTGTTGTAAAAAACTTTACAACTTAAATTTACACGATTCAATACTTTGAAAACTTATGCTTATAATATACAAAACATTTATTATTTACACTTAGTTGTATTGTAATTGTGTTTCACTTAAATTATGATGTTTACGCGAGGTCCAAGATGGACTATTATTACTGTTGCAAACTAAATATGACGTATGGTCTAATCAATTATGTACACTTTTCCAAATTTGCATCGTATCTTTAGGCACGGGCATATATATATATAATCTCCTATGGACCTCTTAAAACGGGTTCAAAAAATAAAATGTTTTAAAAAAAATAGTAAAAAAAGTTTTTTTGTGATATTTAAATATTTCAGGGGACTTATTCAAAAAATCAACTCAAATGATTTTTTTTTATATTTAAAAAAAAGGGGTCAAAATATGTTAGTTTTTAATTAGATAAAAAGTGATATATATTTGACCCATTTTTTTGAAATAGTAAAAAAATTCATTTTGAGTTGATATTTTTTAAAAGTCCCCTGAATTATTTTAACACCACACGAAAAAAATAAAATAAAAGATTTTTACAATTTTTAAAAAATCGACCGTTTTTGGAGTCGTTGAAAGTGGTCTATTGGAGAACCTAATCATATATATATATATATATATATATATATATATATAATAATAATAAGGAGCAAGGGTCTTTTTACTGTTCCATAAGAAGATAACATATTACACGGCTGAGATTAAATGTGGGGGGCTTGAATCTAATGCTTGGGAATCATTCAGAGATATATGGCTCGGATTGCTTACTTGGACAAAGTTCTCATTGGAACTCACAATTATCAGAAACTCACAAGCACGTCTGATATTCTACCCACACATGGCTCGAGAAATATTGAGAACGAGATAAGAGAGAGAGAGAGAGAAACGGACACCATCACTGCCCCCACACGTCTGATATTCAACCCACTCTATCTCTCTCCACTTCCACAATCCTACCCACTCACTCACAAATCCCCCATACCAAATATTTCTTCTTGCTGCAAACAATCTAACCGACTTCAAATATTGAATTTTTTTATGATTTTGTACGATTTTGATTTTGTATGATTTTGATTTTGATTAACATAAAATTTTCAGGGTACAGTAGTGTAACAGTTTTATTTCCAACTAATAGTAGTTTTGTTTACAACTAATGTGTTTTGCGTATTTGTTTTTTTAATTCACAGGTACAGAAAAACAAGTTTTTAATGAATGTGTTTTGGGTGTCAAAAATCTTTGTGATTTTTGGGTATTAGGTATGAGTATTAGACTTCTGTTTTGATATAGGCTGCAGATTTTAGGTTATTGTTCAGATCTTAAGGTATTGTTTAGATTTTTGGGTATTTGGTATAAGTATTAGATTTGAATATTAGGTTCAAATTTTAAGGTTCCTTTTCCATAATATCTAACATCAAGATCTCTTTTTTGCAGGATCCAAGTTGTGTATACTCCGTGTATGTTCAAACCGGGTCGGGTCTAAAAGGGAGTACTGTATTTTTCTTCTCTCTCAAGTTTTTATGCCAGTTCTCAACTGTGAAGTGAAGACAGGTTGAAGAAATGGGTTAGATAGAGATAAGAAATGTGGGAATTTTAGTCTTTCCATGTACTGTTTACATTGAAGAAACTATTTTCTACCCCCATTTTTTTCTTTTTCTGAGTTTATTTTCTCTTCTATTATAGCAGGTGTTTAAGCCACATACTATGTTTTCTCGATGGGGGTTTTAACATTTCTCTACTTTTTTTTTTTAATTTTTTATTTTGCAAACACAAAGCACCCCCCATAAATAGGCGTTCAACTTATGGGGTTGCCAATATCAGAGGGTTTTTTAGGGTTGGAAGGTTTGTAACCTTCAAACATAATTATTGTTCGGGTTTGTAACCTTCAAACATAATTAATGTTCCATAAAATCATGTTTGTACTTTGTAGAGAATGGGTTGGAAAGTTTGAATCACATTCTGTGCTTTTTTTGTTTTGTTTCTGAAGCTTAAGGAAGGTCCGGTAATGGGGAAAAGGCAGCAGGGGGTGTCCGAGTTATGGGGCTGTGTTGGTTCAGGCGGGTTCGATCGGAACAGATATATTGTCCGGGTTTGATGAGGTCTATGTTTCGGGTATACAGGTAGCAGCTATTGGAGGAGTATCACGTGCAAAATGGGTTTCGAGAATCGGGTCAGAGATTGATGGGTTTGGATGTTATTTCGGGTTGAATGGGTTAAGGTTAAGAGAGTTGAGCAGCGGGATAATAGTGGGTTAGGTAGAAGGTTTTGGGAGGTCGGGTCATTTGTTCAAAACTTAACTCTAATGTAATTTATGCTCCATCTTTGATGTTAATTGCTATGAGGTTGTTGGTTTTGGCAGCTACAGATCTTCGATTTTCCGGTGTCGATCAGGCATAACCCTATTGTTTGGGTCTGGGGTTGTATGTTTTGTTCGGGTAGAACTCGAATGGATTTTTATGGTTGCGCAGTTTTTTATTATTTATTTTATATAATTTTGGGATTGATGTTTTAGTGGGGGTGTTTTATTATTTATTTTATCTAATTTCTTACAACCCCTACAAACATATAATCCCCATTCTTGGACAAAGATTGTTAATTTTCTATGTTTTCAAGTCAAATAACCCCCATGTCTCAAGATTGTTAATCTAATACCCCAAACCATTCGTACTACACTTGATAATGTTTGAGTGATTTTTTCACGAGCATCACTACAGCGACCGGCTGTAGTGACTTAAAT
Organism: Sambucus nigra; assembly: GCA_949130495.1. Lineage (NCBI taxonomy): Eukaryota > Viridiplantae > Streptophyta > Magnoliopsida > Dipsacales > Adoxaceae > Sambucus > Sambucus nigra. Next base: position 257,591,194 of record OX422223.1, on the reverse strand, counting down.
CTCAAACTTAATGATGTGGCTTGCCACATCATTAAGTATGTGTTGCCACATCCGCTTTCTTTCTTCTTTTTTTTGACACCCTACAAATTCTTTTTTTTTCCAAAATATAATTTTTAAATTAAAAAAAAATAGTCCAATCAAATAAAAATATATGTTAAAAATTTATGTGTTAAAATACGAGATAAGATACAAAATTGTATGAATCTTAACACAAATCAGTTAAAAAAATTATACAATGCGATTTATTTTTTAACTACCATGACCACGACTCAAATAAAATGCGACGTGACATGGAGTTGTATTTTTTTTTTCATTCTGCTGGAGCGGACCATTTTTTACAAATAGTAAAAATAATCTTTTTACTTTTCAAAAAATGGTTCGCGCCAGCGGTATATATAGGTGGTTACCGCTGGTGCGAATCTTTTTTTTTTAAATAGTAAAAAAATTATTTTACTATTAAAAAAAATGGTTTGCACAAATGGTATGTATAAGTGATCTCATTAGAATAGTTTTTTAACGCGAATTTTACAACAGTTATAAGAAATACAAAAATAGGCACGACACAATATGACACAAGTAAAATAGGCACGACACATTGTGTCGTGCCTATTTTACTTGAAATATATTTTTTTCCTTATCTCAAACACGATAACATGATAACATGAAATATATTTTTTTTCCTTATCTCAAACACGTCCCAAATAAAAGTAGCACAGTATGATATGAAGTGAAATATTATATTTTTGTTGCTTTTAACAAGGTCGTGTTATAGGTATGTTTTCTTTATTATTTTAGACAATATTCACAATGTTTTTTATGGTATTGACAAGTTATAGACAATATACACAATATTTTTTATAAACTAAAAATGACCTCGGCCAAACTAAACACGACATGACATGAAATATTAATGTTTACCTATCTCGAACACGACCCAATATTTTTTTATTACAAATCACGAACACTATCATTTTGCAGGATAGTCCTATGTATAAAGAAGGATATTATGACCAATTTTTTAAAAATTAAAATTTGTTTTGTCGGGAAATGAAATTTTTGCTGTTTTATAATTACGCACTTTGAAAATTTTAATCGTTTCGCGATTATGTACTTTGGAAAAAAAAATTCGTTTCGCGATTATGTACTTTGGAACATTTTCGTCGTGCCTTCAGGCATGGGCATACACTAGTATATATATATATATATATATAATAATAATAATATAGGTTGATTTTTGAAAATGTGTACATTTTTAATGGTGTGGATTGATGCCACATCAAAAGACATTTTTTTCAAATGGAGGGTTGATTTCATCTCCCTCCATTTACATTGTGAATTTTGAATTTTAAAGAATCTTTTCATTTCCCCCCTTTTTTTACTTTTGATTGCACATAGTATATCTCACAAACCCTCCTCTCACATAAAGCTCCCCACCACAAACTTTATCCCTTCTCTCACAAATCGGTAGTCTCTCTCCCCTCTCTCACGTTTCTAACTATTGGTTTATATCTCATTTTATTTTTTACAGGTTATTTACTAAAGCAAAAACTCGTAATTTTTCTTTTGGTTACAGAATCCTTATTCACGTTGTCTTTTTTTGCAGTTTATATAACTGATGTCTTTTTTTGGCCAGTTTATATCGCTGATGTCTTTTTTTTTGCAGTTTATATCACCGTTATCTCATTTTAAGCTTGGGATAATCTCATTTTATTTTTTGCAGTATATATATCATTGTTGTCTTTCTTTTTTGGTTTAGAACATTTCTTTTGGTTACAACATTTTGGACGGTCGACGACATCCCAACAAATTTCTTTTCAACAATTTAAACTTTGGTAAGACAAGGACGGTCGGCAACATATCAGATTGGGGGTATCTATACAAATGGACATGTTTTGAAATATAGCAATGTGAGAATCAGGCATATTTCGCAAATTTCCCAGTTGATCGCAGATAGGGTGAGAATCTGGCACATTCTAGAGGTTCAGAGGAGTTAGAGGAGAAGTACATGGGACATGTGGTAAGATCGATGTAGGAATAATGGGAGCCATCAGATTGGGGTTTTGGGAATGGGATTGGGATTGTGTAATACCCCGTACTTTTGGCTATATTAATTAAATGCGTATTAATTGGAAATTAATCCGGGTTATAAATACTAACGAGATGTGAGTTGGTATTTAATTATGTGCATATATGAGTGTATATGAATTTGGAATTATAAAATTTGTCGTGAGATTAATATACGGAAATTTGAGAATTTTATTGAGACGTGTGTGACCGCCGCGTCATGGTATATTATTTCAATTATAAAAAGTGATTTTTATTTCTACTACCCGTATGGTCGTTTTGAGTGCACCAACGCGTCCAGAAGGGTCGAGATAGTCAGAAAATACTAGCCGGGGGTGTAGTTTGGATTCCGGGGTATTTTTAGGCCATACCGGCATCATAAAGGGTATTTTGGTAATTTCGTATTTTGGGAAATTAAAAGTGACGAAAATTGGTTAATTACATCTGATGTGGATTTGACCCACTAAGCCCCTAACCAACCCATATTAACCTAGAAGGCTACGTAGGTTATTAGAAGAGTTTTCTAAGTTCCCCAAATCAAACCCTAGCCACCTTAAGCCACCATTGGAGAAGAAGCTTGGAGAGGAGAAATTCTGCTGAAATCTTCACCAAACCAACATCAAAACCAGAAATCAAATCAAGGCAAGTGATTTAAATTACATTCCTTATGCAGTGAATGCTTCTTCCATGTTAGAAACCTTGATAATCAATCTTATATAAGAGTTAAAAGAAAACCCATGAAATTGGAAGTTATTATTTAATTTTGGGATAGGTTTGCATGTAGAAACATTGTTTGAAGATTGAATTCAGAGATTTCATATTTATGTGATGTAAAAACGGATTAAAATCTGGGAAATTATGATGAGAAAAATCTAGGGTTTAAGTTCTTGAAGAAAATTGGGGAATAATGTAGAAACTTGTGATTTAATGATGTTTAGAATGTATTAAACCCTTAAAAGATGTTAGTATATCACCTTAGCATGTTTGAGGATGATTAGAGAACTTAATACATTGTTGGAACGAATTTTAGAAGAGATTTGAGGAGTAAAAATGGTGAAAAACGAGTTTTAGGAAAATCTGGGACGAATCTGGTAGGTCGTTAGAAGCCCCTGCCCAGGTCGTTCGAACGAACTCGTTCGAACGAGCTTCTAACGAATTTACCAGTCGTTCTAACGAAAGGGAGCCTCGTTCGATAACTTCGTTCGAACGAGATCTCGTTAGAAGGTACAGTTCGTTCGAACGAACTGGAATTTCATTCGAACAGCCTCGTTCGAACGAGACTTCTAACGAGTTGATAGAGGAATCTCGTTCGAACGAGACTTCTAACGAGTTGACAGTTTGGGCCTTTTTGGACTGTTTTGATTTTTGGAGTCCCGTAAACTTGTTCGAGGATATAGATAACATTTCCGATGATGATGTAATGATAGAATTGGGACTTTTGGGTATTTATGAGAAGGAAATTAGATACGAGAGTTATATTAAATGGACGGTTTGGGTTGAGACGTGAATGTCTACTACGACGAGAGAATACATTATGGTGCGTATGATTATAAACCGGAATAGTATAAATTGTGATAATTATAAGTTAGTACGAGAAAGCGATATGTACTACCATTAAACTACGGGATTACTAAGACGTGTGTTTACTTAGTATTGGTATATGAATTGTGTGTATGACATACCTACCATACTTGCTATCACGGGAGGTTTGCGTTCGCTTAGGGCCCTCTAATCCTTGTGTTGCCCGGATTTAGACTGGTTACCTTGATGAACATAGGTCATCGAAAGACTTATTGGGATATTAATAAGTCTGCTGATCGTAGGAGCGTAGGTATGTGCGTGACCTATGTGATGTGACTGTGTTCGCCTCCATTATTTGTGATGTTTTTATCTGTGAACTATTCCTGAGAGATTCGGAATATGTAATCCTTACGTACGTGATGTACCGGGATGGATAGCAGAGTATGTGTGCACCGCAGCTTAGTTCTCGGGGTGCTTATATTGTATATTTATGAGGTGAATAATATATACTTAATTAATGGGAACCTTCATGTTAATGTTGTGAATATAATTACGGTATTGCTTCGAGAAATATAGCGAGTTAACTGATAGTGATATATATATTGCATATTGGGCATCTGAGTTTACGTTAAACCCCTACTTAATTACGAGCGTTATAATGTTAATAGAACCGAGTAATATGGGTAGGACCTATGATAGTCTAGCTAGAGATGATGTCACTTAGCTAGTGGTTTGTGTCGTTGTAGATGGGTACTTACATTAGGAGTGCACAGTTAGACGAGAGGTGAGAATATCATGTGAGTGTACGTCCTAACATGTACTTTGCATTTAATGTTTTAAATGTTTTTAAAGCACTTGCAGGTTTTTTTAAATATAACTCCACATTCGGGCTCTGACCCGTTTGCTTTTCAAATCTATTTTTCTTTGTAAAACCATTTTAGGTGCCCATCCACAAGGACACCATGCATAGGATATTCATTCAGGTGACGAGCTATAGCTGTTTGTGGAAGCTACAGGGATTTGGTTGTAGACGCCTCTATCACTTGGATTCCAGATTCATTATCTATTAGTTGTAAGGCATGTTGCCCATTTCTATTAGAGTTACTTTTCCATTATAGTTTTCAAACTTTGGCATGTACTGTTTTAGTTTTCGGTTTACTTATTTCAGTTATGGGATTGTAGTGAGGAGTTTTCCCTCCAGACTTTATTTACGTTTTGTGATGGTTATTCTATTTACTTCATTACGGTGAATGGTGTTATTATTCTTTATTACACTTGTTGCATGTTAATCAGACTTTAATTAAAATTGGCACTTACTTTTTAAATACTAGGTGGTTAGTAATCATTAAAATGTTTTCGACAATGATGCTATTAACTGGACCAACTTGGAATTTTGAATTAATTTAATAAAGGAGTAGCTACCCGGTATTTAATTAGTCGGGGTGTCACAGGTGGTATCAGAGCATCAGGTTCTAGTGTCCTTTAGGATCTGACGGCTTATTATGTTTCCGCTAAGTTTCTTTGATATAGAGCCCTACATTTTAGGACTGTTGTACTCTTTTTGTGTATGCTTCGTTCTTCAGCTATTTTAAGTTTATAAACAGCGAACTTATAAACTTTTTTCTTATTTCAGATGCCTCCACGACGTGCACGACGAGTTCCCAGGGATGCAACGCCCGAACCCCAGCCCGCTCCAGTTCAGGGCATGATGAACGCCGCTGAGGTTGCAGCTATAGTAGCCCAAGCGGTAAATGCCGCCATTGCCGTTGTTCAGCAGGCACCATCTCAGGCGCCGGTTGCCGGGCCAGTACAGGCTAATGCATTCCCGTCTGCTTGGGAGCGTGTACGTGACACTTTTCAGAAAGCGCATCCGCCAGAGTTTGCAGGTAGCTCAGATGTGGTAGTCTCGAGCCAGTGGAGGAAGGATATGCAGAGGCACTTAAGGATGTATGAGTGCACGGACGTCCAGAAGCAGGTGCTAGCTACTTTCAAGCTAGTTGGATCTGCGCTACAGTGGTGGGAGTCTATTACCACCGCGGAGGAGAGGGATACTCTCACGATTCAGGAATTCTGGGTGCGGTTCGACCGCAAGTACTTTCCGTCAGCTGTTCATACGGAAATGAGGAGGAAATTGATGAGTCTGAAGCAGGAAGGTAAGACTGTGGCCGAGTATGAGGCCGAGTTCACGAATCTGTTGAACATCGTTCCAGACGAGATACCAACAGAGAAGAAGAAGATTGAGAAGTTCACGGACGGGTTGACTTGGAGGATCCGTCAGCATCTGCTAGGGAACCTATCGTTGGCCACCTATTCTGATGTGGTTAACGCTGCATTGTTACACTGCCAGGACCACCATTTTCATATGGCCGAGGGTAAGAGGTCGGGGGAGTTTAGCCATCAGGGCAGGACTGGAGGACATGGTGCCAGCGGGGCACAATCTGGTCAGGGGCAGAGACAGAATGAGCAGGGCTCCCAACAGGGGGATAATAAGAGGTTCCGGTCAGGGAACTATAGACAGGGACAGGGAGGTTTTCGTCAGGGCCATCAGGGTCCAAATGGCCATCAGGGCCAACAGGGGCAGAATGGGCAGCAGTTTCACCAGGGCCAGCAGGGCCAAGGGAGGAACGGTAACGGCCACCAGGGCCGGGGACAGCAGGGGCAGAGAGGAGGGAACTTCCCAGGGAAGTGCTTTGTTTGTGGAAAGACTGGCCATAAGCTACAGGATTGTCCTGATAGGGGCAGGGCCCCACAGCAGCAGCAGCAGGGTGCTCGCCAGGAGCCACAGAGGCCTATGTTTCCCGCCGCTCTCCCTGCACCGCCACAGATGGCAGCATTGCCACCCATTCCAGCAGTCCCAGCTCAGCAGGGGTAGCTACAGTATGGACGTGTCTACAACGTCCACCAGGCTGCAGTTCCACAGGCACCGCCCGCGATTGAGGGTACGTTTCCTATCCATGGAACTATGGGTCGGGTATTATTTGATACGGGTGCTACACACTGTTTTATAGCTACACACTTCGCGAAAGCTTTAGGATTGTTAGCCACGGCAGAGAGCACAGTGACGTGTGTCGACTCACCATTGGGTAGTGGGTCACTTATTTTCTTTATATGCCGGGGAGTGGGGGTAGAGATTGGTGGTTTGGTATTACCTGCAGACATGTTAGTGTTAGACATACATGTTCACGATGTGATTATCGGTATGGATTGGCTCGTAGATTATAGGGCCATGATTGATTGCTTCAGCGGGAGCATTGTTTTTTCCATTCCGGGGCAAGAGATGTTTGTAGTGGCGATGCCTCGCCCAGAGGGAGGATCGACCGTTCATCTGTATTACATTGAGGAGGATACCTCTAAGGAGGTAATGATCCCTTTAGATTCTATCCCAGTAGTCAGGGATTATTCGGATGTGTTTCAGGAGATACCAGGCTTACCCCCCAGTCGAGAGATAGACTTTGTTATAGATTTGCTATCGGGTACGAGACCTATAGCACGCGCACCGTACCGTATGGCTCTAGCTGAGATGAGGGAGTTACGGGATCAGATAGAGCAGCTGTTAGGTCAGGGCTTTATTCGCAGGAGTACCTCACCTTGGGGCGCTCCAGTTCTGTTTGTGAAGAAGAGGGACGGTTCACTGAGATTTTGTGTGGACTACCGAGAGTTGAATAAGGTCACGATACGGAATAAGTATCCGTTGCCTCGAATCGATGACTTATTCGACCAGTTGATAGGAGCTTCTTTCTTCTCGAAGATTGATTTGAGATCGGGATACCATCAGTTGCGTATCAGGGAGGAGGATGTCTCGAAGACCGCGTTCTTATCGAGATATGGTTCTTACGAGTTTCGGGTTATGCCTTTTGGTTTGACCAATGCTCCAGCAGTGTTTATGGACTTGATGAACAGAGTGTTCAGGGATTTCCTAGACCAGTTTGTCATTGTCTTCATTGATGATATTCTGATTTACTCCCAGACAGAGGAGGAGCACGCCGAGCATTTGAGGCAGGTTTTGCAGACACTTCGTCAGAACGAGTTGTATGCAAAATATGAGAAGTGCGGGTTTTGGCTGAAGGAAGTCCAGTTTTTGGGACATATCATTTCCGACCGGGGAATATCTGTTGATCCGGGGAAAGTATCAGCGGTGAAGGAGTGGGGACAGCCCACGACACCAACTGAGATTCGTAGTTTCTTGGGTCTAGCAGGATACTACAGGAGGTTTATTCGGGGTTTCTCAGAGATAGCAGGTCCTTTGACACATCTGACTCGTAAGAATGTACCATTCATCTGGAGTGATGCCTATCAGTTGGCATTCGATGAATTGAAGGACAAATTGACCTCAGCACCTGTGTTAGCATTGCCGAGACCGGGAGTTGAGTATTTGGTTTACACCGATGCATCTTTGCAAGGGCTTGGAGGTGTATTGCAGCAGGAGAGACAGGCCATAGCTTATGCTTCCCGTAAGCTTAAGCCTCATGAGAAGAATTACCCCATGCATGATTTGGAGTTGGCGGCAGTGGTATTTGCCCTACGGATTTGGAGGCACTATCTTTTGGGGGAAAAGTTCCAACTGTTCACGGACCACAAGTCCCTATAGTACCTGTTCATGCAGAAGGAATTGAATATGCGGCAGCGTAGGTGGCTTGAGTTTGTGAAGGACTACCAGTTCGACATCCAGTATCACCCAGGTAAGGCTATCGTGGTAGCAGACGCGTTGAGCCGTAGGCCAGCAGATGAGGTGGCAGAGGTGTGGAAGGCTAAGTGGAAGGAATTGGGACACCAGGATGCAGTGGCCCGATCTTTCATGTCTGTGATAATCGTTACACCGCAGATTGTCATGAAGGTAGTACGGGCACAGGCCAATGACTCGTTCTGTCAGGAGCAGATAGTTCGATTACTAGCAGAGGAAGCCGAGTCCTATACCATTAGCTCAGACGGGGGATTACGCTTCAATGGGAGATTGGTAGTTCCGGAAGGTAATGAATTGCGACATGATGTGATGGCAGAGTCGCACGGCTCACGGTTCGCGGTACTTCCCGGAGGGGACAAAATGTACCAAGACATGAGACGCCAGTATTGGTGGAGCGGTATAAAGAAAGATATCGCTGAATTTGTTTCGAAATGCGCTACTTGTCAACTTGTAAAAGTGGATCATCAGAGACCGACATGATTGCTACAGCCGTTGGAGGTCCCGGTGTGGATGTGGGAGAGCATATCCATGGACTTTATTACAGGGTTGCCTACGTCGCAGAGGGGTCACGACTCCGTTTGGGTAATTGTGGACAGATTGTCCAAGGTCGCTCACTTTTTACCCGTTAGGACTGACTACACTACGGGACAGTATGCCCAGTTCTTCATTTCAGAGATTGTGAGACTTCACGGTGTGCCCCTAAATATCGTGTCTGACAGAGACAAGATATTTGTTTCGAGGTTTTGGGAGAGTTTCCAGGAGGCCATGGGCACGGAATTGCGGTTGAGTACGGCTTATCATCCGCAGACTGATGGGCAGACTGAGCGCACAAATCAGATGTTGGAGGAGATGCTACGCATGTGCATTATTGACTTTGGGGGTGGATGGGAGCAGTACCTTCCACTGGTGGAGTTTGCTTACAACAACTCCTATCAGTTCACTATTGGCATGGCTCCGTTTGAGGCATTGTACGGTAGGCCTTGTCGTTCCCCAGCATGTTGGTTAGAGGTGGGGGACAACAAAATGCTTGGGCCGGAAGTGATTCAGGATACTTCGGCAAGGATTGAGTTGATTCGGAGTCGCATTCGGGTAGCTCAAGACAGGCAGAAGAGTTGTGCTGATGCGAAGAGATTTTTCAGAGAGTTCCAAGTGGGGGACCAGGTTTTGCTCAGAGTATCTCCTATGAAGGGGATTATGCGTTTCGGGAAGAATGGGAAGTTGGCACCAAGGTATGTGGGGCCGTTTCCAATTATTGAGCGGATCGGACCGATTGCGTATAGACTTGGGTTACCGGAGCATTTGCATCGGATTCACGATGTGTTCCATATTTCCTCGCTAAGGAAATACCTTAGAGATAATTTAGCTCACTCTCTCATTGCTGTGGAGGACATCGATCTCCAGCCGGATAGCTCCTACGAGGAGGGGCCAATTGCTATTTTGGACCGAAGCGAGAGGAAACTGCGGTCAAAGATAGTTCCGTTAGTGCGTGTTTAGTGTCGACATCACAATGTCGAGGAATCCACATGGGAGCACGAGGATGAGATGCTCGAACGTTATCCAGAGTTATTTTTAGCAGGTACTTTCTAGTTTCGAATTTCGGGACGAAATTCAGTTATTAGGGGGGAAGTATGTAATACCCCGTACTTTTGGCTATATTAATTAAATGCGTATTAATTGGAAATTAATCCGGGTTATAAATACTAACGAGATGTGAGTTGGTATTTAATTATGTGCATATATGAGTGTATATGAATTTGGAATTATAAAATTTGTCGTGAGATTAATATACGGCAATTTGAGAATTTTGTTGAGACGCGTGTGACCGCCGCGTCATGGTATATTATTTTAATTATAAAAAGTGATTTTTATTTCTACTACCCGTATGGTCATTTTGAGTGCGTCAACGTGTCCGGAAGGGTCGAGATAGTCAGAAAACACTAGCCGGGGGTGTAGTTTGGATTCCGGGATATTTTTAGGCCATACCGGCATCATAAAGGGTATTTTGGTAATTTCGTATTTTGGGAAATTAAAAGTGACGAAAATTGGTTAATTACATCTGATGTGGATTTGACCCACTAAGCCCCTAACCAACCCATATTAACCTAGAAGGCTACGTAGGTTATTAGAAGAGTTTTCTAAGTTCCCCAAATCAAACCCTAGCCACCTTAAGCCACCATTGGAGAAGAAGCTTGGAGAGGAGAAATTCTGCAGAAATCTTCACCAATCCAACATCAAAATCAGAAATCAAATCAAGGCAAGTGATTTAAATTACATTCCTTATGCAGTGAATGCTTCTTCCATGTTAGAAACCTTGATAATCAATCTTATATAAGAGTTAAAAGAAAACCCATGAAATTGGAAGTTATTATTTAATTTTGGGATAGGTTTGCATGTAGAAACATTGTTTGAAGATTGAATTCAGAGATTTCATATTTATGTGATGTAAAAATGGATTAAAATCTGGGAAATTATGATGAGAAAAATCTAGGGTTTATGTTCTTGAAGAAAATTGGGGAATAATGTAGAAACTTGTTATTTAATGATGTTTAGAATGTATTAAACCCTTAAAAGATGTTAGTATATGACCTTAGCATGTTTGAGGATGATTAGAGAACTTAATACATTGTTGGAACGAATTTTAGAAGAGATTTGAGGAGTAAAAATGGTGAAAAACGAGTTTTAGGAAAATCTGGGACGAATCTGGTAGGTCATTAGAAGCCCCTGCCCAGGTCGTTCGAACGAGCTTCTAACGAATTTACCAGTCATTCTAACGAAAGGGAGCCTCGTTCGATAACTTCGTTCGAACGAGATCTCGTTAGAAGGTACAGTTCGTTCGAACGAACTGGAATTTCGTTCGAACAGCCTCGTTCGAACGAGACTTCTAAAGAGTTGATAGAGGAATCTCGTTCGAACAGTCTCGTTCGAACGAGACTTCTAACGAGTTGACAGTTTGGGCCTTTTTGGACTGTTTTGATTTTTGGAGTCCCGTAAACTTGTTCGAGGATATAGATAACATTTCCGATGATGATGTAATGATAGAATTGGGACTTTTGGGTATTTATGAGAAGGAAATTAGATACGAGAGTTATATTAAATGGACGGTTTGGGTTGAGACGTGAGTGTCTACTACGACGAGAGAATACATTATGGTGCGTATGATTATAAACCGGAATAGTATAAATTGTGATAATTATAAGTTAGTACGAGAAAGCGATATGTACTACGATTAAACTACGGGATTACTAAGACGTGTGTTTACTTAGTATTGGTATATGAATTGTGTGTATGACATACCTACCATACTTGCTATCACGGGAGGTTTGCGTTCGCTTAGGGCCCTCTAATCCTTGTGTTTCCCGGATTTAGACTGGTTACCTTGATGAACATAGGTCATAGAAAGACTTATTGGGATATTAATAAGTCCGCTGATCGTAGGAGCGTAGGTATGTGCGTGACCTATGTGATGTGACTGTGTTCGTCTCCATTATTTGTGATGTTGTTATCTGTGAACTATTCCTGAGAGATTCGGAATATGTAATCCTTACGTACGTGATGTACCGGGATGGATAGCAGAGTATGTGTGCACCGCAGCTTAGTTCTCGGGGTGCTTATATTGTATATTTATGAGGTGAATAATATACACTTAATTAATGGGAACCTTCATGTTAATGTTGTGAATATAATTACGGTATTGCTTCGAGAAATATAGCGAGTTAACTGATAGTGATATATATATTGCATATTGGGCATCTGAGTTTACGTTAAACCCCTACTTAATTACGAGCGTTATAATGTTAATAGAACCGAGTAATATGGGTAGGACCTATGATAGTCTAGCTAGAGATGATGTCACTTAGCTAGTGGTTTGTGTCGTTGTAGATGGGTACTTACGTTAGGAGTGCACAGTTAGACGAGAGGTGAGAATATCATGTGAGTGTACGTCCTAACATGTACTTTGCATTTAATGTTTTAAATGTTTTTAAAGCACTTGCAGGTTTTTTTAAATATAACTCCACATTCGGGCTCTGACCCGTTTGCTTTTCAAATATATTTTTCTTTGTAAAACCATTTTAGGTTCCCATCCACAAGGACACCATGCATAGGATATTCATTCAGGTGACGAGCTGTAGCTGTTTGTGGAAGCTACGGGGATTTGGTTGTAGACGCCTCTATCACTTGGATTCCAGATTCATTATCTATCAGTTGTAGGGCATGTTGCCCATTTCTATTAGAGTTACTTTTCAACTACAGTTTTCAGACTTTGGCATGTACTGTTTTAGTTTTCGGTTTACTTATTTCAGTTATGGGATTGTAGTGAGGAGTTTTCCCTCCAGACTTTATTTACGTTTTGTGATGGTTATTCTATTTACTTCATTACGGTGAATGGTGTTATTATTCTTTATTACACTTGTTGCATGTTAATCAGACTTTAATTAAAATTGGCACTTACTTTTTAAATACTAGGTGGTTAGTAATCATTAAAATGTTTTCGACAATGATGCTATTAACTGGACCAACTTGGCATTTTGAATTAATTTAATAAAGGAGTAGCTACCCGGTATTTAATTATTCGGGGTGTCACAGATTGGAGGAAAGAGGTGAGTTCGTAGAGGAGGAGAGAGGAGAAGTGGCTACCATAATAAGGGTTTCGTTCGAGGTGGAGGACGCTTTTACCAACGACGGAGACAGCGGCGACAATATGTTCCTACTGTGAGCAAATGTGTTTTAGATTGGAAACAGGGGTTTTATTTATTTATTTTTTTATCAATTGATTCTAAATGCTCATGTGCTGCTGATCAATAAGATGTGGGTTTATAAAGTTAGTGAATGAAAATGGTGAAGCTGGGTTGCTGTTGGGTGTGTTATACTCAATAAACACAAGAATGGCTTGAGATATTTTATCATTGTATATGTTCACATACCTGTTTTATTAGTGCAAAAGTTAAGTCATTTTTGTCCTTAATGAAGGTTTTTTTGAATGTTTTTTGGGTGGAGGATCACAATGGTGTTGTGTTATTTGTGGGCGGTGTTTGTTTGAAGGTGAAAACATCATTGTGCTATTTTATAAAATTGTTAATGAATTAGAGTGTCCAAACTATCAGTAATTGAATATCGGTGTGAACTCTTTTATGGAAGTTTCTTTATGAGCAAATTTAAGGCAATTTGGTTAAAAGTTCTTCATAATTTATAGTTTAGTGAAATTTTATTTAGATGTTTAATCCCCTATAGCACTGCCCATGCCCAAGTAAATGTTATTGGACTCCACCTTTGGCGACCGAACCACCATGGTTCAATGTGGCGTTCATGTTTTACTTTGATCGTATTTGTGTTTGGTAAAAGAATAATAAAATTTTGAGTATTTTTTGGTAATTTTTTTATTATTTGTGTTTGAAAAAAAAAATTGTTGTGTCACTTTTACTTAGTCATATTTGTGTTTGGTAAAAAAAAAAATATTACGTATTGGGTCTCATTTCGATTTGATTATGTTTCTGGTTTTGTAAATAAATTAAAATAATATTTCGTATCATGTCGTGTCGCATTTAAATATGATTGTGTCCATGTTATGTTAAAAAATATTTCATGTTCTATTAATTTCATGTTACCTATCTCGAACACGATTCAAGTAAAAGCAGCAGAACACAATGTTTTTTTAACTAAAGACAAACTTGATCAAAATAAACACGGCGCGACATGAAATTTTATTACCAATCACGAACACTATCATTTTGCATGATAGTCCTATAAATATAGGATATAATGGCCATTTTTTTTAAATTACACTTTGTTTTGTCGGGGAACGAAATTTTGTCATTTTGCAGGTACATATATTGGAAAATTTTCTTTGTGCCTTTAGGTAGCCACCGCTCTCAACTCGGATCAAGACAAACCCAAAACAAAAAACAAAAAAAAAAAAATCTCCTCAACTCGGATCAAGACAAATCCAAAAAAATGGAACCTCTAAATCGTCACACCAGTTCGAAAAAAAAATCAAAATTGAAACTCAGCTCCAAAAAAATCTGAGAACCCTCAAATCGATTTGAGCTTAAACTCTTAGCTATGGATTTAGAGCGAAAAAGAGGGAAACTAAATGTTTTTATTTTGGTAGAGATTGTGGAGAGAAGATAGGGTAAAAAAGAGAGAAAATGAGAAAGAGAGAGAGAGAGAGAGAGAGAGAGAGAGAGAGAGAAAAAGCTTACAACTTAAACCAAACCCAAAAAAAAACCCTAAAAAGGTCTCCAAAAGTCCACACATTTTAAAGCCAAAAACTTAACACAAAAAAATATAAAATTCAAAAATAAAAAATAAAATAAAATGAAACTACAAAATTAATGTAACAAAAAAAATATTCCAAATAGAAAATATATAACAATTTTTTTATTTCACTTTATTGTCGGGTAACCTGTTTTTTTTTTGCAATGGCATACTTTTTGTTTTGCAATTACGGACAAAATAAACACGACATGACATGAAATGTTATTGTTTACCTATCTCAAACATGACCCATGCTTTTTTTTAACCAAAAAACGAACTTTACCAAAATAAACATGACATGAGATTTTATTACCAATTGTGAACACTACTGTTTTGCAAGATAGTCCTATAAATAAAGGATATTATGGCCAATGTTTTTTAAATTACACATTGTTTTGTCCAGGAATGAAATTTTTGTGGTTTTGTAATTACGCACTTCGAAAATTTTTGCATTTCGCTATTACGTACATTGAAAAATTATTGTCGTTTCGCGATTACGTACTTTGGAAAATTATGGCCTGGCTTCGCACCTACGGGTCAATAAGTTTTGTTTTCACACGACTTGACACGACACGAAAATAAGCCAGTGGACCCGAACACGACACGATAGCATGTTTTTTCCTTTAACCCAAACACAATATGTTAAAGGCACGATAAGTAAATATGATTCGACCCGAACACAATACTGTTTACCTACCTCGAATACGACCCAATGTTTTTTTTAACAAAAAATGAACTTGACCAAAATAAAAACGACACGACACTTTATTTTGTCGAGTAAAGAAATTTTTGTTGTTTTGCATTTACATACATTGAAATCTTTAGCCTTCAGGCACAGACATACTTTTAAAAAAAATTGCTATTTTTTTAATTACGCACTTTTGGAAATTTTTGTTGTTTCGCGATCACATACTTTGAAAATTTTTCGTTGTTTCGCAATTACGTACGTTGAAAAATTTTCGTCGTGCTTTCAGGCACGGGCAAATGCTAGTATATATATATATATATATATATATATATATATGAAATAAGGAGTATAATTTGGACACTATTCTATAAAGAGATAAGCTAAGTAGAGGTTGTGATGGTGCCAACAAAGCAACAATATTGTGATTACCCTTTCGCTTTTCATTATCCTGCCCATCACATACACAATGTCACTTTTTAATTTAATTCAAAAAAACTTTACTTGGGAAACACAATCTATATACCAAACCCACACAATCGTAAACCCCCCTCTCTCTCTCACATCGATTGACGTAGCTGGTGGGATTTCAAAGGTGACAGTGTGTTAGAGGTTCTCCCTCTATCTCTCTCTCTCTCTCTCACAATCACACACCTCTATTGTTAAGTTTATGGTTCGAATTTTGGTTTCCAAACTATAGGGTTCGACTATATTGATTTCGGGACTTTCTTAAGATCTAGGGTTCTAAACATAGTTACTCATAATATTTCTTTCTGTTTGATGAAGTTGCAACAGGTATATGTGAATGTGCACCGTGGGATGTCTATTGAGGTTGGTTTAATCTGATTCTTTTAGTATTTGTATTATAATTAGTTTTTTTCCCCTTTTATCATAAGTATAGTTGAATGTTGTGATAGAAATTTCTTAAGTTATGTTATGTTATGTTCTGTTAAAGACATTTCTGATGTTATGTTAAGCGGTTTCTATGTTAATTGTAGATGGTTCATTAGAAGATTGAGTATTCATTTCTATAATCTTATGTAACGACTGTAGTGACGGCTTAACGGTATTGGGTGGTAGTTTAACGGTACTAGGTGACTGTTTAGTGGTACTCTGTGAAGGTTTCAGTACTTCTTGACGATTTTATGTTAATGGTATATGTCAACGATTTTATGTTAATTGTTTATGGTCAAAATTCCAGAGAGGAAAAGGTAGGTTTGGGTTTGTCACGGCTTGTTTCTTATAATTTATTTTATCATCAAGGTGTTTGACAAGATACCAAACACAATATTCTAATTTGCATTCTTCCCACTTATTGTCTTTTTACTAGATTTTATGAATGTATAAGAGATGTTTCGTGACTGTCAACATGAGTTACCTACTTTATTAAATGACTTTAGATAACAAGTGGAGCCTACAATGTGTCTTTATCTCAGTATCTAGTGGTGGAGGTTTTCAAATTAATTATTCAAATTTATAACTTTGTTGTATCAAATGTTCGGGCTAATTTTCTTTTTTTCACAAATTCTTATATTTTTCTTCTTCTATTTGTAGTTGAAATTAAAAATGATTAAAAGGTTTTAGCATTTGAACAATATGGTATGTTAGATATAGCACTTCAACACAGTGAAATGCAGTCATATAGTGCAAAGCTTGAAGTATATAAGAAAGAACCTTCACTAAAAATGCACTACTAATATATACTGAGATAGTGGTGCTAAAATATTAGTTTAACAGGTGCTGAGATTTAACAGTTGTGTTAATATACTGGATTTTAACATCACTATTAATAGTGGTGTTAACCCTTTTTTGAAGCTTGAAATTGTATGACCATTTGTTCAATTTGTGACCCCCTTTTTTTAAGTTTGAAATTGTATGACCATCTGTCCAAGTTGTAGGCCTTAACCCCTTTTTAGAAAGTTGAGTTCAAAGAATCACTAAGACATGGTGATTTTTTGAAGCTTTATGATCATCCGTTCTACTCAACTCTAGAAAAAATTTCAGTATTAGAGTTCAAAGAACTGTGACACCCTGCCTAATTTAAACATCGAGTGATCAGGCCTTTATTAAATTAAAACAAGTTTCTCAAATGGTTCATTCTTAGCATCACTGTCGAAAACTTTTTAATTACTAATACCCTAAGTAAAATTAGACCGGTGCCAAATTTTATCTTTCTTAAAACAGATAAATCAACCATGCGGAACAAAGTACAAATAATCATGTACTATAATTCAAACAACAAGTAAAAGTACAACAGAACAAAAGTATTACCGAATAAACCATCGGCTAAAGAAAAACCCAAACAACAATAGAGTAACCACCAGTCTGAAATCAATAACTGAGACTAAAACCGGACAACAAGTCCATACATAGAATAGTGTGAGATCCTGTACTAGATCTGAATGAGAGATATCGCCTAGTCAAAATCCTGTAAGCATCCACTGTGCTACAGCTCCGAGTCTCTGGAATGGAATCATCATACATGGCATCCCTGTGGCTGGACACCTAAAAGGTTTTGAAAATATTTTATAGCAAGAGTTAGTACTCAAAGCATTTTGGAAATATTTTGCAAGCGTTTATCACAATATAAAATGCGGTTATTGATTACACATGTTAGGTTCTCGTACACTCTCTTGAGTTAACTCACCTCTCATCTTTTGTGCACACCTAACGTTCTACACTTAGTTTACCTAGCCGTACTTCTCAAGCTAACTAAACCAAAGTAGTAAACTGAACTTATCTGTACCCAAGTTCCAGTACCGCCCATACAGTACAACCGTTTTACTAACATCACGCGTATGTTAAATAATTCCCAAGTAACATTTAATCAATGTTATTTTTCAAGACATCTCATTTAGTTTCACTACTAAAATTACTACAATTTTCACAATTGTTAACTTTTCCACTTAAGTAATTAAGTTTCGCTACTTGAATTACTAAATAGATTTTCTCTATCTAAAGGTTCATTTCGTAATTAAGTTTCACTACTTAACTTACCAATTCAGTATGTATCTTCAAATACATAAAATATATCAATCTACTAACACACGGAAGTAGAATATCATCAAGTATATATATTTTACACACAATATATACTAAATATCAGTCATTGCTATTTTGCCCTTTTTATACACGTAAAGGGCTCTTGGTTCGGAATGATTCATCGAACCCAAGTAAGAATTGGTTCGGAATAATACATCGACCCCAATTATTTTTAAAATATATATATACACATATTCTGGTTCGGGACTCTCTCATCGCGACACCAGTTCAAAGTTTGGTTCGGCATTTCTCATCGACCCCAAACATATAATAGCATTATGTTAGTTCGGAATGTCTCATCGACCCTAACATAATTAATTTAGGCATAATCTCTCTACCTAAAATATCACATAATTCAGTAGGTACACGCCCGACCTATTAATCATATACGTACGTAATATTTTTAATCTCATATATTTACCGTACAATATTCGCCTCACGCTTTATCTCATTAATCGTACTTATTTGAGTATTCACACAACTCTAAGGGTCCTAGTTACCCCTTACATATATTAATTCAGTAGTTACCCTTGTTAACATACTGACCCAATAACTTTAAGCTCGCTCATGCTTTTCCGTAATTATATTCTTATCATCTCGAATTAGAATACGTCCCAATCAAGCCTATGAATCTCCACTTTAATTCTCTCACAAAATTAAAGTTCAATGCTCAATCATAGACCTACTTCCATAACATTGTTCCAAAAATATATTTTATCAAGGTCCCAAACACTTCCCCGATAAAATTTTAGGCATTTGAGGCTTAAAATTAAATATCTTACATTTTCTCGCAGCCTAACGAATCATAAAATTTTCTGGCAGATTAAACACCTTCTAGTAAAACTTCGATTTCTCCCTCCACAGAACTCCGATTGACCTGATTCCAAGTTCATTGGAAAGCTAAGAGATATACCTTTCCATACATCTATGATTCACACTCTAATTCTAAGTAAAACTCAAATCGTACATGTTTAAATTCACGTCAAACTTCTGGCAGATTACTATGCTGGCAGATTAAATACCCTGTAGTAATATGTCTATTACTCCCTCTACAGAACTCCGATTGACCTGATTCTAAGTTTATTGGATAGCTAAGAGAAATACCTT
The DNA here is from genome assembly GCA_949130495.1 of Sambucus nigra. Lineage (NCBI taxonomy): Eukaryota > Viridiplantae > Streptophyta > Magnoliopsida > Dipsacales > Adoxaceae > Sambucus > Sambucus nigra. Next base: position 257,571,842 of record OX422223.1, on the reverse strand, counting down.
TTCAGGAATGTATGTTTCACACTCTAATTCGAAGTACAACTCAAATGGGATACGTTTAAAGTTGTGTCAAAAATTCTGGCAGATTGACATCTTGTGTTCCTCAATTAAACCCTAAGTCATTCAAGATTCATGTTCTTTAACCAAGAACTCATAAAGATTATATGTAAATCATCAAACATATTCAAATTTTGTTTCATCTTTACTTAGGGATTCATTCTACATGCAATCCTACTCAAATATATGATCAATTCATACATTTAGTTCAAAGTTTTTCAATAGAATCAACAAATTCTTAAAATTTCCTACACATGGGTATTATAACTTGAATTTGATTTGTAATAAACACTTGCCTTGATAGAGCGAAATCTGATTTCGTGGAGTTGATGATGGGTTGATGTTCTTCTCCCTCCATCCTTCTTCCATGGATGATTTGGGTGCAAGATTCAAGTCCAATTCTTCAAGAATCCCTTCTTAAGCTTTGGAATTGGTTTTCTCCTTCTCTCTAATGGTATTGGTGTTTACATGGGTTTTCTAACCCTAACCCCTCTTTCATACGGCTGATAAAAAGGCTCTCAAATTCATAGGTCTTCATACCCTCTTATTTTAAAAGACCAAAACGCCCCCGAATGGTCTCGGTTTAGCCCAAAATTACCCCGGGACTCAACGAGTACCCCCGGGTATACTATTTTGACTAATTTGACCCTTCCAGACTCATTGGTGACCTCTAAATTATCATTTGAGTCACTTAACAAGTATTACTCATTCTCACCCCAACACGGTCTACACGCGTTAAGTAACTATTTACCACTCGCACTAAGTAAATAAAATGAGGCAATATTTATCGGTATCTATCTCTCGATTAAATTACTACTCTTACGTAATTTAAATTATGCCGACATTTTCTCATTTAATTCTCCAATCTAATTAAATGGAATATTCATAAATACGGGGTGTTACATACTTCCCCCCTTGCAAATGAATTTCGTCCTCGAAATTAGGATAAGGCTGGTATTAAGGCTAAAGACCCTAGACATAATTGCATCCTCTAATACCCAATGTCAAATCATCACATCCTAACGGTCGCCCCAAGTACATACCTTGCTTCATAATAAATTCTTATCGCACGTTACCCATGCCGCATATATCATAATTAAGTCTCACTACTTAATTTCTCATAGATTTCCCAATCCAACGTTAATTCTTGAAATTAAGTTTCTCCCTACTTAATTTACCCATTCGATGTATATCTCTATATAACATCTAAGCGCCTACTATCACTCATAAGTAGAATATTATAGGGTATATATGTCACACACAATATATACTTTAAGGAAAATTGGTCCGGCAAAATCATCGGCCCCAATAATCCTATCATTTACATTGGTCCGGGAATCCATCGACCCCAAGGTAAATGTAATGCACCTGTTGGTTCAGACCTTTCGTCGATACCAATTTTCTTTATAATCGATTTGGTTCGAAAAATCATCGATCCCAAATCGATTCCTCAGGTATTGGTCCGGAACATCATCGACCCCAATACAGAGATTAAACACACTTACTATCACACATAAGTAGGAAAAATCAATAGGTATATATATCGTACACATAACATATACTATCAACACTTATTTTATAATCACCCCTCCTTCTATAACACTTTTGGGGTTATTGGCTCGGAATTCCACCTCGATCACCAATAGTTATTAATCACTTGTCTCGGAATCACATTTCGAGCACCAATATGTACATATATCTCATCGCACATGAGTAGACAATTTGTGAGCTATATTTTTCACAATTCATATACCCTAAATGTCATACTCCAATAAAATGTCCTCATATCACGCGTTAAGGACTTAAAAGTTCGAAATGTCTACTCGAACCACAATCAAAGTACATGTATTGTTCGTAATCGGTACCCACGAACCTAATTCTCATGTACAGTCCATATAGGCACTCACTCTACCTATAAATATGCTCATATAGGCATACATTCAACTTATGGATTTATCAGTGGGGTTCTCCAAAATTCCACTTATCGTAAGGGTGTATCATCATTCTTTCTCACTAATTTTGAGTCGTAGGTAACACAACATACTCAAAATAAAACTTTAACGCTATTCCTTCCTGACCATCTCTCACAGGGTGGAATTTTAGGATTTTACCCTGATTCACAATCATGTAGAGCGGCATCGTGCACTATCCCTTTTCAACTACACACTAATCCATCCCGGTCACCCCATTTCACTACCCCCAACGAAATGTTGGCTAAATTATGATGTTCACAACCCATCAATAATTTATAAGTCTGTCTCCTCATTCCATCATTGAAAATGTAGGTTCACTACTACATTCCGGTTGCTCATTTCGAGTCTAACTCGCTCTATAACTAGAGGTGTACCTGGAGGCAATCTCACTATGTCTCCTCTCAACATCGCTTCCCACTTACGTCATCTTTCCTCAAGTGTTACTCTATTCCCCTTTCTCTCCGGGTTTATTATACTTTACAATCCGTGCACTCTTCGCAATTGACGCACTTTTTGAGGTTGGTTACTTTATAAGAATCAACATTTTAGTAACACGTAAGTCACCCTCAACACTCAGTCAGATAGCACCTTGCGCTACTTCTTCACCACAGTTAGGTCTCCCATATCAAGAGATAACCTTTGAACGGTTTCCCACCGATTTTCATCCCATAGGGTGTGCTGGATCTCTCAGCACATAAAATCTTGGATCATCGTCTATCTCCCATGACGTTCAACCCATTTCATCGATACGACTTGTTTCCTAATTTCCCCACCGTCGTACCAAAAATATTCTGCATCCCTCTATTTCGGATGTCTAAGGAATTCAATTGACTAGGGAGCCCATACACCCTTTTCTCCGGGTACATTTGCAAAAACATTGCAAATGTCGCACCCGTAACATGCTTTTCTTCAACTCCAGCCTAGTCTACACGACGTGACTATAATCTGGTGGGTATTCTCAATACCCTAGAGACAAAAATCAAATCTTTGCCCACAAAGTCCCACTTATCCCTTCGTGGTGAGGTAAGCCTTTCAGTGTTTCTCCACAACACTACCGGCTCCACTGATGTCCTAGCATCTAACAATGTCTCTTCTCCTGACGTGCATAAAAATTCAGTCGTATTCCCTTTCGCAACCAAACTTAAACAAGGGGCTTCTCCCCATGTATTCTTACTGAGCATTATCGGAACAACACATAGTCGATATGCTCAAATTCGATTCCTCGACAACATGTGCAACCACACTCCAATATTTCTAAGGAGTCAAGTGTCACCGCGCTTATACTATCACTAAGTCTTTAGCACTAATTACAACGGCGAGCTCGATCTCTCCGCTCAGCGGTCATACTACATACCTTGACTCACATCATTTAGGTTCCCACACACCGAAATCAATTACTATGAGATGTTCATAATCTCCGAAGTCTCTCACATATTGAAGAATAATGACAACTTGACCCTTTTCAGGTGAAGATTCGTCCTATACCCCATTCACTCGAGGCTAAAACCCATATACTTCCTTAACCATCGCTCTGGTGGTTTAGATGGTTTTCTGGACTTAACACGCTTGTCCTTTCCGGAATGCAAAACTTATTGGAGTTATTATTTCTTCAAATAACTTTAAGCTAAATTAGAATGCGTGGCTCTACCAACCACACTAGACATCATTACAAAAATCCCCTTACTCCTATCATCCTGGTTCCCTTAGTTTTGCGACTAAGAGGAACGCACTATGGGGCTTAACATTCTCGACTTAGGATCTAGTCATTAAATCCTCTAGTGGGTTTCCACTTATGGCTTGCACCATCCCATTACATTCAGTCTTACTCTTTGACTAAATCTTTAAACTCTCTTGACTTCGCCCCCTAGGAGCATTTACCCCAACCTTGTAAGAAGTACCATACTGCCTTCATATACATAAGTCGTCCAAGAAGAGTTTTACCAAGATTGCGAATCATAACTCGAGAGTTCATTCTCTCAAGGGCTCTTTTCCCTCGTACCCATCTCATCGATACAAGTTCACTTCAACGGATAATCTCTTTCTCACGGTTAGCCTCTACTAGGCTTTCACGTGGTGGGTTCCGGTATTTCCATTCTCTTTGCTTCTAAATCAACAATAGAGAACTTTGTGGTTATACTATACGTAAGGTTTCTCTATTTGTATACGGACCCTCGGTCCGGATGCGGTGATTTGCATCTCCGCCACGTTGTCTCTAAAAATTTACTGAAATTTTCATTTCTGAGTATTTCTACTCTATCCTAAATGCCAAAACCACTGGACATACTACTTCCCTTCGTTACCAAGTACAGTTGCCGTTTTATCACATTTTACGGCTCGTCCTCATCAAAAATTTTTGCAGACTCTCTCCCACTATCACTACGTTGGGCGGGTCTAAATTAGTATTCCACTTGGCTGTCGCGATACTTGAAAAAATGTCTACTATGCCTCAACAACCCTTGCAACATTTTACTTCCATTACACGCTAGGAGTGACCTCGACAACGGTCATCTCTCCTATGATTGCCATCTTCGAACACCCTATGCTTTGCCGAGCTCCTCCCTCCTGTCGTCCTTCCAACGCTAATGCTGGTCCTACCACCATATTCGACGTACCGTGCACAATCGAACTCGTATATATAACACTACGTCTACTAAACAGCAGGAGAACGTGAACTACGTACGTAGAGGAGTACAATCATCCTAAGATAGGGCTCTATATCAATCAAACGATACGCTGAAAACGTAGTAAGCCGTACAGATCCTATGGACACTAGAACCTGATGCTCTGATACCATCTGTGACACCCTGCCAAATTTAAACATCGGGTGATCAGGCCTTTATTAAATTAAAACAAGTTTCTCAAATGGTTCATTCTTAGCATCACTGTTGAAAACTTTTTAATTACTAATACCCTAAGTAAAATTAGACTGGTGCCAAATTTTATCTTTCTTAAAACAGATAAATCAACCATGCGGAACAAAGTACAAATAATCATGTACTATAATTCAAACAACAAGTAAAAGTACAACAGAACAAAAGTATTACCGAATAAACCACCGGCTAAAGAAAAACCCAAACAACAATAGAGTAACCACCAGTCTGAAATCAATAACTGAGACTAAAATCGGACAACAAGTCCATACATAGAATAGTGTGAGATCCTGTACTAGATCTGAATGAGAGATATCGCCTAGTCAAAATCCTGTAAGCATCCACTGTGCTACAGCTCCGAGTCTCTGGAATGGAATCATCATACATGGCATCCCTGTGGCTGGACACCTAAAAGGTTTTGAAAATATTTTATAGCAAGAGTTAGTACTCAAAACATTTTGGAAATATTTTGCAAGCGTTTATCACAATATAAAATGCGGTTATTGATTACACATGTTAGGTTCTCGTACACTCTCTTGAGTTAACTCACCTCTCATCTTTTGTTCACACCTAACGTTCTACACTTAGTTTACCTAGCCGTACTTCTCAAGCTAACTAAACCAAAGTAGTAAACTGAACTTATCTGTACCCAAGTTCCAGTACCGCCCATACAGTACAACCGTTTTACTAACATCACGCGTATGTTAAATAATTCCCAAGTAACATTTAATCTATGTTATTTCTCAAGACATCTCATTTAGTTTCACTACTAAAATTACTACAATTTTCACAATTGTTAACTTTTCCACTTAAGTAATTAAGTTTCGCTACTTGAATTACTAAATAGATTTTCTCTATCTAAAGGTTCATTTCGTAATTAAGTTTCACAACTTAACTTACCAATTCAGTATGTATCTTCAAATACATAAAATATATCAATCTACTAACACACGGAAGTAGAATATCATCAAGTATATATATTTTACACACAATATATACTAAATATCAGTCATTGCTATTTTGCCCTTTTTATACACGTAAAGGACTCTTGGTTCGGAATGATTCATCGAACCCAAGTAAGAATTGGTTCGGAATAATACATCGACCCCAATTATTTTTAAAATATATATATGCACATATTCTGGTTCGGGACTTTCTCATCGCGACACCAGTTCAAAGTTTGGTTCGGCATTTCTCATCGACCCCAAACATATAATAGCATTATGTTAGTTCGGAATGTCTCATCGACCCTAACATAATTAATTTAGGCATAATCTCTCTACCTAAAAGATCACATAATTCAGTAGGTACACGCCCGACCTATTAATCATATACGTACGTAATATTTTTAATCTCATATATTTACCATACAATATTTGCCTCACGCTTTATCTCATTAATCGTACTTATTTGAGTATTCACACAATTCTAAGGGTCCTAGTTACCCCTTACATATATTAATTCAGTAGCTACCCTTGTTAACATACTGACCCAATAAATTTAAGCTCGCTCATGCTTTTCCGTAATTATATTCTTATCATCTCGAATTAGAATACGTCCCAATCAAGCCTATGAATCTCCACTTTAATTCTCTCACAAAATTAAAGTCCAATGCTCAATCATAGACCTACTTCCATAACATTGTTCCAAAAATATATTTTATCAAGGTCCCAAACACTTCCCCGATAAAATTTTAGGCATTTGAGGCTTAAAATTAAATATCTTACATTTTCTCGCAGCCTAACGAATCATAAAATTTTCTGGCAGATTAAACACCTTCTAGTAAAACTTCGATTTCTCCCTCTACAGAACTCCGATTGACCTGATTCCAAGTTCATTGGAAAGCTAAGAGATATACCTTTCCATAAATCTATGATTCACACTCTAATTCTAAGTACAACTCAAATCGTACATGTTTAAATTCACGTCAAACTTCTGGCAGATTACTATGCTGGCAGATTAAACACCCTCTAGTAATATGTCTATTACTCCCTCTACAAAACTCCGATTGACCTGATTCCAAGTTTATTGGATATCTAAGAGAAATACCTTTCCAGCAATGTATGGTTCACACTCTAATTCGAAGTGCAACTCAAATGGGATACGTTTAAAGTTGTGTCAAAAATTCTGGCAGATTGACATCTTGTGTTCCTCAATTAAACCCTAAGTCATTCAAGATTCATGTTCTTTAACCAAGAACTCATAAAGATTATATGTAAATCATCAAACATATTCAAATTTTGTTTCATCTTTACTTAGGGATTCATTCTACATGCAATCCTACTCAAATATATGATCAATTCATACATTTAGTTCAAAGTTTTTCAATAGAATCAACAAATTCTTAAAATTTCCTACACATGGGTATTATAACTTGAATTTGATTTGTAATAAACACTTGCCTTGATAGAGGGAAATCTGATTTCGTGGAGTTGATGATGGGTTGATGTTCTTCTCCCTCCATCCTTCTTCCATGGATGATTTGGGTGCAAGATTCAAGTCCAATTCTTCAAGAATCCCTTCTTAAGCTTTGGAATTGGTTTTCTCCTTCTCTCTAATGGTATTGGTGTTTACATGGGTTTTCTAACCCTAACCCCTCTTTCATACGGCTGATAAAAAGGCTCTCAAATTCGTAGGTCTTCATACCCTCTTATTTTAAAAGACCAAAACGCCCCCGAATGGTCTCGGTTTAGCCCAAAATTACCCCGGGACTCAACGAGTACCCCCGGGTATACTATTTTGACTAATTGGACCCTTCCAGACTCATTGGTGACCTCTAAATTATCATTTGAGTCACTTAACAAGTATTACTCATTCTCACCCCAACACGGTCTACACGCGTTAAGTAACTATTTACCACTCGCACTAAGTAAATAAAATGAGGCAATATTTATCGGTATCTATCTCTCGATTAAATTACTACTCTTACGTAATTTAAATTACGCCGACATTTTCTCATTTAATTCTCCAATCTAATTAAATGGAATATTCAGAAATACGGGGTGTTACAAGAACTTGAATGTTTGTCTTTTGGAAATTAAGTTTATTTGTGTTATGTTCACAGGTACACGTCTTACCTATTAATAGGTACACGTCTACAAAAGGAACTTGATCAATCAAGAATTTAAAAACACAAATTAAAATAACTACATCAAAATATTTGTGCTCTGTTAACAGGTACACGTCTCTAAACATAATTGAGGTATGTTTTGATATGTGTTAAGTTTGTTTAATTATTATTTGTGTTCAATTTAACCTTGATTGGTTCAGGTATTATTGGTTTAACTATTGTTTGTGTTTTGTTTAGATATATGAACACCACGTTTTGATGTAGATATGCACATCTTCTCAAATGTGCCAAATCTTTTAACAAGTGATTGGAATGTACATCCCCTCTTTAATACCTTTTGAATTCTCAAGTTGCAAATTGTTTCTCTTACAGTTTTTAAAGAATCTTTACGTATTTATCTTTAAATTTGTTTTCCTTCTCATTTATAATTTTCGGTTTGCAAGTGTGTTTAATTTTTTTTTCTTAGATGGATGCATTTTTTGTTAAATTTATGCAAAATATAGAGTACATGAAATGTCTTTTGCTTTTAATTGTGGTGTATTCTTCTTTAGATATTATAAGTAGTCGGTTGCTCATGTTTGTTCGAATTGCATCATTAAAATGGGGGGAATGAGGGAATACTTATGTATTACTTTTGATTGTTGATGTTAGGTTGATCCTTTATTGGTTGCTAATGTTGATTAATAAGTTGTGATTATTAACCTGTGACAAGAATGAGGGATAATTGCAATGTTTTCTTCATGTGTTTGGTTTCTTATAATTAAGAAGGAGACAGATTACTTACTTATGCTTTTATATTTCTATACGTGTAGATCTGAGGAACCAAGATGTGCAGAAGAGTTCTATAAGACAGATGATGCCAAACAACCTATATGTCCTTTGCTTGATGCTCCAAATCATGAAGATGATTCAACTTCCATTATTACAGCGGTCAATAGACTAGGTGATTCTGCCCCATGCCATCAAGCTCAAGAATTTGGAAGAAGGCCCTCCCGTCAAGCAACTACAAAGGTTCGCTCCTACAAGGAAATTCCACTTAACGTGAAAATGCGCAGAGCCGAGTGAGTGAATTTTTTTCCATAAAAACTCTATCTGAATTTCTTTGATGCTTATTATGTTCTCCTTTGCTTTGTTTTGCTTTTTTGTTCACTTAGTATTTTGATGCGAGTATGTTAGGTTATATAATTTTATGGCACGTCTTTTTTTTTTTTGCATTTTTAGTTTTAATCATGGGTTAGGCTGATAAATAACAATCATTATGGTTATGTCGTGTGATATTTCAAATGAAAGAAAAAATTGGCTAGGAACGAGCATATATCCATTTGTGTATTCATATGGTTATAATTTGAAAAATCCAATTTTTTATGTTTAAGATGTAAGTCAGTTTATTATTTTGTTGAACTGCTTTAACTTATTTAAAACAAAAATCAATGTCGAATTAGGTGGTTTAGCACATGATTTGATTTTTTAGGGGCGTGGCTCTATGAATACACCTCTACAATCGGGTAAGTCCTATGAAAACTTTACACTCACGCAATTGTAAGTTTTTTCCCCTTTTTCTATTAGAAGTAAAAGTTGCAAAAAGCCCCTGTGATAAGTCTATTACAATGAAAGACAATTTTGAGATTTAATAAAAGTGAAGACATCCAAAGTCGTGGTTTAATTAATTTTTCTTAAAAGGCACTTTTTGCATCACTCGTATATTTGATAATCAATCTCAAAATGAATTTTGTTAGGTAGACACACACATGTGACGTGCATGTATTATATTATATGTGAGAATAATACTTCATTTAGGGCGTTAATTTATTCAATAATGAGAATGCATACGAAGATCTTCAGCCTCTGAAGTACACTGCCTGTTTTTTGTTGAATATGTGTGCAGGAGTTGGCGTCATTCATAAGATCCTATGTAGTGCCAGAAGGTTTCCTAATAGTGTTACTCCCTTTTTTGTACAGTTTCAGTTGCTTAAAAACAACAAATGATGAAACAACAACGGTACCAGCAAAAACAAGCGCAACAAATGGTCCAGAACATGGCTAGGAACAATAATGGGCGTCCTTCTGGTTTATCTCCTTCTGCCTGGCCTACTCTTCAACAATCTCAGTCTAATTTTCTCCCTTTAGAATTATTATGGGTCTCTCACTATGTATTGTATGAGTTTGAAACACAAAATTTTCCCTAGTTACTTTACATTGATGATTTTTTATGGCTGACTAACATATATTCATGACTATGTCTAATTTATTTGTTTTTCAGCTTAAAACTAACTGAAACGGTTACATTGGTGATTACACAATCATTTTGTTATTGGTATTTAGGAAGTGAGAAAGGTAGTAGAAACATTGCGAAAGAATATTGATGTTGATATTGGTATTTAAACCTTTATCAAGTGATCTTTGTGATTGATGCAAAAGTTTTTTGCTGATCCCATTGATGAGATTGGTGGTACAGTCGAAGAGGATACTACGAACCTCATAAAGGAAAGTGGGACTGAAAAGCCTATTGTTGGTTTTATTGTTGGACTCACTACCCCACCTAGCCGGAGAATGAGACATGCTGGAGCCATAGTATCAGGTGGAAAGGGTACAACACAAGACAAAATTAAGATGCTCAGGGTGTTGTCGCGACAGTGGTCGAGTCTCCAGCAAAAATTGGACATGCAATACATGAGGTATTCAAAAAGAGGTCTTCTCATCTACTATTGATTTGGCAATTGTAATCATTATGAGTCTTCTCTGGAACAGGTCTTTATGGACTTGATCACATATATTTATGTGTGTATTCATTGTTATTGAGAAAATGAATTAAATATAACGTACTGGTTTCATTATATAATGGGTTTTTCAAATGATGTTATTTCTACTTATAAAAGAAACTCATATAATCTCTGTACATATATCCGTTTACTTGGTGCTCGGTTGAAAAGATATGAATTTTCATTGTTTGAGATTTTTGTTAATAACTGTTTAGGCTCAGTTGGTCATATTTGGGGAACTGAATTTTCGTCATTTTGAAATTACGAACTTTGAAAATTTTTGTTGTTTAGCGATTATGTATTTTGGAATTTTTCACTGTGCCTTTAGGCACGGGCATTCCGCTAATATATATATATACATAAAAAACAAATAAGTGCAGGGTGATATCCAAAATTTTTGTCACCAAATACCATAATACAATAATGTTAAAGATGAGTTTTACTTATTATGCCTAGAATTTTTGGATGACTATCTAAAAAAAGTAAAAAAAAATATTAATATCCTTCTCTTAAGTACACACAAACATATGAATTTATGGAGTTCTTACACTTGGAAAAAGCAGTGGCATACTTGGTATATCAAACCCAACAATCATGCCAAACCCAAGAACCCTGCCACTGTTGCCAAGAGAATTCTCCAACCAAACTTCAATTCCTATCAATCATAAAATAACTCATTACACAAAACACGAAAACAAAACAAAACCTTCATCCAAATCATAACAAAACTGCAACTTTTATATTTTAAAGACAAAGAGACATACATGCCAAGCTTTGGAATCAGATCCATAATATTCTCCTAAGGGATAAATGGAGTTTTGAGATGAAAGAACATATGGGTACATGTGTTTTTCACCATTGGGGGGGGGGGGGGGGGGGGGGGGGGGGAGGGGGGGAGAGAAATATTGATTTGAAAAGTATCTTCCTTATTTATTTAATGGGCTTGTATATGATTATTTAGGAACTTAAGAGCTAAGCACATTTTCTAATAAAGGGTTGCAAAGAGAACGTAGAGGGTCCAATATTAAATGACATGGGATGATATAGAAATGTGGGTTAATAAATTTTTGATATTAAAGTCTTATTAACCTGTAATACTATGATGTGCTAGCGATCTAGTTAAAACTTAAAAGCAACAGATAAACATTAAAAATGAGTAACTAAACAATCAAACACTCTCTTTCAAAATTAAAATATAGAATAGCATTTCGAAATAATTCTACATACAATTCGTTTCCATTATGTTACGTCCAAAATGATTTACAATTTGTAGTTTAAATTCTTGAAAGCATTTTTTGGGAATAAGTAATTTGTATAAGTATTCCAAACACCCATTAAACAGACAACCTCCAGTTTCGAATCCTATTGAGCGTGCTATTAATTTGTGGACAATCCAGACTCATGCGCTGATGCCAATAGATCAATCAAAATTGCAAGTGGTAAATTTGGTTTATTGAGCCGTGTCAATGGATTGATAACCTAAAACACCAAATAAAAAATTAATATTTATGCATAAGTTTGTTTGAAATGCATTTTAAATGTGATTGTAATTAAAAATGAATCACCTAAAATGTTTTAAGCAAAGATGAATAAGTTTGAAACTCCACCGACATAGTGTTTTCTATTGTTATGCAGAGTGATCCCCCAAACAAATCCCATATGAATATATGAAAAATAGTTAAATGGTTTTCATATATGAAATAGGGAAAAAATTAAGAGGTGGGAACTCATAGTATCTTAACTGTAACTTGAGAAAAATCCAAGTTTGAGATAGCCGTGGACAACCTTCAGAATAAATAGTTGGGCAAAAAATAATGCCAGGTAAGTTATATCATACATTCAAATGGTTTTACACCAATAGTATAAAACATAAGGTAAGCTGTAATAAATATCTTTTTCATAAAGTCTTTTACTCCATAAGACTTATTTAAAAGTTCTCAAATAAGAAGGTCTTACACGAAAAACATAGTTCATGCAATGTAGATTTAGAACGTACATTTTCATGTTTTTCACATAATCTAATTATGTGTGTGGTGGGTATGCAAAGTGTTATATGAAGAAAAGATACCAAAGAAATTGTTTTCAATCGATATTAAGAAAAGTAGTAAATGATTAAAATGAATAATTTTTCCGAGAGAAGGGTTGAATGTATGGCAACCTAATAAACAAAATTCCATCAATAATACATTTCACTTTATAGAAAAAAATAATAGGACATCAAAAATAGATATAAAGGAACCTTATCAAGAAAAACCTATAACAAAAATTAGTGAAAATATAAAACGAAAAAAGGATATTGATTTGAAGTGGAAAGGTCTTCTCATGTGCAAAAAGGGCCTGCATTTTCAAGAGGCTGAACACTTTGGTACTAAATTAAGAGGAGAACTTCACATACCATTTATTATATCATATAAACCCCTCCTGAAACCTAATGAAACTATTCATCTGAATATATAACTAAAAACATAGGAAGAGTTATTGATGAAAAATTAATATGGGGTGGGCATTACAAAGAACAATCTACGCTAAATACTTATAACTAACAACTAAAAAATACTAAATGATAAGGAAACCAAACTCACACACACACACACACAGAGGCAGGTTCCTGTGCACACTAAGTTTGACACACCAATTTTTTTAAAGCATTAAAAAAATATTTTTGAGTTTATTTTTTTATGTGATATTTAAACATTTAAATGGGCCCATGTAAAAAAAATCAGTTCAATTTTTTTTTTACTATTTTTAAAAAATCGGTCAAACTTTCGCAGCTTTTAAAGTACTTAAAAGTAGCAAAGGTTTGACCTTTTTTTTAAAATAGTAAAAACAAAAATTTGAGTTGATTTTTTTTACATGGATTCGTTGAAATGTTTAAATATCACATAAAAAAAATTAGCTCAAAAATATTTTTTTTACTATTTAAAAAAAATAATGTACAAATTTAGTGTGCACATGAGCCTGTGTGTGTGTGTGTGTGTATATGTCGTAAAGTTTCTTCATTTTGATAAGACAGTAACAGACCACCTAATGTTATATCATCAAATACAATGGAAGAAAAAACATAAAGCTTTCTTATTGTAACCCAAATGGTAACAACAAAAATCCTGTGACTAAATGAAATGTTGGAAAATATTGTGTTTTTACACAAATTATTTTATGACCAAATTATTATATTGATCAAAGTAGGACCAAGTACGTGCTCATTACGAGTCATGCGATATATTTATTTGTTTAAAACGGATAAATGATGAATAAGAAATTTGGTATCAAAGTGCCCCATTTATGTATGAAGTTTATTGGGAAATTTTATTTATTTTCTGGGACGGATTTTCCTACCTGTCGCTAAAGGTTGTGACTGTTCGCTATATAGTGACTGTTTTTCAGAACCGTCCCTAAAGGTCGTGACTGTTCACCATAAGTTGTGACAGTTCATAAAAAACGTCCCTAAAGTGACTGTTTCCTAAAAGACATGTCTTTTCATGAAAAAACACTTTGTTTTCTATAAATACAAGACTTGTCTTCATTTTTTAGAGAGAGGAAAATGAGGAAAAATATTTTCTATACTTTCCATTCCCGATCGAGTCGGATAGAGTATCAAACATAATTGGTTCGTGGGACACGCACACTAAAGTGCTTCTTGCGCGTGTCGAGACCGTTTTATCCTGGGAGGCAAACGCTCATTGTTCATTGCCGTAAGCACCGTAGCGGGAGCGCATTTTGTCTTAAGGAGAGAGTGTCAAACACTTGACTCGGTCATCTTCTTCGTTTGTAAGTTTTCTAGTGGTATTAATTTATTGCATAAATATGATTTATTTCATATTTTAAATTTGATAAAACACAAAAGTATATATCTTAAATAACAATCTTAAGACAAAATGTAAAAAAAAATAAATTGACATTCGTGTGCTTTTGTTTGCATTGGGTCAATGTATGATAAAACATTAGAATGAATAATTGATTAGATGATGTTGCATGTATAAATTTTATTTAGCCAATTGTTCTATGAATGGGTAAGTTTGTCAAATTTACAACGCATATTGTAATGCAAATATGCATGTTTTATGCTCTTGATAAATAAAATTGTTGCAAATTGTGTTATGATATCTTATCCGAGATTGGTCCTCAAAGTGACCATATACAATTTAATATTTAATTTGTTTAAAGTCTTCTATCTATAACTGTCGGTTTATGCCTAAAGATATAGAAATGGATTATAACAATGGGTTCTATAAAATGAAGGGTCTTACTGCCTTATTATCTATAAGGGTGCCTTTTCATTTTTAGTTGACCTTTTGTGAAATCTGTTATTGAAATGGTAAATCTATGGTTGAACACTCATTTTGTAAAAAGGCATATATATGTGATAAAATAATATAAAAGGAATTATTGTTCATTATATCTACCTTTATTGCCTTTGGATGGTGACCGTTAAATCAGGTTTGATGTAACAACCAGTGTGTCCCATATATATATAGGCATGCTGTTTTAAAGGTTTTGATCACATGGTTTTCCCTCCCGTGTAGGAGGTGTGTCCTAAAGATACCGCCTGCCAACATGAGTAGTTTTGTATATTAGTTATCATTTTCTTTGAACAGTTGACCACCCTTATGATTTATAATAGTCATTTTACGGGTATATAAATTTTGTGGTAATAAATAATCACATGATTTGTTTGATAGGTTCCTTGGGAAAATTTGTTTGATTTTTTTTTAAAATTAAAATGATATGTGTTGTTTTGTATATATTGAACATATTAATTTCAGTCACATTTTTTTAATAATGTGTGTGTTCATATTTCATTTGCGTGACACTTTAAGTGTCTCACATATCTTTTATGTAGCACTATAAGAGCGGTTATATGAAAATTTTATATAATGACATAATAATCACTTGAGTTGTCACATGCATATGTTATAATATAATTTTTAATACCAATAATTTAAATATTGGATTAAGTGTCTGTTGTAATTATGGCAAAGTGCATGGCTATTGTGTACTTGCATTCTTTTGAATGTCCAAAATTAGAATAGTGCGTCCCAAATAAGGTGATTTTGAATACATTCATTCAAATTTGTCCAAATGAACAAAGGGACAACAAGAGTGTGTTTGATTCATAGTATACTTATATAATTATGCGTTGAGATTTAGTCACATCTTTGGTAATGTTATTCACATGATTTTTAAGTGCATTTTATGCAAATTAATGTGATTATAATATATGCGATGATATTATGGTCTCTTGTATGGTTACATGTATACGTGTAACAGTACTATTTTAGTGTCACCTAATTAAATTAGATTACATGAACGGAAATGTGATATATTTAGAAACATGATTTAAGTTGCATTCCTTGTAGAATGTCAATATTTAATTATTGTGATAATTCATGTAATCTTGATATTACATTTAAATTGGTTTTTAATCTCCTGTGTCACGAAAAAGAGAAAAATAAAATATAATGCATTGTCTATTATTGTTGGTATGTATGTTAAACATTGCAATGCATGCATTATATCGACTCTTAGAGATATGAATATGCACTATTGTTTAAAACGATGTGAACCAACATGTTGAAAATTTGAGAATATTTTCACGCATAATAAATTAAAAAGTCCTATAGGTTAGGAATTTATAATGTTTGCATAATTTTATAGTTGTGGCATCCGATGACCTAATGTCATGTAATGAAAATTGAGGTGTGTAATGACATACTATTTTCACGTGTAGAAGTCTATTGGATATTTGTGGCATGATTGTATATCATTAACCATATAGCATAATGCGACTTTTAATCTTAGGGGTGACCCTTTCACTCTTAATTTTGTGAGACACTTTCATCAAAATATCATTGGAACATGCTATGTTAAACATGATGTTTCATGAAGAATTACATTTTTATGTAACATTCAATTGATGTTAAAGTTGATGAAAAATAAATACAATTTGTATTGATATCGTGGTGCTCAATTTTCCATAGACTTGAAAGAGTGGATATGATTAATTTCAATATGTTACTCCCCTTCACTATATTGAATGTTATCAAAAGCGATGAAGATTACAAAAGATATGAGAGTCTTTAGTTGATATAAAGTGCTACATTCCTTTCCGTAATATATAAATTCATTTTGGAAGAATCTTATACTTCTAATTAATGCGTTTGTCGAACGTGTTCTTCAATGGAGAAAAATTAGTGTCGCGTGATTACAGATTTATTTATTGAATTTATGATTCAAAATTTAGAACCGAGCGGTTTAAAGACTGCTTTAAAGATGGTATAGAATTAAATCATAAATCCATATAAATGATCAAGTGATTCAGAACCGAGCGGTTTCACAACTGCTTTAAAGAAGGTAGAATCAAATTATGATCTCATTGGAGATTTAGGCGTAATCTCAAGACACCACAACTAGTAAACTCAAAATTATGTGTGACACAACTTTAGTTTAATACTAAGAATTGTGACAAGTGAATTTGTAGGCCTATGGAACAATAAGGAATATACCATTAAATGTCGAATCACTAAAGTAGAGAAACTTATCTCAACTAAATTTTATTTACAATGAAATGAATGTATACCTTCTAGATGGACATATGTGTTGGTCCAAATATACATTAATATCATTTCATTTTAAAGAAAAATAAAGCGTTTGGAGGTTGAGAATAAATGTATCAGCTTTGTATAATTTCAAATTTATGTTTGAAATTGTGGGGGAAGTATTGTGTTTTCTATGAGTTATATTCTCAACACATTAACCGACGATAAAAATTTTATGGGAAAGGTTGAGAACCTTTGATAAAAATTTTATGGGAAAGGTTGAGAACCTTTGTATGAAATTTAATGGGAAAGGTTGAGAACCTTTGTATGAATTATGATAAATGTGGGGGAATTTATCTAAGGCCAATAATTTCTATCCAAAAATAGAAACAAAGATGATTCCTATTGAAAATAGGATAAACACTACTAAAAGTGTAGTATTTGGTTGTATAAGTGCATTTAATGTACTATAGCATTTCCAATGTGCATTTGTCTAGAGAAGTGTATACTTCATTGATTGAACGATAATTAATACTTAAGTACTTTGATTATATTCCAAGGATGGAAATGATTAAGAGTGTGCACAAATATTTAGAATAAAGATAATGGATCAAAGAGTCTAAAGTATAAATGAGTCGTTCAGTATCGATACTAAGATATAAGTGACAAATGATATAAACATTAGGAAATTATGAATATATTTTTAAAAAATATATATGACTTTCAAGACTCGTATTCCGAGTGATATATTAGCACGATTAGAGGTGTTAATGTTTGGAAATCCTCTTATGATGGAATATGAATATTATTTCTTAGAAAGCAAAATACCTTGACAATTTTAAAGAGGATTATTTGAGATAACAATTATAATGCATGTTCTTGCAATTGAAAATCATTGCTTGAAAAGGCATAACGCAATTTGGCAAGTCACGACTTATTAGTCATGACATAAGACCATAAAGAAATCTTTCTTTGTTAGTGATAACATTAGGCCTAATAAAATCATTGCGGATCCGCTAACAAGATAGTAAGATACGTACATCAAGGGGAATGGGCTTACAGCCGGTTAAAACCTAAAAGAATTGCCATAATGGAAACCCAACCTAAATGACTGGAAATCCCAAGAATTAGGTTCAACGGGACAACCTAATTATGTGCAATTCAGTTAGCACTGAGAAGAAAATAAATTCTTCCTCCCATTCCTAGGATGAGTCAGTGCACTATCTGCCGCGTGTAATAGGATAAATTTTATTTTAATGATTTCTATATCTTAAACATAAGGATCAAGTGGGGTATTAGCAGGATACTCTTTATAAAAATCACCTATGTGAGTGAGAAGGGGCCACTTCTATGAGAATAACCAACGGCTACATTGTTAAATTTTCTAACACACTCATGAAACCAGGAGGTGTCTAAGGCCAAAACGGACACAAAAGTGAGAACCAAGAATGTTCGAAGAAGGACTGTGTGAATTCTATTGTCTCGGTTTACACAAAAAGGTTGATCAATTCAAGACATCGCGTTCATTGATTGGCTAGTAAATCCGATAGTCTCTCACTAGGAAAGATTCAAGGCCAAAAGCTATCTTTACCGATGCATCTCTTTTTCACTGATACTCTGTCTAATTTGTCTTCATGTTCATTTGATTCTTCACCCAAATTTCATTCATGTGGGGGATTGTTGGAAAATATTGTGTTTTTACACAAATTATTTTATGACCAAATTATTATATTGATCAAAGTAGGACCAAGTACGTGCTCATTACGAGTCATGCGATATATTTATTTGTTTAAAACGGATAAATGATGAATAAGAAATTTGGTATCAAAGTGCCCCATTTATGTATGAAGTTTATTGGGAAATTTTATTTATTTTCTGGGACGGATTTTCCTACCTGTCGCTAAAGGTTGTGACTGTTCGCTATATAGTGACTGTTTTTCAGAACCGTCCCTAAAGGTCGTGACTGTTCACCATAAGTTGTGACAGTTCATACAAAACGTCCCTAAAGTGACTGTTTCCTAAAAGACATGTCTTTTCATGAAAAAACACTTTGTTTTCTATAAATACAAGACTTGTCTTCATTTTTTAGAGAGAGGAAAATGAGGAAAAATATTTTCTATACTTTCCATTCCCGATCGAGTCGGATAGAGTATCAAACATAATTGGTTCGTGGGACACGCACACTAAAGTGCTTCTTGCGCGTGTCGAGACCGTTTTATCCTGGGAGGCAAACGCTCATTGTTCATTGCCGTAAGCACCGTAGCGGGAGCGCATTTTGTCTTAAGGAGAGAGTGTCAAACACTTGACTCGGTCATCTTCTTCGTTTGTAAGTTTTCTAGTGGTATTAATTTATTGCATAAATATGATTTATTTCATATTTTAAATTTGATAAAACACAAAAGTATATATCTTAAATAACATGAAAAACATAAAATCAATTAATAATGATACGTTGAAGAGATTGGGAGACACTTACATAGGATAAATGGTGAAGGAGATAATCTATGATAAAATGAAGGATATTTTTAAAATCGAGTATCTGGTTGTATATTTAACCTCTATGGAAATGTAGTAGCGACACACAATTGGGGGTGGGTGGGTGGGTGGGGGGGGGGGGAATGGAGAGGGAGATGAAAGAACTGATATTATGAAAGGTGTGAGAGAGAGAGAGAGCAGTCTAACAGAGGATAAATAAGAGGAAAACGAAAGGTAACACTCTTTCTATCCTTTCATTCTTAAGTATTAATCGTATTAGAGATATAATATACATATAGATATTATAGGTGGAGGTATAAAATCAAAATAGCTCCAAAAAAAAGAAAAAAGAAAGAAAGTGTGCGTTTGTTGTCTCTCATCTCTCTCTCTCTCTCTCTCTCTCTCTCTCTCTCTGTACTCCATACTTACCGCAACTCTCTCTTCCCCTCTCTCTAATCACCCATGCTGACAAGTTCCATTCTCGTCAAAGCCAGATCTCGAAACGTCAGCTCCGACTTTAACCTTTGACCCCTTTGTATCTTAAAACTTCATTTTATTCAACAATTACTCAAATTTAACTCACAATAAAGAGACTGTAGTTATTTGTAAAACCCTAAGCGCGAGACTAAACTATTGGACAAGTATTATTATATCTTTTGCACTTAGGATAGGAGTTTGTAACAATCCCAAGCTCGGCTGTCATGTTTGTTCGTCGACTCCAAATCCAACCCACAAGGTTGTTCAACAGTAGTCATGATTTTACAAGGGCTATTGTAGAGTTCAATAAGGCAGTTATCATATACTGTTTATTTTAGGACCTACGCTTTTGTTATGTACAATATCTATTGGATTATTTGGAGATTAAATATGACTAGTATACACTGTTATTCTGTCGTATTCTACTTAGAAAAGTTGACAAAGATTAGCAAACGCATCTTCACGGATTCCCTTAATAAGGAATCTCAATTTGTAATTAAAACTTGTATCTTTATTAAATTAAATCTCTTGAAAGAGTTCCATCTTGCTTCTTGTTTGGAGGATAAAAAGCTAAGGGGTGGGGATTCTTCTGTAAATCATATTTCGATATCTTGGTGGACGCTCTTTTAAGTCTTGACTATTTGGGTTGATACAAATGTAATCATCCCAGGGATTTCGTGTCATTGTTTTCCCCTGTTGCAATGGCTGAATGGCCTAGTTCTAATCTTTATCTCCTATTTTTTGCAGTCTTATAACCCTGTATTTCCTATTTAATCTCGTTTATGTTATATTCTAACTAGGGTGTGCCCTGCCAATGACAGGGTGAGAAACAAATTTCAATTGAACTACATTGAAATATCTATGATTTGAAATGACAAATAGTAATGCAAAAAACATGATGTCGGCACGGTTGAAAACCTGTTCTTGTGTATTATTATCTCCAGCCATGCTTCAATATTTTCAACAGACAATGCACCTCACACAATACCTAAGACCACAACCTTTTTGTCTTACCACCATGGGTGGTTGTTTTATCTGCTTGTCTTCTTGACCAAACTTTCATAACTAACTGCAAATAGATATCATGCTACACACATTGGGTTATCTTAAAATAAAAAAATGGAGAAAAAAAGCAGGAAAAATGGTAGGGATAACACAGAATGAGTTTTGTTTCTCACTCGCACATATTTGCATAACAATTAGTGGCTTTTCCCTTTATACAAATAAATTTAGAGACCCACTATTCCCACTCCATCTACTCATTCCCCCACTCCACATTTTTATTAAAAGACCTTATTACCCTGAAAAAGCTATTAACCTCTCACCCATCCAAAACCCATTAACTTTTACCTCATTCACCCAAAATCCATTCATCCGTCACTTTCTCTCAAGAACTCCAAAAAGAGGGAAAACTCATATTTTTATTTCTTTTCATTGTTTCTTTAATGTTCAAATATGGTTCTCACACATGAGGAAACTAGTGATTGGGAAGTAAATACTGAACTTACGGTTGAAGATTTTAATGAGTTAAATGGTATTATCCATCTCACTAGCACAAGCAATGTTGTTGAAATCAAAGAGTTGTACAAATCTTCCAAATGCTCCATTGATTCAGGTAATATTTTTTTCAAATTTATATTTCCCATTTTTTAGTATTTAATTTATGCAAGTATAATAGTTTTTTTTATTATGGATTCCACTTCTTAGGGTTTTGTAGAAAAAAAAATTATAAGAACACATAACACATTGAAAAAATGGCAAATAATTTACACTAAAAAATATTGATTAGAATGTTGTTTGAATATATTAGTTAGTTCAATTTTTTTTTTGATGTTATACACAGGTGATGAAAGTGTTGGAGGCTTTTTTAATTTGTTAGTCGAGATATTTTCTAGTCGTGATGATCTTCTTAACAGTGTTCGTAATGTTGCAATAACTCAAGGCTATGCTACAACAATTAAAAGGTCAAAAACAGATCATTATGTTGTTATTGGTTGTGATAGGGGAGGAAAATATAGCACTCGTGTTCCAATGGATAAGCGAAAGAGGAACACATCATCACGACTTATAAATTGTCCTTTTGAAATTTGGGGAAAAAAGAAAAAGGATGGAAATTGGAAATTGGAGATAAAAAATGTATCCCACAATCATGAACCAACAAGTGATATGTCGGGACACCCCTCTTGCCGTCGTTTTTCTAATGAAGAGATGTTGCGTATTAAAGAGATGAGCTTGGCTGGTATACCAACAAGACAAATACTTGCCTCACTACGGAAAAAAAATCCAAAGCTTCAAGCAATAGCAACGACTGTCTACAATGCAAAGGGTAAGATCACAAAAGAAATTTTAGCGAACCGTACTATGATCCAAGCATTATTTGAAGAATTTTCTCAAGGTGATTTTATTTTTGATATAAAGCGCAATGAACATGGTCATTTGAGTCATTTGTTTTTTGCCCATCCTTCTTCAATTGAATTAAGCATGAGTTACTCCAATGTCTTTGCGATGGATTGCACGTATAAGACAAATAAATATAAGATGCCATTGTTTCATATAGTTGGAGTTTCGAGCTTTAATACTTCATTTTCTTCTTGTTTTGCCTTCTTGCAAAAAGAGGAAGAAGAAGACTATGAGTGGGCATTGAGAAAATTCCAAAATATATTGGGTGGTGATAGGCATCCTTTGGTGATTGTAACGGATCGAGAACTAGCATTATTGAATGCCATAAAAGTTGTTTTTCCAAGTACGGGACATCTTTTATGCCTATGGCATATTGAGAAAAATATTCTCTCCAAGTGTAAGGTGAAATTTGAAAAAGAAAAAGATTGGGAATTTTTTTTGTCGAGTTGGACTAATTTGATAGAATCTCCGAATGAATCAACATTTAATGAAGCTTGGAATCTTTTTGAGGTTCAATATGCGGAGAAGGATTTTATCCTAAATTACATAAGGAGTACTTGGCTTCCTTTTAAAGAACGATTTGTAAATGCATGGACCGGAAAATATGAACATTTCGGAAATCGGGTTACTTCAAGGGTTGAACGTTCACATGCGGTGATCAAGAAATATCTCCATGTCTCGACCGGCAATTTTCGTGAGGTGAAGGAAAAAATTTGTCTTGCTATTGATAATCAATACAAGGAAATTAAAACACAACTTGCTAGTGAAAAACTTCGTGTTCCACACAAATTTTGCCACCCTTTTTTAAGGAGCTTGTTACGAATGTTTCAATGTTCGCACTTACAAAACTTTTCAAGCAATATGAGTTGGCAACATCTAATTCATTATTGGGTTCATGTACCGGCATATTTTCAAAGACTATGGGTTTACCTTGTGCACACATGATGAGAGCTAGGAAGGCGGAAAGGTTGCGACTTGATGATATACATCCCCAATGGAGAATCGATAAAAGACTCTTTAGTGATAAACAACATGATGTGGTTAGCCATGATGATCAAATTGGTGGTCTTTTAAAGGAGTTTTGTAGTAAGTATGAACAAATGCCGCTTAGCCAAAAGGAAGATAGTCGGAAAAAAATTGCTCAACTTGTTGATTCATCAATTCCTTTGACAATTGAACCCCCCATTCAACCTCACAAAGGTCGTCCATTAGGTTCAAAGAATAAAAAAGCGGTTATCTCTACAAGTCGCGATCCTTCTGCCTTTGAGATTGTCGAAAAGACCCGAAAATGTAGTATATGTCAAAAACTCGGACATAATAGTCGCACTTGTGCCAAAATGGTTGGTAATACTAGCTTGAACGCGCTTGATGGAAGCATGGTGGAAATGGTGGATTTAAATACACCGTTTTATAACTCTTCATGGTATTAGAAATTCAAGTAAGATTCATCAAACTTATTAGTATTTTTTTTTAAATGTGTTGATTGTGTTTTTTAAAATTTGTTGTAAATGAGTAGAATTCTTACTAATATATATATGTATTTTTTTTGCAGATTTGGTGTGGAGGAGTTGTGCAAATTTATTTTGTGTGCTTTGATGAGTAGGACTCCCTTTTGTCACATATTTTTTGTTCCCAATTGTTTGAAGATAGCATTTTCATGGGAATTGGTATTTTGTAAAATTAATATTTTCGATTTATGCAGTGTACACTGATATTAGGAGATACTATTTTTTTGATGTATTTGTGTTGTTGCTGTTATTATGAATGCAGTTATAAATATCCACCAATTTTATCATGATGTATTTGTGATGTTCTGTCATTGTGTTCTTGCAATTCTGTTATTGGATTGTTGTTCTTGCTGTTTGTTTTTTTTTTATTAATACTATTGTTGGTTGCTGTTTTGTTTTTGGGTTATTAAAGAAGTGTGGTTGCTGTTTGTTGGTTTTGGATGATAAAAGGTCAAAAGATTTTTAAGGGTGAAAAGGTTAATAACTTTTTAGGGGTAATAAGGTCTTTTAATAAAAATGTGGAGTGGGGGAATGAGTAGATGGAGTGGGAATAGTGGGTCTCATAAATTTAGTTAGAGCTCACAATTTATCAAAGCGTGTAGAAAACATCATTGCCATAAATTTATACTCATTACACACACCTAATAAGTCTCTCTCTCTCTCTCTCTCTCTCTCTCTCTCTCTCTCTCTCATCACTTTAGTTCACCCGTAAAGACACAATAACAAATACTGCGAATCTTGGAGAAAAGTAGACACTCACAAAACCAATCTATATCTAATATCTAAATAAAATTTTGGTGTTTCGTTTGTGAGGATTGATACGTGTCAACATTAATAATTCTTATCCTTTTAAATTGACAGCCCTTCAGAATGAGAATACTAAACGCAATGGTGTAAACTTAAATGGCAGCCCTTCAAAGAACACTTTTTTGTTCCTTTAATATATTCATCTTCTCTCTATTTCTCTCTCTCTCTCATCTTAATAGCTCTTTTTTTGCTCTTCCTTTTAAAACGACAACCCTTCAAAACAGGGATACCAAACGCAATGGTGTAAACTTAAACGGCAGCCCTTCAAAGAAGACTTTTTAGTTCCTTTAATATATTCATCTTCTCTCTATTTCTCTCTCTCATCTTACACTACACAAAAATGGTCAAATTGTCACCTTCCAGCCGGTCAGCCTTGTCAAGGTCATTGACCGTGACAAAAAATACGCATTTTTTTGTCACGGTCATTGACCTTGACACGACCGTGACAACTAATTGTCACGGTCATTGACCGTGACAAGACCGTGATAAATTTACTTGTCACGGTCATTGACCGTGACAATTCTTTAAATAATTGTCATGGTCAATGACCTTGTCACGACCGTGACAATGTTAACAGCAAAAACCTTTTCCCCCTTCTTTTTTCCCTCCCGCGCCGTTCCCTCCCTCTCTCGACGCTGCTCTCGACGCTGCTCTCTCTCTCTCTCTACTTTCAGGTTTAATTTTCTCTCTCTCTCTCTCTCTTCCATTTATATATATGTTTGTGTGTATATATATGTGTGTATGTGTGTATGTGTGTATATATGTGCGTGTGTGTGCATGTGTGGGGGGTGGGGCAGGGTGGGGTAGGGGGTGGGGCAGGGTGGGGGCACGGCGGGGTGTGTGCGTGTGTATATGTATGTGTATGTATGTGTATATGTGTGTGTATGTGTGTGTATAAATGTGTGTGTGTGGTGGTGTGTGGTGGGGGAGGGAGTGGTGGAGGGGGGCAGGGGGTGGGGTGGGGTGGGGTGTGTGTGTGTGTGTGTGTGCGTGCGTAGGTGCGTAGGTGTGCGTGTGTGTGTGGCGGGGGGAGGGGGGCAGGGGGTGGGGTGGGGGTGGGGCACCCATTTAATAACTTTTAAAATATTTGGAAAAAATATAATATTACAAAATTGAAACGAAATGGTATTGACGGAACTTACACATACGTTATGTACTGTGCTCTTACGTTGAAAATTATTAGATAGAAAAAGAAAAATATAAATTGAGATAACCTTAGAATCTAATTAGGCTAAAAATATAATGGCAACAACTAACATATATACACAACACTAAAAGTAGACATCAATTTTATAAATAATTGATAATAGTTGGATAATAATTGGATAATAAACATCGGGAGGGGGTGGGGGTGGGTGGGGTTTTGAATATTATTTACATTTATATTTTTGGATATTATATACATTCAAAATAAATAATTGATAATAGTTGGATAATAATTGAAATTTTCATTCAAAATAAATATTTCATTCAAAAATATTGGATAATAATTGATATTTTTATTTAAATTGATAATAATTTTATTCATGAAATTAATTCAACTAGGTAAAATCCTAGATATTTTTTTAACAGAATTTGATAATATTATATAAAGTTTAGTAAATTCACAAAATGTTGTCAATTGTATGTTTTTAGGAATATCATTAGTTAGAATCCATATACATGCATGTTGTTAGAAAGTCTTAAATTTAATTCTCACTTTAATTTGTAGAATCTCTGTACTTGGCTGGATTTATCCCTTTATGATAATGAAATTTATGCTCCAATTATAATTATCTCATGTCATAATTTTATTGATAAACAATATATGTAGTTGTCACGGTCGTGGTGGGGGGAGGGGGTGGGGGTGGGGTGGGTGGGGGTGGGGTGCGTGTGTATGTGTGTGTGTGTGTGCGTAGGTGTGCGTGTGTGTGTGGCGGGGGGAGGGGGGCAGGGGGTGGGGGTGGGGCACCCATTTAATAACTTTTAAAATATTTGGAAAAAACATAATATTACAAAATTGAAACGAAATGGTATTGACGGAACTTACACATACGTTATGTACTGTGCTCTTACGTTGAAAATTATTAGATAGAAAAAGAAAAATATAAATATTGGATAATAATTGAAATTTTCATTCAAAATAAATATTTCATTCAAAAATATTGGATAATAATTGATATTTTCATTTAAATTGATAATAATTTTATTCATGAAATTAATTCAATTAGGTAAAACCCTGGATAATTTTTTAACCCTAGATAATTGTACTATTAACATTTTTTTTATCTGTACTAATAACATTTTTTTACAGCAAAAATGTCTCCTTCAGATGTTAAGGCGAATATGATGATGCTGTTTATGATGATGTCGTCTGGGTTCGGTGGTAGCGGAGGCGACGAGGGCTCCTCCGCCCCTAGGCTCCCCAAATATGGAAAATTTGGGATTATCGTCGAGAACAAGTCGGAGCTATTAGCGAGATCCCTCGAGCTGCTAAAGACGGTCATCGACCCAGGGTTTATGAGTTGGAAGGAGGTGCCATATGAGCTCAAGTTAGCTGTTTGGGCGGCACTACAGGTAATATTTATATGAATATTTCAATTTCAATTTAAATTTCAATTTCAATTTCATATTTATATTTATATTTATATTTATATTTATATTTATATTTATATTTATTCGCAACTAACATTGTATTTGTTGGACAGGAACAATTCAACTTGGATCCAAAGCTACGCGATTCCGCCTTGGAGCAGTTGAGGGAGCAACACAATACGTGGAAGAAAAATATGCGGACACGGTACTTTGGAAAAACACGAGAGTCCATTTTACAATGGCGCAGATCCGTCCCGCCCAAGGAGCCGATCTCATTGGCACAATGACAAAAGTTCATTGACAATGAGATCGAGGATCTACAATTGGCATCTCGCCAATCGGGGAGGGAAAATCGGGCTAAAAAGACGGACGTGCACTACTCCGGCCGGACCTCTTATGCTGAGGTGGAGCATAGGATGCAGGTAAGATTTAATTTATCTATAACTACAAAAATATATTATTGGATATTATTTTACTTTGCGGGGCCGATACTAATTTTACTTTACTTTATTTTATTTCAGGGGGTAGGGAGTGGGCCAGGGGGTAAGCCACATAGGCTCGATACTTATGTGGATCTTCGGACGAAGATGGGGAAGGACAAGGAGGTGTCCCCGAGCGTCGCGGCCACGATTGTAAGTAATCCGACAGTTTAATTATGGTTAATTACGTTATAATTTTTTAGTTTACTTATTTTACTAATCATGTGTTTTTTGTCGTTTCAGGCAAAGCTTAAGAAAGTGCATGAGTCGCAGTCCGATGCCGACAAGGCATCTTTGTCCACAGACGCACTCAACCAAGTGCTTGGCTCTGATCGCAAGGGGAGGACAAGGGGAGTGAGCTCGCGGGTGGCCAAATCTAGGATCATCGGATTGGAGACGAGCGACACCGGGTTGGCTCGAACGGTGGATTCACACGACGCGAAGCTATCCCGTTTGGAGGCGACGGTCCAAGATATGTACGCATTCATGAAGCGTACGTTGGGTGGAGACCGTAAAGGGAAAGGGAAAGGGAAGGAGAAGGAGAAGGCGGTGGAGGAGGAGGTGCGGGAGGACGAGGCGCAGGATGACGAGGATGTGGACCTCGCTGCTTCATCACCGACACGTTCGTACTTCGACGATCCACTTCCCTATTTGACGCCCTCCAACAGACCATTGTCGACAATTGGTTGGCCGAGCGTGTTCATATTGGATGTATTTGATGGTCAGCGGATAGGGCGAGGGTTGAGGGACCCGAATATCGTCGAGGGTGGAATAGTCCATGGACGTGTGCTTCAAGAGATGAAGTCCAGGGTGCTCGTCACGCATGTCATACCCGGGAAGGAGAACTCCCTATTGCGGTTGCGCGAACAATGCGGCACGACGTATATTAGTGGGTGCGTCAATTCGTATGTCGTGTGGCCTACTCACCTCCTCAGTTTTATCCAAGACATGTAGTAACATTATTTTTAAGTTTGTCCATTTTAATTATATTTGGATTATATCGTCATGTATATTATTTTTACTTTGAATATTTGGATTATATCGTCATGAATATATATTTGCATTATCTTTAGTTTGTGTTGGATATATGATGTTTGGAACAGGTACAACGTTGCTATAACAGGTACAAATATACTGCTGGGCAGTGGCAGTGGCCATACTGCCCAGCAGATTTTTTTTAAATTCTGCCCAGAATTGTCACGGTCATTGACCGTGACACGCCCGTGACAAAATTGTCACGGACGTGTCACGGTCAATGACCGTGATAATTCTGGGTAAGAGGGG
Organism: Sambucus nigra; assembly: GCA_949130495.1. NCBI lineage: Eukaryota > Viridiplantae > Streptophyta > Magnoliopsida > Dipsacales > Adoxaceae > Sambucus > Sambucus nigra. Next base: position 257,542,576 of record OX422223.1, on the reverse strand, counting down.
TCACGGCTTTGTCACGGTTATAAACCATGATAAACGTGTCATGGTCATTGACCTTGACACGACCGTGACACAAAACGCGAGTTTTGTGTCAAGGTCAATGACCGTGACACGACCGTGACAAAAAAAGTTGTCTCGCCTCGAAATGTCACGGTCATTGACCTTGACAAGTTGGATTTGTCAAGGTCAATGACCTTGACAAATGGGCAGATTTGGTGTAGTGTTATTAGCTCTTTTTTTGCTCTTCTTGCATTGCCTTTTATTCTTATCTAATATATAAAATCATCTATTTATACATACATAGAATGGAATCGCATACCTATGCAAAATCAGTAGAACTCCTTAGAAAATCAAGGTAATTATGTGATCTCTTTCATGTTGAGAAATATGATTTTTCCTTCTCTTATCATTGATGTGCTCGATTTTTTATTGATTTGTGAGCGTAAGCTTGGAGTCACCCATAGGGAGGACCATCACCAGCTACAAACACTTTAGGGTTTGAATTTCATTTCAATTTCTGTTATTTTTTTCAATGTTTTTATTGCACACTATAGTTCAGTTATATAACTAGGTTTTCATTTTTCTTCTCATATCAATTATTGATTTCAGTGAAGGCTAACAATAATCTTCTTCCCACGGGATGGAAGATGATAATTTTTTTTTTCATTGTTTGTTCTCATAGGCTTTGCAGTTACATTTGATACCCGCCTTCTCAATTATACCACTAATGCGGGGAGAAATTGAATTTGTGGGTATTGTTGTCATGATGTAGATGTCGCTTAGGTAGATAGTATTGTAGTTTGGGGGAAAGAGTGAGAGAAGGGTGGGGGAAAATGATGGTAGCAGTTATAGAAAAAATGATGGTGTTAGTGATAGAGAAACCCAAAACGATGGTGTTATCAAAGTAATTTAACACCCACACCTTATACATCTTGCTATACTAGGATCCTATTTCAATAGATTGTTTATAGGCCATTAGTCTAGGAAGGATGGTCAAGAATTCTATGTTGTCAATGCAAAACTGAGGGTTTTATTTGTCAAAAAACCAAATGTGCATTCCTTTAAAGTTCATTATTATCCCTATACGTAATGTGTGTTTTGGATGATTTTTTTTCTAAATTTAATTTAATGATAATATTGAGTATGCTGAAAACGTACTCCTAGAAGACAGTAGCTAAGTTAACATCTTAAATTAAATAAAAAAAGATGTACATGTATGGGCTTTTATCTCATTGTTACTAAATTTCAAAACAGTGTGAAGTTTTCAAATTCTACATGTATTTTATGTATGAAGTTTGATTTGATATTATTCCCCCCTAGCAAAATATCCAATTTTGTTATTACAAATAAAGTCTAACCAAATCCTACAAAAAGTCTGTGCATCACGCGGGGATAAAACCTAGTACTACTCTAAAATGTTATACATGCATTTAATCGGCCTGGTCAAACAGACTGTCCACTTCGTATGACATAATGAACCAATGCTCCCGAATTGGTGCGACCCTTCAGAACAGATGCAAGATTCCACAAGTCAGACCCTTCACCTCCATCGGTTTTGTTCTCTTTCACCGTCTCTTCCCGTTCCCACCCCTTTACTAACTTTCATTCGTAGAAAACTTCTTAAACTTTCCTTTTCTCTCTTATCACTATACAAATTGTTAAATTTCTCACCCAATATCAAATGTTCCTCTCAATTTCATTCCACCACTGTCGACCCACTATAGGTATCATTTTTTTTATTTAGGTTTCAACATTTTTTTGTTTTGTTTTTAAACCCTCAAATCCTAATATTCTAATAGGTTTAAACCCAAAAAATCCGAATACAGTTTTACAGATTTAATATTATTCCTATGAAGTGAAGATTTGGAAGGCATAACCAGATATCAAGTATACTCACTCTCTCATCCCCCAAACAAGTTGGCTGAGTTTTGTTTGTACGACGGAGAGGGATGAATATCACCAAATCTCTCTCTTCCTCTCTAGCTTTGTTTATTAAAAGTAACAACAATCTCGAAAATGACTTTCTTGAACAGATGAATTTGTATTAGCATTCTATTGCACCTTTAACGGTACCCCCTCTCTCTCGTGGAATTATTTTTTGAACGCAAAATCTTGAAAAAGAGAATAAAAATAATCTTTGTGTATGTGATTTTGGAACCCTATTATTGATATTTGTTTATAGCTCTAAATATGCACTAACTTGGTTTAGAGACGTGTAAAGATTATTTTTGTTATAATTATATTGGTATTTTTTTTGTTGTGTTAGTGGAGAACATATACTGAACTTTAAATCAATTTTTTTTTTATAATTTATTTCGAACATAAATTGAACTCTAAAACCAATAATTATATTAGTATGTAATTACTTTTTTATTTTTATTTTCTTTTCTCATATGCTTAACTTTAAAACAAATGTTTTTTTATTATTTATTTTGAACATATATTGAACTCTAAAACCAATAATTATATTAGTATGGAATTACTTTTTTATTTTTATTTTGCTTTTCTTTAGAGCAGTTTTTTTTCAAGTGTTAATTTATCTATCTTGGGTTTATTTCTTTATAATAATTTGATGCAAAATCTTGAAAAAAGCAATAAAAGTAATGTGTGTATGGGATGTTATAACCCTTTTGTTGTTATTTGTTTATAGTTTTTTTCTCAAACTCTCCTCATGCCTTTATCTCCTCTATTATCTCTATATTTTATTCTTAGAGAAAAAGTATATATATCCCAAAATGAATAGACCGAGAAAGTACACGTCATCAGAGTAGAGGAAAACGAAGGATACTACTTGGAAAAAATGCACCTTTTTCATGGAAAAAAATATGGCCATTCACGGGGCCTGGTTTCATGATGAGCATAACATTCCTTGATCAGGGGAACCTTAAGAGGAATTTGCAGTCTGATGCGGTCTTTGGTGTGGGTGCTTTCTTGGGAAAAGGTCATGGGGCTTCTGGTATAGCTTCTTTCGGTTAGGTATGAATACCCCAGGTGGGCTAGGTAGCTGTTGTGGGTCATGGCTGAGGTGGCTCCCATCGGGGCTGATGATGAGTGCATTATTTTGTATGAATTATGCCCAAATCTAGGCCTTGTTAGACCCATTGTATCTTAAATAATGAGTTTTTAGAGTCGTTTTCGAAAAATAAAAGAAAAATGCAGGTTTGAATAAAATCCGAGTTAAAAAATACAATTTTAATAACTCCGGGGGTAAAATTGTAATTTCAAAAACTTTATGGGCCTGAAAATAATTTTTAAATGTTTATCTAGGCAAAATAAAGTTCCCTCTGAAATTTGGTTGAATTTGGAGTTAAAATGAAAAAGTTATGAATTCCGGGGTTAAAAATATAAATAAGGGTAAATTCATAATTTTCTAAACTTTCTGGGGCTGAAATTGAATTAATATAAGTTATTTTATATTTTTTCAGGTACCCCTGAAGTTTGGTGAAGATCCGAGGTGATTTAGTGAAGATATGAAGATTGTGGGAATAATTTAAAGAAGTACAAAGTTAAGGGGCCAAAGTGGAAGAATGCAATTTCTGGAAATGGGAACGGGTTATATATTATTGAAGCAACTACTATTATAAGAACGCTGCTTGGTTCAGTGGTCTCGCACGCGCGTGGAAGGAGGAGGTCAGGGGTTCGATTCTTCCCCCTGACCTTAATTTTTTGGAAAAAATTTCTCAAGTCCAAATTGCACCCAAACGCAGCCTTAAAGAGATAAGGTTTGACAGCTTCTTAGTCCGAAAATCAAGGGATTTGGAGCTGACCATTACGGGATTTTCAAGATATTCCGTGGGACTCTTTTTTTTGGTTGATTTTTAGGAATTTATAATTCATATAAATTAATTAAAAGGGTGTTTTACACCAACAAAAATACCCTAATTCTAAGCCTATAAATAGGACCCTTGGGTTCATTATTTTGGGGGGGGTGATAGAGAGAGCTTTAGAGAGGGCCAATAATTATTTTGTGGGTGGAATTTTTGTCAAGATTATTTGTGACACATCAATTGTAAGTTTGTTTATTTAATGAAATTGAGTATTCATTCTTGCAGTTTTATTATGTCTACAATTATGCTAGCTTAATTTCCTCACTAGGACTAGGTGAAATTTATCATGTGTGATTAATATTGTGTGTGATTTAATTTCGTCTTTATTTCCCGATATGTACTAAAAGTTTTAAAAATTCGGTATTCATTTAAAACGACACGAGAGTGCGTTTTAAACCTTCGGCATTATTTGAAAAAAAAAATCATTTTTATATTTTAAGTATGAGTACTTTTTGATGGGTTATACTTTTATTAAATTGATTGATAGCCCATGCTTAAAGACTATATTTTAAAATTTAAAAGTGAACTTTTTAAGGGAATAGGGATTTTAGGCGTCTAAATTTAGAGACGTTAAATTTTATTTTGGACTTCTCACGTATTATTTTTCCGAATTAAATACGACGAGAGCCGGTTTAATTTGAGTTATAAAATCGGGAATGACGAATTTAAATTATTGCACAGTGTTAGTTTAACGTGATAAATGGATCCAATGTCCTAGTTTTCACGCTACCTTGATTATATCTCTCGTACTCCTATTTCTTGTTTGTGTTGCTTAGTTTATTAACACATCTCATCTCCAACCCAATTTAGTCTAGTTGGACAGTCACAATTAATTTTAAAGAAAAAAATTGATAAATCTCTGTGGGTTCGACCCGTACTTACACTCGCTATTCTATAATAGCCCGTGCACTTGCGGTATTTTATAAATTGACAACAAGTTTTTGGCGCCGTTGCCGGGGATTTGTTCGATTTTTTTTTTAAAAAAAAAAGCTGTGATTTTCGGACTAGTTTTTTTTTTTTTTTTTACTTTTCGTATCTTTGTTAGTAAAAATTCATTAAAAAAAAAAAAAGTTAAAATTTCTGAAAAAAAAAAAAAAAAATTGTTTCCTAAGTTTTTTTTTTTCTTGTTAAATACACCACTAGTGCGTGTGTCTCTTTTTTTTTTCCCCCTCTCTTTTCCTAATTTTTTTTTTTTTGCATGTGTCGCATTTTACGTTTGGTGTAGTTTTTTTTTTTTTTTTTTTTTTTTTTTTTTTTTTTTTTTTCAGGAGCATATAAAAAAAAAAGTGACGAAAAATCCGAAAAAGTGTCCAACGGTGCGCGAACGCGAAGAAAAAAATTGTGCAATCTTGCCACGGGCACAAGGAACTCTCGGGGACAACTGAAACATAGGCGGCGTTTCCCTCCGATCGACGTCAAGTTAAACTTCGGCCCGGCGTAAACAAGTGACTGTAAAAAGTCCACGCCGGAGGTACGTTTTTTTTTGGGGTGCTCCTACGTGGTTTAATTTCGCATTTAATTTAGCACGTTGCATAAATTGACTTAAGGGCAAAACCCATGTGAAAGATAAGGTGGGGATCTCATCACCTCTCCTTGGCCCAAAAATCACTAATTATCCAAGCATTTGCATATCCCGAGCCATCACATTTAATTTAAAATCAATTAGACATTGGCCTTAGGATATCACATAGCTCATAGGAAACCTCTTAACAAGGCTAGAGTTAAAAGCTACTCCAACGCGAACTTGTCAAATCAATTCCGTTTCACCTTGTCTAGGATTGGTGGTTTTTAATGTGTCTTCGTACCGACCACCTACCTGGAGGAAAAAACGGGTTTTGAGGCGATAACCGTAGTTGGTCGTCTTTTAAATTCTCCCTTGTCAATGAGTAGGAGCTGTCTAATTAGGGAGATTAATTTGGAGACCCTTGTTGTCGTCGATTAATCTCGGGAAAACTAGATTTTAAAATTGAAATTCCCCTCACCTAAATTAGATAATTCAATTTGCTGTGTGTTAGCTAGGAATTACGTGGTTTGAGTCAAATATTATTTTTCATCACATAAAAAAAAAAAAAAAAAAAAAATCGAGTGAGCTGAGTGCATGCGAAGTTGGTTTCGAAATCATACCGGTCGTTTGTCAAGTGTGGAGTCTAGCATTCCCGATACCTACGTAGGTAGATTTTCGATATTCACCGAGATGGGAGACGAGTTAGCACCACGTGCCCTTAAAGACTACCTTTATCCAACTAGGTCTAGTCAGCGTTCATGCATACTTCTCCCCGATCACAATGCAAATAATTTCCAATTCCATTCGGGAACAATCCAACTGTTGCCCGTGTTTCGGGGTACTGAAAAAGAGGATCCGTACCTTCACGTGCGTGAATTCGAGGAGATATGTGGGACCATTAAGTACCAACAACTCTCCGATGAGATTGTTAAGCTTAAATTGTTCCCGTTCTCGTTGAAAGACAAAGCTAAGAGTTGGTTTAAATCGTTAAAACCCGAATCCATCACCACTTGGAACCAAATGAGTGTCACCTTCCTACAACAATTCTTTCCTAACCAAAAGACGGCGTCGATACGTCACGCCATCAACACATTTAGCCAAAAGGAGGGAGAAGCATTGTGGATGTATTTGGAGCGATTCAAGGACTTGCTGCTGCAATGTCCACACCATGGGATTGAGATGGGACGCCAAGTCCAAATTTTATATGAGGGGTTCGATTGTAACACCCGAACTATGCTCGAGTCACTATGTAATGGTGATTTTACCGAGAAGAGTGAGGTCGATGCGTGGGTATTTCTAGAAGCCATAGCCAAAAAGTCCCAGCGATGGGCACCCAATAGAGTATCTAGATCCATCACCTCGAATGAGGGGTTCGCTCACCAAGTTGAACAAAGTTATGATTTAAATGCCAAAGTGGCCACATTGGCCCGACGTTTAGAAGCTTTAGAGACAAGCAATGAGGGAAATCGAACCACATCTGCGGCCGTTCAACATGTAGGTTCCCCTATGTGTATACTTTGTGATGCATTCGACCACTTAGTCGAGAATTGCCCTGCCCTTCCGGCCCACAAGGCACTCACCGAGCAAGCCAATGCCCTCTACCAAAATAGGCCAAAGTATGACCCATATTCCAATACATACAATTCGGGATGGCGAGACCACCCCAATCTTTCATGGTCTAAGGGTCAATACCAAGGAAGTGGAGGTCAATCTTCCGATAACCCACCCCCGGGTTTCCCAAAGAATGCCACTGCACTCTCGAATCCCTCATCCCAAAAGATTCAATCTTTAGAGGATTCGATGAACCTTCTTGCCCAAAGTACCCTTCAATTCCAGCAAACCACGCAAAATGTCCTCCAATCTACCCAGCAAAGCATGCACGCGAATACGCAAGCCATTACCAAACTCGAGGTCCAAATGAGCCAACTAGCTAATGCATTGAGTGAGAGGAATAAGGGAACATTCCCAAGTCAGCCCGAACCCAATCCAAAGGGTAACATGCCAAGGGGTCAATTTCTTATTCAAGGCGACACGAGCGCATCACACCCCCAAGAGCATGCAAAAGCCATCATCACGCTTAGGTCTGGCAAGGAAGTAGAGACAAATATTTCACCACCTACCGAGAGTGACTCCGAGAAAGGTAAGGCGAAGGAAGATCCACCCGTGTCTCCAACTTCATCCTCACCTTTACCTTCCGAGCCATCTGTAGAGACCTATGTACCAAAAGCTCCATTTCCACAACGTTTGGTGCCACAAAAGAAAAAGGCGCAAGTTGATAAGATGTTGGAAGTATTCAAGCAAGTACAAATCAATATCCCACTGCTTGATGCTATTCAACAAGTCCCATCCTATGCGAAATTTCTAAAGGACCTTTGTACCTTCAAGAGAAGCACCAACGTACCCAAGAAAGCTTTTCTCGCCGAGCAAGCAAGCTCGATCATTTCATATCGAACTCCCATCAAGTATAAGGATCCCGGTACTCCGACGATCTCTATAAAGATAGGGGAGTACCTCATCGAGAAGGCACTTCTAGATTTAGGAGCAAGCGTGAATCTTCTGCCGTACACCGTATACGAGAAACTAGGTTTGGGGGAGTTGAAACCGACTAGGATTACCTTGTCCTTAGCCGATCGTTCTGTGAAAATCCCGAGAGGTATTGTTGAGGACGTCCTAATTAAAGTGGGTGACTTTATATTTCCTGTCGACTTTGTTGTCTTGGACACCCAACAAGTGCAAAATCCTATTGCACAAATCCCTGTTATTTTGGGTCGTCCTTTCCTCGCCACATCTGATGCCGTCATTAGGTGTCGGAGCGGCCAATTGAACCTATCCTTTGGGAACATGACTATGGACCTTAACGTGTTCAATTTGGCCAAACAACCACCTGATGATGATGAACCCGTAGATGTCGACATGATTGATAGTATTGTCCAAGAGACTTTCGAGCAAACTTATAATGACGACCCTTTAGCTTCTTGTCTTGCCTTTTTTGGGTCTGAATTTGATGTCGAACAGTCCATCGAAGAAGTCAATGCCCTCCTCGACTCTGCCCCTATCATGGAAGTAGGAAATTGGAAGTCTAAACCCGAGCCCCTCTCACTTTCCTCATCACATATTCCACCCTCGATTGAGAAAGCTCCCGAGCTTGAATTGAAGCCATTGCCTGAAACGCTCAAGTATAGGTTCTTAGGACCTTCTGAATCCTTACCTGTTATCATCGCGTCTGACTTAGACAAAGAACAGGAAGATAAACTGTTACGTGTTCTCAACGAACACAAGGAAGCCATAGGATGGACCATAGCCGACATTAAGGGGATAAGTCCCTCGGTGTGCATGCATAGGATACACTTAGAAGACAATGCTAAAAATTCCCGTGAAGCACAACGTAGACTTAATCCCAATATGAAAGAGGTCGTCCGAGCCGAGGTGCTAAAATTGCTCGATGCGGGTATCATTTACCCCATCTCTGATAGCCAATGGGTCAGTCCCGTTCAAGTGGTCCCTAAGAAATCCGGTGTTACGGTGGTGAAAAATAACGATGATGAGTTAGTCCCCACTAGGATTCAAACCGGTTGGCGGGTGTGTATTGATTATAGGAAGTTGAACGCTGTTACAAGGAAGGATCACTTTCCCCTTCCTTTCATAGACCAAATGCTAGAGAGATTATCCGGCTATCCATATTACTGTTTTCTCGACGGTTACTCCGGATACAATCAAACTCCTATCGCTCCCGAGGATCAAGAGAAAACCACCTTCACTTGTCCATTTGGTACTTTTGCCTACCGACGCATGCCCTTTGGGTTATGCAATGCACCCGCCACCTTTCAGCGGTGCATGATGAGTATCTTTTCGGATATGGTGGAGCGGTTTCTCGAAGTCTTTATGGATGATTTTTCTGTATTTGTGTCTAGTTTTGATGAGTGCCTCCATCACCTCACCCTCGTTCTCAAGAGGTGCAAGGAAAAGAACCTTGTGCTTAATTGGGAGAAGTGTCACTTTATGGTCAAACAAGGCATAGTGCTAGGTCACGTCATTTCTGAAAAGGGTATCGAGGTTGATAAAGCTAAAATAGATCTCATTGCTAATGTCCCACCCCCTAAAACTGTGCGTGAAGTTCGATCATTCTTAGGACACGCCGGTTTTTATCGGAGATTTATTAAGGATTTTAGCAAAATCTCTCGACCCTTGTGCAATCTTCTTGCCAAGGACACACCCTTTGATTTCACTAACGAATGCGTTCATGCCTTTGAAAGGCTAAAGACGGAATTGACCTCTGCACCTATTATGAGACCTCCCAACTGGAATCAGCCGTTTGAGATCATGTGTGACGCTTCCGACTATGCCATAGGTGCGGTTCTAGGTCAGCGTAATGAGAAACTTCCTCACGTCATCTATTATGCCAGTAGAACTCTTAATGATGCCCAATTGAACTATTCCACGACTGAAAAAGAGTTCCTCGCTGTTGTTTTTGCTCTTGAGAAGTTTAGGTCTTACTTGATAGGATCCAAAGTTGTTATTTTCACCGATCACTCGGCCCTGCGATACCTTTTGTCTAAAAAGGATGCTAAGGCTCGTCTCATTAGGTGGGTCCTATTACTGCAAGAGTTTGACCTTGAAATTCGGGATAAGAAAGGGTGTGAGAATGTAGTGGCGGATCATTTGTCTAGGTTAACCAATGAATCATTCGATAACCTGCTGCCACTAAATGAGTCCTTTCCCGATGAGCAACTGATGCTTATTTCTCAGCTTCCATGGTTCGCCGATATTGTGAACTATCTTGTGACAGGTGAAATGCCACTGCATTGGTCTAAGCAAGATTGTTCCAAATTTTTAAAGGAAGTCAAACATTTCTTTTGGGATGACCCGTATCTTTTCAAGTATTGTCCTGATCAAATCATTCGAAAGTGTGTCCCCGATCACGAGATTCAAAGCGTAATCTCTTTCTGCCATGACCAAGCCTGTGGAGGTCATTTCAGTGCTAAAAAGACCGCTGCAAAAATCTTGCAGTGTGGATTCTATTGGCCCACCATTTTTCGTGACTCGAATGATTACATTAGGAGTTGTGACCGTTGCCAACGGTTAGGAAAGATCACACGTAGGAATATGATGCCCTTAAATCCCATTCTGATTATCGAGGTTTTTGACTGTTGGGGCATTGATTTTATGGGTCCATTTCCAAATTCCTACGGAAATCTCTACATTCTTTTGGCAGTTGATTATGTGTCTAAGTGGGTAGAAGCCATACCATGTAGGACGAATGATCGCCACGTGGTGGTCAAATTCATTCGAGAAAATATTTTCTCCCGTTTCGGCACGCCTCGAGCCATCATTAGTGATCAGGGAACCCATTTATGTAATCGATCCTTCGAAAGTCTTATGAAAAAGTACTCGGTCACGCACAAAGTAGGGTGTTCTTATCACCCTCAAACCAGTGGTCAAGTTGAAGTTTCCAATAGGCAAATCAAGCAAATCATCGAGAAGACAGTGAATCCAAACCGAAAGGATTGGTCCTTAAGGTTATTGGATGCATTGTGGGCTTATCGCACTGCCTACAAAACACCACTTGGTATGTCCCCGTATAGGCTTGTCTATGGAAAAGCCTGTCACCTTCTGGTAGAGTTAGAACACAAGGCCTATTGGGCCATTAAGACCTTCAATTTCGATTTACCTGCTGCGGGAGAGGTCCGAAAACTACAACTTAATGAGTTGGAAGAGATTAGGAATGATGCATACGAAAATGCAAAATTGTATAAAGAGAAAATGAAAATGTTCCATGACAAGTCCATCCTACGGAAGTCATTCGAGCCTGGACAGAAAGTTCTCTTGTACAATTCTAGATTGCATCTCTTTCCCGGTAAGTTGAGGTCTAGATGGTCCGGTCCCTTTATTGTTAGGACAGTCTACCCACATGGGGCGGTTGAGATAGAGAATCCTAAAAATGGTGAAATTTTCAAAGTTAATGGTCAAAGGTTGAAGCCATATCTGGAATTGCGAGATCAAAAAGTGGAGGATATTCTCCTCCAAGACCCTGTATACCACGAGTGAACATGAAATTGGGTCATTGTTGTTGTATCATACTTTTTGTTTTACAGGAATTGTGCGTTGGAAAAAGTCCCTCATTATGGTAAGATCTTTCATATCTTGCCCACCTTTAAAATTTTTGTCGTGAACATTGAGGACAATGTAGAAATTAGGTTTGGGGGTATTGAGGTCATTTTTCTCCGCTTTGTAAAAAAATAAAAAAAAAATCAAAAATCAAAAATCCAAAAAGATTTTCAATATAATTGAGTTTTGAAACAATTTCTTAATATAGAATTAATTCATGGATCTCTCATCTTATGAAATTTTTACACATTAGCCATTAATATGATTGACAATGGATATTGAGGCGAAAGTTAATATGCTTAACGAATAAATGTGGAGATTTTAACCCGATGAGATTTTGTGCCATTCATCGTTTTCGAGAGATTTAAATCAATCCGAGTTAAAATTACTCAATCTTTCCTTCAGTGATAAATTCGTTGATGATCTCAAATTCTTTGTTTTGTTCGATTACTGAAAATAAAAAGTCAAAATGTGAATCTTAAGCACTAGAAGTCGTAGTAAGTCGTCTTAAGACACAAATCAGATTAACGAAACTTGAGAAATGAGACTAGGCCATCGTTTGAAAGCCCAAAAATAAGCTTAAACTCCAACCTTTTTACAATATTCCGTTGCAAACCCATTTGAGCCAAAAAAGAAAATAAGCCTTTTGTTGAAAACCCATTACCCTACCCAGCTCCAACTGGGAGTTTAAAGCCTATAAAAACAAGCCATACCTATTTTCTGAGAATACTAGGGTAAAATTACGGTAGGAAAAAGACCAAAAGAAAATGAGGTTGCAAGAATGTGAGTTTGAAAAAAAAATGTGAGCTTGAAAAGAAAAAGCGAAAAGACAAATTGAGGTTAGAAGAAAAAGTGCTTAAAGTCAAAATACCGAAAAACCTCTATATTCTCAGAAATTTTGAACTCCAAAAACAGCCATTCTTTCTAGCCAAAAATTCGAGCCTACAATACAACCAAAGAAAGTCCTAATCGATCTCAAGTGAAGTTAGTTAAAGTGTGGAGAGAAGATGAATAGGATCTATAGTGTGATTCAATGTTTTCAACAAGTAATCGATTTTCAGTCATGAGGTCATATTCATCCATTGTATAAAAATCCATTTTTGATTATGTATATGTGAAATTTGTTCATATAAATTTACTCTTTTATTCACATATACCGAGAGAAAATGACCCATTTCCGAGTGTTCGATTGTGAGTGCATTCTGTGAGATTTTGAAATCAAAACGAACTTTCGGATAAGAAATGCAACGATCAAATCTTTTGAAATTGACGGTTATATTGGCTATGCACACACAGACACAATAAGTTGAGATTGAGAAATGAAGTTCTACTATATTTATGAAGTTTGCATTCAAACTCGATTATATTACTTTTGTGTCTTTTGTATTGAGTCAAGTTTTTGAATTTTGTGGGTATATTCACTGCAAACCCTCACGAGACAAAACTCGTCCACTAGGGTAACCTAGAGGTTTAACGGCTTGTTGCACATGCTAAGTGCAATCGTGATTCCTACGAAAGTGAGTTAGATTTTAAAATTTTAGTTTTGCTCGAGGACTAGCAAAGTTTAGGTTTGGGGGTATTTGATGAGTGCATTATTTTGTATGAATTATGCCCAAATCTAGACCTTGTTAGACCCATTGTATCTTAAATAATGAGTTTTTAGAGTCGTTTTCGAAAAATAAAAGAAAAATGCAGGTTTGAATAAAATCCGAGTTAAAAAATACAATTTTAATAACTCCTGGGGTAAAATTGTAATTTCAAAAACTTTATGGGCCTGAAAATAATTTTTAAATGTTTATCTAGGCAAAATAAAGTTCCCTCTGAAATTTGGTTGAATTTGGAGTTAAAATGAAAAAGTTATGAATTCCGGGGTTAAAAATATAAATAAGGGTAAATTCATAATTTTCTAAACTTTCTGGGGCTGAAATTGAATTAATATAAGTTATTTTATATTTTTTCAGGTACCCCTGAAGTTTGGTGAAGATCCGAGGTGATTTAGTGAAGATATGAAGATTGTGGGAATAATTTAAAGAAGTACAAAGTTAAGGGGCCAAAGTGGAAGAATGCAATTTCTGGAAATGGGAACGGGTTATATATTATTGAAGCAACTATTATTATAAGAACGCTGCTTGGTTCAGTGGTCTCGCGCGCGCGTGGAAGGAGGAGGTCAGGGGTTCGATTCTTCCCCCTGACCTTAATTTTTTGGAAAAAATTTCTCAAGTCCAAATTGCACCCAAACGCAGCCTTAAAGAGATAAGGTTTGACAGCTTCTTAGTCCGAAAATCAAGGGATTTGGAGCTGACCATTACGGGATTTTCAAGATATTCCGTGGGACTCTTTTTTTTGGTTGATTTTTAGGAATTTATAATTCATATAAATCAATTAAAAGGGTGTTTTACACCAACAAAAATACCCTAATTCTAAGCCTATAAATAGGACCCTTGGGTTCATTATTTTGGGGGGGGGGGGGGGTGATAGAGAGAGCTTTAGAGAGGGCCAATAATTATTTTGTGGGTGGAATTTTTGTCAAGATTATTTGTGACACATCAATTGTAAGTTTGTTTATTTAATGAAATTGAGTATTCATTCTTGCAGTTTTATTATGTCTACAATTATGCTAGCTTAATTTCCTCACTAGGACTAGGTGAAATTTATCATGTGTGATTAATATTGTGTGTGATTTAATTTCGTCTTTATTTCCCGATATGTACTAAAAGTTTTAAAAATTCGGTATTCATTTAAAACGACACGAGAGTGCGTTTTAAACCTTCGGCATTATTTGAAAAAAAAAATCATTTTTATATTTTAAGTATGAGTACTTTTTGATGGGTTATACTTTTATTAAATTGATTGATAGCCCATGCTTAAAGACTATATTTTAAAATTTAAAAGTGAACTTTTTAAGGGAATAGGGATTTTAGGCGTCTAAATTTAGAGACGTTAAATTTTATTTTGGACTTCTCACGTATTATTTTTCCGAATTAAATACGACGAGAGCCGGTTTAATTTGAGTTATAAAATCGGGAATGACGAATTTAAATTATTGCACAGTGTTAGTTTAACGTGATAAATGGATCCAATGTCCTAGTTTTCACGCTACCTTGATTATATCTCTCGTACTCCTATTTCTTGTTTGTGTTGCTTAGTTTATTAACACATCTCATCTCCAACCCAATTTAGTCTACTTGGACAGTCACAATTAATTTTAAAGAAAAAAATTGATAAATCTCTGTGGGTTCGACCCGTACTTACACTCGCTATTCTATAATAGCCCGTGCACTTGCGGTATTTTATAAATTGACAACAGCTGATATACAAGAAGTTAATGGTAATGCTATTGCTATCAAATTCTTGGCAATGGTGTTTTGTCACTTTGATCTGGTGTACTCATCACTCCTCTCGATTGGTAATTTTTTAATTTAGGACACTAAAAAAAACTATGATAAATATGAAAATAATATTAAAAAAATAAATTACAAAAATATCATTACAAAATTCTGAAAAACACAAAAAACTTCTTTTAGATTAAAAAAAAAATACTTTTTTAGAAAAAAGGAAGTTAAACCAAGTAAATAAAAATAGTTTTTATTTAAATTTTTTATGATTTTTATTAAAATAATTTAATAAAAAAAAGCAATTTTTATTTACAATATTAGGAAAATAGTTTTTATTTACAATTTTAGAAAAAAAAAGTAACTAAATAATCAATCTTTATATATAGTATTAGAAAAATAGTTTTTATTTACATTTTTAGAAAACAATTTTATTTATAGTTTTAGAACAACAAGTTACAAAAAAAAATTATTTAGTTTTTTAGAAAAACAGTTCTTATTTAGAAAAAAAAAACAGTTGATAAAAAAAAGTTTTTGCGAGGCAAAACATTAAAAAGGTTTTCGACGAATATTTTAAATCATGCAAATAAAAACTTTATTTAGAAAAAAACAATTTATTTTTTTCATAAATCTGCTTTTTATTTTTATGTGTACTTATTTTTCTTTCAAATGCAATCTTTTACTTCACTCTTCAGTGAACAAAAAAATGTTTAATGTGGATTTTACGTTTTAAGCATATATCTTTCTTTATATGACACAAGCATATATTTAAGTGGAGAATAATTTTTATAGGCTAAGCGGAGAGTAAAATCAGTCTGAAAACTGTGTTGGAGAATTTGAAGTGTTTCGCTTGCTAGAAGAATCTTTGGAGAGGAAAACCACTTTGAAAATTGTGTTAGAGGATTTAGAATTTTCATATTTTAATTTAACTCTCAATGGAAATTTTTTTATAGTAGTTTGATTCGATATAAAATGCCATTTTGATTGTCTACTCGTATGAATTTGAGTTATATCATTTATAGGAAGATAGATAAGATATTGACATAGTTTTTAATTGTGAGAGTTTATTCCATTTTTTTGTGGAAGTTGTTTCATCTTTTTTTATGATAGTCCATTTTTTTATGAAATCTATAAAATTTTGATGTTCCTATATCAAGTCAATTGTTGTTGAATACTTTTTTTTAACTCAAACGTCGTATCGACTGTCACCGATAACTTCACTCGCGTATCGCATGGGTTTACACCTAGTTTATCTTAAACATGCACCACTTATACTAAGATATTTTGTTTGCCATATATAATGGTGAAATATGAATACATTTTGTTAGTAAAAAATATGGATAAGCATACAACACCTATAATAAGATTTTGTTGGCTCCATCTTAGTTTTGGTCCCGATGTATCTGTGTTTGTGGAAGTATAAATTATAATATGGTGTAGCAATTCCCATAATAGTCCATAAACCAAATTAACTATTAACAACCTATTATTTAAAATATAATAACACAATTATAAATTTTGGGATTTATTTGGCTTTAAAACGTCCTAAATTTTTTATATTAAACTTTAACCCAAATTAATCAGTTCAATAGACTTAAATATGTTTCTTGTCTTTAAATGTAAATATTTTTCCCCTAAAAGTTTTCTTTAGCTACGAAAACAGTATTAATTCTAATCATCATCAACATCATCATCATCGTCCTTGCCTTGAGTCCATCAAATGAGGTCGGCCACATGGATTCTCCTTTTACATTCTAATTTATTATGAACAATATTATCATTCAAGTTTAGTTTCTTAAGATCTCTACTAATAATTTCCTCATGCGATAGCTTAGGGCGGTCCCTTTCTCCTTTACCCTCTATTTTCAATAATCTTCCTCTTATTATAGGTTCATCTACTGGTCTACGTAACACATGTTCGTACCACCTAAATTCACTTTCTCTTAATTTATCGCTAATTAAAGCTACTCCTAACTTTTTTATCACATAATGGTTTTTATTTTTTTTCTTTCTAGTAACTCCTATCATCCATCGGAGCATCCTCATATAACTAACATGGAGACTTTGTTCATGTTTTTTCTTTAAACCTCAACACTCCGCTCCATATAGTGTCGCTAGTCTAACAACTATTTTATAAAAAAATTCTTTTAATTTATTAGTTGTTCTCTTATCGCACAATACCCCATTTGCTTATCTCCATTTCATCTAATTAGTTAATATTCTACTCGTAACATCCTCATCAAAATCCCCATTACTTTGTATCAATGAACCCAAAATAATGAAATTTATTAGTTTGGTTTCTCACTTTTTTTCATTCTTCAACATTATATTATCCGATTCCTCATTATTAAATTTACGTTCCATAAATTCAGTTTTATTTCTACTGATTTTTAATCCCTTGGACTCTAAGGCTTTTCCTCACGTATCCACTCTCATCGCTAAGCCCTCCTTTGAAGTGTGTACTAAAACTATATCATCCACAAATAACATACACTGTGGGATATCTTCTTGTATGCCCTTAATAATCTCATCCACTACTACGGAAAATAAGTATGGACTTAAGGCCAATCCTTGATATAGACCACTTTAATCGTAAAATCCTTAGTTTTTCCACATATAGTTACGACTCTAGTTGTTGTGTTATCATACATATCTTCAATAACTTTATTGTAACTCATAGGGATTCTTTTCCTCCTTAAAGCTCACCATATTATATGCCTAGGTACTCTATCATATGCCTTTTCTACGTCTATAAAAACCAAATATAAATTGTTATTCTTACTTCTCCATTTCTCCATTAACTGTCTTAATAAGTAAATAGCTTATGTGGCGGATCGCCCGTGCATAAATCCAAATTGATTATTCGAAATAGTTGACTCATTTCTTAGTCTTTTCTCTATAATACTTTTATATAATTTCATAGTGTGATTTATCAGTTTGATTACTCTATAATTATCACAGTTTCGTATATCTCCTTTATTTTTATAGAAAGGTATTATGTTGCTTTTCCTCTAATCATCTGACATATTTTCTTCTTTTAAAATTTTATTAGACAAACATGTTAACCATTTTATCTCTATACTTTCAAGGGTCCTCCATACCTCTATGGGTATTTTATCATGGTCAACCTATTTATTCCTTTTTATTTTCTTATTAGTATATTTACTTCTTTTTCATTAATCGAACATACAATTCCTATATTCACTTTCATTTTCTCGACATCTTTTCTGGGATATTCTTGATTCAATAATCCTTGAAAATGCTCGTCCCGTCTATCTAGATTTTCTTTATCATTAATTAATATATTTTAATTTATATCTTTAATATACTTAACTAGACCCATATCTCTTGTCAATCTATCTATATTATTTGTCACTTTATATATTTCTTTTTCACCTTCGTTGATACCTAATTTATTATAAATATTATCTATTGCATTTTTTTGCGCAACTCTAATTATATTTCTTACATCACTTTTTAACATCTTATACTTTTCTAAATCTTCTTCAATTTTAATCTTTTGCCACTCTTTAAAACTTACTCGTTTCTTTTGTATTATCTTTTGCACTTCCTCATTCCACCACAAAGTCTCTTTTTAATGAATCTTTTTGCTTTAGTCTCACCTAGATTTTACTTACCTATTTTATCGATATCATTCTTTGTTCTTTACCAAATGTCGTTAACATTGTCATCATAATTCTACTTCGTGTTTAACAGGAACTTCTGCTTAAATTCTGTCTCTTTGTGTTCTTTTAAATCCTTCCATTTTATATTTTGACAGCCTACTTTTCCTTTTCGGTACTTAAATCCTTTAATGGCTAAATCTATTACTAATAGACGGTGTTGATTTATTAAACTTTCACCTAATATAAATTTACAATCTTTGCACATGTACAAGTCTCTTTTTCTATGTAAGCAATAATCTATTTGAGTTTCATTCTCTTCTCTTTTAAATTTTATTATATATTCTTCCATTTAAAAAAAATGTGTTTGCTAACGCTACATCGTATGCCTTAGCAAATTCTAAGATAGTTTTCCCTCATTTATTTCACTTACCCAAAACCACAACCTCCGTGTATCCTTGGATAGTCGTCCCGTTCTACTCCTACATGTGCATTCAAGTCACCTCCTAAAAATATTTTTTCATGCATAGGAATTTGTTGTAATACTTCATCCAATAATTCCCAAAATAATTTCTTTACATTTTCATTTAAAGCTTGGAGCACGTAAGCACTTATAATATTTAATATTATTTTATCTGAGACAATCTTAATGCTCATTAATCTATCTCCCCATCTTTTAATATCCACACCCTTATCTTTCATATAGTGATCAACAACAATACTTATCCCATTTCTACGATTAGCTATCACTCTCGAGTAAAATGATTTAAAGCCTTTTCCTATCTCCCTAGCATTTTCACCATTCCATTTAGTTTCTTATAGACATGCTATGTTGATTTTTCTCCATTTTAAGGTATCCATATGTTCTTTAAACTTTCCAGTTAGTTTTCCTAAATTCCACGTACCAAATATAAATTTATGTATGTTATTTTTATTTACGTTTCTTCTTTTAAATAGAGAATCCATCAACCATATTTGACATAAATTTTACGGTCGGCTGTCAATCTGACACTGACCCACCTCATTTCACATTCGGACAATGTATATGAAATTTTCTTTTTTTCTAATGGTTAGGATATTTGAAATTAGAATTTGAGGAAGAAGATGAAGTGGGGAAGAAGTGTATTTTTGTCCCTAAAATATAAGGGTTTAAGTCAAAATATGAATTGGATTAATTTTTTAACAAAAAACTAACGGTGATAGAATCTATGGAGTTATGTCGATGGGTCCGTTTGATAGCATGGCAAGTCAAATTTTTCCATGGCACATAGGGAATCTTTTGAATTTCCCATCTTTTTGGCATGTTTGATATTTTTCAATTAACACTAAAGTACTACACATTAATGCACATTTTGATGATTCTTCATTGCAAAATTTTGTTTGGGGGAGAGGTAAGCAAAATTTGCCATTGCAAATTTTGACATCCTATGCAATCAAACAAGCCTTAATTTTTTAATATTAAGGGGGATATGTCAAAATATGACATTATTACAGGAAGTTAAATTAAAAAAGAAACTAAAATTAAAGGGTCAATTGGTCTTTGTCCCCCATTCATATTTCACTTTGGTATTAAACTTTTCACTTTTTACATTTAGGGGTTCATTTTCACATTTTACAACACCTTCATAGTTAGGGGATATGTTTAATAGTTTCAGGAACTTAATTCCACTCGATGTAATAGTTTAGGAGTTTATTACAGTTTACTTACACACACACACACACATACACACACACACACACACAAAATAATGACCTTTTTTAAATATATTAATTTCTTAAAGGCACACTAATTGATTGTCTTTAAGCTTGCTATTTGGTATATTTCAGTTACTTCTTCATTTTTCCTATCGTGATTCCATATTCCCATAATTTCACATTATACTCTTTCCAATGAAGATTTCTTTTTTCTTTTTTGTAACTAGGCCCATGCGGGACTGGGAAAAATGGTCCATATGAGTTATAAGAGAGAGTGCTTTTGTAAAGAATATGCTCATCACCTTACCCGTTTATAATTTACCTATGAATTAAAGTCTCCCCAACCCCTAGTTAGGATTCACTAGGGGCTTTCTATTTTCCTTTTATCATGTCATTCCTTTATTGTTACCATCAATAATATCTGCACTCTTGTATTAATCGATCCTTTGTTTTATTCTTCATTGTAGTTTCACTCTTGTAATTTTTTTATTGTCTTATTACAATGCATATAGTTGTAGTGCGTATATGTGGACCATGTCTTAGTGGTATCCTGCATTCGATGAACACACAACAAGAATATGTTGTGGATTCCACAATTGGTTTTCTTTGACTTAATCCCTATTATACACTACATGCAGAAGTTTTACCCTCCATGTACCAAACTCTTTCCGCATTCAAGATAGTAATGTAGTGAATCATGCATGATGAGGTAAAAAAAGGTCATTATGGCTCATTATGCAGTTTGGGCCCATGAGTGGTGAAATTATTGGTCACTTCAATGGTACTTAGATAACTACATTATCTACCTTTCACTTGGGGAACCAATGGCCAATGCTAGTAAGAGTTGTAATTATTATCTTCCACTTCACATAAATGTGATACCCAACCCACTTCAAGCTACCTAATAAGTAGAGAAATGAAGACATTGCAATTCCTTATTAGTTTGTGTGGTTAAGGAGGTCCATTTGTTTTAAGAGTGTGATATGTATAAATTTTGAATTAGATTTATTCAAGGTCCAATTGATTGAAGAGTACAATGACTCACACATCATAAAACTCAATGATCTATCCATTTTCACGTGAGCTATGTCACCGTCAACCACCCGTGACTCAATTTTTTGTCAAATGTATGATCATAACACTATTATAGAGACCCATAGCCCCATAACCCCAGGAGTGACACAATTAATGTGGGACAGGTCCTTAGGGAAGGTGAGCATTTATGGCTCTGATAAGTCCTTGGATAAGAAGAGAAATAATGGCTCCTAACCATTATAATAAATGCATTCTTCCCACTTAAAGTCCAAGAAGGTTCACTCCAAGACTATAAATACCCAAGTCAAAAAGTGGAGCTCAGGGACAAGATATGAGAACTCTCTATCTCTATCTTGTTTTACTTGCAATGGTCACCATTTGGAACTTGATATATTTGACCTCTGAGCATTTGTAACTCATCCTTGTAAGTTGACCTTTGTCCCTTGATTAATATAAGAGAGACGAACCCTTTGTCCGTGGATGTAGTCCTAACCCTTTGGGCCGAACGAAATTAAATACTTGTGTCAAATTCATTGATTGTCTTTTATTTTCCATGTCCAACTCACACGCATTTCACACTAGGTGAAGTCCAAGATCATCTAGATTTTGGCATCATTAGCTGGCGCTGTTTGTGGGAAAGGATTAAAACTTTTCTAAATTTCCTTTTTACTAGTGAATTGGATTCCTTTCCATGGACCCCAGAGAAATTTTTGAAGGAATGGAACAAATTCTCAATAATCAAGCTGGTCTACAAGCTCAGTTGGAGGAACTACTACCGGGATTAATTCCCAAGGCATTCCACCAGAGGAAAACCATGTAGGGAGTATGGTTGAGGTGGATGGGTCCTCACAAAGGTGAGAGGTATTCGTCAACCAAAGGCTCCCATATGCCTCTGACATATCACAGACTTTCAGAGTCCGAGTCCCACATGATAATTGTCCTCAGACACTGTCTTGGTATTTACGTACTTACATCTCAGTCCGAGAGACGTTGACCTTCCAGGATAATTGCTTGCACACCTCCCACGGGACGACTTAGAATTCTAGGGACGTGAGGCTCCATCAAGAAATGAGAAACAAAATTGAAGAATATATAAAGGATTTTGGGTTTAAGCCCCCGAATGTCGATGCACTTGTCTTATATTCCAAGTCTCCTTTTTTGAGACGGTGCGCCAGTGTCCTGTACCCAAGAAATTAAAACTCCCTAACCTTGAGAGCTATAGAGGGACTAAAGATCGTATTGACCACTTCCAAGTACAATGTGGTAATGAGTTTGCAATAGGTCCCTGATGCCATCAAATATAGAGCCTTTGACACCACATTGAAAGAATTTACAAGGTAGTGATACAACACGCTCTCTCCTTGGTCTATCACATCCTTTAAGGAACACACCACCTTATTTGTAGTGCACTTCATTAGAGGAAGGAGGCATCTAAATTCCCCAATATACTTGTTAAATATGAAGCAACAAAAGATATAATACCTCAAGGACTACGTGAAAAGATTCAACGAAGAATCTCTCAAAGTGGATGGTCTCATTGATCAAGTAGCCATTACTGCCTTCGCAGTCGGAGTCCAGACTACCAGGTGAATTGTGGCCTTATCCATGAATCCTCTAACCACAATGGTCCAACTCTTGGTTGAGATAGAAAAGTAAATAAATTCGAAAGATGCACTACTCTTAAAGGCCACGATTAAGGCAAATAAAGGGCATAAGATATTAAACCCCAACCCACAAACCTAGGCAGCAGATAAGGAGAAGAAGCAAAATGAGAAATCTGGACCTCTAGCATCCTAGAGGTTTACTCCATTGACAGCTCCAGCGACGGAAGTCATCGCCCAGATGGAGGGCACCAACCTTTTGAGAGCTCCAACTAAAATGAGGACCCCAGATGAGAAAAAAAATAGACAAAAGTATTGTAGGTTACACCGAGACCAACACCATGAAACTAATCAATGTATAAATCTCAATGAGGATATTAAACTGCTCATTCAATAGGGACACATGAGGCTATTCTTTCCCAAGAAAGGCTTTCAAATCTAGAAAAAGCTAATGCTGGAAAATCGAAAGCTGCAGTAGTCAAATTGTTTGTTATCATCAGAGGATTTGTAGGGGGGAAGGAGCTCTCCACAGAAATCACATCTCAAAAAAATTTGAGGTTCTCTAGAGTGTTTAAAAGTAAATGCAATAATACCAACTAAAATGACTAGCATTACTTCAACTATAATATCCTTTTTCTGAAGAGGACGCATGCGATGTCTATGGTACACATAATGGTCATTTTAATGACTATGGCATCACACCTAGTTTATCCGGTGTTGATACACACAGGAAGCAGATTCGAAATATTTTTTTTGTCATGCATTTAAAAGGATGGATTTGATGAAGGAAATACTTCAACCAGTGAGAGTCCTTTTGGTCAGCTTCTCAGGAGAGAAGGCGTATCCATTGGATTACATTGAACTCAAAATGACCTTTGGCATAACACCATTACAAACTTCCACCATGAACAAGTTTTTCGTACTAGATAAATAGCCAAGCTACAACATCATCCTTGGGCGCTCCATTCTGAGCAGAATTAGGGCACGCTTGTGTACCCCATAACCTGACTATGCATTTCCCAATCCAAGATGGTGGGGTTGGGAGAGTTAAAGTCAATAAAAAAGAGGAAAGTGATGTTACTTTGTGTCAATGAAGAAAAAAAGGGAAAGTGGATCCTTTCAAGTAGATTGCCTTTATCCTAGAGACGACTAACCCAAAATGCAAGGAACCCCTAATGAGGAATTAAAAACAGTCTGGCTAGATGAATAATACCCAGAACGCATAGTGCAGGTGGGATCCCAACTGGACTCCTTTATCCAGGAATCATTTATGAAGTTCCTCAAAAGAAATAAGGATATATTTGATTATAGTCACACAAACCTGAGCTGGATAGATCCAATAATTATGACCCATCATTTATGTGTAGATTGAGCTTGTAATTTGATGAAGCATAAGAGGAGGTCCTTCGTAGCAGAAAGAAATGAAGCAGCTAAAGACAAGGTGGACAATTTGCTCAAGGAAGGGTTCATTAGGGAAGTGTACTACCCTGAATGTCTCTCAAATATGGTGCTCGTGTAGAAGACAAATAAAAAGTGGAAGCTTTGTGTGGACTTCACAGACTTAAACAAGGTTTGTACCAAGGATAACTACCCGTTGTCAAGGATAATATCTTGGTGGATGCAAAGAAGGTCATGAGTTGCTATCCTTCATGGATGCATACTATGGTTATAATTAAGTATATATAACTGAAGAAGATGAGGAGAAAACTGTGACACCCCGATTAATTAAATACTGGGTAGCTACTGCTTTATTAAAATTAATACAAATATAAAGTTGGTTCAGTTCATAGCATCATTATCAAAAATATTTTTTTAAACAATTACTAGCCACCTAATATTTAAAGAGTGAGTTGCCAAATTTTATTAAATTAAATTAAATACAACCATTTAAGCTATAAGTTAACTATACCACATCCACATTACAATCACAATAGAATAATAATGGAAAAATTAAATGAGTCTGGAGTGACACTCCCCTGAATAATCAAAATATTGAATAAATCCCAATACAAAGTTTGAATAAATAAATAAATCCAAAAACTGAAATGAAACTGAAAGTCTGAGAATGCTATCTCTAAATGAAAAGGGGTGACATGCCCTAACTGATGAATGACCCTGAATAGAATCAAATGCAGAACATGGAGGCATCTAATATCGAGATCCTGTAACTTCCACAACAACTACAACACGTCAAAGTAATGGAACTCCTATGCTTGGCGTCCATGTGACTGGGACCTAAAAAGGTTTTATAAGAAAATAGATTTCAAAGCAAATGGGTCAGATCCCAAGGTGAAAACAGTTTAAAATATAACAATGTTTAATTACATTAAATATTAAATATTATATACATGTTAGTTACGTGCTCTCGCATGAGTTCCTTACCCCTCAACTAATGTGCACGCCTAACGTACACCTTAACCCATCCTAATTATGCCGCTAACTAAACTAGTCTGTACCACTTCCTGACTTCACGTAATAAAATAGGAGTTTATTCGTATTATCCTAATATATTTTGCATAAATATCACCTTCATATTATTCAGATTATTACATCAATTACGATATGGATATTCACTTTTTTAATCCCATTCAATTATCTCAATTATTCGCATTCACAAATTAACAGTGAGCCAGTTACAAGTGCACAGTACAAGAATTTGCACCATTAGCAACAATATTTAGCAACACAAGTTATTTTTGTTGCCAAAGATACCCTTTTGGCAACAGAATCTTAATTATGTTGCGAAAAGATCATTTTACATTGTACTCTTGGCAACATAAAATAAAACTTGTTGCCAAAGGTTAAAATTTCAAGCGGGAAGATAGCAAAATAAAAAGAGGGAGAAATTTAGCTTTTGGCATCATAGTTGGATGTTGCCAAACATCACCTAACCTTTGGCAACATAAGAGTCTGTTGAGAAAAATAAGTGACTTTTGGCAACAAAGAAAATTTTGATGCAAAAAGTATTTTTTTTTATTTTGTTAAAGAAAACGAAATACCTCTATCTGTCAAACCCAAACCTTTTCGATTGTCAAACTCAAACTTGAAACCCACATGAACCCTTGCGTCGGAAACTCACCCATCTTCTCTTCCTGAAATCCATCGTCGTGCAAGATAACCCATCTCCATCTGTTTACTTGCACTTGCGACGAAATTTAGCTAGGGTTTTGATCTCAATCGCAAGGTTAGTAGGATTTATTCCACAGATTGGTTGGATTTAAGAATACTGGCAACGAATTAATTCCACGGATTGGTTGGATCCGGTGGATTTGGATTCAAGGTTGAAGAAAGGGGAGGTTCGTTGGAGGCCATAGTCCTCCCCATGGTGGTAAGGTGACATTAATTGGTAGAAACATAAAATATTTCTCCAAACTTAATTCTCTGCTTTTGTAATAGTAAAGGTGAAACTAGAATTTTAGCATATTATACCTCATCTCAGCATCTTAACACTTGTGATACTTGCATTATGTTGATACCAAAATTAATATGCTGATATGGACGAATAATAAGAAGACACGTGTCGATCTACGTGGCACAATAACAACGAGGAAGTCTATTTCCCCGAGAAAGTCATACTCACTCCGAGCAACAGGTGTACTCCGAGGAACTCCAGTTCTCTGAGGAACTCCTGAACGACGAGCAACTAAGGCGGTCCGAGCTGCATCTCGACCACAGCAGCTGCACCTCGGCCACATCATTTATTGCCAGATAATCAACAGTTCAACTATTCGTTGAATGCTTATCATCTTGACGCACACGCTTGAATAGCATTAAATGAATTATCCTTTCATGTACAGCCTAAGGACTATAAATACCTTGTATCCCCCTCATTCAAAGGGGACCGGAATTTCTTGAGAAAGCTTGTAATCGAGAATTCCCAAAACACTCAGCAATAACATAACAGTGGACATAGGCCATTCTTATAAGGCTGAACCACTTTAAAAATCTTTGTCTCATTTTATTTATCTGTGATTGAATAATTAGAGCGATCTAATTTTTTACATCAACAGATTGGCGCCGTCTGTGGGAAACGACTGTTGTTATCGTTTTTCACCAAGAATTATTCATCATCAATGGCAGACAATCCAGAATCTAGCAATCGAAATGCTGGAAATGCTGGAAATCCTCCAAATCCCTCTGCACCTCCAGATCTGGCTGGGATTATGACGAATCTGGCTCAAGGACAAACCGCCATGCAAGAAACAATGCGACAACTCATACAGACCCTTCATAGCAGTGCACCTGCATGTTCGGGACAACGAAGTGGTCAAAGGCAAACTTATTTACTTTCTTCACGATCCAGGCGTACTGAGTCATATCGTAATAAGGAATCTGATGATTTCTCTTATCAACCTGGGCGAACTTCGTCAATACGGGCTACAGATACTGATCAACGTATCACTCTCTCTGCAAAAAGACCCAGCGCCTTGGAAAGACTGAGCAGAGTGTCTCCTTTCAGCCGATTAGGCCCTAGAAGGAATAAGACCATGTCGAGAAGTTTTCGACAACCATCAGATCTTAGAGAAGGATCAGCACAATCACGACCAGTTGCTCGTCAAGATAGATCTCAGGAGGCTACTTCAGAACAATCAATTGCTCAAACTAATAGGCCCGAGGAGGGAAATGATGCGTGGAAAGGTTCCATTCAGAGGTTGGAGGATAGATTGGGAGAAATGGCTAAGGCAAAGAATACCCTACAATGAACTTTTGTTCGAGGGACACCTTTTGTACAGACCATTGTGGGTTTTCCTACACCGTCGAAATTTAAAGCGCCCGTAGTGATCCCCAAGTATGATGGAAGGACAGATCCTGTTCTTCACATAGAGCAATATCAAGCTGCTGCCGTCATCTATGTTGTCCCCGACGAGATGAGATGTAGAGCATTCTATGGAACTCTTACTGGATTTGCCCAAATATGGTACAACAACCTTCCTCGGGGAAAGATTTCAACTTTCTTTCAGTTGGCCAAATTGTTCATTGGCAATTTCTATTTTGGAGCAAAGCCAGTAAAAAGAGTAGCACCCTTGTTAAGTGTTAGACAAAAACCTGGTGAGAGTACTAGAGATTACATAACTCGTTTCAATAACGAGAAGCTAGAAGTCATAGATTATGAAGAAAAGACAGCAATCACCGCCTTGATGAGTGGGTTGTTGCCTAATAAGTTGTACTACACTTTGGCCAAAGATCCACCTACAACTATGTCAAAGTTGATGGCAAAAGCGGCCAAAATCATGAATGCCGAGGAGGCTATGGCTGCGAAGAAGAATATGGATAAAGAAACCAAGGTGGAAGTCGACAAATCTAAAAAGAAAGAGCATAAAGGCAATGGCGGTGACAGGCATTCCAAGAATAATAAAACATCATGGGAAGTCCTGAAGAAATTCGATAATTATACTCCTTTGAAAATGGGTATTAATCATGTCTTGGAAGAAATCAAGAATAACGAGGAGGTAAAGTGGCCGAAGAAACTGAGGTCAGATCCTGATACGAGGAATAGGGATAAATATTGCGAGTTTCATAAGGATCATGGTCATATGACCAAAAATTGCATAGCTCTTCAGAACGAGATTGAAACACTCATCCGAAGAGGAAAGCTAGCAAAGTATGTTGATCAGGGAGGGGAAAGAAGAAATAATGATCGAACTAGAGAGAGGTCTAGATCTCCTCGTCGAGCAGAGGAGAAAAAGAAGAGAAATCATGAAGATGATCCATATGATGACCCCGATCTTCCCAAGAAACCAAGGTGGCCAGAACGAGAGGTATTTTCCATACGTTTTGGTTCATTTAATTGTAATGTTATTACAGGAGGAGGAGACCTTACTGCAGAAAGAAAGGCTTACCTCGGAGAGGCCCAAGCTTGCTCGTACATTCAGCGAATAAATTTGGCCGAGGAGGATCGTCCGAGGAAGGTAAACAAAGATAAGCTGGTCATTGGCTTTTCAAAAAACGACCTGGCAGGTGTTCTTTACCCTCACGACGACCCTTTGGTGATCAAAATAAGGATGAAAGAAGTAGTGATTTCAAGGGTGCTGGTAGACAATGGTAGTTCGGCAGACATCATGTACTATTCATGCTTTGACAGTTTAAATTTGAAATTATCTCAATTGGAACCTTATCACAGACCTCTTCTGGGTTTTGCTGGCGAGAAAGTTTTTCCACTTGGGACGATCAAGTTGGATATATTCATTGGAACTTGGCCTGCTTGTCGAACAGAGACAATACGCTTCTTTGTGATGGATAAGAATGTGCAGTAAGCTTAAAACATCATCATGGGAAGAGTTGGTTTGAAGAAGTTCGAAGCAGTCCCATCTACAGTACATCAGTGCTTAAAATTCCCAACAAGTTTTGGAGTAGGAGTTGTGAAAGGTGATAAAAAAGTAGCTCGGGAATGCTATTATTCATCTGCCGAGCAAGAGGAGCTTGAAGAGTCAAGGAAAAAGACTACTACCTTCCAGGTGGATGAAGGTACAAAAATTGAAACATTGGATCCCAGAGATGAATCCCAACTTATAAAAGGACAGGTGGTGGAATCTACAGAAAATGTTATTCTGGACGACGAGCACCCTGAACGAGTAACCCAGATAGGTTCGTCGTTGGATGCCTCGATAAAACAGGAATTGATAACTTTCTTACGAAACAAGAGGAAAACTTTTGCATGGAGTCCTGAAGACATGCCAGGAATAGATCCAAACTTCTTATGCCATGAACTCAATGCGAATAAGGAGATCAAGCCTATAAAGCAGAGAAGAAGAGTGTTTAGTCCCGAGAAGAATCAAGACATACAAGAGGAAGTCGAGAAGCTCCAGAAAGCCCAATTCATTGAAGATGTGAAATATCTAGACTGGTTAGCAAATGTGGTGATGGTAAAGAAGAAAAACAATAAATGGAGAATGTGTGTTGATTTCACTGATCTCAACAAGGCCTGCCCAAAGGATCACTTTCCATTGCCCAGAATTGACCAACTAGTGGATGCTACCTCGGGACATGAGTTACTCAGCTTCATGGATGCTTACTCTGGCTACAACCAAATCAAAATGAAACCTGAAGACAGGGAAAGCACATCTTTTATTACCCCTAAGGGAACTTATTGTTACAATGTTATGCCTTTTGATTTGAAAAATGCAGGAGCGACATACCAGCGGCTGATGAACAAGGTTTTTGCCGACCAAATCAGTTGCAATATGGAGGTCTATGTTGACGATATGCTGACAAAGAGCAAGAAAGCTGCTGATCATCTAGTTGACTTAGGTCAGACCTTTGATCAACTGGATAAATACCAAATGAAGCTCAACCCGACGAAGTGCACCTTTGGAGTACGAGAAGGAATGTTCCTCGGGTACATCGTCAACCAGCGAGGTATTGAGGCAAATCCAGCAAATATCAAAGCTCTTTTAGGGTTGCGATCTCCAACGACGAAGAAAGAGGTGCAGAGTCTTACAGGACGAGTTGCAGCGCTCAACAGATTTGTATCCCGAGCAACTGATAGATGCCTCCCATTCTTCAAAACACTTCGGAAAACTTTCGAGTGGAATGATGAATGTGAAAAATCCTTTCAAGACTTGAAGAAATATCTGGGAGCACCTCCACTGTTGTCCAGGCCAGTAATGGGAGAAAAGTTGTACTTGTACCTGGCAGTATCAGAGAATGCAGTCAGCTCGGCATTGATCAGAATGGAGAATGGAGTCCAGAAGCCAATTTATTACACAAGTAAGGCTTTCCGAGGTGCAGAGATCAGGTACCCAAAGCTGGAAAAATTGGCATTGGCATTAATCGGAGCAAGTAGAAGAATGAGGCCATATTTCCAGGCCCATATCATCATCGTGTATACAGACATGCCATTGAGACAAGCCCTTCATAAGCCAGAAAAATCAGGGAGACTGATGTACTGGGCAATAGAGCTCGGTGAATATGATATTGTGTATGAACCCAGATCATCATTAAAAGGGCAGGCTGTAGCAGACTTTATAGCAGAATTTACATATCCTGATACCCCCGAGGAATAAAAGTTGCTCGCTGACCAACCTGTGGATGTTACAGAATCAACAGACATAAGTCCAGATCAACTCTAGTTGGTAAAAGGGCTTGTGGATGCAGAAAGATCATCAAATTCAAACCCAGATCAACTCCGGTTGGTAAAAGGGCGAGAAGAGATGATCGACGAAAAGAGAAAAATACCAGAGGAGGGGGAAAGGAAATAGCATATATTTCACCGAGGAACTCTATCAGATAAGAAATTTGAAGACGAGTTACCTACATGGAGATTATATGTAGATGGATCATCTTGCACAACGAGTTGCGGAGCAGGGATTGTTTTGAACACCCCAGACGAGATTGACGTGGAATATGCCTTGAGATTCCAATTCAAAGCTTCCAATAATGAGGCTGAGTATGAAGCCTTGATAGCAGGTCTTAATTTAGCAAAGATTATGGAAGCGCAACAAGTGACGGTATTCAGTGATTCTCAATTAATTGTGAATCAGATGATGGGAACATATGCAGTTAAAGGAGAATTAATGGTCAAGTATCATGCAAAGGCGATGGAGTTATTGGCAGAATTTGATGCCATTCAATTGATCAGAATACCAAGAATGGAGAATGCACAAGCAGACGCACTAGCCCGACTAGCATCAACTACTCGTACCGAGCTGCGAAGAACGATACCAATTGAGGTATTAGAAAGTCGAAGCATAGATAAAGACCTGACGATGAATATTATTACTCATGATTTAGGACCATCTTGGATGGATCCCATCAGGGCGTATATTGAGGAGGGAGAATTACCGGAGGATAAGCTCGCTGCCAAGAAATTGAAGTTTAAAGTTGCTCGGTATATACTAACTAATGGTGTTTTGTATAGACGAGGAATTACTGCAGGTTTGCAAAGATGTGTACATCCCTCCGAGGTGAAGGAATTGATTGAAGAGATCCATGAAGGGTCGTATGGAGCGCATGTAGCAGGTCGGACACTTTTACAAAGAGTGATGATGCAGGGGTACTACTGGCCAACGATGAGGGCTGATTGTATAGCCTATGCTAAAAGATGTGATAAATGCCAACGTTTTTCTTCCATCCGACGTACTCCACAAGCATTGTTGACACCCATAACTTCCCCTTGGCCATTTGCCATGTGGGAAATTGATCTGGTTGGACCACTGCCAACGACCCGAGGAAGATTCAAGTACCTCGTCGTGGCAGTGGATTATTTTACTAAGTGGGTAGAAGCTGAGCCACTTATTGATATGACGTACGAGAAGGTATACCAGTTCGTTTGGAAGAATATAATCTGCCGATATGGTCTCCCTCATGCCTTCATCACAGACCATGAAACACAATTCGATAACGAGGAGTTTGCTGCCTAATGTCGACAATCAAACATTTTGAAGACTCATTCAGCACCAGGCCATCCTCAAAGCAATGGACAGACTGAAGTGACGAATAGAACATTACTCAATGGTTTGAAGAAGAGGCTAAATGAAGCTAAAGATAATTGGATTAATGAGCTACAGTCAGTATTATGGGCTTACCGAACAACTCCCTGAGCAGCAACTGGAGAATCACCATATATGCTGGCATTTGGAAGTGAAGCTGTAATACCTGCTGAGTTGGGTCTTCCAACACATAGAGTGCTGAATTTCAATTCCCCAGTCAGCGACTTAATGAGAAGATTGGATTTGGATATGCTCGAGGAGGTTAGAGAAGAGACAGCCATTAGGAATGCTGCTTACCAACAACGAACAACTCTGTTCTACAACAAGAGGGTGAAGAAATGCGACTTAAAAGAAGGAGATTACGTGCTAAAGACGGTCATTCAGAAGCACAATAAGTTGGAAGCAAACTGGCATGGACCTTACGGAGTTACTGCAGTTGTCCGACCAGGAACTTACCGAATAGCAACTCTAGAAGGAGAGGAATTTAAGAATGCATGGAATGCTGAACACCTACGCAAGTATTATCAGTGATGTAAAATGTAAAGCAGTTCCATCAATATGAATAAAACGATGATATTTCACAATCTTCTCTCCTTTTATTGAAAGTTTATCGGGGAATACTAGTGTACAACACTACGCTGTTCAGCGACACTGATAGTTCAAACCCACGACCAACTCCGATTGGTAAAAGGGCAAGAACAAACTATACTCCTTTGGTTAGGAGGCGTACACTAGCGTGACCAACTTAGGTTGGTAAAAGAACTAGTGGACATGATAGTTCAAACCCATGACCAACTCCGGTTGGTAAAAGGGCAAGAACAAACTATAATCCTTTGGTTAGGAGGCGTACACTAGCGTGACCAACTTAGATTGGTAAAAGAGCTAATGGACATGATAGTTCAAACTCAGACCAACTCCGGTTGGTAAAAGGGCGAGAACAAACTATACTCCTTTGGTTAGGAGGCGTACACTGGCGTGACCAACTTAGATTGGTAAAAGAGCTAGTGGACATAATAGTTCGAACTCAGACCAACTCCGGTTGGTAAAAGAGCGAGAATACGAGACTCCTAAAAAGGCCAATCTCGGTTGGTTAGGAAACAAGATATGCTCTCAAATACCAACTTATGTTGGTCGGGAGGTAAGATTATTACAGAAAATACAAAAGTTCCTTGAAGAACAAAATATTCCAAACTGAACCAAGTATGGTTGGTCGGGGATAAAAACTCTCACTAACTATAATTGGTCGACGAGCACAATTTAACAATCTTGGTTGGTTGGAAGAAATTTTAAACATTTTCATACTCATTACTTTATTATTAAGTGATCGAGCAACATTACTAATACTTGTAATTTTTTATTAAGTTGGTCGATGAACCACACAATATTGTTATGAAAGCAAATATAAAGTGTTTGACAAATACAAGAGCAATACAAATTTGCAAACAAAAATGAAATTCTTTCATTAAATTCGAAATGAATTACACAAGTTTATTACATTGATATTAAAGTGTGTACTAATTATTACATCAGAATTTCCTATTCTATTGGCTTTTTTCCTTCAGCTTTCGATATAGGCTCCTCGCCAGCAGGAGGATCTTCCAAGCAAAGGGGAGAATTAATGACGTTAATATCTCGGAGCATTCTGACGTTCATTATTGAAGGGGTGTCCAGTAGATGCTCGGGACGAGATAACTCGATCTGAGAATGAAGATTGTAGTCACCGAGGTATTTTTCAATTAAGTTATGAGGAATGGAACGAGCTGGGATCCATTCCATGTCCAATTTATAAGGTGGCACAGGCAATTATAATACCCCAGGATCATAATAGTCCCACAGGTAGTGCCCTTATTCGAGTTTCAGCATGCCCAAGGCATCCAACCAACCTTGCTTGTAGCCCTCATTATTGGCATTCTGGATACGATCATCTAAATGGAATAAAGCTTCGTTGTATCCAGCCATCCAAAACTCCCTGGGCTGTTTATTAAATTGAAATGTCAACCTTGCAATCTTCTCGTTAAGACTCTGGATGAAAAGTTCGTTAGTCTTCAAAACTGATTCTTTTGAAGAGAGTTGTTGTTCCAATTCTCTAACTCTCTTGGACAACTCAGACAAGGCTTGGTCCTTAGCCATTAATTGGAATGCTTGATTTTCCAACGTTGATCGAGTACGAGCTTCTTCAACATTACGACTAAGAACTCTTGATCCTCCCCGAGCAGGTCGAGAACTTGGTTCCTCGATAACATTCTGAGCAGCTCTTCCTCGACCACGAGAACCTCTTCCTCATCCCCGAGTAGTAGTAGAGGCACCCGACCTTCTCCAGGTATCCAACTCTTGCCTTAATTTGGCATTTTCAACCTCTAAAAATGAAAATCCCTCGTCAGTCACTGGGATTACAGCTGTTGAAGAAGAAGGTGCAGACTTATACTGTGCTAGCTCTTTCTGCAAATTATTATTCTCTTGCTCCAGCAGCTCAGCAATCTGTCTACATGCTTCAACTTCACCCCTTAGGGTTCTCTCCCTGACATCGTACCCAACAAAGATCTTTTTGTGGCCTGTCTCGGCAGAAAGTTGTTGATACCTCTTTTTATACCCCTCGTGCAAAAGGGCAGTTGATTCCTTGTACTGAATCTGAAGATCTTCTAAAGTATATTGAAGCTCCTCGATCATGTCATAGTAAGCCACGTTATTGGCCACAGCTCGATCAAGTAAGTCCTTAAGGTATTGATAAGCTTCGACAGCCTGCTCTGAAGCATCATGACCGAGGATGTCAGCAACTTCTGATACACTCAATTCTGTGTGACCAGCCTTATAATATTCATGACATTGCTGCATTAGCTTTGTATCATTAGCAGATAACATATTCATCCTGGCCAGAAACTAGCAGAGAAAGAAAAAGTAATCATCAAAAAGAAGATCCAGACAGAATACAGATAGAAAAAAGACAGCCATATAGAAGAAAAGAACTCAAATTTTATTAGATCATAGTGCAAAGTTACAAAGATCTGGGTTACATATGAAAAAGAAGAAAAATAGAAAGAGAATATCGAACAACTTCACACATTTTCCTTGTCTCCCAAGACTTTCTCGAGAGGCTGGGATGAGGAGCTCGGTTGCTCGATGGGAATAACGAGTTGGTCGGCAGGAACTGGAACTTGTTCAGGAGGAGCAGGCCGAGATGAAAGCTACTCGTCAGCAGGCTGGGTAAGGATAAGATCACCCACTACCATTGAAGATTCTTCGGAGGCACTTCATCCTCTTCTTCATCCTCAATAGGTGGGGGAGGAGCAGGCAGATGTTGTTGAAACAGTTCTGAGTCCTCGCTCACCTTCAATTCTTGCAGGGCAGCAACCCAACCATCTCGGAAGTATTTCAAACTCCCATACTTGACCTAGGTCATCATTGCCGCTACCCCCCTATCCCATCCTTTATCCCAACCGGTGCGGAAAGATTTTTTCACTGCCACTTTTCTCTTCATTTTCTCCGAGGAGAGCTTCTCGGATAGAAGATCCTCGGAGGCTTTCAACTTGGCCTCCACCTCCTCCTTCTGGCGATTTACTTCTCGTAGAAGGGTTAGCTCTTCCTCAGCCAATTTCAACTTATTTTCAAGCTCCCTAAAATTTGTGAGCTTCTCGACATATTTTTTATTATCTCTCTCCAAGTCCTTCAGTTTATTTCCCAACCGCACCTTCTCTGCCTCAGATGCAGCCAAATTCTTCTCCCATTCACCCCTATCCTCGTCATACTTTTGACGAGAATCCTTCAAAGATTGGGCCAAACCCAGAAAAGCATCCTCCACTCCAATCGAGGAGCTAAAAGCCTTGAGTGCTTCATCTTTCTTCACTATGGTGTTAAAGCAACTCACCAGCTGTAAAAAGAAGAAAATAAGTCATTGCAGAGACATATATATTGATGGGAAGAAAGAAAAATTCAGAATAAGAGAAACTTACTGAAGCAATGTGACGAGTAGCTAGGGATGTCAGCATATCCCTAGACATGTTCTCTTCAATTCCTTGGACTTCAGGAATAATCCAAGTCTTTACCGAGCTTATTGCAGAACTCGGGGGAATAATGGTTGGAACACCAGCTCCACTAGCTTGGAGCTGGGGAATGGTTTCAGAAAAACTGACCGAGGAGGATTTCTTCAATCTCCTCAGGGGCACTTCATCAGTTTCAACCAAAGAACTTTTGGTGGGGGAGATGGTGACCACTTCCAAAGAAGTACTTTTCTTGCTCGGAGCCACTGGGGGCTTCTCGGCAGCCTTCTGAGGAGCAACAGAAGGGGCAGCATCTTCTTTCTTTGTCCCCTTTGGGACATCATTCTTATTTCTCTTTCCATCTCCAGCAAAGGAAGTCTCTTCGAAGATAGCAGGAACTCTTCTTTTGCCCATCTTTCTGACTTAAAGGAATGTGAGATTCTGGAGAAGAGTCCTCAGGAGTTGATGCTGGTTCACTGGTACTAACCACAGGGCGAGCAGTAAAGGATGTAGTATAACTCCTATACTGCAACAAATATGAAGCAGACCTGATGTGCTCGTCTGCAACTCTTCGATGCAAATTCCAGATATGTTTCAAATGTTTAATATTTACTTCTGATTCTTTTGGAGTTTTTCTCTTACTGTCAACTGCAAACAAATACATAGTGAAATATCAGTCATACATTTTGTCACACATAATGAAATCATAATTTTAGAAATAGAATAAAATGAAAATAACCTATCCCATTGCCATATGGAGGGCATTTGGGACCCTCATATACTGCATCTCCAACCAAAGGGGCATGTTGCAAATTTTTTATAACTACCCCATGTTCAAAATAATCCCTATTAGCATCAGGGAGGTTGACTACTAAGGCCCTATTCAAAAATCTAGTTTTTAAATAAAAAACATTGTCTAAAACAGCCCATCTATAACAGTACATAATCTCAGGAATTCCTATACGAGTTCCATGAGTTTGATTTAACCTATACACCCCATTAACTATTCTCCATGTGTTGGGGGCTATTTTTGCAGGGACAACATCGAAATACTAACAGAACTCTAAACACAAAGGGTTTGGTGGAAAAGAAAATCCACATTCAGCAATAAAGAGGCTAGGGAACCAATGTCCCTCAGCCAAATTAAAATAATTTGAAGGCTCAGAAAGATTCTCCAAAGTTACCCAAGAAGGAATAGAAAAGTCAGAACGAAATTTCTCAAGAGATTCGATAATATAAACCATAGTGAATAAAAAGAAATGAAGAAGAAGGAAGAAAATCTTACAGGAAAAAGGAGATCTGTTGACAAACAAACGAAGAAAGGGATGAACGCACAAGAGAGAGAAAAGCTATAGAAAACTCGAAAGCAAAAATTGAAAAAGGTAGAAGACGATGGGATTGCCTCTGAAGCTTAAATACTTTGCCTTGGGAAACGGCAAAAGAAATGATTACAAAAAGGAAACTATTACGCTACCGGCGGCTAAAAGGACAAAAAGTGCACGAAGATCGAAGCGCTTATAAAAATGCAAAAAGGCGGATTCTGCGAATTTGGAAGGAAATTCAAATACGAAGAAAATGCTCCTAAAACCCGGGAAGGTCATTTAATATTGCCATATACCGAGAAAGAATGTCCCATACTTCTCAAAGTTAGAAATATGAAACATTGGGGGCTTCTGTTGATACCAAAATTAGTATGCTGATATGGACGAATAATAAGAAGACACGTGTCGATCTATGTGGCATAATAACAATGAGGAAGTCTATTTCCCCGAGAAAGTCATACTCACTCCGAGCAACAGGTGTACTCCGAGGAACTCCAGTTCTCCGAGGAACTCCTGAACGACGAGCAACTAAGGCGGTCCGAGCTGCATCTCGACCACAGCAGCTGCACCTCGGCCACAACATTTATTGCCAGATAATCAACAGTTCAACTATTCATTGAATGCTTATCATCTTGGCGCACATGCTTGAATAGCATTAAATGAATTATCCTTTCATGTACAGCCTAAGGACTATAAATACCTTGTATCACCCACATTCAAAGGGGACCGGAATTTCTTGAGAAAGTTTGTAATCGAGAATTCCCAAAACACTCAGCAATAACATAACAGTGGACATAGGCCATTCTTATAAGGCCGAACCACTTTAAAAATCTTTGTCTCATTTTATTTATCTGTGATTGAATAATTAGAGCGATCTAATTTTTTACATCAACAGTTATCATGTTTAAATTGCTTCCCAATCAGTTAGTTGGTTAAATTGATATGTATTCTATGTTTAACTAGTTGCAAATTAGGTTTTGGTATGCCTTAAATAACCTAGGCCATGGTTCTGTTTTGGTTGAAAATTAGGTTTTGAGGTTATGTTTTGGGATTACTTATCTGTGTGTGTTCTTACAAGGGTGTTCTTAATTTTTGTTGCATTCGAGACAGTCCTTTGGTTTCAGTAAAGATGGGTTTTTGAAGGTGGGGGTTAACGAGATAGTCCTTTGGTTTCAATATGTGATTCAATGATTTTCAACCATGATCCACCTTCACGTGCTGAATGTACGGACTATGGGGGTCAATCAGGTTATGGCATGTGTTGTAGTGCACTTGTGTCTCATAACACATGAGGTTATCCATTAGGGTGATACTAGTGGAATATGGTGATTCTACATGCCATCTCGTCAATGCTCTGCTTCGCAATAGCAATTATGATGGTTAATAGATTCGTCTGCATAACACTAAACACAATTGTGCACCTTGGGTACTTTTTCATATTAATAGTAAACTAAATAAATAAATAACCCACAATGTGTTGAGTTGTTGTGATTCTTTAGTTTCACACATCGATTCAAAGTCATGGTATAGTTAGGATTACCTAAGGGTGTATATAAATTGTATTTAATGCTTTCAATTCAATGAAGATCAGGTTTATAGGAGTTTTAAGAAATTGGAATTGTAATTCAAACACTAGTTTTGATGCTTATGAATCTAGTCTAGAAATGAATTCATTGTCCCCGCTCTCTTCTCTACTTATTTAATCCTAATTTCATTCCTTGTTATCTCTTCAATAAAATTTGGAAAAGCGCTTATTTTTCATCCTAATAAAGTCCTCAACGTAACATATGTTATATATTTCCAATAGTAATATATGTTATTTCAAATTTTAGATCATAAATGATCTTATTATAATAAATATATAACTTTTAGGATTTTATAGACTTTGCACCTTACGCCTAGGCTCCACGATGACCTTGTCACCTTGGTGCGCCTTTTGCCCATGACAACTATGCTTCAAACGAAAATTAGCTATATTATTGCTAGTGGATGTTAGGTCTAGCAATGAGTTGCATCGGGTGGGGTCGTTCTCAATTTTGTGTAAAGAACGGCATCATTCGTACCCTCCCCATTGATAATCATGGTTTCTTGTCATGTCGGGTTTGTTTTGCGTTTAATTCCTGTATTTGTCACTTTAAGGGTTCATGTTTGTGCATGAAGTTTTATCTCCAACATATAGATCATGCTTTGTATATAATTCGTTGAGTTCTAAAAACTTAATGATTTTCCCAATCATTAGACCCATATATATTTTCTTGCCGTAGTATATACTAGAAACCAAGGTACACCCATGGTGAGTCTCTTATTAATTTTTCTCTATTAGATCAAATGGCATAAATCGATTTTTTTAGCCATAAATGGTGGTATAATACATCCTTCCCAACCCAAAAGACCCTCCCCTGAATCACAACGTATAAAAATAAACTCTAGAAAAGGGAAATCCTAGGAAAACAAAGTGATTTCAAATGGGAATGACCTTCCAAGAAAGCATTTCAGCATTCTGAAATTAGATCCATTTTTAGCACATTTGGAAGAGCATGGTTAAGGTAAAAGATAGTCTTCACATCATCAATGGCTTCAAACTATGTTGGTCATTAGTGACCACGTGATCCACGTGCCCGAGTTCTTCATAGATATCGAAAATGATTATATCAAGAACAACATCTTAGTTTTGATTTTCATGCTTTACATTGTATGGAACAGGGTACTTACCATTTGGTAGTCAAAAACAACAATAACATAGTGTTTGATATTGTTTAATTGAAAATTAAGTAAATATGCTTGCAAGTTCTCCAATAAGTGATTTGATTAGTGGCATTCTATCTCCTTAACAAAGTGAGCATTTTTAGTTATTTTGGCAACCTCTAGCATTCAATCTCAGAGGTAAACATTTTAAAATTCAGTTTCCCCTATTGTTTTGAGTTTTTTTGCATTTATATTTTTTTAATTTATATTTCTTTGTTTAGTTATGGATCATATTTCTCGGAGGCAAACTTCCTACATATTGTGGACGTGACTAATTGAAGGACGACCCAAAGCCACGATTTTGGCCCTCTTGATGTTCACTTTGGTGGAACAAACGGTTCTTATTGCTATTACTCCATAATTAAGGGTACGTACGCGTTCAATCCTATCCAATTAGTACATCGTTTTGTTTTGAATTACTTTTTCATGTTTTCATAGTTTATTAAACTTGGAGTCTTAGAGTAGAGGGGTACGTGTTCAATATAATCCAAGTTTCTTAATATTATAATTGATTTATATCTTATAGTTTCTCTATTGGTCGAGTAGACTGATATCTATTTATAACGTAATTAAGTTATTGCTATTACAATTAATTCAAATTTAATTATAAATCAGCGTTAAATAGCCGTAACAGCTATTAATTCAAATTTAATTAAAGATCAGTTATATAACAGCTATATATAACTGTTATATATAGCCGTAACAGCTATATATATAATAGCTTATATATATGGGTGTTATATATATATATATAGTTATAGCTATATATATATATTAGTTATAGCTGTTATATGATCTTTTCTCCTTTTGAAAAAGTGGAGTTTGCTCCTATCATAGATAATATAAGAGTTACGAAATTGATATAGCGGAATCCAATCCCCTAGCTAGGTTTGAAAGAAGAACTGCAACCCAATTTGAGATGATGAAATCTGGAAATAGCTCTAGGGCAGGTTCTGCACCACATAAGAGAGTTGGGATTGAGCTTGAACTAAAATTATCTCGTAAGAGGCACGAACACCTCGTACGGGACCAATGTAACTCGTAGGAATTTACCACATAGTTACGGGACTTCCGGTTTTAGCATACGACGTAAATTTGAAAAAAGTTAACTTAGGCATAAAAATGTCGTAAATGGGTGAAAACGTAAAACAACCACAAAATTGTCCCGTAAGAGGCACGAACACCTCGCACGGGACCAATGTAACTCGTAGGAACCGACCGTGTAGTCACGTGACTCCCGGTTTGAGTGTACAACATAAATTTGCAAAAGTTAAGACTTAAGCATAAAAATATGCCATCATTGGGTGAAAATGTAAAACAACCATAAAACGGTCCCGTAAGAGTCATGAACACCTCATACGGGATTAATTTAACTTGTAGGAACCTACCGCGTAGTCACGTGACTCTCGATTTGAGTGTACGATGTAAATTTGTAAAAAGTTAGACTTAAGAGTAAAAATGTTCCATTAAAGAGTGAAAATATAAAACAACCACAAAACGGTCCCGTAAGAGGCACGAACACCTCGCACGGGACCAATGTAACTCGTAGAAACCGATCGCGTAGTCACGACTCTCCCAGTTCGAGTGTACGACGTAAATTTGTAAAAAGTTAAAATTGAGCATAAAAATATGCCATCAGAGGGTGAAGATATAAAACAACCACAAAATGGTCCCGTAAGGCGAACGAACATCTCGTACGGGACTAATTAAACTCGTAGGAACCTACCACGTAGTCACTGATTCCCAGTTTGAGTGTACGATGTAAATTTGAAAAAAGTTAGA
The DNA here is from genome assembly GCA_949130495.1 of Sambucus nigra. Lineage (NCBI taxonomy): Eukaryota > Viridiplantae > Streptophyta > Magnoliopsida > Dipsacales > Adoxaceae > Sambucus > Sambucus nigra. The sequence goes on along the minus strand of OX422223.1, from coordinate 257,500,606 downwards.
CTTAAGCATAAAAACGTCCCATCAAAGGTGAAAACATAAAATAACCACAAAACAGTCCGGTAACAGTCACTAACACCTCGTACGGGACCAATGTGACTCGTAGGAACCGACCGAGTAATCACGGGGCTCCCGGTTTGAGTGTATGATGTAAATTTGCAAAAACACAGTCAAAAAGTTAGCTTTAAACATAAAAACATACCATCGAAGGGTGAAAACGTAAAACAGATGCAAAATGGTCTCATAAGAGTCACGAACACCTCGCATGGGACCAATGTGACTCGTAGGAACCGACCGCGTAGTCACGGGGCTCTCGATTTGAGTGGACGACGTAAATTTGCAAAAAATTAGATTTAAGCATAAAAAATGCCATCGATGGGTGAAAACATAAAAAAACCACAAAACGGTCCGATAAGAGTCACGAACACCTCGCACGGGACCAATGTGACGTGTAGGAACCGACCGCGTAGTCACGGGGCTCCCGATTTGAGTGTACGACATAAATTTGCACAAAATTATACTTAAGAATAAAAACATACCATCGAAGGGTGAAAACATAAAACAACCACAAAATGGTCTCGTAAGAGTCATGAACGCCTCGCACGGGACCAATGTGACCTGTAGGAACCCACCGCGTAGTCATGGGGCTCCCGGTTTGAGTGTACAACGTAAATTTGCAAAAAGTTAGGCTTAAGCATAAAAACATTCCATCGAAGGGTGAAAACGTAAAAAAAATACAAAACGGTCCCGTAAGAGTCACGAACACCTAGTCGGGGCAAATGTGACTCGTAGGAACCAACCAAGTAGTCACGGGTCTCCTGGTTTGAGTGTACGACATAAATTTGCACAAAATTAGACTTATGCATAAAAACAAGGCATCGAAGGGTGAAAACGTAAGGCAATCACAAATCGGTCCATTAAGAGTCACGAACACCTCGCGCGGGATCAATGTGACTCCTAGGAACCGACCCCGTAGTCACGGGGCTCCCAGTTTGAGTGTACGATGTAAATTTGCAATAAGTTGGACTTAAGCATAAAAACATGCCATCGAAGGGTGAAAATGTAAAACAGCCACAAAACGGTCCCGTAAGAGTCATGAATGCCTCGCACAGGACCAATGTGACCCATAGCAACCGATCGCGTAGTTATGGGGCTCCCGGTTTGAGTGTACGACGTAAATTTGCAAAAAGTTAGGCTTAAGCATAAAAAAATTCCATCGAAGGGTGAAAACGTAAAAAAAATACAAAACGGTCCCGTAAGAGTCACGAACACCTAGTCGGGGCAAATGTGACTCGTAGGAACCAACCGAGTAGTCACGGGGCTCCCGGTTTGAGTGTACGACATAAATTTACAAAAGTTTAGGCTTAAGCATAAAAATATGCCATCGAAGGGTGAAAACGTAAAATAGCCACAAAACGGTCCCGCACAAAATTAGACTTGCGCATAAAAATATGCCGTCGAATGGTGAAAATGTAAGACAGCCACAAATCAGTCTCGTAAGAGTCACGAACACCTATCACGGGACCAATGTGACCCATAGGAACTGATCACGTAGTCACGGGGCTCCCGGTTTGAGTGTACGACGTAAATTTGCACAAAATTAGACTTAAGCATAAAAATATGCAATAGAAGGGTGAAAACGTAAAACAAGCACAAAATGGTCCCATAAGAGGGACTTACGCCTCGCACGGGATCGATGTAACTTAATCTATTTCTACTATACAGTTGCCCACATAATCCGATTAGCGCCTGATATTTATAACTCCATGTCGAGTCTGTGGGTTGTGTGTGGCCATGTTATCGATCTAAAAAACATATACATATAGAAAACAAATTATATAAAATTCAAATCATATATATATATATATATATATATATATATATATATATATAACTGTATATATATATATAATAAAACAGTTATATATACATATAACTGATAACTGTATACATATATATGTATACAGTTATATATATATGTATACATATAACTGTTTTATAATATATACATACATATATATAACATATAACTATTTTATAACAGTGTATATGTATATATATACATACATATATATAACAGATATATGTATATATATAACATATAACTATTTTATAACAGTGTATATGTATAACATATAACTGTTTTATAACAGTGTATATGTATATATATACATACATATATATAACAGATATATGTATATATATATACATATATACACATATATTTACTGATAACTGTTTTATAATAGTGTGTGTGTATATATATATATATATATATATACACACACACAGTTTTATAACAGTGTATATGTATATATATACATACTTATATATAACAGATAAATGTATATACATATATACACATATATATAGTCATATATATATATACACATACACATATATATACTGTATGTATATATATACACATATATATACTATATGTATATATATATATATATATATATATACATAAATATACGGTCATATATACACACACACACACACACACATATATATATATATATATATATATATATATATATATATATACACACACACACACACACACACTTCTAGAGCACAACATTTACTTTGTTTGATCCTTGCTTGCTATAATTGAGATTTACTGAGGGTTTTCACTTCTAAATCTGGTGGTGCAATACATTCTAGAACATTTACTTTGTGTGATCCTTGCTTGCTATAATTGAGATTTACTGAGGGTTTTCACTTCCAAATCTGGTGGTGCAATACATTCGTCTCCTTGTGCATACTAGTTATCTCATTAATATGAGAACTCATGAATATGAGAATCTTGAGAAGGGGTGTACAAATAAACATACTCACATAGCTACGCGTTATCTAAACATACTCGCATCCACACCTCTCGCAATGTCAAAGTTATATAGAACTACTTATATATAAATGTTTATATATATATAACTATAATAGTTATAAATTATTATTATCTTTTGAAGTCGGATAGATTATAATTTATTTTGTATTTTGTGTAGAATGAAAATGGATTTGTGACACATGGAAAAGTCAATGGATACGGAGGATCGAGGTACGTAGCTATTCGGATACTTATTTAAGTTTATGTAGCTACTCAGATACTATTTTTAGATATTAAATTGGTGAAAGGGATTTAATGGTGGTTTAGCTGCGTTTTTTGTTGTTGGGTTTATTTTAATGTTAAAAACAGGATGGATTTCATGAATAAACAAAGGAAATTCTGCCGAAATTTTCTGAAATTAAATAGTGTTTTAAATTGATCAAGTCAAACATACATGCATTTGAAGTTATACAAACCCATGTAGTCATTTATTTTCGTATCTTGTGCAGGTTATGATGGATTTTTCTTGGAGTTATTATGTTCGTGGTGGTTTGGAGCTGCGGTTTCTTATAGTGTAGGGGAGCGATATTGTCATCATCGTTTTAGTTTACGTGGATTTTTTTAACATCTTTTAATGTGTTAATGTGTTAGGTTAGATCATGTTTACATATTTTGTTATGTTCTTATTTAGGAGGCATTTATTTTGTACCTTGATACTTGGATTGTGATGAAATATTATTTTGTAATTCATATTTATGAGATTTGGTTGAAAATTGTGGAACTTTGTATTACTTATGATTGTATGAAAAATGCGTAATGTTATTTTGGATTATAAGGTTGCACGTTTGATGAAAAAAGTGCAGGTTTAAAAGTGCTTCCAATTGCGAAAAAAATAGGTAATAAATAAAAATATTGTACTTTTGGCAACACATTTTTTTGTCTCCAAAAGTTATCATCTACATCTATCACTTTGGATATGGCAACAAATATTTGGTTGCCAAAGGTACTGCTTTTGGCAGCACAAGAGTTGTGTTGCCAAAGGTACGGCTTTTGGCAACACAAGAGTTGTGTTGCCAAAAGTATATACCTTTGGAAACACAAGAGCTGTGTGGCAACACAAGAGCTGTGTTGCCAAAGGTATAACCTTTTGGCAACACAACTCTTGTGTTGCCAAAAGCCGTAGCTTTGGCAACACAGTTCTTGTGTTGCCAAAAGCCATACCTTTTGGCAATGCAGCTCTTGTGTTTACAAAGATATTGCTTTTGGCAACACAAGACCTGTGTTGCCAAAGGTATAGCCTTTTGGCAACACAGCTCTTATGTTGCCAAAAGCTATAGCTTTTGGCAACACAACTATTTTTGTTGTTGTTGAATGACTTTGGGCAACACAAATAATATTTTTTATTATAAATTTGACAAATTATAAAATACTTTTGGCAACACAATTGCGTGTTGCCAAAAGTATACCTTTAGCAACACAAGCCTGCTGTGTTGCCAAAGGGTTTTCTAGACAGACAATATGTAACAAGCTGGAAACATAGCAAAATATGTTGCCAATACCTTTTCGCAAAATATTTCTAACTTTAGCAACATAATTTATATGTTGCTAATGGTGCAAATTCTTGTAGTGGCAAGTATATCATTCTCAGCTTATATATATAATATGGCACCTATAGGCGAAGCTGTGGTGCACGCATACTCTACTATCGAATCCCGGTACATCACGTACATAAGGACTACATGTTCCGAATCGCTCAGGAACCGTTCCATAAACATAATCACACATATTTGGAGGCAAACACAGTTCACATACCCATGGATTACGCACATACATACGCTCCCATGGTCAACTGACTTATCAACTCACAAATAAGCCATTCACAGCCCTATGTCCTTAAGGTACCAATCTAAATCCCTCCATAGGCACACAAAGATCAAATGGTCCTATTTCGAAAGCCGACCTCCTGTGATAGCAAGTATGGTAGTTATGGCATACACATAATAATCTATATACTAAGCATTCACACAACTTAGATAACTGTTATTTTATTAAAGGTATATTCTCATCCCTATACCATTAGTCTAATTCGTACACTATTATAATTCCAGATTATACAAAATATATTTTGCCGATAAGTCTCACATCATATAGTTTCGAGTACTTAAAACCTATCCGAAGAGGTCACTAAGTCTCCTATGTATACCACATATCAATTCAGTACTCCGAGGTCCTTAATTATGTCCCAATTCCTAACTTATCACTCCTAAGGATTTAAATCATGTTCTCGAATTATAAAATAGAAAATTACTCGTCGGACACTCGTGAATTTAACACTACATTCCAACCAATTTCTAACATGTTTCGGGATTCAACTATATCCCTAGTGGTCTCCCTAAAGTCCGAATGTATTCACATAATCCCCACCTACAACGTTCGATGATCGAAATCACTTCAATTTAAAAAGGGTAAAAAGTCACAGTTTCTGGGGAGACCGATCGATCAACCTATGGGTGTTGATCGATTGAGCCCAGTCGATCGATCGACCTATGAATGTCGATCGATCGATCAAGCAGGTGTAGATTACGAGTTTTCTTCGTTTTCAGTCATAGCTTTGTCCCAAATCTTCATTACAAGATGTGAAATCCTAAAGTAAGCATATATGGTCATTATACAACCTAAATACATGATTCTTAACGTTCCAGAACTCTTAAATCATCATAAATTAGACTTTTCTTGGATCAAATCATCATAATATCATGAAAAACCTTATTTTTCTATTCTCTTCAAAAATCGTCATACTTCTCTTCCTAAATCCATTTTTAATTAATCAAGGGTTACGATTTTGTTAATGGAATACTTCCAGAATCCAACTACATGCAAATCCTATCCAAAATTTATGTTTCTTCTCCAAATTTCATGAGTTTCAATCATTGTTCATGGATATCATCAAATCCTACACTATCATGGATACACTATTTGCTAAATCTTAATGGATTAAATCACTTGCCTGGGAATTTGATGTTCTGATCCGTTGATGACGTTAAGGGTTGGTTCTCTTCCTTTTTCCGGTCACAATTTTTGGCAATAGTGGTGGTGTGTTGTGGTTATGGATTTGCAACCTTCCTTGTAACTTCTCCTCTTTCTCACGTTGCCAACTCCTTGCTTTTTGACAGATAATGGCCCTAATATTGGATGATAAATAAATCCTAAATTTCGTGGGTCAAAATCTCTTAAAAATTAAAATGACTAAAATACCCTCCCGATTTGTCGGTTTTGCCTAAAAATACCCAAGGACCTAAACTAAACCCCTGGCTAGTGTTCTCTGACTATTACGATCCTTCCGAACACGCTCGTGCACTCAAAATGACCATGCAGATGATAAAATTATAATTTACTTTTAATTCCAATTAAATTGATTCCTAACGCGACTAACACGCGCATCCCAACTAAATTTCCCGAATTGTCGTATTTATGACTCGCGATAATTTTAATAAATTTAAGAATCATATATTACCATATTCACCCAGTAATATTCAAGATTATTATCATAATCAAATACCAACTCACGTCTTGTTAGTATTTAAATCCGGATTAATTTCCAATTAATTATCCCATTTAATTTAATTAATCCCAATTAAATGAAATCAATAAAATTACGGGGTATTACATACTTCCCCCTTAATAACAGAATTTTGTCCCGAAATTCGGGAAAAAAATATACCTGGCAAAAATAACTCTAGATAACGCTCGCGCATCTCATCCTCGCACTCCTAATTAGACTCCTCGGCATTATGATGTTGCCACTGAACACGTAATAACGGAACTATCTTTGACCTTAATTTCCACTCGCTATAGTCTAGAATAGCAACCGACCCCTCCTCATAAGAACTATCTGGCTGTAGATCAATATTCTCTAAAGCAATGTGAGTATGGGCCAAATGATCCCGAAGATATCTCCTCAGTGAGGAAATATGGAACACGTCATGGACCCTATGCAAGTGTTTCGGTAACCCAAGTCTATACACAAATGGCCTTATTTTCTTAATTATAGGGAATTATCCCACATATCTATGTGCCAACTTCCCCTTCTTCCCAAAACGCATAATCCCCTTCATAGGAGATACTCTGAGCAGCACTTGGTCCCCCACATTGAACTCTCGAAAGGATCTCTTGGCATTGGTGTAACTCTTCTATCGGTCCTAAGCAACCTGAATACGGCTCCATATCATCTATATCCTCGTTGAGGTATATTGAATCACCTCTGGGCCAAGTACCTTGTTGCCCCCCACCTCTAGACGACATGCTGGGGAATGACAAGGCGTATCGTACAATGCCTTAAATGGAGACATACTAATAGTGAACTAGTAGGGGTAGGGGTTATTATAGGCAAAGTCCACAAGTGGAAGATACTGCTCCCGCTCCCAACTACCTCCAAAATCGAGGATGCACATATGCAACATGTCCTCTAACATCTGATTTGTCCGCCCGGTCTGCCTATCTGTCTACGGGTGATAGGTTGTACTCAATCGCAATTCCATTCCCATAGCTTCCTGGGAACTCTTCCAAAATTGTGACACAAATATTTTATCCCTGCCAGACACGATATTGAGAGGCACCCCGTGGAGTCCACTATCTCAGCTATGAAGATCTGGGCATACTGTCCCGTAGTGTAGTCCGTTCGGGCTGGCAAAAAGTGACCAACCTTTGTCAACCGATCCACGATCACGAAAATGGAGTCGTGACCTCTCAGCAATGTAGGTAACCCCATGATGAAGTCCATGGAAATTCTCTCCCATTTCCACATAGGAATCTCTAACGGCTGTAAAAGTCATGTCGGTCTCTGATGGTCCACCTTTACTAGCTGACAAGTGGCACATTTCGAAATGAACTCGGCAATATCTCTCTTCATCCCACTCCACCAGTACTATTCCCTCATATCCTGATACATTTTATCTCCACCAGGATGTACCGCGAATCGTGAACCGTGCCACTCTGTCATTACCTCATGTCGCAAGTCCTCCCCCTCAGGAATAACTAACCTTCCATTGAAGTGTAAGCCCTTATCTGAACTAACTATATAAGACTCGACCCTCTCTGCTAATAATCATACTATCTGTTCTTGACAGAATGGGTCTGCTACCTGGGCCTGTATCACCTTCGTAATAATCTGGGGTGTAACTGTCATCACAGACATGAATGATCGAACCACCGCGTCCTGGTATCCTAACTCCTTCCACTTTGCTTTCCATACCTCGGCCACCTCACCTACTAGCCTACATCTCAACGCGTCTGCCACCACGTTAGCCTTCCCTTGGCGGTATTGGATATCGAACTGATAATCCTTCACAAACTCGAGTCACCGATGTTGACGCATATTTAGCTCCTTCTGCTTCAAGAGGTACTGTAGGGACTTGTAGTCTATGAATAAGTGAAATTTCTCCCCCAACAAGCAATGTCTCCAAATACGCAATGCAAGCACGACCACTGCTAGTTCTAGGTCGTGGGTGGGGTAATTCCTTTCGTGAGGGTAAAGCTTGAGGAAGGCAAAAGCTATAGCCTGCTCCTCCTGCTGAAGTAATCCATTGAGTCCTTGTAAAGAGATGTCAGTATACAGCAGGTACTCCACTCCCAACCTGGGTAAAGAAAGAACTGGCGTTTAAGTCAACTTATCTTTCATCTCGTCAAAAGTCAATTGACAGGCGTCATTTCATACATAATTCCCTTTCGAGTCAGATTCGTCAACGGACCCGCTATTTTTGAAAAGTCTCGAATGAACCTCCTATAGTACCCGACTAACCCCAAGAAACTACGCACCTCTGTTGATGTCGTGGGATGTCCCAACTCCCTCATTGCGGATACTTTACTCGGGTCCATCGATATTCCCAATTCCAACACAACGTGCCCCCAAAATTGTACCTCTCATAACCAGCATTCGTACTTTTCATACTTAGCATATAGTCGATGCTCTCGTAGAATTTGAAGAAACTTTCTCAATGGCTCGATATGCTCCTCTTCAGTCCATGAATAAATCAGGACGTCATCTATGAAGATGATGGAAAACTGATCTAAGAACTTTTGAACACTCGATTCATCAAGTCCATGAATATGGCGGGAGCATTTTTCAACCCAAATGGCATGACTCTGAACTCATAAGACCCATATCTTTTCAAGAAATAATTTTGACAGCTCCTTCTCTCGGATACACAACTTATGGTATCCCGATCCCAAGTTAGTCTTTGAGGAGAAGGTAGCTCTCCTGAACTAATCGAATAAATCATCGATTCGGGGCAATGAATACTCATTTCGTATCATGACTTTATCATCTTCCCTTATTACACCGATTTATTACCGATGTAAAACATTCAAGATCATTTCTTACGTCACATCGTATGGTTCTACTGAACGTGATTAGGAATAAAATTAAAGTTAAAGTTATGATTTCCCTTGCGAATGACAACCAGGGTATCAAACTCATGTACTAAAGACCAACCATCCCCAGTTACTGACGTTCGTTAGATTTCATGCATGGGATGTCTCGCAAAGCAAAATCCAAATAAGGAACCCCCCGATAAAGTACTAACTAACATTATCGGTCAATGAAAATTTGTGGTCCTCAGTATTTGACTCGTACCCCACATCCCTTCTTCCTCCGAACATTAGCGCATCAAGTCTCATGTTTCAAACGAAATGTTCAACACATTACTCCTATTAATTTGGCGTTAGGTTCTTAATTCACCACAAAATTATTCCCATGCCCAGAAATATTTATTTTATCCTGAATCACTTGAGTAAACATTCCTACCCACTAGGATTTGGTATAACCCGGCGACATACTCCACAAGTCTCTGTAGGATTCCATACCCATATATATACAAGTGGTTCCATTTCCTCTCGGATGACACTTAGCACAAATTGTTTTATCCAAGACCAATGAACACCTAATATTACTCTAATGGTTTATCATCACGCAAATTTTAATTATCCCGTTCAAAATAGGGATACTAACACATTCTACGCTCATGTTTCTCAAGTACTACAAGTAAGCTGTAATGCACACAGGTTATTCAAGATTTTCCTTGTACCTAAAAGGGAAACATTATAAATGATAAAGTATCGTACCTCCAAACGTGGGTGGTAGTTGCGGTAGCAGTGGTATAACTACATATTGGGCATTATAGATGCGTCCATACGGTACTACTTGCTACTGTTGTGAAGTCTGTGTTGCTGGGGTGAATATCCCCGCTTCCCCGAGTTGGGTAATCTGTGGGTTCGGGTGGACACCCAATGATTGTTGCGATCTCCTTCCCTTCCTAGGGAAATATCGACGGTAGTGGCCCCGTTCGCTGCATATAAAACACTTAAGACCACAATTTCTGCTTTGCTGGCCCTACTGAACACGCTGCTGGCCCTGATGGCCTAGCTAACTTTGATGAGTTGGCCGAGGCTGTACTCTAGATGTTTGCAGGAAAACTTGGCATTTGTGGCCATTTCTTCCACACTTAAAACACCTATTTGTGGTAGCTTTCTGTCCTTGGCCTTGTTGTCCCTGGTGGGTTTGGCTCCTCCCATGATTCTCATAGCCTTCTTAGTCTTGGTGACTCTGAGGAACTTGTCGCTGCTGCGACGGTATTTTACCATTGTTGTTGTTCCTCAAAATGTCATATTAATGAACTTCTCTTGTTCTTTTGCCCCTTGTAAGCTGCATGCTGCAGTTTTGGTATTGCAATATTGCAGCAGTCACTGCTTGTGCCACAATGTTGGCTATCTCAGTGATTTCCTCTCTTTCCTGGTGTGCCTGGGGTATTTGTTGGTCTTGTCCCGCATTTTCTTCTTCGCAGGTGGTAGTTTGTATCTCCCTCATAAGTGACATTTGAAATTCAAATGAATTTTATAAGACCTCGGACCATACATAACATTGTAGCAGAAGTACGTAATCTACAATACGAAACAAGGATGCAACAGTCCTAATAGTAGGGCTCTATATCAAAGACGTTAAGCGGAAACAAAATAAGCCGTATAGATCCTAAGGACGCTAGAACCTGATGTTCTGATACCACCTGTGACACCCCAACTAATTAAATATCGAGTATCTAATACTTTATTCAAATTAATATAAAATGTCAAGTTGGTTCAGTTCATAGCATCACTGTCGAAAACATTTTTTTAAACAATTACTAGCCACCTAATATTTAAAAAGTGAGTTGACAAATTTTTTTAAATTAAATTAAATGCAATAAATTAAGTTATAAGTTAACTATACCACATCCACATTACAATCACAATAGAATAATAATGGAATAAATAAAATGAGTCTTGAGTGACACTCCCCTGAATAATCCAAATATTGAATAAATCCCAATACAAAGTCTGAATAAATAAATAAATCCAAAACTGAAATGAAATTGAAAGTTTGAGAATGCTATCTCTAAATGAAAAGGCGTGACATGCCCTAACTGATGAATGACCCTGAATAGAATCAGATGCGGAACGTGGAGGCATCTAATATTGAGATCATGTAACTTCCACAATAGCTACAGCATGTCAAAGTAATGGAACTCCTATGCTTGGCGTCCCTGTGGATGGGCACCTAAAAAGGTTTTACATGAAAATATATTTGAAATCAAACGGGTCAGAGTCCGAGGTGAAAATAGTTTAAAATGTAGCAAGTGTTTAATTACATTAAACAGTAAATGTTATATACATGTTAGTTACGTGCTCTCGCATGAGTTCCTCACCGCTCAACTAATGTGCACGCCTAACATATGCCTTAACCCATCCTAATTATGCCGCTAACTAAACTAGTCTGTACCACTTCCTGACTTCACCTAATAAAATATGAGTCTATTCGTATTATCCTAATATATTTTGCATAAATCTCACCTTCATATTATTCAGATTATTACATCAATTATGATATGGATATTCACATTTTTAATCCCATTCAAATATCTCAATTATTCGCATTCACAAATTAACTCTGATCCAGTTACAAGTGCAAGTATATCATTCTCAGCTTATATATATAATATGCCACCCATAGGCTAAGCTGCGGTGCACATATACTCTGCTATTGAATCCCGGTACATCATGTACATAAGGACTATGTGTTGCTAATCGCTCAACAACCGTTCCATAAACATAATCACATATATTTTGAGGCAAACATAGTTCACATACCCATGGGTTATGCACATACCTACGCTCCCATAATCGGCTGACTTATCAACTCACAAATAAGCCATTCACAACCCTATGTCCTTAAGGTACCAATCTAAATCCCTCCGTAGGCACACAAAGATCAGATGGTCCTATTCCAAAAACCGACCTCCTGTGATAGCAAGTGTGGTAGGTATGTCATACACATAATAATCCATATACTAAGCATTCACACAACTTAGATAACTATTATTTCATTAAAGGTATATTCTAGTCTAATTCTTACACTATTATAGTTCCAGGTTATACATAATATATTTCACCGATAAGTCTTATGTCATATAGTTTCGAGTACTTAAAACCTATCCGAAGAGGTTACTAAGTCTACTACATATCCCACATATCAATTCAGTACTCCCGAGTCCTTAATTATATATGAATTCCTAACTTATCACTCCTAAGGATTTAAATCACGTTCTTGCATGATAAAATAGGAAATTACTCGTCTAACACTCTTGAATTCAACACTACATTCCAACCAATTTCTAATATGTTTCGGGATTCAACTATATCCCTACTGGTCTCCCTAAAGTCCTAATGTATTCACATAATCCCCACCTACAACGTTTGATGACTGAAATCACTTCAATTTAAAAAGGGGGAAAAGTCACAGTTTCTGGGGAGATCGATCGATCGACCTATGGGTGTCGATCGATCGAGCTCAGTCAATCGATTGACCTATGAATATGGATTGATCGATCAAGCAGGTGTAGGTTACGGGTTTTCTTCATTTTCAGTCTTGCTTTGTCCCAAATCTTCATGACAAGATGTGAAATCCTAAAGTAAGTATATATGGTCATTATACAACCTAATTACATGATTCTTAATGTTCCAGAACTCTTAAATCATCATCAATTAGACTTTTCTTGGATCAAATCATCATATTATCATGAAAAACCCTATTTTTCTATTTTCTTCAAGAATCATCATACTTCTCTTCCTAAATCCATTTTAAATTAATCAAGGGTTATGATTTTGTTAACAGAATACTTCAAGAATCAAACTACATGCAAATCTGATCCAAAATTTATGTTTCTTCTCCAAATTTCATGACTTTCAGTCATTGTTCATGGCTATCATCAAATCCTATACTATCATGGATAGACTATTTGCTGAATCTTAATGGATTAAATCACCTGCCTTGGAATTTGATGTTCTGGTCCGTTGATGACGTTAAGGGTTGGTTCTCTTTGTTTCTCTGGTCACAATTTTCGGCAATAGTGGTGGTGTGTGGTGGCTATGGTTTTGCAACCTTCCTTGTAACTTCTCCTCTTTCTCATGTTGCCCACTTTTTTCTTTTTAACAGATAATGGCCCTAATGGCCTTAATATTGGCTGATAAATAAAGCCTATAATTCGTGGGTCAAAATCCTTTAAAAATTAAAATGACTAAAATACCCTCCCGGGTTGCGGGTTTGACCTAAAAATGCTCCGGGACCTAAACTAAACCCCTGGCTAGTGTTTTCAGACTATTTCAAGTCTTCCAGACACGTTGTTGCGCTCAAAATGAACATATATATGATAAAATCATAATTTAATTTTAAGTCCAATTAAATTGATTCCTGACGCGACTAACACGGACGTCTCAACTAAATTTCCTGAATTGTCGTATTTATGACTCGCAACAATTTTAATAAATTTAAGAATCATATATTACCATATTCACCCAATAATATTCAACATTATTATCATAATCAAATACCAACTCACATCTCGCTAGTATTTATATCTGGATTAATTTCCAATTAATTATCCTATTTAATTTAATTAATCCCAATTAAATAAAATCAATAAAATTACGAGGTATTACAAAAACCTCATTCATGACATATCAAGGTAAATATTGTTACAAAGTTTGGCCTTTCGGTCTAAAAAATGTAGGAGCAACCTATAAGAGGTTGGTGAGCTCAATGTTTGAAAGGTAAAGAGGGAAGACTACGAAAGTTTATGTTGATGATATGCTAGTGAAGAGTATCATTGGATCTGATCACATTCGGGACCTCGATGAAACCTTTTTCATTATCTGTCAACAAAGGATGAGTATAAATCCCACCAAGTGAACATTTGAAGTGTCTGGGAGAAAGATCTTAGGATTTATGGTTACAAAGCGGGGAATAAAATCCAGTCAAGAAAAGATCCAGGATCTACTCAATACAAAGTCTCCAAGGACTTTGAAAGAAGTCCAAAACTGAAAAGCGAGGGTAATAGTGTTCAATAGGTTCATTTCACGTGCCAAGGATAAGTATCTCCAATTTTTTAAAGTCCTGAGAAAGGCTTGTACTTTGAATGATGAATGTGAATGAGCATTCCATGAACTCAAAGAATACTTTCCATTGCATTCCAGAGACTGACCAAGGGAGGATTTATACCTCTAATTGGCAGTGTCACCATAGGCGGTGATCTCAACTCTGATTAGGGATGACGAAGGAGTCCAAAATACCTATATTCTACACAAGTAAAGCACTCAAAGGAGCCAAAAATAGATACCCAAAGATGGAGAAATTAGCTTTTTCTTTCATAATAGCCTCAAGGTAGTTGTGATCTTATTTCCAAGGACATCAGATCATTATGATGATCGACCAACCTCTTCGTAGGATACGTCACAAGCCAGAAACTTATGGACATTTAATGATTTGGTTTGTGGAATTAAGTTAGTTTGACATATAATATTGGCCAAGGACTTATCTCAAAGCGACGGTCCTTGTGAACTTTATAGAATAATTTACATCCATGGGATAAACCACACTAGAGCAAGAAGAAGAAGAGGAAGAAGATTTAGCAGAAAGTAAGGGTATTCAAACCATGGATCCAATTATTACATTTTGGCTCCTACATGTGGATGGATTGTCTAACCAATTTGAAAGTGGAGAAGACATAATTCTTGAGGCGCCAAGTGGCATACTAATTGATCAAGCACTAAAGTTCAACTTCAAGGCCTCTAATAACTAGGCGAAATACGAATCATTATTAGTCGGGTTGAGTTGGGTAAGAACTTTGGTGCATAATAAATCAAAGTTCATAATAACTCTTGATTGATAATGAACCAACTCATAGGATAATATGAATCTAGGGAGGAACATATGGCTTCATTCTTGGGGAAAGTCAAGAATTTTATGACAGAGCTTAATAATTTAGTGATCACAAAAATTTATAGGGAAGATAATGAGAGAGAAAACTCACTTGTAAACTTAGCCTCCATAGAAGAAAATCCGAATTCCACTTATGTGGAGTTCTTGAACCAAAATCCACTAAGGTCCTAGAGGAACCTCCTCTCATAAATCCTATAGAGCATTGTCAATATAGGATGGATCCCATCCAAGTCTACTTGGAAATGGGAACACTACTGAAGGAGAAATCAGAGGCTAGGTGGATCAAGTATAGGGACACACTCATTACACTCTCATCATTGGAGTCCTTTATAATGGAGCTTACACTTTGCCACTACTAATGTTCCTCCTCTCAGAAGAGGCTAACTATTCCCTAAAAAATATCCATGAAGGAATATGTGAGAGGAATCTAGGGGTAAGGTCCCTTACTAATCGTTGATAATGTAAGGTTATTCTTGGCATACATTGCTTAAGGATGCACATGAAATTGTTAAAAAATGTGATAAATTCCAAAGGTACTATAATATCCCAAGGTAACCACTAAGTGAGCTAGTCCTAATAAGATTACCTTGACTTTTTTCTCAGTGGGGATTAGATTTAATTGGTACTTTCCCTCGTATTCTAGTACAGGGGAAAATTACTGGGGTAGGAAAAGATTATTTTAAAAATTGGGTAGAATAAGAACCTTTCACTACCATAACCGAGAAGAAGATTGAGATCTTTGTGTGGAAATCAACTACTTCCAGGTTTGACAGCCCAAGGGTAATCATCAATGATAATGACAATGATATCTTTTAAAACTTCTCTTTAAGATTGGGAATCCACAATCATTTTTTGTCACCCACTCACCCACAAGCCAATGGTAAGGTCAAATTCACCAATTGAATCATCATCCAAAGATTAAATAATAGGATAGATGGTGAAAAAGGTCTATGGGAATAAAAAAAATCCCTATCATCTTACGGGCCTACCGGACTACCATGCATGTCCTAACAGGGGTGACACCATTATCTTTAACCTTTAACATTGAAGTTGTCATATCAGTTGAAATTGAAGCCCTTATACTTTTGACTCACTTGAGTCTATATTGTATAAGTGCTCATCTAGTTTGGAAATCATGACAAAATTATGTCAACCTAGAAACCAAAGAGCCTCAGAAGTTGGATTGCCTATTCATCTCTCTTTCTTGCTTTGATCAAGAACCTATTGCCAACTCTCACACATAGTAGAATTAAATTCATACAAGTCATACTGCATAATAATGTGTGTACATATGTGGAGTGTGTTTAAATCCCTAAGTTTGATTTTTAATAATTTTTTGGGATTTTTTAAACATTTTTTAAACAATGTTTTATTAATTAAAACTTGATTTATAAGTTTTTGGGGTCAAACTGTAAATATACTTTGTTGTATTTTATGGCCAAATGTTACATTGGGTAGAATCCAAAAGCGGCAGAGACTTCAGGGTACACTTTGTAATTAGTTTGGACGCGCGTTTTATATCCCTTAACTGGCCAACACCTGTTGCCCTCTGATTGGTTAGAAGTGTGTTTATTTACTGAGTCAATAGACGCGTGTGTTATCAGCCCTTGGATCAGTTCTTATCAATGGTCTGCATGTTGCCTTGATGAATCCCCGTGTAACTTTTTAAGCCAATCAGCGTTCATTTAAGCACCGCCTTATGTGAGCCCTTAGATTCAAGTCAATTTAAATTGACTCGATCTCAGCCATTGGTTTTGATCAGATATCTCGAACCTTCTCCTCCCACTATAAAAAGGACCCTTCCCTCAGTCTTCGAAGACTTTTGCCATTTTACATTCTTCTGAGAGAATAGAGAGAGAAGATAGAAGAGAGCAGAGAGAGAAGAAAGAAACCAGAGAGAGAAGAAAGTTAGAAACCCTAACTTCGTCCAAATCGTCTTCAAACCTAACCCAAACACTTCTTCAAAACACCATAACCAAAAACACTACCTTGAGTGTTCTTGAGTGTTTGAGAGTTTGAGTTGAGTTATTTTTGTTGCTGTAACCTTGTGTTCGTGAGATCTTGTTTCCAACTTAGACTTTTACTTAGATTTAGTTTCTGATTTCATAGAAATCTCAGATCTGAGTTATTCATGTTACATTACACTTAGTTTCTTTTTTATTTCTCATCTTGAGAAATATATTGTTGACTATTTTCTCTAAAAACGTTTGCTTACCTTGAAATCAACAATAAATGCTTTATGTTTCTTGTTCTTGTAAAACTAAACCTTTGACCTAGTTTGAAATCTCACTAAGAGGTTTTCAATCTCAAAAAGTTTTTGTTTTAAATTCTGAGATTGATTAAGACCTTGTCTGTCTTCCTAGCAAGGTAGCCGTGGATTCTGGGAATGATTTAAAGGTCAAATAAGGTTCAAAGTTTTCTAAGAAGAAAGAAAAAGAAAAGATCACAGCATATAGTGTTATTGTAATTTGTTAGGACCGTTTGTACTTAATAAGTGTGTGTGTGTGCATGCATGTGTTAGAAAGCACCTTCACAAACACTTTTACCCTACAACACGAAAAGTGTTGGTAATAAGATCTTGTGAATATAAGTCGACGTAAAGTGCTGGAACAAATCAGAAGTTGACAAACTGAGAGAACTACATCTACAATCAGAACTGCAAAGAAGTTTAAGGACACCAGAGGGTACATTCCTAAACTTATATAGGTCTGAGTTGTTTGCATGTTAGTTATATAGTTTGTAACTCATATAATTGTTTTAGTGGAATTTTCATTTTACTCCGTAGAGGGAGTCGTGGATGTTTCCTCAATTGGTGAGGTTTTACCACGTAAAAAATTGTGAACAGAAGCCTTCTACATTTTCTCATCTCATTCTTGGTTGTGCTGTGTTTAAAACTTGTTTAAACTATCTTTTAAACTTGTTGCCCAAATCTTGAATAAGATCTCGTACATACTGTTTTATTAAACACGTCTTGTGATTAATCCTTTTTGATTTAAGAAAAGAGTTTCTTCAAAAAACAACTCGGAGTTACTTAAATAGTTTATTTTCAATAAACGGCTTTAGTAACGCATTTTTCAATTGGTATCAGAGCTTGGTAAAACTACTTTTAAAGAGATCCTATGTTTCTGAAATTGTTTTCTGAAAATCAAATATGGACGAGAAAAATGAAAGATTTGGTAACTTGACCAGACCTCCAATCTTTGATGGAACCAATTTTGCTTACTGGAAAGTAAGGATGATTGCTTTCATTCAAGGAACTTTGGGAGATGATGTCTGGCACATTGTTGAAAATGGTTATACTTTTCCTACTAAACCAGCCAACGAAGGAAGTAATGAGAGGGTTAAGAAAGCTCTAAGTGAGTTCACTCAAGAAGAGAAACAAGTTTCTCGAAATAATAATAAAGGAATGAATGATATATTTATGTCTATAAATGAACATGAGTTCAAAAGAATCTCATCCTGTACTACTTCTAAGGAAGCTTGGGACACCTTAGTCACTGCTCATGAAGGAGACACTAGAGTTAAGGCTGCTAAAACACAAATGCTTATTCAGCAATATAACTCCTTAATTATGTCTGAGACTGAATCATTTGATGACTTCTATATGAACCTGACTGATATTGTGACCAAACTGCATGCTAATGGGATAACCTATGATAGACAAGAAATTGTATCTAAAATTCTTGAGATCATTACCACAGAAGTTTGATAACAAAAGATATGCTATTGAGGAAATATGTGATATAAATCTCACTCCTGAATTACTCAGTAGTAAATTAGGAACTGTGGAAATGGAACTGGAATTTAAGAAACAATTAACCCAATCCCATAGGAAACAGACTAGTTCTAATCTAAGCTTCTCTTATAAATTGATTAAGCCTGAGTTTAATACTTCCAATGATGAATCTGATGAGGACTGCGATATAGAGAGTTTGGACAATCAGATTGCCTTAATGACAAAATAGTTCAAGAAAATCATTAAGTTTAGAAACAAAGTGGCAAATAAACAAGGCAAGTCAAATTATCCAACTCCTTCTAGTCATAGACCTCATGAGAAAAACAATGACAAAAATCATAAGGACTCTAACGCTAGACCTAATAGAGACCTTAAGAAGACTGAATGCTATAGATGTGGTAAACTGGGGCACATTGCACAAGACTGTAGAGTTAATTTGAACAGTCAAAACAAACACACTAGAGCTAACATCTGCAAAACATGGGATGATTCAAGTGACTCTGAAAATGAGGAACCTGAGTCATCAGATGCTTTTGATCCTTGCATGTCTTTCTTTGCTAAGATTATTTATAATGATGACATGCCTATGTTTGTTAATGAGGATGAACCAAATAATTCTATGACTGATACTTCGAATGTACTTATTACTGGTTTAGATGCTTTGATTACTGAGAATGTTGCATGTTTAACCTCGGGGTGTGTGAGTAAAAGGGATGGCGATAATGACGATGTCAATGGGTGTGTGAGTTTAACAAATGAGTCGTTAGGGGTCACTCCACACACCACACTTAGTGACTCGGACAATGAAGACCTCCCAGACATTCACACACTTTACACTAAGACTCTCAAGAAAAGCGCTAGACTAGAAAAGACTGTTAAAGATCTTACTAAGAAATTGGAAGATCTAAGCTTGATGGTTAAACTGAATGCTGAAGAGTACACTACCCAATGTTTAACTCATAAAAGTGAAATTAAAGTTTTTGATGAAAAACTGAAAAATTTGACTGAAAGAAATGAAATTATGGAGAAAAAGTACAAAGGGACATTGTTAGAGTTGGAACAAACCAAAGAAAAGACAGCAACTGTTTTCAAAAAAATTATAAAATTTGAAAATAATTCTAACTGTTTTGATGAATTTGTTGCTGAATCTAAAACCAATTCTGATGATCGAACTGGTATAGGATTTTGTCCCAATTTGAAAACACAAACTAAACAATTTGAACCTATCAAGTTTGTGTCAGGAGGCAAAAGACCTATTGAAACATGCCCAGACTTTCATTCTCTAAAAACTGAGTTTGATTCAAAAAATCAAAGTTTTAACATTGGGGAATCAAGTTGCTCTAAACATGAAAGTTCACCTAAGGCTAAATACGTCTGTCCTTCTATTAGGAAGAGTGAGTCTACTTTCAAGACTGTCACACCTAGGAATAGAGTTCAGCCTCAAAACTCTATAAAACCTTTGTTTAGAGACTTTCCTAAGGAGACCCCCATCTTGAGCAATCTTTATTGCTCTTACTGTGACATATATGGTCACTCTTTCGATGGTTGCTATGCTAGGAGACTTGTTAAACCTATCTATAATCCTCGTACTTACCAGAACTTTAACTATTCTAGGAGGAGTCGAAATAATTATATACTTCCTAGACAGCCAGATAAAAACTCTAACTATAGAAAGAGAAAGACCAAACCTAAAAGAACATTTCCTAGAAGGAATCCTAAGCACTTTCTTAAATTAGATGCTCAAGTCTTTCACAAAATTCAAAATCATGCGCAAAATATTTTTCAGCAAAAATCTAATGCTCGCAAATTTTATCAGTTGAGAGCTAATAAGCGCAAGATGAAAACTAGAGTAATTTGGATTAGAAAAGATGATCTATTACCTCAGATGAAGTGTAATATTGTTGTTACTGCTTTAAAATCCGAACACACATCATATGGTTGGTATTTAGACTCTGGATGTTCTAAGCACATGACTGGAGATGAATCTAAACTTCTAAACAAAACCAGATTTGCTGGTGGTAAAGTCATTTTTGGTGATGGAGTTTCATCTCAAATCATAGGCAAAGGAACTCTCCAAGAAGATGGGCTTCCTATTCTTAAAGATGTTCTTCTAGTTAAAGGTCTAAAGGCCAACTTACTTAGTATTTCGCAATTTTGTGACTCAGACCATACTGTTACCTTTTCAAAGAACAATTGCAAGATTTTAAATGAAAAAGGTGAATGCATAATTACTGGATTCAGAACTCCTGACAACTGCTACACTGTCAAGAACAATTCTAAAATTTATAATGTTGCCAGAATGGATGACAATGAGATATGGCATAACAAAATCGGTCACATAAATTACGATAATCTTAGTAAATTGTCTACTCATGACATAGTAAGAGGAATTACAAAAATTAAACCCATTCATAATATTGTTTATGGTTCCTGTCATGAAGGTAAAATTGTTAAGGCCCCTCATAAGAAAGTCAAAGATATTCTCACCTCTAATCCCTTATAACTCATCCATATGGACCTAATGGGTCCTTCCCAAGCTGTTAACCTTTGTGGACACAGTTATATCTTAGTTATGGTTGATGACTTCACCAAATTTACTTGGGTAGCCTTTTTAAAACAAAAGTCTGACACTTTTCAAACTTTCCTAAAAATTCTTCTTAGGATTGAAAATGAAAAGGACACTCAAGTAAATAGAATCCGTAGTGATAGAGGTGGTGAATTCAAAGACTCTAGCATTATAGAATACTGTGACTATAATGGTTACAAACACGAGTTCAGTGCTCCTAAGACTCCTCAACAAAATGGAATCGCCGAGAGAAAGAATCGTACCTTGCAAGAGATGGCACATGTGATGTTACATGCCAAGAATTTACCTAAATATTTTTGGGTAGAATCTATTCGTACTGCGGGTCACATCATTAATAGGGTCTATCTTAGAAAGAATTCCAAACAAACCCCTTACCAACTTTGGTACAATAAAAAGCCTAATCTCAAATATCTTAGAACCTTTGGCAGTACTTGTTATGTATGCAAAGATAGGGAACACTTATCTAAATTTGAGAGCCGGGGAGATAAAGCCATATTTCTAGGATACTCGCCTAACAGTAGAGCTTATCGAGTGTATAATCTTCGCACTAAAACCATGATGAAATCCATAAATGTAATTGTTAGTGATACTACTGTAGAAAGCAAGACTGGTGAATTACCTATTGAAGAAGATTCTTCAAATATTTTAGAAAATGACCTTTCTAAAATAGATAATTCGTTGCCTATTGAGACACCTGAAGTACCTAACTGGGTTTCTAAAGATCATCCCATAAACAACATAGTTGGCAACCCTAGTGAGCCAGTGCGTACAAGATCCCAACTTAGAAATTATGCACATTATGCGTGTTTTGTTTCCCTTGTGGAACCAAAGAATGTAAATGAGGCATTGAATGACTCTCACTGGATTTCTGCTATGCAGGATGAACTTTTACAATTTTTCATTCATGATGTATGGTATCTTGTTCCACGTCCTGATCACAAAAAGGTTGTTGGTACTCGTTGGATTTTTAAAAATAAAACTGATGAAAATGGGATAATAATTAGAAATAAAGCTATATTAGTTGCTCAAGGATACTCCCAAATAGAAGGAATTGATTTTAACGAGACCTTTGCCCCTGTTACTCGTTTAGAATCAGTTTGTCTGCTTTTCACTATAGCTTGTCACATGAGTTTTACATTATATCAAATGGATGTCAAATCTGCATTCCATAATGGAATACTGGCTGAGGAAACCTATGTAGAACAACCTAAAGGGTTCATTGACCCTAAGCATCTAAATCATGTATTTCGTCTGAAAAAGGCTTTGTATGGTCTTAAACAAGCTCCTAGAGCTTGGTATGAGCGTCTTTCCAGTTTTCTTTTAGATAAAGGTTTCAAAAGAGGTGGAAATGACCAAACCCTATTTGTCAAACATTTTGACAAACACATTACTATTGCACAAGTATATGTAGACGATATTATATTTGGATTAACTTCTTCCTCAGAAGTAAAATCCTTTTCTGAAATTATGTGTAAGGAATTTCAGATGTCCCTTATGGGGGAGTTGCAGTTCTTCCTAGGTCTCCAAGTCAAACAAAATCCAGAAGGACTATTTGTTTCACAATCTAAGTACGCTTTAGAGATTGTTAAGAAATTCGGCCTTGAGAGTGCTAAAAATGCTAAAACGCCCATGAGTACTACGCTAAAACTTTTTAAAGATGAAAATGGAACATCTGTAGATCCTACTCTGTATCGTAGTATGATAGGCACTTTACTATACCTTACTGCCTCACGTCCTGATATTATGTATGATGTGTGTGTATGTGCTCGATATCAAAGTAACCCTAAAGAGAGCCACTTGAATGCTGTTAAACGTATCATTAAATATGTAAATGGCACTCTAAATCTAGGACTTTGGTACACTAATGACACACCAAGCACTATAATTGGGTACACTGATGCTGATTAGGCTGGGTGTACTGATGATAGTAAAAGCACTTCAGGAGCATGTTATTGTATAGGTAATAACTTGGTAGGATGGAGTAGTAAAAAACAAAACTGCACATCACTCTCAACAGCTGAATCTAAATACATAGCCGCTGGCAGCTGTTGTGCTCAATTAATGTGGCTTAAACAAATGCTAAGTGATTATGGTATTCAAGAAAACCAATTGCATCTCTATTGTGATAATCAAAGTGCGATTAATATTTCTAAAAATCCTGTTCAACACTCGCGAACAAAGCATATTAAAATAAGACATCATTTTATACGTGAATTGGTTGAATCTAAAGAATTAGAAATCAATTATCTTCCTACTAATCTACAACTCGCAAATATGTTTACCAAACCTCTAGATTATAATAGATTCATTTCATTACGTAAATCTATTGGTATGGTTTATGCTGACTAATCTTTTTGATGTTTATCCAAGTTTTTCCCTTTGTCCATTTGAGACAAAATGGTGGAGAAATTTGAGTCTACTAATCTCTTACATATACTAAACATCTTGATCTTAGTAATTCATTGCAGGTATTCCTTTTTGTACAGTTACTCTCAACAGTTGTAATAGGGTATTCAAATGTACTTAGTTGAGTTATGTATTTTTGATTTCTAGTTATTAGGTAGATAGAATTTTGATAGGAATAATTTTTTCTTATTTTTTTTGTTGCCCTACGAGTCCAAGATGACTCAAAGGAGATTTTGTCTCATACTTCAAAAAGGGGAGATTGAAGCCCTTATACTTTTGACTCACTTGAGTCTATATTGTATAAGTGCTAATCTAGTTTGGAAATTGTGACAAAATTGTGTCTACCTAGAAACCAAAGAGCCTCAGAAGTTGGATTGCCTATTCATCTCTCTTTCTTGCTTTGATCAAGAACCTATTGCCAACTCTCACACATAGTAGAATTCAATTCATACATGTCATACTGCATAATAATGTGTGTACATATGTGGAGTGTGTTTAAATCCCTAAGTTTGATTTTTAATAATTTTTTGGGATTTTTTAAACATTCTTTAAATAATGTTTTATTAATTAAAACTTGATTTATAAGTTTTTGGGGTCAAACTGTAAATATACTTTGTTGTATTTTATGGCCTAATGTTACCTTGGGTAGAATCCAAAAGAGGCAGAGACTTCAGGGTACACTTTGTAATTAGTTTGGACGCGCGTTTTATATCCCTTAAATGGCCAACACCTGTTGCCCTCTGATTGGTTAGAAGTGTGTTTCTTTACTGAGTCAATAGACGCATGTGTTATCAGCCCTTGGATCAGTTCTTATCAATGGTCTGCATGTTGCCTTGATGAATCCCCGTGTAACTTTTTAAGCCAATCAGCGTTCGTTTAAGCACCGCCTTGTGTGAGCGCTTAGATTCAAGTCAATTTAAATTGACTCGATCTCAGCCCTTGGTTTTGATCAGATATCTCGAACCTTCTCCTCCCACTATAAAAAGGACCCTTCCCTCAGTCTTCGAAGACTTTTGTCATTTTGCATTCTTCTGAGAGAATAGAGAGAGAAGAGAGAAGAGAGAGAAGAGAGAAATCAGAGAGAGAAGAAAGTTAGAAACCCTAACTTCGTCCAAATCCTCTTCAAACCTAACCCAAACACTTCTTCAAAACACCATAACCAAAAACACTACCCTGAGTGTTCTTGAGTGTTTGAGAGTTTGAGTTGAGTTATTTTTATTGCTGTAACCTTGTGTTCGTGAGATCTTGTTTCCAACTTAGACTTTTACTTAGATCTAGTTTCTGATTTCATAGAAATCTCAGATCTGAGTTATTCATGTTACATTACACTTAGTTTCTTTTTTATTTCTCATCTTGAGAAATATATTGTTGATTATTTTCTCTAAAAACGTTTTCTTACCTTGAAATCAACAATAAATGCTTTTTGTTTCTTGTTCTTGTAAAACTAAACCTTTGACCTAGTTTGGAATCTCACTTAGAGGTTTTCAATCTCAAAAAGTTTTTTTTTTTAAATTCTGAGATTGATTAAGACCTTGTCTATCTTCCTAGCAAGGTAACCGTGGATTCTGGGAATGATTTAAAGGTCAAATAAGGTTCAAAGTTTTCTAAGAAGAAAGAAAAAGAAAAGATCACAGCATATAGTGTTATTGTAATTTGTTAGGACTGTTTGTACTTAATAAGTGTGTGTGTGTGCATGCATGCGTTATAAAGCACCTTCACAAACATTTTCACCCTACAACACGAAAAGTGTTGGTAATAAGATCTTGTGAATATAAGTCGACGTAAAGTGCTAGAACAAATCAGAAGTTGACAAACTGAGAGAACTACATCTACAATCAGAACTGCAGAGAAGTTTAAGGACACTAGAGGGTACATTCCTAAACTTATATAGGTCTGAGTTGTTTGCATGTTAGTTATATAGTTTGAAACTCATATATTTGTTTTAATGGAATTTTCATTTTACTCCGTAGAGGGGGTCGTGGATGTTTCCTCAATTGGTGAGGTTTTACCACGTAAAAAATTGTGAACAAAAGCCTTCTACATTTTCTCTTCTCATTCTTGGTTGTGCTGTGTTTAAAACTTGTTTAAACTATCTTTTAAACTTGTTGCCCAAATCTTGAATAAGATCTCGTACATACTGTTTTATTAAACACGTCTTGTGATTAATCCTTTTTGATTTAAGAAAAGAGTTTCTTCAAAAAACAACTCGGAGTTACTTAAATAGTTTATTTTCAATAAACGGCTTTAGTAACGCATTTTTCAGAAATTGGTCTTCCATCTTATCGAATCTCAACTCCCACCACAAACGTTGAGAATGATGAGCAAATGAAGGCTGAATTGGAGCTTTTTGAAGAGAAGAGGGAGGAGGATCAAGTCCAAAATCAACCTACAAGAAAAGGATGACCAAGTACTATAATAGGAAAGTTTTCCCCCAGGAGTTTCTCTGTGGGATACTTGGTCTTTAGAAGGGTCACAAGTGCTACTGAGGACCCAAAAGATGGAAATTTAGGTCCCAACTAGGAAGAAACTTATGTAGTAACCAAGGTGACGAGGCTAGGAGCCTATCCTCTAAATACTATTGAAGGAATGGATCTCCCCCACCCTTGGAATGCTAAACATATCAAAAAATACTATTAGTAGTGCGAGACACTCTTTTTATCACATTTCTAAGCATTAAAATTTCAAATATGAATGAAAAATTTCTCTTGTTTTAAAATAATTCAAATTCATTGCCAAGGATACATGTCTCACATTTAGGCTACTGCATAAAGGTAAAAAATGGCCACATTAGGGTACGACCCAAATGACCCAAGCCCCACACTTAGGCTATGGCCCCAAGGTCTCAAATACATTAGGCTGTGACTCAATAGTCTCAAATGACTAAGAAACTAGACTGAGGTCTAAATGTCTCAAATGAACCATTAATCAGGCTAAGGCCCCAAGGTCCTTATTAGCTAAGTAAATTTTCCAATAATATAGTTTTAAGAAGAGTAAGAGTTAGGGAAGAGCGCACACAAGTATCAAATAAGACCTCAAGTAATAATCTTGTCATGCACTACACATAATCATGCGCATGGTCATGGACTTGGGATTTGACCATTGAAGGTGGGCCACGAATTTGGTTCGTGACAATATCAGGCGTGACCATTTTTGGTGGTCACGACCCAATTCCCTGACGAGCGTCATTGGTAACGCCCCATGATGGTCGTGACCCAAGTCCCCGACCCAACCATTTTTTCCCACGAAACCTGGTCATGAACTTGGGTCGTGACCACTTAATGTTTAAAGTAAAAATGGTCATGGCCCAAATCTGCGACCCAATAATTTTTCCCACGAAACATGCTCACGGTCTAAATCAGTGACTATTTTTAAAATAATAATAAAAAAATACTTTTTTGTCAAATTGTCGTTCTCTCAAACAGGGAGACACGTGAGTACGCGATCTGCTCCTACGGGTTACATTGGTCCCGTGTGAGGTGTTCGTACCTCTCACAGGGCCGTTTTGTGACTGTTTTGTGTTTTCACCCTTTGACGGCATGTTTTTGAGCCCAAGACTAATTGTTTGAAAATTTTTGTTGTACTCTCAAATCGAGAGTCCGTTGAGTACGCGCTCTATTCTTGCGGGTTACATTGGTCTCGTGTGAGATGTTCGTACCTCTCATGGGGTCATTTTGTGGCTTTTTTACGTTTTCACCCTTTGACGGCATGTTTTAAAGACCAAGTCTAATAGTTTGCAAATTTTCATTTTTCTCTCAAACTGGGAGTCCCATGAGGACACAGACGGTTGCTGAGGGTTACATTGGTCCCGTGAGAGGTGTTTGTACCTCTCATGGGCCCGTTTTGTAGTTATTTTACGTTTTCACCCTTTGAGGGCAAGTTTTTAAGCCTAAGACTATGTTTTCAAATTTTTGTCGTGCTCTCAAATCGGGAGTTCTGTGAGTACGCGGTCGGTTCCTACGGGTTACATTGGTCTCGTGCGGGGTGTTCATTCTTCTCACAAGGCTGTTTTGTGATTGGTTATAACTAATTATAGTGTAAAAAAATACTCTATGTATACATAAGTGTATCAAGGGATCGTTGTTGTGATTTCATTTATGAGACATCCCACGCCTGGAGCCTAGAGATGGTTAGGAGTGAGGACTTTAGGAATCATTTATTTAACCTATATACTTTATTATAATGCTTAAGTTAATGAGTAGTCTAATACTAGTCACGATCTCATGAGTGGTTTGATAAATCCTTTAAAAATTAATCAAATAATGTAATGAGTGATTTAGAAACTAGTTTAAAATGGTACAGAGTGTGGGGTTAATTAGACATAATGATGTTATGATAAGTTATGAGTCGAATGTGGAATGGTGATAATATGATAATGATGTTGATTAAATGATATGGATAAATGGATGTGGTTATAGGTGTGTGACAAGTGAGAACACTGTTACTTGTAATGTACTAAGGGAGGATAGTTTTAGTGATGCGTTACAGCAGGTGTGTTTGTCTAGAAAACACTGTCATGAGGTGTGCCCGGTCGGTACGACAATATCTTATTTTTATGCATCACACAAATTATTTATGTTTATAGTTTTGGCTAAGTAAGAGATATATGTCATCCATTTCTGTGATGGGATGTAATTATGTGTCACACAGTCTATTCATGTTTATAGTTTCGTACATTTAAAAGAAAGGTGGCGCTTGGTCATGTGATGGCCTTAATTTATGCATTCCGCATGTTCTTGAGATGGTCGGGGAGATGGGGAGAATGTTGGTTATGGTTTAATTAATTAATATATTAATTAATCATTTAAGCTAATGAGATAATTAAAATGCAGTGTGAGGTTACATGGCATATGGTTGGCTATCGTAGTAGGGTTGATAATTGTGAACTTATCACTTGTATGTATAACTTATTTTGATTTGTGTATCTTTTGTAATTTATTTGGTTTTGACTTATTTGTAAACGTGGAAATATTTTAAGAGATAAGGCCATAACCCATGCATAAATTTCTCTCCCGCTAGCATAGATCATAATCTTCTCTCCCTTCCAATCATCATCATCATCATCATCATCATCATCATCATCATCATCATCATGAGTTTATGTAGGTTTAACTCCATGATATATTATCCTTCATTTTAGTTGTGTGAGTTGAGTATATTGGATAAAGTTGACTCGTATATTGGTTATACAGTTTGGCATGTATACTTCACGTTTTAGTTTAGTTGGGGTTGTATTATGAGACTATTGTCATACCCCATATATTTTAATAATTAGGTTGATCAAGTCTAGTTGTTGAATTAACATAGGTTATTTAAAATAATTAAATATCATACTTGTAATGAAAAGGAATAATGATAATCAAAATGGAATGCGACATGAAATATTCAATAAACACAAATACGAAAAAGGAGTCAATCACCACCACTAGCTAAATCAAAATCCATGATATCTAATAATAATAGTCCCAAAGATAATACATGCCAAATAATGTCTCCAAAACCTATAACATAACATAATCCAAAAGTGAGTAGAAGGACTAAAGAGATAAAAGTATATCTTGCATCACTCAGAACGATAAAATAAGAGTAGGGTCCAACACCTACATCTCTAAATTGGTGATGAGTAGGATGGATGATTCGGTGCTCGAGAGAGAAAGTTGTCCAAAGATTAGGAGCACCTGAAACAACGCAACAGATCAGGATCATTACAACAAGATAAAAGCTACGCAACTCATGTAATAAACAAATAATTATGTGTAAAAATAATTAATTCCTAGTTTTTAATTTAACTATTTTACCTCACCCTTATCGGTTTTTTATCTTTCATAATGTGTATTTTTACGAACTCATATAAATTTGTACTAGTTCCCATTAATAAAGATGACTAGTATACTTAATACCACGATAATAACATCATAACAAAAACCAGGATGTACCCCAAATAATTATGTATCACAAATAGATCAATATATAAAACCGGGATTAGATCCTACTAAATACGGGGTCACTTTTACACCAATAAGCTGTGACTAGTCCCCACTAAATATAGGATCACTAGCTCGTAAGTCCATCAATTTAATCTGGCACAGACAAAATAAAGCAACATCTGCCCCACCTCCAGAATATAAATAAGCAACATCTATCTCGCCCGCTTCTATAATATAAATAACCGATCATAACATAACCATGATGCTAACCTGAGTAATGCTAATAATATAAACATCCATACCCGATCCGTCTTTTTGTATTGTCCTAAATAACGATTAATTCTTTCTTAGTCTCGATATTGAATTTAATTTTCTTATCCATATATATTATAATAATGTGTAAGGGCAACAATGAATATAATCGCTTCCGTAAACTAATTCCAAATGTCTAACTTTGTCATTTAGCATTTTATGTGCTACTATAAGGGAAAATTTCATATCGAGTCATATTATAAAATGTTTAGTGTAAAATTTGTAACATTGGCTTTATTCAGTTTGGTAAAAACTGTTTGACTCATAGGTTAGGATTTGGTTCAGTTTGTCGTTCAAGCATATGATATATGTTTAAGACTGTAATGGACAAGTAAAGTGACATCGAAAACATTTTGAGTTTCGTGCCAAATTTTGTCTTCATTACATGGGATCTAAAAAACGTACGAATGCATATTATGTTTGATTCCTGGATTTTAAGCTTAGGTGTTTAGTTTTTTAAAAGTTATAATGAGGAATTTTTTGAAAAATATTTTTTTAAGAAAAAATATATTTGTTTTTAAAATTGTTCGAATGAGTTTTCTTTGTCATTCAAACGAGTTTTATGTCGTTCAAACGAGTTTGCGGGTTTCATTGTAATGATCCTGGAACAAGCTCTGAGAGAAATTCTTCTATTTGAAAGAAAGTTCTTAAGCAAATATCGTTTGATGTCCATTCAAATGAGGTTTCCATCTCGTTCCAACAACTTGGAGTTTTGTTCGAATAAGATGTATTGGTTTTCATTCCACCTTCTTTTCACATTATTCTATAAATTAAGGGCACTGTAAAGAGTTTGAGTATAGATATTGTGCAAAAGTAATTTTCATAGATAAATCTAGGGCCTCCTAAACCTTAGTTTACACGCCTTAGTTTAAGATCCAATTTTGAACATAACATGTGTGTATTGAGATCTCATGTGCGTTGCACCAAGAATATTTACTCTTTATTTATTATTGTTTCGAGCGGTGGATTTCGTGTTTTGCACTAGACGACGATTGGAACTAGTTAATAAGAAAGTAATATTGGCGGATATCGAGACATTAAAGTCTCCTAGATTATGATTACCATTGGAAGGATTATAATAAGGTTTCGAAGAAGGTAATAAGGAGAAAAGAAGTGCGTTAAGGTTTTAAGGCGTCGAGTCTCTTGAGTAAGTATGATATGTCCTTGTAATGAGATCTATATCATATTGGACCTTTGTGGCTTTGGTTTATTAATTTATTTTAATCTTGCACGTATCATCTAGATGCATGATTAGGGAAAGATAAAATTTGTAATTTGTTTACACAATGTTTTGTTTAATTGGTGCATGATTAAAATCAGATTAATTACTTGTTTGGGTAATTTAATTTGGAAAATTAAAAATTGGTGTTCATTTATCCGTATATCCTTATGGCACTAGGTTTTTCAAATTGATATGAGATCGATTTACACTAATTTATATTTTTTTATTCTCTGTTTCAGTGCATTTATGGTTGTTTTGATGGAGTTCATTCATGAAGGTAGTTCGATAGCCCTTCCTCCCATTTTTAGCGGTTCAAACTATCCATAATGGAAGGACCAAAAGAGATTTTTCTTGAAATTTGTTGACGTATCACGTTTGGAACTCCACGGAGAAAGGATGGTCTCCTCCCACTGAAGGTGGCGTACTCCTTTTGGACAACGGGTGAAAATAATGCCTCAACATTCAATTCAAGGGTGTGGACTCTATCTTTTGTGTTGTCGCTATGAAAGAATTTAGACGTATCATAACACGTGGGAGTGCTAAAGAAGCTTGGTATATTTTTAAATCCACACACGAGGATACCGATACGGTTAGGGTTATGAAGTCACAAAACTTAACAACTAAATTGGAAATGAAAAAATGTTATAGCATGAGTCGTTTGATTAGTTGAATGCTAAGTTTTTTGATAGTGTCAACTCCTCATTTAACTTAAGTGAGCTTATCTTAGAACTAAGAGTGGTGAGAAACATCTTAAGGATGTTACCGAAAAGATTCAATGCCGACGTCATGGTCCTAGATTCTCTTGGTGGTGTTGATATTATGATGGCCCAAGAACTCGTAGGTGATATTCAAAGCTATAAGATGAATATGTTTCCAGCTAATACAGATAAGAAAGAGAAGAATGTTACATTAAAAAATCATAAGGAGGATGTGTTGATTTTGATAAGAAGGGCAATTCAGATATCGAAGAGATTTCTAGGTTTGCTAGAAATTTCACAAAGTTTCTTAAGATTAAAGGAGATAAGAAGTTTAATAATAAATCAAAAAACTTATGAATGATAATGATAGTAAAAAGAGGGATAACCCTAAGAATGTTGATAACCTAGACAAGTACTTTGAATGCAAAGGGTTTGGGCATCTTGCACATGAGCGTACCACTAGACTAAGGAAAGATGGTAGAAGACTAAAGTTTATAACACCACCCTTAATGATAGTCATTCAGAATAGGAGTGTGATTCTCCCATGGAGCATAACTTCACTACTTTCACGGCTAGTCATGTGAGCCTGAATAAAATGTCTTTTGATGTTGAAGATAATAATATACATGATAGTTTTGAGATTAGATCTTGCGATTCCCAAGTGAGTGATGAGGGTGAAGAAGTAGAGGAGGAGAGTAAGATTCCAGTTACCTTTTGTGAGTTGTACACTTAGTTGTTGAACTTGAAGTTAAAGTCAAAGTTGAACTTGAACTTAAAGTCAAAGTTTAAAGAGCGATTTGAAGGAAATAACGATTAAAATGCTTGAGGATTTGAGTGCACGGGAGAAGACAC
Organism: Sambucus nigra; assembly: GCA_949130495.1. Classification (NCBI taxonomy): domain Eukaryota; kingdom Viridiplantae; phylum Streptophyta; class Magnoliopsida; order Dipsacales; family Adoxaceae; genus Sambucus; species Sambucus nigra. The sequence continues at coordinate 257,467,735 of OX422223.1, read as the reverse complement.
TTAAGGAAAATCCCGCATTTCTTGAGGGGAAAAAGATAATCATCTTAGAATGATTGAACATACGAGGAAGGAGTTACTAATGTTTGTGAGACAAACATTTACTTGAGTCTAAGATTGTGGAGTTAGAAAATATTAAGATAATCGAGTAATGCCAAATTTTATTTGGAATCAAGGTTGAAGGAGTTGGATAAGGTTTTAGGCACCGTCCAAATAAAAAATGACAAGAATGGTCTAGGCTTTGATGATCCCATTGCTTCTGCTTGCCAATATTTTGAGAGAATCAACCGTAGCTAAGGACATTAGAAGTGGTTAACCCAAAGGTAACTTTCCTCGTTGTGTCTACACTTACACAAATTATGAAATGCCTCCTTCGGAAGTTTAAGTATAGTGTCACCAAGGTTCATAAAACCCAAATTCTTGTTTCACCTATGTGGGTTAGGGAATCCATTTTTGAGGCGCTAAATGTTAAATTGTTGATTATTACATGCTTTCACATGATTATTCATATGTTATACCTTATAAGTGATTGTGTTTGCATATTTTTCATACATTAGTTTTTTTTTCATGATATATGATTTGATTGGTTGAATGATATTTCTGTCTTTTGTATTGGGATTATTATTTTTTGTGTCTACATGAAAAAAATACAAAAATATTTTATTTTTGTTTTGAGTCATTTTGAAAAATGTTTATAAACTCAAAAAACAATTTGGTTTCATTTATGTAGTTGGTTTGACACATTTTTGTGGCATATTGGTGTGTTTCAATCCCATTTGTTCCATATTTTTCATTTGGCTAGAACACTTGACTATGGTTTATAATTCTTTGGATTGTTCTTAATCATGATAGCATAGATTGTTTAAATTTGGTTTTTTTGATGGATTAGTCTAAGTATATACCTCCGCAAACACCTGCACGAGCTCTTTTGGATTTTAACTACTTATGTTGCATGAGCTAAGTGAGTACATATCAAATTAATCTTGTCAACATATATCTTTATAAATGGAGGGTTTGTGCATGTAAGAAATATTATGGTGAGTTTGCTCTTATGTTGAAAAAACGAGTGTGAAATGGGAAAGGTTATGAAGGGAAAAATCTCCTTTTTATGAAAGGCCATCATTGTCAAGATCCTTTGAAAATAAAAGAGTGGTAAAAGATAAAAATGGGAAAAAGAAAATATTTCCCAAGGTGAAAGTTTAGTATTTATCATCCATATTGTGATATCCTCAAAAGGAAAACAGAGAAAAATTGAATATGTTTATTTTTCTTGGGTGTTATTATAAGTTGAAGATTAATGGGTTCACATAATGATTCCTAATTAATCATTAATACTTGACACTATTGATTTGAGAATCATCAATATTTTCTAGGCTAGCGTGCATTGTGTACATTTGTCCATATTGAGTTCACTTTATTTGTCACTTAAGGCTAAATTTAAGTTTGATAAGTTAATGTGATCAAATAGAATTCCATGGACTATCTTGCATGGTTATGACATATTTATTTTATTTTCTAGTTCGTGCCCCCTCACTCCGTGCCACATTTGGTTATGCACATTTATGCTATACGAGTGTGGAAAGCTATGTTTTTGTGCCTTTTTTGGTGTTTAGACCTACATATGCACATGCGTTCGTGATATATGTGTGATGATTTATATGGTTTATTTTGTTTTGAGTCTTTGTGTTGAATTTAATCCATGTTTAACATATATATTAACATTGATATCCTATGCCTCATATTTGTATCACTTTGGAATCGTATGTTCATTATTTGGATTATTTGTACTTGTGTGGATGTGCTTATTTATCGTTGTCGTTTCAATTCACATCACATAATATGCTTGTTTCCATTATGTTCACATGTTTTATATTAAGGGGGAGAAGTTGTTTCATATTATGCAGCTTTACCATTGTCTATTCACAAAAAGGGGGATAATTCGATGATAACTTGACTTATGTCGTTGTCAAGCCAAGCTAATAAAAAAATTCCTTCAATTACCAACAAAAATATCACATGAAATAGTATAGAGGTAATTAAAGATGTCAATCCAAATCTATGGAGTGAAATACACGAAAAGTCATGTAATATAATTTTCTAGCTATTTTTCTTGATTTCTTTTTTGCATTTTCTTTGTTTTCTTTATTTTTTTTAATTTTCTTATAATAAAACAATTTGATGTGATGGTGAAATAACTAAACTAAATGAAAAATATTAACTAAACTAAATAAAATAATGAAGAAGTGTGTGATGAAAATGAGTGAAAGAAAACAAAATGAGAGAAAAAGATCAAGGGATGTAAAACCACCCTCATTTCACACATTTCAATCTAGTTTGACAATTTCAATTTGATTGATTTATGAAATATTCATTTAATTTAAAAGTTAATTCTCATTACATTAATAAATTGATTAAATATTATTTTAGAAAAGTAATTTCAATTCCAATAACTCTGCTCTAAATAAATTAAAATTAATCAGATTAATCACCCACTAGGAAAAATTCACCAAACTAATTTTAATTAAACAAAATAAAAATGAGTAGAAGAAACTATATTATAAATTTAATCATCTTAATAATCCTATCTCTAGTTTGAATCAAAATGATAAATTATAACACTAGCTTTTAATCCTTTCTCATGGATAGTTTTCCATTTCTCAATGCAAAAACTAGTGTAGGATTTAAAGTTACTAACCAAAGGTAATCAAACGAAAATAAAATTAGCAAAATAGATAAATTGGATTCATGTGGGCTTCATTTCATCCCTTGAATGGGAGATTAGCCTCCATAATCATCATCCAAGAAATAAAATAAATAATTAAAATCATGTAAGGACTAAAATAAGAATAATTAGAGATGGGTAATCAAACAAAATAAATCCTTGAATGTAAATCAACTTTTTCAATTACACCAACAATTCTCTCAATTGAACTAATTTATTTCTCTTTTTTTCTAAAATAAAACAAAAAAAATAAAAATAAAATAAAAAATCTCTCTATTTATTCTAAACTCTCTATTCTAAGGTCCCTAATTCTTGGTAAAACAAAAACAATATCAAAAGAAAAAAAAGTTACAAAATAAAAAAGAAAAAAAAACTTTGTACAATATTTACAATGGATAAATTTCTAATGGACTCCTAAATAATGAGAGAAATTTGCTAAAAATTACAAATCCTCACATTATAAATTTGTAAATAAGAATTCATCTCAAATAAATAAATTCTACAACATTATTTTATATGGAGTTATTTGTTAAAAATGTAAATATTCTCTATAAAGGTATGAAGAAGAATTTATTTCAAGATTAAAACTGAAATGAAAGTCCTTTCTTCAAATAAGCGATCGTTCTTTTATAAGATGGCAAAATGGGATTAAGGGGTAATATAGAAAGGTTAAATGTGCATGATAAAAATGGTATTTTGGGAATGGCACACAAATGCATGTGTGCTGTGAGGTAACGAGGGAAGATATGGGTATTATGGGAAAAGTGGGGTAGAAGAGTTTTAACACATGTGGCTTATTATTTTGGTTCTATTATTGGTTTTGGCTTGGGTCTTTGGCAGCAAATAATCAGGTAAGAAATGGGTTGAGGGGTAAAGTGGGTTTTGGAGCTGGGTTATGGTTATAGCCTGCAGGCGGCTGGATTCGAACTGGGTATTTGGCCAGCCACGGGGTTTGGGTATATGTTGTTAGTGTTGGAAATAAGCTTTCAAAGACACTCACACAACTATCTTGTATTTAACACTCAAATATTATTACAAAGAAGAAAACACTCTTACAACTTAACTTCTCTCTATTACAACTAATAAGCTTTGCTTATTATCTTCCTTGTTGTTTGATAATTCTAAGAACTCAAGGATGATGGCTATTTATACTAGAAGAAAATCAAATGAACTCAATGTGGTTCAAATTAAATTAATCTACATATTCATAAACCACACTACTTCCACTTATTTCGCCACTATGAAGCACTAAGAATAAATAAACACACCTTACCTAACACCTTACCTAACTTAGGATGCTTATTAGAAATTGGTTGATTAAATATAAAAACAAGTTTATATTTCAACACCCCCTCTTAAACTTGTTTTGTTATGCCAAGAGAATTTCTTAATCTGACAAAGTCCTCATATTTCAGTGGCTTGGTAAAGATATGGACAATTTGGTCTCGAGATTTTACGTACCTCAGTTTCACATCTTTTCTAGTAATACATTCTCTTATGTAATGGAAACGAGTATCGATATGCTTGCTTCGATCATGAAAACTGGATTCTTTGTCAGGGCTATCGCTGACTTATTATCAACACAAATCTCTATTAGCTCCTCTTGTAATAAACCGAGTTCCTTCAGCAGATTTTTGAGCCAAATTGCATGACAAACACATGATGTAGCAGCTATATATTTAGCTTCACATGTAGAGAGTGTGACAAGTGGTTGCTTCTTTGACATCCATGTGAAAACGGTATCTCCCATGAAGAACACGAACCCCGTGGTGATCTTTCTATCATCTGTATCTCCACCCCAATCGCTATCGCTATAACCAACAAGCTTGTAATCATTAGAAAAAGAGTATAACAAACAAAAGTCAATTATACCTCTGAGATAGCGAAGAATTCTTTTTGCAGCCTTAAAATGCGAGGTTGTTGGGCTTTCCATGTATCGACTTACAAGTCCAACTGCATAGAGGATGTCAGGTCTTGTACAAGTTAGATAGCGCAAACTTCCAATCAAACTCTTGAAGAAAGTTGGATCTACGCTTTCGCCTTCGTCATTCTTTGATAGCTTAGCTCCGCACTCCACTGGTGTGTTAATTGGCTTGCAGTCATTCATCTTGAACTTCTTGAGGATCTCCTTTGTGTAGCCTTCCTGTGAGATGAAAATTCCATCTTCTTGTTGTTTAACTTTGATGCCAAGATAGTACGCCATTAGCCCAATATCTGTCATCTCGAACTCTTTCGCCATTGCTTTCTTGAAGTCATTGAACATATTTGGGTTTCTTTCGGAAAAAATCAAATAATCCACATATAAGTACACGATCAAAATATCTCCATATTTGATCTTAATATATAAAGCGTGCTCATATGGACATTTGCTAAAACCATTCTCTTGAAAGTACTTGTCAATACGACTATTCCACACCCTTGGTGCTTGCTTTAACCCATAGAGAGATTTCTTCAGCTTTAAGACTTTGTCTTCATGTCCCTTCACTACATATCCCAAAGGTTGCTCTATGTAGACTTCTTCTTCAAGTATTCCATTTAGAAATGCAGACTTTACATTCAACTGATGAATCTTCCACCTATTTTGAGCTACTAGGGAGATAATTAATATCATAGTTTCTAAGCGGGCAACAGGAGCAAATACCTCATCATAGTCAATGCCAGCACTCTGACTATATCCTTTTGCGACTAGCCTCACCTTGTGTCTTTCTATTTCTCCCATAGCATTCCTCTTCATTTTGTACACCCATTTGACACTGATAGCCTTGTGACCTTTTGGAAGTGAAGCGAGTTCCCAAGTGTCATTCTTCTCAATGGACCTAATTTCTTCATTCATCGCGTCTCTCCACTTCTTGTCTTGTGCAGCTTCTTGGAAGTTTATTGGTTCACAATCGACAAAGAGGAAGAAGAGGGTAAGATTATCATGTCTTTCGGTTACCTCATAGAGATCCCGTAGACTTCTTGTGCGGGGAACAACTCTTTCATTAAAACTTTCACTTGACGATGGTGATGAGTCTCCATGAGTGGTTGATGTTGGTGAGGTAGGTGGAGTAGTCATCTCTTATTGAACTTCTCCTTCTTGCTCTATCATGGTTTCTTTATTCTCTTCTTCAAAGTTGGGAAAGAAGTTGAAATCATCTATACTTGAGCCGAAATAAAATTCTCCTTCTTCATCAAATATCACATCTCGGCTAATTACAATCTTTCCATTATTAGGATTGTATAATTAATAACCTTTGGAGTTGTTATCATAGACAATGAAGATGAAATTCTCTCTTTTGTCATCAAGTTTGGTTCTTCTCTCGTCTGGTATATGTACATGGTCTATGCTCCCAAAGACTCTCAGGTGGGAGATACCCGGTTTTCTTCCACTCCATGCTTCTTGCGGTGTCTTTCCCCAAACACTTCTTGTTAGAGATCGGTTGGACAAGTAGACGGCACACGCCACTGCTTCCACCCAAAATTTCTTAGGTAGTTTCTTGATTTTGAGCATACTCCGAGCTATGTTGAGGACAGTTCGATTCTTTCTTTCCGCTACTCAATTTTGCTGAGGGGATCGAGGAACTGTCATTGTGCGACGAATTACATTTGCTTCACAAAATTCTTGAAATTCACTCGAAGTGAATTCTCCTCCTCGGTCAGATCTCATTGCCTTGATCTTACGACCACTCTCCTTTTCCATGGTAGCTTTGAACTTCTTGAATATTTCAAAAACTTATGATTTATGCTTCAAGAAATATACCCAAGTTTTTCATGAAAAGTCATCAATAAAGAGAAGGAAATAATTACTTTTACCAAGAGAGCTTGGCTTGATCGGACCGTATACATCGGTATGGATTAGCTCGAGTGGATTCTTAGCTCTTGAGTCTGACTCCTTTGGAAAGCTTTTTCTGAATTGCTTCCCAAGTAAACATCCTTCGCATAGTTGGTCAGGGTGATTAATGCAAGGTAAGCCTCTCACCATTTCCTTCTTGGATAATAACTCCAATCCTCTAAAGTTGAGATGCCCAAATCGAAGATGCCATAGCCACGATGCATCTTTGTAACATACCTTTAGACACTTTGCAACATCGTTTTGAATATTCAAAGAGAACATTCTATTCTTTGACATTTGTACCTTGGTAATTAAATCTCCTTTGTCATCTCTTATAAAAAGACTACAATTTTTCATATCGATATCATAGCATTTTTTTAAGAGTTGACCCAAACTCAAGATGTTTCTTTTCATAGTAGGCACATAGTAGACACTTGAATTTAATTGATGACTACCATCTTTTGCACGAATAAGGATGTTACCTTTTCCTTTCACCAATATTTTGGAATCATCTCCAAATGAGACATTTTCTCTTACTGACTCGTCCAACTCCACGAACATGTCTTTCCTTCCACACATGTGATTGCTTGCACCGCTGTCAAGAAACCAGGAATTTTCTTGGCTACCATCGGTCTCCTTCCGTGCTAAAAGAAGAATAAGATTTTCTTTCTCATTTATCTTCTCGTCTACATAATTGGCCTTCTCCTCAACTCTATTGTTGGGTGCTCTGCATTCTGAAGCATAATGCCCAAACTTCTGACAATTATAACATCGAACTTGAGATTTGTCATACCTCGAGTTCGGATTGCCTCTTCCACGACCTCGTGTTAAGCTTTCCCCTCTCTTGTAGTTGTTATTGGAATTATAGTTGTTAGAATTCCAACCTCGTCCACGTTCGTAACCTCGTCCTCGACCACGACCTCTTCCGCATTGGCTTCCATCGTTGTTGAAACTTTCTTCTTTCTTTATCGGATGGAGCTCCTTCTTAAGAAGTTATTCCACAATCTCTTGCTTCTTCTTCTTCTTCTTCTTCTTCTTCTTCTCTTCGTATGCTTGCAATGACCCCATTGGTTATTCGATTGTCAACTCATTCAAGTCTTTGGTTTCTTCAATCGTCGTAATGATGTACTCGAATTTTGGATCTAACGAGCGGAGTATCTTCTCCATAATCGTCACATCTTCTAACTTCTCGCCATTTCTTTTTAATTGATTTGAAACAACTAAGACTCTTGAAAAGTAATCGGAGATAGACTCGAACACTTTCATATGTAGAGATTCGAAATCACCTCTTAAAGTTTGAAGACGAACTTTATTCACTTGTTCGGCTCCTTTGTAAGAGGTTTGCAGTTTCTCCCATGCTTGCTTAGAGGAGATTTCACTTGAAATCTTCTCGAAACCATCATCATCTAATGCTTGATAGATGAAATAAAGAGCTTTCTTATCTCTCTTTCTTGAGTCTTTCAAACTCTCCTTCTGAGTTTGGTTTAAGACAGCTTCATATTCTGGCTCACTGTAACCTCTCTCCACGACTTCCAAAATATCGTGTGCACCCAAAAGTGCCTTCATCTTAATACTCCAATTATCATAGTTGTTGTTGTTGAGTATCGGGACTTGAAAGGATGCCATACCACCATTTGCCATAATTCTAGTCATAATTTGGAAATTTTGATTGCGCGGATGGTTCCAGAACGCCCAAAAACCTTAGGAACAACGTGGACCAAAAAAATGAAAATCTGGTCAAAGTCAACGATCAAAGTCAACGGTCAAAGTCAATAGTCAAAGTCAACTTTTGGTCAATGGTCAGCCTTTGGTCAAGGCTCGACATCTCGGTCAAGCATCTCAAACAGGCTTCATGGCTCGGTCAACAAGCTTCACGGCTCGGTCAACTCGGCTCCAACTCGGATGATTTGGCTAACTCGGTGAGTTAACTCACTTTCTGGAAGCAACGTTCTGGTGACATGTGGTAGCGTGTCAGACCTCCGATTGGGATGAATCTAGCGGCGTTGGATTCGTTTCGTAGAGAGCTTCGATTTGATATGCTATAGCATATACTTTGAAACAAATTTCCAATTTCTCTCATACCACTTTGTTGGAAATAAGCATTCAAAGACACTCACACAACTATCTTGTATTTAGCACTCAAATATTATTACAAAGAAGAAAACACTCTTATAACTTAACTTCTCTCTATTACAACTAATAAGCTTTGCTTATTATCTTCCTTATTGTTTGATAATTCTAAGAACTCAAGGATGATGGCTATTTATACAAGAAGAAAATCAAATGCACTCAATGTGGTTCAAATTAAATTAATCCACATATTCATAAGCCACACAATTTGCTTCCACTTATTTAGCCACTATGAAGCACTACGAATAAATAAACACACCTTACCTAACACCTTACCTAACTGAGGATGCTTCTTAGAAATTGGTTGATTAAATATAAAAACAAGTTTATATTTCAATAGTTAGAGTAGGTCACTTTGTTGGGTTGAAATGGGTTAGAGGTTGTCGGCCGGAGTTAGGTTAATGATGGGTTGAAGGGCTGCTGGATTTGTGGATTCAGAGGTATAAGTCCAGAGTTTGCATCGGTGGGTTGGAGATCCATTGTGGGGTTGCCAGTGTGAAGGTGTGATGCCGAAGAAATAGATTTTGGCCGAGTATTGAGGTTTAACTCGTGTTACTGAGTTAGGGAAGTTTTTTGTCAGCTGCTAGAGTAGGCAGTTCACCATGGTGGTGGGTAGGGTATTGGAGAAGTGGGTTCCGACCGGAGGTGCTGGGAGAGTCAATGGGTATTAGAGTTATGGAGCTCGAGTATGGATGTAACTCGAGTTATGGACATCGGGTTGCTAACCGGGTAGGGTGTTTTGAGTTGGGGGATATAAGGTGGGTATGGAAATGGGTTTAGGTGTGGTTATGGAGTTTGGAGAGAGAGAATGGGTGAGAGGTGTGAGGAAGGAGGTGGTGAGAGGAGAAAGAAGAGGATAAAATCCGATTGAGCGTTAGTTGTTTAAACATGTGAGTTTTGGGAGATGATTTTGGAGGGTGGGGGGTGGGGCTGGGGCTGGGGTATGGCAGTGATGTGTAGGTTAGGGAGGAGATTTGGTGTTGTATGTGTGTTTATATTGTACCTAATGAAAAATAAAATTAAAAATTATTTAATTATTTATAACTCAAAATAAAAAAATAAAATTAATAACATTAATAAATAAAATTTATTAAAATTAAAATCCTATAAAATAAAAAACTAAACAAATAAAAATAAAAATACTAAAAACAAATAAAATAAAATAATTAAACAAAGTCTAATTAAATGCACATCTATAAGACTAAGAATAAAATAAGATAAAAAATGTCACTAAAAATAGAAAATGAAAGTATCACTACATGACCAAAATTATGAACATGACTTAATATTAAAAAAGGAAGACTAATCAATTATAAAATATTAATGACACACACTGATAAGTATTAACAAGCAGAGACATAATACTATATATAAAATGACACACACACACACACACACAAACTATATTATATTTACATAAAATAATAAAACACCAAATCAAATAAAATAAACTAATAAGTATTTACAGAGATAGACTTAGTACTATATATAAAATGGCACACATACACACGAACTTTATTATAGTGACATAAAAAAAATAAAACACTAAATCAAATCAATTGAAATGCAATAAAATAATAAAAATAACTAGAAAAATACAGAAAATAATAAAAATAATACTACACACACTAGGGTTTTGAGATGGTCTAAACTTAGGTTCGGATTTGGGTAATTGGTACGAAAATCAGGCTTAGGCTCTTTTAACCGCATCACTGCCACATTTGACTTGAAGCAACGCTTTTAAATCCGCAAGCGACATTTTACCTACAAAATAAACATATAAGCACATATGACCAATTTTACTAAGAATTAGCAATTAAAAACCGTTTATCTGGTGTTTTATTTTAACACATTTGGGTGCTTATCACCCTAACTAAGGGAGATATGTTTAACAAAGGAGGATTTTTTTTATATGAAGATTATATCTTTATTATTCCCTTTACATTTGAAATGTGTGTTCAGTGTGAAGTTTTTAGCGATGATGCAACAAAGTTTCACAAGAACAAAGCAACTCAAGAGTTTATGTCGATCAAGAGTCAATTTGTACTTTTTCCTTTGGGGGTTGGGATTCTTTTGAAAGTTTTACGACCTAGTAGTTTTTATTTTTGGTTTTGTCCCCGAATAGCCAAAGGGGGAGATATGTAAGGGAAAAAATTTCACATCGAATCATATTGTAAATGTTTAATGTTAAATTTGTAAGACCGGCTTTATTCTGCTTCGAAAAAACCGTTTGAGTTATAGGTCAGGACTTGAGTACAATCCTATGATGTATGTTGAAGATCTTTGAGACCAGGTAAGGAGACATTGACATTATTGCAAGTCTCGTACAGAGTTTCATATTCATTCGATGGGATCTTGAAAATATATGAATGCATATTATGTTTGATCAATTGATTTTATGTTCGGGTGTTTAGGTTTAAAAGTTTTACTCGTTTGAGGCTTTCGTTCGAACGATTTAAGTTTTCGTTCAAATAAGTTTGAGGGTTTTGTTTTAATGAACTTCGAGCGAAATGTATCAACTTAAAAAAAAAGTTCTCTCCTAAAGTTCGTTTGATCTTCGTTCAAGAGAGGTGGACATTCTTATTCGAATGACTTAGATTTTCATTCGAATGAGATGTGATTAGGCATAAATTCTTCTGAATTTATCCCCTTAATTTAGTATATTTTAGCACCTCGGACTATGTAATTTGTATTGAATTATCTCATATAGTTGCTACTGACAATTCCTACATAGTGCCTCGAGTTTTGTGTATTTTTCATGCGTTTATAAGTATTTAATGCATGTGAAGAGAAGAGGAATCCAAGATCGAGAAATTAGGATTGGAATGAAAGTCAAAGGGCAAAATGGTTAATTCACATCTAGAGTTCGGACCGCGTCTACCAGTATGGTGGAAGAAACGACATCCCAAACCGAACCCTGAGTGAGAAGTTATTGAGTTCCAAAGATGAGAGAAAATCAAGAGAAAAGAAGAAAGGAAGAGATCTATACTCTGAATAAATTTCACCACCGGACCGGACTGGGGTTCATCAAAATCAAACCAATTCGGGACAAAGTCACAATCTGAATAAATTCCACCACTGAATCGATTCGGATACTGGTGAAAAGGAACCGATCCAATGCCTTTAAGAAATCTTCATAAATTTGGCTCCTAAACCGATCCGTTAAAGAAGGAAAACGAACCGATTCGGATGCTACCAGACTGAATCGAAGGTCCCCACCAGACCGGTTCATATGAGATTTTTCTGATTATTCTTTTCTAATTAAGAGTTTTACTTGCTCTAACTCTTGTAAATTTCGTTGTGTATTTAATTTAACTTAGTGCCAGACATTATGGGGTTCGATTATTCTTAGTTTTGAAGGGCTCTTGCATTCAAGAACCCTAGGTTTTACGTTTTGCTATACTAATTAAAAATTCAATCTTTAATTTCAAATTCCTTCATTACAAGTATTATTTAATTTCTGCTTTTAATTGCTTTCATAGCTTAGCTTAATTAGTTATTAAATTTAGGTTGTAATTTTTACTTCCAAATTTCTTCTCAATTTTTCACATAGCTATGAATTTGTGCATATTTAGTTATGAGGTAGTGTTTACTTTAATGATGTTCGGCTAAGTTTCCAAGGGTTGGGATGCATAAACCCGACCCGATGTAATTTATCTATGTAGAAAATAAGTTTTGAATTGAAAATTTATTGGATCGTGTTGTGTAGTACGACAACTGTCATAGGCCTTTTAACCTCATTTTCCCTTGGTAATCAGGGTGTTTAAGGATACGATGCGCATGTTAGCTATTCGACACCGCTTTATTTATACCTTTGATTATATATGATTCGGGCTAGTACCCTCATATATGTAATTCTCAGGATTACTAAAGATTGGGTTCAATCAATTTTCTAATTCAAAAGCTAGTATTTTATCCGGTAATGTACTAAGGTTTGGGGGATTGTATCCTAACCTATCTTTTGCTTATGAATATTCACTTCACTACAGTAGTTTATTTTTGTTCACTTAGTTTGTTCAGTAGTTAAATCTCCTTCGCAATTAATTATCTTTTTATTTTCTTCTCGAGAATCAATTTAGGCTTAGTCTTCTATTCCTACGTCGTCATGAGCTTTCGTTCTAGTTCCCTATGGAGATGATCCCGACTTATCGAATTATTACATGAGCAACAGGCTTGCACTTGAGCCTATATAGCATGCACCCTAGATACACATTTGTGGTTGCATAAAGTTTTGGGCGTTCTTATCGGGGAATTAGGTAGACTTTAGGTTAGTAGATTCAACCCAAAATTTGATTCCAAAATTTAAAAAAGTAAAAAAATAAAAAAAACTCAAAAATCCAAAAAAATTCAAAAAAAAAAGAAATCATCTCTCAAAAGCCCTTTCATGCAAAATCAAGAATTAACTCCTCAAAATACTCCAATAAGAATTCATAAAAATCCCATCGTCGAGTATAATTCTGATAGCCCCCACACCCCTCGCGTTCCATAATTCTGGGCTCCACCACCTACCCCTCCAAACTCCATCACGAGTCACACGCTGAGTCACACATCTAGAACACTGAGTGAGGATTATGAGTCCATTAGAGAGAGAGCAATGTCGGATATCGTTAGTTTTGGTACGGGTGAGGGAAACCTACCGTATCGTCCCATAAAGGAACTGTTATTTACTGAGTGGACTGTCACACTTGGATGCATTCTACTCCCGTACAATGTTGGACATTTCCACTTCCGTAATGGGATGATATAAATTTTTCCAACTTTTTACGGCATGGATCCAGAGAAACCGTATCTCCATATCTGAGAGTTCGAAGAGGCGTGCGAAACCTTTAGTGATCAAGCTTGAACGCAAGATGTCATTTGCCTAAAGCTTTTTCCTTTTTCCTTAAAGGATAAAGCTAAGACCCGACTTTGGTCTTTACCACCGAACTCGATCATATCATGGAAGGATATGCAATCCAAGTTTCTTTCAAAGTTCTTTTCGCAACATAAAACCAACTCTATCAAATCTCAAGTTCAATCTTTTTGACAACAAGATCATGAGTCATTTGACAAGTGTTGGGAACGATTTCAAGAGTCGATTAACGCTTGCCCCCATCATGGATTTGAGAAACATCACGTTATCTCTTTCTTCCATCACGGGCTTATTATAGCGTCTAAATAACTTGTTCAAACTATGTGTGAAAGACCGTTTTAGGATTTGGATGCAAGTGATGCTGAGGCTCATCTTAAATATGTCACCAAGACTACTAAAGTTGGGATACATCCGATCCTAATGCCCAAAGCCGACCTCGACAAGTCTCCACAACTCATACTGCGTTTGGTATATACCAATTGAATCATGATACATTGGTTGACCGTCGACTTTATCAATTTGAGAAAAGTATGAGAGACTTACTTGAGGTACGACTAAGAGAAGCTACAGGACCCACTCGTGTAGTGAAAGAAAAGGTGTACGCCATTTGTGAGGCGGGCCATTCAACAAAGGAATGTCTGATGATACCTACCTACAAAGCCATGATTACCGAGCAAGTAGAAGCAATATGAGGGTTTAAGGGAAATTTTAACTCCCCTCATGGGAACTCGTATAACCCTTCGTGTAGAAACCATCATAGTTTTAGCTACGAAAAACAACAAGCTACATTGAATCCACATTCACATGTTGCCCTAGCCCCACCCTTCTTCAATTTCAGCAAGCGCCACCTATGCAAGGTCTACCTCGAGGCCATTACATTACCCCACTGTGGAGGACTCTTGATGATAACTTAACCTAGTTTATCCAATCTCAAAATGCAACCAATGCCAAGTTTGAGCGCATGTTCACTTAGATGCATACGAGCATATCTAATTTGCAATCTTCGTTGAGTGTCCAAGAGAAGGGAAAATTTCTGGCTCAAAGCCAAAGACCTCCTCAAAGATCCAACCAATGTTGTCTCTACATATTTCGATCAATAAGAGAAATGCCAAGCTCTCACCACTCTACGTAGTGGGCGAGTAGTTGATTTATCACCTCCCCTACAAGAGAAGCCAAAAGACAAGGAGGTTTCGCCCTGCACGAGAGAGGCCAAAGATTCCCCCTTGAATGAGAGTGATAAGGAAGACATTAGCGAGCCCAAAGTTGTTGTGAAACTTCCCACCGCTGCTCCGTTCCCTCAACGGTTAGCCCCACCTCAAAAGGGAGCCTCCTGTGTAGATGTGTTAGATGTTCTTAAGCAAGTGAAACTGAATTTTCCATTCCTTGATGCCATCCAAGAAATTCCCACCCATGCCAAGGTTATTAAATATCGTTTGACTGTTAAAAGATGGCTAAAGGTGAAGAATAATGTCTTTTTGTAGCACATAATGTGAGCTCCGTTCTACTTAACGACCTTCCACCCAAGTTTAAAGATCCGGGTACACCCACGATATCATGTATTATTGGAGAACGTCGAATTGAGAGAGCCTTGTTGGACTTAGGTGCGAGTGTTAATATCCTTCCTTATTCCATTTATAGGAAACTTGAGTTGGGTGACCTTAAGCCCACACTAATCACTCTCTAATTAGCAGATCGCATAGTGAAGGTGCCTCGAGGGATTGTTGAGGACATGATAGTCAAAGTGGACATTTTCTACTTCCCTGTAGACTTTGTCATTTAGGACACGGAGCCCTCCATCCATTCTAGCAACCATGTTACCATCGTTCTAACCGCCCATTCTAAGCTACGACCAATGCCTTAATCAATACATGAAATGGGCAAATGCAACTCATTTTTGGGAACATGACCCTCGAGAAAAATATCTTCACTGTTGCTACACAAATGGGTGACGAAGATGAAATCCATACGGTCGAACTGATAGAGGAGGTAGTAGAAGAGCGCATCGAGAGAACCATGGGTGGGGACGCGTTAGAAGCATGCCTAGTGAGAGGTCATGAGAGTGAGATCCCAGACACCGATTCTGAGCGAGAGGTAGAGGAGTTGAAAGCTATATTAGATGAGGGAGCGTTGTTAGAGGAGTTGAGAGATGTTCATTGGGTTTCTAGATTAGAGGAACTACCCCTTAAGGAGTCATTCTTGAAACCTTCCAAAGAGAAATTTCCTACCCTCGAGTTGAAGAAACTACCCTCTAATGTGAAAGATAATTTTTTAGGAGAGGATGAGACATTTCCTATTGTTGTCTCCTCTAGCCTAGATACAGACCAAGAGGGTAAGTTGCTAAAAATTTTGAGGAAGCACATAGGTGCTTTTGGTTGGTCTATAGAGGATTTGAAGGGTATAAGTCCCCTGATTTGTACACATAAAATTCACCTCGAGGAGGATGTGAAGACCTCGAGGTAAATGCAAAGGAGGCTAAACCCAACCATGAAAGAAGTTGTTAGATGTCGGGATTATCTACCCTAACTCGGATAGCAAATGGGTAAGCCCAATTAAAGTCATCCCGAAGAAGTCGAGAATGACGGTGGTCGAAAATGCTAAGGGAGAATTAATTCCTCAACGCACCACCGGGGTGGCGTGTTTATATTAATTACTAAAAAATCAATGCTGGAACAAGAAAAGACCATTTTCTATTATCCATTATTGACCAAATGTTTGAACGCGTAGTGGGCCACTCATATTATTTCTTCCTCGATGCTTACTCCGGATATAACTAAATTGAGGTAGACATACTTGATCAAGAAAATATGACTTTTACATGTCCATTTGGAATGTTTACCTACAAACGTATGCCTTTTGGATTGTGTAATGCGCCCGTGACCTTTCAACGGTGCATTCTAAGTCTCTTTAGTGACATGGTAGAGAGAGGACTTGAGGTTTTCATGGACAATTTTAGCGTTTTGGCCCCTCTTTTGACTAATGTCTAGCGAATCTTGAGAAAGTATTATCCCGGTGTGTGGAGAAGAACTTAGTCCTCAATTGGGAAAAATACCACTTCATGGTTCCCAAGGGCATAGTTTTTGGCCACATAATCTCATCTAAAGGCATAAAAGTTGACTGAGCAAAAATAGATGTCATAGCCGAGCTTCCCCATCCTGAATCACTAAAGGATGTGTGCTCCTTCTTGGTCCAGGTAAGATTTTATAGAAGGTTTATCAAAGATTTTAGCGCCATCGCTAGACCTTTGAGTAACCTCCTTATGAAGGATGCACCCTTTGAGTGGAATAACGCATGCCAAGAGTCTTTCGATAAATTAAAAAGCATGATAATTTCCGCTCCTATCATGCAAGATACGGATTGGTCTCTTCCATTCGAGCTTATGTGTGATGCTAGTGGCTATGCGATTGGGGCTATTTTGGGGCAAAAAAAAGACAAGAAATCTTATGTCATCTATTACGCTATCCGAACGGTAACCAGGCAACAACTTAACTACTCCACTATGGAGAAAGAGTTTCTAGCGGCTGTTTTTGCTTTAGACAAATTCCGCTTATACCTTGTTGGGTCGCCCATCACTTGCTTTACCGACCATACGACCCTTAAATATCTCCTTACTAAGAAGTATGCAAAACCTCGCCTCATAAGGTGTATCCTACAACTAAAAGAGTTCAATATATCTATAAAAGATAAGAAAGGGGCAAAAAACGTCATTGCCGATCATTTGTCACGGCTCTCGTCCGACGTGCCTAGTGATCCAATACCTATAGACGAGTATTTTTCGAATGAGCTGCTCTTTGATACTTCTTCTCTACCTTGGTTTGCGGACATCGTTAACTATCTTATCATGGGAGTAGTTCCTCCCGGATGGACACTGCAAGAGAAGAATAAATTCATCACTTGGTCCAGCATGTTTTTCTATGACGACCCATTCTTATTCAAAAATTGTGGGAACCAACTCATCCGAAGTTGTGTACCTAATGAGCAAATTCAAAGTGTAATCCAGTTTTATCATACGGAAGATTATGGAGGCCACTTCTCCAAGAATAAGACAACCTCTAAAATCCTCCAAAGCGGTCTCTATTGGCCCAAAATGTTTCGGGATGTGAACGCTTATTAAAAATCTTGCGATAGATGCTAAAGGATGGGATCTATTACCTGTCACGACATGATGCCACTAACCCCTATACTCGTCATTGAGTTATTTGATTGCTGGGGTATTGACTTCATGGGACCATTCCCTCCCTCTTTCGATTTCTTATACATCCTCGTTGCGGTAGACTATGTCTCCAAATGGGTAGAGGCAATAGCTACCAAGACAAATGATAATAAAATGGTGATAAAGTTCTTACAAGAACACATACTCTCTCGCTTTGGTTCTCCGAAGGCGATTATAAGTTATATTAGCTCACATTTTTATAATAAGCCATTTGAAAAGTTAATGAGAAAGTATGGGGTCATCCACAAGGTGGGAACGACTTCACCCCCAAACAAGTGGACAAATTGAGTTAGGAAATCGTGAAATCCAAAAAATCCTTGAAAAGATCTTCGATCCTACCCGAAAAGATTGGTCACCTCGATTAAATGATGCGCTATGGGTTTACCCTACCGCCTATAAGAACCCCCTCGGGATGTCCCCATTTCATTATGTCTATGGAAAGCCTTGCCATATCCCCGTGGAGCTAGAGCACAAATCCTATTGGGCCATCAAGAGCTTGAACTACAGTCTCAATAAAGCCGGTGAAGGTCGCAAGCTTCAATTGAACGAGTTGGAAGAGATGCGCAATGACGCACATAAGAATGCTAAAATTTTAAAAGAACGAATGAAACTTGCGCATGACAAGATAATTCGATGCAAAGAATTTCATTTGGGATAAAAAGTGCTTCTCTACAACTCTAGATTACACTTGTTTCCTGGTAAGTTGCATTCAAGGTGGACTGGTCCATTTGTGGTTAGAGAAGTATTCCCCCATGGAGCTATAGAGTTGGAAGATGTAAAAGGGGGAAATACTTTCGAGGTGAATGGCCAACGTCTTAAACCATACTTTTGAGGTGTGCGTTGAAGAAGCCGACACCATTTGATTGTTGGACCCAATCTATGGGGATTCATTGAGTAGTGCGAGAAGGTCGTCACACCCCCGATGCATATGAGGTGATTCTTGTGTACAATAGACGTGAGTCGGTTAGGTTAGTTATAGTCGGTACGTATAGGACACATAGGATAGGTGTGGGAGAACACACGTTGAGAGCGAGCCTAGGTTTTCGGAGCAAACGTTGAGCGAAGTTAGGTTGATTATGTGTAGGTATAGTTGTGGTAGCATCCAAAAAATGAGAGAGATTAGTGAAGTCTACAAATTGGGGATTCTGTATATTTCAGGGATCCGGACTGGTCTGCCCCTAGGGGTAAGGATCGGTTCATTTTTGATAAAAATCAAAATAAAAATAGGACCAAATTGGTCCGGTCTTGGGCAACCGGATCGATTCGACTTTTGGGTATTTTGTTCCTTCCCGAGATATAACCCCCATTCCCCAATCCTTATTCTTCCATCCCAATCCATTTTCCCTCTTCCCCAAACCACCATTTCCCTCCCAAATTCACTTACCCTTCCCTCCAAAACCAACCTTTCCCCCCACCATACCCACCTATAAATACACCAGTACACCTCCCTCTTTCCACCACCACTTCTCCTAACTCTCATACTCTCTCTCTTTCAGATTTATAGTGTCCAACCATTGCTCTTCACATGGCCAACCGCCTCCGCCCCCAAAAATACAACTCTGTCGAAGTCATTGACCACGAAAATGACTCATACCGCTCCAATCAAGAACAAATATGGTGTGAACATTTTTTTAGTCTATCTCGTAAACTTCATATGGAGAGCGAAGTGCACTGGACCGAGTTGCCAAATTATGTCACCAATCTCTTCCTTCCACGGGGTTGGCATATGTTCTTTAACGATACCCATGATGCGGTGTGGGCAGTCGAGCTGCGAGCTTTCTATGGAACCCTTGTCTGCATCGATGACTGTATTTCCAAGGTGTTTGTTAATGATCGACGCATTCAATTTTCTTTAGAGATTCTGAATCAGAAACTTGCGGAGAAGGATGTACCTAGCCCAACCCAATTCATATATCCATACAGTCTCGCCCCACTAGACAAAGCCATTTGCATTTCTTGTATAGCACCCAACGAGGTTTGGGGCACCGAAACATTTTTGGTGGTCCATATGAGTGACAAAGCACACATCACCTTCGAAATCGTGCGCGCAAATATCCTACAAACCTCAAACAATTTCGCACTGCACCCCCGGCAGGTGACTCTCGTGTATCACCTTTTCCACCCTGCCACAACGATCCACCTGGGCCATATTATTTACAATGACATATTTTGCGCGGCCTTGGAAGAAAATGGAACCATCCCTCTTTGATATGCCCGGCTAATCACATCCTTACTAGATGACGTCGGAATTGAACCTCCAACCGAGTTTCCTTGCATTCCCAATGCTCTTGGGCAGGGAACCCATACCAAAAGAGAGAGACAATGGGAGATTATACGCGCATGGTAGGTGAAGGAGGTGGATGACGATGATTCCGAGGAGGAAGCCTCTGGGGACGTCCACGTAGTTATGGGCAAGGGAGACGAGGAGGAATATAATGAGGATGATGATTCGTATTTTGAGGCCCCGAGAGCCGACTTTGATGGATGAATCACAGCGTTTGAAGCCCGATTCGATGGGTTTATCAGTCAATAAAACGCTCACTGGGAGGAGAACCGTTAAGATGATCAGTGAGACACGAGCATGTTGCAACGACTCGAAGCTGAAACGTACCATATGACCATGGGTGTGCCTCCCCCGAATTATTTCTATGACTCGTACAACCCAAATGCTCTCGCCCTGCTCACCATCCTCCTCAATAGTTTTCTCTTCCTAGATTTCTTATGTAATGTTTCATATTTCCTATTTCCACATCTTTTGCATGCTTGTTATATATAACGAAAATTGGATTCCTTATCAATGTGTGTCTTATGCTTGCTTATGTGTGTATTGCATTTTGTACTCTGTCCCATTTTATTTGTTTCTCTCCTTAATTTAGCTTTTAGTCATTTTTGCACATTTTTGCATCGGGAGTTTGCAAAAATCTAAGTTAAGGGGGGTACACATGCGCTTCCAAAATTCACAAAGTTCAAAGTGCCCAAAAACAGCCAAAAAATTAGACAATTTCAAAAAAAATCCCAAAATCCAAAAATATTTTTCTTCAAAGTAAATAAAAATTGGGATTAAAATTTTTCATATATATCACTGAATTTTTGTTTAAAGTCTAAAATTTATAAAATTCAAATGCACAAGGCCAAAATTGACCAAAGATGAAAATTGAAAGAAAATTGACGACTTTACGAATAAGTGTGGAGATTAACTAACCCGGTGAGATTTCGAGCCTATTGATTTTTGTGAGTTTTCAAATTAATCTAAGTTAATGGTTAACTCAAAGTTCTTTTCAGAAATTTAATAAGTCGTTGAAGATCTCAATACCCTTGTTTTGATCAGTTACGAAAAATGTGTGACATGTTGTCATGAAAAACGTGCTAACATATCTCTAAACCAAATTAATCTCGAGATGCATATGTTACCTAAAAAGATTAGCCATAACAAGTTGTGAAATTTTTTCCCTTTGCAACCCAATTTGAGTAAAATAAAATGTTTTCCCTTTTCGTTTGATAACCCGAAAAACCAAATAGACCTGAATTGTGAAAATTAAATATTCATCAATTACGTCCAATGTGTGCGATAAAAAGGGGAAAGAAAAATAAAATAATGCTCAACATCAATAAAAAAAATGCGAAAAAAGTAAGAGAAAAAGAAGAGAAAAATGAGCAAAATCCCAAAAAAGCACTAATGGACATCATAGAAGATTTTTCAATTCTGAAGTTCCCATTTTTAGCCAATACACCTTAAAAATCCAGAAAAAGTCCTAACCGAGCCCGGATTGTGAAATTCATTTCTGCGTGGAGAGCTAAAACACGAAAATATAATATATGAGATTAACCAGTTTGTATAAGAGGCAATGTTCCCATTTCCCAACGACCGTAACCCGATGAAGAGATCTTTTCACCCATAAATTTTTGTCTTTCAATTTTGTGTGCATGAATTCATGTTCTAATGCATTTAATCCTTATGTCATGCATACCGAGTGAAATAGACACATTCCGAGCGATTCAGTTTCTAGAGCATCCCTTGAGCACTTGAATCAAAAAGAATTTTTGAAAAAGTAACGTAATGATCAATCGGTGGAAATTTGAGGTTAAATTTCTGGCTTCGTACACACACATGACAAATTGAGATTTGAGCATATAAATATATGGTGATTATTTTCTAGAAAGTTTGAATTATACAATTTTTAGTTATTTTGAATTTTATTTGAGTAGAAAAGACTGAATTTTGTGGGTATATTCACTGCAAACCCTCACGAGACAAAACTTGTCCTACTAGGTTGACCTAGGGGTTTAAAGGCTTGTTGCATGCGCTAAATGTAATCGCATGCTCGCAAAAGAGGTGTTTTATCCTAATAAAATGATTTTCAAGAGTTGAGAATTGGTTAAGTTCTTTTACATTGCTTGGGACGCGCAATGTTCTAAGTTAGGGAGGTTTGATTAGGCATAAATTCTTCCAAATTTATCCCTTTAATTTAGTAGTTTTTTGTACATCAGACTATGTAATTTGTATTGAATTATATCATGTATGTGCTACTAACAATTCCTACATAGTGCCTCGAGTTTTGTGTATTTTTCATGTTTTTATAGGTATTTAATGCATGTGAAGATATGAGGAATACAAGACCAAGAAATCAGGATTGGAATGAAAATTAGAGGTCAAAATGGTCAATTCACATCTAGGGTTCGAACGAGGGACCAAAATGGAAATTGAAGATCTCGCGTCTACTAGTATGTAGGAAGAAACGACATCCCAAATTGAACCCTGATTGATAAGTTGTTGAGTTCCAAAGATGAGAGAAAACCAGGAGAGAAAAAGAAAGTACAGACCGAGGTTGGTCAAAATCAAATCGATCCAGGACAAAGGTAGACTCTGAAAATATTCCAACACCGAACCGATTCGAATACTGATGAAAATGAACCGGTCCGATGCCTTTAAGAAATCTTCATAGATTTTTCTCCCGAATTGACCTGTTAAAGAAGGAAAACGAACCGATCCGAATGCTTCCAGACCGAATCGAAGATCCCCACCGAACGGGTTCGGACGAGATTTTTCTAATTTTTTTTTCTAATTAAGAGTTTTACTTTGCTCCAACGCTTGTAAATTTTATTGTGTATTTAATTTAACTTAGTGCCAGACATTAGGGGGTTCGATTATTCTTAGTTTTGAAGGGCTCTTGCATTCAAGAACATTAGGTTTTAAGTTTTGATATAGTAATTCAAAATTCAATCTTTAATTTCAAATTCCTTCATTACAAGGATTATTTAATTTCTTCTTTTAATTGCTTTCATAACTGATCTTAATTAGTTATTAAATTTAGGTTGCAATTCTTACTTCCAAATTTCTTCTCAAATTTTCATGTAGCTATGAATTTCTGCAAATTTAGTTCTGAGGTAGTATTTACTTTAATCATGTCCGGTTAAGTTTACAAGGGTTAGGATGCATGAACCCGACCCGATGTAATTTATCTATGCAGAAAATAGGTTTTGAATTGAAAATATATTGGATCATGTTGTGTAGTACGCACAACTATCATAGGCCTTTTAACCTCGTTTGCCCTAGGTAATCGGGGTGTTTAAGGATGCGATCCGCATGTTATCTATTCGACATCGCTTTACTTTTACTTTTGATTATATATGATGCGGGCTAGTACCCTCATATATGTAATGCTTAAGATTACTAAAGGCCGGGTTCAATCAATTTTCTAATTCAAAAGCTAGTATTCTATTCAGTAAATGTACAAGGGTTTGGGGGATTGTATCCTAATGTATCTTTCCTTTATTCATACTTACTTAACTGTAGTAGTTATTTCTGTGCACTTAATTTAGTTTAAATCTCCTTCACAGTTAGTTAGCAGTCATTTAGTTCATAGTTAGTTAGTAGTAATTTAGTAGTCATTATGTTCCTACGTCGTCATGAGCTTTTGTTCTAGTTCCATGTTGAGACGATCCCGACTGATCGGATTATTAATTGAGCCACTGGCTTGCACTTGAGCCTATATAGCACGCACGCTAGATACACATTTGTGGACGCATCAAGATGAATTGGTTTGAATACTAGATTTTCTATAAATTAAGGGCAGTTTAAAGAGTGTTAGTAGAGAGGTTTTGTGAAAAAAAATTCATAAACAAATCTAGAGCACCCTAAACCCTAATTCACACCCATTAGTTTAAGATCCAAGTTTCAACATAACATGTGTGTTTGCAATCTCACATGTCTTGCACTAAGACTCTTTACTCTTCATTGAGCATAGTTTGTAGTAGTGGATTCCGTGTTTTGCATTGAACAATGGCTGGAAAAAGTAAAGAAGTAAGTTAGATCGGTGGATACCGAGATGTGGGAGGCACATGCATTCTGATTACTATTAGAAGGAGTCCAACAAGGGTTATGAAGAAACTAACATGGAGAACATAAGCGCATCAAGTCTTGAAGGTGTCGAGTTTATGAGTAAGTAAAATGTATCCTTGTAACGAGATATATATCATATGGACCTATTTTTCTAGGTCATCTGAGGTTTCTCCCATTTTGGGGTCCCCTCGTTCATCGTAACTTTATGGTTTATTGATTTATTTTAATTTTGCACATCACCTAAATGCGTGCTTAGGGAAAGATAAAATTGGATTTTTTTTACGCAATGTGTTGTTTAATTGGTGCATGATTAAAATTGCATTAATTGCTTATTCAGGTAATTTAATTTGGAAAATTAAAAATTGGTGTTTGTTTATCCATAGAACCTTGTAGAACTAGGTTTTTCAGCTATGTTTCATGGGGAGAATGTACATCACGTGACAATTCATAATATAACCCAATCCTAATGTAAGGATATAATAAATATCTAAAACTCATCCCAACCACAGTCAATATATATACATTCGTAAAGGATTTCTATTCATAATACACCAATTACATGTTGAACTTTTAAGAGTTCGAAATTATGTATAAGCAATGGTTTAGGATTTTCAATCATATTTTCCAACTAATGTAAGGATTCGCGTGGCATTTATACAATTTTCATAACCTTCTACCAACTATCATAGTTGAAATAAAAATTTAAGTCTTATAAGCATTATCCTACTAGGGTTCTAATTTCTCAATTCAACAACAATAGTAAAATTTCCAATTCAATGTCAAGAGGTGAAACATAATAATATTTCAATTCACATAATTCTAGTTAAAGATGAAATTATATTTACTATTTAAATTCCAATCTAGAATTATATTTGGTTAATAACGTCCTCAATTCAAAATTTGATTTAACTAATGTGAATGAATTGATTTAACTAATATATAAAACATATGGTTTTGAGTACAATCATTTTATAAAATAATCATTAACTTAAAAAAAAAAGATTAGTTAAATAATCAGGCCTTCATGTTTCTAATCAAATTGTACAATTTAGAAAACATATATAAGTAGGCATGAGAGGAGAGAGTAGTTTTATCTTGTATCTAAGTTAAAAATATGAAATTTGGTTATGATAGTTTAAGCCTCCCAAGTGTATGAATTCCCAATTGATTCTTCCTCTTCTTTCCTTCTTTAATCTTTAAAATCTTGGAAGTGGGGTTGTAATGGCGTTTTGGACTTGGGAACAATTATGGTATATATGTGTAGAGGATGGAGATAATTAGGGTTTGAGATAGGAGAAAATAGTGTGTTAAAATGATGAAAAACAAGGCTTAAAGCCAATTTAAACAAGTAAACCATCCTCCACCACGAAGTGACCCGCGACCCGATATGGGGGTGGGCACAACCTTAGGTCTACTCTTCCCCTTTTCCTTATATTTTATTTGTATTTTAATTTCCCCGATTTTCATTAAATTTCCTTAATTGTTTTAAATTCATTTCTTAGCCAACTAAGCCCTACTTTACCCTACTTTCTCCCCAAGTCATTACCAAATTACTTACATAACCACGGGTCCATTTGTGTATTTCCAACCCAACCAAAAATCCATTTTCTCCAAATACACCATTTAATAAACACATTCAACCCTAACGTTACATTACTTTTCCCCAACCAATTACTAATCAATCAAACTTAGAATAAGTAATGTGTGATTAATTATTTTAAGTCATTTATCCAAAAAAAAAACTTAATTTAATGGAATTTAAATTAAATCTCATTTAACTCCCCTTCTCCTTTAATTCAATTAATTAATAAATTATTAAAATTATAGAGTATTGTAATTTTCCCCTCTAACAAAATGAATTTATTCACCGATATTCATAAATAAAAGACATACCTGCCCCAAAATAATTATTGGTATTGTTGTCTCATCAAATCCTTAAGTTCCCAAGTTGACTGCTCCTCATTATGGTTGTTCAACTGTATACGTACTAAAGGTATCTAATTAAATTGCAATTTCTTAATCCTCTTAACCAGTATACTCATCGACTACTCATTACATGAAGTATCCTAAATTAACTCTATTTTTTCCAAATCGATGTGTTGATAGCCAGATGTAACATGTAAAAATCAATGAAGTAAGGACATATGAAACAAGTTGTGTACCCGCTCACGGTGTTTTGGAAGTTCAAACTGATACACAATCTTCCCCACCTTCTTTATAATCATAAAAGTCCCAATGGAACATGGCGTCAATTTCCCCATCTTCCCGAAGCTCGTAACCCTTTCATAGGGGAAACTCGAAGTATGACTTTTTCTCCCACCTCAAACTCCATAGACTTCCTAACTATATATGCGTAACATTTCTATGTATCTTATGTATTCTTGTGCTTTGATTTTGTCTCTTTGATGAATTCTAGACCCAAAATTCTACCCTCGTTGGGTCTAGTTAATGCGCCGGTGATCGGCACGGTCGGCTAATAAAGTGCCTAATATGGTTCCATAACAATGGACGTATGATATCTATTTTTGTACGTAAATGACACAAATGGTAAATGTAACTCCTAACTTCCTTTGAAGTCCATAACATATGCTCTTAGCATGTCGTCCAAACCTTGTTTACACTTTCCATCTCTCCATCAATATATGGATGGTAAGCCATGCTAAGGTGTAGCTCAGTCTCCATAGCATTTTGGAAACTCTAGGAAAAGTGTTCCATAAAGGTACCCCCTCCCCCGGGATTTGAAATGATCAATAATGGAACCCTATATAGTCTAATGATCTCGATAAAATTCAATTATGTTAGATACTCCGTAAAATAATAGATACATACAGCAAAAACGCGTAACACCATCAGAAGTTGGTCAACTATCAACCAAATAGAATCATGATGGTGGGGAATCAAAGGTAACCCCATAATGAAATCTATCGATATTCTATCCTACTTCTACCCAGGAATGAGTAGATGTTGAATCAAACCAAATGATTTCTGATGACCCACCTTCTCCATTTGACAAGTGGCACAGTTGTATACAAACTCTTCCACATCTCTCTTCATATAGGTTCACTAGTAATACCATTTCATGTCTTGGTACATTTTATCCCTACCCGAATGTAATAAAAAATTTGAACTGTGAACCTTTTATATAACTTCCCATCTTAACTCATCATCTGAAAGTAACACCAACCGACCCTTATATTACAACCCTGAATCAGATCCCATTGAAAAGAAAGGTAAACAGGTAATAAAGAGTTTTTTCACCTTCTCTTTTCATACTGTAATCCCGAGACTGCATGATGATCACACATATCACAATATCGGGAATCACTGTGAGCATCCCCACGAAGTTCCTAGTCAATTCACTAATTATCTTAATTGAACCCCACTCGGTCAACTGAAAGGCGGATAGACTACTATTGGGGCATCGACTTAATGTATATGCTACTACATTAGCCTTCCTCAGATGGTATTGGATCGTGAACTGATAATCATTTATAAACTCGAACTGCCTCATATTCAGATCTTTTCTTGTAAATAAATATTATATAGTCTTATGATTGCTGAAGAATCTAAATTTCTCAACCCAAAGATAATTCCTCCACACATGCAATACAAACATACTATCCGCTAACTCCAAGTCATGACTCACATAATGAATCTCATGCAACTTCAACTTTAGAGAGGCATATGCAATATTCTTATCCTCCTTCATCAATACCCCACCTAGTCCCTTTAAAGAAGCATCGGTGTAAACCAAGAACTCCACTCCCAGGTAAGGTAAGAATTGGTTCATAAGCCAATTTCTCCTTGAGAATTTCAAAGGCATGCTGAAACCTCTCCTTAAAAAATAAAGGCACGCCCTTCTTCGCCAATCAGTCATCGACTCCACTATCTTTGAGAAACTATAGATGAATCTCCTATAGGTATTAGTGTTATTATCAAAAATTAATAAGGGATCGATCTTAGCTACATACACTCATTACTAGAAGATAACCCAAATAAGAGACATGATTACAGAAATGCAAGCATATAATAGAGTTAGAGAGAAAAAAAGAAAAAAAAATAGAACCGCATTTACATAGTTTGGCCTAAAATGGTGCCTATGTCCACAGTTGTTGTTTTGACTAATAATTACAAGAAAAAAACCATTGAAGATTATAATTTAAAAGTTCTCTTTAGATTTGGGCGACATAACAATAAGATAAAGTATCATACCTCACATGAGATTTCTGTCTGCTATTTATAGGCTATTAAGAGAGAGAAAGAAAAGAGGGGAACATGTGTCTCACCTTTATAAATGAGGTGAGAGGATGTATTACAAGCTTAGTGAGAGAATCATTACAAATTATTTATTTGCATATGGGTGAGTATATCTATGTATCTCTTCCAACTACACGCATATCTGTGTATCTCTTACTTTAATAGTGTTAACAAATGGAGTTCAACTAGACTTATTTGCCCAAGTTGAGTCGACCATAATAGGAACCAACTACCTGAGTATCTTTATCTCCTTCATCATGAGAGGTTATTATCTTGCATATTACCGAAGCTAGTTTTCACCTTTTGGTTGGCCTACCACACACCCTGCAAGGGAAAATTTCAAATTGAGTCAATTTATTTATAATTGGCTTAATTCCTAACAGAACTGTTTTGAATCTAGGATAGTTATTGGGTTGTGATCCCACAAAACTTACGACATTCCGTGTGGAAGAATTGTTAGCTAATTATGAGATTTAGAATATTTTCTAATGATGGATGATTTAAATTAAAATTATGTTAGGAATTTGAAAAATAATTTTTGGAAACGTATTTTAAATATTTTATGAGTTACTTTATTTTAGAAAATTCGAGGATGATTTTAAAAAATAAAATAAAATATTCCTATCATTCAAACGACATGTGTTTGTCATTCGAATGATGCGCTGCCTCTAGTTTCGTGTTTTCATAATCAAGGACTTTATTTACTAAAAAAACATAGGGAGCTTTTGCCAAAACGTTTCTGCAGCTGTTTACAAAAAGTTCCCAAGTGTTTCCATCATCCAGAGTTTTCAAGATCGAACCTCATATTTCCATAGTCTGTGATCTTGAGTTTGGCACCAAATTTTTTATATCTCTTTGAACAATCTTTTTTGTGGGGTAGATTTCATGATTGCGGATTACGAAAAAAATGCAGTGGTTTCAGTGTTCCAATTTGTAGACTCTGCTAAGGCAATATCAATGGATAACGAGGTGCATGTGGACTCATGTACTGTGGACACTTGCGTGGGTGGACTCCTACATAGCACTGTGGAGGAGTGGTAGAAGAGATGAAGAGGCCTCAATGCTTGGGGGTGATCGAGTGGTTGAGTAAGACTACATCTCTCTTTGTAATTTTTGTATCATAGTGTATGTCTAGTCTGGTCATCCAAGGTTTTTTCCCTTAGTGATTTCCTCGTACATCAGCGTGTCTTGTGTTGATTTGTTTACTTTATCCTCTTAATCATGTAGATGCATGCTATAACGTTAACAGCATAAAAATGGTAAATCAAATTTTGTTTTCATAAGATAAGTTTAAGTTTGATAAAAGATAAAATTTGGGAAATTAAAAAATATTGCATTTACCTAGAGATAATTATTTAAAGGACTTCTCATATTGGTAATAGAGATAGAACACTACTTTATTGTGTTAGTGATCCCTAATATTTAGGAATTAATCGAGGAGTATTTGAGGTTATTAAAACTCCAATATTTGATGGGATTAATTACGCACACTGGCAAATGCGTATAAAGTCAGCACTTAAGGCCATAGATGAGAGTGTGTGGTTAGATGTAGTTAAGTGGTAAACACTCGAAGTCACGAGAGATAATGAGGCTATTCAATTAAAATTTGGATAGTTGTGGACTAATGCCGAGCACAAACTTGCAGAATATAATTCTAAGGGTTTTAACAGACTATTTTGTTCCATGTCCCCTAAAGAATTATGTCGTATCATGACGTGTGAGACGTCTAGAGAGGTTTGGGATATACTCCAACTAACCCATGAACGAACCAACACTGTTAAGGCTTCCAAACTCCAAAATCTCACCACCTAGGTTGAGATAATTAAGATGTTAGAGAGTGAGACGTTTGATGAGTTTTACGCTAAATTGTTTGATATAGTTAACTCATAATTTAAATTGGGAGATAAGATACCCAACAGCCGAGTCATAAAGAAAATCTTAAGGTCATTTCTCGATAGACTTAATCCAAAGGTGACCATTTTAAACTCTTTGGTTATGCTTGACTCTACGAGACTAGAAGAGAATTTAGGTGGCCTATTGACGCGACTGAAAATGCGTCTATATTACGTGCTTATAACGGTTTAAGTGCAAACTGGTTACATAAGTAATAAACCTAGTAAGACGGGGTCGAGTCCTTTGGGAAATAGGATGTGGAATGTAATGACGATAAGAAAGATGACTATCCCCAAACTGACTCAAGAAAAGAACAAAAAGATGATTAATTTGGATATTGAGTTCTAACAACTAAATGCAAATTAAATTTAAACTACTAACTAAGCTACGTAAGAAAAATTAAAACTACTGAAATTGATTAAATATGAATAATGAAGATAGGTTGGAATACACTCCCCCGAACCCTAGTGTAAGGTGGGGTTAAATGAATTAACCGCCAAGACTCTAATAAATTACCCCACAAATTTAATCAAATATTGATTAAAGATTATCGAGTTTTACTATAATTCAGGCCCTACACGGGTTGAAATATTATTATGCGCAATTAATATATTGCGTATACTCCGCATTTGATGAAATACACTATACAATGCTCTAGTAATGATTTAATTAATTATTTGATATGCAACCATATATATTGTGACAAGTGGCACCATAAATATTGGACACTTGGCTCCACAGAAAAGATGACACACGTTAAGACCACTTGGGCACTTTTACTGTATAAAGAGGGCTTCCCCCTCATTTTGATGGATGATGGTCTTGGGGACAAAGTAAGGAGAGGAAATATAGCTCTCCTCCCCCCATGCACCTTTAGATCTCCGTCACGGGTTTGATAGTGATGAACGAATTTCTATAGTTTCATTATACGGTATATGGGCGTTTGAGAGGTGGTTCACCGAATTTGGAACCCCCCATGCACCGAAACTACCAAGAATGGGCGTTCGAGAGGCGGCTCGCCGGATTAGGAACCCCCCACGCACCAAAACCACCAAAACTGAGCTCCCTCTGGCATATCGTACAGACCCACGAACTATGCAAACTTTGATTTCGAAAAGACGGATACGTAGGCGTAACCACGTTGCTTAAGTATAAAACGATCTCGACGCGATGCCTCCTCAAATCTTCACTCACATCTTAGATTTGGTGACTTCGCTAGGGAGGTATTCGTGATTTCGGTTGTGTAACGCCTCGTGCTCACACACGGAGAACTCGATGGCGGTGGAATACTTTCTTCAACAAAGATAAGTATTATTGCTTTTTATTTCATCGTTTACTTGGTGAAGATATCTCATATATCCTTTTTATGATGAATGGCACAAATCATATTTGTTTGAATACAGATAAAATCCGTTAACATTTATCTTCAACTAGAATATTTAAAATATTCAGATGCATAAAACATAAATATGATGTTGTTGGAAAAAATATTATTATTGATTTTTAGCATTAGTTTGGCTGAAAATTTTATTAGCCGTATTTATTTGGCCACAAGATATTGTTGATTGTGCATAGTACACGAAAAAAAAGAGCAAGAGGATGCATGTTTTAGTAGTTTGCGTGTGTTAGTTATATTAACTTGACTGTACTCGATAAGAACTAAAAGTAAAATAAAAAATCTGATGCAAAAAAGTAATTTTGAGCCACACAATTTTCTGCCAGCTACATGCACCAATTGTATAAACGTACATAATAATAGTTTAAATACATTAAATATCTCATTAAAGATCACATTCATATTTTGTTTGTACAAAATATTAAAATATGGGCCCATGCGCTTTACATTCTCAGCTTTGAAATTCCAAGCTACTACGACCTGTCACACTGACAACCCCCAAAAAAAATGTATGTGCTACTACTGGCATCCCCTACTACTGAGCAACACAATTGTTTTTGACAAAAGACCTAGATCTGTTGAGTTGTTCCGATTCTCTGGCCTCTTAAAATCTGGCCAAGAAAAAAAAAACAATTGTTGCATATAAATGGATTGTATAACCAAATCACCATATGATCGATGAATCTCGAATTTAAGTGTGAAACACCTGTTCAAGACCAAATTTTCACGGGAATTGAAATAAAAGGGACAATTAAAATCTAGTCCTATTTATTGGGTCAAAGATGCATCAAATCCCATTAACTTTTTTTTAATGCACCAAGTCCTTTTTCATTATAGACTACATAGGTTCAGACAAATATACCCTCACATGTACCCATTTTAATCCCACTTACTCTCTCTCTAAAAATAAACACATAATCTAACACTCTCTCTCTCTCTAACAACCCCACTTTTACCTACACCCCCAACCCCACCCCCACCCCACCCCACCCCACTGGAGACTCATCGGAAACAGCCCACCGAAAAAACTCGTCGGAGGTCGCTGGAATTCTCGTCGGAGTGTTTATCTCTCCTTCTTTCTCTCTCTCTTCGTCTATTTCTTTATTTTTTTTGGTCCGCACCAGCGGCACCATCATTGGATAAGAAAAGGTTTCGCCAGAAAAAATGGAGGTTTCGCCGAAAAATGGAGGTTTTACAGATATAGATAAATTTATCTGTTTCGATTTTTCGTCAAAAAATATCGAGTATGGGTGTTGTTTTATAGATCTCGACGAGTAGATTCCAAATATATAATTTTTTTGAATTTTTGATTTGTAGATTTGAAGTTATGGACTTATAAACATTTGTTTTTTTATATATAAAAAATGACGTTAAGTGTAAAGAGATGTGAGGGTGAGTGATTTTGAGGGTGCATTTGTCATTTTAATGTGCTGAGTTGACAAAATAGGACCTTTGACACCATTGACTCAGTCAAAGGATCTCTTGCATCATTGACCAAGTGCATGGGACTTAAAAATAATTACCCAAAACGTTTCTGCAGACGTTTACAAAAAGTTCCCAAGTGTTTCCATCATCCGGAGTTTTCAAGATCGAACCTCGTATTTCCATAATCTGTGATCTTGAGTTTGGCACAAAATTATTTCTATCTCTTTGAACAATCTTTATGTGGGGTGGATTTCATGATTGCGGATTACGAAAAAAATGTTGTTGTTTCAGTGTTCCAATTTGTAGACTCTGTTAAGGCTATATCAGTGGATAACGAGGTGCATGTGGACTCCTGTACTGTGGACACTTGCGTGGGTGGACTCCTACGTAGCACTGTGGAGGAGTGGTAGAAGAGACGAAGAGGCATCAATGCTTGGGTGTGATCGAGTCATTGAGTAAGACAACATCTCTCTTTGTAATTTTCGTATCATAGTGATTGTCTAGCCTGGTCATCCAAGGTTTTTTCCCTTAGTGGTTTCCTCATACATCAGCGTGTCTTGTGTTGATTTGTTTACTTTATCCGCTTAATCATGTAGATGCATGCTATAACGTTAATAGGATAAAAATGGTAAATCAAATTTTGTTTTCATAAGATAAGTTTAAATTTGATAAAAGATAAAATTTGGGAAATTAAAAAATATTACATTTACCAAGAGATAATTATTTAAAGGACTTCTCATATTGGTAATAGAGCTAGAACACTACTTTATTGTGTTAGTGATCCCTAATCTTTAGGAATCAATCAAGGAGTGTTTGAGGTTATTAAAACTCCAATGTTTGATGGGATTAATTACGCACATTGGCAAATGCGTATAAAGTTACCACTTAATGTCACACCCCAAACCCAATATCCATACTAATCATTTCTTAATAAAATAATTGGATCATAATCTCGAGTACATTGGAAAATATACTTCACTTATCAATATTTTTCTGAACAATGTGCATAATGAACATAATATTATTCTTATACCATAAAATTCAATATCAGAGTCATAATTAAGCGGACATACAATACTGTGATTAACTGTGATCAACTCAATCCATACTAAATCAATATATACAATGTGTGAGTATATTAAAATCTTCAGTGTGACAACGTTAAAATCCCCATTTTTAAACCCCAGCTCTCTCCAACGGTGAAACTCTCAAAGTTACCGATCATATGTTACCCTAGCTGGCAGCGTACGAACCTGAAATTGTTAAAATATAAACCGTAAGCATTAAGCTTAGTGAGGTACTCCTTCTTTGCAATAGAATAACAATTCTATATCGAATATGTGGATATAAAATCCGAACAATCCTGCCCATTGGCAATAACAAATCATGGATCATAAGATCCAAATAATTCTGACCATTGGCAATAACAAGTCATGGATCATAAGATCCAAATAATTCTGCCCATTGGCAATAAAAAATCCTGGATCATAAGATCCAAACAAATCCTGGATATTTTAATATCCAAAAAAATCCTGAATACTGAAGTATTCAAACCAATCCTGGATCATGAGACCCAAGTAAATCCTGGATATTTTAATATCCAAACAAATCCTGAATACCGAAGTACTCAAACAAATCCTGCTCTTAGAGCTATATTCATATTTATATATGAAACAAATCATAAGTACACTCACCTTGATAGTTTAACTGGCTTTTCCCTTGCCTTTATCCGGTACTTGTTCAATCAACTCTTCTTCCCTTCCTATCATTCTTACAATATTAGTATCATCATAATAATATCAATAATCCAAAGAATAATTTAAACATAATTCAATCCATAAGCATCATATGATTCCATTCAAATCATTTATCACAAGTGAAGTTCCATCCAAATCCATGTTAATATATTTAACATATCCAAATCATAGACCAAATATAAATTCATTTATTCATGGTAATTCAATTCTTGTCATATTAGTATTCCAATATAAAAGATAGTACATCATTTCAAGTCTCCTAGAGCAAGATATGCCCATTTCTTTACCACATAGTAAATCTACCCTATAGGCTCTTTTATCGTTCATTCAACTTCCAGGAATTTCCATAATTTTTCTACTTCATAAATTTATATTATATTTAACCCAACATCAGTAAACATATTTAACAATACAAAATTAAAATTTCATAATTTTTAGAGTTCATTTGCTATGTCAAGCAAAACATCAAACACATGGCGGGCATACTTTCACCCTTAGGGAAGATTTCATACCCGAACTTAAAACTCTCACCAAAGACTCATTTCTTGGTATTTTCTCATGATTTTACGATATGTCATACATATATGAGTCCAGGTTAATATCCAATTTGAATCAATCAATTCCAGTAAGTATAGATAAATATATGGAAGTTTGAATAAACAAGGCTCCTAAACAAAACAATCTCAAGGGTTTACACATTCAAGTTTACTTAAACTTGCATCTATCCATAAGTACATATCAAGACATGGAATTTCAGTAAACAAATTATTATTTCAATCATTTAAATAAGTAATAAAAATAAATAAACAAGATTTATGGATGGAAATACCTTAGGGGCTTTTACGTAATTTTTCTATGAATTTTTCTTCAATTTCTCCTCACATTTTCTTCCTAAACTTCAAAACTCTCTTTCCTTAGGTTAAAACTCTTCCATGGATGAAATATGCTGAAGGAAGAGCTTAATTAAAGGGTTTTAAGTCAGCATAAGGCCACCCCCTCTTGGTCCAATCAAAATATAACATGTGGCATTACATAAAACAAAATATTATTTAAGGCTAAATGACTACTTTACCCCCTGTTCGTAAAAAGACAA
Organism: Sambucus nigra; assembly: GCA_949130495.1. Lineage (NCBI taxonomy): Eukaryota > Viridiplantae > Streptophyta > Magnoliopsida > Dipsacales > Adoxaceae > Sambucus > Sambucus nigra. The sequence continues at coordinate 257,431,852 of OX422223.1, read as the reverse complement.
TATCTTCCCACTCGGATGTCCGTTCGATGAACCGTTTGTTTTGTTATATACCTAACTCATATATCTACAAATATCTAGTTTACACCTCAAGTTCATTGTTACGTCATAAAGGTCAAAACTAGCCTCCAACAGGAACATTCCTACCGAAAACTTTAAAATTTCACATTTGTAACTAATTCGATATTTCAAGATTTATGAAGGTGGGATTAACTAAACATAATTACTTAACATTATATATATAGTAATAATATAGTATTCATATCACATAATCTAATCATGATTTAAACATGATTTATCATAATTATTTTCAGGTTGTCACAATTCTCCCCCCGTTAGGAAATTTCGTCCCCGAAATTGACATACCTTGGTTGTCTGAATCAAACAAATACGGATAACGCATCTTCATGATATCCTCTCTCTCCCATTTAGCCTCTTCCATGGAGTGCCTTCTCCACACAACTTTCACAAGTGGGATTACTTTTGATCTCAATATTTGTTCCTTCCTATCCACGATAGCAAGTGGTTCTTCCACATAACTCAAGTCTTCCTTTAACTCAATAGGATGTTCCACCAACACATGTGAAGGATCCGCTACATACTTTCTTAACATAAAAACATGGAAAACATGATGTAACCGAGATAACTCTGGTGGTAACGCTAACTTGTAGGCAACCATCCCGACTTTCTCAAGGATTTCATAAGGTCCAATATAGCGTGGACTTAATTTCCCTTTCTTTCCAAACCTCATAACTCCTTTCCATGGAGATATCCGAAGAAACACATAATCCCCTTTCTGGAATTCCAAATATTTTCGTCATCTATCCGTATAACTTTTATGTCTGCTTTGAGCTGTTCTCATTCTATCTTGAATAATTTTCACTTTTTCAGTGGTGACTTCAATCAATTCTGGACCCTCTATCTTCCTTTCACCAACTTCACCCCAACATATCGGTGTACGACATCGTCTACCGTACAATGCTTCATATGGAGCCATACCAATAGTAGACTGAAAACTATTATTATATGCAAATTCTATCAAAGGCAAATATTCATCCCAATTACCTTTGAAATCAAGCACACAAGCTCTAAGCATATCCTCCAAAATATGTATTGTCCTTTCAGACTGTCCATCCGTCTGAGGATGAAAAGCCGTACTAAACTTCAAGTTAGTACCCATAGCACACTGCAAGCTATCCCAAAATCTGGATGTAAAAGTAGGGTCTCTATCTGAAACAATAGATACCGGTGCTCCATGCAATCGAATAATTTCATTAACATACAATCTAGCATACCTATCAACTGTATACGTAGTTTTGACTGCTAGAAAATGAGCGAACTTCGTCAATCTATCCACCACTACCCAAATCGAATCTGACCCCTTTTGAGATCGAGGAAGCCCAACCACAAAATCCATCGTTACATGATCCCATTTCCATTTCGGTATTGGAAATGGCTGAAGCAAACCAGTAGGCTTCTGATGCTCCACTTTCACTTGCTGACATATAAATCACCTAGCAACAAAATTAGCTATTTCCTTTTTAATATTATTCCACCCATAATGCGCCTTTAAATCCCTATACATTTTAGTACTACCAGGATGCATGGTATAAATGGAATTATGAGCCTCATCTAAAATTTCCTCTTTCAATCCACCCACATTAGGCACGCAAAATCGCTGCTTATACAATAAAGTGCCATCATTCGCAATACAAAAATCTTCAGACTTACTATCTCGTACATCTTGTCGTTTCTTCTCAAGAAAAGGATCTTGACTTTGCAAATCACGAATACGGGTAGCTAACAAGGGCCTCACGCTTACATGAGCAAAGAATCTGTCCCCATCTGCTAGATGCAATTCCACTCCCATCAATCTCAACTCCATTATATGAGAAACTCTAGCACACTGAATACAAGATAACTTTCCCGAAGCTTTTCTACTCAAAGCATCTGCAACAACATTTGCCTTCCCCGAATGGTAGTGAATTGTACCATCATAATCTTTAATTAACTCCATCCACCGCCTCTGCCTCAAATTCAACTCCTTTTGAGTAAATAAATACTTAAGGCTTTGATGGTCAGTAAAAATTTCACATACCTCACCATATAGATAATGACGCCACAATTTCAAAGCAAACACAATAGCAGCAAGTTCCAAATCATGTGTAGGATAATTACGTTCATGTGTACGCAACTGCCTAGAAGCATAAGCAATAACTTTACCATGCTGCATAAAAACACAACCCAACCCCTGGTGTGAAGCATCAGTATAAATAACAAAACCATCTCCACCATGTGGAATAGTAAGAACAGGTGCAGTTACCAACCTCTTTTTCAATTCATCAAAACTATTTTCGCAATCCGAATTTCATTCAAACTTAACATCTTTCTGGGTTAATTTAGTCATCGGCAAGGCTATTGAAGAAAATCCCTTAATAAACCTTCTATAATACCCAGCTAAACCCAGAAAACTCCTCACCTCAGTCACATTATTGGGCCTCTCCCAATTTACAATAGCTTCCACCTTCTTGGGATCAACACATATACCATCTCCAGAAATAACATGGCCTAAAAATACTACTTTTGATAGCCAAAATTCACATTTGCTAAACTTAGCATACAATTGCTTATCTTTCAACACATTCAAAATAGTTCGGAGATGCTTTTCATGTTCAACCATATCACGTGAATAAATCAGAATCTCGTCAATAAAAACTATCACAAATGAATCAACAAAAGGATGCAGTACCTGGTTCATAAGATCCATAAATACAGCTAGAGCATTAGTCACCCCAAAAGGCATCACCAGAAATTCAAAATGACCATACCGAGTACGAAAAGCAGTTTTAGAAATATCACTCTCCTTGACCCTCAACTGATGATAACCCGATCGTAAGTCTATTTTTGAAAACACTTTAGCACCCTGTAACTGATCAAACAAATCATCTATACGAGGTAAAGGGTATTTGTTCTTAATTGTAGCTTTATTCAGTTGCCTATAGTCAATACACAAACGCATGGTACCATCTTTCTTCTTCACAAATAAAATTGGTGCACCCCATGGAGATACACTAGGCTGTATGAACCCCCTATCAAGTAAATCCTGTAACTGAATCTTGAGTTCTTTCAACTCAGCAAGTGCCATTCTATACGGTGCCATAGAAATAGGTGTTGTCCCTGGTGCTAATTCAATACTAAATTCAACTTCTCTTTCTGGAGGTAACCCTGGCAACTCACTATGTAACACTTCAGGAAAATCCCGTACAATAGGAACGTCGACTAATTGTAAATACCCCTTCCTAGTGTCAAGAACATATGCAATAAAACCCTCACAACCCTTACTCAATAATTTCCTCGTCTGAATAGCAGAAATGATGCAACTGGGAACAATTTTCTTTTCCCCCACAAATTTAAATTCAGGCTCACCAGGCATATTAAAAATAACTTCCTTACAGAAACAATCCATAGATGCATGATATTTAGATAACCAATCCATTCCCAAAATTATATCAAAATCAGAAATATCAAATGGAAGTAAATCTATAACTGTATCTCTAGACCCCACAGTCAAAACACAATCACGAAAAGCATATTCAACTACAACCATATCCCCCATAGGCATACAAATACCCAACCCCACATCTAAATGAGTACATGGTCTATTCAGGTATACAGCAAAAGCATAGGACACAAAAGAATGTGTGGAACCAGGATCAATCAAAACATAAGCACTTCTATCAGTAACAGAAAGTGTACCTATCACCACATCTGGAGTAATATGAGCTTCTTTCATCGTAAAGACTCGTCCACCTGGCCTAGAACCACTAGCTTGTCCTCTACCCATACTTTTCACTGAACTGCCTGGAGATAACATTCTGCTTGCTACTTCACTATGTGCTGCTGGAGTCTGTGCCAATTGCGGACAATTCTTCTTAATATGCCCCACTTGATGACAATGGTAGCATTCCAATCCCTTAAGCTTAGGACACTCAGATTTATAATGCCCTTCCTTTTTACAAAAGAAACATGTAACACCTCCTATTGGGGCCTCACCTCTCCCTGACTTTCTGGCTGAACCAAAAGATCCTCCACCCCTGGTATCTCTACCAAATCTCCCCTAACCTCTACCACTATCTCCACCACCTCTCAAAAATTTATGAGGTTCCATCTTAACACTTCCACCCTCACCTCCCTTAGAGTGAGATGAGTCGAATCTACTTTTCTTAAAACTCTCTCTGCTCACCACCCCTTGGTTCATTTGCCTTTCTGCTATCGTGGCTTTGTTAACCAGAGAAGCATAATCTTCTAACTCATAAGTGGCCACCCTATTTTGAATAGGCCAAATCAGTCCATCTTGAAACTTACTACATTTATCTTCTTCCTCCTGCACATACTTAGTAGCAAATCTAGACAAAGCATTAAATTTAGCATCATACTCCCTCACAGACATGTTCCCTTGGGTTAAATTTATAAACTCCCTCAACTTCTCCCTCTTGTAAACCTTAGGGAAATACTTAACATACAAAGCTTTAATAAATTCAGCCCAAGTAATAATATCAGTACCTTCCAACCTGGGCACCAAATGGTTGCTGGCTTCCCACCAATATTTTGCCTCTCCTTTGAGCTTAAACACAGCTAGATTCGCTTTTTTGTTATCTGAAACCTTCATAACTGCAAAGATAGTTTCTAGATCTCTGACCCACATCTCAGCTTCTGTAGGTTCAACTGACCCTGAATATTCTGGCGGATTCAACTTCGAAAACTTCTCATGCATGGAATCTTTCATTTCCTTCCTTGCCTCTCTCTCATTCCTGGCCACAGTCTTTGATTCTAGATATCTAGCCTGTTGCTCTGCCATTAATGCCATATTTCTTTCCTGTTGTTCTTCCATCCTCAATATTGCCTGTGCCATTATTTTCATCTCTGTAGGCTGCTCCTGCACTCTATTCCTTTCAGCAACACTTTGTTCTACTTCAGTATTGTCCGTATGAGAAGCTACTCCCTCTTCTCTAGGTTGTCCATTCCCAGGTTCCATATGGAATTATCTGTAATACAACAAAGTTCTAACAACTAATAATAACAGTTTATAATACTAAACTATTAGTTAGTACATAAAAAAATTCATAAATATCAAATCAATTCAATACTGCCATCTAACCGTCACACACGTCCAGAATTAATAACCACGCTCTGATACCACTAATTGTCACACCCCAAACCCAATATCCATACTAATCATTTGTTATTAAAATAATTGGATCATAATCTCGAGTCCATTGGAAAATATACTTCATTTATCAATATTTTTCTGCACAATGAGCATAATGAACATAATATTATTCTTATACCATAAAATTCAATATCAGAGTCATAATTAAGCGGACATACAATACTGTGATTAACTGTGATCAACTCAATCCATACTAAATCAATATATACAATGTGTGAGTATATTAAAATCTTCAGTGTGACAACGATAAAATCCCCATTTTTAAACCCCAGCTCTCTCCAACGGTGCAACTCTCAAAGTTACCGATCATATGGTACACTAGCTGGCAGCGTACGAACCTGAAATTGTTAAAATATAAACCGTAATCATTAATCTTAGTGAGGTACTCCTTCTCTGCAACAGAATAACAATTCTATATCGAATATGTAGATATAAAATCCGAACCATCCTGCCCATTGGCAATAACAAATCATGGATCATAAGATCCAAATAATTCTGCCCATTGGCAATAACAAATCATGGATCATAAGATCCAAATAATTCTGCCCATTGGCAATAACAAATCCTAGATCATAAGATCCAAACAAATCCTGGATATTTTAATATCCAAAAAAATCCTGAATACCGAAGTATTCAAACCAATCCTGGATCATGAGACCCAAGAAAATCCTGGATATTTTAATATCCAAACAAATACTGAATACCAAAGTACTCAAACAAATCCTGCTCTTAGAGCTATATTCATATTTATATATGAAACAAATCATAAGTACATTCACCTTGATAGTTTAACTGGCTTTTTCCTTGCCTTTATCCGGTACTTGTTCAATCAACTCTTTTTCCCTTCCTATCATTCTTACAATATTAGTATCATCATAATAATATCAATAATCCAAAGAATGATTTAAACATAATTCAATCCATAAGCATCACATGATTCCATTCAAATCATTTATCACAAGTGAAGTTCCATCCAAATCCATGTTAATATATTTAACATATCCAAATCATAGACCAAATATAAATTCATTTATTCTTGGTAATTCAATCCTTGTCATATTAGTATTCCAATACAAAATATAGTACATCATTTCAAGTCTCCTAGAGCAAGATATGCCCATTTCTTTACCACATAGCAAATCTACCCTATAGGCTCTTTTATCGTTCATTCAACTTCCAGGAATTTCCATAATTTTTTTACTTCATAAATTTATATGATATTTAACCCAACATCAGTAAACATATTGAAGAATACAAGATTAAAATTTCATAATTTTTAGAGTTCATTTGCTATGTCAAGCAAAACATCAAACACATGGCGAGCATACTTTCACCCTTAGGGCAGATTTCATACCCGAACTTAAAACTCTCACCAAAGACTCATTTCTTGGTATTTTCTCATGATTTTACGATATGTCATACATATATGAGTCCAGGTTAATATCCAATTTGAATCAATCAATTCCAGTAAGTATAGATAAATATATGGAAGTTTGAATAAACAAGGCTCCTAACCAAAACAATCTCAAGGGTTTACACATTCAAGTTTACTTAAACTTGCATCTATCCATAAGTACATATCAAGACACGGAATTTCAGTAAAAAAATTATTATTTCAATCATTTAAATAAGTAATACAAAAAAATAAACAAGATTTATGGATGGAAATACCTTAGGGGCTTTTACGTAATTTTTCTATGAATTTTTTTTCAATTTCTCCTCACACTTTCTTCCTAAACTTCAAAACTCTCTTTCCATAGGTTAAAACTCTTCCATGGCTGAAATATGCTGAAGGAAGAGATTAATTAAAGGGTTTTAAGTCGGCATAAGGACACCCCCTCTTGGTCCAATCAAAATATTACATGTGGCATTACATAAAACAAAATATTATTTAAGGCTAAATGACTACTTTACCCCCTGTTCGTAAAAAGACAATATCTTCCCACTCGAATGTCCGTTCGATGAACCGTTTGTTTTGTTATAAACCTAACTCATATATCTACAAATATCTAGTTTACACCTCAAGTTCATTGTTACGTCATAAAGGTCAAAACTAGCCTCCAACAGGAACATTCCTACCGAACACTTTAAAATTTCACATTTGTAACTAATTCGATATTTCAAGATTTATGAAGGTGGGATTAACTATGCATAATTACTTAACATTATATATATACTAATAACATATTATTCATATAACATAAGCTAATCATGATTTAAACATGATTTATCATAATTATATTCAGGTTGTCACACTTAAGGCCATAGATGAGCGTGTGTGGTTAGACGTAGTTAAAGGGTAAACACTAGCAGTCACGAGAGATAATAAGTCTATTCAATAAAAATTGGAATAGTTGTGGGATGATGTCGAGCAAAAACTTGCACAATATAATTCTAAGGGTTTGAACATACTATTTTGTTCCGTGTCCCCAAAAGAATTATGTCGTATCATGACGTGTGAGACGTCTAGAGAGGTTTGGGATATACTCCAACTAACCCATGAACGAACCAACACTGTTAAGGCTTCCAAACTCCAAAACCTCACCACCTAGGTTGAGATAATTAAGATGTTAGAGAGTGAGACGTTTAATGAGTTTTACACTAGATTGTTTGATATAGTTAACTCATAATTTAAATTGGGAGATAAGATACCCAACAGCCGAGTCATAAAGAAAATCTTAAGGTCATTTCCCGATAGACTTAATCCAAAGGTGACCATTTTAAACTCTTTGGTTATGCTTGACTCTACGAGACTAGAAGAGCATTTAGGTGGCCTATTGATTCGACTGAAAATGCATCTACATTACGTGCTTATATCGGTTCAAGTGCAAACTGGTCGCATAAGTAATAAACCTGGTAAGACGGGGTCGAATCCTTTGGGAAATTGGATGTGGAACGTAATGACGATAGGAAAGATGACTATCCCTAAACTGACTCAAGAAAAAGAACAAAAAGATGATTAATTTGGATATTGAGTTCTAACAACTAAATTCGAATTAAATTTAAACTACTAACTAAGCTACGTAAGCAAAATTAAAACTACTGAAATTGATTAAATATGAATAATGAAGATAGGTTGGAATACACTCCCCCGAACCCTAGTGTAGGGTGGGGTTAAATGAATTAACCGCCAAGACTCTAATAAATTACCCCACAGATTTAATCAAATATTGATTAAAGATTATCGAGTTTTACTACAATTCAGGCCCTACACGGGTTGAAATATTATTATGCGCAATTAATATATTGCGTATACTCCGCATTTGATGAAATACACTATACAATGCTCTAGTAATGATTTAATTAATTATTTTATATGAAACCACATATATTGTGACAAGTGGCACTATAAATATTGGACACTTGGCTCCATAGAAAAGATGACACACATTAATCCCACTCGGGCACTTTTACTATATAAAAAGGGTTTCCCCCTCATTTTGATGGATGATGGTCTTGGGGGCAAAGTAAGGAGAGGAAATATAGCTCTCCTCCCCCATGCTCCTTTAGATCTTCGTCACGGGTTTGATAGTGATGAGCAAATTTCTATAGTTTTATTATACGATATATGGGCGTTTGAGAGGTGGTTCACCGAATTTGGAACCCCATGCACCGAAACTACCAAGAATGGGCGTTCGAGAGGCGGCTCGCCGGATTAGGAACCCCCCACGCACCAAAACCACCAAAACTGAGCTCCCTTCGGCATATCGTATAGACCCACGAACTACGCAGACTTTGATTCTGCAAAGACGGATACTTAGGCACAACCACGTTGCTTAAGTCTAAAACGAGCTCGACACGATGCCTCCTCAAACCTTCACTCACATCTTAAATTTGGCGACTCCGCTAGGGAGGTATTCGTGATTTCGGTTGCGTAATGCCTCGTGCGTACACATGGAGAACTCGATGGCGGTGGAATACTTTTCTTTAACAAAGATAAGTGTTATTGCTTTTTATTTCATCGTTTACTTTGTGAAGATACTCATATATCCTTTTTATGATGAATGTCACAAATCATGTTTGTTAGAATACAGATAAAATTCGTTAACATTTATCTTCAACCAGAATATTTAAAATATTCAGATGCATAAAACATACACATGATGATGTTGTTGGAAAAAATATTATTATTGATTTTCAGCATTAGTTTGGCTAAAAAATTTATTTGCCATAATTATTTGGCCAGAAGATATTGTTGATTGTGTATAGTACACACACAAAAAAGAGAGAGGATGCATGTTTTAGTAGTTTGCGTGTGTTAGTTATATTAACTTGACTGCACTCTATAAGAACTAAAAGTAAAATAAAAAATCTGATGCAAAAAAGTAATTTTGAGCCACATAATTTTCTGCCAGCTACATGCACCAATTGTATAAATGTACACAATAATTGTTCAAATACATTAAAGATCACATTCATATTTTGTCTGTACAAAATATTGAAATATGGGCCCATGCGCTTTACATTCTCAACTTTGAAATTCCCAGCTACTACGACCTGTCACACTGACAACCCAAAAAAAAAATGTGCGTGCTACTACTGGCATCCCCTTTTACTGAGCAACACAATTGTTTTTGACAAAAGACTTAGATCTGTTGAGTTGTTCCAATTCTCCAGCCTCTTAAAATCTGGCCAAATAAAAAAAAACATTTGCTCCATATAAACGGATTGTATAACCAAATCACCATATGATCGATGAATCTCGAATTTAAGTGTGAAATACCTGTTCAAGACCAGGCTGCCATGGGAATTGAAAAAAAGGGATAATTCAAATCTAGTCCTATTTATTGGGTCAAAGATGCATCAAATCGCATTAACTTTTTTTTAATTCACCAAGTCCTTTTTCATTATAGACTACATATATTTAGACAAATATACCCTCACATGTACCCATTTTAAACCCACTTACTCTCTCTCTAAAAATAAACACATAATCTAACACTATTTCTCTCTCTAACAGCCCAACTTCCACCTCCACCCCTACCCCCACCCCACCCCACCCCACCCACCCCACCGGAGACTCACCGAAAACAGCCCACCGAAAAAACTCGCCGGAGGTCGCTGGAATTCTTGCCGGAGTGTTTATCTATCCTTCTTTTTCTCTCTCTCTCTCTCTCTCTCTCTCTTCGTCTATTTCTTTATTTTTTTTGGTCCGTACCAGTGGCACCATCATTGGAGAAGAAGAGGTTTCGCCGGAAAAAATGGAGGTTTCGCCGAAAAATGGAGGTTTTACAGAAATAGATAAATTTATCTGTTTCGATTTTTCGTCAAAAAATATCGAATATGGGTGTTATTTGATAGACCTCGACGAGTAGACTCCAAATATATAAATTTATGAATTTTTGATTTGTAGATTTGAAGTTATGGACTTTTAAACATTTGTTTTTTTTTATAAAAAATGACGTTAAGTGTAAAGAGATGTGAGGGTGAGTGATTTTGAGGGTGTATTTGTCATTTTAATGTGCTGAGGGGAAAAAATAGGACCTTTGACACCATTTACCCAGTCAAAGGATCTCTTGCATCATTGACCAAGTGAATGGGACTTCAAAATAATTACCCCCAAAAAAATATATACAGACCCATCTCAAATTTGGCATGAAACCGACCACGTTCTGTAAAAGCAGAGAATTTTATTATCGATATACGTCATGTTGGTCGAAGCGTTTTCTGATGAGCCAACTGACCAAGTTTGACCTCCGATGGGCCTCAAACCATTGAACCACCTTGGGTTTAACATCAAAACAAGTACATTCGAGTCACCTCGAAACTGTCGAGCCACCATGGTTTTTGATGATACGCAAATATTACATATTTCATCCTCCGAACCTACGCATTTTAGCCCCCGCGGGTATTTTATTCCCTATATTTATGCTCGTTAACCAGACAACCTCAGATTTCTACATTAACATGTTTTGCAGGGGTTAATTGAGCTTTTATAGGTATTTGGATGCTAAGTGTGAAGTTCAGATGCTTTTCGCTCGATTTCCGTACACGATTGCACGTTCAAGAGCAATTTAATCATTTCACAGATCGGGGACCTAGCCCAACATCTACATGGAAGTTGTAGCCCTCCCCGCAAGATTCTCATGGCCGCAACAGGTGCGCGATTCCGATTCAGAACGAAGAAATTATGGGATTTCTAGCGGAAGGAAAAAAAATTAAACCAAAAGAGGAGGGGAAGAGAAGGAAAAGGAAATGCAGTGGCTGCCTTGGCTGATACCTGCTTGATCGGTCGATCGATCAAAAGGATCGATCGATCGATCCTTTAGATTTTTTCCATGATTTCAATGATCGATCGATCGACCAAAGGGGTCGATCGATCGATCCCTTGTTTTCTGCAGATATTTTGGCTTTTCTTTTCTATTCTCTTTTCTTTTCTAATTTTATTTCTTTTACTATATAAAGGATTTTTTATGTCAAAATAGATATAATTCGTTTTAGGTAGGATAAGTTAGGGTTTGTGGGGTTTGAGAGCTCAATCTTCATTTCTCTCTTGGTTTGACACACTTTTGGGTTTGTAATTGGTGCTTTCATCTTCCCTCTCCATTAATATAGTTTGTATTTCATTTATTCTTTCTTTGTAATTAGGTTTCCATGCTTTATTTATATGCTTTGATTTAATCGCTTTCTAGTGTAGATTTACCGTGTTTATTTACCGCTTTATTTATCGCGTTTTTACTATGATTTCTAGATAAATTAAATTAGGTTGTGTTTTAATGGAACTCACTCGAGTTGACACATTTCTTGGCTTTGGTGATGGCGTTTACGGGTCTATTTTGGGTGGGTTATCCAAGTTACTACGCCTAGGGGATTTGACGCGGCATATCAAGTATGTCCCGTGCTTACGACCTTGCGTGCGCAATTTTTGGGGTATTTGTTGACGCCAAAATCTTATTAGGATTTTATGCAAATTTAGGGGCGTGACAACCCTTGATTCAATTAATTGTCAAAACGAGACGCATTCGTAATAACTCGTCGACCCATGTATCCATTTTATACAAATTAACTCGGGGAGGGATATTCGACGCAACCTATAGTTTTACTTGCTTTGTTAGTCTAGTTTCAATACCCTCGCCTAGTTAAACATTTTCTTTTATGCACCTTTTCCTTTTTAGTTTGTAATTCACATTTTTTCCTTTTTATTTCAGAATATTAAACCAATTTAATTCTAGCAACTCGTCTCAGTGGATATTTTCGATACCCGACTTACTGCTATACTTGTATCGCAAGTGTTGTCGTAATTTAGGTTTTTGTATTGAGGAGGTGAACAGAAAACAACGATCAACGTTTGACGCACGCTACTTTTCACCCTCAATTAAAATGGGGTCGTTGCCAGGGACTTGTTTGTTTTAGACTTTATTTGATTTAGTATTTCATAGTATTTTCTTTCTATTTGTATTATTTTCTAATCTTTTTGCAGGACTTCCACATTTGAGCACTTAGAAACGCTCGAATTCTTTCCCCGCGCACTTACTTTGTGGAATCTGCCACTTCGAGCCACTTTTGGGTAAGCATGTCTTATTCCAATTCTTTCGATAATCATTGTTATAATTCTCAAAATTCTCGTAAACCTATGACTTTCGGTGAATACTTAGAATTCCAAAGTATAACAAATTAAAATATGACTTTGGGCGAGTATAACGAAAGTAAAAATTTAGGTTATTGGAATTTTGATGATGATTACAATGATTTTGGGCCTTTACCTCCTTATAATAGGAATTTTTAAATGAATTGCAATAGTTTTCAAAATTCCAATAATAATGAGTTTTCGTTTAAGTCCGATGAAAATTTTCAAAGTTCCCATTTTCATGCATCCGCACCTCGACCTATGACATTTGGTGAGGGCTTGCATATGTATGAGAATGAGAAAATTGAAAATTGTTATCGGGAAGAAAATCGTTTGTGGGAACATGACTTGGATTTATTATTTGAGTCCGACGACGATTTTGCTTCTGAGACTTTCGAAGTCGAGGAGTGTTTGGAACCAAATGAGGTACTTTTACCTACTTTGGAAGAAACCATTCTTGACTTTTCCCATTGCATAATAGATATTGAAAGTGAGGATGAAAATGATGTAATATCTATTTGCAATGAAATGATTTCTTCTTTGGCCCCCAAAGAAGAACATTTCATTGAAAATTATATTATTTCCTTCGAAACTCAATCTTCACGCGATGATGATTCATCTCATGAGTTTGAATTTATTTCATCCCTATTTCATTCTCTATTATCACACCGTCACAAGTACTTGATGATTCGGTTTCAAACTTTAATATTTTAAACCTTTTCGCCGATGAGGAGTACTTGCTCGAGTCGCCTTCCATGATCGCATCTTTGCCTTGGTGGGCGCCGCCTCCCATTCCAAGTTCAAAATCATTGGGAGGATATTCGGCTTTTCTCGGTCCCCACATGTTTTTGTCACCCGTTCAATCCAAACCCCCCATCGTCCCTCCAAAACTTTTAATTGTCGATGGTTTCTTTCACCCGCCTTACACATGCCTTCCGTTGTTCAAACAGAATTCATATTTTTTAGAAGGCATGCTTGTATGTGAGGGTATACCGGTTAAACTCCAAATTCAAATCATTTTCACGGTGGACCTTCAACTATTTAGACTTCTAGTGTAAAATTTGTGTGAAGCCTAAATAGTAGGTTGTATATAGTTAGCTTTTTATTCTTTCTTTCCTTTTTAATTTAGTCTAGTGTAATTAGTTAACTTTTTGTTACTTGTTTTTGCTATGCTCGGAACTAACTTGTATTGTAGATTCTTTGGACTTATTCTTATGGGGATCGCTCCATTTTTGGGTAATATCTCTCTTTTCCTCTCTTTAACTTGGTTCTTAATTCACATTGAAGACAATGTCAAGTTTTAAGTTAGAGGGTGTGGGATATTCTATCCATTTCTTTGTTTAGTCCATGTTTTTACTCATATGTTAGTTACTTAGTATGTTTTTCTTTGAAAAATTGAACATTTCAAAAAGGTTTTCTTTCTTTTTTCTCCTTTTTGGGGCATTTTTGCCTTTGTATCCGATAATAAATTTCAATAATTGCCCGATCCAATAGACAACCCAATGATGCATGTTCTCGATTTTAGAAGTTATTAGACTTAGTCTCACTTATTGATATTGTGAATAACTTCATGAATTAATCTTTAATCCCATGAGCACATGCACTTTTATCGTTTTATTGATTTGGTTTAAGATTTTTATAACTCGATAATATTTTGTTGCATTGTATATACTTACACCAAGTAAGCTTTGTACCTTTCGTCGTTTGTGAGTGTATACGCTATTCTTTTCTCTTAGAAAACGTTGAATTCGTTCGTAATCTCACTATTCTTTCGTTGATCGTTCATTAATTGAGTTCATACTTGAAACGTGTTACTTGATCATGATTTTCATATATTGTTTTGACTCGAGAATTGCGTAAACTTTTGGAAATGATCATAGGAATTCTTTGCTATATCACCCATATTAGCCTTGACCTCACCCTTATATGTTTAACCTCGTTAACCCCTTTGAGCCTAAGTATAGCCTTTCGTTTCATAACCCCATTCCCATAACCAACCTTAAATTGGAGTTTTAGCCCATACATACACTTTCCATACTTTTGTTTGGAATGTTACTTGGGATTGAATGTTGTTGCTGTGATGTCGGTTGCAATTTTGGCATATGAGAGTTTGAAAAGTAAAGAAAAGAAAAAGTGAAAAAAGTGATGAAAAAGAGAAAGAAAAAACCAAAAGAAAACAAAAGAAAACATGAGAAAAAGAAGAAAAGAAAAGAAAGAGAAAGTTGTAAATGTTGTGTATATAGTTCAATAAGCTTTGATTACTCTCCATGATGATATATCTAATGCCATTTTGGAACTTGTTTTACAATTTTGATATTTCCCGCCTTTCCCCATTATCCCGAGTTTTCAATCCGAACACTTTGAATCCGTACATAAATTCCTTTATTTCGTACCCTAGCCATACCCATATTACAACCCTATTAAAGTCCTATGTGATCTTAGGTTGATGTAATTTAAAAGTCATAATAGTTTTGATAATCTATGAAAATACATTTCGCCTCCTTTAATGAGAGGTATCCTTTCATTGAGATTACAGTTTTTCATTTTATACATAGCGTTCTTCATTGTGACATGTGTGCGGCCTAGTTTCCATTTACATTTACTCTTTATGCCCACATGTTCCGTGTGTTACCACCCTGTTTCAAGTGAATTCATTTGACGAGTGTAATGCCCATGAGGATTGAATGTATGCTTGCGTTAATTTAGTATTCGTTTTATTTAAGTTTTTCGCCAAATCACACTTTGCATGTGCTCGCTCCCCTCCCACATTTTAAGGTTTCAATTCTATGAGGTGCATTCTATAATGTTAATGATTTGGACTTTTGTTTGAATTCATTCAATGTGCTAATAATGTGTATGCAATCCTTTTCGCTATTGTTGGGCTTGTCGCATGTTGGTTTGGGCATATTTTGAGGAAACCATGTGATGTTTATGGGTACCATTGCTGAAAACCCTCACGAGACGACACTCGTCCACTAGGGTGTCCTAGGGGTTTAACGTCTTATTGCATACGATAAATACAATAGAATCACCGGAGAAAGTGGCCTTTTGCTTCTATACCATATTTTTTTACTTTTCCTGCTTTTGGTTTGCTTGTAGTTCTTGTTGCATCCTATTTCATTACTAGGGACTAGCAATGTGTAAGTTAGGGGGTGTGATGATACGCAAATATTGCGTATTTCATCCTCCGAACCTACGCATTTTATCTCCCTCGGGTATCTTATTCCCTATATTTATGCTCGTTAACCAGACAACCTCGGATTTCTACGTTAACATGTTTTGCAGGGGTTAATTGAGCTTTTATAGGTATTTGTATGCTAAGTGTGAAGTTCGGACGCATTCCGCTCGATTTCCGTACATGATCGCACGTTCAAGGGAAATTTAGTCATTTCATAGATTGGTCACCTGGCCCAACATCTACACGTAAGTTGAAGCCCTCCTTGCAAGCTTCGTGTGGCCACAAACCGTTCGTAATTCCAATTCAGAATGAATAAGTTACGGGATTTCTAGCGGAAGGAAAAATAATGAAACCAAAAGAGGAGGAGAAGAGGAGGAAAAGGAAATGCAGTAGCTGCTTGGCTGAGACCTGCTTGATCGATCGATCGATTAAAAGGATCGATCGATCTATCCTTCAGATTTTTGCCACAATTTCAATGATCGATCGATCGACCAAAGGGGTCGATCGATCGATCCCCTGTTTTCTGCAGATATTTTGGCTTTTCTTTTCTTTTCTCTTTTCTTTTCTAATTTAATTCCTTTTACTATATAAAGAATTTTTGATGTAAAAATAGATATAATTCGTTTTATGTAGGATAGTTTAGGGTTTGAGGGGTTTGAGAGCTCAATCTTCATTTCTCTCTTGGTTTGACACCTTTTTGGGTATGTAATTGGTGCTTTCATCTTCCCTCTCCATTAATATAGTTTGTATTTCATTTATTCTTGCTTTCTAATTAGGTTTCCATGATTTATTTACATTATTTGATTTAATCTCTTTCCAGTGTACATTTACCGCGTTTATTTACCGCTTTATTTATCGCGTTTTTACTTTGCTTTCTAGCTAAATTAAATTAGGTTGCGTTTGAATGGAACTCACTCAAGTTGACGCGTTGCTTGGCTTTAGTGATGGCATTTACAGGTCTATTTAGGGTGAGTTGTCCTAGTTATGGCGTCTAGGAGATTTGACGTGGGATATCATGTATGTCCCGTACTTACGATCTTGCGTGCGTAATTTTCGGGGTATTGGTTGATATAAAAATCTTATTAGGCTTTTATGCGGATTCAAGGGCATGAAAACCCTTGATTCAATTAACTGTCAAAATGAGACACATTCGTAATAACTCGTCGACCCATGTATCCATTTTATAAAAATTAACTCCGGTGAGGGATATTCGACACAACCTATAGTTTTACTCTCTTTGTTAGTCTAGTTTCAATACCCTCGCCTAGTTAAGCATTTCCTTTTTATAAAACTTTGCCTTTTTAGTTTGTAATTCACCTTTTTTCCTTTTTATTTCGGAATATTAAATTAATTGAATTCTAGCAACTCGTCTCAGTGGATATTTTCGATACCAGACTTACCGTTACACTTGTATCGCAAGTGTATTCGTAATTTAGGTTTTTGTATTGAGGAGGTGAATAGAAAACAACGATCAACGTTTGAGATGTACCAATCAACACCTTCCAAGTGTAAGCCACCTTTGGTCACCTTAAGATATGACAAGCGTACCAAACCGATCCATCATATTATGATGTACCAATCAGCAGCAGACATATACTCTATCTCCGATGAGATAAGGTGTCAAGATTTTTCCATCTCTTTGACTGGGGCCGCACATGTTTGGTATACCTCTCTTCCGATGAACTCCATTGAAAGGTTTATGAAGTTAGCAGACCGGTTCATCCATAACTTTTGCTTCGAAGTAAGGCTACAGAAGAAGACCACTCACCCGCTCTATGTTAAGAAGGTGAAGAACGAGAGCCTTAGAGACTACATAGCCAGGTTTAACAAAGAAAAGTTTAAGGTCGAAGACTACGAAGAAAGTATAGCCATGGCGGCCCTCATTGGAGGACTTCAAAAGGGGAAGTTATTATGGAAGCATGCCAAAGACCCACCGAGGTCAATGGCCGAGCTGCAAGCGATGGCGGGAAAAGTGATGAATGGCGAAAAGGCAATGGCCGCTAAATATGAGGATGAAAAAGGAAGTACTAGTGGGGGTAAATACTATAAAAAGAATAAGGATAGGAAGAAAAGACGAGTAGACGATAAGTTTGAAGATTAACCCCTCTAACAGTCAGCTGAGAACATATTCTGAATGAGATAAAGAGAGACCTATCTTTAAAATGGATTGAGAAGTTGAGAGCTCCTTCGCACAAGAGGAAGAAAAACTTATGGTGTGAATTCCATGAAAACCATGGCCATTTGACTGATAAGTGTTTTTCTCTAAATGATGAAATCGAAAATATGTTAAGAGAGGGGAAATTGAGAAAGTATGTGGACAAGGGTGCCTTCAAGAGTGGTCAAGGGGCCGACTCTAGGAGGAAAAAAAGTGATAAATGCATAGAAGATGATCTATACACGCATGATGACCCTAAAGGATGATGATGATCCTAACCTTCCACCGAATGATGACCATGGGCCGGTGAAGAGGCTTAATATGATTTCATTCGGTGTTGGAATGATTTCAGGAGGCCTAGCTGGGGGAAAATCAGAAGTAGTCGATAGGAAGGCCCATGTAGCCGAAGAGAAGGCAGTGATGAAAATTAAAGTTGTGCACTCAACCTCTATCGAAGCCAAGCCTGAAAAGAGGAAGAAAGTTAACATGGATACTCTGATAGTGGGTTTCTCAATGATGGATTTCAATGGTCTCCTGGCCCCACATGACGACCCTCTCATCATTACCACCAAGGTGCATGGATGTGAGGTACCGGGTATCTTGGTAGATGGGGGAAGTTCTGCAGACGTGATGTTTTGGCCATGTTTCAAAGCCTTAGGACTTAGACGCACTAGGATCGTCCCATACCATCATCCCTTGATCGATTTCAGTGGAGAAAAAATTCATCCCCTAGGTATGTATGAGGCCGATGTAAGATTGGGAGATGAGTGGCCGAAATGGCTTAATAGGAAGATCAACTTTTTCGTGATGGATGAAAACATCTTCTCAACCTATAACCTCATACTGGGGTGAGTAGCCTTCAAGGAATTTGTGGTTGTGCCTTCGATAGTTCACCAGATAACAAAAATCCTGGCTCCTTATGGGGTAGGGGAAGTTCAGGCTGACCAAATGACGGCACGAGAATGCTGCTTCAACTCAGTGGAGAAAAGAGAGGCACACAAGAAAGCAACTACTCCTTACAATATTTATACCCTTGACCCCAGGGATGAGATAAAGTTAAAAAATAGAGAAGCCACAGAATAGGTAGAATCCAACATCCTCAATGAGGATGAGCCAAAAAAATCATCTCGGTCGATAAATCTCTAAAGCCAGATATAAAAGAACTCATCAAGCTGTTGAGGAGAAGACATAACGTCTTTGCATGGAGTCATGCAGACATGCCGAGAATCGACCCTGAAATCATGTATCATAAGCTCAACGTGATAGATGATGTCAATCCGATAAAGAAGAAAAGGAGAATTTATTCTCGAGAAAAATATGAAGTCATAAGGGATGAAATCAAGAAGGTTGGAGAGGCTAAATTTATTAGGGAGTTCATCTATCCCGAATGGCTATCTAATGCGGTCATAGTCCCCAACGCAAATGAGATATGGAGGATGTGTGTGGACTTCATTGACCTCAACAAGTACTGCCCCAAAGACTGTTTCCTTCTTCCCCGCATCGATCAGATGGTGGACGCTACTGCAGGCTATGAGCTAATAAGCTTCATGGATGCATACTCAGGCTACAATCAGATCTTCATGAGGCCTGAGGACCCAGAAAAAATAGCTTTTATTACTGACAAAGGGACTTACTGTTATAGGGTCATGCCCTTTGGTTTGAAAAATGTAGGGGCAACCTATTAACTCCTTATGAATAAAATGTTTGAAAACCAAATTGGGAAGTCTATGGAGCTTTATGTAGGCCACATGCTGACCAAGAGTATGAAAGATAAGGATCATGTAGTCGATCTTGAGAGGACCTTTGACACGATGGACAAATACTGGATGAAGCTTAACCCAGCCAAGTGCATTTTTGGGGTCGGAGCTGAAAAGTTCTTAGGGTTCATTGTCAATCAAAGGGGTATTGAGGCCAATCCTGAGAAGATAAAGGCTTTTCTAGAAATGAAGACCCCCAAGACTATTAAATATGTTCAGAGACTCACAGGGTGAGTAGATGCTTTGAATAGATTTATATCCAGAGCCATAGACAAATGTCTACCATTTTTCAAAGTTCTTAGAGAGGCCTTCGAATGGAAAGAAGAATATATCAGGGCTTTGAAAGAATTAAAGTCCTACCTAGGGTCTCCATTACTTTTATCCCATCTTCATGTAGAAGCCGGTGTATTTCAATAGTAAAGAACTTCAAGGAGCAGAGAAAAGATAACCTAGGATGGAGAAGTTAGACTACGCATTGATTCACGACTCAAGGAAAATGAAGCCATACTTCCAGGCCCATACAATGGTCATCCTAACTGACTCTCCTCTCAGGGAGGTCATTCACAAGCCAGAAAAATTGGGGAGGCTAATGGCCTGGGAAATTGAATTGGGATAATTTGATATTGTATACCAACCCAGGATGGCTATCAAGGGATAAGCCTTAGTAGATTTTGTGGCTGAATTCACCTGGGAAGAGGCTGAGACTGGAGATGGAGATCTTGAGAAGATAGATAGCCAACAAGAAAGGATCGTTGACCCTCTCATAAATAAGGCCGATACCAACAAAGTTAGAGAAAAGTTTATTAAAAACGAAGAAGGAATATACCTATTTAGATAGGGGTCCCTATCTGATGGTAATTTCTCAAAAGAAGGTGTTGTGTGGAGCCTTTTCGTGTATCGATCCTCCTGTTAAAATGGGAGCAGGGCTAGATTAATAGTGTCAGTGCCGAACAACTCGGACATTGAGTATGCCCTAAGATTCAACTTCAAAGCCTCCAACAACGAATCAAAATATGAGGCCTTGATAGCAGGCCTCTCTTTGGCCAGGGGTCTTAGTATTGGCCAACTCTTGGTGCATAGCGATTCGACGTTAGTAGTAAATCAAATACTAGGAGCATATGAGGCCAAAGATGAAAGGATGGCCGAGTATCTAGAGAAGGTGAAATAAATGAGAAAAAGATTTAAGGAAGTAAAGTTGAAGAGGGTCCCTCAGCTA
This sequence comes from Sambucus nigra, assembly GCA_949130495.1. Taxonomy (NCBI): domain Eukaryota; kingdom Viridiplantae; phylum Streptophyta; class Magnoliopsida; order Dipsacales; family Adoxaceae; genus Sambucus; species Sambucus nigra. Next base: position 257,410,752 of record OX422223.1, on the reverse strand, counting down.
GACAATAGCCGAGCCGAGGTACTTGCAAGACTAGCCTCAGTAACCAGAACAGATATTAGAAGAACAGTGTCGGTAGAAATTCTTCTCTGGCCAGCGACTGAAGATGAAGACAGAACACTTAACTTCTACCTAAATGTGAACATGGAAGCCTCATGAATGGATCCTCTGTACAGATATATTAAAGAGGGGTAGATGCCAAAAGCGAAATTCGAGAGGCAGAAGTTGAGATACAGGGCTATAATATTTACTGTCATTTAGGATACCCTGTACAAGAAAGGGTTCTTACTCCCATTGCTCAGGTGTGTTCACCCATCTAAGGTTCCATACATCTTACAAGATGTTCATGAGGGGTCTTGTTTTAGTCACATCGGGGAAGATCGTTAGACAAGAGGATAGTCACCCAAGGATACTGGTGGTCGACCTTGGCCAAGGATGCTACGGTATATGTGAAGAAGTGTGTCAAATGCCAAAGGTTCACCACCATCCCCCATTAGCCTCATTAACCTCTAACTTCCATCACCTCACCGTGGCCATTTGTAGTATGGGGAATCGATTTGGTAGGACCCCTACCTAGGGCAGTAAATAACTATCGATATTTGATTGCAGTGATCAATTACTTTTTAAAATAGGTGGAAGCCTAGCCAATGATCACGATCACCGAGAAGAAGACCTTCCAGTTTATCTGGAAGAACATCATATGCAGGTATGGTCTCCCCAACACCCTCATCTCAGATAATGGGACTTAGTTTAAGAATATTTCCCTAGAGAAATACTACAAAAGAGTTGGGATCAAACATTTCTTCTCTACCCTAGGTCGACCCTAGGCTACTGGGAAAACTGAGGTTATAAACTGAACAATCCTGGATGGGATTAAGAAAAAACTTGAAGAAGCAAAGGGAAGATGGGTCGAAGAAGTATATGTTGTACTATGCGCCTATATGATGATGACAAAAACTCCTACTGGGGAAACCCCTTTCATGTTGGCATATGGCTCAGAAGCCGTCATTCCTACTAAAATTGGGCTTCCCACTCACAGAATTCAAATGTGTGACCCTCAGAGAAATATGGAACAAAGGATACTTGATCTAGACTTGATTGAGGAAAGAAGAGAAGACATTGAGATAAGACAAGAAGCCTACCAGTAGAGGATAACCAAATTTTACAACGAGAGAGTAAAGTAAAGGCCGATCATCGTGGGAGACCTAGTCCTAAAAGAGACATGGAAAAAACCTAACAATCTCCACCCAAACTGGTATGGCCCATGCAGGGTCACCGATGAAGTTGTCCAAGGAACCTATATGCTAGAGAACCTTGAGGGGGAGCCCTTTTCAAACCCCTGGAACGCAAATCAATTGAAGAAATATTACCAATAATGTTGTAGTTAATGTCCTACTTATTCACTATTGTAATGAATGTGTTATTTAATAAAACACTTGGAATGTTAATGAGAATATTTTATTGGCCCCTTATCTTGTGTTTATCAATTTAGATATCTGTCAGGGTAATTCATGCTAAGCTACAAAACATCATTTGTGGTGAAGGAGGCTTAAATGCTCTTCGGTGATACGACAACATGGATTGGGACAACCTCATCCATATACTGTCAATAACATCGAGGGGGCATTTAATTGTGAAAACATCATAAAATTGGTGGATTATCTCCCTCGACTAGTATAAAAGTGAATGGCAGGGACGACCCTCCACTCACTCCCAAGAAAGACGAGGGAGGACTTCATATTTGAAAACATCATTAAATTGGTGGATTATCTCCCTCAGCTAGGATGAGAGTGAATGGCAGGGACGACTCTCCACTCACTCCCAAGAAAGATGAGGGAGGACTTGATATTTGAAAACATCATTAACTTGGTGGATTATCTCCCTCGGCTAGGGTGAGAGTGAATGGTAGGGACGACCCTCCACTCACTCCTAAGAAAGACGAGGGAGGATTTAATATTTGAAAACATCATTAACTTGGTGGATTATCTCCCTCGGCTAGGATGAGAGTGAATGGCAGGGACGACCCTCCATTCACTCCCAAGAAAGATGAGGGAGGACTTGATATTTGAAAACATCATTAACTTGGTGGATTATCTCCCTCGGCTAGGATGAGAGTGAATGGAAGGGACGACCCTCCACTCATTCCTAAGAAAGATGAGGGAGGACTTTATATTTCAAAAATCATTAACTTGGTGGATTATCTCCCTCAGCTGGGATGAGAGTGAATGGTAGAGACAACCCTCCACTCACTCCCAAGAAAGACAAGGAAGGACTTGATATTTGAAAACATTATTAACTTGGTGGATTATCTCCCTCAGCTAGTGTGAGAGTGAATGGCAGGGACGACCCTCCACTCACTCCCACGAAAGACAAGGGAGGACTTTATATTTTAAAACACCATTAATTTTGTGGATAATAACCCTCGGCTATGATGAGGGTGAATGGTAGGGACGAACCTCCATTCACTCTCAAGAAAGACGAGGGAGGACTTGATATTTGAAAACACTGTTAATTTGTTGGATAAGCACCCTCGGCTATGATGATGGTGAATGGTAGGGACGACCCTCCATTCGCTCTAAAAAAATACGAGGGGGAATTGTATTTGAAAACACCATTAATTTGGTGGATAACCACCCTCGGTTATGATGAGGGTGAATGGTAGGGAAGACCCTCCATTCACTCTAAAGAAAGATGAGGGAGGACTTGGAAGATGGTTAGCACAAATATAACACAATGGAAATGGAAAGGAAGAGCATTTTTCATTAAAAATAGAGATAATACAAAATGTTGAAAAGATGGCAAAAAATAAGGTTACATCAAGAGGGTATAGGTCATAGACGACCACCCTAAAGAGCTACCTCAGAGGGTAAGGCAGGGTCAACAACATTGTCCGGAGGCCGATCCTCAGATGTCTTAATCCCCTCAATAGCCGTCTGAGACTCCACGTGGGAGAGAGCCTCGACCATCAAAGGGTCTTGTAAGTCTGAATCTTCCAGAGATGGGCGAATCACCGACATTGCGTCAGAAAATTTCAAGACGACCCACCAACAAGCCATCTTGATCCCTCTCTCTAAATACTCAAGGCCAAAACCTTATAATTTGTTGGAAATATTATAGGCCTCCACATCATCAGCTCCAATCCTCTAAACAAATACCTTGAGGCCTGACTTAAATTGCATTGCTTGACTGGTCAAAGCCTTGTATTTGGTCTTAATAAGACTATCCTTATGCTCCAGTTGTGCATCATGCTCCTTTACGAGCTCCCCAATAACCCTAGAGTGGTCAACCTTCACATCCTCCATCTCTTTCTTGACATTTTCCAGTTGAGTCTTCAAGTCAGCCTCATTTTGAATGGCCCTCTCAGCCTCTTGAAATTTTTGATAGTTATCGGCCATCCATTTCATTGCTGAGGTAAAGGCATAGACAGACTAAAAAGGGCGAGATCAAAGTTAGATGAGGTTACAGTTGATATTTCTTGAATTGTAAACAAAAGGGATGTGATAAAAGTACCTGGTCCAGACTGTGAAGACCAAAGTGGTAGACTTTAGGCGGGGGCATCTTAGCTAAAAAGTTGTAACCAGATGAGGATGGGCAAGAGAACACGACCACCTTAGCATCCTTCCTATGGGCAATCTGAGAGGAGGGGTCAACCTTTAGCACGGTTAGGTTGGCTGACCATATCTATAGAGGAGGAGGAACTCATCCCCTCAGTGCGTGTATCTGTCGCATCCATCCTCATCCTCGTGGTGTTATCACACTGACCCTCAGCAGGAGTGTATCTCTATCTCCTCTTTCGTGAGTCCACAGGGTTTGTACCCACAGTCATCGACTCCACTTTAGTTCCTTTCTTCTGTTGGTGCTTGTAACAACCCGCATAATTTTGGGCTATTTTAATTAATTTCTAGAAAATGGAGGAAAATAAAGTTTTTGATAAAATTATTTTTATTGCTCAAATATGTTGGTTATTATTTTTAAAGGCGAGAATTTCAAACGGTTTCAAAATCGGAGTTATAACGGATTTTAAAATGATTTTTAAATGTTTTTAACTCTTGGAGTTGTTTTGACTTCCAACTCTTCATTTATTTGCCTTATTTAAAGGAGTCTTTTGGATTCCAACTCTTCATTTCTTTGCATTATAAAAGGAAGTCATGGGCAACCCTTTTAAACTACTTCTGGCACAAATTTTGGCAGCAAATATATTTTATATTCCTCTTCTTTTTATATACACATTGGCCCTTGAGATTTGTGAGTTCCAACCTTAGATTAGAGGTGTTCTTGGGGCTATTTTGTTGGAGGTTCTTGGAGGAGCTTTTGTAGATCTTTTGTGTTGATCTTGAGGATGTGATCATTGGTTTCTCATCATGGTTTGAGGTATGGGGTTTTACACAATATGCTCCTTAAATCTCGCGAGTGTCATTCTCTTTTAATTCTTGTTAATTGAACTGATATTTGAATTGATAAATTCATTGAAATCTAGAAAATAATTGTTGAAATTATTTTGATTCATGTGGTATCATTATATTGTTGATGAGCACGTTGTCATGAGATTTTAATATGGCACGGATGTTGGGCACCCGCCAAAATTCCTGTTTCCCGGGCTATGGCTTGATAAAGCATATACGGATGTGGTGAGGCTTGGTGACCCGGTTAAAGTATTATTGAGAAATTATATTGATAAATGCTTTGAGATTTGAATTTTGATTTGAATATTCGTACTCGTGTTGTTACGTTTTATTCACCGCTAACATATATTTGTTGAGCATCTTTCCTATCGTATTGTGTACTTCCCCATATTTTCTTTTAGTGGCAGGTTAGCGCGGATTTTGGGGCGCTATGGAGATTGATTTTAGCGAGGATTGTTTGGGAAAGATTTTCATTATTTTGATGTATAGAGCTTTGGAGATTTGTATTTTTATTCGAGTTAGATAGTTGTATTTTAATTCGAGAGACTTGTTGTAATTGAAGAGATTGAGATTAGTGGATTTATATTATTGTGGGTTTATTTAGATGCTCTATACCTTGCCACTTGTGGATTTGGATTTATTTTATCGCATTAGCGCTCCGTTCGCTCTCCCCGGGTGGGCGGGGTGCTACAAATGGTATCAGAGCTTAGGTATACGTCAACCCTCGGGGCTTGGTTTTGGGTTCATTGCGTGGTTAGCAATTTTTAGAGATAGAAAATTTTAGGTGATATTCGTGATAAGTTTCGAGATTAGAGGTGAGGAATTATTTTTGGAGACAAGATTATTTTTGGAGATTGTTAGCCTGATTTTTGAGAGTTAGGCATTCGGTGAATTTCGAGGGAGAAATTCCATTGTTAGTGGGGAAGTGTAACAACCCGCGTAATTTTGTGCTATTTTAATTAATTTCTAGAAAATGGAGGAAAATAAAGTTTTTGATAAAATTATGTTTATTGCTCAAATATGTTGGTTATTATTTTTAAAGGCGAGAATTTCAAACGGTTTCGAAATCGGAGTTATAACGGATTTTAAAATGATTTTAAAATGTTTTTAAGTCATGGAATTGTTTTGACTTCCAACTCTTCATTTATTTGCCTTATTTAAAGGAGTCTTTTGGATTCCATCTCTTCATTTCTTTGCATTATAAAAGGAAGTCATGGGCAACCCTTTTAAACTACTTCTGGCACAAATTTTGGCAGCAAATATATTTTATATTACTCTTCTTTTTATATACACATTGGCCCTTGAGATTTGTGAGTTCCAACCTTAGATTAGAGGTCTTCTTGGGGCTATTTTGTTGGAGGTTCTTGGAGGAGCTTTTGTAGATCTTTTGTGTTGATCTTGAGGATGTGATCATTGGTTTCTCATCATTGTTTGAGGTATGGGGTTTTACACAATATGCTCCTTAAATCTCGCGAGTGTCATTCTCTTTTAATTCTTGTTAATTGAACTCATATTTGAATTGATAAATTCATTGAAATCTGGAAAATAATTGTTGAAATTATTTTGATTCATGTGGTATCATTATATTGTTGATGAGCACGTTGTCATGAGATTTTAATATGGCACGGATGTTGGGCACCCGCCAAAATTCCTGTTTCCCGGGCTATGGCTTGATAAAGCATATACGGATGTGGTGAGGCCTGGTGACCCGGTTAAAGTGTTGTTGAGAAATTATATTGATAAATGCTTTGAGATTTGCATTTTGATTTGAATATTCGTACTTGTGTTGTTACATTTTATTCACCGCTAACATATATTTGTTGAGCATCTTTCCTGTCGTATTGTGTACTTCCCCATATTTTCTTTTAGTGGAAGGTTAGCGCGGATTTTGGGGCGTTATGGAGATTGATTTTAGCGAGGATTGTTTGGGAAAGATTTGCATTATTTTGATGTATAGAGCTTTGGAGATTTGTATTTTTATTCGAGTTAGATAGTTGTATTTTAATTGGAGAGACTTGTTGTAATTGAAGAGATTGAGATTAGTGGATTTATATTATTGTGGGTTTATTTAGATGCTCTATACCTTGTCACTTGTGGATTTGGATTTATTTTATCGCATTAGCGCTCCGTTCGCTCTCCCCGGGTGGGCGGGGTGCTACAGTGCTGAGGCTGTTTGCCTTTCTTCTTAAGACCATCAAGTAGACTTGGAGCCGATATTTCCGAAAGTGAACCAGGTATTCCTAGAGGACGATCTGCAAAGGTAAGATGACATGTAAGATATAAGTAACAATAACGAGGGAACACTTTTAAAAAATTGAAACAAAAAGCAACTCACATAATTCTGTCAAAGGGACGACCCTCAGACCAGCTTCTTTGAGGAAATGAGGAGTCATTAGATCTTCAAATTTGGGAATCGCACCCTCTTTCCCCTGCTCCCTCAAATATCTTTCGTCTGAGCTATGTCCAGGGTCTGACCTTGCTTTCATGGAGGGGTTAGACCATGCTATTGGGACCCTCAGGCTGTCTTCTGGGGGATCAACCCTGGTGGGGAATTCCTAATCCCTAGAAATAAAGAAGAACCTCTTCTTCGAGTCATGGTTGGAAGTTTGTTCAACATGGGGAAGTTTCTTGTCTGATCTCCTAGCCCCTAGAGGGAAGTATCTAGGTTGCTTGGACGATGAGGTTATGTTGTAACAAGCGAAGAATAGATCAACCGATGGCTCGTCAGTGAATGTGTTCTTCCAAAGGAAGTTGAGTAAGAGCAACCCTAAGAGCAGAGAGTATGTCAACTATGGCAGGATAAAGAGGGAACCTGGCATCGACCCTAAACATCTGCTCGTACATGGAGACTTCTCCCATTATCCATTAGAATACCTTCTCATCTTCATCTGGGATCCTCATAATTATGTTGGGCTTTACACCAAAGGAATGTCTCCATAATAAGAGATCACGATCCTTGACAGAGGAGACATAAGCCGAGGCTATTGAAGTGTCGACCTCTTCCTCAACATTTGAACTCTGATTTTCGTCCTCGGACCCACTACCCTCGTCCCCACTCCATCGACGTCATCGTGCTCAAAGTGTGGAGGGACAACTGGAAAAGTGACTTGGAATCCAAGGGGGGACATAGTAGTAACATGGACAGCTACAGGGTTAACTGTTCCCTCGGCCTGCTCGCGGGGGTTAAGGCTTGAGGGGTCGTCTCTCCCAGAGGTCCCAGCACCAAAATAAGAAGACTCTCTAGCTCATCTATCCATGACTTCTTCTTGACTTTGACTCTCAGAGGGATGATAGGATGACCCGAAGGGCTCAGATGGTGATGGTAGAACTGTAGCAAATCGAATTAGGAAAATAGGTCATACCCAGATAGGGTCAGCCCCATGTCTAGACTCGTTCTCTTCTTCTATTCTACTAATCTCTATAAAACACCTCTCTCTCAAAGTTGGAAACACCTCGGCTAAATTGTAAAGCCTTTTGATCATTAAGAGGAAGACCCTATGTGGCCATCCCCTATCCTCGCCGCGTGGGCGGGTGGCGTGGAGGAAAGGATCCTTCGGGTCCCGCGCGACCCTCTCGGGAAGCGCTTCGACCGGCGTCATTTGTGATGTAAAAATGTAGAGAGATTCAGAGTCTTCAGTCTATTTTACTCAAAATAGACAAAAGAAAAAGTGGAAGCCACCCCGAAGGATGGCATCCAAAGACATACTGGTGCGTGCGAAACTAAGATGATTCGAGAAGGGTTCGGAGGCTTAGTTATGAAATGGGAAGGTGTTAGGCACCCATTTCGCCCTTTCGGTCTCTCATGAATATTTGCTATTTTCCTTTTGTTTCCCCCTGTGATATGTGTGCATGTTTATATATATAATGGAGGTAGGAATCCTCGACTTGTATCATGGAAAAGATAAAGCGAGTCATCCGTAGGAAGATATAAGGGTAATATAAAAGAATAAGATTTACGCGATTACCCCTGCGTTGGTCGTTATAATGGAATGATAACGCATGTGGGGTAATACGTCACTAAGGGAAAATATATAGAATATAAGAAGATTAGATTTAGAGAAGATAGAAAATGAGAGAAAAAGTGGGAAAAAGGGACTCGAGTCTCGGGTTTTACCCCGAGACGCCTACGTAGACTATAAAGGCATCAAAGTCCACGTAGTTCGCATACAAAATGAGGGGTGGGGTTTATCCCATAAATCCAAATGGGAAATCTCTTATTTGTGAGTGTGTGTGTGTGTGTAGAAAAAAGTGTTTTCGATTGTGAGAAAAGTCTGGAAAAAGTGTGAGAATCCCTACTTGGAATTTATGAGCAAACCCTCTTTTTCTTATTTTTTTGGGTTTTATTTATATGAAAATAGGAGATGTGCAATAATAATAAAATAAAATAAAGTATATTAGGATGTGTGAGATGAGATGATAAAAGCGCTAAGTAAGAAAACAAGTTATTGGGAGTTTAAGAGAATTTAAGAGATGGTAGAGAAAGTTGGACCTTCTTGAAGATCTTGAGCTTGATCTTGAATGTTAGAGAGCAGCTCTTGCACTTGGATGATGATGGAGAGTGGATAATTCACCAAGTTTGATGAAAAGGATGATGAAAAGTGGAAGTAAAAAGGAGATTTGGATGTTGAAATCACGCTGCCTTCGAGAGAGGTTTTTGGGATTTGTTCAGAGAGATTTTTATCATATCTGGGCTCCCCTTGCAAATGAGGTGAAGGACTCATTTTATAGGCCTAGGTGAGTGCCGATTGGCATAGACCTGTTCCTGCCTATCGGCAGGTGCCGATAGGCAGGGTCTGGAACCTGCCGTTTGGCAGTGCGCTTCAGGCATTTTTAGAAAATCGGCCGCCGAGGGCATGTCATTAGTCAGAATTGCGCTCGGGGCATACCATTATAAAGGTAATTCAGAGATCTTCGAACGTCCTTTGGACTGCTCTTGGGTTCGGGAGTTAACTTTGGGTCAAATATGGCTCAGAAGCATTTGTCGATCCATTGGACGGGGAATCGTTCGGATGCAAACGGATCGTTCGTCTGCATGGTAAGTCTGAATCATGCATGGGGTGGACCGTTGGAAAGGTTAGGATATGTACTTCGAGATTACAAAGAGTTTGACCCGATTTGGAGAGGTGACTTTGGTCAACCGGGATCGAAAAGCATTCGATGACCTCCTAGAGTCAAACGGATCGTTCGTCCCCATGGAAAGTCAGAATTATGCACGGGGCGGACCGTTGAAAAGGGTATTCAGTGCCCTTCAAAAATTCATTTAGCCTCGGTTGAGCTGAAGAGTTGACATAGGTCAAACAGAGCCCGGGAGCTCCCGGTGGCCTCTGGGTCAGGTTTTGGATGCCAACAGATCGTTCATTCTCATGGTAAGTCAGAATCATTCACGGGGCAGACTGTTAGAAAGGGTATTTAGTTCCCTTCGAAGATTTATTTCCCTTCGAAGATTCATTCAGTCTCAATCAAGATGAAGAGTCTGACTTTTGGGTCAAACTGAGCCGGGGAGTGCCCGATGGCCTCCAGGTCAGTACTCGGGACATGACCTGGGTTTACAGTGATAAAAGGAGGTACTCGGGACCTAAGGAGAGTTAGGGGGATAACATAATGGGGTGTCTATAGATCCCCTCCACGGGTGAGTTTGGAACAAATGATGACCGTCGAATAGACACCACATGATGCTTTTGAGGGAGTATGACCGATTCAGAGGGTCGAGGTCGATTCTGAGGACCTAAGGAGTGTGCTGGGGATGAATGACGATTGGAGGTTTAGGTCGATTCTGAGTACCTGAAGTAGTGTTGGGGAGGTTGACCAATTTTGTGGGTCAAAGCCAAATTTGCGGGCATAAGGTGAAGATTTAATAACCGAAGTCAATTCTGACCTGAAAGTGGTGACGACCGAGGACTGAGGTCAATTCTGACCTAACTCAGGTGACGATCCAAGATCGGGGCCAATTCTGACCCAAGAGTGGTGACGATCGAGGACCGAGATCAATTCTGACATAACTCAAGTGACGATCCAAGACCGGGGCCAATTCAGAACCAAGAGTGGTGACGACCGAGGACCGAGGATCGAGGTCAATTTTGACCTAACTAAGGTGATGATCCAAGATCGGGGCCAATTCTGACCCAAGAGTGGTAACGATCGAGGACCGAGGCCAATTCTGACCTAACTAAGGTGACAATCCAAGACCGGGGCCAATTCTGACCCAAGAGTGGTGACGACCGAGGATCGAGGTAAATTCTGACCTAACTAAGGTGACGATCCAAGACCGGGGCCAATTCTGACCCAAGAGTGGTGACGACCAAGGACCGAGGTCAATTCTAACCTAACTAAGGTGACGATCTAAGATCGGGGCCAATTCTGACCCAAGAGTGATGACGACCGAGGATCGAGGTCAATTCTGACCTAACTCAAGTGATGATCCAAGACCGGGGCCAATTCTAACCCAAAGAGTGGTGACGACCTAGGACCGAGGGAAATTCTGACCTAACTAAGGTGATGATCCAAGACCGGGGCCAATTCTAACCCAAGAGTGGTGACGATCGAGGACCGAGGTCAATTCTGACCTAACTAAGGTGACGATCGAAGACCGAAGCCAATTATGACCTAAGAGTGGTGACGACCGAGGATCGAGGTCAATTCTGACCTAACTCAGGTGACAATCCAAGACCGGGGCCAATTTTGACCCAAGAGTGGTGACGAGCGAGGACTGAGGTCAATTTTGACCTAACTAAGGTGACGATCCAAGACCGAGGCCAATTCTGACCCAATAGTGGTGATGACCCAGGGCCGAGGTCAATTTTGACCTAACTAAGGTGATGATCCAAGACCGGGGCCAATTCTGACCCAAAGAGTGGTGACGACCGAGGACCAAGGTCAATTCTGTCCTAACTCAGGTGACGATCCAAGACCGGGGCCAATTCTAACCCAAAGAGCGGATAAAGATTGGGTTTTAATTTTGCTGGAGAAAGAGCTTTGTGATTTTGATCTGAGCTAGGGAGTTGATTGCTGGGGATGCTTTTAGGAGACCTTGCAGGGGGGATAACCTATTTTGGGTGTTGTAAGAGAATTTCGTTGAGGAAGTGATCAGGTGATACTTAGGGATCCTCCGGAGCTTTGCCGGGAGGAGTTTTCACTTGGTTTTTGAGGATTCTGCTGGGGAAGAGGGGTTTCACTTGAGGGAATGCACAATTTTCTTGGTAAAAAGGCTTTAAATCCTCCCTGGAATTTTTGGGAATTTTCCAAGGATTTTTTGAGGCTTTCTGGTATTTTCTGGGAATTTATGTAAGAAATTTAGGGGGGTGCTGGTCGGCATAGTATGAAGGGTGCCATTCGGCAGTGGCACGGACTTTTGGGCTATCTCGGGAAGGTAAGGGGACAGTGCCAATCGGTATGGTAGGGGGAGATGCCGATCGGCATGGCGCTTGGCATCCTATATAAAGGGGGGAAATCCCCTCATTTTTTCACAACTTCTTTTTCCTTCTCTCTCTCTGCGATTCTTCTGCAAATCGGTCTAGTATTCTGATCTTCATGAAATGGCCGCTTTCGTGAGCACTGCAGTCCACCGGGAGTGGTTGACCGTTGATGATTAGGCGAATGTGGAGTGGAGGGCTAGGGCGCCTCTTTCTTTGGGGAGTGAGAACTCCTTTTATGCGTTTGATCCTGTTGCGAATGAGCAGACCTTGCTGCGGGATCCATCGCGTCATCGTACTTCGAGAGTGATCCCCGGTGGTTATCTAAGTAACCCGACCTTTGGCATTCTTCTCCTTCTCGTGATTTTTCTTTCTCGACTTTTGATGATACTTTTCTTTTTGTCAGTCTGATATTTCTTTGAAGAATATGCGTGCTTGCGGGACAACATGACTCAAGGATGTCTGGGAGCATCTCCCACCTGTGGTGTGCTGGGTGGTCTCATCAGCGGGTTTTTGGTAGTTGGCATCGGTGCTGGATGAGACACCCCGTTCGACAGCGGTCTTGTTGGCTTTGGGAGAGAGGTGGTGGGACACTACCCACACCTTTCATTTTGGATTCGGGGAGATGACTTTGACTCCCATAGACGTGCAGCAGCTGCTGGGGCTTGATTGTGATGGAGAGCAGATAGAGGTGGATCGCTCTTTACGGGTGAGACTGGAGGCAGTGCGTGCGGCACTTGGTGATGTAGGGAGGATAGTCTCTGGGGATTCTATTCGGTTGTCCCTGCTGAAGGATGTTCTGTTGGGTAGGGAGATAGATGTGGAGGATGGGCTGCAAGTGAGGCAGATGGCCCAATTATTCATTTTGCTGGTTTTGGGAGGTTTTATGGTGGCATCGAGTGGCGATGTCGTCCATTTATGGTTTCTGCCGTACCTGAGGATGTTTTCGAACATCCCTTTCTATGATTGGTGGAGTCTGACCTTGGTGACCCTTTACTTTTCTCTGGATGCATTCAACCGGTGCTGCTAGTAGACCTTTACTGGGGCCACATACCTTCTTGAGGTATTCTTCAGTTTGTGCATTTCTTTTCATGCATTCTCATTTTCCTTTCATGCACTTGCATTTTCCTTTCATGCATTCGCATTTTCCTTATGCGTCTCTTTTTTCTTGTGAATTCAGACGTGGTTCTATGAGGTGATTGGGTGCAATACCCCACTGATTGCTTTGAAGGACGACACTGTTGGAGACTTCTGCCGATTGTATCGATGGTGTAAGGCCAATCGACAGTCGAAGGGATCTCTTTCCCTGGAGGTGGTGCGTCAGGTCTTGAATGACCTGACTAGTGGTAGGGTAAGACTCTCTCCATTTCAATCTTGGTTTTTGTTCCTTCTGGTCTTGTATTGATTTATGTTCGCTTGGAGATTTTTAGGTGACCTTTTACCCGTGGTGGACAGCCATTCAGGATGCGGGGGCGACCGGGGTGAATGGGAGGATGAGGCGTTTGCTGGCGCATGAGTTCGGCCATTCCTGGTACCTTGGGGAGAGGGTGGTTCGTCAGATTGCTGAAGAGGAGGTGGTGGTGCCACCCGCGCAGCCTCCTACGTCTATGAGGCAGGAGGGACTGATGTTGGAGGATGAGAGAATCGCGACGATGATCGGCGAGTCCTACTTGCCATACACCGATATGGCTGCGCCGTATGACTATATGGATTTTGTGACGAGATGGTTGATGGCACCCACCATATATGATGCACTACCCTTCCCTCCAGCGAGTTCGAGTCGTTCGGTGGGATCTTCCCACAGCGGTGGTGGTCCGTCGGCATCTGCGGTGGCGGCGACCTCAAAGGTCCCTTTTGTGCGGTTGTACACTCCTTCATATAACATTCGGCGGGCTGATGGAGGGATGGTACCTATGTTTCACCGTTCTCATGCGATGAATTCGGAGGAGTTGGGTTTGATAGAGGAGGTCCTTTGACCTTCGGTATACCTTTTTGTTCCTCTCTTACTTTCTTTTCTATTTTGGTAATTTCTGCTTTGATACTGATTTGGCCTTTCCTTTCAGCAAGTCTGGGTATTGACCACTTGGCTAAGGGACATCAGAGACTGGATATCTTCGGCAACTGCCCATATTCAGGATACGGTTCCTGTCCCTTCTTGCTTGGTGCCGTCTTGCTCGTCCTGAGAGGACTCGGGCTCGGGTAGTGGTGGTGCGTCATCTCACGGTAGGGGGAAGAGAGCACGCCGCAAGGGTGGAAACTCTTGAGAGAGAGAGAGAAAGAATGTGGGTTCGGGCTGAGACACGTTGTTTTTTCTTTTTCTTTTTATTTCCTGCAAAGATAATGTAACACAGAAAATAGATATATGCAATGCAATGCAATTTTTTGATTATCTTTTATTTAATGATGAATGTATGCATATGCGCTTTTTACTTTGCTGCTGAGACCGTAAAAAGGAAATATTTTTGGACTTTTTTTGAAGTAAAGTTTTTGATTAAAAAAGGGGGAAGTGAAGGGATTTTGAAATTCTGTTGAGAGTATCAATTTATTTTTATTTATTTTTCTGATTTGACAAAAGAGGAAAAGAGGGTAATTTCCAAAAATGGGGGGGGGTGCCGATCGGTAAGAACCCTGACCTGCCTATCGGCAGTTCAGTCCAGTCCTATCAATTCAAAGCTTTGATTGGTAACCTCTTCAGCCTTTGGTACCTTGTGGGGTAGGATTCCCTCTGATTTCTGCAGGGATTATGTCCCTTGTGAGGGTTTTCAAGTATAAAAAGGGGGAAGGGTGGAGTATTTTCATCACACCTTTACATTCTTACCTACTTCCCCACCATCTCTTAGCCTTGCAAGATGGCTCTCCCTGGTAGCATCGAGTTTTCCAACTACCTCAAAGCCTTGGAAGCTATGTGCTCTTGTAATGTCGACTACAATGCTTTCAACATGTGTCGAGTCTCCCTGTGGCGTAATCGACCTATTGAGTGGAATATGCTGATGGCGACAGTACAATTCTGGTACCCCGAAGACCATGTATTCCGCTTTGGGTTGGAAGAAGTTTGTCCTACCTACGAGGAATTTTCTACCATGCGGGGTATACATCCCAGTGTTGCTGCGGATTTGCCCGAATTTTCCCATTCTCCTAGGGATTTATTGGACGGGCTTCTTCATATTTTACCTTCGGCGGCCAGATCATTGGTTGCTGGAGGAATGATCTCCCTCTCGGCGGTGCTGCGGTCCGTGCATTTGTGGGAAGTAGGTGATGCTGGCTATACTGGAGCCGTGGTTCTGGGCCTGTTTTCAAAATTGTTGTTGGTGACTGGGGAATTGCAGGTGGACCCACAACATGCAGCCATTACTTCATGGATGTCATATCGTTGCAATCCTGCGGCGGTGATACTGGCGGAAACCCTGAATGGCTTGGATGCTTAGAGAGAAGGCCGTTCAAACTTTTTGAGGGGTAGCCATGTGATGTTGTTCATGTGGTTGTCTAAAAGATTCCTCTTTTCGACTCCTCCATAATATCCCTTGTCGGCCGTACCCAACTTCTTTTCGCGCTACTTTATCCGCATTGACCTGTATGTTGAGAACTGAGAGAATTGGCTTGTGGAGCTTGGGGCTTGTGGTCTGTATTGGTCAGTGCCTTGGTGGGGGCCGTTGCAGCCCTTTCTGGAGCTAGGTGAGTATTCATATGTGCGGTTGGTTGGTCTCAAGCAGACCTCTTTTTACTTCCCTTGGCGGATTTTACGCCAATTCGGTTGGGCGCAGGTCGTGCCACCTCGGATCTCAAATTTCTTTCCGGTAGAGGATTTGACTGAGCGCCTGAGTCTGTTGCTTGGGTCTCTGTGGGAAAATCGGCGTCCGTCGACCTGTCCCTCTCAGTCTGTCGGGAAGGTTTTCCATGTCCCCAAAGATTATATGAAGTGGTTGTGGAGGAAAGTAGTCAGCAAGATGTTGGCAGTGGAGACTGGACAAAAATGGTTTATTTTATCTGACTCCATGGAAGGGGGTGTTGTAGTTTTTTCGAAGATGGTTAAGGCTCATCGATCCATGGAATGTTTACGGCACTCTATCCAGGCAGGGGAAACTTGGGATCCTCACGATGTACATGACGAGGGTGCAGGCTCCTCTGGTAGCTGTGGGTAGGACTTCTGGGGAGTTTATTTATGTGATAGGTGTGGGGATTTTATTTGGATTTTTATGATAGTGGGGAAGGGAGTTATCCGTTCCTTTTTCTTTATGTAATCCGTACTGTAATTTCTTATTAATGAAATAAATAAGTTTATGATCATCCAGCTGTGACTTTCGATGAATTTTGTATTTTGAATTATCTATACTGATTGCTAAGGCATACATAATCCTTTTGTTCAAGTAATTTTAGAATGAACCTCCGTTCTCGGAGGTAAGAAAAGAATAGTATTTTGTGAAAAAGAAAGGGGCCGCACTCATGTGAGGTGCATGAGTTGCCTACGTACCTCTGGGGTTTTTTGAAATGTTTTAAAATAGTTTTTGTAGAGGATCAGGCCCACGTAGTTCTGGGTAGAGGGAAATGAAGAGTTTTTTTTTAGAATAGAAGGGGGATGAGAAGAGTCGTAACGCGCCAAAATTTTGAACTAAGCGTATAATTTCTTAAGACGGATCAGATTGACTGGACGAGCCATCTCTTCCCCATCTAGGTCAGTGAGCATGGTGGCACTGCAGGATAAGATTTTCTAGACAATGTAGGGTCTGCTCCAATTGGGCTTGAATTCCCTCTAGGGTCCCAGATGGGTTCTATTATCTCCTTGAAGGCTAAATCCCCCTCCCGGACACCGCGGTCCTTGACTTTTTTATTGAATGATTGCGCTATTCAATGATGGTACCCCTGTATGTGGTAAAGAGCTTTTAATCTTCTTTCATCTAGGAGGGCTAGCTCATCAAGACGATTTTGGCACAAGTCTTCTTCACTAACCTTGCTTTCAAGCATGACGCGTAGCGAGGGTATTTCTAGCTCCACAGGTAGGACTGCTTCCATGCCGTAGACCAGGGGGTAAGGGGTAGCCCCAGTAGAGGTTCGGATTGAGGTTCGATAGTCCCCGAGGGCGTATGGGATCCGGTCGGCCCAATCCCTTCAACTTTCAGTCATCTTGCTGATGATGGCTTTGAGGTTTTTATTAGCGTCTTCAACTGCACCATTAGTCTGAGGTCGGTAGGGAGAAGATTTATGTCTCTGAATCTCGTACTCGTTGACTACTTCTTTGACTTCTTCTTCGAAATGCAACCCGTTATCTGATACCAGCTCGTGCGGGACCCCATATCGGCATATGATATTTTTCTTGAGGAATTTATCCACTTTCTTGGCATTCAATGCTCCGTATGACTCAGCCTCGATCCATTTGGTGAAGTAATCGATGGCAACCAGGATGAACTCATGTCCGTTTGAAGCCTTTGGTGTAACCTTCCCTATGATGTCGATACCCCAAGTGGAGAACAGCCAGGGAGAGGTCATGTTGTATAATTCTCGTGGAGGCAAGTGTTGAAGATTGGAGAATTGTTGGCATTTGAGGCACCTCCGAACATAGGCAGTGCAATCCTGGATCATGGTGGTCCAGTAGTAGCCCTGTCGGATGATCTTCTTGGCGAACATGTGACCATTCATGTGGGGTCCGCATTCCCCACTGTGGATTTTCTGCATTATTTTCTCAATCTCAGCCCCTGCGATGTAGTGTAGATGAGTTCCATCGAAATTCCTCTTGAGTAGAGCTTTATGACAGATGATGTACTGGGCGACCAGTCTTTGGAGAGTTGTTCGATCTTTCTTATTGGAACCCTCGGGATACCTACCATGTTTGAGGAGGCACCAGATATCATAGTACTAGTAATCAGCTAGTTTGGGATCTTCAGTGGAGACAAGCTCAATATGGTAGCAATGGGTCAGTTTGTCTTGCTTTTAAACCAGGAAGGGGGTCATTGTTATTCCTTCGGGCATGTCGACCATGGAATCCAAGGTGGAGAGAGCATCGGCTAGGTTATTCTTTGTTCGGGGTAGGTAATGGAAGGTGATATCTCAGAATTGGGAGGCTAACTCTTCTAATTGGGCATGAAAGGGTTGGAGCTTTTCGTCCTTGACTTTCCACTTTCTGAGCACTTGACTGATGATAAGGGCAGAATCCCCGTAGACATCAAGGTATTGAATACCTTTCTCAAGAGAAACCTTGAGGCCCACTGTGCATGCCTTGTATTCCTCCATGTTATTTATGCAAGGGAAATCCAATTTAATGGCGATGGGAGTGTGGTAGTCATCTGGGGCGATCAAAAGTATCCCAATGCAATATCCCTTTTTGTTGGCAGCACCGTTAAAGAAAATTTTCCATCGAAGGCAGTCTTGAGTGGTGCAGAGGATATTTTCATTTGAGAATTTGAAAATCTGGACATTTGCTTCGTCTATGGGGTAATCGACGAGGTAGTCAGAGATGTCCCTTTCTTTAATGGCTCTCTGTGTGACGTACATGTTGATGTAAAAAATTAGATCACTCTAATAATTCAATCACAGATAAATAAATGAGACAAAATATTTTAAAGTGGTTCAGCCTTATAAGAATGGCCTACGTCCACTGTTGTTTTATTGCTGAGTGTTTGGGAATTCTCAATTACAAGAAATTCCGTTCTCGATCCCAAAGTTTGGATTCAGGATTCGGTCCCCTACAATGAGGATTGTACAATGTATTTATAGCCCTGAGGTTGTAATGTGAAAGGGTAATACATTTAATGATATACATATGAAAGGGTAATACATTTAATGCCCTCTTTGCGTGTGCGTCTGAATGATAAGCATTTAATGAACCAGTTGAACTGTTGGTTATCCAGCTATTAATGCTTTGTTTGAGATGCAGCTCGGACCGCCTGAGTAGCTCGGACCGCCTGAGCTTCTCGATGCTAATGAGTTCCTCGGAGAGGTCCTATTCCTCTAAGCATAAGACTTCCTCGGAGAGGTCTTGTTCCTCGGAGCATAAGAGTTCCTCAGAGCATATGATCATCTCGGAAGTGCTTATTGTTGCCATGTAGATAGCCACGTGTCTTCATATGGTTGGTCCAAGTCAGCAGATTAAATTTGGTATCAACAGAAGCCCCCAATGTTTCATAGTTCGAAATTTGAGGAGTATGGAACATTCTTTCTCGGAATACGGTAGCTTTAAATAGTTCTTCCTGATTTGTAGGATCATCTCCCTTGTATTTATTTCTCCTTCATAATTCGTAGAATCATGCTTTTTTGGACTTTTCTGCTTGCTTCGGTTCCCGCGTCACTTTTTGCCTTTTTAGTCGTTGTTGTTCGCTTTGATTCCCGCGCCAATATTTAATGCCTTTTTAGCCGTCGGTAACGTAATCATTACTTCGCCAGTTCCCAAGGCAAGGTATTTAAACTTCACAGAGACTCCCATCGTCTTCTATCTTTTCAAATTTTCATCTTCGAGTTTTTCATTGTCTTCTACTCTCTTGTGCATTCATCTCTTCTGTCGTTCATTGTCAACAGCTTCAGTCTTTTTTCTGTAAGATCCTCTTTCTTCTTCTTCATTTCTTTTAATTCATCATCATGGTTTACCCAGTTGAGTCTCTTGACAAATTTCGATCTGATTTTTCCATTCCCTCTTGGGTTGTCTTGGAAGAGCTTTCTGAGCCTTCTAATTATTTCAATTTGGCTGAGGGGCATTGGTTCCTCAGTCTCTTTTTTGCTGAGTGTGGATTTTCTTTTCCACCAAATCCTCTGTGTCTGGCATTTTGTCAGTACTTTGATGTTGTTCTTATCTGGGGTCTACATCAAAGGGTTGCTGATGAGAACATTCGATCAGCCTCCTATCTGCTCCAACACAAGAGTTATATAACTTCTTTCACTGCTCGTCCAGTGATCAGTGAAGCAGAGCCAGTACCACCCTCTGCAAGTTCTTCGCCAGAATCTCACTTTCCGTTGAGCGAAAGGATGAAGAAGAGAAGGAATCCTGCTCTGTTTGAGAAAACTGCCTCCGGCTCTGGGGAGGTAAAAAGGATTAAGATTGATGTCCCAAAGGAGGGGACAAAGAAAACTGGTGCAGATCCTCCAGCTGCTCCTGCTAAAGTCTCTGAGAAGGTTGCTGATAAGCCCACAGTGGCTCCGAGTAGCTCTGCTGCTCCTGGAAAGGTGATTGTGATATCACCGACCAAGGATTCTTCCTTGGTTGTACCTGTTCCCCGAGGAGGCTGAAGAAGAGCTCCTCGGTCAATTTGGCTGACACCACCATTCAGCCCCCTGCTGTTGGGACTAAGGTTCCCACATCTTTTCCCCCGAGCTCTGACATGAGCTCGGTAAAGTCCTTGACCATTCCCGAGGTGCAAGGTAATGAAGATAACCTTACTCGGGATATGGTTGCTTCTTTGGCTGCTCATCATCTTGCTTCAGTAAGTACCTTTACATTGAACTTTTCATATTTTCCATTGTTATTTCTCTTTTTTTTTACTTTGCTTTCTCTTTCTGTTTACAGTTGACGAGCTGCCTCAACATAATCATTAAGAAGGATGAAGCAATCAAAGCTTCTTGCTCCTCGTCCAGTGTGGAGGGAGCTCTGGAAGAAGCTACCAAGTCCTTGGAGGAATCTCTCCAGAGGTACGATACTGATAAAGCAGTCTGGGAGAAGAAACTTGCTTCCTCCGAGCAGGAGAAAACTCGGGTTGCTGAGGCCTCCAGGGATTTGGAGATGAAAGTGAATGCCTTGGAGAAGGCTAATAAAAAGCTCGATGTGAAGCTCAAAACTGCTGGGGAATTTGAAAATAAACTCAAGGCTGCTGAGGAGAGGTTGGTCCAACTCCAGGAAATAACTCGGCAGAAGGAGGAAGCTGAACAAAAACTAAAGGCTGCTGATGTTTTGCTGTCCGAGAAGCTTGCCTTGGAGAAGGCCAAAAGGAAAGCTGCCGTGAAGAAGTCCTTCAGCTCTGGCTGGGACAAAGGTTGGGATAAGGTATGTGCTGCCATGGTCTCTCAAGTGGATTATGGCAGTGTAAAGTATTTCAGGGACGGATGGGTTGCTGCCCTTCAGGAATTGAAGGTCGACGAGTCATCCGAGCTCTTCCAGAGACACATCCCTGGTCCCCCTCATACTCCAGAAGAATTAGAAGAGGACGAAGCTACCTCTGAGGAGTATTCAATGGTAGTGGGAGAACATGCCCTAACCAGTCACCATGCTATCGAGCAAGGAGTTTCTTCTTCCGAGCAGCAGTTGGTGCTCTCCGAACAAGTCATAGTTCCCTCCGAGCAACCTGCCTCCTCTTCCCAACCTCCCGAGAAGGTTTTAGGAGATAAGGAAAAGGTGTAGTGTTGTTCGGTTTTCTCTTTCTATTTTTCTTTTTGCTTGTCAAATGTAACTCAAAACTTGTAACTTGAAATTTCATGATCTAATAAAACTTGAGTTCTTTTCTTCCATACGATTGTCTCTTTTCTATCTGTACTCTGTCTTGATCTTCTTTTTGATGATTACTTTTTCTTTCTCTGCTAGTTTCTGACCAGGATGGATCTGTTATCTGCTAATGATACAAAGCTAATGCAGCAATGTCATGAATATTATAAGGCTGGTCACACAGACATGAGTGCATCAGAAGTTGCCGACATCCTTGGTCATGATGCTTCAGAACAGGAAGTCGAAGCTTATCAGTACCTGAAGTGCTTACTTGACCGAGCTGTGGCCAATAATGTGGCTTACTATGAAATGATCGAGGATCTTCAATGTACCTTAGAAGACCTTCAGAATCAGTATAAGGAATCAACCGCCCTGTTGCATGAAGGATATGAGAAGAGGTATCAGCAGCTTTCTGCCGAGAAGGGCTACGAGAAGCTCATCGATGGGTACGATGTCAGGGAGAGAACCCTAAAGGCTGAAGATGAAGCATGTAGACAGATTACCGAGCTGTTGGAGCAAGAGAATAACAATTTGCAGAAAGAGCTAGCATAGTTGAAGTCTGCAGCCTGTTCTTCAACAGCTATAATCCCAGTGACTGACGAGGGATTTTTATTTTTAAAGGTTGAGAATGCCAAATTAAGGCAAGAGTTGGACACCTTGAAAAGGTCGGGCCCTTCCACATCTCCTCGGGGACGAGCAAGAGCTCCTCGGGGACGAGGAAGAGCAGTTCAGGTTCTGGTCGAGGAACAGAGGACAACATCTGCCTTAGAGAACCAGGCCTTCCAACTAAAGGCGAAGAACCAGGCGTTATCTGATATGTCAAAAAGATTCGAGACCTGGAGAAACAGCTTTCTACAAAGAAATCAGTGTTGGAGACTAATGAGCTTTTTGTCAAGAGTCTCCACGAGAAGCTTGAAAGGATAACGTATCAATTCCACAAACAGCCCAGGGAATTCTGGATGGCTGGATACAACGAAGCACTATTCCACTTGGATGATGGTATCCAGAACGCCAATAATGAGGGCTACAAACAAGGCTGGCTGAATGCCCTAGGTGTGCTGAAGCTCGAACAAGGACACTATCTGTGGGACTACCATGATCCCGGAGTGCTCGACTTGCCTGTGCCACCGTATAATTTGGACATAGAATGGATCCCAGCCCGTGCCATTCCTCGGAGCTTAATTGCAAAATACCTCGGTGACTACAATCTTCATTCTCAAATCGAGGTATCTCGTCCCGAGCATCTATTAGATCGACCTTCTGTGATGAACATCAGGATGCTGAAGGATTTGAACTTCATCAATTCTCCTCAGTCTTTAAATTATCCGCCTGCTGGCGAGGAACCTGTATCGAAAGCTGAGGGGAAAAGACCAATAGAATAGGAGTTTTTAATGTAACAGTTAGTATACATATCAATGTAACATTCCTTTTGTAATTTATTTCGAATTTAATGAAAAACTTTCATTTCTGTTTGCAAATCTTAATTGCTATTGTCTTGTAAACACTTATGCATATCTGTTAAAAAGATAATAATAGTGTTGTTCATTGACCAACTTAGTAGAAAAGTTACAAGTATCAGTAATGTTACTCAATACTTCAATAATCAAGTAATGAATATAACTATGTTTAAAAATTTTCCAACCAACCAAGGTTATTAAATTGTGCTCGTCGACCAATTATAGTTAGTGAGAGTTGATCCCCGACTAACCATACTTGGTAAATTTTTGTTTTTTTCATAAAATGTGTCCGACTAACCAAAGTCGATAAATTCTCCTCGTCGACCAATTACAGTTAGTGGGTTTTTATCCCCGACCAACCATATTTGGTATAGTTTGGAATATTTTCTCCTCGTCGACCAACTAAGTTGGTACAGTTTGGAATATTTCGTTTTCTAGCCAAACAGGTTGGTATTTTTAGGAATATTTCTCCTCGTTGACCAACTAAGTTGGTACAGTTTGGAATTTTTTCTCCTCGTCGACCAACTAAGTTGGTACGGTTTGGAATTTTTTCTCCTCGTCGACCAACTAAGTTGGTACAATTTGGAATATTTCGTTTCCTAGCCAAACAGGTTGGCATTTTTAGGAATATTTCTCCTCTTTGACCAACTAAGTTGGTACAGTTTGGAATTTTTCCTCCTCGTCGACCAACTAAGTTGGTACAATTTGGAATTTTTTCTCCTCGTCGACCAACTAAGTTGGTACAGTTTGGAATATTTCGTTTCCTAGCCAAACAGGTTGGCATTTTTAGGAATATTTCTCCTCGTCGACCAACTAAGTTGGTACAATTTGGAATTTTTTCTCCTCATCGACCAACTAAGTTGGTACAGTTTGGAATTTTTTCGTATATTTTGTTGAGTAGTCTGCCGAGCTTTGCTTGCCGAATAGTGCATAGCACTAGTATTCCCCGAAATTTTTTTAATAAACAGAGAGACTTGCAGAATATTTTCATTTTATTCATACTAATAGAAACTGCGTTACATATACATCACTGATAATACTTGCGCAGGTGCTCTGCATTCCATGCATTCTTAAACTCCTCGCCTTCTAGAGTTGCTATTCGGTAAGTTCCTGGTCAAACAACTTCTGTAACTCGGTATGGTCCATGCTAGTTTACCTCCAGTTTATTATGCTTTTGAATAACTTTCTTCATCACATAATGTCCTTCTTTCAGGTCGCACTTCTTCACCCTCTTGTTATAGAACAAAGTCGTTCGCTGCTGGTAAGCAGCATTTCTAATGGCTGCTTCTTCTCTAACTTCCTCGAGCATGTTTAAATCCAGTCTTCTCATTAAGTCACTGACAGGGGAATTGAAATTCAGTACCCTGCGTGTTGGGAGGCCCAACTCGGCAGGTATGACAGCTTCACTTCCGAACGCCGACATGTATGGTGATTCTCCAATTGCTACTCGGGGAGTAGTTCGGTAAGCCCAAAGTACTGATTGTAGCTCGTTGATCCAGTTTGCTTTTGCATCATCCAATCTTTTCTTCAAACCGTTCAGCAGCGTTCTGTTTGTCACTTCAGTTTGTCCATTGCTTTGAGGATGGCCTGGTGCTGAATAAACCTTCAAAATGTTTGATTGATGACAATAGGTAGCGAACTCCTCATTATCAAATTGTGTTCCATGGTCTGTGATGAAAGCATGAGGAAGACCATATCGTCAAATGATGTTCTTCCAAATAAATTGGTACACCTTCTCGTAGGTCATATCAATGAGTGGCTCAGCTTCTACCCACTTAGTAAAATAATCCACTGCGACGACGAGGTACTTGAACCTTCCTCGGGTCATTGGCAGTGGTCCAACCAAATCAATTCCCCACATAGCAAATGGCCAAGGGGAAGTTATGGGTGTCAACAATGCTTGTGGAGTTCTTCGGATGGAGGAAAAACGTTGGCACTTGTCACATTTCTTGGCATAGGCTATACAATCTGCCCTCATCGTCGGCCAGTAGTATCCCTGCGTCATCACCCTTTGTAAAAGTGTTCGACCTGCTACATGTGCTCCACAAGACCCTTCATGGATTTCTTCAATCAAATCTTTCACCTCAGTGGGATGTACACATCTTTACAAACCTGCCATAATTCCTCGTCTATATAAAACACCATTAGTAAGTACATACCGAGCAGCTTTAAACTTCAATTTCTTGGCTGCAAGCTTGTCAGTTGGCAACTCTCCTTCCTCGATATATACCCTGATGGGATCCATCCAAGATGGTCCTAAATCAAGGGTGATAAAATTCATCTTCAGATCTTCATCTATACTCCGACCAGCTAATACTTCAATTGGGATTGCTCATCGTAGCTCGGTGCGAGTAGATGATGCTAGTCGAGCTAGGGCGTCTGCTCTCGCATTCTCCATTCTTGGTATTCTAACCAGCTGAATAGCGGCAAATTCTGATAACAGTTCCTTTGCCTTTGCATGATATCTGATCATTAATTCTCCTCTAACTGCATACACTCCCATCATTTGGTTTACAATCAATTGAGAGTCACTGAAGATCACAACCTGCTGTGCCTCCATAATTTTTGCCAAATTAAGCCCTGCAATCATGGCCTCATATTCAGCCTCATTGTTGGAAGCTTTGAAATGGAAACACAAAGCGTATTCCATGTCGACCTCGTCTGGAGTGCTTAGAACTATCCCCGCTCCACATCCTGCAGTGCAAGATGAGCCATCTACATATAGCCTCCATATAGGTAACTCGTCTTCAAATTTCTGATCAGTTAGAGTTCCTCGGTGAAATATTTGCTGCTTCTTTTCATCCTCCTCGGATTTTTCTCTCTCTTCGTCGATCATCTTTTCTTGCCCTTTTACCAACCGAGGTTGTTCAAAGCTCGAATTTAATGATCCTGTAACATCCACTTACCCTTTTACCAACCGGGGTTGGTCTGAGCCAGTGTTTGTTGATCCTGTAACATCCACAGGTTGATCAGCGAGCAACTCTTGTTCCTCGTCTGGAGTCCTCCCAACTATCTCTGCATCACATCCTGTAACATTCACACGTCCTTTTACCAATCGGAATTGGTCTGGGCTTGTGTTTGTTAATCCTGTAACATCCACAGGTTGATTAGCGAGCAATTTTTGCTCCTCGGGGGTATCAGGATAGGTGAACTCCGCTATGAAATCTGCTACAGCCTGCCCTTTTAATGATGATTTGGGTTTATAAATTATATCATATTCTCCGAGATCTATTGCCCAGTACATCAATCTCCCTGATTTCTCTGTCTTATGAAGGGCTTGTCTCAATGGCACATCGGTGTATACTACTATAGTATGAGCCTGGAAGTATGGCCTCATTCTCCTACTCGCCTCAATTAGCGCCAGTGCCAATTTCTCCAGTCTCAGATATCTGATCTCTGCTCCTCGGAAGGCCTTACTTGTGTAGTAAATTGGCTTTTGTACTCCATTCTCCACTCTGATCAACGCCGAGCTAACTGCATTCTCGAACACCGCAAGGTACAAATACAATTTCTCTCCCATCGCCGGCCTGGACAATAGTGGAGGTGCTCCCAAGTATTTCTTCAAGTCTTAAAAAGCCTTCTCACATTCATCATTCCACTCAAAAGACTTTCAGAGTGTCTTGAAGAATGGGAGACATCTGTCAGTTGCTCGTGACACAAATCTATTGAGTGCTGCTACTCGTCCAGTGAGACTCTGTACTTCCTTCTTCGTTGTTGGAGATCGCAGCCCTAATAGAGCTTTGATCTTTTCAGGATTTTCTTCAATGCCTCGCTGATTGACAATGTACCCGAGAAATATGCCTTCTCGTACTCCAAAGACGCACTTCGTCGGGTTCAGCTTCATTTGATATTTATCTAGTTGATCAAAAGTCTGGCTTAAGTCAACTAGATGATCGGCAGCTTTCTTGCTTTTTGTCAGCATATTGTCAACATATACTTCCTTGTTGTCATTGATTTGTTCATCAAAGACCTTGTTCATCAGCCTCTGATATGTCGCACCTGCATTTTTTAAACCAAAAGGCATAACATTATAATAATAAGTTCCCCTAGGGGTAATGAAAGAAGTACTCTCCCTGTCTTCGGGTTTCATTTTGATCTGATTATAACCAGAATAAGCATCCATGAATCTCAGCAACTCGTGTCCCGAGGTAGTATCCACCAGTTGATCAATTCGGGGTAGTGGAAAGTGATCTTTTGGGCATGCTTTGTTGAGGTCGGTGAAGTCTACACACATCCTCCACTTGTTGTTTTTCTTCTTTACCATCACCACATTGGCTAACCAATCTGGATATTTAACATCTTCAATGAAACGAGCTTTTTGGAGTTTCTCGACTTCCTCCTGTATAGCTTGATTCTTCTCGGGACTGAATACTCTTCTTATCTGCTTCACAGGCTTGATCTCCTTATTCACATTGAGCTCGTGACATAAGAAGTTTGGGTCAATCCCAGGCATATCTTCATGACTCCACGCAAAAGTTTGTCTTCTGCTTCTAAGAAAAGTTATCAATTCCTGTATTAGTGAGGCTTCCAATGATGAACCTATTTAAGTAGTTCGTTTAGGGTGTTCGTCGTCCAGAATGATATTTTCAGTAGTTTCCACCAATTGACCCTTCACGAGTTGTGACTCATCCCAAGGATCCAAGGTTTCAATTTCTGCACCTTCATCCACTTGATAAGTAGTTGTCTTTTTCTTTGATTCTTCCAATTCATCTTGCTCGGCGGATGAATAATAGCACTCCTGAGCTACTTTCTGATCACCTTTCATAACTCCTACTCCAAAGTTTGTTGGAAATTTTAAGCATTGGTGCACTGTAGATGGTACAACCTCGAAATTCTTCAATCCTACTCTTCCCATGATGATATTGTACGATGACTGGACATTCTTATCCATCATGAAAAATAGTATTCTTTCTGTCCGACAAGCAGTCCACGTATCCAACTTGATCGTCCCAAGTGGAAATACTTTCTCGCTAGCAAACCCGATGAGGGGTCTGTGGTAAGGCTCCAGTTGAGACAGCTTTAGATTCAAACTGTCGAAACACGAGTAGAACATGATGTCTGCCGAGTTACCATTGTCGACCAGCACTCTTGAAATCATTACCTCCTTCATTATCATTTTGATCACTAGTGGGTCGTCATAAGGATATAAGACTCCTGTAAGATCATTCTTCGAAAACCCAATGACCAATTTTTCTTTGTTCACCTTTCTCGGGCGATCTTCCTTAGCTAAATTTATTCGCTGAATGTACGAGCAAGCTTGAGCCTCTCCGAGGTAAGCTTTTCTTTCTGCAGTAAGGTCTCCTCCTCCTGTAATGACATTACAATCAAATTACCCAAAGCGTATTGAAAATACCTCTCGTTCTGGCTGCCTTGGTTTCTTGGGAAGATCGGGGTCATCATCTGGATCATCTTCATGGATTCTCTTCTTTTTCTCCTCTGCTCAACGAGGAGATCTAGACCTCTCTCTAGTTCGATCGTTATTTCTTCTTTCGCATCCCCGATCAACGTACTTTGTTACCTTTCCTCGTCGGATGAGTGTTTCAATCTTGTTCTGAAGAGCTATGCAATTTTTGGTCATATGGCCATGATCCTTATGGAACTCGCAATATTTCTCCCTATTCCTCGTGTCAGGATCTGACTTCATTTTCTTTGGCCAGTTTAACTCCTCGCTGTTCTTAATTTCTTCCAGGACGTGGTTGATATTTGCCTTCAAAGGCGTGTAATTATCAAATTTCTTCAAGACCTCCCATGACGACCTACTTTTGGAATGTTTGTCACCACCATTGTTCTTATGCTCTTTCTTCTTAGCTTTATCACCTTCCATCTTGGTTTCTTTGACGTTCATATTCTTCTTCGCAGACATAGCCACCTCGGCATTCATAATCTTGGACGCTTTTCCCATCAGGTCCGATATGGTTCGAGGTGGATCTTTGGCCAAAGTGTAGTACAACTTGTTCGGCAGCAGTCCACTCATCAAAGCAGTAATAGCTGTCTTCTCCTCGTAATCAATGACTTCAAGCTTCTCATTATTAAAACGAGTTATATAATCTCTGATACTCTCACCAGCTTTTTGTCTAACACTTAATAAATGTGCTACTCGCTTAACTGGCTTTGCGCCAAAGTAGAAATTCCCAATGAATAACTCGGCTAGTTGAAGGAAAGTTGAAATCTTACCCCGAGGAAGATTATTATACCATATCTGAGCAGATCCGATAAGAGTTACCGAGAATGCCCTGCATCTGATCTCGTCTGGGACAGCATAGATGTCGGCAGCAGCTTGATATTGTTCTATATGAAGGACAGGGTCATTTTTCCCATCATACTTGGGAGTCACAACAGGTGCTTTGAACTTTGATGGTGTTTGAAAATCAACAATATCCTGGACAAAAGGTGTTCCTCGAACAAAGGTTCGTTGTAGAGGGTTCTTAGCCTTAGCCATTTCACCTAATCTATCCTCTAGCCTTTGAATAGATCCTTTCCATGCATCATTCCCTTCCTCGGGCCTATTGGTTCGAGCAACTGATCGCGTTGAAGTGGATTCCTTGGATTTATCTCGACAAGCAGCTGGTCGGTCATCGGATCCATCTTGACGAGCAGCTGGTCGCGACTGGGAAGATCCTTCCCTTAAATCTGATGGTCGTCGAAATCTCCTCGACGCTGCATTAGGAGGACTTTTGTTCCTCCTAGGGCCTAATCGATCGAAAGAAGAAGCCCTGCTTAATCTTTCCAATGCACTGGCCCTTTCTGGGGAGAGGGTGACACGTTGTTCAGTATCTGTGGCTCGCATTGACGAAGTTTGTCCAGGTTGATAAGAAAAATCTTCAGATTCCTCATTGCGATATGAACTAGTATGCCTAGTACGCACAGAAGGTGCACGAATATTTCTTTGAATGGTTCGTGATCCGGAATGGGCCGGCGCACCGCCATGGACGGTTTGGATGAGTTGTCGCATCGTTTCTTGCATGACGGTCTGGCCCTGAGCCAGATTCGCCATCATTCTAGTCAGATCTAGAATAATTGGTGGAGCAGATGGATTTGGAGGGGTTCCAGTGTTTCGATTGCTGGATTCACGTATATCAGCCATTGATAATGGATTGTTATTGGTGAGAAAACGATTTTACCAGTCGTTTCCCACAGACAGCGCCAATCTGTTGATGTAAAAAATTAAATCACTCTAATAATTCAATCACAGATAAATAAATGAGACAAAAGATTTTAAAGTGGTTCAGCCTTATAAGAATGCCCTACGTCCACTGTTGTTTTATTGTTGAGTGTTTGGGAATTCTCAATTACAAGAAATTCCGTTCTGGATCCCAAAGTTTGGATTCAGGATTCGGTCCCCTACAATGAGGATTGTACAATGTATTTATAGCCCTGAGGCTGTAATGTGAAAGGGTAATACATTTAATGATATACATATGAAAGGGTAATACATTTAATGCCCTCTTTGCGTGTGCGTCTGAATGATAAGCATTTAATAAACCAGTTGAACTATTGGTTATCCAGCTATTAATGCTTTGTTCGAGATGCAGCTCGGACCGCCTGAGCTTCTCGGTGCTAATGAGTTCCTCAGAGAGGTCATGTTCCTCGGAGAATAAGAGTTCCTCGGAGAGGTCTTGTTCCTCGGAGAATAAGAGTTCCTCGGAGCGTATGATCATCTCGGAAGTGCTTGTTGTTGCCATGTAGATAGCCACGTGTCTTCATATGGTTGGTCCAAGTCAGCAGATTAAATTTGGTATATACAATCTACTATTTAGGCTTCACACTAACTATACACTAGAAGTCTAAATAGCTGAGGGTCCACCATGAGAACAATTTGACTTTGGAGGATAACCAGTGTACCCTCACACTGAATCATGCCTTTCGAAAAATATGGATTCTGTTTTAACAACGAAAGGCATGTGTAAGGCGAAAGAAATGAACCATCGCCAATTAAAAGTTTTGGAGGGACGATGGGGGATAAGGGTATATAATGGGTGTTACACTTAGTAGTGAACAAATGGTAAATAGAGTGAAGATTCACATCATTTACAAGCTTGGTTGTAATGGTGTTGTGCAAATATTACTTTACGATGGTGATTTAAACAAGTGTGTTTGTAAGTTATGAAACATGAGTATATATTTTAAAATCATATTGATTGTATTCAAAAAAGAATATTCAATTATAATAAAAGTGAGTTTACTTGGGTATTATTATTCAAACATTATATGATTGGGCCTATAAATAACAAAATGGTGTGAATATGTGAGTAAGAGATCAGATTTTGAGAATAAGGGTATTCTATAGAATGATTTGTAACACAGGCAAACCACACACAAATTCAAAATTTAGCAAATTTTATCTTGAATTAATTTAGTGTGCATGTAGTGTCCTAGTAGAAATTAAAGATAGAAAATCAAGCAGGCAAACATGTAATGAAGTAGGAGAAATCTCTTTCAGGAAAATCCTTTATTTCAGTAATGTAAAAGATTTCACAAACACAATAAGACTTGCACACTACTTAGGTCTCTAAATATAATTCGAAGTTCTTCAATTCTTCTATAACAATGGCACAGTCTAGCACCTCCCTCAGGAAGAAGTCTTGCCTCGGTATCCAGTAAGCAATATTCTTGTTCAGTAGTAGAGTCTCTTATCCACAAATCAGTAGTAGAGAAGAACTCTACAAGGGTTGTTGCACCTAAAGTTTTCTTCTTGATTTTATAAAGTTATCTATAAATTTCCAAGGTCTTTGGATGAAAACGGGTAAAGTTTGATCATAAAAGGAACTCTAAAAGTTTATGGAAAAGTGTTCAAAATAGTTCTTAAAAACTCTAATCCTGCATCTCTTTTTATAAAGAAGTTGGTTTAAAAAGAATAAACATTAGAGATTTGGATCATATTTAATTAAATAAACAAAATCTCGTGTGCTTGTTCGAACAACCAGGTACCTCGTTCGATTCATGTACCCTTTTTCGTTCGATCGGGATTCCAATAGCAGTTCGAATGACATTCAATGCTTGACGTGAAATCATCTCGTTCAGTCATGGGAACCCTCGTTCTAATGATATACCCTATCTCGTTTGAATGACTTCTAATGAACCTTCAAATGAAATTACAGAACTGATAAAAAAATGTCGTTCCAGATTTCGTTCAAACATTTGAAATCTAGTTCTAACGACATAGTGTAACTCGTTCGAACGATAAGAAAAACTCATTATAACGAGATGCTAAAATTTTAAAAAAATTCTCAAAAAAATATTAAAAACATTTTAGACTCCAAACTCTTAAAAATATGTCATCCTTTGGAAAAGTAAAGTCTTTACCAAACTACCATAACTATTCTGAACATTATTGAGACTAACGATTCTTCAATCTTCCAAAAATCTTCAACTTTATCTTTGAGTATGTAAAATCAATCACGATGGTGAAGTGTATATGTAATGGGATAAGCCAAAAAAAAAAAAAAACTCGTCAATTAGAAAACGTTCTCTTACAAATCTACCCCTTGGCTATTCCGGTACAAAACACAATATGAAGCCAAACTGACCCCTAAAGACTATTGTTATTAATGCCCTCCCAAATCAAGATACAAAAATTCATAAATGTATAAGTATACAACTAAAAAGTCTCCATCTTATGAGATCCATGAAACCATCATCAAGTCAGAATGACCTACACACATGAGATAATAAAGTATCACAACACATACGAGTTTTGAAAGATAAATAAAACTCCACTTAATTTTTTTATCCTCCTTTTTGTTTGTAATAGACAAAAGAGTATAATCTAAACATGAATAATAAGCATCACATGAAGAATCAAGATACCATCACAAAGATAAACAATTAAGCACATGTAATGATAATCTAAAAAGGCAAAATTTTCTCCCCCTATCAAACAACTATTTTAAAATTCTTCCAAATTTGTAAGTATAAAGCATAAAAAGTACATATAGGTGGAGATCTACCTGTCAAATGCAAACACTTTAAATGAGAAACTCAGGCGCCCCGAGCAACTTAAGTGTATCGAGCAACTCCGGCGCCCCGAGCAACTTAAGCGTACCGAGCAACTTAAGCGTACCGAGCAACTCAGGCGGTCCGAGCAACATAGCGTGAAGAGCATCTAAATCAAGAGAATTAAAAGGCAGTTGTGCATTAAATTCTCATTATTATCGTACAGATGTATATGTCTACTAGATAACAGTGCATTGTCCTTTCGCATGTACAGCCTCAAGGCTATAAATACATTGTAACCTCCTCATTAGAGGGGGGCTCTGGATCTCTTGGTAAACCACTTATCGAGAATTCCAGTCAAATAGTCAGCAATACAAAAACAGTGGACGTAGGCCATTTTCATAAGGCTGAACCACTTTAAAAATCTTTTGTCTTATTTATTTTATCTATGATTGATTAATTAGAGATAATCTAATTTTTTACATCAACAGATTGGCGTCATCTGTGGGAAAACAACTGTATCCAGCATTTTTTACCAAAAAAATTCATCATCAATGGATGATAATCCGAAATCCAGTAATCGAAACACTGGGATCCTTCTAAACCCTTCTACTCCCCCAAATATTCAAGATCTGGCAGGTATAATGGCTAATTTAGCTCAAGGCCAAACGGTCATGCAAGAAACCATGCGTCAATTTATACAAACTGTTCAAGACAGAGTGCCGGCCCAATCAGGACAGCGAAGTATTCAAAGAAATACCCATCTACCCTCTTCACGAACTAGGCGAAAGCTATTCCTGGAGGAATCTCATTCTAGATGCACCAAATTATATCGTACTGAGAGATCTAATGATCCTTCTTATCAACCTGGTCGGACTTCATTAGTACGAGCTACAAATTCTCAACGAAACGTTATTTTATCCCCAGAAAGGACTAGTGCTCTAGAAAGGTCGAGTAGAGTCTCTCCATTTGATCGTTTGGGCCCTAGGAGGAATAGAAGTACTCCTAGGATTGCGTCGAGGAACTCTCAACGACCATCTAATCTAAGGGAAGGCTTTGCCCAATCACGACCAACTTCTCGTAATGAAAGATCCCAAGAAGCAAATTCAACACGATTAGTTACTCAAACCAATAAGACCGAGGAGGGAAATGATGCATGGAAAGGCTCTATTCAAAGGTTGGAAGATAGATTAGGAGAAA
Organism: Sambucus nigra; assembly: GCA_949130495.1. NCBI lineage: Eukaryota > Viridiplantae > Streptophyta > Magnoliopsida > Dipsacales > Adoxaceae > Sambucus > Sambucus nigra. The sequence continues at coordinate 257,376,959 of OX422223.1, read as the reverse complement.
TGTCTAAGGCTAGGAATCCTCTACAAAGAACTTGTATTCAAGGGACACCATTCATACAGGTAATTGTGGATTTTCCCACACCATCAAAGTTCAAAGCTCTTGTGGTAACTCCTAAGTATGATGGAAAGACTGACCCTGTCCTTCATATAGAACAATACTAAGCAGCTGCCGATATCTATGGAGTTCCAGACGAGATGAGATGTAGGGAATTTTCAGGAACTCTTACCGAATCAGCTCAGATATGGTATAACAACCTTCCTCGGGGGAAAATTGAGACTTTCTTTTAACTGGCAGAGATCTTTATCGGGAACTTCTGTTTTGGAGCAAAGTCGGTCAAACGAGTAGCACACTTGCTGAGTGTTAGACAAAAGGCAGGTGAAAGCACCAGGGACTTTATTACTCGTTTTAATAATGAGAAACTTGAAGTAATTGATTACGAGCAGAAAATAGCAATTACTGCTCTGATGAGTGGATTGTTGCCAGATAAACTGTACTACACTCTAGCCAAAGATTCGCCCAAAACCATGGCAGAACTGATGGCAAAAGCAGCCAAAATCATGAATGTCGAGGAAGCTATGCCTGCAAAGATGAATGCAGACACTAAGGAGACCAAGGTTGAAGATGGTAAAACTGAAAAGAAGGATCAGAAGAACAATGTTGGAAATAAACAGTCGAAAGGAATGCAAGCATTGGAGCATATGAGGAAATTTGGAAATTATACTCCTTTAAAGGTAGATATAAGTAACATTCTGGAGGAGATCAAGAACAGTGAGGAGCTAGCCTGGCTAGGGAAAATGAAGGCAGATCCTAACATAAGAGACAAGACCAAGTATTGCGAATTCCACAAAGATCATGGTCTTACGACCAAAAATTTTATAGCTCTCCGGAATGAAATTGAAGCACTCATTAGAAGAGGAAAATTGGCTATGTATGTTGATCACCAAAATAGTGGAAAGACCAGCGACCAAGGAAGGAAAAGATCTAAATCTCCTCGTCGAGAAAAAGAAGACAAAAAGAGAAATCACGAAGAAGATCCAGAAGATGATCAAGATGACCTCGATCTCCCCAAAAGACCAATGCAGCTAGAACGTGAGGTATTTTCAATCCATTTAGGATCATTTGAATGTAATGTTATTATAGGTGGAGATGCAAGAGGTAGAGAGCTGACTGCAGAGAGAAAAGCTTACCTCAACGAGGCTCAAGCTTGCTCATTCAGCGAATAAATCTGGCTGAAGATAATCGCCCGAGGAAGGTGAATAAATACAAATTGGTTATTGGTTTCTCTAAGAATGACCTGGCAGGTGTACTATATCCTCATGATGACCCATTAGTGATCAAGATGAGAATGAAGGAAGTGGTGATTTCACGAGTACTGGTGGATAATGGTAGCTCGGCAGATATCATATTCTACCCATGCTTTGATAGTTTGAATCTGAAGTTAGCCCAACTGGAGCCATATCATAGACCCCTCCTTGGTTTTACTGGAGAGAAGGTTTTTCCACTTGGGACGATCAAGTTGGATATGCTTATCGGTACATGACCTGCTTGTTGAACAAAAAGAGTACGCTTCTTCGTAATGGATAAAAATATTCAATCGGCTTACAATATCATCATAGGAAGGGTAGGTTTGAAGAAGTTTAAGGCAGTACCATCTACTGTACATCAATATTTAAAATTCGCAACCAATTTTGGAGTAAGAGTTGTGAAAGGCGACCAGAAAGTAGCTCGAGAATGCTACTATTCATCTGCCAAACAGGAGGAGCATGAAGAAGCCAAGAAGAAGACTATTACCTATCAAGTGGATGAAATAGAAGATGCAGAGATTAAAATATTAGACCCTAGAGATGAGTCTCAGCTCGTGAAGGGTCAGGTCATAGAGGCTACCGAAAATATCATTCTGGACGAGGAGTATCTAGAACGAACAACTCAAATTGGTGCATCACTGGATGTATCAATAAAGCAGGAATTGATAGCATTTCTAAGGCGTAGAAAGCAGACTTTTGCATGGATTCATGAAGATATGCCAGGGATAGACCCGAATTTCTTGTGTCATGAGCTCAACATGAATAAAGAAATCAAGCCGGTGAAGCAGCGAAGAAGAGTATTCAGTCCTGAGAAGAACCAAGCCATATAGAAAGAAGTAGAGAAGCTACAAAAAGCCTTTTTTATTGAGGATGTCAAATATTCTGATTGGCTAGAAAATGTTGTGATGGTAAAGAAGAAAAAAAAACAAGTGGAGGATGTGTGTAGACTTCACTGATCTTAATAAGGCATGCCCAAAGGATCATTTTCCTTTGCCCCGAATCGATCAACTAGTGGATGCTACCTCGGGGCATGAATTGTTGAGTTTTATGGATGCTTATTCTGGTTACAACTAGATTAAAATAAAGTCCGAGGACAGGGAGAGTACCTCTTTTATCACCCCAAGGGGAACTTATTGCTATAATGTTATGCCTTTTGGACTTAAAAATGCAGGTGCGACATATCATCGACTGATGATTAAGGTGTTTGCAGAGAAAATTAGTCATAACATGGAGGTTTATGTTGACAATATTCTGACGAAGTGCAAAAAAGCTGCTGATCATTTAGTTGACCTAGGTCAGACCTTTGATCAACTAGAGAAATATCAAATGAAGCTGAATCCCACCAAATGCATATTCGGAGTATGAGAAGGCATGTTTCACGGATATATTGTTAACCAACGAGGAATTGAGGTGAACCCTGAAAAGATCAAGGCTATATTGGAGCTACAATCTCCAACCATGAAGAAGGAAGTGCAAAGCCTCACAGGGCGAGTTGCAGCACTTAATATATTTATGTCATGAGTAACAGACAGATGTCTCCCATTCTACAAAACACTCTAAAAAACTTTTGAGTGGAATGATGAATGCAAGAAGGCCTTTCAAGAATTGAAGAAATACTTGGGGACACCTCCATTATTATATAGACCAGTGATGGGAGAAAGACTATACTTATATCTGGCAGTTTCAGAAAATGCAGTAATCTCGGCGTTGATAAGAGTGGAGGACGAAGTACAAAAACTATTCTATTACACCAACAAGGCTTTTCGAGGGGGAAAAATCAGATATCCAAGGCTGGAAAAGTTGGCACTGGCACTGATTGAAGCAAGTAGAAGGATGAGGCCATACTTCCAAACCCATACTATAGTGGTGTACACCGATATGCCATTAAGACAAGCTCTGCATAAACCGGAGAAATCAGGAAGACTGATGTACTGGGCAGTAGAACTTGGTGAATATGATATAGTTTATGAACCTAGATCATCGCTCAAAGGGCAGGCAGTAGCGTATTTTATCGCAGAGTTTACTCATAAAGATACCCCCGAAGAATAGGAGTCTAATACAGACCAACCTGTGGATGTTACAGGGTCATCAAATTTAAACCCCAACCAACTCACATCGGTGGACGAGCAAGAGAAGATGATCAACGAGAAGAGAGAAGTGCCGAAGGAGGACAAAAGGAAGCACCAAATATTCCATCGAGGAACTCTGTCTGATAAAAAATTTGATGATGAAGTACCTGTATGGAATTTATATGTGGATGGCACTTCATGAACTACAGGCAGTGGAGAAGGAATTATTTTAAACAGTCCGGATGAGATTGATGTGGAGTATGCTCTGCGCTTTCAATTTAAGGCTTCTAATAATGAGGCTGAATATGAAGTAATGATTGTGGGTCTAAGTCTAGCCAAAACCATGAAGGCAGAGCAAGTCGTTGTATTCCGTGATTCCCAGTTAATTGTAAATCAAATTCAGGGAGTGTATGTAGCAAAAGGAGAATTAATGATCAGGTATCATGCAAAAGCAATGGAGGTTGTATCGAGTTTTACTGCAGTTTAGTTGATTAGAATACCAAGATTGGAGAATGCAAGAGCAGACGCTCTAGCTCATTTAGCATCGGCCACACGCACCGAGCTACGAAGAACAATCCCAATAGAAATCCTGGTTAGTCGGAGCATAAACGAAGATCTAATGATGAACTTCATTGCCCTTGACTTGGGACCATCTTGGATGGACCCCATCAGGGCCTATATTGAAGAGGGGGCTTTGCCATTTGATAAACTTGCAGCTAAAAAACTAAAGTTTCAAGTTGCTCGTTATGTATTGACCAGTGGAATTTTATATAGACGAAGAGTTATAGCTGGGATACAAAGATGTGTCCATCCCTCCGAAGTGAAAGATTTTATCGAAGAGGTTCACTAAGGGTCTTGTGGATCCCATGTAGCAGGTCGGACGCTTTTGCAAAGAATAACAATGCAGGGGTATTATTGGCCGACGATGAGAGCTGATTGTGTAGCTTATGCCAAGAAGTGCGATAAATTCCAATGATTCTCCTACATCCGAAGAACTCCCCAAGCATTGTTAACACCCATCACGTCCCCTTGGCCATTCGCCATGTGGGGGATAGACTTGGTCGGGCCACTTCCAACGAGTAGGGGAAGATTCAAATACCTCGTGGTTGCTGTGGATTATTTTACTAAATGGGTGGAAGCTGAGCCTCTGATTGATATGACATACGACAAAGTGTATCAATTTATTTGCAAAAATATTATTTGCAGATATGGTCTCCCACATGCATTCATTACTGACCATGGAACCCAGTTTGATAACGAGGAGTTTGTTGCATATTGTCATCAATCCAATGTACTAAAGATCCATTCTGCACCAGGCCATCCCCAGAGCAATGGGCAGACTGAGGTGACAAATATAACGCTACTGAATGGTTTGAAAAAATGACTGGATGATGCAAAGGAAAATTGTATTAACGAGCTACACTCTGTGTTATCGGCTTATTGCACCACACCACGAACAGCAATGGGAGAGTCCCCATACATGCTGGCATTTGGGAGTGAGGCTGTCATACCTGCTGAATTGGGTCTACCCACGCATAGGGTGCTTAATTTCAATTCTCCTATCAGTGATTTGATGAGAAGAATAGACCTGGATATGCTGAAGAAGTTAGGGAAGAAGCAGCAATCAGGAATGCAGCATACCAACAACGAACAACTTTGTTCTATAACAAAAGAGTAAAGAAGTGTGATTTGAAGGAAGGGGAGTATGTGCTGAAGAAAGTGATCCAAAAGCATAACAAACTGGAAACCAACTAGAATGGACCCTACAGAGTAACAGAAGTTGTTCGTCCAGGGACATACAGGATTGAAACCCTGGAAGGAGAAGAATTCAAGAATACATGGAATGCAGAGCATCTGCGTAAATATTATCAGTAATTGAAATTCCTATGTAATGCAGTTTCTTTAGTATGAATAAAGTGATGTTTCACCCAGTTTCTTTCTTTGTTGAATTTTTTTCTCGGAATATTAGTGCTACACACTACACACTAAATTCAGGCCAAATTCAGAGCAACTACCACCAACTCCGGTTGGTCGGGAATCAATTATCACCAATTCCGTTTGGTCGAGAATCAATTTCCACCAACTCCGGTTGGTCGGGAATCAATTACCACCAACTCCGGTTGGTCGGGAATCAACTACCACCAACTCCGGTTGGTCGGAAATTCAATTACCACCAACTTCGGTTGGTCGGGAACTTATTTCCACCAATTCCGATTGGTCGGGAACTTATTACCACCAACTCCGATTGGTCGGGAACTCATTACCACCAACTCCGATTGGTCAGAAATCCATTACCACCAACTCCAATTGGTCAGGAACTCATTACCACCAACTCCAGTTGGTCGGTAAATCAAATACCACTAACTCCGGTTGGTCAGCAATTCAATTACCACCAACTCCGATTGGTCGGGAACTCTATAACACCAACTCCAATGGTCGGAAAACTAGGCAAGAAGCTGGACAACCTCCCGGGGCATCCACTGTATAGGCAACAAGGTAATCCATACAAGATTACTACAACAAAGCAGGAACATGGGATGCAAATCATTCCATTGCTTAGGCCCAAAGGGTGACAAGAGCAAATGGGATAAGTATAATATGTAGATATATATTTACCAACCAACAAGCAAGGACATTATACAAATTATTTAGAAGAAAATAAAATGGCAAAAGACTAAAAATTTCTTCATTCAAATCAAGTAGAATTACATATGATGTGAAAAATGTACTTCATTACATAAAAACCCCTATTCTATTGGTTTTTTCCCTTCTGCCTTTGAAACAGGTTCTACCCCAGCAGGAGGATCATCTAATGCATAAGGGGAATTTATAAAATTTAGATCTCGCAGCATTTGAACATTCATCATGGAGGGACGATCAAGCAAGTGCTCTGGGCGAGATATCTCAAAGTTTGTATGAAGACTGTAATCGCCGAGATACTTGGAAATCAAGCATTGAGGAATTTCTCGAGTAGGAATCCAACTAATGTCAAGCTTAAAAGGAGGAACGATCAAATTGAGCACTCCAGGGTCATAATAATCCTATAAGTAGTGGCCCTGCTCCAATTTTAGCACACACAGTGCATTCAACCACCCTTGCTTGTACCCATCGTTATTTGACTGCTGGATCCGAGCATCAAGATGGTAAAGGGCTTCATTATACCCAGCCATCCAAAACTCTGAGGGTTATTTATGGAACTGATAAGTTAACCTATCCAGTTGCTCGTGGAGACTCTTTACCAGAATTTCCTTATTTTCCAAAGCAGAACTCTAGGAAGAGAGTTAGTCAGTAAAATTCAGAATCTTCTTGGACATTTTTGCCAAAGCTTGATTCTTCGCCATCAACTGAACTACCTAATTCTCCAAGGATGATTAAGTTCTCTCTTATTCAATAAAAACCCGGCCAACCCTTGCTCGTCCATGAGAATAAGATCTTGCTCGTCCACGAGTAGATGTGAAGGGTCCAACTCTTTTTAAATTTTCCAAGTCATCTCGTAAGTCGGCATTTTCTACCTACAAGAAAGAAAAACCTTCATCATGAACAAGGACCAAGGCTCCCGAAGAAGATGCAGCAAATTTGAGTTATTTTATCTCTTCTTGCAAAGCAATGTTCTCCTGCTCCAACAACTTAGCGATATGCCTGTGCTCTTCAACTTCAAGCTTCAGAACATTTTCTTTCGTCTCATGAGCAGAGATGAATTTATCATACCCTTTATCAGCACTCAATTACTAATATTTCTTCTCGTATCCTTGATGCAAAAGTGTGGAGGACTCTTTGTACTGCTGCTGAAGTTGATCGATCATTCCTTGGAAATTTTCAATCATTTCGTAGTAGGCCACATTATTGGCAACAACATGATCGAGCAAGAACTTTAAATATTGATAAGATTTAACTGCTCATTCAGAAGCATCTGAACCAAGGATATCAATGATTTGAGCCTCATTAAGATCTGCATGACCAACTTTAAAATAGTCATTGCATTTCTTCATCAATTATGTGTCATGAGCTGATAAGATCTCCATCCTGGCCATAAACTAACAAAGAGAAGAAATAAAAGGAATCAATAATGATGCAGACAAAGCAAGTAAAAGAGAAAGTCAAGACGAACAACCAAAGTTCGAATTTTTATTCATCATAAGAGGAGATACATAGTCCAAGGTTACATTTAAAAAAGCAACAAAAAAGCCTAAACAACTTTACACCTTCTCCTTGTTTCCTATGACTTCCTCAAAAGGTTTGGAGGAAGGGACTGGTTACTCGGAGGACAAGGGTAGTTGCTCGGCATAAGTGCTAGTTTGTTGGAGTTGCTCGGAAGGATGAATAATAGGAACAGCAGAGACCTGATCTCCAGCCATCAAAGAAGATTCATCTGAAGCAGCTGTAACACCCCAAGACTTTTGAGACTGAGAAATTAAATTTTTGGGAAAATAAAATCTAATTAAATTGGAGAATTTTAAAACTTAGGAATTGAGTCCCAAATATAGAGAACATTTCAAAGTAATCCGGATGATGATTTTGAGGGTACCATCGATCTCGGAAGGGTCGAGATAGTTAAAATGACTGTCATTGGGTTATATTTCGGCTCCGGAATATTTTTAAGTCAGTTTGGCTCGAATTAGAGTAAACGAGTCATTTAACGTGTGTATTAACATTTAAAATTTGGGACTTTTGTTTTAAGGCTTAAGAGGCTTACGGATTAAGCCTTCTCAATTAGAGAAAGAGAAAAAGAGAAAGGAAGAAGGAAAGAAGAAGAAAAGAGAGAGAGAGAGAGGAAGAAATCTTGGAGATTCCCGGCCCAAACGCGACAACGAGGACGATTCAACCTCTACAAAATTGAGGCAATTGTTTAATCTTGCTAAATAAGTCATTTGTGTATTTTATTTCATAATTTGTGGGTTAAAGAAATGGTTTTTAGGTATAAATATCAAAACCTAAATTTTAGGTACTAAAATGGGAATTTGATGTTTATACATGGGTTTAATGACATATAAGTTGTTGGGATGGAATGTAGGATGAGTTTATAAGTTAATAATATTGTTGGGTTAAAGATTTGGGGATTTGTTGATGATGTTTGGGTGTTTGAGGATTTAGGGTTTGTTGAAAATAGGAAAATCGGCCAAGATAATTGGTATGGCCGGTCAACCGCACCCAGGGGACCGGTCGACCGCGCCTTAAGGGAAAAGCCTACTGCATTTCTTCGTAGGCAAAATTTGGACCCGCGGTCGACCGGGGGTCTGGGACCGATCGACCGATCCCCTGTTTTTAGCCCAAAGTTTGGAGTTCTTTCTTCCCCTTTTTCTTTTGGAGTTTATTCTTAGGGGCTTCCTTAATAGGTTGTTTTACTTGGGTTTTCTAGGATGATCTCTAACCCTTTTTAAATAGTTTTGTTGGTTTGGGGCTTTCTCTTATGATGTATGAGATATAATTGTGGAGATTTATTAGGGGTTTCTCACATGTTAGGATCATGGGATTCTCGATATAGTCCGAGATAAAATATGTTTTTGCATAGGAGTTGTGTGTGTTTATGGAGATAGTGAGAAGCCTCAATGGGGTTGAGTATCCTAATATTAGACGAAAAGTAAGTATATATATGATGGGCGGTTAAGAAATCTTAGAGAGAGTTGCGAATGTATGTTGGGAAAATTATAGGCCGATATTTAGATTGAATCCTAATAACGATAGGATTCTATTAAGTTATAATTTGAGGCTAATGAGAGTGAGAGTGGTCGCATTATCCTTAGAAATGGTAAATTTAAGAGGTAAATTAGAAGTGTTAGACTAAGGGTAATCATGAGGGTAAAGGAACCGTAGTCCGAATTGGGATTCCAATACTTGAAATAGGATTGTACTAAGTTGAGGTTTGTAGACTATAAGTTATGTATATACACGTTAATAATCAAAGCTAGTATTGGAGACATGAAAGCGTTTTGGAGACTTATGGAGTGTGTAGTGATTGTTACCTACACTAAATTTTGGGTAATAACCCTAATGTGGGATATATGTATATGTATTTTTGGGAGACTATTCATCATAGGAAAAATGATTGAGTATGCTTCAAGTGAGGGATTTTATTCACATATCTAAGTAATTTAAATGAGTTGTGGTGACGGCTTGTATATTGAGGATTATGTATACTTATAGCCGAGTTAATATATCTCATACTTATGAACGAGAATTAGTTATATATATGGATATGTGAATATATGTGTATATATCTATATAGATATGAATATATGGATATATTTATGTTGTGGATATACATGGTATGAATATTTAAACCATATATGATGGTTTAAGGTTGGATTTATATGATTGGATCATATGGATGTATATATATTATGCATGTGAATTATATATATACTTATGTGGTTAAGCATACCCCGCTCATGCTATCATTGGGAAGTTGCGCGCGTAGAGGGTGAGCATCCTGGCTAGAAAAGCAGGGTGTGGATATTCCTCAAGTCATAGTCGTCCCGTGTGTTATTATATGATATATATATGTATTTTTGGGATGAGACGTGGTGGGTATGTTTCGTCTCATTGCCGGTTAGGAGCTATGACCGCTTCCCGGGACGTCGTGTGTGTGAGTTACCACGAGATGGGTGTCGTTTAGTCCCACCATGGTGGCCCCAGTTTTGCTGCGTGAGCCGGGCACTGGGAAGATGATAGCACGATGCAGTTTATCGGCGATATATATAGCCGGGTATATTATGTGGATGGCCCTTGTACATCATATGTGGTATGTACACTTGGCCATGGGAATGGATGCTTGTATATATATATATGGTTAAAATAAAATACCTATATATATACTTATATACATATCCTATAGATGAAAGGATATAGACTTTTATGGAGTACATCTTGGATGATTATGGTGTACTAGATAATTGGGGGATTGATGTATCGCATTCAAGGAATATTTCGGTTACATCATCCCAAGGATATTATTGGAGATTGTAGATGTTTTCATATTGTATTCTAAAATTTAGTAGTAGTAGTAGTAGTAGTAGTAGTAGTAGTAGTAGTAGTAGTAGTAGTAGTAGTAGTAGTAGTAGTAGTAGTAGTAGTAGTAGTAGTAGTAGTAGTAGTAGTAGTAGTAGTAGTAGTGGTAGTAGTAGTAGTAGTAGTAGTGGTAGTAGTAGTAGTAGTCGTAGTAGTAGTAGTAGTAGTAGTCGTAGTAGTAGTAGTAGTAGTAGTAGTAGTAGTAGTAGTAGTAGTAGTAGTAGTAGTAGTAGTAGTAGTAGTAGTAGTAGTAGTAGTAGTAGTAGTAGTAGTAGTAGTAGTAGTAGTAGTAGTAGTAGTAGTAGTAGTAGTAGTAGTAGTAGTAGTAGTAGTATAGGGTGTGTATGGTTATGGATATCTAGGATCGACCTTGACAAGGAGTAGTGTAACGGGGTGGTTCCTTGTTTGGATTTCACTTTGCGAGACACCCCACACACGAAATGTAGTGCATTGTTGAGATTAGAGAGAAGTTCTGCCAATATTTATGTGGGGCATAATGGATCTTCAGGATCGACATTGACAAGGAGTAGTGTAACGGGGTGGTTCCTTGTTTGGATTTCGCTCTGCGAGACACCCCACACACGAAACGCAGCGCAGCGTTGAAATTGGAGAGAAGTTTTGTCAATAATAATTTTGTATGCTTGTTAATTAGAAAATAAATCATATGTTTCAACCCAATTGTATTTGGGTTAAAGTATTAAGAATTATAATTAATTAAATTATAAACCGGAATTCATTAAGCCTAATATGGCATATATGTTTGTAAAAATAATTGAGTGTATATAAAAAGGGGTGGATCCTTGGGTTATGATAGGAAGGTAGATCTCGTGGGTATAGGCTAGGCCTATTACAAGTTAGGTTGTCCTTATAAATTGGGGGTAATTTTAACTAAAATTTGAGGACGCGAATAGGTGCGCGCCTTTAGATGAGAGGTGAGTTGGGGTTCCACGAGAGTGTGATTCCACTTCAATTATGAAATAAGTGCACCGATATTTATTATGCACGGTTAAAACACTTGCTAAATATTTTTCACAACTCGGGCTCTGACCCGTTTACTTTTCTCCCCTGCCTGTATATATATATATATTACTACAGGTGTCCTACCGCATGGATGCCGGATGACCTTCTATCTAGAGTCTTGGGAGCCACGACAGGTGCGGACTGTTGAGGGATGTAGAATGTAGTCGCTTACCCCTTTGAAAAAAAAATCTAGGTAGGATTCATGTTGTATATCGGGTTTGTACCCAAGGGATATTTATGTACATGTTTATATTTATTCCATTCCAGTTATTGTATTGGTTGTGACCCGACAGCTTATTCGGGTCTACTTTCTGTAGTACATTCTGTTGTAGTTAATTATTTCATTTTATTTCTAGCATTTCATTTATCTTAGTTCTTTCATGCATCTTTCTTTCCTTTATTAGTAGTGTTATAGTGTTGGTTTGTTATCTGTTGCATATTTTATTAAATTTTAACATCTCGCTTATATGATGCCGGGTAGTTAGTCCTATATTATGTAGTACCGACTATTGGTGTTGAGACTGGACCATCTGAAATTCCTGATTTAATGTAGTATAGGGCTGGCCACCCGTTATTATTTTAAGCGGGGTGTTACAGCAGCTTCATCCTCTTCTTCTTCTCCAGGAGAGGGAGGAGGGCCATGAGTGTGTCGCTGGAATAACTCAGAATTCTCAGCAACCTTCAGCTCCTGCAAGGCTGCTACCCATCCATCCCTAAAATATTTGACGCTATCATACTCCATTTGAGAAGATATGGCAGCCAGGCCCTTGTTCCAGCCATTGTCCTAACCAGCACTGAATGATTTTTTAACGGCATTCTTCCTTTTTACCTTCTCTGAGGAGGTCCTTTCCCTAAGAAGCTCCTTGGCAGCCTTTAATTTTTCTTCCACCTCTATTTTACTGTCGCTCAACATCTTGAAGTTTAACAACTTCCTCTTCAGCCGACTTAAGCTTAACCTCAAGCTCCTTATTGCTCTGTTCAAACTCCATCAACTTCTTCTCCAATTCCTTGGAGGCATTCACAGCTTGATCTCTGTCCAGCTCAACGGACTTAAATTGCTTCTCCCAAGCACCTTTATCTTCCTCGTACTTTTGACGAGAATATTTCAAAAATTGGGTCAGCCCAATAAAAGCTTCCTCTACTCCACCCGAGGAGCTTGAAGCCTTAATAGCTTCATCCTTCTTCAAAATGATGTTGAAACACATCACCAGCTGAAAAAAGAAATAACTTTAAGTTAATATATGAACATAGTATTAAAAAAAATAATAAAGGGGTTAAGCTAAAGATACTTACTGAAGAAATGTGTTGAGCATCCAGGCTAGTAAGTTTCTCGCGAGAAAAGGTGTCTTCAACACCTTGAGATTCTAGAACAGTCCAGGACCTTACCAAGCTCACAGCAGAGCTCGGAGCAACAAGAACTGGAACACTACCTTCAACATTCGAAGGTTGAGAGATAGGTTCAGCAAGTCTTTCAGAAGAATTTATTTTTAATCTCCTCAGAGTAGCAGGAGCATCTTCAACTATATATGTTGTCTTTATTGGTGAAATTACAATAACATCACTTGAAGGAGAGATAGCAACAGTCTTACTCGGAGCCACAGGGGGCTTCTTGCCAGCTTCCTGGGCAGCAACAGGAGGGGGTACATCTATTTTCTTTGTCCCCTCATCTGGGATATCTTTTTTACCCTTCTTTGCCTCCATAGGGGCAGAGGTAGACTTGTCAAAAAAGGCAGGATCTCTTCTTCTCTTCATTAGATCAGTGATAGGAATATTCGATTCAGAAGAAGAACCTTCCACACTAGTCTCAGAGGCCGGTACTTGGTCAAGATCAACCACCACTGGATGAGGACGAGCAGTGAAAGATGAAGTGTAGCTTTTGTATTGCAACAAGTAAGAAGCAGATCCAATATGCTCCTCAGCAACAGATTGATGCAAGCTCCAGATAATTTTTAAATGCTTTATATTAACCTCGGTTTCCTTTCGAGGTTTTCTTTTACTGTCAACTGTAAAAAACAAAATCAAATGTCAGTGATGCATTTTATCAAATACAAAGAAAACAAGATTTCAAAAATAAAAACAACTTATCCCATTGCCATAAAGTGGACACCTGGGACCTTGATATACATCATCTCCATTTAATGGAGGGTGTTGCCAATTTTTCATCACAACACCATGATTAAAATAATCCCTATTGGCGTCGGGAAGATTGACAACTAATGCTCTATTCAAAAACCTAGTTTTTAAATAGAAAGTACTTTCACTGGTAACCCATATGTAGCAATACATAATCTCTGGAATCCCTAAATGAGTTCCATAAAGTTGATTCAACCTATGTACGACATTAACTATCCTACATGTGTTTGGAGCTATTCTTGCAGGTACAACATCAAAGTATTGGCAAAACTCCAAACACAAGGGATTTGGAGGGAAGGAAAAGCCACATTCGGCTATAAAAAGACTGGGGAACCAATTTCCCTTAGCTAAAGAAAAATAATCAGAAGGTTCAGAAAGTTCTTCCAAAATAACCCAAGAAGGGATTGAAAACTCATATCGAAATTTGTCTAACGATTCAACAGGATAATCCATGGCGAATAAAGAAAATAAAGAGGAAGGAAGAAAATCTTACAGAGAAAATAGAGATCAGTTGTCAATGAATGATGGAAAGAACGAAGGCACAAGATAGAGAGAAAATGAAGAGTTCAAAGATACAGATTTGAAAAGTGAAAGACGATATGATTTCTGTCGTGCTTAAATACTTTACCTCGGGAATAGATAAAGGCAATGGTTACAAGGGAAGAAGTTTGCATTTCTGGCGGCTAAAAGAAGAAAAGGGCAAAAATATCGAAGTGGTAATGAAAATTCAAAATATTTATGAAACCGGATACTATGCGTACAAAAAGGAATTATGAAATTTTCCTAAAATCCTTGAAGATAAATAATTCAAGCAGTTGTTAAGAAAAATGTCCCACACTCTCCTTCAACCTCAACTGTGAAACATTGGGGGCTTCTGTTGCTACCAAATTTAGTCTACTGGCGTGGACCAATCACTTAAAGACACGTGGATATCTACCTGTCAAATGCAAACACTTTAAACGATCAACTCAGGTGCCCCGAGCAACTTAAGTGTACCGAGCAACTCAGGCACCCCGAGAAACTTAAGTGTATCGAGAAACTTAAGAGTACCGAGCAACTCAGGTGGTCCGAGCAACTTAGCGTGCAGAGCATCTAAATCAAGAGAATTAAAAGACAATTGCTCATTAAATGCTCATTATTATCGTACAGATGTATATGTCTACTAGATAACAGCGCATTGTCCTTTCGCATGTACAGCCTCAAGGTTATAAATACATTGTAATCTCCTCATTAGAGGGGGACTCTGGATCTCTTGGTAAACCACTTATCGAGAATTCCAGTCAAACAGTCAGCAATACAAAAATAGTGGACGTAGGCCATTTTCATAAGGCTGAACCACTTTAAAAATCTTTTATCTTATTTATTTTATGTGTGATTGATTAATTAGAGATAATCTAATTTTTTACATCAACACCATGGAATAACACTAAAATATCCAAATCATTAAAATGAAAAGTAATTTTGTGAATATTTTCCATAGGAAAAATCAACATATACATTCATAACATAGGTTCACAAATTCATGAGATACTTCTAAAGAAAGAACTCAATTTCTACCTTAGGTGTAAAAATGTTGAACTCAATTGAAATTGGCACGACTTATGCAATATGACATGAATTTTAATGATTCTCTAATGCCAAAATATTTAATGTATTTCAAGTAAGTCCATTATAAAAACCTATTGATCTTCTACTTTATAATTCCCTAAAATTTTCACATATATAAGAATTCACTCTCAAATATTTTGAAGAAATCATAATTCTCATATGTACGGAAGCATTAATGAATGTAAACCACATGGTCTATTTTTGCTTCCCATTAATATTTTGAGTCTCGTTTTGCCAATGGTGGATTTTAATGCAAAGAGTATTTTTCTCTTTCGTAGCCTTTTCCATTGCTTAACATATATCAATAATTTTTAGGAAAAGAGATATGAGAAATTGTTCTTACAGGCACAACTTATTTCTTTATACATTTGGTTCGTTATTAAGAAAGTGAGATGAGAACATCGTATTCGACACATGACAAATAAGTGCAATGTTCAAAGAGTCCGTTCATGTGTGCAATAAAGGTGACAAACGGTCTAACATTTAGAAAGTAATAATCAATGAGAAACATAATGATATCCACACATTATTAAGCACATTAACGAAAGAAAGTCATGTCTCAAAGCACTATGAGAGAGTCACGTGAATGGATGGAATGTAGCGGTGATATGAATATCTTAAATATTCATCCATACACAGTAAAAAAATGAAAATACAAAAAAAAATTATCTTTTTCAAAAATTTTATCAAAATAAAATCTTTTTCAATTTTTTAAACTTTTTCTTAAAAAACATAAATCTTTTTGGAATTTTCAAAAAAAATTATAAAAACAAAAGTCTTTTTGGAATTTTTTTAAATATATCAAAAAGAAAAACATATCAATAAATTGATAATAAAATCTAGCAATAGGAATATAAGATATGAACATGATAAATATCCTATACTAGATCAAATACCCAAACTCAATCAATGGAGAAAATACCCAACGACTTCCTAAGATCCTCGAATCTAAGTGCATCTAAAGGTTTCGTGAAAATATTGGCTAATTGACAATCGGTTACCACAAAGCTCAAGGGCACGATCTTCTCCTCAACGAGATCACGAATAAAATGCTCACATATTCTAGTGTGCTTTGTGCAAAAATGATGGACCGGATTACGAGATATATGGATCACACTCGTATTACCACACACAACTCTCAATGGAAATATATGTATCTTCCGTCGTGGACAAAGATATGGAGTTTTCTTATTTCTTAACCAAGATAAAACATCACTCCCAAAGTAAAAACACCCACCCGAGGTGATCCTATAACCATCAACATCCTAAACCCAATCAACATCTGAATAGGATGACAAAGGATCATAAGTATCAAAGGAATATCAAATATCATAAAAAAGCTCACCACTCAAGAATTTATGATACGTTTACATGAGAACAAATGTGACTCTTTCGGGGATGCTTGGTATCGCTCACAAACTCCGATGCTAAAAGAAATGTCGGGATGACTAGAAATTTAGTAGAGAATACCACCTATCATACTCTTATAAAGGTCTTGCTCTATGTCCAAGCCTAATGTGTCTATTATAAGCTTAGTCGATCTACTCATAGGGGTGTGTGAGTGCTTAGCGGAGTCTAAACCAAAAACTTTCATTAGGTTCCCAGCATATTTGGATTGAGATATGAATATCACATCCTTTACTTGATGCAGCTGGAGGCCTAAGAAAAACTTTCTTTAACGAGTGATTCTGACTTGGGTAACTAGGTTATGTGAATATACCTAGTGGGATAGCACTTTAGAGAATATACATCCAGTGAGTTATCACTCGAGAGGATGTTCTTTATTAATTATTATTTCAACATATTTGTGAATGTTGTAATATGACTATACGTATATAATGAGGTAAATAATTATATACGGGTTAATTAGTATTGGTTGTGAGTTGTATCATATATCGTGGAGGTGAACTTTATATGAATATAAAAAGATAAATCATTAATTAAGTTAATGATGTCAATAACTTAGAAATCATAATTTTGACATACTCGGTTAGAGTGGGGTGGTTGCAAGGGGTATTTCGATTATCTATTTATGGGAGGAATAACTAAGGAAATTAGTTAAGGCGTTAGTAGTGCACATTAAAGGAGGGGTGAGGATATTCCCAAGGGAGTTCGACACTAACAAAAATATAAAGAGCATGCATACATATTTATTACTGCAAGTTAATCAATTGCTAAATGTTTTCCTAATGTTTTGGGTACTAACCCTTGCTATAAAAACTTTAAAAAAAAACCTTTTAGGTGTCCAGCCACATGGACGCCAGACTTGACTCATTCTAGGGATCCATTGCTGCAGCACATGTTGATGTTGTGGGAGTTTAATAGGTGCTTTGTTCTTTTCATTCTAGTGTAGAAATTTCCTATCAGTTAGTTTTATTTAGTGCTTATGTCAGACTTGTTGAGGTTTATTACCCGTCTTTACTTTTATTGGATTTGAGCCGATGGTTTATTTGGTTAGTTATTTAGATGTGAATGGTGGATTTCATTTAATTGTGATTGTTTAAATTATTTACTTTCCGCATGAGTATTTCATTAAATTAATGAAAGATGACCATAATTACGAAGGCTAACAACTTTCCACTATTAACACTTCACTCACTCAATCTTCTCAGCGCATACACAAAAGACGTAATACTTTAGAGAATCCATTACATACCTCAATCGTGAGCAAAATCTTGGGAGGTTTTATTGTACCATGAATATGGTATGGCCTATGGACAAATTAGAAGATGTTAATTGGACTCATTTATCTCCTAAAGGAGATCAACTCAATTACCCATCTGGTCGGCCAGTGCAATTTAGGTTAACCCTAATATCATAGGTAGTGAATTTAACCCAGCTAGCTCATAACAATTAGCACTATTGTCTATCACCATTATAGCAAGCACATATTTTGTGATTGGATGACATCAACAACACACCCCTGCTAGGGGAGATATGAAGATATTCATCATGTGGTTTATAACTAACTTCGTGGTTCCTCTCCCAGTTGCATGTCATGGTGTACCTACCAAACCTGTAAAGGAAACCTCTTTATTCTCTCTCTTCTAACATCCTATACATAGGCCACTGTGCCCTCTTGAGTAGGGCTCAAGATATTTTTCCATACCGTAAATGTCCAAATCAAGAATGAACTTGAGAGCTTGTAACCTTTGTTTATCCATGGTGTTTTCTATCTGAATTAGTATATATAACACCTTCACCTATAGACATGGGCAGCTGTTTGGGTCGAACAAAGTAAATTTAGTTTCATTCTCTTTCCCGAACCTTCGTATATTATTTGCTCTATATCAATATTTCTATGATTATATCTCTTTATATGTTATTGTTGTTAGTTATTATTTATTTACTAAGATTAAATCCATATCCTAGTTTTAAACGTTAACATTGAGGCATCCTCATAAGAGTATATGTTGTGTATTATGATAACGAGTTTCTTGTAGGATGAAAGGTAAGATTTTTTTATGACAATTAAAGAAGTATTTGATAATGAAGGGTCACAAAATTTTGATATCTAGTGTAGATGATAACTTAGCAGGAGTTATTAAATAATGAAAATAAGGCGAACATATACTTATACTCAATATCAACTAAAACCTAAGGGGATGTAGTCATGGTGAAATATAAATGAAGTATGGCCCGGTGTGATTACTTTGTGATAAAATATAATCGGGTCTAAATGAGAAGTTCATAATTAATAAATAAATGAGATATAAACTTTATTGTAATGATAAATAAGGAATAATGTATGAGTATGAGGTAGATGCTAGTTGGATTTGAATATCAGCAACTGGTTTGGGTGGGTATTGAGTTATGTTTAGCATTGTACATATGTGATGTCACTAAGTAAGTATAATAATATGATTGGCATAAGATAGAGTCGCTAAAACATATGTATAAAGATAATGTACTATGTGATATAACATAATAAGATACATCAAGGTATTTATACAAGTTATTGGAAAAAAATACAGTATATAATAGTCAGATAAGTATTATCAGGTTGGTAATTATGGTAACGGGTTTAAGTTGTTAGGTTTTGTTTAAGATTCATGTTACCATATTGGTAAAATGGTTGTATTAATGATGTTGCATAATGACTATTCTGTATTTTTTACCATAAAATGTATAAGAGATGTTTGGAAATACTTTGAAGATGTCTATTCATATTATACGACGTCACTTTAAAAATGATGTTGATGAATGTGAAAAAAAATGGTAGAGCCAATACGGATTGGGGTAACATAATGATTGTAACGTTATTGTGATGGTTGGATGACTTATTAAGGTCATTGTATGTTTAGTTAAATAACCATCAAATATTGATGAAAACGGAATATAGTGAGAAGTTATATTGAGTTTATAGTGAATGAATGCACAATATACTCCAAAGTGAATATGAAATCTTGGTTAAAAAATAAATATTTGTTGAATGATTGTTCGTTATCAATATACAAAAAGTAGTGGGGTTATATTTAGATTAAGAATTGTAAGAATGATACTTCATATACTCTTAAACTTCATATATGATGCGGATATTAATTATAGTCAAACTGATATATTTCGTATGAATGGAAGTTTGAGAGATGAAGTATAAGAAGATAGTCTTGTAATTGAATATTGATGATTTGAAATATTGCACGATGATATGTATAGAATATAGGAATGCAGGGAGAAATGTAAAGAATGATACTAGGTTTATTTAGAGTGTGCACTCATTATGAATGTAAGATGATACAATCAATAAATTAGTATGTGTCAATGTTCAACATATATAAAAGTGTGAAGCAATATGTGAGTTGGAAATTTGTTTTAATTGATAACAAATCATTGGACGATTATCGTTACGGATAAATGATAAAAAAACTAAAGATGTTATTAAAGAAATAGATATGTGATAGTTATGTGTATTAACTAATGGGTATATTGATGAGGATGTTATGAGTAGAATATCAACTAGTTGCATGAAATGGAGATAAGCAAGTGGGGTGTTATGCGATAAGAGGATACCTAATAAATTAAAAGGAAAATTCAACTGAATAGTTGTTAGGCCAATGAAACTATATGGAGCGGAGTGTTGGGCTTTAAAAAATTATGAACAAAGTCTCCATATTAGTGAGATGAGGATGCTCCAATGGTTGATAGAAATTACTAGAAAGGACAAAATTAAAACCATTATGTTAGAGAAAAGTTAAGAGTAGATCACATTAGCGATAAATTAAGAAAAGTAGACTTAAGTTGTACGGACATGTTTGTTCCATAGACC
Source organism: Sambucus nigra (assembly GCA_949130495.1). Classification (NCBI taxonomy): domain Eukaryota; kingdom Viridiplantae; phylum Streptophyta; class Magnoliopsida; order Dipsacales; family Adoxaceae; genus Sambucus; species Sambucus nigra. The sequence goes on along the minus strand of OX422223.1, from coordinate 257,356,554 downwards.
AGTACATGCACCTATAATAAGATGTAGATTACTGGAAATAGAGGGTAAAAGATGAAGGGGTCACCTTAAACTATCGTGGGAGGAAATTACTAGGAGAGATCTTAAATAATTAAACTTGAATAATACTATTGCTTATAATAGATTAAAATAGAAAAGGAGAATCCATGTCGTCAACCCCATATGATGGGATTAAGGCAAAGATGATGATGATGATGATGATGATGATGTGTATTAACTAATATCTAGAATGAAATTGTGGTGAGAAAGAATGAAAGTTATGTTATTATATATCTAAGTTAAAGTAATCAACCAAAGTTGATAGATTGGTGCATATTACGTGTGTAGTTGAATTCATTCTCTAATAAGGAGGCTGAATATATATATATATATATATATATATATATATATATATATATATATATATATATATATATATATATGTAAGATGATGATATATTTCATTTAACTTAATACCTAGAGTTGGTTAGTGAAGAGTTTGTTGAAAAATATAAACAGATGAATGATTTCATAATGTGGTGCATGATTTATTACATTATTGTTATTTGTGACGGATTAAGAGTGAGTTTATATATAAGTTACAAGTTGAAAATATGTGTAACTATCATTTGATGATTATATAGCTACGTTGAGTGTTTGTAGAAATGGAGGATATGAAAGAAGGAAATACAATTGTGGAGAGGGGAATGTTTTGTAATTCGAAAATATTATAAACCGATGTGAAGAATTAAAGATTACAGTACGAATAAGTACATATTTTTTAATTATGATAAAAATATTGAATGACATAACGTCGTAACAGAATATGTCACCAGAAATGACGTATGCTTATATGAGACTACATTATTAAAATATTTTTATGAAAATGCATTTGATGATGTGTTGGGGGAGTGAGCATCGAGAACTGTAATTTGGAAAGATATAATAGTGGTTGATTGTATGTACGCTTGTATTGTAATAGCTCATAATTATAAGTGAATGAAATTCAATATATTTAGTTTATCTTTCTTTATATTTATCTACAGTGACTGGTGATGCCACTAATTTATATATATTATTTGAAATTTATTTTATATAAAAAATATGTTAGGACATTAATAATTATATAACAAAAATAAATAATTCATTTGATTATTTGTAAAGGACCGCGGGGATGGATAAAGGGTCCAATTACACATTAAAAAAATCGATATTGAGGATCATAGGTCAGTATCGGCCTTAGGTTGGACTTTAAAAAAATTGGAATTAGTTTTTAACTTAATGGGTTAGGCTCCATGAGGGGACCAAACCTAATTTCATGGGTAATTAGCATAAAATAGAGAATTGTCGAAGGCTAAATCATTTTATACATTTGGAGGCAACCCTATAGCTAAGGAGGACGGATAAGGAAAGGAGAAAAGAGAAAGAAAATTTGGGGCTTTTCATCTAAGATTCAACCTAATTGAGAATTAAAGAAAGTTTATTTAGTATAAGATTATAATTATAGTTGTATTATGATGTTATTATTCATTGAATTCTTAATTTAACATTGAAATAATTTGAATTAGATAATTTATATAACCATTGTTAGGGCAAAGGAATATGACTTTACTATGAAATTAGGGTGATTATCATGATTTAGAGTAGAAATTGCTAAATTAATGTTATTGACATTGTAGTTCATGTTAACGGTTAGGAATCCCCACTAATCTTGTGAACTAAACCAAAAATTGGATTGAATTGAGATCAAATCATGATTAGAGTCCGGAGATGATAATTAAGGATTATTATCTAAATCTTATAATATAAGAACTTAAAATCATTGAAGATTGGATAGTATTCGTATTGGGAGTACTATACATCAAAAAAAGTAAAATTTGGGAGAAATGTGACATTCGGTTCAACAATGGTGAAATTTCTTGGGAAGAAGCGTTCTGTGGAGATATCATTTGAACAATAATTTACGGTCGTTCGCATGAATATAATAGTTTCGTTAGAATGATAGTAGGAATTCGTTCGAAATAATATAGTGTTCTTGTTAGAACGATAATAGGAATTCCTTTTGAACGAACAGTGTATTCTCATTTGAACGAGGAGATTTAATGACATTAAGGCATAATTATATTTTCTTAATTAAAAATAGTTAATTTAAGGTGATTAAATTGGGATTTCATATTGTAACCCTTATTTGTGGAGTATTTACTTCTTTGGGGTGTTATATGAAAATATATCGAGTGTGTAATCTTGGGATACGTACTAGAGGGCATATCCAATGGGGCACAAAGGACGAATACTAGCACCCAGATATAATGATGATAGGAAGGCCTGGTTCTAATTAATCCGAACATTATGTGTTGAACACTCATGATCTCTTAAGTGAGATGCTTGGGCTGATTCTTTTATTTAGTTTTGGGCTAGTGAAGGCATAGTGAGTATTCTTGTAGAGATGATTTAATAGTATTTGGTTTGGGATAGCCTATAACTATGCCTGTATGACCGATCCCTAAAGATGATTGGTTATAATATTGTTATATGTGAACTTATAAAAGGGGATTTTTATGCGGTACGCATTTCAGACCCTACTGGCTTATGATGTTTGTTGATGTAAAAAACTAGATTGCTCTAATTATTCAATCACAGATAAATAAATAAGACAAAGACTTTTAAAGTGGTTCGGCTAGGAATAAAGCCTACATCCACTGTTATGTTATTGCTGAGTGTTTGTGGAATTCTTGATTACAAGTTCTTTCAAGAAATTCCGGTCCCCTTTGAATGAGGATGATACAAGGTATTTATAGCCTTGAGGCTGTACATGAAAGGTTCGATACATTAAATGACATACATATGAAAGGGTAATACATTTAATGCAGAGTGCGTGCCAAGAATATAAGCATTCAATGAATATCTGAGCTGTTGATTATCTGGCAATTAATGATACGACCGAGATGCAGCTCGGACCGCCATAGTTGTTCCCTGATCAGGAGTTCCTCGGAACATTAGAGTACCTCGGTGCGTTAGAGTTCCTCGGTGTGATAGAGTTCCTCGGTGTATTCTCTTTTCTCGGAAAGAAGCATGGTTGGTCGGGAAATGATCTTCCTCGCTGCTATCGTGCCACATAGATTGACACATGTCTTCGTATTATTCGTCCACATCAGCATATTAATTTTGGTATCAACAGAAGCCCCCAATGTTTCATATTTCGAATTTTGAGGAGTATGTAACATTCTTTCTCGGTATATGGCAATATTAAATGACCTTCCTGGTTTTCAGGAACATTGTATTCAAATTTCCTTCTTATTTCGTTGTTTTCCGCCTTTTTTATAAGCGCTTCGATCTTCGTGTAATTTTTTTCCTTTTAGCCGCCGGAAGTTCAGTAGTTTCTTTTTGGTAATCATTTCTTTCGCCGCTTCCCAATGCAAAGTATTTAAACTTCTTTGGTAACCATACCGTCGTCTACGTTTTCCATTTTCTGCATTCAAGCTTTCTATTCTCTTCTTCTCTCTTGTGCGTTCATCCTTGTTTCCGTTCGTTGCCAACATACCTCCTTTCTTTCTGTAAGATATTCTTCCTTTCTTCTGTATCTCTTTTATTCAATATGGTTTATATTGTGGAGTCTGTTGAGAAATTCCGTTCTGATTTTTCCATTCCTTCATGGGTAACTCTAGAGGTTCTTTCTGAGCCTTTAGATTACTTTCGATTGGCTGAGGGACATTGGTTCCCCAGTCTTTTTGTTGCTGAATGTGGTTTTTCCTTTCCACCAAACCCATTATGTCTTGAGTTTTGTCAATATTTTGATCTTGTTCCTGCAAAAATAGCCCCCAATTCATGGAGAATAATTAATGGGGTGCACAAATTAAACCTAACTCATGGGACTCGTATTGGGATCCCTGAAATTATGTTTTGTTATAAATGGGCTATTCTAGATAATATTTATTATTTAAAAACTAGGTATCTGAATAGGGCTCTTGTAGTTAATCTCCCTGACTCAAATAGAGATTATTTTGAGCATGGATTGATCATAAAAAATTGGCAACATGCGCCTTTAGCTGGGGATGAAGCGTACAACGGTCCCAGATGCCCCCCATATGGCAATGGGATAGGTTTATTTTTCGTTTTCTTTTACTTATAAAATTATGCTTTCATCATGTTTGATAAAATGTATGACCGATATTTCATTATGTATCTATTTGCAGTTGATAGCAAAAGAAAAACTCCAAAGGAATCAGAAGTGAATATTAAACATCTAAAACTTATCTGGGGTTTGCATAAGACGATTGCTGACGAGCATATTAGGTCTGCGTCATATTTGCTACAGTATAGGAGTTACACAACCTCTTATACTGCTCGCCCTGTTGGAGCCAAGAAAGGCAAAACTGATGTCCTAGAAGGGACTAAAAAAGTAGATGCTGGGTTCTCCAAAGCTTCCGAGAAGCCCCCAGTGGCCCCGAGCAAGAAAAATGCTCCTGCTGATGTAATTACAATCTCTCCGACCAAGACTTCTTCCTTGGTTGATGCTGCTGACCCTCCTTTGAAGAGATTGAGGAAATCATCCTCAGTTAATCTTGCTGGAACTGCATCTTCTCTACCCGCTGGTGGTAGTAGTGTTTCAAACATCATTCTTCCGAGTTCTTCAATGAGCTCAGTTATACCCGAGGTTCTTGGGGTTGATGAAAAAATTCCTAGGGATACACTGACATCCCTAGCTGCTCGTCATCTTTCTTCAGTAAATTTCTCATACCTTTGGTCTTTCTTTCTTTTTTTTCTTTTTTTTTTTAATTCTTGTATTTGTGTTGACTTTATTGTTTTTCTTATCTTTCAGCTGGTGAACTGCTTCAATACCATCGTGAAGAAAGATCAAGTTATTAAAGCTTCCAGTTCCTCGTCCGATGTTGACGATGGTTTGTTGGGTTTAGCCCAATCTGTGAAGGAATCTCGCCAACAGTACATCGAGGAGAAAACTGTTTGGGAGAAAAAGTTGGCTGTGGCTGAGGCTGATAAGATGAAGATGGCTGAAACCTCCAAGAATTTGGAGGAGAAAGTTAAGGGTTTGGAGGTTAAACATCAGGAATCTGATGATAAGTTGAAGAAGGCAGAGGAAGAATTATCTACTCTGCGAGATATCAAGGTCAAGAAAGAGGAATTGGAGGTGAAACTCTCCTCGGAGAGATTGAGGAGAAAGGTCGCAATCAAGAAACATTTCAGTGCTGGTTGGGAGAAAGGATGGGAGAGAGGGATAGCTGCAATGACATCCCAAGTCCAATATGGGAAGTCGAAATACTTCCATGAAGGCTGGGTAGCTGCTCTGCAAGAGCTAAAGGTCCAAGACGATTCTGATCTATTCCAACAACATCTCCCTGGTCCTCCTCCACCAATTGTGGAAGAAGAAGAAGATGAGCCTGCCTCAGATGAGTCTTCTATGGCTATGGGTGATCAAGTTTCTGCCTCTCAACCCTCTGCCACCGAGGACGTTTCTTCCATGCCTCCTCCTCCCGAAAAGATTCCTACCGATCAAGCTGTTGTTACCACCGAGCAACCGAGCTCCTCGTCCCAGCCTCCCGAGAAAGTCTTGGGGGACAAGGAAAAGGTGTGAAGTTGTTCGGTATCATTTCTATATTTTCTTTGTAATCAAACAATGTAACTTTTTGATGATCTAATAAAATATATCTTTGCTCATCTTTGTTGTTGATAACTTGTTTTTGTTGATTGTTGTCTTTTTCTCGTGCTTAGTTTGTTGCTAGAATGGAATTGATCTCTTCACATGATACTGAGCTGATGCAGCAATGTCATCAATACTATAAGGCTGGTCATACAGACCTTAGTACATCGAAAATTGCTGATATCATTGGTCATGGTGCTTCAGAACAGGCTATTGAGGCTTATCGGTACTTGAAAGATTTACTCGACCGAGCTGTGGCCAATAATGTGGCGTATTACGAACTGATCGAGGAACTTCATGGTTCCATAGAGGATCTCCAAGGTCAGCACAATGAATCAATGGCTTTGTTACACAAAGATTATGAAAATAGATACCAACAACTTTCTTCTGAAACAGGCCATAAGAAGATCATTGCTGCATATGATATTAGGGAAAGGACCCTAAAAGGTGAAGTTGAAGCCTGCAGACAAATTGCCGAGATCCTGGAACAAGAAAATAATAATTTGCAGAAAAAATTGGCTCAATATGAATCTGCTGCTTCATCTTCTACTGCATTAATACCAGTTACTGATGAAGGCTTCTCATTCTTAGAGGTCGAAAACGCCAAACTAAGGCAAGAGCTGGAGGACTTAAGAAGATCTGCCATTTCTGGAACTGCTCGGGGACGAGGAAGAGGTTCTCGGGGGCGAGGAAGAGTCCTCAGCCAAAATGTTGAAGAGGCTCGCACTCAGTCTACTCTGGAAACTCAAGCATTCCAGTTGAAAGTAAAAGACCGTGCTCTGACTGAAATGTCCAATAAAAATCTGTCTCTGGAAGATCAGCTTACATCGACGAAATCTGCCTTGCATAATAAGGATCTTTTTGCCAAAAGCCTTCATGAACAATTGGATAGATTAACCTTCCAATTCCATAAACAGCAAAGGGAATTCTGGATGGCAGGATACAATGAAGCCCTTGTTCACCTGGATGCTCGTATAGAACATGCCAACAATGAAGGTTACAAGCAAGGATGGTTGAATGCATTGGGTGTGTTAAAATTGGAGCAAGGGCATTTTTTATGGGACTATCATGCCCCATCATTATTAGACCTGCCTGTACCACCTTTCAAATTGGACATGGCATGGATCCCAGCTCGTTCCATTCCTCGCAGCCTAATTTCAAAATACCTTGGTGATTATAGCCTTCATTCCCAAGTTGAATTATCTCGTCCTGAGCATCTCTTGGATACACCTTCTGTTATGAACGTCAGAATGCTCAGAGATGTTAATTTCATCAATTCTCCCCTTTGCCTAGAAGACCCTCCTGCCGGCGAGGAACCTGTTTCTAAAGCACAGGGCAAGAAACCAATAGAATAGTAATATCCATGTAACAATTTAGTACATTCTTATATCCTGTAATCTTAAATTTAATGAAAGAATTCCATTTTCTATTTGCCAATTTTGCTATTGTCTTGTGTTTATCAAACACCTTTATATTTGTACATATGTATCTATGTATCTGTTAAAAAGATAACAATATTGTGCTAACCAGCAACCAACTTAAAAATTACAAGTATTAGTAATGTTTCTCGATCACTTAATAATAAAGTAATGAGTAAAAATGTTCAAACTGTTTCCAACCAACCAAGGTGGGTGAATAATGTTTGTCGACCAATTACAGTTGATGGGTTTTTATCCCCGACCAGCTATACTTGGTTCAATTATAAAAATGCGTCCGACCAACTAAGATCAATAATTTGTCCTCGCCGACCAACTACAGTTATTGGGTTTTTATCCCCGACCAACTATACTTGGTGTATTTTTTGAATATTTTGTTCTTCAAAGAACTCTTTGTAATAATATTACCTCCCGACCAACATAAGTTGTAATATAAGAGTATATTTTTATCTTACCAACCGTAATTGATCACGCTGGTGTAGCTGGTGTATACCTTTTAACCAAAGGAATATTTTTGGCTCCTTAGAGCTGTCCTCCTAACCAAAGGAGGTTGGCTACTTATAGCACTTTTGCTCCGTAGAGCTGTCCTCCTAACCAAAGGAGGTTGGCTCCTTAGAGCACTTTTGCTCCGTAGAGCTGTCCTCCTAACCAAAGGAGGTTGGCTACTTATAGCACTTTTGCTCCGTAGAGCTGTCCTCCTAACCAAAGGAGGTTGGCTCCTTAGAGCAATTTTGCTCCGTAGAGCTGTCCTCCTAACCAAAGGAGGTTGGCTACTTATAGCACTTTTGCTCCGTAGAGCTGTCCTCCTAACCAAAGGAGGTTGGCTACTTATAGCACTTTTGCTCCGTAGAGCTGTCCTCCTAACCAAAGGAGGTTGGCTCCTTAGAGCACTTTTGCTGTGTAGTGTATTACACTAGTATTCCCCGAAAAACTTTCAACCATAAAGAAAATGGCGAAACATCCTCGTTTTATTCATAATGAAAGAAATGCTTTACATTTGACATCACTGATAATACTTGCGCAGGTGTTCAGCATTCCATGCGTTCTTAAATTCCTCTCCTTCTAGAGTTGCTATTCTGTAAGTTCCTGGTCGAACAACCTCTGTAACTCGGTAAGGTCCATGCCAGTTTGCTTCCAGTTTATTCTGCTTCTGAATGACCTTCTTTAGCACATAATCCCCCTCTTTTAGATCACATTTCTTTACCCTTTTGTTGTAAAACAGAGCTGTTCGTTGTTGATAAGCGGCATTCCTAATGGCTGCCTCTTCTCTGACTTCTTCGAGCATATCCAAATCCAGTCTTCTCATCAAATCACTGATCGGAGAATTGAAATTTAACACCCTGTGTGTTGGTAAGCCCAACTCGGCAGGTATCACAGCCTCACTTCCAAATGCTAGCATATATGGTGATTCTCCTGTTGCTGCTCGGGGAGTTGTTCGGTAAGCCCACAAAACTGAACGTAGCTCATTAATCCAATTTGCTTTAGCCTCACTTAACCTCTTCTTCAACCCATTTAGTAATGTTATGTTCGTCACCTCAGTCTGTCCATTGCTTTGGGGATGGCCTGGTGCTGAATGAAACTTCAAGACGTTCGACTGATGACAATAGGCAGCAAATTCTTCATTATCAAATTGTGTTCCATGGTCTGTGATGAAAGCGTGGGGGAGACCATATCGACAAATGATACTCTTCCATATGAACTGATACACCTTCTCGTACGTCATATCAATTAGTGGTTCAGCTTCCACCCACTTAGTAAAATAGTCTACTGCCACGACGAGATACTTGAACCTTCCTCGGGTCGTCGGCAGTGGTCCAACCAGATCAATTCCCCACATGGAAAATGGCCAAGGTGATGTTATGGGTGTCAACAATGCCTGTGGAGTTCTTCGGATGGAGGAAAAACGTTGGCACTTGTCACACTTCTTAGCATAGGCTATACAATCAGCCCTCATCGTCGGCCAGTAGTATCCCTGTGTCATTACCCTTTGCAAAAGTGTCCGACCTGCTACATGAGCTCCACAAGATCCTTCATGAATTTCTTCAATCAATTCTTTGACTTCTGATGGATGCACACATCTCTGCAAACCTGCCATAATCCCTCGTCTATACAAAACACCATTAGTTAACACATACCGAGCAACTTTATACTTCAATTTCTTGGCAGCTAGTTTGTCCTCCGGCAATTCTCCTTCTTCAATGTATGCTCTGATAGGATCCATCCAAGATGGTCCTAAATCAAGGGTAATAATCTTCACCGTCAGATCTTCTTCTATGCTCCGACTTTCTAATACTTCAATGGGTATTGTTCTTCGCAGCTCGGTGCGCGTAGCTGACGCTAGTCGGGCCAATGCGTCTGCTCTAGCATTCTCCATTCTCGGTATCCTCACCAATTGAATAGCATCAAATTCTGTCAATAACTCCATCACTTTTGCATGGTACCTCACCATTAACTCTCCCTTCACTGCATATATTCCCATCATTTGATTCACAATTAATTGAGAATCACTGAAAACAATTACTTATCGTGCCTCCATAACTTTCGCCAAATGAAAACCTGCTATCATAGCCTCATATTCAGCCTCATTATTGGAAGCCTTGAATTGGAATCTCAAGGCATACTCCATGTCAATATCATCTGGAGAGTTTAAAACAATCCCTGCTCCACAACCAGCCGTGCAAGATGATCCATCTACATATAATCTCCATGTATGTAACTCGTCTACAAATTTCTTATCTGTTAGAGTTCCTCGGTGAAATATCATCTGTTTTCTTTCATCATCCCCGAGTATCCTTCGTTCCTCGTTGGTCGTTTGTTCGCGCCCTTCTAGCAACCGGAGTTGGTCGGGGTTTGAATATGATGATTTTTCTACATCCACAAGTCCTTTTACCAACCTTGGTTGGTCTGGATCTGTGTCTGTTGATCCTGTATCGTCCACAGGCAGGTCAGCAAGCACCTTTTGCTCCTCGGGGGTATCAGGGTATGTGAACTCTGCTATAAAATCTGCCACGGCTTGCCCTTTCAACGATGATCTGGGTTCATACACAATATCATATTCACCGAGCTCTATTGCCCAGTACATCAATCTTCCTGATTTTTCTGGCTTGTGAAGGGCTTGTCTTAACGGCATGTCGGTATACACAATGATGGTATGGGCCTGGAAGTATGGCCTCATTCTTCTACTTGCTTCAATTAATGCCAGTGCCAGTTTTTCCAGCTTTGGGTATCTGATTTCCGCACCTCGGAAGGCCTTGCTTGTGTAATAAATTGGCTTCTGGACTCCATTCTCCAATCTGATCAACGCTGAGCTAACTGCATTTTCTGATACTGCCAAATACAAGTACAGCTTCTCTCCAGTTATTGGCCTAGACAACAATGGTGGGGCTCCCAAATACTTCTTCAAATCTTGAAAGGCTTTCTCACATTCATCAGTCCACTCAAAACTTTTTTGCAGTGTTTTGAAAAATGGGAGGCATTTATCAGTTGCTCGGGATACAAATCTATTGAGTGCTGCAACCCGTCCGGTAAGACTCTGCACTTCTTTCCTCGTCGTCGGGGATCGCAGCCCTAAAAGAGCCTTGATCTTTTCTGGATTTGCCTCAATACCTCGTTGGTTGACGATGTATCCGAGGAACATTCCTTCTCGTACTCCAAAGGTACACTTCGTCGGGTTAAGCTTCATCTGGTATTTATCCAGTTGATCAAAAGTTTGACTCAAGTCAACCAAATGATCTGCAGCTTTCTTGCTTTTGGTGAGCATGTCGTCGACATAGACCTCCATATTGCGGCTAATTTGTTCGGTAAAAACCTTGTTCATCAACCGCTGGTATGTTGCACCTGCATTTTTTAAACCAAAAGGCATAACATTATAACAATAAGTTCCCCTTGGGGTAGTAAAAGAAGTACTTTCCCTGTCTTCAGGTTTCATTTTGATCTGGTTGTAGCCAGAATAAGCATCCATGAAGCTGAGTAGCTCGTGTCCCGAGGTAGCATCCACTAGTTGATCAATTCTGGGCAATGGAAAATGATCTTTTGGACATGCCTTGTTGAGATCAGTAAAATCAACACACATTCTGCATTTGTTGTTCTTCTTCTTTACCATCACCACATTTGCCAACCAATCTGGATATTTCACATCTTCAATGAATTGGGCTTTCTGGAGTTTCTCGACCTCCTCTTGTATGGCCTGGTTCTTCTCGGGACTAAACACTCTTCTTCTTTGCTTCACAGGCTTGATCTCCTTATTCACATTGAGTTCATGACATAAGAAGTTTGGATCTATTCCTGGCATGTCTTCATGACTCCAAGAAAAAGTATTCTTCCTGTTTCTCAAGAAATTTATCAACTCCTGTTTTATTGAAACATCCAACGACGATCCTATCTGAGTTACTCATTCAGGATGCTCGTCGTCCAGGATAACAATTTCTGTAGATTCCACAACCTGCCCTTTTACGAGTTGAGATTCATCCCTAGGGTCAAGAGTTTCAATTTCTGTGCCTTCCTCCACTTGGTAAGTAGTAGTCTTTTTCTTTGACTCTTCAAGTTCCTCTTGCTCGGCAGACGAATAATAGCATTCCCAAGCTACTTTTTGATCACCTTTCATAATTCCTACTCCAAAATTCATTGGGAATTTCAAACACTGATGTACTGTAGATGGAACTGCTTCGAACTTCTTCAATCCAACTCTTCCCATGATGATGTTGTAGGCGGACTGCAAATTCTTATCCATCACAAAAAAGCGTATTCTTTCTGTTCGACAAGCAGGCCAAGTTCCAATGAGTATATCCAACTTGATCGTCCCAAGTGGAAAAACTTTCTCGCCCGCAAAACCCAGAAGAGGTCTGTGATAAGGTTCTAATTGAGATAATTTTAAATTCAAGCTATCAAAGCATGAATAGTACATGATGTCTGCCGAGCTACCATTGTCTACTAATACTCTTGAAATGACCACATCCTTCATCCTCATTTTGATCACCAAAGGATCATCATGAGGGTAAAGAACACCTGCCAGGTCGTTTTTTGAAAAACCAATCACTAGCTTTTCTTTGTTTACCTTCCTCGGACGATCATCCTCGGCCAGGTTTATTCGCTGAATGTATGAACAAGCTTGAGCCTCTCCGAGGTAAGCTTTTCTTTCTGCAGTAAGGTCTCCTCCTCCTGCATCTCCTCCTGTAATAACATTACAATCAAATGACCCAAAACGTATGGAAAATACCTCTCGTTCAGGTTTCCTTGGCTTCTTGGGAAGATCGGGGTCATCATCTGGATCCTCTTCATGGTCCCTCCTCTTTTTCTCCTCTGCATGACGAGGAGATCTAGATCTCTCTCTAGTTCTATCATCATTCTTCCTTTCGCCTCTGCGATCTACATACTTTGATAATTTTCCTCTTCGGATGAGTGTTTCAATCTCGTTCTGAAGGGCTATACAATTTTTGGTCATATGGCCATGATCTTTGTGAAACTCGCAATATTTGGCCTTATTCCTCAGGTCGGGATTTGTCTTCAGTTTCTCTGGCCACTTGATTTCCTCGTTATCCCTGATTTCTTCCAAAACATGATTAATACCCATTTTCAATGGAGTATAGTTATCATACTTCTTTAGGACTTCCAACTTTATCCTGTTATTCCTGGAATGTTTGTCACCACCATTACCTTTCTGATCTTTCTTCTTAGAGTTGTCGACCTCCACTTTAATTTCTTTATCCATATTCTTCTTCGCAACCATAGCCTCCTCGGCATTCATGATTTTGGCCGCCTTTGCCATCAACTCCGACATATTTTTAGGTGGATCTTTGGCCAAAGTGTAATACAGCTTGTTAGGTAGCAAACCACTCATCAGAGCAGTGATTGCTGTCTTTTCTTCATAATCTATAACTTCCAACTTCTCATTATTGAAACGAGTTATGTAATCTCTAGTACTTTCACCTGATTTTTGTCTAACACTTAGCAAGTGTGCTACTCGCTTTACCGGCTTTGCTCCAAAACAAAAATTGCCAATAAACAACTCGGCTAACTGAACAAAAGTTGAAATTTTACCCCGAGGAATATTATTGTACCATATCTGTGCAGATCCGGTAAGAGTTCCCGAGAATGCTCTACACCTCATCTCCTCGGGGACAGCGTAGATATCTGCAGCAGCTTGGTATTGTTCTATATGAAGTACAGGATCTGTCTTTCCATCGTACTTAGGGGTCACTACAGGTGCTTTGAATTTCGATGGTGTAGGGAAATCCACAATGGCTTGCACAAAAGGTGTCCCTTGAACAAAAGTTCTCTGTAAGGGGTTCCTCGCTTTAGCCATTTCTCCCAATCTATCCTCCAACCGTTGAATAGAACCTTTCCATGCTTCATTTCCTTCCTCAGGCCGCCTAGTCCGAGCAACTGATCGCTCCGACGTAGCTTCCTGAGATTTATCTCGACGAGTGGCTGGTCGAGATTGTGCAGATCCTTCTCTTAAACCTGGTGGTAGCTGAAAACTCTTTGATGGAGCTCTAGGTGGACTCATGTTTCTCCTTGGTCCTAATCGACTGAAAGGAGATGCCCTGCTTAATCTTTCCAAAGCGCTGGTTCTTTCCGGAGAGAGTGTAACACGTTGATCTATATCCGTAGCCCGTATCGATGATGTTCGCCCAGGTTGATACGTAGAATCAGTAGACTCCCCATTGCGATATGATCCAGTACGTCTGGATTGTGATTGCCCACGATCACTCCTATACCCTGAATAGGTAGGTGCACCGCCTTGAAGAGTTTGAATGAGTTGCCTCACAGATTCTTGCATGGCGGTTTGTCCTTGAGCCAGATTTGTCATAATTCCAGCCAGATCTGGAGGTGCAGATGGATTTGGAAGATTTCCAGTATTTCCAGCATTTCGATTACTGGATTCGGGATTATCTGCCATTGATAACAAATGATTTTTGGTGAAAAACGATTGCAACAGTCGTTTCCCACAGACGGCGCCAATCTGTTGATGTAAAAAACTAGATTGCTCTAATTATTCAATCACAGATAAATAAATAAGACAAAGATTTTTAAAGTGGTTCGGCTAGGAATAAAGCCTACATCCACTGTTATGTTATTGCTGAGTGTTTGTGGAATTCTTTATTACAAGTTCTTTCAAGAAATTCCAGTCCCCTTTGAATGAGGATGATACAAGGTATTTATAGCCTTGAGGCTGTACATGAAAGGTTCGATACATTAAATGACATACATATGAAAGGGTAATACATTTAATGCAGAGTGCGTGCCAAGAATATAAGCATTCAATGAATATCTGAGCTGTTGATTATCTGGCAATTAATGATACGACCGAGATGCAGCTCGGACCGCCATAGCTGTTCGCTGATCAGGAGTTCCTCGGAACATTAGAGTACCTCGGTGCGTTAGAGTTCCTCGGTGTGATAGAGTTCCTCGGTGTATTCTCTTTGCTCGGAAAGAAGCATGGTTGGTCGGGAAATGATCTTCCTCGCTGCTATCGTGCCACATAGATTGACACGTGTCTTCGTATTATTCGTCCACATCAGCATATTAATTTTGGTATCAACAATGTTGTTTATGTAAATATTAAAATATTATAAAATAGTGAAGTTTAAAGGAATAAATGCGGAATTGTACCTAAAAGTCAGTAATGATTTAAAAGAGTAAATAATGGGAAATATATGGGATCAGGAGTAGACACATGTGACGTGTAGGGTTATTTGGGTTGGGTCAACTTAAAAGAAATTAAATGGATGAAGATGCATAGTCATATTATAATCCAAAGTCAATCATATTGTTATACTACTAAAAATTATTGTTAACGTCTCCTATTAACATTTTCAGGACATAGGCCTCCAATCCATCTTCACCCCTGATCCCGACTTTATTATCCTCTTCACTTCTGATGTCATAGAATATAGGTGTCGGTCATGTGTGCTCATAATTTATATTCCTTATGTTTACATCGATTTTACTTTTGAATCAGTTGATACTTTATATTGTTTTAGTAGAAGAAATTGTATGGTTCATCATTCTTATGTGCAGTTATTTATGTATGCTTTCAATTTGTATTTATCGTCATGCTTAGAATGATGCTCAATCATTTACCCTCGTGTATTATTGATTGTAACTTGATCAACCTATTATTAAATTTTACAGGGAGACATTATTTATATCAGATCATTCCAGGTGCTAATGTCGTAGGGATCTTGAGTGCATCCACCACTTTTTGTATAACGTTCTTTGATACTCTAGAGTTTGTAATTAGATTTGGTACTCTATTTTCTGTACATGTACATATACAACTTGTTTACTATCTTTCAGATGGTGAATACTTGCGGACAAGAAGGAAAACCACAATTGGTTGTTAGTGTCGAGTCTGAGGCCATGACACCTCGGTAGCTATAGCCACCTTCACCACCGCCATAGGGACAGACACTTGTTATTACATCAAAAGACATGGTCGCTATCATCACACTGACTATAGCATCGATCATAACCTTCATGTAAAAGTTGTAACCACCACCACTGCTACCACTTGTGTCTACACATGTGCTTGTTTAGTCGATTACAACTTCATATGATAAGGTGATAGGAGATTTTAAGAATAGACATCCATCAGAGTTCCCTGGATCTATCTATCCTATCGTATCATTTAGTGGAGGCTTGACATTGAGTGTCATATCCATTGACTAGAGTTTATTAACACACATAAGAAAATTCTAGCTAGTTTCTTACTAATAGGAGATGCATTACAACGCTGGGAATCGATTACCACTACTAGGGCCAGTATTAAATGGCTATTTCATAATTTTGGGAGAAGTTTGAGAGGAAGTATTTCCCTTCAGCACAGTAGGAAACTTTGAGAGCTAAGTTTGATAGATTAAAATAAGATGGTCGTATAGTATAAGAATATGAAAAAAGAATTTATTCGACTGGTGAACTTTTCCTAAGAGATGAAAGATTCAGTGTCGAAGAAGATAGATTGGTTTTTATAAGGACTAACATGGGGAATTATGTGCATTCTAATGGGAAATCTAGTGTACTCATCTTACACGCAGATAGTGGGTGCCACACTGAAACATTGACATGGATTTAATGAGTTTTAGAGAGAGATGTGAAGAAAGATAAGGGAGGTTATGTCCAAGGGCCAAAGTCGAGAGATATAGGTGAGGGGTGCTCCCAATTCTAAAGAGGACTGAGTCAAGAGGAGTAGACCCCGAAATGATATAGAGGCGGAGTTGATTTTTTGTCTCTAAGGAGGCTAGGTATGGTATGGCCAATAGGGCCAATGTTAGAGACATAAGGATAGACCCCAGGGGAAAGGACTACATGGTCGTGGTCTGGAGCATCCCTTCCAAGGGACATTTAATACTTGTAAAGAAAGGGAGTACTCTATTTGTAATTGGCATAAGGGAAACTAGGAAGGACATCACGGATAGTAGTAGGCCCTTCCACCCTCACCTCTATATTATGCTTTACTACTAGCATAGGCACTGCCCTCGGCTCAGAGGATCCCTCATCTTCATTATGGACGCATGTACTACATTCCTCAGGAGGATTATCCAGCATAGCGGCATGTAATTGAGGGTATGTTGTATATTTATGGGTGTTGGTCATCGGTGTTGTTCGACATGAGGGCATCATACTCATTTATCATTTATGCATTTAGATCTACGTCAGGATTGGTTGACATAGGTGAGCATGTATCGCCGCATGTGGATACCCCAATGTGACACCCCGCCTACTAAAATACCGAGTGGCTAGATCGTGATCAAAATAAAACGTTGCTCTCATATGGCTCATACTTAGCATCACTACCGAAAACTTTTTAAAGTTATTAACCACCTAGTAATTTAATTAGATTGGTGCCAAATTTTATCTTTCTTTAATTGACAACATGTGAAAATCAAATAATAATTAAACCATCCACACAAATTAATAACTGATGCCAACATAGATGAATAACATAAATAAAAATTAATCGAATCAACTATCCATTCAATAGTAAAATACAACAATAATTGAAATCATAACATGGATACACAAAGTCCATTAAATAACCGAATGTTAAATCTGAGGGCAACATGCCCAAAATGAGTACTGAAGTAAAGATCCTACACTAGGAATAAATGAGATAAACGTCTATAGCAAAGTCCTGCAACTTCCACATGAGCTGCAGCAACGCATCCATGGATAGAATCCTCAAACCGGGCATCCTTGTCGCAGGACACCTAAAATATTTTGGAAAAGATTTTGACATGGGTTATAGCCCAAGTAAAACATTGTGAAAATATTTAGCAAGCCGTTAAATTGCAATAATTAAATATGCATGCACACTATTAATATTTAAGCCAGTGTCGCACTCTCTTGAGACATAGCTCACCCCTCATCTCGGTTGCACACTAAAGCTTTCCCTCTACATTTCCTAGTTAAGCTACCCAGCCTAACTAGCCATATAAAATATCCTTTTACATAATAATTTGTTATACCCACCCGTATTTCCCATGCACTACGTCACCGAATTTCCATGTCTTTTAGCCCATTATAAATTTCTCTGTATATGTTTATTTTTCCCTTAATATAGTTATTTTAATGTCACGATATTTCTCTTCTACTAAACCCACACAGTAGAATAAAATCACAAGTATACATATATCACACTGTTATATATATATATATATATACTAATACGACACCCCTAAGCTGAGTTGCGGTAGGAGTATACTATGATGTCATGTCCTGGTACATCATCTACCAAACACACGTAGTAGAATAAATCACAAGTATATATTTATGACACTAATTATATATATACAATACAACATCCCTAGGCTGAGACCTCCGGTGCATGCATACTCTGCTATCAAGTCACGGTACATCACGCACTGTATAAAGGACTACAGATTTCGAATCACTCGGGAACCATATCAATACAAATAACACATATTGGAGGCGAACACACACCACGACTTTATGGGCTACGCACATAACTACGCACCCCTATGACCCAAACTTATCAACTCACCGATAAGTCCTTCTTTGGCCCTATGCTACGAAGTACAAGTCAAGTATCCCTCGAAAGGCACCTCAAGATAAGACTGCCTACTTCACAACCTCCTGTGATAGCAAGAATGGTAGGTATGTCATTCAGATAATAAATAATACAAATCAGTATAACTATAGACACAACCGATATCATATATTCCATACATAGCATATATATCTCTCGAATATCCTACGTATTATTTAATTCCAATTACACTTCTTATCATATATTTCCGAGTATCCATCACTACTCGAAGTGTGCCAATTATCCTTTAAATTATTGCAGTAGGTAATTCACTCATATCCTACGGATCTAAGCCATAGGTTCACTCATCCCTAGAGTTCGTTACATCTCAAATTACACCGATTAATCTAATCAATTTCACATTAATTACTTTATTAAAGTAGTGTCACCCAACTACAATACCCCGACTCACTCATTTGGGTCGTATCTTCACCGTTTATAATGTATCACACCAAGTCCCACTATTAGGTAAAACGCCCTTTATTAAATTCAATATTCGATAATTTATTATATACATTTATAATAAATTCAATCGGATACTCTATGCCTAAGTCCCGTCGCACTAGCCTAAAAATTCGAATCATGACACCGACCCTTAATTCTATAAGTATTAACTTACATTCATATTTTTATTTCAAGATACTAAGCACATCTCAATCTTGTCTGTATCCTAATTTCATCCGAAATTTTCATACGAATCCGTTCATATATTTTCGAGTGTTATTCATCTTAAACCCTCCTACATCCATACCCCGTATTCATCCCTATCTAATCCAAGGATAAAATAATGTTCGTTACTCATCCATGGATATCTCAAAATAACTTGAATTTATTTATTCCTAAAGATGTCGGTTTCACGCACCCTATCGTAGAAAAATCATAACATATTCAAAAAAAAATCAAAAAAATACGAGGTCGACTCCCACGTGAGCGTGATGAAAATATCTATAATCTTATATTTTAGAATAACTAATGGGGTCGATCCATCAATGAATTTGGTCGATTGATCGAGCAAGTATTCATCTTCTTCCCCGATTCTGTTTCCACCATTGATGAATCATAAGCTTTTCCATTCCTTCTCCCATGTTTACCCCAATTTCAATCAACATCCAATTCATGAAATAACAGGTTTTAAACACCATAGAAACCTTGAATCATCAATTAATTTACATAAATCTAATGTTTATCGATTTTGGTATTTTCCAAATTTTATTCAATCAATTATAATATCATCTCTATAATCCAAAATTTAAACTTCAATACTACTGGATTCATCATAGAGTTAAGATTCCTACATCCCAGAATCGTATATCAACACTAATTTCACTTTTAATCTGCATAATCTTACCAATTCATAAACATCCGATTTCTATGCGGTAACCCACCCCAAAATAATTATGATTTACACCCACCATGATATGAATTATAATACTGCAAATTAAATGAAAGAAACTTTAACTACTTTCCTTGATAAATTCGTAGGGTCTAATCCTTTGAAGTAGATGGCGACTTGATGAAGAACACACTAATCCTTCCTCGATTTGTCTCCCAAAAGATCCCCAGTTTCTTCCTTTGTTTTCCTCTGTAGCTCTATGGTTTCTCTTCTTGAGTTATGATTGCCCTAATTCCTTCAATTTTTATTTCATTAATCCCGTTTGTAAGCTTATGGGACAAATATAAATGGCCCAAACACCCCCCGTGTGAGCCCGGTTATGCCTAAAAATACCCCGAGACCCAATTACTACCCCCGAGTACTCTTTTTCAACTATCTCGACCTGTTCGGAATCAACTGTGCACTCAGAATCGTCATCCGAATTACTTAACTAAAATATCCAATTTCACCCTCAATTTACGGCACATGTATTTTAAAAGAGATAACCCGAATTAATTTAAATCTTAATTCTCCAAATAAATTGAATCTTCCAAATTAAAAAAAATCTCCAAATAGAATAATTTCTCCAAATTAACTATTTAATGTTAATTTTAATTCACCAAATTAAATAAATTATTTATCCTAAAAAATACGGGGTGTTACACCCAATAGGTAGGGGCACTACCCCACATCATGTATGTAAAGGCATAGTAGTTAAGATTAGTTGATTGCATTTTTTTTTACTTATTTCTTTTAGATATGACTATGTATGATGTTATATTGGTTAGGGATTCGTTAGTTCAGTACTATGAATAGATAGAATATAGTGGGAAGGTGATTACATTCGTTATTCCTGACGAGAAGATGTTTTTAATAGCGATGCCTAGACTCAAGGGGGTCTAGCACACATTTGTGTTATGTTGACATGACTTCATCTGAGGGTATTACTGTATTGTTAGATTTGATATCTAGTGTCTAGGGTTTTTAAATGCCTTTGAAGAAGTGCCAGTATTGACATTGGCTAGGGATGTTGATTTCTACATTGATTTGATGTTAGCTACCAGACCCATTGTGATGGCACCATACCGAATGTCTCTATTTCAAATGAAGAGTTACGCTAGAAAATATAACAATTATTAATCTAGGGGTTTGTATGGAGGAGTACATCTCCATGGGGGGCTTCATTATTATTTATGAATAAGAAAGACGGTTTGCTTCGATTATGTATAGACTATCGGGAGTTGGATATAGTCATAATTCGGAACAGGTATTTGTTGTCGCGTATCGACGATTAATTAGACTAATTGAGGGGAGCATCCTTTTATTCCAACATTGACTTTCTCTCGGGTTATGTATTCGGGAGGAGGATATTTCGAAGATGACTTTTTTACACGATATGGATCATACGATTTCCAAACCATGCCATTTGGGTCGACCAATGCATCATCAGTATTTATGGATGTGATGAATCGGGTATTTCGACCATTTTTGTATCGATTCACCACTGTGTTTATAGGCGGTATATTGATTTACTCTCAGCCAAAGGAAAAAGATGAAGAGCATTTGAGGTTGGTGTTATAGATACTACAGGAACATATGTTTTATACTAAGTTCTCTAAGTGTAGATTCTGGCTTCGATAGGTACATTTCTTGGGCCATGTTATTTGAAGATGGAATTTTGGTTGATCCTATCAAGGTATCTATAGTTGTCGAGTGGGGACAACCCACAAAACCTACTGAGGCTTGAATTTTCTTGGTTTTGGAAGGGTACTATAGGAGATTCATTGAAGGATTCTCAAATATTATCATACCACTGACACATCTCACTTAGAAAGGAGTACCGTTTATGTACGAAGATTACCATAAATATTTTCAAGATCTTAAGGAGAAACTTACCACCTCATTTGTCCTTGCATTACCAAAAGACGATGTGGAATATTTGGAATTCACATATGCATCATTGCAAGGGTTAGGAGGTGTGTTGATGCATGTGGAAACGCCAATCGCTTATGCATCTCAAAAGATAAAGCCTCATAAGGGTAACTACCCCACCCATAACTTGAAATTAGCAACCGTCGTATTTACCCTTTGCATTTGGTGACATTATCTATTGGGTGAAAAGTTAATGTTATATTCCAATCACAAGAGTCTCTAGTACTTATTTACGCAAAGATAGCTAAATATGTGATAGGGTAGATAGTTAGAGTTTGTGATGGATTATCATTTATCAATTCAGTACCACCTAGGGAAGGCAAATATTATGGATGGTGCACTAAGTCAATAACTTACAGTTACTCTGGAAGTGATATGAGTCGAGCAAGGGAAGAATTATCAGATATATAGGCATCCCAGTAGAAGGCCACTCAAACTTTAGATTTGACGGATGCTTTTTGGGGAGTGATGATTGTTACAACATCTATGGTGACACTAGTAATACATGCATAATCCTTTTATTATGAGAAGTTTTACAAACTAGTGTGAGGTGGAGTTCTATCATTCTCAATCATTTCGGATGGCACGCTGAGATTTCAAGGATAATTGGTGTGGATG
Source organism: Sambucus nigra (assembly GCA_949130495.1). Classification (NCBI taxonomy): domain Eukaryota; kingdom Viridiplantae; phylum Streptophyta; class Magnoliopsida; order Dipsacales; family Adoxaceae; genus Sambucus; species Sambucus nigra. The sequence continues at coordinate 257,334,496 of OX422223.1, read as the reverse complement.
GAGAATTCTGACTTAAGGAGAACCACTTTAGCCAAGTTCACGGTTCATGATTCACAGTACACCTAGTTGGGCATTAGATGTACTAAGACATGCAAAAAATGTATTAGTGGATCGAGATGAAGAATGATATAGGAAAAGTTTGTGTCTAACTGTGCCACTTTCCTCCTACTGAAGGTGGATCACCAAAGACCGATAAGTAAATTACAACCTTTAGAGATTTTTGAGTATAAATGTGAAATCATATCCATGGACTTCATAGTGGTATTTCTTGGTCCTAGAGACGTCATGAAGGTGTCTCATTTCATCTTAGTTCGGATAGATTTCACAGCCAAGCAGTACGCCCTTTGTAATATAGATTATACGAATCCATTATGTACCACTTGAAATTATGTTCGATTATGATATTTTGTTCATATTTCTATTTTGAAGGAGTTTTCAAGAGGCTATTCAGTCTGATGTCTAAACTGAACGGGTGAACAAGATTTTAGAGGATATGCTCTGGTCTTGTGTATTACATCTCAAAGGAGAGTGGGATCAACATATACCTCTCATAGAGTTCGCTTATAACAATACTTATCAGCAGACTATTGGTATTTCACTCTATGAGGAACTTTATGCGTGACCATATCAGTCATCAAGTTGTTGGTTGGAATTTGGGGTGCACAAGATGTTCGGACCGACATTATTTAGGACTCCTCAGAGAAGGTGGCACTAATCCGATCAAGAATGAACACAGCATAGGATAGATAGAAAAATTAAGCCGACTAGAGATGGGCGAATCTAGAGTTTTGAGTAGGGAACTAGGACCTTTTATGGGTCTCCCCAATGAAAGAGGTGGATAGATTTGGATCCAAAGGGAAGTTATCACCCCTATTACATTTAATCCATTACAATTTCGGAAAAAGTAGGCCCGGGGGCATATCGATTGGCCTTACCTGATCACCTACAATGATTACATGATGTTTTCCATGTACCAATGTTGAGGAAGTATCTCAGAGATGAGGATGCCTATCAGAACACGGTCTCGACGGGATTGAGCTGCAGCCTTATGGGAGTTAAAAGGAACAACCTCAGCTAATACTTGACCAGAGTAAGAAAACCATATGATCAAAGGTCATTTTGTTAGTTCTAATCTAATAGGAACACCACAGCAAAGTGAAGTTTACGTGGGAGAAAGAGGATGACATGCGGGAGAGGTACCCTGGGTTATTTCATTCAGGTAATTTTAAGTTAATTTTAAGGACGAAATTCCTTGTTTTAGGGGGAAGAATGTAATACCCCATAGTTTCAAGCGAATTAAATTATTTTTATTGAGTTTAGTTTGATTTATAGTTATCTGCAGTGACTGGTGATATCATTAATTTATATATATTATTTGAAATTGATTTTATATCAAATATATGTTAAGACATTGAGAATTATTTAACAAAACCAAATAATTAATTTAATTATTTATAGATGACTTTAGTGATGAATGTAAGGTCCAATTACACTTTAAAGATCGAGTTTTAAGGCCCATAGTTTAGTATAGGCCTTAGGCTAGACTTTAGACTAATTGGAACTGGTTTTGGCCTAATGGGTTAGGGTCCATGAGGAGATCAAACCTAATTTCATGGGTAATTAGCGTAGAATAGAGAATTTATTTAAACTAAATTATTTTATACATTTATAAGTAACCCTAGAGTTAAAGAGGAAGGCTAAGGAAATGAAAAAGAGGATTTAGGGCTTTTCATCTAATATTTAACCTAATTGAGAATTGAGACAAGTTTGTTTAGTATATTGAAGTTGTATCATGATGTTATTCTTCATTGTATTACTAATTTAAAATTCAAATAATTTGAATTAGAAAATTTATATAACCATTGTTCTGATTAAGGAACTAGACTTAGTTATGAAACTGGGATGATTGTCATGATTTGGAGTAAAAATTGTTAAATTGATGTTATGGTCATAGGAGTTCATGTTAAAGGTAAGAATCCCTTACTAATCTTGTCAAATATAGTGCAATTGGGTTGAATTGATATGGAATCATGAGTAGAGTTCTGGAGATGATAATTAAGGATTATTATCCAAATCTTGTATTATAAGAATTTAAAATCATTGGAGATTGGTTAGTATTGGTATCAAGACGAATATACATCAAAAAAATAAAATTTTAGGGTTGCTTAGTGACAGGATAATGAGAAATTGGGTTCAATAATAGCAGAATTTCGCTGGGAAGTGTAAAGGTTTTGTGCATATCTCATTCGAGGGACAATTTGTATTCGTTCGAATGAACATAGTAGTTTCATTAGAATAATAGTAGGAATTCATTCGAACGAACATAGTAGTTTCGTTAGAACGACAGTAGGATTCGATCGAAAGAACCTTGTATTCTCGTTCATATGAGAATATCAGACAACATTAAGGAAAATTTCTATTTTTCAATTAAAATAAATTAATTAAGGTGACTAGACTGGGATTTTAACTTGTAACCTTATCGACGTAAAATTTACTTGTTTGGGGAATTATATGCAAACATATCGGGTGTGTGTAATCTTAGGATACGTACTAGAGGGGATATCTAGTTGGGATGCAAACAATGTATACTGGCACCCGGATACAATAATAATAGAAGATCCTAGTCATAATTAAGTGGACACTACGTGATGAACGCTCATGATATTTAGAGTCAGATGCTTGGGTTAATAATTTTATATAGTTTTGGGTATGGGATTATATGACTGATCTGAAGGCATGGCGAGTACTCCTATAGATATAATTTAATAGTGATACGTTTGGGATAGTATATGACTATGCCTCATATGTGCGAGCGATCCCTGAAGGTCATAGGTTAGAACTTCATTATATGCAGGCTTGTCATGGGGCCCCCTTTATGTGGTATGCATTTTGCACCGTAATGGCTTATGATGATATTTATGTAGATACTTTCTTGTGATATTATGAAATGGTGAAGTTTAAAGGAATAAATGTGGAATTTTATCTAAAAGTCGGTAATTATATTAAAGACATAATCATCGGGAACATATGGGCTCAAGAGTAGACACATGTGATATGTAGGGTTGTTTGGGTTGGGTCAACTTAAAAGAAACTAAAAGACTGGATGAAAATGCATAGTCATATTGTAATCCAAAGTCAATTATATGTGTATACTACTTGAACTTGTTGTTAACATCTCCTATTAACATTTTTCAGGATATAGGCCTCCAGTGCAGCCTCTTCCCTGATCCAGACTTGATCATCTCTTTGCTACTAATCTCATAGGATGTAGATGTTGAGCTAGCTTGCACATATTTTATAGTCCTTTTTATGTTTACATCGAATTTATTTTTGAATTATTTGATACCTTATGTTGGTTTGGTATCCGAGATTGTATGATTCATCAATTTTATATGGAGTTACTTATGTATGCTTTCAGTTTTTAATAACATTCTTGATAAAAAAGATTCTCAATCTATTAGACTCATGTATTATTCATTGTAAATGAGATCTACCTATTATTAAATTTTATAGGGTGTCATATGTATGAGAATTTAAGTAACACATGTATAAGATAATATTAAGTGATATGTGTTGCAAGAAAACATAATTTATAGATCCAAATACCATTTGTGGTAGATAAGACCCTGGTATTAAGAAACATGTTATGGTCTAAATCTAATATGTCAAACAAGTGAGTAATATATAAGATGTTGAGATTGAGAATGATAGTAACCAAATAGTTGGGACTATGGAATATAGATCTGATTTGCATAAAGAGTTATCTCATTTATATGATGCGTTTTATGTATCAACGCTTCGTAAGTATTTGGTAGATCCATCAGGTCAATTGAAAACTCAACCTATTGAATTGAAAGAAGACTTGTCGTACATTGAGGAACCCATAAAATTCTTGATAAAATGGAGAAAGTATTAAAAAAATTGAGTTATTACCTTATTTAAAGTGTAGTGGATAATCCATGAAATTGAAGAAGAACCATGTGAAAGTGAGGATAGCATGAGGAAATAATATTCCCATTCATTTTGAAAGTTATACATAAATTAAATTTCGGGGATGAAATTTTCTTAGGAAGGAGAGTTATGAAAACACAAATATAATCATGATCACTTTTATTTCAATAATGCTTATATTATATTATATATAATATTTTATTTATATATATTTATACCTTCAAGAATCATTAAATTTCATATTGCTGACAAACAACAAAATTGTATGTTTCTGGTAGGAATTTTCATGCTAACAGTAAAGAAACATTACAACCCTCTTCCAACTCCTGCAATTACATCGATAATGAAATAATTATGAAAACTTAATTATTACAACCATATCGAATATAAGAGAAAAAATTAACTACGAATAAACCACCATAGGAACTAATCACACAAAATAAATATGTGTGACCATGATGGAAGGGATATAAACACAAAATCTTTGTAAAACCATGTAAGTATAATACACATACAAAAGATTATACAAATCATACAACATGCCAATACTAGGTTTTCTTGGTGGACAACATAGACCTTTTCAATAGTAAATTAATCTCGACAAGGGCTCTGCTACCAATTCTTAAGGAAAAATAACTTGGGAATGACATTTAAATCCGAAAAAATTTCATCCCTAAAGATATTTGATTAATCATGCATTGAAAATAAAAACAAGAACTAGGTCTAGGTCTAGAGATTAAATCTAATGTTTCAAGAATATAATACCTTTATGAATCATGTTGTGGTTCGTACGATGAGACAAAGTTAGAAGATGATAAAATTCTTGCTTCCCTCCAAGGTATACAAAAACCTTGTTTGACAATCTGTAAAGCTAGGATTTTCTAGTGTATGATCCTCCCAAAATCTAGGTAGGTGTGTGGGAACCTTTTGAGATGAAAACACTTCCTTATGAGTGATATACGGTGGTATCTCTCTAGGCTTCTTTACAAAAATGTGAATAGTGATTTATCTCACCCCTCTCAAACCTTGATAATGTGTTATATCTTTTAAAACCCCTTTTATACCTTTATATACAAGTACAAGAGATGGGCTTGGGTCAAACTAGGTTTATTGAAAGTCTAGGCATAACCAATTGGGTATGTTTAATAAACTAAGGACCCATTACTAATAATTAAATTAGCTCCAAATAAATACTCAAAAATCCCAATTACAATTATCCTAATTTATTTGCTTTCTTTAATTCATCATAATTAACTGCATTAAATAATTATGACTACACTCCAAATTGTTTATCTCAGAAATCACTCGGATATGATGAGGTCTTATTTGCAAAGTTGATTACGATACATAATATGATTTCCCACGTTAATTATCCTACGAATTCTTGGATAAATCAATCTACTATTAATCGACCTAATCAATTCCTTGATTCTCATACTTACCTTATTTGCTACTCTACCAAGATTTTAAAATAATCCACTAGTCAGGGTTTACTTGGTGGAACCAAAACATATAAGTCCGTCAAGAGGGTATCACAGTCCACGGTATCCCCTAGACACAAATTTCTTTGAAATATGATCTCAGACCTACTCACACAACTGTCACCCAGTATGAATGGATTATTTGATCCAATAAAATCATATCTCACTAATAGCAATCAAAGAGACATTTACGCAAGCATTCCAATTCTTATAATTCTCGGGATTATGAATCTATGTACCCTTTGTAAAAAGGTATGAGATTGCCCGAGTCTAATCAGGATAACCCTTAGACTCAAATTTCATGAGTGGCCATGTTCAATACATTCTTGGGATGTACCGATCACAATTGTCTGTCGAACTATCATACAAGTTCTTGAACCATTTCATAAGTTCCTATAGTTTAAGATAAACTTTAGGATTTCATCGCAACATTTCTGATAGGATGTCAACTCCCTATCTAGGTTGTGAACATTTCAACAGTGTTAGAACCAGAATTCCCACTAAGCTCTATTGATCGACATGTCTATACTATATTTAAATCAAATATAAGGCATTATTTTAACCATGATTCTTAGTTAGAAATGAACTGGCACGCCTTTACTCAAAAGATAAAGTCATATATGGTTTTAAGAATAAAACCCTAACAATCTTAACACTAACTAAATTTGTAGCGATTTTAAACAGTTATATATTTACTACACATAATTTCGATGAACAAATTTTACTAATAAAAAAAGCATCCTCTCTGGGGCAATTGCTTATAGAATTACAAGTTAGGAGAATATCAACAAGCATAAGACTATTGTTTAGGCTATTGAGAGAGGCCCATCTTCTTCTATTACAAAAGGTAATAATAATAATAATAATAATAATAATAATAATAATAATAATAATAATAATAATAATAATAATAATAATAATAATAATAATAATAATAATAATAATAATAATATTAATAATAATAATAATAATAATAATAATAATAATAATAATAATAATAATAAGAAGAAGAAGAAGAAGAAGAAGAAGAAGAAGAAGAAGAAGAAGAAGAAGAAGGAAAGTCTCAGGTATAATAATAATAATAATAATAATAATAATAATAATAATAATAATAATAATAATAATAATAATAATAATAATAATAATAATAATAATAATAATAATAATAATAATAATAAGAGTAAGAATAAGAATAATAAGAATAATAATAATAATTAATAATAATAATAATAATAATAATAATAATAATAATAATAATAATAATAATAATAATAATAATAATAATAATAATAATAATAATAATAATAATAATAATAATAATAATAATAATAATAATAATAATAATAATAATAATAATAATAATAAGAAGAAGAAGAAGAAGAAGAAGAAGAAGAAGAAGAAGAAGAAGAAGAAGAAGAAGAAGAAGAAGAAGAAGAAGGACAGTCTCAGGTATAACTTGAGGTTGTTAAAATAATTTTTATGCCCCAAATAATGGGTAAAAAGCCGAAAGGCCATTGTTATATCTACAAGCAGTCAATATATTGGAAGAAGCAGTTCCCGATCTTCATAGGTTGGAAAAATGGAAACAATAATTTCTCCTTTATCATTAAGACATGTCTTGTGTTGTATTTTACTAGTATCGACGGAGACACTATGTCACAACCCCGACCCAAATTAGTAGTAGGGAACAAGTATCTTGACATGCTACCAAGGCAACATATATTCTAACTTAAATTGTTTCCTTAATTAAGTGCAACGGAAATACAATCACATGGTTATGAATCGTAAAATACTGAAAGTAAAGGAATTATGTCATCAGAGCTTTCTAAAGGAAACTTCATTTATATTAAAAGTAACAATGAATTACAACTTAAGATAAAATTTAAAGCTTATTACAAGAGAGCCAAACATGCTCTAAATGATAAAACAAACATAATAACAAAAAGAGCCCTAAAAGTTGAATATTCAATACAGTCCTTTTTCGTTCCCTCCGCGAACCTACTTATTTCCTGAAAAATGGTTATTTATACAACATCAGCTAAAAGCCGAGTGAGATTTAATCTCCAGACATTTTAGGTTTTTTTAAAAAAATTAATACCTATTCAATTTCCAACATAAGGCATATACATATATGGACAGGAATTTGCAGTAAAATATAAAAAGTAAACTGGCAGTCTATAATTTTAGAATAATCAGTTCAGAACAGAACAGATAAAACAATTTGAGCAATATGTCAATTATTCAATTTTATTTTGATGGCCATGTACGCTCTAATACCCAGATAAACAGATAGTGTTTCCAAATGTTTCCACCCGGTAGCAACACAGATAGAAAATTATGATATCTGAAACAACGCCTTATTTAGGGCACACCAGCGATAAACCAGCTGGGAACGTACCACCCAAACATTTCCACCCGGTTGTCAAGGCCAACATAGTAAAAGAGTTTCCATAGGCCGAATCAGTAATTTCAGAATTCAAATCAGATGTATATATCGAGAGATATACACATATAACAAACGATGAAATCATCGGTATCAGATGTATTTTGAGGATAAAACATTTCACAAAATAGATATATTTTTCATAATATCATATAATCAAAATACACAAGTAATGTCACAGAGTACTCACCTAGAATAGAAAATTCGAAGTTACAGATACCGAGTCTTGGATCGCTCGTTAATCTTAAGATGAAACATCTTCTTAAACTTCCTCACACTTTCTCTCACTATTTCATTTTTATATTTGGAATGAATTTCATGTAATAACTGATCCTAAGGCCTTATTATAGTTTCCCAAATTTATTTGGGTGTTGACACGTGTCTGGGTGACTAAACTTCCATTTTGGTGAGTCAGCGTTGACGTGTCATGTAATGGGGCTATCTTGTAGTCTTTATTTTACCCGATGCCGACACGTGCTTTAGCCTTATTTAACTGAATGACATGTGTTTTATCCTTATTCATTTGGATAGCACGTGTGAGGTGTGGTAGCAAAAGTATAGCACGAGGTGTCATGTGTAAGGTGTGATGGCAAAAGTATAGCACGAGGTGTCTGTAATACCACATATTTTTGAAGACTTAAATAATTGCGTGATTTATTATTATTATGGGATTAATTAAATTAAAATGTGAGAATTAGTTATTAATCCCGATTTAAATTTGAATGTTTACTAGCATGACGAGAAGTTAGTAACTATTAATATTGCTACGAGAGTAAGTAATATGTAATGGCGATTTTATATAACTTGTTATGACATAGAAATATGACAGTTTGATATATTAAGTCAGAACGCGCGTGTGAGTCATGTCAGCACTAATTAAGTAGATTATTGTAACACCCCAAGACTTTTGAGACTGAGAAATTAAATTTTGGGCAAATAAAATTTAATTAAATTGGAGAATTTTAAAATTTGGGAATTTAAGTCCAAAAATAGAGGACATTTTAAAGTATTCCGGATGATGATTTTGAGGGTACCATTGATCCCGGAAGGGTCGAGATAGTCAAAATGACTGTCATTGGGTCTTATTTTGGCTCCGGAATGTTTTTAAGTTATTTTGACTCGAATTGGAGTAAACGAGTCATTTAAAGTGTGTATTAACATTTAAAATTGGGTTTTTGTTTTAAAGGATTTGGAGGCTTACGGATGAAGCCTTCTCATTTGAGAAAGGAGAGAAAGAGAAAGAAAAGGGAAAGAAGAAGAAAGGAAGAGAGAGAGGAAGAAAGCTTGGGGATTTCCGGCCCAACCGCGTCATCAAGGACGATCCAACCTCTACAAATCTGAGGCAAGTGTTTAATCTTGCTAAATAGCTATTTGTGTATTTCATTTCATAATTGGTGGGTTAAAGAAATGGATTTTGGGTATAAATATCAATACCTAGATTTTGGGCTTAATCTTGAAATCAATGTTTAAATTGAGATTTAATGGCATAGAAATGGTTGGGATCAACTTTGGGTTGGTTAATGGGCTTAAACTCATGATTTGATGAAGGTTTGGGGGTTAGAATGAGAAATTTAGGGTTTAGAATTCGTGGGTTTTGATGAAGAAGAATAACCTTCAAATTTGTAGGTCCGAATCGATTCCCCCATTAGCGAATCGATTCGGTGTAGGGAAATTGGCAGGTTTGCATTGACCGAATCGATTCGGACCCAAGCCGAATCGATTCGGCCTGTGGCAGTAGCCCATGTCTTTAGACCCGAATCGATTCACCTTGGAGGCCGAATCGATTCGCTAGGCCGAATCGATTCGGAATAGGGTCGAATCGATTCGGAAACAGGGTATTTTGAGGTGTTTTCTCCATAGTGATTCCAAACCCTTTTTGGTGGGGTTTATTGCTTTGGGGACCTTCTATTATGATGTGAGAGATATGTTCTTGGAGACATTGAAGGAGTTTCTCACATATTAAGATTTTGGGGACTCCTTAGGGTATTTGGGAGAAATATATCCATGTACGTATTGGGGTTACATATGGAGATTGTGGGGAAACCTCCTTGAGGTTGGGGATACCCATTTGTAGATACAAGAATAAATATGATGTGAGGTTGAGAACTCTTAGAGAGTGAGGGATATAATATCCTTAGAAATGTTTAGACTAAGGAACAATTGTTAACTCAATAGGAGTAAGGGTTCATAAGATAAATTGAACCATAGGTGGAATTGGGAACGATTAGTATCGTACTATCGACTAGAATAAGCGGTAGCATAAACTCTGGCTAGGATAGTTTACACGTAATTATGGGTATATGACCATTGAGATTCCAATACTTGAAATGAGGTTGGAATAAATTGAGGTTTTAAAATATTAAGTCATGTGTGTGCCTATGGTTAAATGGTACTAAAGGAAACTATGTACTTTGAATAATGGATGAAATGTGTAGAGATGGATTCCTACGCAAACTCTTGGGTGATAGCCCTAATGTTGAATATATATGTATAGATATATACATATGATTTTGGGAGACTATTCATTATAGGAAAAATGATCGAATATGTTTCAAGTGAGGGATTGTATTCACATATCAAGGTAAATGATATGAATTTGTGGTGACGGCTTGTATATTGAGGATTATGTATATTTATAGCCGATTTTATGTATCTTATACATATGAACGGGAATTAGTCTGTATATATAATGATACAGCGATATGTGAATATATGTTTATATATCTATATAGATATGAAAATATGGATATATTTATGTTGTGGACATATGTGGTATGGATATTTAAACCTTATATGATGGTTTAATATTTGATCATATGATTGGATCATATGTATGTATACATTGTGCATGTGAATGATATATACTTATTTGGTTAAGCATACCCCGCTCACGCTATCATTGGGAAGTTGCGCGCGTAGAGGGTGAGCATCCTGGCTAGAAAAGCAGGGTGTGGATATTCCCCAGGTCATAGTCGTCCCATGTGCTATTATATGATATATATATATATATTTATTTTTGGGATGAGACGTGGTGGGTATGTTTCGTCTCATTGCCGGTTTGGATCTATGACCGCTTCCCGGGACGTCGTGTGCATGAGTTTACCACGAGATGGGTGTCGTTTAGTCCCACCATGGTGGCCCCAGTATTGCTACGTGAGCCGGGCACTGGGAAGATGATAGCATTGATGCAGTTTATCGGCAATATATATATAGCCGGGTATATTGTGTGCATGGCCTTGTACATCATATGCAGTATGTACACTTGGCTATTGGATGGATGATGGTGGTATATATATATTTATGGTTGGAATAAAATACCTATATATATATATTTATATATATCCTATAGATGAGAGGATATGGTATTTCTATTTGGGGTACATCTTGGATGATTACAGTGTACCAGATTAATTGGGGGTTGATGTATCGTATTTGAGGAATATTTCGGTTACATCATCCCAAGGATATTATTAGAGATTTTTAGTTGTTTTCATATTGTAGTTTAGGAGTTTAGTGTAATGGTAGTATTAAATTGTACGTTTAGAATTATGAATCTCTAGGATCGACATTGCCCAGGAGTAGTGTAACGGGGCGGTTCCTTGTTTGGATTTCGCTTTGCGAGACTCCCCACGCACGAAACGTAGTGCATTATTGAGATTAGAGAGAAGTTCTGTCAATATTTATGTGTGGCATAATGGACCTCCAGGATCGACGTTGACATGGAGTAGTGTAACGGGGTGGTTCCTTGTTTGGATTTCGCTTCGCGAGACACCCCACGCACGAAACGCAGCGCAGTGTTGAAATTGGAGAGAAGCTTTGCCAATTTTCTTTGTGCATGATATTTAGATATTAATTCTTATATTTTAGCCTATATATATATATATGTATATATATATAGGGGTAACGTATTAAGAATTATAATTTATGAGATAATAAATTGGATTCCGTTAAGTCTATTGTGGCATAATTGTTGAAATCATAATCTGGTAAGATTAGAAAAAGGGTGGATTCTTGGGGCTAAATTAGGAAGGCAAATTCTCGTGGTTATAGGATAGGCCTATGATAAGTTAGGTTGTCCTAATGAATTCGGGGTAATTTAACTAAAACTTGAGGACGCGATTAGGTGCGCGCCTTTAGATGAGAGGTGAGTTGGGGTTCCACGAGAGTGCGGTCTCACTTTAATTATGAAAAAGTGCACCGGTATTTATTATGCACCGTTAACACACTTGCTAAATATTTTTCACATTCGGGGCTCTGACCCATTTACTTTTCTCTCCTGCCTGTATATATATATTATTACAGGTATCCTACCGCATGGATGTCGGATGACCTTCTATCTAGAGTCTTGGGAGCCGTGACAGATGCGGACTGTTGCGGGATGTATCTTGTAGCCGCTTCCTACTTCTTTAAAATTCTAGGTAGGATTCATGTTGTATATCGGGTTTGTACCCAAGGGATATTTATATAGATGTTTATATTTATTCCATTCCAGTTATATGTATTTGCTGTGACCCGACAGCTTATTCGGGTTTATCTCCTTGTGGTATATTCAGTTGTATTTATTTATTTCATTTTATTCTAGCATTTCATTTATTATAGTTCTCTCATGTATCTTTTATTCATTTATTAGTAGTGTTATAGTGTTGGTTGTTGTATGTTGTATGTTTTAATTTATTTTAACATCTCGCTTATATGATATCGGGTAGTTAGTCTTGTATTATATAATACCGACAGTTGATGTTGAGACTGGACCATCTGGAATTCTTGATTTAATATAGTATAGGGCTGGCCACCCGTTATTATTTTAAGCGGGGTGTTACAATTATAAAGGTAAATTATTTTTAAGTAACTCGTATATTCATTTCGAGTTCGCTATTGAGTTCGAAAGGATCGAGATAGTCAGAAAACTCTACCCGGGTATTTTATTTGGACTCCGGGACATTTTTAGACCAAGCCGGCACTCGGTGGGGGTAGTTTTATAATTTGGATTTTTGGAGGAATTAAATGGACAAAAATTAGAGGATTATTATATCATCTAATTGGAGACAATTAGGGTTAGGCTAAACCAAAATCTAGAGAGAGCCACAGTGGGTTAGGGAGAGCAAATTCCAAAGGAGGAGAAGCCATTTTCACCACCTTGCACAACCACCACCACCATCGTGTAGATCGGAACGCGGGGAATGCATCCATACAAACAACATCAACGGATCAGACCTTCAAAATCGAGTCAAGTGTTTATTGCTTGCTTTCATTAGCGATAATTATGTTCATGTTAGTCTAGGTTAATGAACCTTGTGATGAAAATTAATTTGGGTGAAATTGGAGAACGGTATCATTATTTAGGACTGATTTGAGAAGGATTTGAATACCATATATAGATAGGATGATGCCTACAAAATTTGTATGATTTCTATGAACTAATCTAGGTGAAATTTGATGTTATGCGTATCAATTTAAGAACTAGGGTTCTTGACAATAAAATTGGGAATTTTGAATTATATGAATGATTGGTGATGATTTAATGATTCTAGGTTGTTAGAATTCATTTACAAAAGTTAGGATTCAATTTGGGAATAATTGTTTGGAGTTTGGGATGATATTATAGAGGTTTTAGGGTTGAAAAATGGTGAAAAACGAAGCTGTCTAAGGTTGAAGACGAAACATCCCAGGTCGCGAGATGTCGCGCGAAGTCGCGCGATGGGCATCGTTCGAGCGCGATTGGCATCTCGTGAGCAGTGGTTCGAGCTACGTGGGATATCGCTCGAAGTGACGCGGAGAATGGTTCGAGCGACATGTGTAAGTCGTTCAAACCACTTGGCTTTCTAGTTCGAACGAGATTGTAATTTTTAGGGAATTTCCTATTTTGCCCCTATGTTAGTAAAGGGTAGATTTAAGTGAGGAAAAATTAGTGTTCGATGAACCCAAATAAGTGCAGAATTATTGGGAGTTATTTAGGTGTAATGATTCAAATATTCGTGATGGTGAGATTACCTTGGAGATTACGAGAGAGAGAGATAAATCGTAATTATATATGCGTCGAGAGTATTAAGTGATAAATACTTACGAAATTAGTTCCGAAGAAATGGAACTTATAAGAATAAAAATTAGTGGTTAATTGTGGACTGATTATGATTTTGTATTAAGGATTTTCGAGTGACATAGTATCCTTATGATTATAATACGAGAGAGCGAATATCGTAACTTAAAATGCGTTGATAGTATTTAGTGATAATAATACTACGTATGGAAAATGACACTTGGTTGTATATACCATTTAATTAGATGGGTTGTGAGAATACCTATTACTTGCTAGTTTTATGTGTATGACATACCTAGCTGCTTGCTATCATGGGAGGTTGTGTAGAAATAATCTTATCCTGAGGGGATTTTTGACTTGTATCTCATAACATAGGACTGTGAAGACTTACTTGTGAGTTGGTAAGTCGCTGACTATGGGAGCGTAGGTATCTATGTGACCCATAGGTATGTGAACTATGTTCCCCTCCATTATGTGTGTTTTGTTTATATGGTTCATGGGAGATTTCCGAACCAATAGTCCTTGTTTGAGTACGTGATTTACCGGGACATGATAGCAGAGTATGCAATGCACTACAGGTATAGCCTTGGGGTGCAGTGTTAGTATATATATATTATAGTGGTGGATATTATATATACTTGTGTTATGCTTACAATGTGATAATTGTAGGCTATTAAGATTGGGTTAATACATATATATAATAGTGAAAGATATATATGTATGCTTTTGGTATATCTAATATGAGACAATATCAGATCATTAAGATAGCGAAATCTTTAGTAACGTAAATAGTGAATAGTTGACCTTAGTGTGTTAACACTTATTTAAAATGATAAACGTTGAGATCATAGATGGAACACTACTACGAGGGGTAATTAAATGGATAAGCCTATCACCTAGTTAGAAGTGCCAGATGGCCAGGTTGGAGTAGATGTACGTTAGGCGTGCACACTAGTCGAGAGGTGAGAATCTCATGTGAGAGTTCGAACTAACATGCATATAATACTTGCTTTAATGCAGTTTTAAATACTTTCTAAAACAAATATTTTTACACATCGGGATCTGACCCGTTTCTTGCATCTCTTTCCTCTTTTTCTCTATATATATATGTATTAGTACAGGTGCCCAGCCACAAGGACACCGGTTCTAGATACTTGGATGGTTTGCCGAGCTGCAGCTATTATGGAAGTTGCGGGTTATTTGCGATTAGACACTTCTCTTATTTCATTCAGTTCCTAGTTCAGATATATCAGTTAGGGCATGTGTCACCCATTCTCATTAGCAGAGTTATAGTCAGTTTCCATTGCAGTTCTTCTTAATTTGTTTAAGTATTTATTATGGTTTTGTTTGTAACTGTAAACTGGAAGATTTTATCCAGCCTTATCTATTCAGTATTTGATTCAGTCAGCATTTAAATTCTTGTGTATGGTTTAAATTTTCATGTTCAGAATTTACTAAATTAATTGGTTCAGAGTTAAATTGGAAAATGTTTTGACACTAGCTTAATTAAATGTTAGGAAATTAATTGGATTTAAGTTTTCGACAGTGATGCTAAGAATGAACCAACCGAACATTCTGTTATAAATTTTATAAAGGATTGATCACCCGATATTTACTTGGGCGGGGTGTCACAGGTGGTATCAGAGCATCGGGTTCTAGTGCCCTTTAGGATCTGTACGGCTTATTACGTTTCAACTTAGCATTCTTTGATGCAAATCCTTATTCTAGGATTGTTGTATTCCACTGTGTATGCGATTTGCGCTCTCCTATGATTTAGTTTAGTAAAGTCAGTTAAAATGCCAGAGTGATTGGACTTCGTACTCTGAGTAATATGGGACTACCAGCGAAGGCCGTTAGCGGGGCTTCAGGAGGAGGAAAACAATTGAGAGTTGTGAAGCATTCGGGGAACAGTGATCACGGTAGAAGTCACCAATAGTAATATCTAAGTATGATGGTCCAATTGAGGGAGCTAATCCAAAGGCAATAATGTAAAGTAGAGCGTAGTGACACTCAGAATTTTAAATTTATAAGAAATTTCTAGCTCAGAGAAACAGCAAGGAGTAAAAATAGTCAATCAAACCGAGATATTGGGTTCGGGTTGACCATTTAAAATTTTCCATCTTCTGGTCAGATAGAGATACGGAAGAGATGTTGAACTTATCACCAGCAGGTCGAGTAGAGACCGACCATAAAGGATGAGTTAACTTGGTAAGCGAACTTCGTAACTGAAGTAGGAGTCACGAAAGAAAAAGGGTCCGTAAGTTAAAAATGGACTCGTGGATGAAATGCCCTAGCGTGAATGGGAGGTACGACTAAGGTAACTAGTGTCAATGTCATCAAAGTATATGTTTATCAGAATATGTCAATGCCCCAGAAGAAAGGGAGCCAGTCAAGTTGTGATACCTAACCGAGGGGCAAGGTTGAATTAAATAGTGTTAGTAGAACATCACCAGAAAATATACCCAGTGAGGGGAAACCTAATAGTGATTAAATCTTAACGTAATTGTGATGGATTCAGTCAGTGGGTCGATCATGTGTTCCATATGGCCTGTAGAGCGCAAGGAACAACGAAAATAATAACTAGGAGTTAAGACTACCAGGTCCGAGAGAAGGACAACACAACAAGTCCAGGAGGACCAGTGAAAAGGAAATTACCTTGTATGTAGAGATAAGGGTTACCAACATGGAATGTGTTCACGTGAGTAGTGAAATTGATAAGTATCGGGAATTATAAATCGTGTCTGTAAGGAATACCAATTGGAAAAGTAAAATATCCGGTGTGAGAATCGGGTCAAGAGAATTGGACCAAGGAATTAATAACCCGAGAGTAGTAGGTCTAGACAGGACAAACGTAGTCCTTAATAATTATAGCATACCGTATTTCAGGGTCGACGGGGCCCAGGGAAATCAAGGGAAGGCCAGTGAGGCCATATTTGAGGCCTAGAAATATGGGGCCAATGTATCGATGACGGGCGGGTGAGCCACAAAACAGAATAATTTACCCACCAAAAAGGAAGGGAAAATCTAATGAATGGAATTCGAAAGGTATGACGATTATAGATAATTATGGGTCGCAAAAAGTGCGTGCGGGGACCCTACGGTCAGGCTAGACTGATGACGCTTTATTTCTTCCTTGTGAGATCGGGGTGAGTTCCAGTGACGTGGGTGTGTTACAATATATGTGAATAGTTATCACTAAGAATTTGAGTGTGCATGCGATTTAGTGGGTACGCTGGAGACAGCAACCTTATTATGTAAATGACTACCATTTGGTAGCGAGATTTTTCGTGCCACCTGTGGGGAGGCGCAAGTGTGGGCACTGAGAGAAATTTGTATATGTTATTATGTAACGATTCGTTCTCCTTTGAGCGTTATGATGGTAGAGAATATTATTATTATATTTTATGGTTACTGGTTACCCAGGGTTTCAACGGTAATAAATTGAGTGATAAGACTATTGTACTAAATATTTTAAATTTTAAATATATGGTTTTAAAGAGGCATTACTTGAAAGGCGATTGAGCCTGTACATGTGTTGAATTGTATTGTAGACTTCAGTGAGTATGTTGTCTTACTATATTGATCCCGGTGAGCAGGGATGTTTTACTGATGTGATTCAGGGTATATTGAATTATTGTAGAGCGGAGAGATATAGCTCGTAAATTATATAGCGCTAATAACTCATGATAGTGAGAGCCTATCATTGTATACAGCCTTTAGTAACATGAGAGTGGACGAGTAGACTTCTTATGTCGCAAATGGGAATTTAGGGATATACGTTATGGATTAAAGACTTAATAGATCCCAACGACCAGTAGTGTTAGGTAGTAGTGTATCGGGGGGTTCCTTGTTTGAATTTCACTTTGCGAGACATCCCACGCATGAAACTTAGCGAACGTTGGAAGTTGGGAGAAGTTTGTCTTTAGTACATGGATTTAGTATCGTAATGATTACCCATCTACGTAGTTATAACCGTGAGATAAGGTTTATGTTACAAATTAAGGTTGATGGGGTCGTATAGGAATAATATGTAATAATGTTACAAATCGTTGACACCATGAGCACACCGGTGGGATAACCTAAGCTATGGTTAGGTGGAAAAGGTAGGGTGACAGAGTAGGACCTTACCATATAGTCATGCCAAGTATGTGGGGCATAATTTGTTGTTTATATTTATAACATGTCTAGTGCGGTGGTGTTGCAATGCACCAAGCATAGGGTGTATGGGCGCCCTAGATATTTGGGTAATAAATTTTTCTTCCTTAAGTGAAAGATTGTGGGACAACGCATATCACGAGAGTTACTAAATGTAGAAGAGTGTGACTTCAGGATTTAACTATTTGATGGGTTAGGGTAGTCAGGATCGTTAATTCCCAGATTTTCCACTAGGATGGTATAGGAAGAATCCGATAAAGTTTAACTTAGGGAAGTTGAAACTTACTTGATAGGACATGGAGAGAATATGTTTCACGAGAATCTGAAGTTTAAAGGGAGAGAGAAGGACTGGCGACATGCAGTGATGACACTGTCGCCTGAGCCATAGATATGGATGTGGTTATAAGAAAGGTAAAATGCATATCGATATAAAGCCGTAGTAGTGATGGCTTAAGAAAACCAAGACATTTCTGAGCTCCAATTGGAAATGGACCATCAGGAAATAATAGAGTTCCTTTAGCATTAGGAATTCCTTGGTAGTAATGGGAGAGTAAATCCACACACAATTACAGAATTAATTACTTCGCAACGGAATCTCGAACCTATATGGGTGAAAGTGGTACGGGTAATTAAAGTAGCTCACGTTATGCAAAGTTAGGACAAATCATAAGGTGTAACAGTAAACCCTAACCATTATTCCTGGGATAGTAAGGTTATATGGGGTACAAATAGAGTTTTATCTGAAAGAGTCAAGAGATTTATGACTCGATTATTAGGAAGTGTTCTGGGAGGCCCTGAATATCGAGATGCAAATATATTCGGCCTAACACACTCGCAGGCAGATGGTAAGTCTAAGAGTTTTAGTTGCACATTGCCAGGTATGTTGTATCTCCAATTATGGGAAGGTTTAGTGTAATTTCTTCCACTAGTGGAGTTAGTGTAAGACGACTCCCCTCAACTAATTATCGATAGAATTCCATTCGACGCATTATATATATAAATCCTTGTTATCCTGGTGCTTATTGGGTAGAAGGGAGGACAATAATCTACTAGGTCCAGAGAAATTTTATGGTAAGTCAACCAGGGTGGACATGGTTGGAATTTGCATTGTTGCATGTTGGAATGAGGAAATTGGTACCGAGTGATGTGGGATCTTTTCCTATTATTGTTAAGTCTGAGCCGGTAGCATACAGGCTTAGGTTTCATAGTCCTTTGCGGAGACAGTATGGCGAACATATGTTAACATTTATAGTATAGATTGTGTGTAAGACAAATTTGTATATATCTAAAAAAATCAATTGACCTACTAGTGTGAGTAGTAGAAGTCTAGATAGTGACTATATATAAGTTAAGTGGTGAAACTTAAATGGTAAGGCTTGGAGAGTAATTAATCAGTGAGGTGTTCATTATTAAGGGTATTCGGTAATGTACTGTATGGGCGGTACTACATAGATTACATGCGATGTGAGGTTAATACCCGTAGTTTTCCTTACCAGAAATGCCTTATATTCCGAATTTCGAGACAAAATTCCATTATTAGGGGGGGAGTATGTAATACCCTGTATTTTCGAAGACTTAAATAATTGCGTGATTTATTAGTATTGTGGGATTAATTAAATTAAAATGTGAGAATTAGTTATTAATCCGGATTTAAATTTGAATGTTTACTAGCATGATGAGAAGTTAGTAACTATTAATATTGCTACGAGAATAAGTAATATGTAATGGAGATTTTATATAACTTGTTGTGATATAGAAATACGAAAGTTTGATATATTAAGTCGAAATGCGCATGTGAGTCGTGTCAGGACTAATTAAGTGAAATATAAAGGTAAATTATTTTTAAGTAACTCGTATGTTCATTTCGAGTGCGCCATTGAGTCCGGAAGGGTTTAGATAGTCATAAACTCTACCCGGGTAATTTATTTGGACTCCGGGACATTTTTAGGCCAAGTCGGCACCCGGTGGGGGTAGTTTTGTAATTTAAATTTTTGGAAGAATTAAATGGACGAAAATTAGAGGAATATTATATCAGCTAATTTGATACAATTAAGGTTAGGCTAAACCAAAATCAAGAGAGAGCCACAGTGGGTGAGGGAGAGTAAATTCCAAAGGAGGAGAAGCCATTTTCACCACCTTGCACAACCACCACCGCCACCGTCTAGATCGGAACGCGTGGAACCCATCCATACCAACAACATCAATGGATCAGACCTTCGAAATCATGGCACGTGTGTATTTCTTGCTTTCATTAGCGATAATTATGTTCATGTTAGTCTAGGTTAATAAACCTTGTGATGAAAATTAATTTGGGTGAAATTGGTGAACAATATCATTATTTAGGACTGATTTGATAAGGATTTGAATACTATATGTAGATAGGATGATACCTACGAAATTTGGATGATTTCTATGAGGTTTAATTGGATGTTATGCATATTAATTTAAGAACTAGGGCTCTTGACAATAAAATTGGGGATTTTGAATTATATGAATGATTGGTGATGATTTTATGATTCTAGGTTGTTAGAATTCATTTACAAATGTTAGGATTCAATTTGGGAATAATTGATTGGAGTTTGGGATGATATTTTAGAGGTTTTAGGGTTGAAAAATGGTGAAAAACGAAGCAGTGTAAGGTTGAAGATGAAACAGCCCAGGTCGCGAGATGTCACGTGAAGTCGCGCGATGGGCATCGTTCGAGCGAGATTGGTGTCTCACGAGAAGTGGTTCGAACGACGTGGTCTGTCTCTCGAAGTCGCACGAAGAATGGTTCGAGCGACATGTGTAAGTCGTTGAAACGACTTGACTTTCTTGTTCGGACGAGATTGTAATTTTTAGGGAATTTCCTATTTTACCCCTATGTTAGTAAAGGGTAGATTCAAATATTCGTGATGGTGATATTACCTTGGAGATTACGAGAGAGAGAGAGAGAGAGAGAGAGAGAGAAATCCTAATTGTAAATGCGTCGAGAGTATTAAGTGATTAATACTTACGAAATTAGTTTCGAAGAAATGGAACTTATAAGAATAAAAATTAGTGGTTAATTATGGACTGATTATGATTTTGTATTAAGGATTCTTGAGTGACATAGTATCCTTATGATTATAATACGAGAGAGCGAATATCGTAACTTAAAATGCGTTGTTAATATTTAGTTATGATAATACTACGTATGAAAAATGACACTTGGTTGTGTATACCGTTTAATTGGATGGGTTGTGTGAATACCTATTACTTGCTAGTATTATGTGTATGACATACCTAGCTACTTTCTATCACGGGAGGTGGTGTAGAGACAGTCTTATCCTGAGGGGATTTTTGACTTGTATCTCAGAACATCAGATTGTGAAGACTTACTTGTGAGTTGGTAAGTCGCTGACTATGGGAGCGTAGGTATGTGCGTGACCCATAGGTATGTGAACTATGTTCCCCTGCATTACGTGTGTTTTGTTTATGTGGTTCATGGGAGCTTTCTTAACCAATAATCCTTGTTTGAGTACGAGATGTATCGAGACATGATAGCAGAGTATGCAATGCACTATAGGTATAGCCTTGGGGTGCAGTGTTGGTGTATATATTATAGTGATGGATATTTATATATACTTGTGTTATGCTTACAATGTGATAATTGTAAGCTATTAAGATTGGGTTAATAATTATAAATATAATAGTGAAAGATATATATGTATGGTTTTGGTATATCTAATATGAGACAATATCAGATCATTAAGATAGTGAAATCTTCAGTAACGTAAATAGTGAATACTTGACTTTAGTGTGCTAACACTTATTTAAAATGTTAAACGTTGAGATCATATACGGAACACTTCTACGAGGGGTAATTAAATGGATAAGCCTATCACCTAGTTAGAAGTGTCAGATGGCTAGGTTGGAGTAGATGTATGTTAGGCGTGCACACTAATCGAGAGGTGAGAATCTCATGTGAGAGTTCGAACTAACATGCATATAATACTTGCTTTAATGCAGTTTTAAATACTTGCTAAAACAAATATTTTTACACATCGGGCTCTGACCCGTTTCTTGCATCTCTTTCCTCTTTTGCTATATATATATATATATATATATATATATATATATATATATATATATATATATATATATATATATGTATGTATGTATTAGTACAGGTGCCCAGCCACAAGGACACCGGTTCTAGATACTTGGATGGTTTGTCGAGCTGCAGCTGTTGTGGAAGTTGCGGGTTATTTGAGATTAAACGCTTCTCTCATTTCATTCAGTTCCTAGTTCAGATATCTTAGTTAGGGCATGTGTCACCCATTCTCATTAGCAGAGTTATACTCAATTTCCATTGCAGTTCTTCTCAATTGGTTTGAGTATTTATTATTGTTTTGTTTGTAAATGTAAACTGGAAGATTTTATCCCGTCTTATCTATTCAGTATTTGATTCAGTCAGCATTTAAATTCTTGTGTATGGTTTATATTTACATGTTCAGAATTTACTAAATTAATTGGTTTAAAGTTAAATTGGAAAATGTTTTGACACTAGCTTAATTAAATGTTAGGAAATTAATTGGATTTAAGTTTTCGACAGTGATGCTAGGAATGAACCAACCGAACATTCTGTTATAAATTTTATAGAGGATTGATCACCCGATATTTAATTGAACGGGGTGTCACAGTGTCAAGCACGAGGTGTAAAGTTATTAAGGGTATAAGGGTCATTTTACAGACGAAGGGGATTTTAGTAATTTTACACCCTACATTTTCAATATTCTTAGAGGTCCTTGAAAAAAAATTATTTACAAAATGGTCCTTTTATATTTTCATTTTAGTCCCTGAAAGTTTCTTTATTTAAAATCATGTCCCTAGAGTTTCATAAATTTATATTTTCTACCCCAAAACTTATCATCTAGCTTCGGATATGCCATAAGACATTGATTTAATCAATTTTGTGGAAGAAGGAGCTTATTTCAAAGTGTTTAAGTCGGCCAAACCATCCTCCCCTTCAACCAATCAAAATATTACGCATGGTGTGGTAATAAGACAAAATATGACTTAAAGGATGGATAGATTTTCCCTTATTTCGTAATTTTGGTATAACTTCTTGCTCGGACCTCTGTTTAACACATCGTTTGTTATGTTACAACCTTAATTCATATATCTACAACTTTTTAGTTTTTTCCTCAAATCAATTGCTATAATATAATGGTCAAAACTAGTCTCTAATGTGAACATTCCTACCAAATCTTTAAAATTTTATGTTTGTAACTAATTTGGTATTTCATGATTTATGAAGGGAGGATTAGACTAAAATAATAAATTAACATTATACATATCACATATGAAATAATAAAACATTTAAAACTATATATGAACATTTAAAAGTGGGGTCATTACACACTAATTATGTTTAAAATTCTTTGTTGGGGTTCCAGATAGCTAGGGACCTGAGTCAATGAGAAATGTTTCTAATCATAGGCGATCGCAATAAGGCTAAAGTTTTAGGAGTATGAAATTTCGTTTAAAATTTTGGTGTTGACAGTAAGTTAATATTAGTAAGTTGTTTTTATGTTCCTAGCATTAGAAGAAATTTAATTTCAATTTTTCAGATTAGTTTGAATGGATTTCTGGTTTATTTTAATAAAGGTGTTTTTGTCAAAAATGTCAAATCTCTTATATGTTCTGGTATTTGGCCAGTCAGCGGGTCAAGATCGAGGGAGATCGAAATCCATTTACTAATCACTTAATCAGATTCAGATCCGGATCGAGTCTTAATCGGACCTACAATATTGGATCCAGATATAGATCCGTATCTGATCAAATTGGATCATGTCTGGGTCTGGCCAGATATATACGTTTATTTTATGTTTATTTTTATTTTATCCCTCTTCTTTATTTTTTTAATTTTAGACTAGTATTTTGTAATGTATTAAAGTATATGATTAGTATAAATAAGACCTCTATTACTTATATTTATTATATATATATATATATATATATATATATATATATATATATATATATATATATATATATATACTTACATTTTATATTGATAAAGATATATTTATAAATATATATAAATTTATTACATTTTATATTGATAAAGATATATTTATAAATATATATAAATTTATACTATATATTATATTTAATCGGATTCGGTTCTTAACGGGTCGAATTAGACTAGATTCATATCCGATCCATTTAAGAATCGGATAATCGGGTAAACGGGTTATTGGGTAATAAGATTTTAAAGTATGATCCATATTTGATAAATGAATTGTGTCTGGATCTAGACCCGGTCCATTGACAGTCCTATCTAGCACATTGAAAAATGATCTTTATATTATAAGATATGTCCCACCATTACTCCTAAATACAAAAATGAGTAACTTAAATGGAAATAACTTAAAGAGAAAAAACCTTATAAGTTAAACCAAAAGTATCTTTGGCACTTACACTTAGGTCATATTAGTCTAAAGATAATTCAAAGACTAGTTTCAAATAAACATTTAAGTTTGTTGTGAATGGAGGCCCTTACAATCTACGAATCCTGTTTAGAGGGTAAAATAACTAAGAGGCTCTTTATGGCCAAAGACTATAGAGCCAAAGATGTGTTCGAACTAGTTCATTCTAATTTGTGTGGCCCTATGACAATCCTAGAAAGAGATGGCAAGGAATACTTCATCACTTTCATTAATGACAATGATAAGCACCCAAAAGTGTACATTTTATACCCCAAATAGATGTATTCTCGGCAATTTGGGTCTTATATGCATAAATGTTTAATGTGAAAGCTTGATCGCCGTTTGCGAAAGTTCGATGCTTATTTCAAGGCAAATGTGCGATTTATGAAGCTAATTCCCCAGTTCCATACCAAAACCGGGCCTAAACTTAACCCAACCATTCATTCGAGCCCGTGTGTGTTTAGTTTGTGCTTTTTAGATTTTTTTAGATTTTTAGTTTGAGTCATTTTTCATTTTTAGGTTTTATTTTTATTTTCTAGAATTTATTTACTATTTCTTTTAACTTTATATTTTTATTAGTTTTTAATTTTAGTCTTTATTTTTAGTTTCGCTAGATTTTATATTTTTAAGACTTTAGGTTTTATTTTTACTTCTTTTGTAGTTTTTATTTTTATTTTTATTATTTGAGTTTTATTTTTAATAGATTTTATTTATTTTTACACGATTTATTTTTTAGTGCGCCGAGTATTTATTTTCCTTTAATTTTGTTTGTTTTTAGTTTTTAGTTAGTTTATTATCATTTTTGTTTTGTTTTGTTTAGTTTTATTTTATTTTATTAGTTTTTATTTGAGTCGTGTTTAGTTTTTAGAGTTTGTATTGTGTGTCATGTTATTTTTATTTTTTTTAGTGAGTTTTATTTTTAGTTCATTTTTACTTTTAGTTTAGTTTAGTTTTTATTTTTATTCTTGTTGTTTTTATTTTATTAGGTTTATTTTTATTATTTTATTATGGGTACAAACTAATACACACACACACGCTTACCTACACCTTACTCACACTATAACACACACTCACTCTCACCAAACTAACCTACACCCTCACACACACAAACCCCACCAATTCAATCTTCAACCTCCCAACACCCATTTCTCTCTCCTCATCCACCATTAACACACCAAACCATCTAAATATTACACCCATTTCACAACCAAAACCAACTTCTCTCTCCTTTCATCCACCACCACATTAACCAACAACAAAAATTAAACCCATTTCCCAAATACCCATCTCCTAGCATACCCGAAAATCCCCATAGTCGGACCCCTTACCCGAAACCCAAATCGGGCAGAACCATAAACGACCCCATAGCACCGGCGACCCAAACTCCCTTTTGCCTGAAAACTGCTAACCCGACACCCATTTCGGCTTAACCCGAGCGCGTCTCGGCGACCAAAATCACTCCAACCTGCTCCAGTCGGCAACAACCCGAGTTGAACACCCAGCCACACCTTCCATACCCACTTCCATTCCGACCCACTAGTTACATAACTTTCCTTCCAACACGTGACCAACCCGGTTGCAAATCCTAACCCGAGAATCTCAAACCCAAAATTCTCAACCCACTTCTCCAACTCATACCGAATTTTTCCACTTTCACAAACCAAAATCCAAATAAAATAAACCAAAAACCAACAAGCCCCACATGTTTTAAAAACCAATTTTACCCCACATTCCAAAATTACCCCCAACTAACTCCTTTTAACCCAAAACCCTTTTAAGAAATCTGATTTTTCCCTCACCCATTACCTCACAAACCACATGAACCTCTCTTGTCCATTATGCCCCATGCCCTAATGTTCCCATTATAAAAGCAAAGAGAAGACCCATTTGAAGAAGAGTTTTTTTTTAGAGAGATAGTTTAGACTAGAAAAATACCATAGAGAGAGAAACACCTTGTAAATATTTTTTTTATTTTTTTTAGAAATTAGTAAGAAATCAAATTGTTTAGAGATTCAATTGAGTGTATGTATTGAATTAAAAATAGTTGGATGCTCATGTTGGATGGATGTTTCTCAAGTTCAATGAAGATTCAGAGTTCAATTTTGCAAATCAATGAGACTTGTTTGAAGATTTGTTCTCTTATCTCTACTTTTTTATGTCTTGCTTAGTTTGTTTATAATATTGCATTTATGTATTTCATCATCATGTTAGGTTAGAAACCCCTGATGTTAATCCCATTTTAATTAGTTTATTTAAGTTAAATATCCCTTTGATGAATAAGTTTGCACTCTTACATTTTGATTTACGCCTCGAGAGATGGTAAATGATTTTCGAGAGAAAATCGAGAATATAGTCTTAGTTTCCCTTTTAGAATCGAACTAGAGATAAGTTTTTCTAAATTGTGAAATTATTTCTTTGAATTTCAACTCATGGCTTATTTTTATGATTTAAACTAATTTAGTAAATCAATCCTAGCAGGTAATTTGTCAAATGATGTTTGAATCGACTTTTCAAGAGTTGTAGGAGTGTTGAATTTAATTTTCGAAAATGTTATTATTAAAATTACATTTTCAATGAGAGTTGATTTGTGATTCTGATACTAACTTGGGATAATTATTTTCAATGATTTAATTAATTTTGATTAACTAGAGTATTTGGTATCATTCTATCCCTTGTTAGTCCTCACTTTGATTTACTCACTATCTCGTATTTTACATGTTCATTTAGTTAGATTTACTTAGTTTCTTCTCTTACTTTTTAGTTAGTATTTAGATATTTGGATTTAGTTTAGTCTTATTTCCCTACTCCTAAATATTGTTTTAATATTGAAAAAGATAAAAAAAAAAAAATAGATCATGCAAAAAGTCCAAAAAGAAATTAAATAAAAATGAATTACATCTTTGCTCTCTTGCATGTTTTACCCTTAGATTTTGATTGACACCCTTACTTACCTCCACACTTTAGATTATTATATTTTGTAAGCATTTGAAGGTTTTGATTAACTT
This sequence comes from Sambucus nigra, assembly GCA_949130495.1. Taxonomy (NCBI): domain Eukaryota; kingdom Viridiplantae; phylum Streptophyta; class Magnoliopsida; order Dipsacales; family Adoxaceae; genus Sambucus; species Sambucus nigra. The sequence continues at coordinate 257,306,969 of OX422223.1, read as the reverse complement.
GTCTTGCAACAACGACATCCACATAAAAGTCAAGTTATCAAATGGCGTCGTTGCCAATCTTTGGAGCTTGAAGCACTTGTGAGGATTTCCCATTTTGTGATTCATTTGTATTGCACTTTTCATTTTTTGTACCATTTTTCATTATTTTTAGAAGTCTTGTATTAGGAATTTATTACTTGGCTTTTGTTTTGGTGCTTAGAGACACCATTTATGTTTTATTTAAATTTGTAATAATCAAGCTTGATTGGGAAACCGAACAAGGTAGAGAGAGGGCATCCAAGGCGAGGAAAATAAGCCTCTCTACTTTGGGTCGGTAGGAATCTTGGGGCCGAATGAGATAGGCATGATCTCCCCCCGGTTGACTCAAATTTTTCAGCACCCCACGGCATAAAAAGTGTGGGAGGCACAATTCTAAACCCTCACGCCTCTCCTGTTAGCGAGTCAATTTTTGTGTGTGATTACGTGCTCCTGTGTAATTTTATTCTCGCATTTATTTTCGAATGGTGTGATTAATTAAATTACTAAGACCTACACCCGGTCATTCACGAGAAGGGATTTCATCACTCGACTCACTCGCTTACCATTTGTGTGCTACCCTAGCCATCATTAAATTTAAAATCAATCAACTAGGTAGCCCACTAAGAGAGCATATTTGCAAAGGCGATCACTCAGATAAGTCCGTATTTTCTTATTCCCCGCGAACTTAATTAAAATTTAACTACCCTTTTCACTAATTTTGAAGAAAAAAATTGGCTATGTGCTAGTTATGATTTATCCTTGACTTATGTGTGTCCAGTTCAATTTTTCGGTAGTCGGTTTTAGTGAGTTCGTTCAAAATTCAAAGAGTCTAAATATTTTTCCCACTTTGTTCTTCCAAAAAAAATATATATTTTCTTCCTTTATTTTTCAAAAAATCCAAAAACATTTTCTTTCGTTATTTTTTAGAAAATCCAAAAATATTTTCTTTCTTTCATTTTCAGAAAAATCCAAAAATATTTTCTTTCCTTTTGAAAAAACTTAAAAAAATACAAAAAAATACTTCTCTCCACATGGCCGAAGAACGTCCCTTACAAGACTACTTTGGTCATTTTCCATTATCACGCAACACATGTGATAGTGACCCCGAGCCATCTCTTAATGATATCCTTAGTGGTCTTAGCTCTCTCAAGAATACCGTTGATGTTCTTGCACCATCTATGCATGCACCTCCTATTCCATCACCCTCGGTGTCAAGTGTTGACGTGTCACATACTTTTTTGTACACCCATTGTTCATATGCCGAACACTTGCCCCATGAGTGCCCATACTCTTCATATCCCTACGAACCCACCATGAAACATGTGTATCCATATGACACTGTTTCGGAACCTACCTTGGCCTATTATCATGATATATCCAATCCCGAGTTGTGTGAGTACCCTATCTATTATGGACGCCTGATCACCCTTTCACACAATATGAATACCAACCCGATGTTGTGGATCCTAACGAGTTCCAACAGTCATCGTGGCAACCTTGTGCACCCTATCCCAATCAGTTCCCTCACTATGCACCCAACGATTATCAACCTTTTATCTCTCACGGAGATATTTCTCCCATATATGACGCACTTGGCCCCGTTCCACACACTTCCTTTGAGTATTCCCCATATAGTCCTGTCCATAGCAAGTTGTGTCTACCTCAAGCACCACCACCACCTGTCACTCCACCACCACCATCCACATTCGCTCTAGAAATCCTCTTGCAAAAGTTCATACTCGATCAAGAGCAAGCCACTCAAATTCAAAATGAAGCCCTCCAACGGCTTGAATAAAGATTAAAATCAATTGAGTGTGAGAGAGAGTCGGACTTCACCCCAAGTCAACCCATTGTTGCCCCCACATGGAGTGATGATGCGTCATCTTGTGCCACTGATTTTTAGTGTGACCAACCTTACCACCCCGAGAATCTCGATGTTGAGACCATTCCATGGTCCGGTCCTCAAGTTGACAATTGTGTTGACTTACCTTTCATTAGTCAGACTGATTTTCTCCCGTCATATCCAAATGCACCCACAATTGAGGTTCCTATTCCCTATCTTGTCGAATCCAAAAAAATGCTTGAGTCTACACCTATCGAGCCCACCACGTGTGTTCTCGAGGAACCACTTCATTATAGGTTAGCTCCGGCTATGAGTGCTCACCATTTTCTCGAGATTGAATTTGAGATGGTTTCTAACTATCCGGATATGGATCATGTTCCACTATGCATGGCTCCCATTGAGCCTAATATTTTTAGCAATTCCTTTATCTCCGATATTGGTGCCTCGTTTGACTTACCCACCCCATTCATCAGTGATATTCTTGTGGAGAAGTTGACCACTCCATCTTTAGATACCACACTCTCTAGTGAGTATTCCCTTAATCCTCCCGACGAGTGTGTGTCTCCCACTCTTAAGTTGGATCATCTTCCTCCACCATTTCTCCCACCCGACCCACCCATTGTCCCTTCTATCCCATCACCTAGTTTGGATCTTAATTTTACACCTTGCATGTTCCCAATAATTTATTTGGAACATCACCTGAAACCACCGACCACCCATGAGATAATTTATGGTGCTACTCTCCACCGTGACACCAAGCTTGTTACTCTATGCCCGCCACTCTCTTGTGGTGTTGATTTTTTCCCTTGACATCTCCCTGGTGTGTCACTGCGCGACCATTATCATCGTCCGTTTATAGAACGGTCGTGTAATTTATATGAGCACCACCCCATTCCACTTTCTAGACCATTCCGCCTCCCTCGCCAACTTGAGCACCATTCTTATAGGGCCCTAGTTTCCCTCACCTTCCGGCTCAATAAGTACCTAGACCGATGCCTCTTCACCCTTACCCTAATGCCCACCCACCCTTGGTCCACCTATGTTTTTCATCGTGTGAGGAACTTTTCCATACAAGTGCATTGACCTCTTTTAGCCTTTATCTAAGAAGACTGGCGCTTCAGTCTTGTTTGGGGTTGATTCTCATCACCCCATTTTTTCTGCCGCCCCGTACTTTCAGAGATCTTATCTTTAGGGTGAGAATGGTTTGGTGTGGTTGAAGACATTAAACTTAGCGCTACTAGGAGGCAACCCATTATTTCTTGTATGAGTCTCATCCTGTTTAGGGGTGGTGTTTCACACCACCCAATGCTTTACCATGTTTATAGACTCATACACATTTTTTTCTAATCATTTATTCAGGTTTCATTTTGGCTTCATCTGTCCACTTCATTAGCAGTTGATTCTGGTAATCTCTTTCCTACCTTATGCTCTCAATTTTAAAAATAATATTACTTAACATCGAGGACAATGTTCCTTTTCGTTTGGGGGTGGGGAAATTTATCAAAATCGTACCTCTTTTGAAAAAAAATCATTTTTAAACTTGATTTTTTAAATTTCATGCAGTTTCTTTCATCTCATTCATTGACGTGAATTTTCTATCATCCATCTTTTAAGTCTAGGAATCAAGCTAGATAATTTATTTTCTAAATAGCTCATATAATACGTAACAAGGCATGTTGCACCATGAATTTCTAAACTCAACAAAAATTTGCGCACTTATCATGTCACTACAGTTAGAGTTGAAGAGTACTACAATTCTCAAGAGAACCTTAAGGATCACTAGTAGAGACTTTAGCTTGTGAGATTTGTACCTTTCACCCTTTCCGAGTATTTTACTCAATCTGCGAGTCACAAGTTGATTCAACTTCTTTTGGGCTCGCACCTAATCGTTGTATGATCTCATTATATTTTATAAAAAATTTGGCTTGATCACTGAGAACGACACCACTTTCGAGTTGTAAGAAACGCGTGTCTTGAAATTTGTCCCGATCACTAGATTTTCTTCAATATTGCATTCCCATTCATTTTACCCATTACTTTCCCATATTATTCTATGTTCACATATATTCCCCTCACCATCCATTCACATTCCTCACTCCATTTATATATCATCCATCATTTTTTGAGAAAAAAAGTGTTTCCAAATGTAAAATGTCTTAAGAGTTGAGAGTATAAAAGAGAAAAAGAATAGAAAAATAGCAAAAATATAAAATTAAAATTAAAATAAGAAGAAAAAAGAAAACAAATTTTGAAAACAAAATAGGAAAAAAAAGAGTGAAAAGAGAGAAAATCAAAGATAAAGAAAGTTTGTAGTTAGTTCTTGTGAAATAAAGACTTTTGTGCTTAAAGTATAGAACTATCTTCTCGCATACATATCCATCACACATCCATCACTCATTATTCATATCACTATACCATTCTACCTCATATCATCACATCCTTCTCTTTTCGTTTCCCCCTCACCCATATACATCCATATTCTCCCCTAGGTGTTCGGGCAAATGAAAGTCAACGTGGTGAATAACTCGACGTTCTCACTATAGTGATTAGCATTCTTTCATGATATCATTTTCTTTCTAAATTTTTTTTCTTTCTTATCCGTGTGTGAGACGTTTGAACTTGATTACATTTACTCACACGCAAGAGCGATACACTTATCCAAATCTCGAGAGTTCGTTTGAGAGAGAGATATCCAGTGAGATTTTGAAGTTGAAGCGTTCATTTCAAAAAGGCAATCTAGGAATTACACTTATGATACTCGAACCGTTTTGACTGATTCACACTACACACGTTGAGTTCTAGGAAGGATGTGCCTTGAGTATTTACTTAGCTAACCTTTTCACACTTTTAGCTTGTATTTCTCAAAATAATTTTCTCTTGTGATGGATTGTGCAATTGTTCTATGTCTAATAAAGAGATTGACTGCCATTACAAATAAAGAATTTTGTGAGTATATTCCCTGCAAACCCTCATGAGACAAAACTCATCATGTAGGGAAACCTATAGGTTTAAAGGCTTGTTGCACATGGTAAGTGAAATCGCAAGAAAAGTGGTACACTTTTGGTTTTTTATCTTTCTGTTTCTCTCTATACTTTTCTCGAGGACTAGTAATGTACTGTTTGGGGGTGGTGTGATAAGCACTCAAAAGTGTACATTTTATACCACAAATAGACGTATTTTAGTTGCTTATTCTCTGTAATTTGGGTCTTATATGCATAAATATTTAATGTGCAGGCTTGATCGCCGTTTGCGGAAGTTCGAGGCTCATTTCAAGGAAAATGTGCGATTTATGAAGCTAATTCCCCAGTCTCGTACCAAAACCGAGCCTAAACTTAGCCCAAATCTTCATCCAAGCCCGTGTGTGTTTAGTTTGTGCTTTTTAGATTTTTTTTAGATTATGAGCTTGAGTCATTTTTCATTTTTAGGTTTTATTTTTATTTTCTAGAATTTATTTTCTATTTCTTTTTATTTTTTATTTTTATTAGTTTTTAATTTTAGTCTTAATTTTTAGTTTTGCTAGATTTTATATTTTTAAGACTTTAGGTTTTACTTTCACTTCTTCTGTAGATTTTATTTTTATTTTTATTATTTGAGTTTGATTTTTAATAGATTTTATTTATTTTTAGAGGATTTATTGTTTAGTGTGTTGAGTACTTGTTTTCCTTTAATTTTGTTTGTTTTTAGTTTTCAGTTAGTTTATTATTATTTTTGTTTTGTTTTGTTTTGTTTTATTTTATTTTATTAGTTTTTATTTAAGTCGTGTTTAGTTTTTAGAGTTTGTATTGTGTGTCATGTTATTTTTATTTTTTTTAGTGAGTTTTATTTTTAGTTGATTTTTATTTTTAGTTTTAGTTTAGTTTTTATTTTTATTTTACTTGTTTTTATTTTATTAGGTTTATTTTTATTATTTTATTATGGGTACAAACTAATACACACACGCTTACCTACATCTTACTCACACCATAACACACACTCACTCTCACCAAACTAACCTACACCCTCATACACACAAACCCCACCAATTCAATCTTCAACCTCCCAACACCCATTTCTCTCTCCTCATCCACCATTAACACACCAAAACATCTAAATCTTACACCAATTTCACAACCAAAACCAACTTCTCTCTCCTCTCATCTACCACCACATTAACCAACAACAAAAATTAAACCCATTTCCCAAATACCCATCTCCTACCATACTCGAAAATCCCCATAGTCGGACCCCTTACCCAAAACCCAAATCGGGCAGAACCATAAACGAGCCCATAGCTCCGGCGACCCAAACTCCATTTTGCCTGAAAACTGCTAACCCGACACCTATTTGGGCTTAACCCGAGCATGTCTCGACGACCCAAATCACTCCAACCTGCTCCAGTCGATAACAACCCGAGTTGAACACCCATCCACACCTTCCATACCCGCTTCCATTTACATAACTTTCCTTCCAACCTGTGACCAACCCGGTTGCAAATCCTACCCAAGCATCTCAAACCCAAAATTCTCAACCCACTTATCCAACTCATACCCGATTTTTCCACCTTCACAAACCAAAATCCAAATAAAATAAACCAAAAATCAACAAGTCCCGCATGTTTTAAAAACCAATTTTACCCCACATTCCAAAATTACCCCCAACTAACTCCTTTTAACCCAATACCCTTTTAAGAAATCTGATTTTTCCCTCACCCATTACCTCACAAACCACATGCACCTCTCTTGTCCATTATGCGCCTTGCCCTAATGTGACCATTATAAAAGAAAATAGAAGACCCATTTGAAGAAGAGTTGTTGTTGTTTTTTGTAGAGAGATAGGTTAGACTAGAAAAATACCATAGAGAAAGAAACACCGTGTAAATATTTTTTTTATTTTCTTTTATTTTTTTTAGAGATTAGTGAGAAATCAAATTGTTGAGATATTCAATTGAATGTATGTATTGAATTAAAAATATTTGGATGATCGTGTTGGATGGATGTTTCTCAAGTTCAATGGAGATTCAAAGTTTAATTTTTCCAATCAAGGAGACTTGTTTGAAGATTTGTTCTCTTATCTCTACTTTTTTATGCCTTGCTTAGTTTGTTGATAATATTGCATCTGTGTATTTTATTATCATGTTAGGTTAGAAACCCCTTTCAAGGGTTGGTGATCCCATTATTTCGTGTTAATCCCATTTTAATTTGTTTATTTAAATTAAATATTCCTTTGATGATTAATTTTGCACTCTTACATTTTGATTTACGCCTCTAGAGAGGGTAAATGATTTTCGAGAGAAAATCAAGATTCTAATCTTAGTTTCCATTTTAGAATCAATCTGGAGATTGGTTTTTCTAAATTATGAAATTATTTCTTTGAATTTCAACTCTAGGCTTATTTTTATGATTTAAACTAATTTAGTAAATCGATCCTAGCAGGTGGTTTGTCAAATGATGTTTGAATCTACTTTTCAAGAGTTGTAGGAGTGTTGAATTTAGTTTGCTAAAATGTTATTATCAAAATTACATTTGCAACGAGATTTGATTTGTGATTTTGATACTAACTTGGGATAATTATTTTTAATGATTTAATTAATTTTGATTAACTAGAGTATTTGGTATCATTATATCCCTTGTTAGTCCTCACTTTGTTTTTCTCACTTATCTCATATTTTACATGTTCATTTAGTTAGATTTACTTAGTTTATTCTCTTACTTTTTAGTTAGTATTTTGATATTTGTATTTAGTTTAGTCTTATTTCACCAGTCATAAATATTGTTTTAATATTGAAAAAGCTAAAAAAATAGAAAATGCAAAAAGTCCCAAAAGAAATTAAATGAAAATGAATTACATATTTCCTCTCTTGCATGTTTCACCCTTAGATTTGGATTGACACCCTTACTTACCTTTACACTTTAGACTATTATATTTTTTAGGTATTTTAAGGTTTTAATTAACTTGGCTTGCAACAACGACATCCACACAAAAGTCAAGTTAACAGACTACTTGAGGTTTGGATGTATTTACCTTATGCATCGCAATTATCAAACCATGATAATTTCAAAGTGTATATGGATGGGGTGGAGTGTAGGCATGGTAAACTAATCTAAACTTTGCAATCTGATTATGGGGGAGAATACTTATTGGGAGAGTTCAGGAATCACTAATCGGAGGTGGGGATTACATCCCAATTTTTCCATCAGGCACTCTACGAAGAAGTAACACGACACTTTTAGATATGGTTATATACATGATGCGTTATTCAAATTTTATAAATTCTTTGGGGGGGTTATAAATAAGAGGTAACCACTTATTACTGAACTTCCTTCCTTCTAAGGCGGTCTTAACAACTCCCTTAGAACTGTGCACTGGGTGCAAACCTAGTCCAGGACATGTTTGAATCTGGGGTTGCTCAGCATATGTGATGAGAAAGTGGCCTAGTACGTTAGAAATAAAGAAAAAAGTGTTTCTTTATAGGTTACTAAGATGAAACTAAATGCATTTTATTAATGACCAAAGGATGTTGATTAGTACAAATACCCGATACTTAGAGGAATATTTTATGATAAACCATAAGCCCAATAACAAGATTATATTGTAAGATCTAAGAGGATGAGAATAAGTTATTACCTTTAAACCACCCGCACAAGATTAAATACAATCTGATATTGATAGTGCATTACCTAGCAGTAGTGGGAGTGTTATTGATGATTAGGATACATAAGACTGTACCACAAGTGGAGTCATGTCATAATGGTAGAATTAGGTGCCAACTTCATTAGCTAGTATATTCGGGTGAACACTTAGATGAGATCCTAGGGGAACAAGAACTATATCTTGATAACTACAACAAGGCACTCCAAGACAACGACTCTGATATTTGGCTATAGACTATAAATAGATGAATGTTATGTATACGAATCAGGCTTAGGAGCTTATAGAGTTACCAGATGGGATAAAACCCATTGGATACAAACTGATCCATAAGAAAAAATAAAGGTGGATGGAAAAGTGGAAAACTTCAAGGTCAGGCTTGTTGCAGAAGGATTTACTCCAAACGAGGGGTTGATTATAAGGAAACCTTCTCACTCATAGACATGCTAAAGTCTATTTTTATTAGTTTATCCATTGTCGATCATCTCGATCTCGATATTTAGAATATGGAATTTAAGACTATTTTCTTAAATGGTAGTCTTCACGAGCGCATACATAATGCAACCCTAGGGATTCATAGGAAATGTCTAGGAAAGAAAGGTATGCAAGATTAAGAGATCTATTTATAGAGATAAGCAAGTGCCAAGGTCTTGTAACATCCGGTTTGATCAGACAATCAAATCTTTCGGTTGTGAGGATGAAACCCGTGTGTATAAAAAGCATGACAGAAATGTGGTACTGTATGTGGATGATATTCTCCTATTCGAGAACGATGTGGGTGTATTATTTAGTATAGGAGTGTTGTTGTCTATTCAGTTGAATAAGAATGACTTAGGAGTAGCCAGTTACATCATAGGGATCAAGCTTATGCGTGATTGGAAAAATAAGATGGTCAGATTATCCTAAGCCACTTCTATCGATGATGTGATCACCGAGTTTAGCATGCAAGATTCCAAAATTTGGTTTCTCCCTTTCAGGATTGGAATTTTTTAATCTACGGGTCCTAAGACAGCTGATCAGATAGAGATGATTAGGAATATACCATATTCTTAGACGATGGGAACCTCATGTATGATATGTTGTGTACAAGATCGAATATTTGTGTTTCCATTAGTACAGTCAGTAGGTTGTAGTCTAATGCAAGTGAGGAGTACTGGATTACTATAATTACATTCTTAAGTACTTGAAAAGAACTATAATATCTTCTTTTTACTCAGCAAATAGACTAGTATCCATTGGGTACACATACTTATATTTTCAATCGAATAGGGATTCAAATAAGCTGACCTTTAGATACGTGTTTACCCTAGGAGGTAGATCCAAAAGTTTGATGAGTATCAAGAAATCTTGTATCGTTGATTTGACCAAGGAAGATAAATATGTTTCCACTTCATAGGAAATATAGGAGGTTGTTTGATTAGAGGACTTCCTAAGTGACTTATATTTGGTCCCTTTAGTGCATTCATCTTCATGTTTATTATTACAATAACGGTGAGGTTTCAAATTTGAAAGAACCAAGGACTCATAAGAAGGAAAAGCATATTGAATGCAAGTATCACCTGATTCGGGAGATTATACAAAGAGGTGATGTCATTGTGACACCTCAGGAAAACTAGGTAGATCAATTTAAAAAGAGATTACCAGATGAGGCTTTTGATAGTTATTTAGAGGGAATGAGAGTTAAATGCATAGGCACGTGGATTTAAAATGAAGTGCGAGATTGTTGGGGTTTTGTTCTTAAAAACATGTAATGACATTGTATTTTTTGATAAAGCATTTTTTAGTTCAATGTGAAATGAGAATCATGTTCACGAGAATGACTTAGATTTATATTTTTAAATATATTTTAGGCTATGTCAGTCAATTGTCCTTAGCAGAAATTTTAGTGAGTTAGATTTGGCTTGATCATATGAGATCAGAATTTTGATTCTAATACAATTGAATAGTTCACAACCTAGATAGGGAGTTAACATCCCAATAGTATAATTGTGTGTGAAATCCTAGTTGTTTATCTCAAACTTTGGGAACCTAACTGATACATTTAGGAATGTATTAAAGAGGACCACACTTGATATTCAAGTCTACAAAATGTATTGAAGGGTGGAATTCCCTCTGAAGGGGGAGTCTATGATGTTGGATGTGTATTTGGCTTTGCCTTTGATGAGGGGGCATCCTCGAGGCTGATTGGGAGAAAGTATGAAAGATTACTTTCGATCAATTATAATATCATACTTCTTAGGCATTGTCTTGCATAAGTTCTGAAACTTTGATCAGTCAACTCTTAAACTTTTTTTATAATCGACCAATTTGTCTTATATTTTGTGAAGTTCATGGTCGAATTATGGATATTTTTTACAAAAGGTCCGAGAAAGTAAAGGCCTTTGATGAAGTTTATTAAGATTTTAGAAATTTTAAGAAAGCCAGGGCTAGTTATGAAAAGGAGAAGTCAAGCAACTAAACCAAGATGGCGGAGCTGAAGTCCAAGGTCGAGAAGCAAAAGAAAGTTACTACAGAGTCCTTTGATCAGGGGTTTAGGGATTTGTACGAGCAAGAGAAGATATAGTTGACTTATAATTGTAAGTCAAGTTTTAATAATGGTTGGGATTCAACCTTAACCAAGACAGACATTCCTCTTGAATTCGATTTGTACGACATCATTATCCTGGACAGCACTACAAAAAGAGGGAGTGGTCGAGACTTTAAGAAAGGCATCTTGCCAAATAGGGTGATTCTATAGCTGATAAGGATAAGGTTGCTACTGATAAGGATAAGGCCTCTACTAACAAGTATAAGCCTACTACCAATAAGAAGAAGGTTGATAATGGCTGGTAGAAGGTAAAGAAAAAAGAGAATTTATCTAATAAGGTTTTATCTTAGGTTTCTTTATATGCTACCTTTATTTTTTCTGAATTGTAGGGGCATGACCCATACTTTATGATTCCAATGGAAGAGTATGAATTCCTTTCCTACCAAAATTTCATTTTTATATAAAGCGTTCATTGTATATCTGAGTATCATCTTCTGGCTTTCGTATCTTCAAGACAGGTTGGTAGATACATTATTTCTTCCAAAGATGGATGATCTCAACCTAGTACTCAGTCGAGATGCAAGCAGTCAATATCGATTCACATTTTATTATATTTGGCAAGATCTACAAAATATTACAAGTTCCTTTAATGAGCAGGCTCATTTCATCACTGGTCTGAGGAGTAGGGTTAGGAATGTTAGTGACATTGCATAACTGTTATAGAATGAAAATAGCTCGCTAAGGAAGAAGCTTGATACATGACTAAGAAAAGCATTTCCCATGACATAATGAAACTAAAGTATCTCTTTAAGAGGGGTCCTCGTGCAATCTAGGCTTTTGGTTATGACGAAGTATGGATGAATTTCCCATGAATCAAGATGAGGATAAGTAGGTGGCATATAAGCATGGTTGTCTAAAGGTCCTAACTGTTATCAAGGTTCCTAAAGACTTAGAGATTTGGTGTTGGTACCAACCAGAGTGACCTGCTTATAGTCACCCTCCATTTAAAAGTGACGAAAGTTGGTTTCCTTTTGATGATCTTCCCATTCAGTTAGAGAAGGATTACTTGTCAGCAGACGATAGTAACTGTGAGTTTGGTCCTAACCCTGGTGATAGATAAATAGTTGGAGTTGTTGAGCTGATAAATTATTATAGATGATTTATTTGAGTTGAAGCTTTATGTAGTCATTTTGTAACTTTGCCAGTATAGGATTTTTTGTAAAATGAATGCTCTATTAAATTGTTAGTTAATTGCACATTTTTATTTTCCCATCTTTTACGTCGTTCATGTTTTTATTCTTTATCTTACCCATCACACAACCTTAGCCTAGCCCAAACTCTGGAGACAATGTACATGGTTGTAAGGCCATCCACCCTTTTACAATTTTGATCCGAAACAAATTGGGGCATTATGCCTAGGGATCCCCCTTAGGTATTTTCTGGCAAGAAAAATTCTCGATGCTTTCGTGTTTTTTATGATGAAAGCATGTAATCTCGAAGTTTTTATATAAGTGTAATCATACTAAGGCACTTATTCCGACAACCAGAATTTTTCAAATATAAAAATAACTCAAAAAAGAATTGGCCTTACATTTGGAATAATAATGAAATTAATTTTCATTAATTAAACTCAAAGTATTCCACGAAACGGAATTTGAAATGAAGTTATAAAGTAAAATTTGCAAGAAATAAACTTTCTAGAAACTAAGATCTAAAAATAAAACTTCCTAATATTAGCCACATTCCAGGCCCTATGGATCTCCATGCCCTAATTATTTTCGAATGATAGTCTCCCTGGAGATCATCTCTAATAATCTTGAACGGTCCTTCCTAGTTAGGACCTAATTTTTCTTCTGATGGCTTCCTCGCATTATCGATCACTTTCCACAAGATGTAGTATCAAACCTAGAAGCCTCTTAGGTTGTTGTCTTTGTTGTAATTTATTTTCCAACTATTGTTGGTAGGAAGCTAACGTGATTAAGGCTTTTTCCTTTCTTCCATCGGCTTGGTCTAACTCGATCTTTATGATTTCTCCATTCAATCCTTGGTTGAAATCCAGATTCCAGAGGAATTATGTCTCCATCCCATATGCTATATGTGACACCCCGCCTAATAAGATACCGGGCGATCACTCCAATATTAAATCAAAACAGAAGTCTCATATGGATCATTCTTAGCATCACTGTCGAAAATCCATTTAATTACTATTAACCTATTAGGCCGGTGTCAAAATTTTACTTAACTACTCTTTTTCAACGACTAAAATTAAAACATCCACACAGTTTATGCGTAAATGAAACTGAAATGAAATAAAATAACCGAACACTCGGTAAAAATGTACAACCATATCGAATGTTGTGCTAAAAGAATAAATAAATGCAATTGGACCATTGGCCCGAATGATTATACAGTACCTCCTATCTAGAGTACAAGAATGGAAGCGTCTACTGAGAATCCTGCACACATCCACAGCTGCTGCAGCTGACGTCTGACTCGAAAGAAGTATCATCCAGGCGTCCCTGTGTCTGGACACCTATATATATATATATATATATATATATATATATATATGTAAGATAAGAAAGTAAAAAGTAGATAAACGGGACAGAGCCCGAGTTTTGAAAATATTTAGCAAGTACATAAATGCCTTATTATTTTGAAAAAGGTTTTATCTCATATTTAAGTTTGGTATCGCACTCCCACGAGATACCCCTCACCTCTTTTATTAGTGTACACCTAACGCACCCCTCTAAACATCCTAGACAAGCTACCCTGCTAAACTAGTCTTTCACCCAACTACTATCTACCCTAGATAGTCCAAGTGCTAAGGGCTAAACTTCCCTCCATTCTCAACACTGCACTAAGTTCGTGTGTGGGGTGTCTCGCGAAGCGAAATCCAAACAAGGAACCCCCCCCCCCCCCCCGATACACTACTACTTGGCAAGGTTAATGGTAGAGATCCATTAGGCCCGTAGCACGAAACAAATGTATAAATACATATTTTATATACGCCTTACAATATACATCCGGATAATATCTCCCGGAGTGAGGATTACCATATACAAAGTATTTATCAATACTTCTCATATTTATCTCAAAACTTTCCATTTCCCTTCTCATATCCAAGAAATGTATTTAAAAGCCAATTCATTAGCATGAATTGCTTTAACATATCATATAACTTTTTAAAAGCCAATTTTGCTATCCTAAAAAATGCTTTTCCATTTTAAAACAACCCATTTGCCTTCTCATATCCAGGAAATGTATTTAAAAGACATTTTTATTATCATAAAAATTCTTTTACCATATCATATGCTTCTGCTTCCCTTCTTCCATCCGGAAAGCGTTACCGAAGCCAACCATATATCCCATTTCCCTTCTTCCATCCGAGAAATGTATTTAAAGCCAATTTATTATCATAAATTGCTTTAACATATCTAAGACCGTCCCTCCGGGTTTCCCCACTGGATGCGCCCCTAAATGGCTATCATCTTCCAGGGCCTATCAAACAAGACAACCTGGGAACCTACCAACGTCGGGAAGCAGCCATATGCCTGCGGGATAGTCATGACCACACCCAGAATCACCTAACCAGCGCAGTAAAAATATAATCGCTCATATGGCCTAGGACTATATCCACCCTGCATTCATTAGCCAGGGGGCATCAGCATACGCACGCAACTTCCCTTATGATAGCGATTTAGGGAGGTGTGTAACCATAATTTATCAATTATATAAAAAAAATCATTTGTCTTTCCATTTTGAAAATATTCGTATTTACATTTTCAAAATCATTTACATCATATCATATATATATACTTTAATCATATAGTATATATATATATATTCATCCTCGAATATATACATATGGCCATAATTGCCAACTACATCTAACGATGTCCATTAACCCCAAAGATTCTCTCAAAGAATCATAATCATGCATTCATATAAGCATGATACTAAATCCAAAGTATTTTCTTACTTAAATAAGTAATACATACCTTAATCCCATCTACGAATTTATTTGATATCTCCAAATATATCCATTTGCATTAACTAAATAATTATATTCTTCAATTCATCCTAATAATCTCGTCGGATTCACTCATCCATAATCAACATAATTATGTTATCTCTTTAGATCATAATCCCCGTTTTTACTCAAATTTAGAAAGCCCGCTTTAAACTCAAAGAGGAGAAGTATTAATAATCTCCAAAATCTTGGGCTGAAAACAGGGTACCGATCGACCGGTCCTGGACCCCCGGTCGACCGCGGGTTGCAAATAAGCCTACGAAACAAAGCAGTAGGCCACTTTTCCATGATGCGATCGACCGGCCTTAGGGGCGCGGTCGACCGGTCACACCAGGTCCTCAACACTAATTTCCTCAAATCCTACATCCAACAACCCAATTTCATTATCGGGGTTTCTAAACTACACCAAAAATAATCACAAACATCTACACGATTAATTCTAGCCATTATTTTCCGAATTCCGATTTGATTTCCGAGTTGATGATTTCAACCCGGAACTGCCATCTTGTAAAAATCATATCAAATGGAGGAAAAATCAGAAAAATACTCGGTCGGTTCCCACGCGACCGTATCGAAAAGATATACAACTTTCGTGTTTTGGCCAAAAGCTAAATCAGTCCTCTTCCTGGCCGAAATGGCGCTACAAGCTACAGGTTTACTATTCATCATCTTCTCTGAGACGGTTTCGGCCATTAAAGCTTCTCCCAAGCTTTTGTCGCCTTACCCAACGTCCTACAACATCAACCAACTACAAATATACATATTTTAAGGGTTCTAAACATCCTAGAATCCTAAACCACCAATTTATTTCGATTAATTTCTAAGTTTCTCCAAATATGAAATTTTTTAGGGGTTTATTTGTTTTAACTCCCAAAAATCCATTTTATCCACGAAAACCCAACTCAAAATCTTTAGGGTTTGTTTATACCAAACTACGGTATGAGATATTTATGCAAAAAGTAAATAAAGCAACTAAACACTTGCCTCGTGGATATAATCCGACGACCTCGAGTCGAATCCCGCGGAGGTTGGCCGGAATCTCCCCCTTTTCTCCTCTTTTTCTCTCCTCCTCTCCCTCTTCTCTCTTTTCTCTCTTCTCTTTATCTTTTTCTCCCTCTATCCCTCCTTTTATAAGGAGAAAAGGGTTTTAACTATTAAAACCCAAAACGACTCGTTTACTCAATTACGAGCCATTTTAACTTTAAAATTCCCCGAAACTCAATTTCGACAATCGGACACTCTTTTCCAACTATCTCGAACATTTCGAGACTCACGGCGCAGTCGAAATTTCCATCCGGGGTACTTGATCGCAAATCACTATTCTAACCCATATAACTAAATGCGGGTTTTTTAATTAAAATCTGACCTCTATTGTCACTTTACTCCACGACGACATATATTTAAAATACTCCAATTCATTTACTTAACACCAAAAGTAAATATACCATCCATCAAATTCACTATTTCGAGAAATTCTCCAAATTGCCAATTTATACTCAATTATGGAATTAAATCGTCCCCAAAAGGGCGGGTTGTTACACTATAGTGAAGGGTGTTGTCAAATTAAAAATTACCATAAGTGCATGGGAAATTATATAATGGCTTCGGCAAGTATAGGTCAAATCCACAGAGATTTGTCAATTTTAACGATTGAAATAATTGCAACAGTCCCACTAGACTAAATGGGGTAGAGAAAAAAGACCGCAATTATGAAATAAAATAATCAAAGAAAATACCCAAATATGAGAGTAACACATAAGAGTCGTAAACAATATGGAAAGAATTAGGATTTGGGGTCCATTTATCACGTAACTAATATTGCACAATAGTTTAATGTTTTCAATCTATTTTATAACTCAAATTAAACCGACTCTCGTCGCATTTAATTCATAAAATATAATGGTTACATTTTGAATATTTTTAACGTCTCTAATAGACGGTTAAAATCCTTATTCCCTTAGAAAATACAAGTTTTCAAATTCGCAAATGTATTTCAGCATGGACTATCTAAACAATCAAAGTGCAAGCATAATCCATCAAAAATTACTATTTTTAAATCTCAAAACTTGATTTGACAAAACAATTTTGAAAGTTTTAAGATGCACTCTCATGTCGAATACCGAATTTGGTACAACAATTAAAATGATTATGGAATAAACAATAATTAAATTAACGTGAAAATATTAGCTAACTATCATAAACTTCACTCCAATCCTAAAAGAAAAGCAACCATAATGAATGACAAAAATATATTGCTAGGAAGGGTAGAAATTTTCATTAATAAATAAAATTTACAAAGAATTATCTAACAATAATAGAGAAAATACTCCTAAAAATTACAAATCTTTGACCTCCCAAAAAATGCTCCCCTAAATTGTGTTTGAAATGGGTCTCTAAAATTCTATGTCTTAAAGATGAGATCAAGGGTCCTGTTTATAGGCTTAGGTGTGAGGTATATTGTTTAGCTCAAAACACCATTCAAATGGTTAATTTTGGGTTACTAAATATCGCAAAAACTAACATTAAAATTGTACCCACGTTTTTGGTATTTGATCCAAATTGGGACTCTCTTTTGATACGTTTAATAAGATCTAAGTCGTGGAAAAGAATCGGATTTGATTGGGACACTAGCACTAGGATAGATGTTTGATGAAGATTTGAATGCCCTAAATAAGCTGGGAAGCACGCGCTTGATGATAGGCTACAGGGGCCTTAAGGTAACTGCTTCAGTAGTCTTCTTACAAAGACGAATAAGGTCCTGGGAATAGAACACATGACCAAAGGCTTGCCTTCTAGTATTCCTTACCACCATCTTTTTTAATAAATATACTACACCATTATTTTATATACCAAGCTAGCTTCCAAAAGACCTTTTTTCGTATTTGGCCTTAAGACTTTGTAACTCTTTCACTTCTTCCCACAATCTTTATAAATGAAGCAATTGACCTCGGATTTTCACCAAACATCAAGGGCATTTGTAAAAATATAAATAATTTATATTAATTAAAATTTAGCCCTTAAAGTTTAGAAAATTATAAATTTACACTTAATTATATTTTAAAACCCAGAGTTCATAACTTCTCAATTTTAACTTTGAAATCAACTAAATTTTAGGAAAAATTTTATATTACCCAGATAAGCTTTTATAAATTATTTTTAGGCGCCTAAAATTTCTGATATAATGGTTACAAACCCTAGGCTTACTAAAATTTCATTTTTTACTTAATTATTTTATTCAAACTTGCATTTTTCTTTTTAATTTAATAAAATGGCTTTTAATAACTTAATAAACAAAATAAAATGGGTCTAATAAAGTATATATATAAAAATATACAAAATAATGGACTCATCAAATATCCCAAACCTAAACTTTGCAAGTCCTCGATAAAAATTAGAATTTAAAATCTAATTCACTTTCGTAGGAATCATGATTCCACTTAGTATGTGCAATAAGCCGCTAAACTCTTAGGTTACTTAATGGACGAGTTTTGTCTCATGAGGGTTTGTTGTGAATATACCCAAAAAAATTCAAAAAACTTAACTCAATGCAAAAGTAATATAACCAAGTTTGAATGCAAACTTCATATATATAGTAAAATTCACTTCTCAATCTCAACTTATCTCGTGTGTGTGCATATCTGATAACTTGCTTTTTGTGTGTCGTCGTTGTTGAAAGCCAAGTTAGTCAAAACCTCAAATACCTACAAAATATAATAAACTCAAGGGTGGTGGTAGGTAAGGGTATCAATCCACATCAAGGGGGTAAAGCTAGAGACAAACTCAATTGTAATTCAATTTTTATTTTCTTTTTGGGCTTTTGCTTTTTCTATTTTTTTCGCTTTTTCAAATATTAAAACAATTAGGTGAGGTGAGGTTAAATAACACTAAACTATATGGAAGATCAAATTACAAACTAAAAACTGACTAAAATGAAAAATAAAGTCTAACACTAAAATAAGAGATAAATGAGGTAAACAATTGTGAGAACAATCAAGGAATGAGATTACACCACAAATTTTAGCTATTCTAATTAATTAATTGAATTAATTAAATTCTCACAAATTAAAATAAAACTTACAAATCAACTCTCGTTGTAAATGTAATTTTAATAGTAACCTTTTAAAAAATTAAGTTTAACACCCCACAACTCTAGAAAAATAGATCTACACTCCTTTTAATTAATCACCCGCTAGGATCAATCAATTAAAATTTATGTAAATCTTAAAAAATAAACTTAGAGTTGAAATTCAAGTTATAATACCCCACTTAAGAAACCCCTATCTATAGTTCGAATCTAAAATGGGTATTATAACTAGAATTTCGATTATCTCTCGAAAATTATTTACCCTCCCTCGAGACGTAAATTTAAGAGCGAGGGATTAAAATTAATATTCAAAGGGAATTTTTAAGTAATCAAACTAATTAAACTAAAATAACATCAAATAAGGGTTTCCCCCCACCCCTTGAAAGGGGATTTAGCCTAACATAATACAAAGCATGATAATCAAATAATCAATAGGAATTTAATATAAAAGAGAAAAGAGAAGTACAATCAAACCAATCTCTTGAATTTAATTGACTCCAATCCTCCAATTTGAAATTTACATCCCTCCAATTGAGCATCCAAGTGATTTGTAATTAAATAATCACTCAATTAAACCTCTTACAAAATTTCTCCTCACAAATCTCTAAAAAAAATAAAACTAAAACTATTTACAAAATGTTTTTCCTAATTTATTTTCTACACTAAATTATCTCTAACTCTCTCTAGAATTCTATCCCTATTTCATGATGATCTCAAATGGGGTCTTCCATCCTTTAAATAGTAGTCATGGAGCATGGGGGTAAAAATGGGAGGACAAGGGTGGGATATGGAAGGTATTTGGGTGAGGGTATCTAGGGAATTATGTACACATATGCATGGGTAAGAGGTGAGGTCATGTGGGATGTGTGGTGGTGAGGATAAAATCAGATTTGGTTTGAGAGATATTTTGGGCATTGGGTAAAAAAGAGTAGTTGGGGTAAAAAGGGAAAAGGGGTTAAATGAATTTTATGGCATGTGGGGTTAATGAGGTTTTATTTGGTCTTTGGCATTGGCTTTCGGCAGGTGAATGAAATTCGTGTGTGGCTTAAGTTGAAATAGGTTCAAGCTTATGGAGAAGGTCGGTCATGGGAATGGGTAAGGACGTTCGGGCTGTAGGTGGGTATGGGTTTCGATTTTTGGTTTGTGGGTTTCCGGGTTTGGAGGTACAGCGGGGATTCCTGCGAGTTAAGTTCGCGGGTTTTGGTTATGGTTGCCGACTGTAGGGGACTTTGTACAGGAGGTTACAAGTTTCGGTATTGTAAGTCGGGCCGGGGACAGCGGGTTGCTGGGCTTGGGTTCCGAGTTTTGGAGGTCCGGAGCTGCTGGTGTGGCGGGGCATTTTTTATTACAGACGGGGCCGGAGTTTTCAGCTAGGGAAGGTGGTCAATCGGCACCGGGGGGGCTGCTGGTGTGGAAATTTGACCGGGTTGGAGTTGGGTTTTGAGGTAGGACGCGAGGTAATGGCTGGCGCGGGTCGCACCAGGGATGAAGGTGGCGGAGGGCCGGGCCATGGCTGCTAGAGGGCAACTGGTTCTCGGAGGTAGAGGGGATCTTCGATGGGTTTTCAAGGGGAGCGCTGACAGGGTTTCAGCACTGGTTAGGTGGTTGCTGGGGAATGTTGAGTGACACGGGTTTGGAGGTCCGGTATTGGGTAAGGGGTTGTCTCGGGTTCGTCGGAGGTAGAGTTGTGAGGGGTTTCGTTGGGGCGCTGCTGGGGTTGGAACGGAGGGGTTTAATGAATGGATGAGAGAGAAAGAGGTGGGTGTGTTAGAGAAGATGATGGAGTGTGGGGTTGTGTGTGGTAGGGGTGTAGAAAGTTAAGGTCGGTGTAGGATAGGTTATTTGGATTTAGGATAAGTGTGTGTGGTTATAGGGTAAGTTAGAGTGATGGTGTGTGTTGATGTAAAAAATTAGATCACTCTAATAATTCAATCACAGATAAATAAATGAGACAAAAGATTTTAAAGTGGTTCAGCCTTATAAGAATGGCCTACGTCCACTGTTGTTTTATTGTTGAGTGCTTGGGAATTCTCAATTACAAGAAATTCCGTTCTGGATCCCAAAGTTTGGATTCAGGATTCGGTATATCAGCCATTGATAATGGATTGTTATTGGTGAGAAAACGATTTTACCAGTCGTTTCCCACAGACGGCGCCAATCTGTTGATGCAAAAAACTGGACCGAATCCCATTTTTATGATCACAGATAAATAGATGATAGCAATCCAATCAAGCACATAAGAGACAAAGATTTTAAAGTGGTTCAGCTATGAATAAAGCCTACGTCCACTGTTATTTTATTGCCAGGGGTTTACAATAGCACCATAGGGTGTAGAGAGAGAAAGGATGTGTATCTTGTGTATGGGGTTTCTAGGTTCTCTTCGATCTTCTCCTTCCCCTTTTGGCTCAGGGAATACATGTATTTATAGTGATGGGAGATAAAGAGATTCATTGTATGTAGACATTTATACATTATGTCTACATTCAACGAATCTAATTATTGAATTGCTTGGTATGCTATGTGTTGTCATCTACAGTATAAATGTACATTAATGCTCATTAAATGCATAGTCATCTTCATTAATGCACATTAAATGCATAGTTATCCCTTGATCTTCCTGGTTGGTATGCCGACCAACTCTCCTCGGGTGCCGACTAACTCTCCTCGGGGGCCGACTAACACTCCTCGGGTGCCGACCAATTCTCCTCGGATGCTGACCAACTCTCCTCGGGTGCAGACTAACTCTCCTCGGATGCCGACCAACTCTCCTCGGGTGTCGAATATTGCCACATAGGATGACATGTGTCCTTTTCTGATTGGTCCTCGTAGATGGAGAATTTTTGCGTTAACAGTGTGTGTATTAAATTTGGACCCAACTAAAATAATAAAGACTCAACTAAACTTAATAAAACTAAAATTAAAATTAAAATCTAACTAAAAATAACACAAACTAAAAACAATAAAAATATTAAAACTTAAAAAAAATAAGATCCTAAGCTATATAAAAAGTAAAATGAAATAAAAACTTAAAATCTAAATGAAAACTAAAGTCCTAAAAAAATAATCTAATAAAACTAAAAAAAACTAATCCTAATAAAATAAAAACTAATAAAAATAAAGATAAAATAAAAAAACTAAAAATACACTAATAAAATATAAAAATAGAAAATGAAACCTAAAAACTATAAATAAATCTAAAATAAAACCTAAAAAATAAAACGACACAAAATAAAAATCTAAAAAATATTAAAAAGGGACAAACAAAACACACACAGGATTTGGGGTAGGTTTAGGCTCGGGTAAGATTACGGTGGAGGGAATTTAGCTCCATTCAACGCGCATTTGCCTTGATATATAGCTTTTGACACCGTAAACGGACATTTGACCTATAAGATAAACATTTAAGCACATAAGACCCATATTGTCGAGAATTAGAAACGAAAGTACGCCTATTCGGGGTATAAAATGTATAGTTTTGGGTGCTTATCAATATCCAATGTAACCGTCAATTTCAAAAGATTTAATCATTACATTTCTTATTCAAAAGTTTATTTTGATTCAAAATCTCATGGGATGCACTCACAATCGAACGCTCAAAAATTGGCTATTTTCTCTCGTTATATGTAAATAAAAGAGTAAATTTAAATGAACAAATTTCACATATACAAAATAAAAATGGACTTTTCTTAAATTGATGAATATGATCTCATGAACGAAAAATTAATTACTTTTTTAGAACATTGAATCACACCATAGATCATATTTATCTACTTTGCACACTATAACTATTTTCTCTTGGGATCGATTAGGACTTTTTTCGGTTGTATTGTACGCTCGAAATTTTGGTTAGAAAAAACGATTTTCGAAGTTCAAATTTTCAGAGGTTTTCGGTATTATGACTTTTTGGCCCTTTTTTCAAACTCTATTTTTCTTTTTCTTTTTTATTTTTCTTTTACCTCTCAAACTCACATCTCATTTCTTTTTATTTTTCCTTTTATTTTCTCATTCTTTCTTTCTTTCCTTTATATTTTATTTTTTTTCACACATCATTCTTTGCAAACTTTATTTTCTTTTCGCCTTTTTCTTCCGTGAGTTCACCCTAATATTCTAAGAAAATGGGCAAGGCTTCCTTTTATGTCTTACAAACACCAGATTAGAGTCGGGTAGGATAATGGGATTTTTAATAAAAGGCTTATTTTTCTTTTTATCTCAAATGGGCTTGCAATGGAATGATATAAAATGGTCATTTTAGGCTTCATTTTATGCCTTCAAATGATGGTCCAATCTCATTTCTCAAGTTTCATTAAGTTAATTTGTGTCTCATGACAACTTACTAAGACTTCTAGTGCTTGAGATTCATATTTTGACTTTTTTTTTGTAATCAAACCAAACAAACAATTTGAGATCATCAACGAAATTTTAAGGAGGATTTTTTGAGCTATTTTAACTCGGATCGATTTAAATCTCTTGGATATGATGAATGGCATAGAATTTCACTGGGTTAAATATCAACATTTATTTGTTAAGCATATTAACTTTCACCTCAATATCCATTTTTTATCATATTATTTGGCTAATGTTTAAAAATATCATAAGTTGGGAGATCCATGAATTAATTATATATTATGAAATCGTCTCTAAAGTTAATTATATTGAAAATCTTTTTGAATTTTTGGAAATTTTTCTAATTTTTATTTCATTTAAAAATACCATCCTTACCCCCAAACCTAATTTTACATTGTCGTCAATGTATGTTCAAATAAAGATACGAATAATGCAAATAATGTAAAGAAGTAAAAGGACGATATTTCTCGTGCATTCCATTTGTTACCGAATTCCAATCGATCTTACATGTCTTTCATCATAAAACAAAAGTCGAAACAATTAGGAATCAACCCAACAGACAATATAAGCACGTAAGGGTACACTATGCATGCAGTGAGTGCAATTATGGTGAAACGCAGTTACATTATAGCATAGATAGTCAAACCCAAAGAGGCTAGCTGACCGAGTGCGAAAATTATGCACGTGTAAAGTGCACAATCGTTGTTTTCGTTTCGCCAACTCAATACAAAAAACTAAGTTACTACTACACTTGCGAGGCAAGCACAACAGTAAGTCGGGTATCGAAAATCCACAGAGAAAAGATGTTAGAATTTAAGTGATTTAATACTCTGAAATAAAAGTGTAAAAGATGATTACAAACTAAAAGGAAAAGTTAATCTAGGCAATGTGTTGAAACTAGATTATGAAAGCGATTAAAACTATAGGTTGCGTCGAATATCCCTCACCCGAGTTTAGTAGTATAAAATGGTCACATGGGTCGACGAGTTATTACAAATGCATCTCGTTTCCACAGTTAATTAAATCAAGGGTTGTTACGCCCTAAATCGTCATAAAAGCCTAATAAGATTTTGGTGTCAACAAATATCCCGAAAATTATGCGCGAAAGGTCGTAAGCACGGGACATACATGATATGCCCCGTCAAATATCCTAGGCGTAATAACTAAGACAACACACCCAAAATAGACCCGTAAACTCCATCACCAAAGCAAAGCAACGCGTCAACCCGAGTGAGTTCAATTCAAACACAACCTAATTTAAGTTACCTAGAAAGCATGTTAAAAACGCGATAAATGGAAAGCGGGAATAAACGCGGTAAAATTACACTACAACGCAAGTAATTAAAGCATGTAAAGAAAGCATGTAAACCTAAATTAGAAAGCTTGTAAATTAACTAAAAAGCAATAAATGAAGAAATTCAAACTATATTAATGGAGAGGATGATGAATAGTCAACATTCAAGCCCAAAAGTGTGTAAATCCAAGAAGAAATGAAGAAGAACTAAGCAAATCACCCAAACCCTAACTATTCTATCTTCTAAAACTATCTAAAAACGTTCACCCCTGTTTATTACATCAACATTGGCTTATATACCAAGTGGGAATTAAATTAGAAAAGAAAAGAGAAAAGAAATGCAAAATATCTGCTGAAAAACAGGGGGTTGATCGATCTACCATTTGGTCGATTGATAGATCATATAAGATAGGGCAAAAATGGGAAGGGTCAATCGATCTACCATTTGGTCGATCGATCGATCAAGCAGGGGCAGACTGCATTTTCCTCCTGTTTTGGCTTGCATTTCTTCTCCGCTAAAATCGTCGTAACTTCTTCGTTCTGAATCGGAATCGCGCACCATTTGCGGCCACGCGAAGCTTGCGAGGAAGGTTAAAACTTCCTTGAAGATGTTGGGCCAGGTGCCCAATATGTAAAATGACTAAATGCCCTTGAACGTGCGGTTGCGTACGGAAATTGCGCGAAATGCGTCCGAATCCCATACTTGGTACCTAAATACCTACAAAATCCCAATTATACCTCATATAGCATGTTAACAATATAAATCGAGGTTGTATGGTTAACGGTCTTAAATATAGAGATTAAGGCACCCGAGGAGGTAGAATGCATAGGTTCGATAGATGAAATACGCAATATTTGCGTATTATCACACCCCCTAACTTACACATTGCTAGTCCCTAGTAATTAAATAGGATGCAATAAGAAGAACAAGTCAACCAAAAGCAGGAGAAAGTACAAAAGTATGGTATAAAAGCATAAGGCCACTTTCTCGGGCGATTCGATTGCATTTAGCTTATGCAATAAGCTGTTAAACCCTTAGGTCACCCTAGTGGATGAGTGTCATCTCGTGAGGGTTTTCAGAGATGGTACCCATAAACATCACTTGGTTTCCTCAAAATATGCCCAACCCAACATGCGACAAGCCCAACAATGGCGAAAGGGATTTCAACATATTATTAGCAAAGTGAATGAATTCAAACAGAAGTCCAAATCATTAACATTATAGAATGCACCTCATAGAATTGAAACCTTAAAATGTGGGAGGGGAGTGAGCACATGCAAAGTGTGATTTGGCAAAAAATTAAATAAACTGGATACTAAATTAAAGCTAGCATATATTCAATCCTCACGGGCATTACACTCATCAAGTGAATTCACTCAAAACAGGGAGATAACACACAGGACATGCGGGCTAAAGAGTAAATGTAAATGGAAACTAGGCCGCACACATGTCACGAAAGAAGAACGCTATATATAAACTGAAAAATTGTAATCTCAATGAAAGGATACCGCACATTAAAAGAGGCGAAATGCATTTTCACAGATTATCACAACTATTTAAACTTTTAAATTACATCAACCTAAGATCACATAGGACTTTACTAGGGTTGTAATGTAGGTATGGCGAGGGTATGAAATGAAATGAATGTATGTACGGATTCAAAGTGTTCGGGATGAAAACTCGGGATAATGGGAAAATGTGGGCAATATCAAAATTGGAAAACAAGTTCCAAAAAGGCATTAGATATATCATCGGGGAGAGTAATCAAAGATTATTAAACACTATACAACATTTACAACTTTCTCTTTTTTTTTCTTTTCTTCTTATTATGTTTTCTTTTGCTTTTTTCTTTCTCTTTTTTTTCACTTTTTTCACTACTTTCTTTTCTTTACTTATCAAACTCTCATATGCCTAAATTGCAACCGACATCACAACAACATCATTCAATCCCAAGTGACATTCCAAACAAAGGTATGAAAAGTGTATGTATGGTATAAAACTCAAATGTAGAGTTGGTTATGGGAATGGGGTATGAAATGAAAGGCTATAGTTAGGCTCAAAGGGGTTAACGAGGGTAAACATATAATGGTGAGGTCAAGGCTAATAGGGGTGATATAACAAAAAATGCCTATGATCATTTCCAAAACTTTACGCAATTCTCGAATCAAAACAATATATGAAAATCATGATCAAGTAACACATTTCAAGTATGAACTAAATTAATGAACGGTCAAATGAAAGAATAGAGAAATTACCAACGAATTCAACGTTTTCAATGAGAAAAGAATAGTGTATACACTCACAAACGACGAAAAGTACAAAGCTTACTCGGTGTAAGTATATACAATGCAACAAAAGATTACCGAGTTATAAAAATCTTAAACCAAATCAATATAACCATAAAAGTGCATGTGCTCAGGGGATTAAAGTTTAATTCATGAAGTTATTCATAATATCAATAAGTGAGACTAAAGTCTAATAACTTCTAAAATCGAGAACATGCATCATTGGGTTGTCAATTGGATCGGGCAATTATTGAAATTTATCATCGGAAATAAAGGCAAAATGCCCAAAAAAGGAGAAAAAATAAAGAAAATCTTTTTGAAAATTTTGAATTTTTCTAAGAAAAGCATACTAAGTAACTAACATGTGAGAAAAAACATGGACAAAAATAAGAAATGGATAGAATATACCACACCCCTAACTTAAAACTTGACATTGTCCTCAATGTAAATTAAGAACCAAGTCAAAGAGAGGAAAAGAGCGATATTACCCAAACGTGGAGCGATCCCCATAAGAACAAGTCCAAAGAATATACAAAACAAGTTAGTACCGAGCATAGCAAAAACAAATAACAAAAATTTAAATAATTACAATAAACTAGAATAAAAAGAAAGAAAGAATAAAAAGCTAACTATATACAACCTACTATTTAGGTGTCACACTAACTGTACACTAGAAGTCTAAATAGCCGAGGGTCCATCGTGAAAATGATTTGACTTTGGAGGATAACCGGTGTACCCTCACATACAAGCATGCCTTCCAAAAAATATGAATTCTGTTTGAACAACAGAAGGCATGTGTAAGGCGAAAGAATGAACGATCTCCAATAAAAAGTTTTGGTGGGACAATGGGGGGTTTGGATTGCACATGTGACAAAAACAAGTGGGGACCGAGAAAATCTGAAAATCCTCCCAAGGATTTTGAAGTTGGAATGGGAGGCGGTGCACAGAAAGGTAAAGATGCGATCGTGGAGGGCGACTCGAGCAAGTACTCCTCATCGGCGATAGGATTTAAAACATTAAAGTTTGAAACTGAATCATCGGGTACTTGTTCCGGCGGGGTAATAGAGAATGAAAATGGGGATGAATGAAATTCAAACTCATGAGATGAATCATCATCGCATGAAGTTTGAGTTTCGAATGAAATAATATCATTTTCAATGAAATGTTCTTCTTTGGTGGTCAAAGAAGAAATCATTTCACAGCAAATAGATATTACGTCATTATCATCCTCACTTTCAATATCTATTACGCAATGGGAAAAGTCTAGAATGGCTTGTTCCAAAGTAGGCACAAGTACCTCATTTGGTTCAAAACATTCATCGACCTTGAAAGTCTCGAAAGCAAAATCGTCGTCGGACTCAAATAATAAATCCAACTCATGTTCCCACGAACGATTTTCTTCCCGATAACGAGTTTCAAGTTTCTCATTCTCATACATACGCAAGCCCTCACCGAATGTCATGGGTCGAGGTGCGGATGCATGAAAATGGGAACTTTGAAAGTTGCGATCGGACTTAAACTTAAACTCATTATTATAGAAATTTTGAAAACTATTCGAATTCATTTCAAAATTCCTATTATAAGGAGGTAAAGGCCCAAAATCATTATCATCATCATCAAAATTCCAATAACGTAAATTTTGACTTTCGTTATACTCGCCCATGGTAATATTTGAATTTGCAAATTTTTGGGATTCTAAGTATTCATCAAAAGTCATAAGTTTGCAAAATTTTGAGAATTATAACAAGGATTACCGAAAGAATTGGAATAAGACATGCTTACCCCCAAAAATGGCTCAAAGTGGCGGATTACACAAAGTAAGTGCGCGCGGGAAAAATTCAAGCATTTTCTAAGTGCTCAAATGTGAAAGTCCTGCGAAATATTATCAAATAATACAAATAGAAAGAAAATACTATGAAATACTAAATCAAATAAAGTCTAAAATAATCTAGTCCCCGAAAACGGCGCCATTTTGATCGACAGGGTTTTGCCGCGGCGTGAGAGTCACCTACGCGCCGGTCGTTTAATGTTCGGCTCACCTCAACTATACAAAAACCTAAACTACGACTACACTC
Source organism: Sambucus nigra (assembly GCA_949130495.1). Taxonomy (NCBI): domain Eukaryota; kingdom Viridiplantae; phylum Streptophyta; class Magnoliopsida; order Dipsacales; family Adoxaceae; genus Sambucus; species Sambucus nigra. Next base: position 257,277,838 of record OX422223.1, on the reverse strand, counting down.
AACGGGTGAATTTTTCTAAATGGCGCTGTTGCCGGGGACTAGTTTGTTTTAGACTTTATTTGATTTAGTATTTCATAGTATTTTCTTTCTATTTGTATTATTTGCTAATATTTTGCAGGACTTCCACATTTTAGCACTTAGAAAACGCTTGATCGAGTGCGAAAAGTGTAGTATTTCATAGTCCCCGGAAACGGCGCCATTTTGATCGAGTGCAAAAAGTGTGTAAAGTGTAAAGTGCACAGTCGTTGTTTTCATTTCGCCAACTCAATACAAAAACCTAAGTTACTATTACACTTGCGAGGCAAGCACAGCGGTAAGTCGGGTATCGAAAATCCACAGAGACGAGATGTTAGAATTTAAGTGATTTAATACTCCGAAATAAAAGTGTAAAAGATGATTACAAACTAAAAGGAAAATTTAATCTAGGAAATGTGTTGAAACTAGATTATGAAAGAGAGTAAAACTATAGGTTGCGTTGAATATCCCTCACCCGAGTTAAGTAGTATAAAATGGTCACATGGGTCGACGAGTTATTACAAATGCATCTCGTTTCGACAGTTAATTAAATCAAGGGTTGGTATGCCCTAAATCATCATAAAAGCCTAATAAGATTTTTGCATCAACAAATATCCCGAAAATTACGCGCGAAAGGTCGTAAGCACGGGACATACATGATATGCCCCATCAAATCTCCTAGACGCAATAACTAGGACAACGTACCCGAAATAAACCCGTAAACTCCATCACCAAAGCAAAGAAATGCGTCAACCCGAGTGGGTTCAATTCAAACACAACCTAATTTAAGTTAGCTAGAAAGCATGTTAAAAATGCGATAAATGGAAAGCGGTAAATAAGCGCGGTAAATCTATACTAGAAAGCGTGTAAATCAAAGCATGTAAATAAAGAAAGAAAACCTAAATTAGAAAGCTTGTAAATTAACTAGAAAGCAAGAAATGAATAAATACAAACTATATTAATGGAGAGGATGATGAATAGTCAATATTCAAGCCCAAAAGTGTGTTAATCCAAGAAGAAATGAAGAAGAACTAAGAAAATCACCCAAACCCTAACTATTCTATCTTCTAAAACTATCTAAAAACGTTCACCCCTGTTTATTACATCAACATTGGCTTATATACCAAGTGGGAATTAAATTAGAAAAGAAAAGAGAAAAGAAATGCAAAATATATGCTGAAAAACAGGGGGTCGATCGATCTACCATTTGGTCGATCGATAGATCATATAAGACGGGGAAAAAATGGGAAGGGTCTATCGATCTACCATTTGGTCGATCGATCGATCAAGCAGGGGCAGACTGCATTTTTCTCCTGTTTTGGCTTACATTTCTTCTCCGCTAAAATCGCCGTAATGTCTTCATTCTGAATCGGAATCGCGCACCGTTTGTGGCCACGCGAAGCTTGCGAGGAAGGATACAACTTCCATGAAGATGTTGGGCCATGTGCCCATTCTATAAAATGACTAAAATGCTCTTGAACGTTCGATTGCGTACGAAAATTGCACGGAATGCGTCCGAATCCCATACTTGGTACCTAAATACCTACAAAATCCCAATTATACCTCATATAGCATGTTAACAATATAAACCGAGGTTGTCTGGTTAACGGTCTTAAATATAGAGATTAAGGCACCCGAGGAGGCTAGAATGCGTAGGTTCCACAATGAAATACGCAATATTTGCGTATTATCACTAGCATAATGAAATTCCAAATGACACATTAAGACTGGGTTTCCTTAAAACTCGAGAATGAATAAATTGATCTCTAAAGCTGAAGATACTTTAGTTATGTCTTCGATCTCATCTAAATACTGAAACGACATGGGTGGATACGGTGTGAAAGGATAATGTGGTATGTTAAATAATGCATCACCAGGTGGAAATGCTCGGATGATTTTCTCTTCCACCCGATCACTAATAGATAAAACATCCCATGTTAGCTTACTCTCAAAAGGCTCATCGAGTTTTAGTTCATTGGGAAATAATTGATATATCATGTCCTCCCAACCTCTCTCTTCTAAGTGATGAAATGAGTCTAATAACGATTGGAAATCAATAGTGATATACTCATCAATCGAGCCAAATTCTTCCTCAAAATCTTCAAGAATCATATATAGAGACAAATCAGGTGGCCAAACATGTAGAATGACTGTGTCACTATCCAGTGAGGTAGTGACGTCATTCACTTCCTGAACATACTTGACTTAATTTTCTCCCTCATCAGATGATGGACACTCTAAATTAAACATATTTAAACCTGTGGTCATGTTTCCAAATGAGACGTTCACTTTCCCACTCCGACATCAAATGACAGCACCATAAGTATCTAAAAAGGGTTGACTGAGGATGGTTGGATTTTGTGCGGATGAGTTTAGTAAGTGTTGAGTGCCTTAGACCACAAAGTCTACAGGAAAGACAAACTCACCCACATTAATCAAGACATCCTCTACAACACCTCTAGACACCCACTTTAATCATGACAGACTCATCCACTTGCTCTAAGTCTAAGAGAAATTTCTCAAAGTGATGTTACCCTATCTTGATAGAGATTGTTGGCGTCCCGAGATTCGTATACTCAATGGGGGTTTTATATAAAATAATCGAGCTAGATCTCTTGGTGATAATTTCTTTCTACGAAATGTTGGTAGTCCTCTTAAACATGCAAAGGTCCTTCAGAAATTTAGAGAAAGACGGGACATGTTGTATTGTGTCAAGCAGTCGGATAATGATTTTTACTTTTTTGAGCACTTCCAACATCTTATTAACTTACGCCTTATTATTTTGTGGCACCATACTTTGGGTAAATGGTGCTTTTAGGACATAGGTCTTTACAGGTGGCTCGAAAGATGATTGTCGAGGGGAAGTTAGATCTACGGGTAGATATTACTTCTCCTTGTGTTTCTCAGATTCACTATCGATGGGTGGTAAGACATTCTTCTAGACTTCCTTACTGGACCTAAGCACGACAATGTATTTTATATCCTCTTGAATTTTTGATGACCCGACGTTGTCTCGAAGAAAATATTGACCTTTAGGTAAGTTCCCTTTAGGATTGGGCTCAATTTGACTTGATAATGTTACATTGTGTCGCACACTCATCGCTTTCGCGAGTTGTCTCACTTGAACCTTGAGTTTGTCTATGGATTGAGTGTTCATTTACATTCTTTGTTGGGTGGATTAGAGGAAACTTTAAATCGAATGCTACAATTAGAGGTTACTTTGAGCAAGAAAATTCATTGTATTCTCTAAAGCTTGGATATTTTGGTATGAAGAATAAAATGGTGTGTGGGAATTCTTTTGAATCCCTAGGGGTGGGTTAACTGAAGACTGACCAACACCTCTTTGATATTGACTTTTACACCACGAAAGACGAGGATGGTCTTGCCTCCCGAGATTTTATGTATTCAATTAGGGTCACAGTTTGGCCTATTTTGGTAGAGGGAATTTTCTTTTGTCGGTGCGTGCCTTATGAGCAGGATGGGTGGGTTAATTTTTGACTAAGTGGTCGAAACTATCACAAAGTATACACATAGGTGAACCTACATGTTTCACGGCTAAATGTAGAAATTGATTACCCTTTTTACTCATCTCTAAAACTTCTAAACGTCGAGACAATGTGGACACTTTGGTATTTAAATCATAACTTTGTTTGACGTGGTGAGAGAAAGCCTCCTCGGATGTGGTGGACTTAGATTCTCTATTGGGTGCCCATCGTTGGGAGTTTTTCACTACTTCTTTAAGGAATACTTATGCGTCAACCCCACTTTTCTCGATAAAATCATTGTTGCACATTGACTTGAACATGGTTCGAGTATTAAAATTGAACCCTCATACAAAATTTGTATTTTTGTGTACAAATCATTGAATCTGTAACACCCCGTGTTTTTAATAATAAATTAAATTAATTAATTGGAATTTTCGAGAAAAACAAATTTTTGGATTTTATTATTTTTAAAAGTAAAAAATGTTGGTTGGGATCATAGAAGAATAGAAATTCAAGCGGAATTGAAATCGGATTTAAAACAATTTTTAATGGAGTTTTTAATATTTGCCTTATGTAATTTTCGTGGGGGAACTGTCAGATTTTCTGTAGGGTCGATAGATCGATCCTTTTAGTTGATCGATCGACCATTCCCAGCTTTTGCGCGATTCAGTCAGATTTTAGAGTTGGATTGGGATTAGGACTCTTAATTATTATATAAGGCTTACGATTCGTAGGGGGACTTCTCATAAACACTTTTCCCAAGTTTTTCATCAGAAAGATCTTCCAAAATATTTTCCTCTCCGCCATAATCATCAACCTTTAACAAGATCAAGTTTTTGTCACAAGTTTTGACACAAGATTTAAAGGTTTAATTTGGGGTTTAATGATTGTTCAAGAACACTTCTTTGTTGATTTTTCGAGAGGAATCCAACCGTGCTACTAGATTTTCTTCATCTAAATCACAGGCATGAATACTCTATTCCTTTCCTTTAGTATTATGCGTTTTAAATGTTGCCTAAACATTAATTTCATGTTTTTCTTAAAATCAATTAGCAATCTAATTAGAGAAAGTGGGTACTAATACTTCGGGCTATTTTTATGAATTTTTTTTAATATGAATAATGTTCATTACCCATGGGTACATAGGAATGATGAGTGGATTTTGGTTTTTATTGGTGTACGTTGCATGTAGAAAAACCCTAGTTTTGAAATAAATCAAATTGGTGGCGTATAACTCACGTAACTTGTATAGAGATGACGAAATTAGAATTTTGTTGTATTAATGATGAAACCTCGGTGTATTTAATTTAAAATAATTATATGAGATTAATTTGGGTGTTTATGACGATGAGATAAGTAAATTAAGATTTAATTCAATTGGACTATCATGCGTTGTTTGGTAGTTTGATTAATTGTGCTTATTTATGTGACTTGTTAGTTTTATTAAATTGCCATTGTAATGACGGGTTGTTGGGTATTTATGCTCTCCCTTTATTTTAGGATGCCTTCTAGGTATGGAACTAGTGGGTAGGCCTTTTTATAATTTACGTCTTCTAGGTATGGGACTAGTGAGGCTGGATTATTATGACTTTATTATGTCGGGTGGGTTGATTTTTATCGCTTTATCGTCGTTACGCTAGCCCAGGCATGAGACTAGGTTGAGGTTTATGTTAGAAATTCATCATATACATAGGGTAGGACGTATTGATAACTTGGGTGCCCTTAAGTATGGGACTAAGTGGTATTTTTAAGATCTCACATCAATAAAGGGTGGGGTAATTTATAAATATGAAATTGAGAAATTGTGATTAATGACTAAGATAAAAACGGGTATTAAAATTTGTGGCAACATAATGTGTCAAGGACGACAATTTAAATATGTCAGAGGACGATTAATGCGTGTCGTGTGTGGAACCTTGTCATGTGTCAGGCCGACAGTTTAAACGGGTCAGAGGACGATTAACAAGGAGAAGTGTGACACTTTGGTGGAAATTACCACCCTGGACGGGAGGACCGTCATAATAAAAAGTGAGAACAATAATAAAATGGGCTAATTAAATAAAATTAGCATCGTGGGACTTGGGAACTTAAAATTATATTGGTGTGCCTTTTTAAATGGGGATCTCTACGGGTAGTTAGTGATTATATATATCGCGTTTAATCATCATATTTAAATTAAAATATTCTATTGTGATATTTATTGCGTATAATGCTAATGTCTGGATTCAAGGATCCTACTTGAGAGGACTAGTGTGTATTCATGCTCGTGGCTTTGGCTCTGACCCTTACATTGACTAACCTTTTCAGGTATTAAGATTTGGAGAAGTTGCATAGGATTATCGAAGTTATCATTTGGAGGTGAATCTGGAGTTATTCATTTTATGGCATAGTTTAGTTAGACTTTCCCTTTCAGTCGTATTTAATTATGTGACTTCATTTGAGTTTTATTGGGTCATTCGGTTCCAAAGTTGTTTAGAGGATTTCTGTTGGATTATTCAGATATTTACTATTCAGATTTTATTTAATCATTATTGGAGATTGGATTTATTCGGAGTTAGCATGTGATGGATCTTTTACCGCTTAGTTGTTTATGATCATTTGATATTGATGTAATTATTTATCTTATGGACTGATTTATTTATGTCTCATATCTGTCTCATGCTAAGGATGGTATTTTATTTAGTCACGCCCGGATTAGTTTTGGTGGGGGGCGACTCCAAAATTAGGTGGGGTGTGACAGTAGGTATCAGAGCATGGTCTTAGGTCTTGTAGGTTGTGAGTCTGTTTAGCTTCCGCGTTACCGATCTTTGATTCCATTTATTGACTCGTACTCCTTAAGGTAGAGGGTCTAGCATACGTGTTAGATGTGTTTCTTGGAGATGGGGAGTTGTGTTTTTAAGGATTTTGTAGGCATTGAGGTTAGAGTTGGAGTTCCTGATGTGAGAATCCTTAGCATTCAATTTTGGAGATGAAAATTTCAGAATTTAATTTTGGAGATGAGGATTTATTTTGGAGAAATCGTTAGTGTGAATTGTGGGTACCTCTAATATTGATGTTGCAAGATAATTTGACTTGAGGAGTTAAGTGTCGTGATGATTGTTGGAGATAGGAACAAGTGACGATTCGAGTAGAGAGCGTGGGATGCCGTTACTTTCTTTGATACTATATATATTGGAGTTATATATATTGTATTTTATCGTGGGATTACGAACGTGTAGGATTCGGTTTATGGGTGCCCAATTGTGGTATGGGTAGGAATATATGAGCCTTATCTTATATTGCTCAATTTTTGCTTGGCGTGTATGCTTCGTCTAATTTCGAGGACAAAATTCTTTGCTAGTGGGGAAGAATGTAACACCCCGTGTTTTTAATAATTAATTTAATTAATTAATTGGAATTTTTGAGAAAAATAAATTATTGGATTTTACTATTTTTAATAGTAAAATATGTTGGTTATGATTTTAGAAGAATATAACTTCAAGCGGAATTGAAATCGGATTGAAAATGAATTTTTAATATTTGCCTTATGTAATTTTCGTGGGGGAACTGTCAGATTTTTTGTAGGGTCGATAGATCGACCCTTTTAGTCGATCAATCGACCATGCCCAATTTTTGCGCGATTCAGTCAGATTTTAGAGTTAGATTGGGATTAGGACTCTTAATTGTTATATAAGACTTACAATCCGTAGGGGGACTTCTCATAAACACTTTTTCCCAAGTTTTTCATCAGAAAGCTCTTCCAAAAGATTTTCCTCTCCACCATAATCATCAACCTTCAACAAGATCACGTTTTTGTCACAAGTTTTGACACAAGATTTAAAGGTTTAATTTGGGGTTTAACCAAGATTGTTTAAGAACACTTATTTGTTAATTTTTCGAGAGGAATGCAACTGTGCTACTAGATTGTCTTCATCTAAATCATAGGCATGAATATTCTATTCCTTTCCTGTAGAAATATGCGTTTTAAATTTTTCCTAAACCTTAATTTCATATTTTTCTTAAAATCAATTAGCAATCTAATTAGAGAAAGTGGATACTACAACTTGTGGCTATTTTTATAAAAAATTTTAATATGAATAATATTCATAACCCTTGGGTATGTAGGATGGAGGAGTGGACTTTATTGGTGTAGGTTGGTGTAGGTTGCATGTAGAAAAATCCTAGTTTTCAAATAAATGAAATTGGTGGCGTAACGTAACTTGTGTAGAGATGACGAAATTGGAATTTTGTTGTTTTAATGATGAAACCTCGGTGTATTTAATTTAAAATAATTATATGAGATTAATTTTGGTGTTTATGACTATGAGATAATTAAATTAAGATTTAATTGAATTGGACTATCATGCATTGTTTGGTACTTTAATTAATTGTGCTTATTTATGTGACTTGTTGGTTTTATTAAATTGCCATTGTAACGACGGGTTGTTGGGTATTTATTCTCTCCCTTTATTTTAGTATGCCTTCTAGGTATGGAACTAGTGGGTAGTCCTTTTTATGATTTATGTCTTATAGGTATGCGACCAGTGAGGGTGGATTATTATGACTTTATTGTGTTGGGGGTGGGCTGATTTTTATTTATCGTCGTTACGATAGCCTAGGCATGAGACTAGGTTGAGGTTTATGTTAGAAATTCATCATATACATAGGGTAGCAAGTATTGATAACTTGGGGATCCTTAGGTACGGGACTAAGGGGTATTTTTAAGATCTCACATCGATAAAGGGTGGCGTAATTTATAAATTGTGAAATTGAGAAATTGTGATTAATGCCTATGATAAAAACGGGTATTAAAATTTGTGGCGACATAATGTGTCGGGGCCGACAGTTTTAAATGGGTCAGAGGACGATTTATGTCGTGTCGTGTGTGGAACCTTGTCATGTGTCGGGATCGACAGTTTAACGGGTCAGAGGATGATTGACAAGGGAACGTGTGACACTTTGGTGGAAATTACCACCCGGGACGGGAGAACCATCATAATAAAAAGTGAGAACAATAATAAATGGGCTAATTAAATAAAATTAGCATCGTGGGACTTGGGAACTTAAAATTATATTGGTGTGCCTTTTTAAATGGGGATCTCTACGTGTAGTTAGTGATTATATTTATCGTGTTTAATCATCCCGTTTAAATTAAAATATTCTATTGTGATATTTATTGCGTATAATGCTAATGTTTGGATTCAAGGATCCTATTTGAGAGGAGTAGTGTGTATTCATGCTCTGGGCTTTGGCTCTGACCCGTGCGTTGACTAACCTTTTTCAGGTATTAAAGTTTGGAGAAGCTGCATAGGATTATCGAAGTTATCATTTGGAGGTGCAGCTACAGTTATTCATTTTATGGTATAGTTTAGTTAGACTTCCCTTTTAAGTCGTATTTAATTATGAGACTTCATTTGAGTTTTATTGGGCCATTCGGTTCCAAAGTTGTTTGGGGGATTTTTATTGGATTATTCAGATCTTTATTATTCAGATTTTATTTAATCATTATTGGAGATTAAATTTATTCGGAGTTAGCATGTGATGGATCTTTTATCTCTTAGTTGTTTATGATCATTTGAGATTGATTCAATTATTTATCTTATGGACTTATTTATTTATGTCTCATATCTGTCTAATGCTAAGGATGGTATTTTATTTAGTCATGTCTGGCTTAGTTTTGGTGGTGGTTGACTCCAGAATTAGGCGGGGTGTGACAGAATCGCTCTGAATACATCCACAAGGCTTCTCCCTTCTTTAGGTTAAATGTGTTGATGGCATGATGTATCAACGTCGTCTTTTGGTTGGGAAAGAATTTTTCAGAAAAGTGACACTCAGTTGATTCCATGTGGTTATGGACTCGAGTTCTAATGAGTTAAATAAACTTTTTTCTTTGTCTTTCAATGAGAATGAAAAAATATAAGTTTAACAATATCATCGGTGAGTTATTATTACTTAATCATTCCGAATATCTCTTCGAACTCACACATCTGGAGGTAAGGATCCTCTTTTTTGGTACCTCAAAGCACGGGAAATAATTGATTTATTCCCGATTGGAATTGGAAATTGTTTGCATTGTACTCGGGTAGACCTATGTAAGAAGGTTGACTAGACCTACTCGAATAATGGTAATCATTAAGATCATGTGGTACTAAATCATCTCCTATCCGAGTGAATATAAAAAAATTATCTACCAATGTGTCAGGAATGCTAGACTCCACACTAGACAGACATCGTATGATCTCAAAACACATTCATACAGACTACGATCATTCGAATTTTTATTTATTTCCATTTATTTTTTATTATTATGAATTTTGATTTAGTTTTTATATATTTTTTCTTTTTAAGAAAAGGAAAAGAAAATAATTTGACTCAAGCCACATAAACCCTAAACTAACACAAAGCAATTTAAATTATCTAAGTTAGGTGAGGCGAATTTTAATTTTAAAATCTAATTTTCCCGAGATTAATCAACAACAACACGAGTCTCCGAATTATTCTCCCTAATTAGACACCTTTTACTATTTGATGAGGGAGAATTTAAAAGACGAATCACTACAATTATCGCCTCAAATCCCGATTTTACCTTCTGGTAGGCAGTCGGTACGAAGACACATTAAAAACTACCAATCCTATACAAGGTAAACAAAACTGATTTGATAAGTTTGCGTTGGAGGAACTTTTAATTCTAGCCTCATTAAGAGGTTTCCTATCAACTATGTGTTACCCTAAGGCCAACGTCTAATTGATTTTAAATTAAATGTGATGGCTTGGGATATACAAATGCTTGGTTAATTAGTGATTTTCGGCCAAGAAAGGGTGATATAATCCCCACTTTATCTTTCACACGGGTTTTGCCCACAAGTCATTTTATGCAACGTGTTAATTCAAATGTAAAATTAAACCACGTAGGTGTATACAAAAAAGTACCTCTGATGTGGAGTTTTTACGATCAAATATTTATGTCGGGATGATGTTTAAGTTGACATCGATTGGGAAAAATGGTGCCTACATTTCAATCATCCCCGATCCTTTTTTGGGGCCGAGGCAAGATTGCACAAATATTCTTAACTTTCGCACATCGTAGCTCACTTTTTCGGGATTTTCATCTTTTTTTCCTTTTCCTTTTGCTTTTCTTCTTTTTTTTTTCCTTGTGAATGTGCTCCTGAAAGAAGCGACACAAAAAAACTACACCCAACATAAAATGCGTCACAAAAAAATAAAAATAAAAATAACACGACACGAGCTCTAGTGGTGTATTTAATGCTAAAAATAGGAAAACAAACAAAAACACGCTAAATTATTACTTTTCAAACATTCTGGATATAAAAAAAATACTGTTGGAAACAAAATTAAAAAATTATTTTTGGATTTTTCTTAATTTTTATATTTTTATCGAATTTTTTCTAACAAAAAAAAACTAGTCTGAAAATAAAAAAAAATTTAAATAAAATTGTACTACTCTCCGGCAACGGTGCCAAAAATTTATTGTCAAATTAAAAATTACTGCAAGTGCACGGACTATTATAGAATAACTTCTAAAGGACAGGTCGAACCCATAGAAATTTTCCAATTTTAACGTTTAAAATAATTGCAAATGTCCAACTAGACTAAATTAGGTAGAGAATAAAGACTACAATTATGAACTAAACTAAATCAAGAAAATACCTAAATATGAGAGCAACATGCGAGGTTTGTAAATAGTATGGAAAGAATTAGGATTCGAGGGGGTCTATTTATCACGTAATTAATATTGCATATTAATTTAATATAAACAATATGTAAATAAACTGATTTGATAGGGACACTGTTGCTAGGACACACACACGCCTAAACAATATGTAAATAAACTGATTTGATAAACATGGCCTTAATTGCTTCAGCACTCTTCTTACAAAAAAATAAAAAGGGCTTGGGAATCAAACCTGGGACAAAATGGTTCCCTTCCAGCATTCCCTACCACCAAGCTAGATAGGCTTTCCATAAATATGTGGCACCATTAATTTATATACCAAACCATCTTCCAAAAATCCTTTTTTAATACTTTGGCCCCAAGACTTCATAATTCTTTTACTTCTTCTCACAATCTTCATAAATTAAGTAGTTGAACTCGGATTTCCACCAAACATGAGGAGTACCTGTAAAAATATAAAATAACTTAATTCATCTCCTTAAAGTTTGAAAATTACTAATTTACCATTAATTATATTTTAGACCCCATAATTCATAATTTTTTTATTTTAACTCCGAATTCAATCAAATTTCAGGAGAAACTTTATATTGCCCAAAGAAACTTTTAAAAATTACTTTTAGGTCCATAAAGTTTATAATATTATGATTTCACCCCCTGGGGTTACTTAAACTGTATTTTTAACTTAATTTTTTTATTCAAAATTGTATTTTTCTTTTTATTTTAACAAAATGGTCCTGAGAACTTACTAAAAAACAAAATGGGTCTAAAAAAATATAAATTGGGGTATAAAATATAAAAAATAATTCACTCATCAAAGGGTGTTTCCCCAGTTAACTTCTTGGACATAGTATGGTATGCCCATAGTACGTGGGGAGATTCGTCAACTCAAGTGACTTTTGCCTTCTCTAACCTTTTCATCATGCAATCTAGCATTATCTTATTAGAAGCCTCGACCTGGTCATTGCTCTGGGATAGGCCAATGAACTGAAGTGGTGCTTGATGTTATGGTTTTCGCATAAACTTTGGAATCGTCCGCTTTCAAATTGCATCCCAGTGTCTGTAAAGATCATTATTGGCACGCCAAAATGAGTCATGATGTTCCTCCAGATTAATATAATCATATTAGTGGCTCTGTTGTTCACAAATGGTTCAAATTTAATCCACTTTGCGAAATAGTCCGTGTAGACCAAGAGATATTTATAATTTCCTAGTGATGTAGGTAGTGGGCCTACGATGTTCGGACCCCACTGAATAAATGACCATGGTATAATTAATAACCTAAAGTTCTTGGATGGAAGGTGAAGCATAGGCAAGAACTTTTGACACTTCTCGTATCTTTTGACATATGAGATTGAAGCCTTCTGCATGTATGACCACCAATATCCGTATTTGATTCCTATAAAAGCCAAAGATTTCCCCTATGTGGCTCCCATAAATACTATCATGAAGATCATACAAGACTCGGTTGTCATCATTTGGGTGAACGCATTGAAATTATGGACTTGTCAAAGATCTCCTATAGAATTTTTCATCAAGTGACAAGTACAAATGAACAACTTTTGTTCTAACGTGGTGGGCTTATTTCTTATCGATCGGTAGGACATCCTTTTGTAAATAAGTAATGATCAAATCCATCTAGCTAAGAGCTTTTTGAATGATGAGGACTTGTTCAGAGACCTATGCTTTTGTAATACCGGGTTGAGAGAGAAACTTTACCTAAACAGTCCTTTTAAGATCGGAGTCAATTGTCGATACTAAAGTGGCTAAGGAATTAACATAACTGTTGTTCCCATGAGGAATTTATTGAATGTGGATCTTTTCGAACCTAGCAATTAGGTCTTGGGTTACCTATAGATATGTTGACATTCACTTATCTTTTGCATTGTACTCTCCTGATACTTGATTGGATACCAACCTTGAGTCACAATAAATGTCAAGGTGACATGAGCCCAAAGATGATTCTTTACATCACTCAACGATGGGGACTTCTTATTTAGCTTATTTGTTGGATGCTTTGAAGCCAAATATAACTCCATATTTGATCATATCCTTCTTAAGAGAAATGAGAATAACTCCCCGCTCCTGCCCCTTTTGAACTAGAGGCTCCATCTACATAAAGAGCCCACTTTTTGACTTGTTTAAACTCTTGGCTAATTAGTTGGTCGATGAAACCCTTTTTACTAGGCCTTTCTTCCCTAGTTAACTCAGTAATGAAGTCAGCTAGTACTTAGCCCGTTATTGCGGTCCTTCGTTAATAATGGATATCTAACCTTCTTCATTCCACCGACCATTTGGGCATCCATCTAGATAGGTAGGCTTTTCTTAGGACAACACTAAGAGGGAAATATGTAATAATTATGATTGAGTGAGCTTCAAAGTAATGCTTTAATTTTTGCAAAGTAATAACTAGAGAATATGATAACTTCTCAAGTGGGAGGTAGTGTTACTCAGCATCGAGGAGGGCCTTGTCAGCATAGTAAATAGGCTCATGGTGCCCCTCCTTCTCGAACATCAAGGACGAGTTAACTACATGATCCAATACCATGAGATATAGGTAAACTAGATTCCCCAAATTTAGGATTGAGATAATAGGTGGTCAATTTAAGTAGGTTTTGATTTCATCGCGGGCCTTGAAGCATTTTTCTTCCCAGGTTAATTCTTTTTTTTATTCAATAGCTGAAAGAATGGTCAACACTTTTCAAAATATTACGAGATAAAGAGGTTAAGAGCGGCCAACATTCCTATTATTTGAATATCGCATACTATATATATCAACTTAACATTATTGATTTCCATGATCTAGTTAGGGTTGGCCACAATCCCTCTTTGGCTGACCAAGTACCTAAGGGAATTCCCAGATTGGAATCTGAAAGAGCACTTAGCTACATTGAGCTTCATTCTTTAGTGTCTGGAGATATTAAAAGTATTTTCCAAGTCCTGAAATTGGTCGTCTTTATCCTTGATTTTGAAAATCATGTCGTTTATGTATAATTCCATGGTGTCATGTAGTTGTCCCCTGAACATTTTGGTGAACAAATGTTAATACGTTGCTCCAGCATTCTTAAGACCAAATGGCATGAATCTATAATAATACATGAAAAAAGTTATGATAAACGAGGTATTGTCTGGATCTGGTCCGACCAGAAGAAATTAATGGTACCCTCAGTACGCATCCATAAAACTGATACATTCGTGGATAGTTTTGGCGTCGGCCAATTGGTCAATTTTCAGCAAAGGAAAGTTATCTTTGGGACAAACGTTGTTAAGGTTAGTGAAATCTATGCACACTCTCCATTTTCTATTACTTTTCTCTACTACTAATGGGTTTGATATCCATTTAGGTAAATAAGCCTCCTTAATGGTCCTTGCCTCTAGAATTTCTCGTACTTCCACTTCCGCGACCTTTGCCTTTTTTAGGGCTATTCGGTGATCCTTTTATGTAAATAGTGGGTACGTTAGGTCCACGTGGAGTTGATGGCACGTGACTTTGAGATTGGTCCCAGTCAAATCATAAGGCTACCAAACAAACACCACTTGATTTTCCTTCATTAGAGAAATCGGTTCTTCTCTTTCTTGGTTGGTGAGTGAGCTACCGATTAAGAATTTCTTCTCTGGGTGTGAATCATTAAACACTACCTCTTGAAATGGTTTCATAACCTTATCTATGGGTGTTACTCTTGTCTTGTATACCCATGGTCTGCCATACTTTAGTTGCTATTAGGATGGTGTGGCTTCATCCTTGGTCGACTCAGAGATGACCTTTTTCTTATTTACTTCTCTTATTTGGACCTGATGGTAGCGATAAAGTATTATCGAGCAATGACATAATTTCTCCTAATATCCATTATCACTCGATCGATGATGGATTTAAGCTTTTGGTGATAATTGATGGGGATAACTTGAATAGCATGTATCCACCCTCTTTCAAGGATAGTGTTATAAAGAGAATCAATGTCCATAACTAGGAATTTGATCAACTTTGAGATATTCCCAATTCGAACTGGCAAGACCACCATTCTCGATAGCATACTCATTTTTCCCGTGAAGTCGACTAAAGGAATGGCCGCTTATTTCAAATAATCCATCTTCAGATTAAGTTTATTGAACATCTCTAGGTACATAGCCTCTGAGTTGATTCCTGAATCAACTAATAAATCTGTAGATTAAGTTTATTGAGCATCTCTAAGTACATAACCTCTGAGTTGATTCCTGAATACACTAATAACTTATCCAAATCCTAGCTTGTAATCCAGAGTGTGTACTAGTACATCATGATGCAAAGTCCTAACTCTGATCAGGTTATCCTCCGTGGAAACTATGTGCTTCCTGTAATTTATGTCTTTCCAGCATCGATGCTTGTCTACTAGGCTCTTGACATGGTCAATTTGGAATGCGTTCATCATTGTTCTAACTTTTTTCAGTTCCATCCAAATGGCATTGCCTTGAATCTTCTATATGGTCATGAGGCACAATTAATGACCACAAACTTATGTCCTATCACATCATTATTGAGTACATTGTTAGGCAGCTAGTTATCGTCAATGCTTGAAGCGCATTGGACAATCGTAAACTCGTGTCTTATCGTGTCATCTTTCAAGAAATTATCGCGTTACTGGTCAATACCAACAATGTCTTTGGAACCCTTCTCTGAATGTAATCGCTCAAGTGGATGACATGGGATAATTCTTCTAGATGAGACTTGAGGGCCTTTTTGTTCTCTGTTTCATGCCTATGTTCTTTATCGTATTAAAAATCATTCACTAAGTTATTAACATAAAGCTAAAGATTAAGTAAACTCCTAAATCAAATTCGTTTTGTAAAATCCTTTTAGAAATCAAAACACAAGATGTGTAAAACTTATTAAAGTCAGATTCTGTGGCACCCCGCATAATTCAATTCCGGGTGGTCAATCCTTTATTCAATTTAAAATAGAATATCCAGTTGTATTAATATTTGCATCATTGTCAAAAAAAATTCATTCAATACTAACCACCTAATATTTAAAAATCCTGATGTTAAATTTATCTTGAATTAACAAACAACTAAATAAATGAATAAACAAACATTCATCATCCAATACAATCTCATAGGAAACGAATTGACGTAATGAATTAACTAAGTCTCGAGTAAACACTTCTAGAATAAAATCACACTACAATAGTTTGATATGAATTAACGCATAATAACTGAAATATAATTAAATTTCTGAAGTAACAATCTCTAAACAAGAATGGGCAACATGCCCAGACTGATATAAAGTGCTCCGAATGATAGGTCGTACTCAATCCCAACTCTATACTCACTGCCTCCTTAAAACTCTCCCAACAATGAATTACCAATCTTGTCCCCATCGGATAAAATATTGATTGTCAACTCATGCAGTCTCACTATCTCAGCGGTAAAAATTTCTTTTATTACCTTACATCAATATATTTCATCTTTGTTTTTACCAATACTCCTTGGCGAGTACTCCATGCCTTACCATCTTTTCAAAACACTTCCCCATTCTGATGGGTCTTACATGCTATTGTCTATAGCATTGTCTATACTGGGAAAGGTTCCATCCTTCCCTTACACTCCCTTCGTGGGAAACATCAATAATTATACCCAACTACCCATGTCAGACTTCTGCATCTTCAATTGATCTTGATGTAATCCTCGTCATGTTACTCATCTGTATAGAGTGTATTTACCAGCACTATTATTACACCTATTCGTTTACTCTTTTTTTTTCTAGTGTCACACCTTAATATAACCCCGTTTGCCCACGGCTCATTTGTCTCTAGTTTACCAATACGTCTACGTTTATTTCGTAATTTTCCAATTTTTTTCCTTGCGAAAGATACCCAAAATCTCAAATAACTAGGGCGCCCATACACCCTGTATCCCATGAATTTATTCACGAATTCACTAATTATAATATTCTTATTTCCTATGAAATCTTATATACTTAACCAGGTCATACAGTGAGGTTTAAATCAACTTCCCCACCAATCGCAAATCAATTTGTCTCTAAGTTTTCCCACTGATTAACTCGTGTTGTAACATTCTACAATGTTCCTCACATAATCACTACATGGCTCTACCTGCCTTAAATCGCAATGTAAACATCAACTTCTATTTATAACTACATATACTTTGAATAACTAAGTACTAAGCTCGTGTTCTAAAGGCCAAACCTTTACCAACTTTCGACCTTTGCTAAGTTTCGTGCGTGGGATGTCTCGCAAAGCAAAATCCAAACAAGGAACCCCCCCCCCCCCCGATACACTACTTTCGAACATTGTCAGTCATTGAGATTCGTTAGGCCCTTAGTCCACAATACGAACCCTAAAATTTCATTTCTTGACATAAAAATCTACTCTTCCACTCTCGTGATACAAACGACAACATACATTACATCACTCTTATTAACACTAGTTTCTTGATGCAAATAAATCATGACCCATATCCCTATGCCTGATAATAAACCAGTTTACCCTAAATCACATCAGTAAACATCCCTAATCACTAGGATCACGTATAATAAGATAACATACTCACCGAAGTCTATGATACAATACTGTATATATATATACATACACACAGACTCAACCCTCTTTCACGTGATACCTCTCAAAACAATATATTTCACCTTTGAATAATGAACGTGATAGTCTTATCACATAATCTACTACTGCTCATACCCTCGATATTCAGTCACTACAAAGAATTATAATAAATTTCTACTTTCATAATTCTTAATAGTAGAAAAATAATTTACACGATCCAAGCATCCCTCTAGTGTACACACCCGCTCCCCACACAAGTGACACCTAACGTCCCGCTACTAAACGGTAAACATATTCATAACCTACTAGCCCGACTCATAACTCAAAATTTGGTGCTAATAATCAAATATTGTGAATCATCCATGTCACCAAAAAATTGTATCTTATATGAAGTAAAATTATATTTCCCATTTTCATCTAATTTGTCTGGTCAACAGGTCCCTGAGCATAACTCTCATGTCAGATTGACCCGTGACTTACTGCTATAGTTGTATATTCAAGATCGCATCCTCTAACTACCCCTTGCCTCACTCTGGGTAATTTTCCTTACTATGGTCTGTCACTTTGCAACCGTATTAATTTCTAGAAAATCTCTCTTGTTTTCATTCTGGCTTACTGGCCTTCCCTGCCATTCCCTCAGCCTTAACGGCACTGAGGAATGATTATACTTCTGTTACTATTGAGGAACCTGTTGACCCTACCTGAGCTTTCCACTCTCCGTCTAGTCACTTTCAGATCTAAATCTATTAGTCAAGTAATTATGCTAAAAGTTTCGCTCCCATTATTATAATATGTTGGCATTATTCTTGTCTACATTCCATCCAGTTTGTTTTCACTTTCTAGTTGTACATAAGTTTTACATAGGTGGTCATAGTATCTACACATAGGAAACCTTTCTGGGCCATTCTCATAATTTTGGTCCCGCTGGCCATCTTGGTGAGTCCTTCAGTCGGACCGAGTAGTCTTGGCCCTGATTGCTACTCCGCATTATCCCTTTGGTTCCACTAGTCTTTTGGAACTTTTCATTGGCATTAATGGTCCTGACCGATTACACTGTCACTTGGTGGAAATTTGACTGGTCTGAAACATTTAAACAGGTCCCTTACTGGGTAAACCCTTTTGTGATGCTTCAGTAGCACCATTAAATCCAGTCTTGGTCTTAGCTTAGATTTTTTAACCCTATTGACTCCTTCCTCTTATAAGTTTTATGTGAACCTATACACATGTGATTCAAATGATATCAACATCAGTTATCCCGATCAGATTTCCCTTTTTCTCCTGTGAATCCTTCCTACGGGTCCATTATCAATCTACGGACCCTTTATCATTCTTCATATCCCCCTTATCAGGTACGAAGTTTGCTAAACAAATAATCGTCTCTCTCATAATCGATCACCAAATATCTTACCTGTGATAAGTTTCCAAACTCCAATCATATCTCTGTCAGAACAGAAGAGGGAAGAAATTTCAGTCACTTCTCCTGAATCCTTCAATTCACTTTATATCTAGTTTCTTATGTGGGATGACCAACTCATATCACCTCAATATTTCTCCTATGAGCGATACCTTAAATTTTAATCCGGGGTGTCGCTTTACTACACCCTACATAATTATTTTTGGATCAGCTCCATCCATCGGTTAATCACACTACCTCTCCTTCCCGACTCCTTACAGATGACTCTTCGAAAGAGTCCTCATGATTCACCCCTGCTTACAGCACTAGGTGAGTCTGGAATTGTACCATCATTCTCTACAATGATGTTTGGGGAAACAACTATCCCTGATTTATTATTATAATCGTCATCTATTCCAATAATATTTATGGTGACTTCTAAAGTGGTTACCATTTCCAAAATACTCCATGGATTTTGCTAACCTCTTTCTCATGTAATCCTTCTAACGTCCTTCATTGGTCATTCTGTATTATTCGATGTACCACGCCCAACCAAACTCGTATATGAATCACCTCAACTATTCTTAATAGCAACATAACGTAAGTCGCGTAGGTATAGAATACAACAATCCTAAAATAAGGCTATATATCAAAGAATACTTCGCTTAATCGTGAAAAGCCGCACAGATCCTAAAGACTCTAGAACCTAATGCTCTGATACCACCTATGACACCCCGCCTAATTAAATACCGAGTGATCAGTCGTTTATTCAATTTAAAACAGAATATCCAGTTGTATCAGTATTTGCATCACTGTCGAAAAAGTTTTTATTAAATATCAACCACCTAATATTTGAAAAGCCTGATGTCAAATTTTATATTGAATTAACAAACAACCAAATAAATGAATAAACAGACATTCATAATCCAATACAATCTCATAGGAAATGAATTGACATAATGTATTAATTGAGTCTGGAGTAAACACTTCCAGAATAAAATCCCACTACAATAGTCTGATATGAAATAAAGCTTAATAACTGAAATAAAAATAAATGTCTGAAGTAACAATCTCCCAACAAGAATGGGCAACATGCCCTGACTAATATAAAGTGCTCCGAATGAGTAAAGAATAGGATTCTAATACCAAGGTCCTGTAACTTCCACAGCGGCTACAACACGTCAACTGATGGGAACTCTAAGCTTGGTGTCCCTGTGGCTGGGCACCTGATGTAATATATATATATATATATATATATATATATATATATATATATATATATATATATATATAGAGAGAGAGAGAGAGAGAGAGAGAAAATGAAGAGATTTTGTAAGAAACGAGTCAGAGAACGAGTTGAAAATGGTTTTAAATAGTAAGTGTTTAAATTTCATTAAACAATAAATATTATATACATGTTAGTCACATTCTCTCACTTGAGATTCTCACCCCTCAACTATTGTGCACGCCTAACGCATTCTCCTAACCCATCCTAGTTACATTATCCCACTTAAGTAGTTTAAGTCAAGTCTCTCACTATGATGCCCAAGACATTGTCCCCACCCGTATCACCTGAATAATACAGTCTTGCATTTCCAATATTAATTAATCGAATTCAAGTATTACATTAATCCCTTGAGTTTTCAGGCACTTAAAATATTTTTGACATCATTATCATCATGTTCTACTAAGCAACACAGTAGAATAAACACGTGTGTGTCTATATATATATATATATATATATATATATATCACCATTATAATATATACAAATATCGCAACCCACATAGGCAAAACTAACGGTAAGTACACACTCTGCTATCAAGTCCTGGTACCTCCCGTACATAATAAGGACTATCGATTCTGAATCTCTCAGGAATCGTAATAAAACAAATCACACACAAACTCGAGGCGATCATGGACCACGGTGTAATGGGCTACGCACATAGCTACGCATCCATATAACCCAAACTTATCCACTCGCAGATAAGTCCTCCTTAGATCCAATGCTCTGAGCTACCAATCTAGAATCCCCCCCCCCCCCCCCCCCCACACACACACAAGGACTCCTCAAGACAAGACTGTCCCCTTCAAGACCTCCCGACGATAGCAAGTATGGTAGGTATGTCATACACATAAGAATCCATATAATAGATATTCACACAACCTAAGTATTTATACATTCAATATTGGTATACACATATCCCATATTATAAGTCTCACATGTTGTATTTATGACCCATATATCATACGTAAATTTAATTGACGCCATAACTCTCCTCGTATAAATTCAAGTACCTTTCCCTATCCCAAAGGTTTACGAAGTCACCCAATTATTCTTTAGGTTAATTCCATACTATAGTGTCCCCCTACTACTTGTATTAACCCTAAGTCATAATTTATCCGAATTAAACCTCAATCCATAAAATTTCCAATCGTAATGCATTCGAAAAATACTCGTAAATATCCCCATTCAATTCCATACATAATGATACTTTTCGGGACTTAACTATAACCCTACTGACCTCCCCTAAGTCCCATTATATTCAATTAATCAACATTAAGGGTTCTTAAAATTTGGGATTGAATCGAAACTAAAGAGTAAGATAAGTCACAAATTTCAGAGGAGTCGATCGATCGAAGAAATGGGTAGGTAGATCGAGTAGTGATCAGCCTACGTTTTCTGCATATTCTTGCCTACGGGTTTCGTCAATTTTAAACCTCAAATCCTCCACTAAAATGTCCCAAAATCCAAAATAATCATACTAACTGTTATAGCAACATAAACACATAAGTTCTAACATATAAGAATCATCAAATTATCATGGGGCATCGATTTCTTGGATTAATTGTCATGAAAATTTCTACAAACCCTAGTTCCTCAATTTTTCTCCAAGAACATCATTAATCTCAAATAAATTTTGTAATTCCTAACACTTATGTTATGATTTCGTGTTTCCAACATTTCCAGAAGATCATCTACATGCAAAACCTACCCATATTCAATGTTTAATTCTCCAAATTCATAATATTTTAATTATTCAAGGTTTGTCTTCAAATATAAACTATCATGTATAATATATGCACTGAATCTTTGCAAGATTAGTTGCATTTAATTAGAAGTTATGATTCTTTGATGAAGATGGTGTGGGGTGATGCTCTCTTTTCTATCTACGCGTCGGTGGTGATGGTGGTGCAAACGGTGTAGAGGTGGTGTTTCTAGGCTTAAAAGCCTCTTCTCCTTCCTCCTCTAATGGCCTCCTAAGCTTTTGTGAATTCTAACCCTAGAAGACAACTCCTCTAATATGATATAACCCTTGAATTTTTGTAGGTTTAATTAGTCTAAAAATTAAAATGACTGAAATACCCTCACGGTGTGCCGATTTGGCCTAAAACTGCCTTGGACCCAAATTAAACCCCCGGGTAGACTCTCCTGACTATCTCGACCCTTCTGGACACTTTTGCTCATTCAAAATGACCATGTTGGTGACTTATACATATCATACTTTTATTCCATTAAATTTAGTCCCGACATAGTTGACACGCGCATCCCGACTTAATTTCCATAACTGTCGTATTATTCACTTGCGAAAATTTTAATAAATTTATAATCGCATATTACTTTACTCACTAAGTAGTATTCAACATAATTCATGTCAATAATACTTACTCCTGTTACACTATTAAATATCTATTTAAATCCGGATCAATCAAAAATTAATTTCTCATAATTTAATTCAATTAATCCCATAATTAAAATCATTAAAATTTACGGGGTATTATAGATTCAAAATTTGGGTAGCTCGATTACTTAGGTTCTAAAATAAAAACCTAATCTAATAAATTATCATGAAACCAACCATGCAAGCATTAAGAACAAAAATCAATAAAGCTTGACACAGTTGTTTTTAACGTGGTAAAACCTCAAATCTGAGGAAACATCCATGGTGACCTCTATGCCACAACCAAAAAATCTACTAGAAATAGTTTACAAGAATTACAAGCACTTGAACAAAAACACACAAGATCCTAAAAGATAAAAAGACAGAAAATATACCTACTGAGCAAAACTCCTCCACGGTATCTGATTTTGACGATTTTGATCCTCCTAGTCATTCCTTGCTTTAATTCCTTGATCCTCGTTCCAGTGACTTGGTCAAATAGTATTATAGCATTTTGTAATATTTTTTTCCAAAATCAAGTAATTGTAGTATTTTTCAGTTATTTACAATTTATACAATTCATTTTTGCCCTGACTAGGTCAAAATACTTTTTACCCAGAGGCCAGAGCTTTATATATATATTTTCTGAGATGCTTCCATTAACTTGTTAGGTTTATTTGGAAATTGTTACCATTGATAGGAACATGCTGGTATTCAAGAACTACATTTTCTTACCTTCAATCCAACTGATAAGCGTATAGCATCTACTTATCTTGATAGCCAAGGTAAAATGCATAGGCAAAGGTGCTCTGGAGCAGGTATATCACTAAAATTTATGTATTTGATGGTAACTTCGGGTTGCCTTTTATTTAACCTAGTTTCTTTCTTGAACATGGATTTAGATTCAAAATCTTTCACACAATAAGTCAGACATAGAGCGATGGGTTCATACTGTGAATGATAAGTTTGCAAACGAGATTTGCGATCACTTTATGTAGCATATCAGGTGAATTAATTTTTGATTTCATCATTTATGATACTCTTGGGATGATGTGAACTAAAATCTCTCTCTCTCTCAGTTTAGTTATATTGTTTCATTTTTTTATTTTGGATTTCTCCTTTTCCATACAATGAAGGCTATATTTGGAATGGTTTTTAACCTATTTTTAGAAACAAGATTCATAATTTGGGACAAAGATTGATAACCATATGATTGACCAGATTTATAGATCTTATTGTTGAGTGTTTCCCTAAAATTATTTGTTATTGTGGCTCATGATGATCATTGTTTTCAGAGCACAAATACGAAATAGTAAAATGCTTGAAAACTAGGAAACACGTATGTGGAATGACTGGTGATGGAGTAAATAATGCTCCTGCTCTTAAGAAGGCTGATATTGGGATCCAGGTGCATCTTATCCTCGACTTTCTTAAGTTTATCCTCAACTTTGGTAACCTTTTCTAGTCTTCTTCTTTAGCTGATCCTCGGCATGAGTATCCTGGGTCTGAGCAGCAGTCAACTCTTTACCGAAATTGGTAATCTGAGCCTGAAGCACATTGTTATTCTTCTTTTTATTCTCAAAAGTCAAGTCATGTTCCTCAGACACAGAAGCATGCTCTTGAAGGATCGTAGCCTCTATATCTTGATATAAAAATATGAAATATGAGATCGTTAGAATAGTTAGAATACCATAAAAAGAAATAAAATGGTTAAATGGAAACCTGAATATCCTTGAGATGTGTGTATCACCAGATGGTGTTAGTGTTCATGGTTCTAATGTACTCAAAATCATGACTATGTCCATTATAGCTGAGCATCTCCAGAGAGTTCACCATATGATCCAAAATGTATTTCTCATCATTTCTCAACATCTCGTAGGTGATAGGAGAGTCAGGGAATTTCTTGTAAGCATCCATGTCAGTATATGTGTAAATATGAACCTCAGTCTGAACATCTTTAGACAGACACCGAGACTAATGCCTATCGATCATCATTATCTGCTTTCCAGCATTCTTGAGTTCAACACCTTTTGCCTTATTGTGACCAAGAAAAGAAGCAAAAGGTTCAATTACCCTGTTCTTAGGGTCAGCCTGAACCTCCATAGTCTTTTTCTTAGTTGTATATGCTTGTAACTTGCGAAGAAGATTAAGAGATGCATGATTAGATGCTTTTGGTGCCATCCCCTAAGTGGATTGAGTTCAGAACACAAACTGGAAGGAGTGAACGTTATACAGGAGAGCAATTATTAGTAAAAGGTGATCTATAAAATTAAGCAAGCTAACACTGATAAAAAAACCACTTACATACCCCAACTTTAGCTTCAACCTCGGACTGTGCATCGACTTTAGTAACGAAACTTTATAAGCATGTCAAAGGTGAAAATATCCTAAAAGACCAGAGGGTCGTCTCGACAGTATTTCTCTACCAACCTTCTCTCAGTAGTAGAGATTTTTGGAGCAACTTGCACCGCGAGTAAACCAAAGCAAGTCGATAGATAATTCATAATCGGGAAATCAAAACTATGATAAGAAAATAAAAAATCTAGATGCTACTGCAATTGAGGCTACTTCTCTAGATTCCATTAATTTCAAATTTTAGGCATTAGTGTTCAGATCTAGATGCTACTATAATTGAGGCTGTAACATTTTCTCAATTGATACACATGATGCGTTTACCAATGATATGAAAATGCCTTATCCGTTTAATGAATTTTAAACCTCTATAGATACATATTGATTTTAAGACTTTAAATGATTTTAAAATGACACTATGCAGCTTCTTTGCCTTATTACCATGGAGAAGCCAATTTCTCTTAAGCCAGAGAACATCCGAGATGAAAAAGTGATTGTTATTCAATCGGTAATTCCATTTGACGATGAAGAGGTTGTGCTTGGACAATATGAAGGCTACACAGATGACTCAATCGGGCTTGACAACTCAAACACTCCCACTTTTGCAACTGTGATTCTGTGCATACACAATGAAAGATAGGAAGGCGTTCCTTTTACACTTAAGGCAGGGAAAGCATTGAATTCCAGAAAGGTGGAGATACGAGTTCAATCTAAGGATGTTTCTAGAGATATCTTTAAATGTCAAAAGTAAGGAAGAAATGAATTCGTCATATACTTGCAACCATCAGATTCCATGTACATAAAACTACAACCAAGCAACATGGGCTTGAGATGTCAATTGTTTAGAGTGAACTGGAATTGTCATATTTGCAAAGTTATCAAAATATTACCATTTCAGAGTCAAGCAACCTGGGCTTCAGATGTCAATTATTATTTTTCTTGATTGCTAATGCTAGTATAAATGGCTTTCCTTTTGTGTAGGAGGATGATGAAGAAGAGGACAATAACGACGAATCACATATGTAATCTACATTATGTACTTATGTTCTTATAGTGTCATCTTTAATTATGCATGATGTTTTAGTATATCAGTCTTGCATTTTGATTATGTATATAATTTAGGAATGAGGTTATTGCCATGTTGCTACACTATAAAATTTTAGTGGTCGACGTACTCCAATAGACAATGAGTAACTTAGATTACACATTTATGATTACATGTGTGTCAATGGCATGAGAATCTACTAGTCTTTTATGTTATTTCCATGTTGCTACACTATAAAATTTTAGTGGTCGACGTACCCCAATAGACGATGAGTCACTTTAGATTACACATTTATGATTACATGTGTGTCAACGGCATGAGAATGTACTAGTCTTTTGTTTTATTTACTCATTTATGATTACATGTTTACTAAGGTTGATTTTGTTCAATAGGTTCTTATTGGAAAATATGAAGATTAATTTTGGGAGAATGAAGTCTACTCTTGCAAGGAATATAATGAAGACTACTTTTGGGAGAATAAAATGTAGAACTTTAATGATGTTAAACTTCGTTTCAATTTTGTGGTTAAAAGCTAGATGGTTTATCTTGTACTGCAATTTGTTTTTGGAATTTTAATGGTTGTGAATGAAATATAGTTTTAGATTAGTTTAATATGATCAAAATGTAGTGTCATTCATTTTGTCATTGTGTGTTTTGGAATTATGTTTTGAGTGAAATTTGTGGGCATTGGTTCTTCATTGCCATTGGTTGAGCACGAGAGTTATTACAAGTGTATTCATATTTATTTGTTTAATGAGAAACTAATATTTTTTAAAAATATAATGATATTGTTAATGGACTTTAACTGTTACAAATAAAAACATCCATTACAAATATATGACACTCCTAATCCGTTACAATGTATTTTGTAACGGTTTTTATCAGTTACAAATTCTATATCTGTAACAGGTCAAAACCGTTACAATTTAGTAAATCTGTTACTAATATATGTGATGTGTACCCACGTTAAATCCGTTACAAAATAAATTGCAACGGTTTTAATTCGTTACAAATATTGAATTTGTAACAAATTTTATCTGTTACAAATTTCGTTAGTAAAATAAATAACGCCAATTTTTAACGAATTTAATCCGTTACAAATATGTTTTGTAGCAGTTTTTTCCATTACAATTGACCTATTTTGGTGTAGTGTCATAGGTGTACCTGCTGTTTTGGAATTATCAAGACCAAACTTTTTAATAAGATCACTAGCATATTTAGATTGTATTATGAACAACCCATCACTAAATTGTCTAACTTGTAAACCTAAAAAGTATTTCAACTCCCCCATTAAGGACATCTGAAATTCAGCTTGCATTATATTATAAAATTTCTTTACTTGATTAGAGGAGGTGGAACCAAATATGATATCCTCTACGTATACCTGTGCAATCAAGAGTTGGTGTTCTATTTTCCTAACGAACAATGTCTGGTCATTGACACCATGCTCAAACCCTTTATTGACTAAAAAGGTCGAGAAGTGCTCATACCAGGCTCTAAGAGCTTGTTTTAAGCCATACAAAGCCTTCTTAAGTCTAAAAAGGTGGTTAGGGTGTGAGGGATCTACAAAACACTTAGGATTCTCTATGTAAACTTCCTCTAACAAAATACTGTTTAAAATTGAAGACTTGACGTCCATTTGAAAATTTTTGAATTGTAAATGACACAATATTGCTAAGAGGAGATGAACAGACTCAAGTCGTGTGATAGGAGAAAAAGTCTCGTCAAAGTATATTCCATATATATGAGAATATCCTTGTGCTAATAACCTAGCCTGGTTTTTAACTATAACCCCAGTCTCATCCATTTTTTTTTAAATCCAACGGGTGCTAATAACCTTCTTGTCTTCAGACCATGGGACGAGATACCAAACGTAATGACTTTAAAACTGGATAAGATCTTCTTACGTAGAATTGATCCAGATCGAGTCGTAGAGGGCATCATTTAAATTTTTGGTTCTACTAGGGAAACAAAACATGCAAAGCTATCCTATTTTTGAAGTTATGATTTTATTCGCATTGGCTCAAACGAGTTACAAATAACTTTTTCAAGGGGGTGGTCTTTAGAAACTCGAGTTGGTACCGTAAGTCCCTCATATGGAAATGGATCAGTTATTTTAGGACAGGCACGGGTAAAAACAGTTTCAGACTCATCCAAGACAACTGTTTTACTATCAAAACTCTTTGCTCTAGTGTCATTTACAATTACATTAATAGACTCCATAATGACTTTCTTAAGCAGACTATAAACACGGTAACCCCTACTTAATTGGGAGTAACCCAGAAAAATTGCTTTATCACCTCGGGTATAAAATTTTAAAAGGTGTTCTATCTTTGCAAACGTAATAAACACTCCCGAAGGTTCTAAAGTACTTCAAGTTAGGTTTTTTTATTATACCACAGTTCATAGGATGTCTCTTTGGTATTTTTTCTAAGGTATGCACGGTTAATAATGTGACACATCATCTGGACTACCTTAACCCAAAAGTATTTTGGCAACCCTTTTGTGTGTAACATCACCATATCCATCTCTTGAATGGTCCTATTCTTATGTTCATCAACGCCATTCTAGTGAGGTGTCTTAATTGCACTAAATGCATGTTTATATCCATTACCTACACAATATTTTGTAACACCTGAGTCTTTAAACTCTCCACCTATGTCACTTCTT
Organism: Sambucus nigra; assembly: GCA_949130495.1. Classification (NCBI taxonomy): domain Eukaryota; kingdom Viridiplantae; phylum Streptophyta; class Magnoliopsida; order Dipsacales; family Adoxaceae; genus Sambucus; species Sambucus nigra. The sequence continues at coordinate 257,248,993 of OX422223.1, read as the reverse complement.
ATGAGAGATACTTGGGTATCCTTATCATTTTCAATATTTAAAATAATTTTCAAAAACTCACGATAGGTATCAGAATTATTTTATATAAAAGCGACCCAAGTTAATGGTGTAAAATCATCCACCATGATAAGAATATAACTGTTACCACATAGGCTCACAGTTCTAGAGGGACCCATAAGGTCCATGTGGATTAGTTCAAGAGGCTTCGAAGTTAAAATTTCCTTAACCTTTTTCTGAGAAGATATAATCATATTCCCTACTTGGCAGTGGCCACAAACAAAGTTAAAAGTTTTTTTCATTTCGGTCAAACCTCCAATAATTCCTTGGGAGCTTAATCTACTAAGGTTATCAAAATTTTTGCATCCCAATCTATTGCTCCATAAATTAGGATCATCTAATCTGGAAATCTTACAAGATTCATTATTTGGAATCACTTTGTAATAGTTATCATTAATTTTGTTTCCTAAAAGAATACAGTTACTGTGACACCCCTCATAATTAAATACCGGGTGATCAGTCCTTTATAAAATTAAATCAGAATATCCGATTGGTTCAGATTATGCATCACTGTCAAAAACTTAACTATTAACACTAACCACCTAATATTTAAAAAGGTTAATGAATTTTTTTTATCTTTTTATGAATATAAAACTAGGCTAACGAAACAATTAAACATTCACCATTCACATCCATCTCATATGATAGGAAATAACTACAATATTAAATGAAGTTGGAGAAAACAATTTTAGTCTAAGTCCAAATACAATTATCCAATAAAATAAACCCAACAATTGAATGAAGTTATTAATTAAATATGGAAATCTCGGAATAACTGAATAGAAAAGGGGAAACATGCCCTAACTGATGAATAGCTCAAAGGAAGTCAATGAGAGACATGGAGGCATCTACTAACAAGGTCCTATAACTTTCACAGTAGTTGCAGCTCGTCGAATGAGAGAATCTCCTATTCTTGGTATCCATGTGACTGGGCACCTAAAAATGATTTGACAAGAAAAGAGATTTTGCAGAAAATAGGTCAGAGCCCAAGTTGAAAACAGTTTCAAAATCACCAAGTGCTTAAAATGAGTTTATAGCACATATATTAACAATGTTAAATTATCGTACTCACTTGAAATGATCACCTCTCATCTAATGTTCACGCTTAACGTTCCATCAAACCAAACTAGTTTGTATTCCCGTTCTAATTAGGCCTTTCTCATCAATCATATATTATAGTTCCATGTTATTCCCGTGTATTTCCCTTGCAGTGTGCATAATACCTATGAGTACTTCATCTTTAATATGGACAAGCGTCCCGTCAATTTAATATATGCAAAGTGTTCACCAACTTAGTTCATTTCATATTCCATTATTATACATGCCTACTTAATTCAAACAGTAGATAGTATAACAAGTATATATATATATATGCTCTATTATATATATACAATACTACACCCCGAGACACAGCTGCGATGAATGCATACTCCGTTATCATGTCCTGGTGCATCGCTTATTGCATAAAGGACTAAAGGTTCAGTCTCTCGTGAACCATCAAAATAAACACACATATTGGAGGCGAACATAGTTCCAAGACGATGGGCTACGCACATACCTAGGTACCCATACGACCGTCATCACTATCATTCTAACAGATATCCCGTACCTAGGTTCTATGCTCTAGTGGTAAAATTCAAAATCCCACCCGAAGGCTCCTCAAGGCATGATTGTCCACAACACGCAACCTCCGCTCGATAGCAAGCAGAGTAGGTATGTCGTACACATAATAGTTCAATCAATAAGTATCCACTCAACTTATTATTTTCATTAGGTATTCACGCAACCTAAGTTCCTGAATTTATATGTAGTATATTCGTCCCTACTACCCATAATACTTTAATTGTACGATTTACCTCTCTATCGTATATACTCCTTTTGGTTCTCTCATTCCAACCCATTTTCTTAGCAGTTACACAATTTCTCTCACTACTAAATCATGAAAAGAAGCTAGTCTAGGATAGCGTAGGTCCTATTCTAGCACTTAAACGAACCTAGAAGGATTCTTAGCTCATTTTGGCAAAAATTGGAGTTTTTGAAATTTTGTTAGAACCTGTGAATTCTCGTTCCAACGAAGACGTTCGAACGAACTCTAAAATCTCGTTGGTAATCTCGTTCGAATTCTCGTTCGAACGACCTGGGCAGGTTTTCGAACGAGAATTCCAGGGGCTTCCATATTCTTCAAAAATTCATTTTTCCTGAATCTTTAAACATCAAAAACACCGCAAAGTCATTCTAATCCAAAATCTAACAACTCTAAATCATATCCCCTAGCATTAGATCTCTTTACCCTCTATTTTAACATCAAATCCTTAAGATTTTAACACGAATTTCAATCATTTACTCAAATCTTCAATAAGCCCTAGTTTAACATAAACACCATTAACAACAACATAATCACAGATTTAATTTCGTGAAATCACATATAAAACTCAAATTTAATATACCCAAAACATGGTTATTCAACTACATGCCACCATATACTCCCAAATTAAAGATTAATGCCCAATTCAGTCTCAAATTCATATCATCCTAGTTATCTCATCAACTAATGTTAACATGAACCATATATGCTAAAAAATACAGCAAGTTAAACACTTGCCTTTTGCAAACTTCTGAATCAATAAATGAATTTGGTATGAGGATGATCCTCTCTTCGCGATCTACGCATTGGTATGGTTTCTGGTGGAATAAGTTAAATCCTTAGCACAAAGGACCTATGGAGTTCTTCTTCTCCCTCTTTGGTTCTCTCTCTCTCTCACGTAGCTTTGGAAACTATCAGATAACCCAAGGCCAACGTTCTTTCTCTTTTTAATTTCCTATTTTCGTCCATTTTAGTTCCCAAAAATCTCAAAAGACTAAAATACCCCTCTGGGTGTCTGTTTGGCCTAATGTGCCCCAGAATCCAAATAAAACACCCAAGTAGTGTTTTCTGACTATTTGGACCCGTTCGGGTGCACTGGCCCACTCAAAAAGGCTATCCGAGTTACTTAAAAATAAATTATAGTTTTAACCCAATAAAGTAATACCAACAAGACTCACACGCGCGTCCCGACTAAGTGTATTGCAAATATCGTATTTTTCACACCCGACCATAATAATATTTTCATATTCATATATTACTTTACTCGATAAGTAATATTCAACATAATCATCATCGATAAGTACTAACTCTCGTCACGCTAGTAATTATTACAATTAAATCTAGATTAATTATAAATAAATTTTCTCCATTTAAGTTAATTAATCCTAATTCCATAATTAAAATAAAATCCCACAAAAATACGGGGTATTACATACTTCTCCCTTAATAACGGAATTCCGTCCTGAAATTCGAAAAAGAACATAATTAAGGTTTTAACTAGTATAAATAACTCTGGATATTTATCCCGCATGTCATCCTCGTGCTCCTAGGTAGACTCATCTACATTATGATGTCCCTACTACACTCGTACTAATGGCACTATCTTTGACCTCAGTTTCCTCTCACTATTGTAATACCCCGTACTTTTGACTATAATTATTTTTAGGATTAATTAATTAAATTGCGTATTAATTGGAAATTAATCCGGGTTATAAATACTAATGAGATGCGAATTGGTATTTGATTATGTGCATATATGATTATATATGTATTTGGTATTATAAAATTTGTCGTGAGATTTATATACGGCATTTTAGAAATTTTGTTGAGACGCGTGGGACCGTCGCGTCACGGTATAATATTTTGTTAATAAAAGTGAATTTAAAATCTATAATCCGTATGGTCGTTTTGAGTGCGCCAACGCGTCCGGAAGGGTCGAGATAGTCATAAAACACTAGCCGGGGGTATAGTTTGGGTCCCGGGGTATTTTTAGGCCATACCGGTAACTTAAAGGGTATTTTGGTAATTTTATATTTTTAGGAATTAAAAGTGACGAAAATTGGTGATGTAAATCTGATGTGGAATTTGTCCCACTAAGCCCATAACCAACCCATATTAACCTAGAAAGCTATGTAGGTTGTCATTTAGGTTTTCTAAGTTTCCCCAAATCAAAACCCTAGCCACCTTAACCCACCATTGGAGAAGAGCTTGGAGAGAGAGGAATTTCTGCAGAAAAATTCATCTAATCTACACCAAACTCAGAGACAACCAAGGCAAGTGACTTTATTCCATTTAATTTCTGAGAATATTTCCTCCATGTTAGAAAATTCAGATTTATGGTTTGTTCTTGAAGAAGATATGAAAACCCATGTAGTTTAGATCATAGAACTTGAGAAATTGTGAAGAGAATTGCATGTAGTATGATAGGTAGATGATTTCCCTTATAATAAATGTGATTTGAAGGAATTAAAACGAAATAAATTCTGGGATTTGAGGAGGATATAAACCTAGGGTTCATGTTCTAGAGAAATTGGGAAAAGTGTAGAAATTTGTAAATTTGGTTGATGTTATGATGATTCGATCCTTGAAAACATGTTAGGAGATGATGTAAATATGTTTAGGATGAATTAGAGACCCTAAAACGTTATTTGGATGAACTTTGGAAGAGATTAGAATTGTTAAAAATGGTGAAAAACGATTTTTGGAAAAATCTGGGCCGAAACTGGTGGCTCGTTAGAAGCAGCCCCCAGGTCGTTCGAACGAACTCGTTCGAACGAGCTTCTAACGAGTTGACCATTCGTTACTAACGAGTAGGGATTTCGTTCGATATCTCGTTCGAACGAGATATCGTTAGAAGGACAGTTCGTTCGAACGAACTGGGATCTCGTTCGAACAGCCTCGTTCGAACGAGACTTCTAACGACCTGACAGTCCAAACTCGTTCGAAGTCTCGTTCGAACGAGACTTCTAACGAGCTGGCAGTTTGGTCCTTTTTGGACTGTTTTGACTTTTGGAGTTCCGTAAACTTGTTCGAGGATATAGCTAACCTTCGTAGTGATAGAATTGGGACATTTGGGTATTTATGAGAAGGAATTTACATACGAGGGTGTATTACATGTACGGTTTGGGTTGAGACGTGAGTGTCTACTACGACATGAGATAATTATGGCGCGTATAATTACAAACCGGAATAGTATGAATTGTGTTAATTATAGTTAGTATGAGAATATATACTACGATTAAGATACGGTATTACTAAGATGTGTGGTTACTTAGTATTAGTATATGGATTGTGTGTATGACATACCTACCATACTTGCTATCACGGGAGGTTGCGTTCGCTTAGGACCCTCTAATCCTTGTGTGCCTACGGGGGGGATATACACTGGTACCTCGATGAACATAGGTCATAGAAAGACTTATTGTGATATTAATAAGTCCGCTGATCATGGGAGCGTAGGTATGTGCGTGACCCATGTGATGGTGACTGTGTTCGCCTCCATTATTTGTGATGTTGTTATCGGTAAACTATTCCTGAGAGATTCGGAATATGTAATCCTTATGTACGTGATGTACCGGGATGGATAGCAGAGTATGTGTGCACTACAGCTTAGATTGCGGGGTGCTTGTATTGTATATTTATGATATGAATAATATACATTATATTAATAGAAATCCTCCTGTTAATGTTGTAAAAATATTACGGTATTGTTTCGAGTTATATAATGAGTTAACTGATAGTTATATCAATGGCATATTTAGTAACTGAATTTACGTTAAACCTCTATTTAATTACGAGCATTATATGTTAATAGAACCGAGTAATATGGGTAGAACCTTTGGCAGTCTAGCTAGTTATGTTGTCAGTTAGCTAGTAGTATGGGTCGTTATAGATGGGTAATTGCGTTAGGAGTGCACAGTTAGACGAGAGGTGAGAATATCATGTGAGTGCACGTCCTAACATGTACTTTGCATTTAATGTTTTAAATGTTTTAAAGCACTTGCAGGTTTTTTTTAAATATAACTCCACATTCGGGCTCTGACCCGTTTGCTTTTCAAATCTCTTTTTCTTTGTAAAACCATTTTAGGTGCCCAGCCACAAGGACACCAAGCATAGGATACTCATTCAGGTGACGAGCTGTAGCTGCTTGTGGAAGCTACAGGGATTTGCATGTAGACGCCTCCATCTTTTGGATTCCAGAGTCACCATCTATCAGTTGTAGGGCATGTTGCCCATTTCTTTAGAGACATCTTTTATATTTCAGTTTTCAGACTTTAGCATGTTTTATTTCAGTTTCGGTTATTCATTTCAGTTATGGGATTGTAGTGAGGAGTTTTCCTCCAGACTTTATTTACTCTATTGTGATGGTTATTCAGTTTACTTCAGTATGGTGAATGATGTTATTTATTTCTTCATTTTACTTGTTGCATGTTAATCAGACTTAAATTAAAATTTGGCACTTACTTTTTAAATACTAGGTGGATAGTAATAATAAAATGTTTTCGACAGTGATGCTATTAACTGAGCCAACTTGGCATTTTGAATTAATTTTATAAAGGAGTAGCTACCCGGTATTTAATTAGTCGGGGTGTCACAGGTGGTATCAGAGTATCAGGTTCTAGTGTCCTTTAGGATCTGTACGGCTATTATGTTTCCGCTACGTTTTCTTTGATATAGAGCCCTATATTTTAGGACTGTTGTACTCTTATTGTGCATGCTTCGTTCTTCAGCTATTTTAAGTTTATAAACCATGAATTTATAAACTTTGTTCTTATTTCAGATGCCTCCACGACGTGCACGACGAGTTCCCAGGAATGCAATGCCCGAACCCCAGCCCGCTCCGGTTCAGGGCATGTTGAGCGCCGCTGAGGTTGCAGCTATAGTAGCTCAAGCGGTGAATGCTGCGATTGCCGTTGTTCAGCAGGCACCACCACAGGCGCCGGTTGCCGCGCCAGTACAGGTTAATGCATTCCCGTCTGCTTGGGAGCGTGTACGTGACGCTTTTCAGAAAGCGCATCCGCCAGAGTTTGCAGGTAGCTCAGATGTAGTAGTCTCGAGCCAATGGAGGAAGGACATACAGAGGCATTTGAGGATGCATGAGTGCACTGATGTTCAGAAACAGGTGCTAGCTACTTTCAAGCTAGTGGGATCTGCACTACAGTGGTGGGAGTCTATCACCACCGCGGAGGAGAGGGATACCCTCACGATTCAGGAGTTTTGGGTGCGGTTCGACCACAAATACTTTCCGTCCGCAGTTCATACAGAGATGAGGAGGAAACTGATGAGTTTGAAGCAGGAGGGCAAGACAGTGGCCGAGTATGAGGCCGAGTTCACTAACCTGTTGAATATCGTACCAGACGAGATTCCAACAGAGAAGAAGAAGATAGAGAAGTTCACCGACGGGTTGAATTGGAGGATCCGTCAGCATCTGCTAGGGAACCTATCGTTGGCCACGTATTCTGATGTGGTTAACGCTGCATTATTGCACTGCCAGGACCACCGTTTTCATATGGCCGAGGGCAAGCGGTCGGGAGAGTCTAGCCATCAGGGCAGGACTGGAGGACATGGTGCCAGCGGGGCACAAACCGGTCAGGGGCAGAGACAGAATGAGCAGGGTACCCAGCAGGGGGATAATAAGAGGTTCCGATCAAGGAACTACAGGCAGGGTCAGGGAGGTTTCCGCCAGGGCCATCAGGGTCCAAACGGCCATCAGCAGGGACAGAATGGGCAGCAGTTTCATCAGGGCCAGCAGGGCCAAGGGAGAAATGGTAACGGCCACCAGGGCCGGGGACAGCAGGGGCAGAGGGGAGGGAACTTCCCAGGGAAGTGCTTTACTTGTGGCAAGACTGGCCATAAGAAGCAGGATTGTCCTGATAGGGGCAGGGCCCCACAGCAGCAGCAGCAGGGTGCTCGCCAGGAGCCACAGAGACCTATGTTTCCCGCCGCTCTTCCTGCACCGCCACAGATGGCAGCATTGCCACCCATTCCAGCAGTCCCAGCTCAGCAGGGGCAGCTACAGTATGGACGTGTCTACAACGTTCACCAGGCTGCAGTTCCACAGGCACCGCCCGCGATCGAGGGTACGTTTCCTATCCATGGCACTATGGGTCGGGTGTTATTTGATACGGGTGCTACACACTGTTTTATAGCTACACACTTCGCGAAAGCTTTAGGATTGTTAGCTACGGCAGAGAGCACAGTGACGTGTGTCGACTCACCATTAGGGAGTGGGTCACTTATTTTCTTTATATGCCGGGGAGTGGGGGTAGAGGTTGGTGGTTTGGTATTACCTGCGGACATGTTAGTGTTAGACATGCATGTTCACGATGTGATCATCGGTATGGATTGGCTCGTAGTATATAGGGCCATGATTGATTGCTTCAGCGGGAGCATCGTTTTTGCCATTCCGGGGCAGGAGATGTTTATAGTGGCGATGCCTCGCCCAGAGGGAGGATCGACCGCTCATCTGTATTACATAGAGGAGGATACCTCTAAGAAGGTTGTGATTCCTTTGGATTCGATCCCGGTTGTCAGGGAGTATTCAGATGTGTTTCAGGAGATACCAGGCTTACCACCCAGTCGGGAGATAGACTTCGTTATAGATTTGCTACCGGGTACGAGACCTATAGCACGTGCACCGTACCGTATGGCTCCGGCTGAGATGCGAGAGCTACGGGATCAGATAGAGCAGCTGTTAGGGCAGGGCTTTATTCGCAGGAGTACCTCACCTTGGGGCGCTCCAGTTTTGTTTGTGAAGAAGAGGGATGGTTCACTGAGATTGTGCGTGGACTACCGAGAGTTGAATAAGGTCACGATACGGAATAAGTATCCGTTGCCTCGAATCGATGACTTATTCGACCAGTTGAGAGGAGCTTCTTTCTTCTCGAAGATTGACTTGAGGTCAGGATACCATCAGTTGCGGATCAGGGAGGAGGATGTCTCGAAGACCGCATTCTTGTCGAGATATGGTTCTTACGAGTTTCGGGTTATGCCTTTCGGCTTGACCAACGCTCCAGCAGTGTTTATGGACTTGATGAACAGAGTGTTCAGGGATTTCCTAGACCAGTTTGTCATTGTCTTCATTGATGATATTCTGGTTTACTCTCAGACAGAGGAGGAGCACGCCGAGCATTTGAGGCAGGTTTTGCAGACACTTCGTCAGAACGAGTTATATGCAAAATATGAGAAGTGCGGGTTTTGGCTGAAGGAAGTCCAGTTCTTGGGTCACATTATTTCCGACCAGGGAATATCTGTCGATCCGGGGAAGGTATCAGCGGTGAGGGAGTGGGGACAGCCCACGACACCAACAGAGATTCGTAGTTTCTTGGGCTTAGCAGGATACTACAGGAGATTTATTCGGGGTTTCTCAGAGATAGCAGGTCCTTTGACACATCTTACTCGTAAGGGTGTGCCATATATCTGGAGTGATGCCTGTCAGTTGGCATTCGATGAATTGAAGGACAAATTGACCTCAGCACCTGTGTTAGCATTGCCGAGACCGGGAGTTGAGTATTTGGTTTACACCGATGCGTCCTTGCAAGGACTGGGAGGTGTTTTGCAGCAGGAGAGACAGGCCATAGCTTATGCTTCCCGTAAGCTTAAGCCTCATGAGAAGAATTACCCCACGCATGATTTGGAGTTGGCAGCAGTGGTATTTGCCTTACGGATTTGGAGGCATTATCTGTTAGGGGAGAAGTTTCAGCTGTTCACGGACCACAAGTCCCTACAGTATCTGTTCACGCAGAAAGAGTTGAATATGCGGCAGCGTAGGTGGCTCGAGTTTGTGAAAGACTACCAGTTCGACATCCAGTACCACCCGGGTAAGGCTAACGTGGTAGCAGACGCGTTGAGCCGCAGGCCAGCAGATGAGGTGGCAGAGGTGTGGAAGGCTAAATGGAAGGAATTGGGACACCAAGATGCAGTGGCCCGATCTTTCATGTCTGTGATGACCGTTACACCACAGATTGTCACAAAGGTAGTACGGGCACAGGCTAATGACTCGTTCTGTCAGGAGCAGATAGTTCGATTGCTAACAGAGGGAGCCGAGTCCTATACCGTTAGCTCAGACGGGGGATTGCGCTTCAATGGGAGGTTGGTAGTTCCGAAAGGGGAAGAATTGCGGCACGATGTGATGGCAGAGTCGCACGGCTCACGGTTCGCGGTGCATCCCGGAGGGGACAAAATGTACCAAGACATGAGACGGTAATATTGGTGGAGCGGTATGAAGAAAGATATCGCTGAGTTTGTCTCGAAATGCGCCACTTGTTAGCTTGTAAAAGTGGATCATCAGAGACCAGCAGGATTGCTACAGCCGTTGGAGGTTCCGGTGTGGATGTGGGAGAGCATATCCATGGATTTTGTCACGGGGTTGCCTACGTCGCAGAGGGGTCACGACTCCGTTTGGGTAATTGTGGACAGGTTGTCCAAGGTCGCTCACTTCTTACCCATAAGGACTGACTACACTACGGGACAGTATGCCCAGCTCTTCATTTCAGAGATTGTGAGACTTCACGGTGTGCCTCTGAATATCGTGTCTGACAGAGACAAGATATTTGTTTCGAGGTTTTGGGAAAGTTTCCAGGAGGCCATGGGCACGGAATTGCGGTTGAGTACGGCTTATCATCCGCAGACCGATGGGCAGACAGAGCGCACCAACCAGATGTTAGAGGACATGCTACGCATGTGCATTATTGACTTCGGGGGTGGATGGGAGCAGTACCTTCCACTGGTGGAGTTTGCTTACAGTAACTCCTATCAGTTCACTATTGGCATGGCTCCGTTTGAGGCATTGTACGGTAGGCCTTGTCGTTCCCCAGCATGTTGGTTGGAGGTGAGGGACAACAAACTACTTGGGCCGGAAGTGATTCAGGATACTTCGGCAAGGATTGAGTTGATTCGGAGTCGCATTCGGGTAGCTCAAGACAGGCAGAAGAGTTATGCTGATGCGAAGAGATTTTTCAGGGAGTTCCAAGTGGGGGACCAGGTTTTGCTCAGGGTTTCTCCGATGAAGGGGATTATGCGATTCGGGAAGAAGGGGAAGTTGGCACCCAGGTATGTGGGGCCGTTTCCTATTATTGAGCGGATCGGACCCGTTGCGTATAGACTTGGGTTACCGGAGAATTTGCATCGGATTCACGATGTGTTCCATATTTCCTCGCTGAGGAAATACCTTAGAGATAATTTGGCTCATTCTCACATTGCTGTGGAGGACATCGATCTCCAGCCGGATAGCTCCTACGAGGAGGGGCCAATTGCTATTTTGGACCGAAGCGAGAGGAAACTGCGGTCAAAGATAGTTCCGTTAGTGCGTGTTCAGTGGCGACATCACAATGTCGAGGAGTCCACATGGGAGCGCGAGGATGAGATGCGCGAGCGCTATCCAGAGCTATTTTTAACAGGTACTTTCTAGTTTCGAATTTCGGGACGAAATTCAGTTATTAGGGGGGAAGTATGTAATACCCTGTACTTTTGACTATAATTATTTTTAGGATTAATTAATTAAATTGCGTATTAATTGGAAATTAATCCGGGTTATAAATACTAATGAGATGCGAATTGGTATTTGATTATGTGCATATATGATTATATATGTATTTGGTATTATAAAATTTGTCGTGAGATTTATATACGGCATTTTAGAAATTTTGTTGAGACGCGTGGGACCGCCGCGTCACGGTATAATATTTTGTTAATAAAAGTGAATTTAAAATCTATAATCCGTATGGTCGTTTTGAGTGCGCCAACGCGTCCGGAAGGGTCGAGATAGTCAGAAAACACTAGCCGGGGGTATAGTTTGGGTCCCGGGGTATTTTTAGGCCATACCGGTAACTTAAAGGGTATTTTGGTAATTTTACATTTTTAGGAATTAAAAGTGACGAAAATTGGTGATGTAAATCTGATGTGGAATTTGTCCCACTAAGCCCATAACCAACCCATATTAACCTAGAAAGCTACGTAGGTTGTCATTTAGGTTTTCTAAGTTTCCCCAAATCAAAACCCTAGCCACCTTAACCCCCCATTGGAGAAGAGCTTGGAGAGAGAGGAATTTCTGCAGAAAAATTCATCTAATCTACACCAAACTCAGAGACAACCAAGGCAAGTGACTTTATTCCATTTAATTTCTGAGAATGTTTCCTCCATGTTAGAAAATTCAGATTTATGGTTTGTTCTTGAAGAAGATATGAAAACCCATGTAGTTTAGATCATAGAACTTGAGAAATTGTGAAGAGAATTGCATGTAGTATGATAGGTAGATGATTTCCCTTATAATAAATGTGATTTGAAGGAATTAAAACGAAATAAATTCTGGGATTTGAGGAGGATATAAACCTAGGGTTCATGTTCTAGAGAAATTGGGAAAAGTGTAGAAATTTGTAAATTTGGTTGATGTTATGATGATTCGATCCTTGAAAACATGTTAGGAGATGATGTAAATATGTTTAGGATGAATTAGAGACCCTAAAACGTTATTTGGATGAACTTTGGAAGAGATTAGAATTGTTAAAAATGGTGAAAAACGATTTTTGGAAAAATCTGGGCCGAAACTGGTGGCTCGTTAGAAGCAGCCCCCAGGTCGTTCGAACGAACTCGTTCGAACGAGCTTCTAACGAGTTGACCAGTCGTTACTAACGAGTAGGGATTTCGTTCGATATCTCGTTCGAACGAGATATCGTTAGAAGGACAGTTCGTTCGAACGAACTGGGATCTCGTTCGAACAGCCTCGTTCGAACGAGACTTCTAACGACCTGACAGTCCAAACTCGTTCGAAGTCTCGTTCGAACGAGACTTCTAACGAGCTGGCAGTTTGGTCCTTTTTGGACTGTTTTGACTTTTGGAGTTCCGTAAACTTGTTCGAGGATATAGTTAACCTTCGTAGTGATAGAATTGGGACATTTGGGTATTTATGAGAAGGAATTTACATACGAGGGTGTATTACATGTACGGTTTGGGTTGAGACGTGAGTATCTACTACGACGTGAGATAATTATGGCGCGTATAATTACAAGCCGGAATAGTATGAATTGTGTTAATTATAGTTAGTATGAGAATATATACTACGATTAAGATACGGTATTACTAAGATGTGTGGTTACTTAGTATTAGTATATGGATTGTGTGTATGACATACCTACCATACTTGCTATCACGGGAGGTTGCGTTCGCTTAGGACCCTCTAATCCTTGTGTGCCTACGGGGGGGATATAGACTGGTACCTCGATGAACATAGGTCATAGAAAGACTTATTGTGATATTAATAAGTCCGCTGATCATGGGAGCGTAGGTATGTGCATGACCCATGTGATGGTGACTGTGTTCGCCTCCATTATTTGTGATGTTGTTATCGGTAAACTATTCCTGAGAGATTCGGAATATGTAATCCTTATGTACGTGATGTACCGGGATGGATAGCAAAGTATGTGTGCACTACAGCTTAGATTGCGGGGTGCTTGTATTGTATATTTATGATATGAATAATATACATTATATTAATAGAAATCCTCCTGTTAATGTTGTAAAAATATTACGGTATTGTTTCGAGTTATATAATGAGTTAACTGATAGTTATATCAATGGCATATTTAGTAACTGAGTTTACGTTAAACCTCTATTTAATTACGAGCATTATATGTTAATAGAACCGAGTAATATGGGTAGAACCTTTGGCAGTCTAGCTAGTTATGTTGTCAGTTAGCTAGTAGTATGGGTGGTTATAGATGGGTAATTGCGTTAGGAGTGCACAGTTAGACGAGAGGTGAGAATATCATGTGAGTGCACGTCCTAACATGTACTTTGCATTTAATGTTTTAAATGTTTTAAAGCACTTGCAGGTTTTTTAAAATATAACTCCACATTCGGGCTCTGACCCGTTTGCTTTTCAAATCTCTTTTTCTTTGTAAAACCATTTTAGGTGCCCAGCCACAAGGACACCAAGCATAGGATACTCATTCAGGTGACGAGCTGTAGCTGCTTGTGGAAGCTACAGGGATTTGCATGTAGACGCCTCCATCTTTTGGATTCCAGAGTCACCATCTATCAGTTGTAGGGCATGTTGCCCATTTCTTTAAAGACATCTTTTATATTTCAGTTTTCAGACTTTAGCATGTTTTATTTCAGTTTCGGTTATTCATTTCAGTTATGGGATTGTAGTGAGGAGTTTTCCTCCAGACTTTATTTACTCTATTGTGATGGTTATTCAGTTTACTTCAGTATGGTGAATGATGTTATTTATTTCTTCATTTTACTTGTTGCATGTTAATCAGACTTAAATTAAAATTTGGCACTTACTTTTTAAATACTAGGTGGATAGTAATAATAAAATGTTTTCGACAGTGATGCTATTAACTGAGCCAACTTGGCATTTTGAATTAATTTTATAAAGGAGTAGCTACCCGGTATTTAATTAGTCGGGGTGTCACAACTATGGTCTAGGATAGCCACTAGTCCCTCCTCGTAGGAGCTATGGGGCTGAAGATCAATTTCCTCCAATGTAATATGGGTGTGGGCTAAGTCATCCTGAAGATATCTCCTCAGCGAGGAAATATGGAACACATCATGAATCCTATGCAGGTGCCCCGGTAACCCAAGTCTGTAAGCTACTGGCTCAACCCGCTCAATAATAGGGAATGGCCTGACATATCTCGATGCCAACTTTCCTTTCTCCCCAAACTGCATTACCCCCTTCATAGGAGATGCTCGCAGCAACACCTGATCCCTCACACTGAACTCCCTGAAGAACCTTTTTTGCATTGGCGTAACTCTTCTGTTTATCCTGAGCAACCCAAATGTCACTCCGTATCAACTCATTATTAGCCGAGGATTCCTGAATCACCTCCGCCCCAAGTAACTTGTTGTCCCCCACCTCAAGCCAACATGTTGGTGAACGATAAGGTCTGCCATATAATGCCTCAAATGGAGCCATGCTAATAGTACACTGGTAGGAGTTATTATAAGAAAACTCCACCAGTGGAAGGTACTTCTCCCATCCACCGCCAAAATCTAGGACATACATTCGCAACATATCCTCCAACATCTAGTTCATCCGCTCTGTGTGCCCGTCCGTTTGCGGGTGATCGTGCCTAACTCAATCCCAACTCTGTGCCCAACGCCTGCTGGAAACTCTCCCAAAATCTGGATACAAAAATCTTATCCCGATCGGACATAATATCAAGGGGCAGTCCGTGGAGTCTCACGATCTTAGTAATGAAGATCTAAGCATACTGCCCCGTAGTATAATCTTTTCGAACTGGCATAAAATGAGCCACCTTGGTCAACCGATCCACAATCACCCATATGGAATCGTGACCTCTCTGCGATGTAGGTATCCCGGTAATTAAATCCATGGAAATGCTCTCCTATTTCCACATAGGGATCTCTAATGGCTGCAGTTTTCCTTTCGGTCTTCGATTGTCAGTCTTCACGAGCTGATAAGTGCATCACCTCGACACAAACTTGGCGATATCCTTCTTTCCACTCCACCAATATTATCGCCTCATATCATGGTACATCTTATACCCTCCGGGATGTACCACAAATCATGATTCGTGTGACTCAGACATTACAGCATGCCATAACTTCTCCCCCTCTGGAACTACTAGTCTTCCATTATAGCGTAAACCCCCATCTGAGCTCACTGAAAAGTATTCTGCTCCCTCAGCTAGGAGCTGGATAATGCGTTCCTGACAGAAGGAATTCGTCGCCTGAGTCTGTATCACCCTGGTAACTATCTCAGTTGTAACTGTCATTACTGACATAAAAGAGAGGGCAACTGCATCTTGATGCCCAAGTTCTTACCATTTTTCTTTTCACACTTTGGACAACTCACCTGTTGGCCTACGGCCCAATGCATCGGCTACCACGTTAGCCTTCCCCAGGTGGTAATGGATATCGAACTGGTAGTCTTCCATAAATTCAAGCCACCTTCGCTGACGCATATTCAGTTCACGCTGTGTGAACAAATACTTCAGTGACTTATGATCTGTGAACAAACGAAATCTCTCCCCCAATAGATAATGCCTCCATATCCATAATGCAAACATGACTGGTGCTAACTCCAAGTCGTGGGTGGGGTAATTCCTCTCATGAGGCTTAAGCTTACGGGAAGCATAAATAATCGCCTTATCCTCCTACTGAAGCACACCCCCAATTCCAGATAAGGACGCATCAGTGTAAACCACGTATTCCACCCCCGGCCTGGGTAATGCTAGAACTGGGGCTGAAGTCAGTTTCTGCTTCATCTCGTCAAAAGACAACTTGTAGGCATCATCCCATATAAACGGCACCCCCTTACAAGTCAAATTTATCAATGGACCTGTAATTTTAAAGAATCCCTGAATAAACCTCCTATAATATCCCTCCAGTCCTAAGAAACTACGTACCTCAGTCGGTCTCATGGGCTCTCCCCACTCCCTCACTGATGATGCTGGAAATAGCACCACCCTTCAAGGTGTTTGTGAGCTCAATTCAATGTTAACAATGGAAGCACGCGTATATAGCAAATATAAGAGAATGAGGTGAGGAGAAGAGGAATCACACCGGAATATAAGTGGTTCAGCCAATTAGGCCTACGTCCACTGTGCAAGTGTATGGTGTGTATCACTGTATGAGGGCTCTAATGGCCATAGATACAAACTCTCTCTCTACTGTGTATTTGAACAAAGTTTCAGCTAGGGTTGCTAATTTCGGGCCCTTTTTTAAGAAGGAGAAGACAAGTATTTATAGTCCTTGGGGGGTGTAGTGTACCCCCCATGCATTTAAAGAGCATGTGTGTGTTGATCTAGCCAATATGATGAAGACATATGTCCCTGTCACATGTAGAGAATGATGATGAATATTCCCCCCATGTGGGGGGAATGATTTGTTATAACTGATTTGTGTCCACAAGTCCTTGTCCACACATATGTCAATAAGTGCTCGGCCTCCGTGCTTGGTCATAACCTCGGCCCGGAAGAGTCTGAGGTCAGTAAGGTCTAGTTACCTATCCAATCCGAGATGAGCCATCATGGTCTCAGCTTAAGTGAAGTCGAGGATAGGTATTAGGGTCGACCGGGGCCGAGGTTAAGATGGAATATGCCCGGAACTCCGGCTGATTCACTGATGGGGTTGTCTTTGGTAGAAGTATGGCTCCTTATAACCTCGGCCTAGTCCCGGTCGAGGTTGTCATTCATGGGTGAACTGTCGAGCTGCTGATCCCCTGATGAGGTTGGTAGTGGTGTCGACCAGGGCCGACCCTGCTATGGCCGAGGCTGCTGGTCAGTGATGCAAGGCCCTTCTAATGTCAGCCTTATCCTCGGCCGAGGTTGATGTCTCTGAGCCGAGGTGGCACATTTGGGGCATATCAATCACCCCCCAGCCCTTAGTTACATGTGAGAGTAGGTGACTGTGGGGTCTCTACATCTCCGAGGTCTTTCTTGTGCCAATGTCCATTTGACACTTGTCCATTGCTGAAGTGTGAGGCGTGCCTTGCAAGCATGTGATGGCAGCCGTCCTTTGGGGCTCCCAAGGCAATGATGGGCCTTGGGAAATGTGCATTCATATTAAGGGTTTTCCCTCTTTCTTCTTCACTTCTCTCTTTTTCCTGGTTCAACTCGCGTTTGCAGCTTTCTCTCTCTAGAAAGGCTTTGGCTTGAAGCTTTTGGTGGTGATTTCTCGCATTTTCTTCCTTCTCCTTTACCATTTCATCTTTAGGTATCCTCTACCATTCTATCTTCTTCATTTTTCCTATCTTCTTCTTACTTTTGCATTTTTCGGTGAGTTTTTGGAGATTTCCAACGAGGTTTCATTTTTTCTGGCGAACTGTTCTTGTGTGTTCTTCGTATTAATTGCTTCAAATTTGATAGTTTGATCCTTAGATTGCATCATTCCATTAGTCGGTCATGTTTGTTATTTAGGAGAGTTGTTAGTGTAGGGTCTGCCTCTTATGCTTAGACCTCTTTACCAACTCTTAGAGGAGTTCCCCTCTTTCAGAGAGAAGACTTTAGAGAAAATTAGGCAAATAGAAAGAGTGCAGGAGGAAGCTCGTAGGTCAGAGGAATTCCCCCTCAGACCTATCTTTCCACCACCTCTGAAGGTCTTATATCCTGAACCATTCGAACCAGTTAACCAAGCAGAGGTCCTTGCTGAGCCATCGCCAATGTCTGAGTCTGAGTCATCCGCCTCAGACCCTATGTCTGTGGACTCTTTTCAAGAGGCTATGGATTTCTCAACTCGGCAAGATTAGGCCCCTGATCAAGCGGAGGTTTCTAGTCGAGCCTCGTCTCACAAAAGTTCAAGCACATCAACCTATTCCTCTGAGGTTGAAATTGTTGGGTCGAGTGTGGCGGTTCCGCCAATCTTTGAAGCCATACCCTTGTCTGATGTCATAGGTGCTGAGTTCGCTCAGAGGTTTCCAAGTGGAGCCCAATCGTCTGCTCAGGCCGACGTTGAGTTAGATGATGATGATGATGCCGAGAGTGATGTTGACGTCTCTGAGGAAGCCGAGATTGAGAGTACAGTTAGTGAGTTCGACCTTCTTTACTTCAAGTACTTATACTCCATCAGCCCCTCCATAAAGCTTAAGAGACCTCTGAGGGAAGAAAGGGCTTACCACGGCCGAGATGGTGAGATATGCCTGTACGAGCAGATGTTCAAGTTGGGATTTTATCTTCCCATCCATCCCATCATCAGGACTATACTAGCCTATATCAATTTGGCCCCTTCCCAGTTGTCACCCAATGCTTGGAGGGTGATAATTGAGGCCATTATATTATGGAGGGTTGTTCACCACTCAGACCTTCCAGTCCAAGTCTTTGTAGGATATTATGTCCCTTCATCTACCAGAAACCATCCGAGCTATTATAATTTTGTATCTCGGAAACCTGAAAAGAAGATGCTTTAGATAACTCAAAATTCTAATCATAATTGGAAGCCACGCTACTTCTTTGCCTCAGGGCCATGGGAATTTGGCCCATATGCCCCCTCTTCCCCACTAGAGCTGAGGATGCCTATAAGATGGGGAAAGGTTACAATGGCTGCTAAGGCCGACCCTGGTCTAAGCCTGCAAAATCTTCAGAAGGTCAAAGACCTTCAGGATCAGGGGGCACATGGTTTGTTCGTAAGATTTGAACACCTGATGACCCCCCACTACCTCTCTGAGACTGGTTTAGGGGGAAGTACTCTTACAGAGCTTGGTAAGTTTATTATTTCAACAAGTTATACCTTTGAATACATGTATATCTGATTCTCTAACTCAGACCCTCTTATTTTATAGAGCATTCGAAGGGAATATCTGACGAGCTTTGGGAAATGGCAGCACCAAGTTTGACGAAGCTCGTCAAAAAGGCTGGTTTGGCCGCTCCTCCTCCCCCTCCATCTGCCTCAAGGGCTGAGGACACCAAGAAGAGGAAGGTTTCTGACCCTGCCCCTGAGGATCAGAGGCAGAAAAAAAAAGGGGGAGATCGAGCCATCCCCATTTCCTCTGAGGATGCATTATCTGCTCGTATAGAGCAACTGAAAATCAATGATAGCATCATAGGGCATAGTTTGCAGGCATTGGATGCCATCGGCTCTGCTATAACCGATGCTGACAAACATTTTTGTCAATCTATGGACACTCCTCTACTGATTGAGTTTGGCCTTCATAGTTCTATTCAGGTATGACTTTGGATTTCAGTTTATCTTCGAAGTGTAACCTCTTCTTTTTATTGAAACTTATATATATGACCACATGATTTGCAGGGCCTTGCTGTTATGCATCATCTTGCCAATTGGACCCTGAAGAAGTTACCCCTCATCCAGAATGGCCAAGAGGCCGAGAAGGTGAAAAGTACTCTGAGTGTAGAGGTAGATCATCTGAAGGCTGCATTTGATGGGTCTGATAAGAAGGCTAAGGAGTTGGAGAAGGAGATCTCCAAGCTAAAAAAAACCATACCATTGCTTTGAAGGTTAAGGACGATGCTCTTCAGCAAAAAGTCGACGCAGCAGTGAAGGCAGCTCTTGAGGATGCTTCTAAGAGGATTTTAGCCAATTACAAAGTCTTCAATGAATTCATCAGCTTCGGCTTTGAGTACCTCGAGAGAGGTATTAAGTCTACAAGCAAGTGGGCGGCTGTTAAGGAAAAGGAGTCGAGTAGCTTGAAAGCTTCTGACTTCGTGGGTCTGGGTTTTGCTAACCCCCGATTCACCCAAGCACTTCAGGAGGTCGAAGAGGAAGATACTGCCCCAGCAGAGACTGCACCTCAGGATGTTACAGAGACTGAAGGGCCAACCCCAGAGAGGATGGGGCCGAGGTGACCAACGTCGGCCAGGGGAATCAGGCCGAGGATACCAGCACTCTCCCTTCGAATCCTTAGGCTATTTTGTGAAGCTTTTGTACTTTTTTGTAATCCCTGATTAGTTGTAACGTCTGAAGAACATCATCAGCTTATATTTTTTTATTTTATAATTGGATGCCAACCTATGAGGAGGGCTTTTATTTCTTTATTTGTTGAATGCTTCTTTGCCATGCGATGTTCAGCTCTGAAGTCTTGTTGTAATGATGTCTGTTTAAACTTAAATTAATAGTCTTACTTCAGACCTTATCACCAAATAATGATGTTATAAGGTCTAAGGTCATCCAAGTATGATGTCTGACCTCAGACCTTGTCACCAAATAATGATGTTATAAGGTCTGAGGTCATCAACTAAGATGTTATCCTCATAAATAATATCACCAAATTAATGATGTTAAGGGTCTGAGGTCATCCAAGTATGATGTCTGACCTCAGACCTTGTCACCAAATAATGATGTTATAAGGTCTGAGCTCATCCAAGTATGATGTCTGACCTCAGACCTTGTCACCAAATAATGATGTTATAAGGTCTGAGGTCATCCAAGTATGATGTCTGACCTCAGACCTTGTCACCAAATAATGGTGTTATAAGGTGTGAGGTCATCAACTAAGATGTCATCCTCATAAATAATATCACTTAATTAATGATGTTAGGGGTCTAAGGTCATCTAAGTATGATGTCCGACCTCAGACCTTATCACCAAATAATGATGTTATAAGGTCTGAGGTCATCAACTAAGATGTCATCCTCATAAATAATATCAACAAATTAATGATGTTAAGGGTCTGAGGTCATCCAAGTATGAGGTGTCACCAAATAATGATGTTATAAGGTCTGAGGTCATCAACTAAGATGTCATCCTCATAAATAATATCACCATATTAATGATGTTAGGGGTATAAGGTCATCCAATTATGATGTCTGACCTCAGACCTTGTCACCAAATAATGATGTTATAAGGTTTGAGGTCATCAACTAAAATGTCATCCTCATAAATAATATCACCATATTAATGATGTTAGGGGTCTGAGGTCATCCAAGTATGATGTCTGACCTAAGACCTTGTCACTAAATAATGATGTTATAAGGTCTCAGGTCATCCAAGTATGATGTTTGGCCTCAGACCTTGTCACCAAATAATGGTGTTATAAGGTCTGAGGTCATCCAAGTATGATGTCTGACCTCAGACCTTGTCACCAAATTATGATGTTATAAGGTCTGAGGTCATCAACTAAGATGTCATCCTCATAAATAATATCACCAAATTAATGATGTTAGGGGTCTGAGGTCATCCAAGTATGATGTCTGACCTCAGACCTTGTCACCAAATAATGATGTTATAAGGTTTGAGGTCATCAACTAAGATCTCATCCTCATAAATAATATCACCATATTAATGATGTTAGGGGTCTGAGGTCATCCAAGTATGATGTCTGACCTCAGACCTTGTCACCAAATAATGATGTTATAAGGTCTGAGGTCATCAACTAAGATGTTATCCTCATACATTCTATCATTAGAACACAATGCAGCAAGAATTGACATGGAAATTGATCTCTTATTAATAACCTCTTCATAAGATGGTACATTTACATAAATTTTTGCAACATCATATGTAATACTTCTTTAGGTGATCTGCATTCCAGGGGTTGGCAAAAAGTTCCCCTTCTAGGTTTTCTAGCGTGTAGGTACCGGGTACAACCTCTTCTGTCACTTTGTAGGGACCATGCCTATTTGGGTGGAGTTTATTTGTTTTTTGTAACGTCTTCTTCAGTACTAAGTCTCCCGCGGTAATGGGTCTTGACTTCACCCTCTGATTGTAGAATTTTGTTGTTCGCTGCTGGTAAGCTACTTGCCTGATTTCTGCGTCTTCCCTTCTCTCTTCAATCAGATCTAGGTCTAGTCTCCTTTCTTCCTCATTTTTATCAGGGTCATAGGTTTGAACCCTATGAGTAGGGAGTACCACTTCCGTTGGTATGACGGCCTCTGAGCCATGTGTTAGCATGAACGGGGTCTCTCCCGTCTGTGTTCTTGCCATTGTCTTGTAGGCCCACAATACAACATAAACCTCTTCCGTCCATATCCCATTTGCTTCTTCTAACCTCTTCTTGACTCCGTCAAGGATTGTTCTATTTGTGACTTCCGTCTGACTGTTTGCCTGTGGTCGGCCAGGAGATGAGAAGAACTTCTTTATCCCGACTCTTTCGCAATACTTTTCTAAAGAGAAGTTATTGAACTGAGTTCCATTATCTGAGATGAGAGTGTTTGGGATGCCATGTCTGCATATGATGTTTCTCTAAATAAATTGGAAGATCTTTTGTTCTGTGATCGTTATCATCGGTTCTGCCTTTACCCACTTTGAGAAGTAGTCAATGGCAACTATCAAAAACCGGTAATTATTGGCATCTCTTGGTAGGGGTCCTACTAAGTCAATTACCCATACTGCAAATGGCTATGGGGAAGTGATTGACATCATAGGTTGATGAGGTTGGTGAGGAATAGTGGAGAATCTCTGACATTTATCGCACCTCTTCACGTAAGCTGCAGCATCTTTGGCCAACGTTGGCCACCAGTACCCCTGTGTAATAATTCTCTTGGCCAAGGGTCTTCCTCCTATGTGACTGGAGCAAGAACCCTCATGTACCTCCTGTAAAATGCGAGGAACTTCTGTGGGATGGACAAATCTGAGGAGAGGCAATAGGAACCCCTTCTTGTATAGAACGTCACCTACTATGGAGAATTTCGCAGCCCTGTACCTTAGATTCCTCCTCTCTAGCTTGGACACTGGTAGCTCTCCCTCTTTGATATATCTGACGAGGGGGTTCATCCATGAGTCTCCTAGGTTCAAATTGAGACAAGGGTTGCTAACCTCCTCCTCCTCAATGGTCGTTTTTTATAAGACCTCGATCGGAACTGTCCTTTTGATGTCTTTGTCGCTGAAGCTAGCCTTGCCAATTCATCTACGTGGCTGTTATTTTGTCGAGGCACTCTCCTCAGTTTTGTTTCTTCGAAATATTCCAACATCATTCTCACCCTCTTCAGATACCTAGCCATCCTTTTATCTTTGGCCTCATAGACCCCCAATACTTGATTGACAACTAACCTTGAGTCGCTATGAAGTAGGAGTCATCTTACTCCCAGAGTCTTTGCCAATGAGAGACCTGCTATCATGGCCTCATATTCTGACTCATTGTTAGATGACTTGAAGTTGAACCTCAAAGCGTATTCAATGATGGCACCATCTGGAGCTGAAAGTATCAGCCCTGCACCGCTTCCACTGTCACAGGAAGAACCATCAACGAAGAGATTCCAAATGTCTGTATCCGATGAGAAGGCCCCTTCTGACATGATTCTTTCCCTGAAGAGGTACCGGTCCTCCTCGTTCTCCGCCACTCTGCTTCTGATCTCCTTAGATACGACGTCTTCCTGGCTTCGAAAGACGTTTGGTGCAACCTCTTCCTTTTCTCAGAAGACATTGTTGTATGACCCCTCAGCATCCACTAGGTCATTCTCTACCTCTTCCTCTTCCCATGTGAACTCAGCAACAAAGTCTGCAAGGGCCTGCCCTTTGACGGCTGCCCTAGGTTGGTAAGTAAGGTCATACTCCCCCAACTCAATGGCCCAGGTCATCAATCTTCCAGACTTCTCAGGTTTATGTAGAACCTGTCTTAGTGGGGAATCGGTGAGGACGACCATGGAATGGGCTTGGAAGTAGGGCTTCATCTTCCTTGAAGCATGTATCAGGGCGTAGGCTAACTTTTCCATATGAGGATAATTTTGCTCAGACCCCTGAAGGGCTTTGCTGTTAAAATACACAGATCTTTGGATTCCAACGTCTTCCCGTACTATGGCTGCACTGATGGCCGATTCAGAGACCGCTAGATAAACATACAATTTCTCTCCTACTATGGGCCGAGATAATAACAAGGGAGACCCAAGGTAAGACTTGAGTTCGTTAAAAGCTTCTTCGCACTCTTCGTCCCAATAGAAGGCCTTTCTAAGCACTTTAAAGAATGGAAGACACTTGTCCATTGCTCTGGAAACAAACCTGTTGAGTGCGGCCACTCTCCCCGTGAGTCTTTGGACGTCCTTGATACTCCTTGGCGTCTTCATGTCAAGCAAAGCCTTAATTTTCTCAGGGTTTGCTTAGATTCCTCTTTGATTGACGATAAATCGAAGAAACTTCCCAGCTCCTACCCCGAAGACACACTTTGTTGGGTTGAGTTTTATTTTTTACAAGTCCATAGTATCGAAGGTCTTTTCAAGGTCTGCCACATGAGTGCAGGCCTTTAAGCTCTTCGTCAGCATATCTTCTACATACACCTCCATAGTCTTGCTTATTTGATCTTCGAACATCTTATTCACAAGACGTTGATATGTCGCCCCCGCATTTTTTAGACCGAAGGGCATCACTTTGTAGCAGTACGTCCCTTTGTCGGTAATGAAGGTTGTCTTCTCTGAGTCTTTCGCATTCATGAAGATCTGATTGTAGCCTGAATACGCGTCCATGAAGCTCATGAGTTCATGCCCTGCAGTGGCATCTACCATCTGGTCTATTCGAGGTAAGGGATAGCTGTCTTTTAGGCAAGACTTGTTCAGGTCAATGAAATCAACACACATTCTCCACTTTCCATTGGCTTTGGGCACGATGACTGCATTCAATAACCACTCCGAATATATGACTTCTCTAATAAACTCGACCTCTTCCAATTTTTTAACCTCATCCCGGATGACGTCGTACTTCTCCCTGGAGTAAAATCTTTGTCTTTGTTTGATAGGCCTGGCATCTTTGGTGACGTTAAGCTTGTGACACATAACCTCAGGGTTGATACCGGGCATGTCTGCATGACTCCAAGCGAAGACACTCTGCCTCTTCCTCAAGAAGTTTATTAGCTCTTCCTTGATTTTTGTTTTTAAGGCTTTGCCGACCTGGATGGTTTTTTCCGGTTCGTCCTCATTGAGGATGATGGATTCTACCTCTTCCGCAGCCTCTCCCTTCTTCAATTTTGTTTCATCTCTTGGGTCAAGTGTATCAATGTTATAAGTGGTGATTGCCCTCTTATGGGACTCTCTCTCTTCGACCGAGTTGAAGTAACATTCTCGTGCTATGGTTTGGTCACCTTGCACTTCCCCTACCCCATAGGGGGTCAGAAATTTTAGCATCTGGTGGACCGTCGATGGTACAGCCTCAAACTCCTTAAGGGCTACCCTTCCTATGATGAGGTTATAGGCCGAGAAGACGTTTTCATCCATCATGAAAAAATTTATCTTCCTGGTCAACCTCTTAGGCCACTCATCACCCATTCATACGTCCATCTCATACATGCCTAATGGGTGGACCTTTTCGCCGCTGAAGCCCATTAAAGGATGATGATAGGGTACCACCCTAGCTCTGCTAAGACCTAGGCTCTTAAAGCATGACCAAAACATTACGTCTGCTGAACTCCCCCCGTCCACGAGGATCCTCTGCACCTCGCATCCATGCACCCTTGTGGTTATTACCAAAGGGTCATCATGTGGGGCTAAGATACCTTTGAA
This sequence comes from Sambucus nigra, assembly GCA_949130495.1. NCBI lineage: Eukaryota > Viridiplantae > Streptophyta > Magnoliopsida > Dipsacales > Adoxaceae > Sambucus > Sambucus nigra. The sequence goes on along the minus strand of OX422223.1, from coordinate 257,223,229 downwards.
GTCAATTCAGGAGAACCCCACTATATGGGTGTCCATGTCCACCTTCTTTCTCTTCTGCGCTGCATCAGAAGATGCTAGATTTACAACTTCAAGTTTGGCCACTGACTTGGCCTCTGTTACATGAGCTTTTCTGTCAGCCACTTCAGAGCCACCTCCCGCAAGTCCTTCACATATGGTGTCAACACCAAAGGAGATCATGCCAACCCTCTTCACCGGTGTGTTGTCATCTTTCGGTGGAAGGTCCAGATCGTCTTCATCATCACCCTCCAAATCATTGTCTCTTCTAGCTGGGGCATCGTTACGGCATCTGTCATTTCTCCTCTTCTTAGGGTCATCTCTTCCGCCTTTAGGAGCCTTGCCATCAACATACTTCCTCAACTTTCCGGACTTTAACATCTTTTCAATCTCATCTTTTAGGGTGAAGCATCTGTTTGTAACATGGCCATGGTCTTGGTGGAACTCGCACCACAAGTTTTTGTTCCTCTTATGTGGAGGGGCCTTCAGCTTCTTCGGCCATCTTAAAGTACTGTCATTCTTGATCTCGTTGAGGATATTCTCACAGCTCACAGTTAGAGGAGTATAGTGAGCGAAATTGTCATCGGCTGACCTCTTCTTTCCATCCTTCTTTCTTTGGGACTTCTTGCTACTACCACGATTCTCATCCTCATACTTGGCGGCCATTCACAACCTGGGCTTTATTGGATAGGGCGAACAGTATTGTTCGAAACCTCATACGGCTCCCAATAATCTTTCGGGACCTCTTCCGCCTCTAGATCGTCATACCTGTCCTCTGGGCAAGGGTTTCCTTGCCTCTCCAGGCGTAAGCGCCCTCCTCCACTGGGGAGCTGGTTAGTCCTTCATTGGTGCCTGGGGTGGTCCCCTGGCGTCAGGATGAGGCTGGATAGCCGCCGGAGTAATCATTTCTGGTGAAACTCCAGGTGGCCTCATCATAGTTTGGCTGAGCTGTGCAAACTGCTCCTGCATAGCTTGTTGCATTGTAGCCAAAGACCTCAAGGCTGCGGCCACCTCTGCCATTTCGAACTGGGGTGGTGCCTGGATGGAGCTAGGTCCTCCCGCACCAGGCGGCGGAAGAGGTGGTGGTAATTCCGGTGCCATATTTTAATACAAAAGAGCTGGTGTGGTAGATAAGCTTAATACCTTACAAAACCTCTTTTAATGGTGAAACAGCTCCACGCAAGGGGTGAGGCCTGGTTCACCACCAGAGCCTCCGGTGAGGCTAAGCAAAAAAAAGAGGAAGAGACAGCTTCTCTTCCCACAGATGGCGCCAAAATGATGATGCTGGAAATAACACCACCCTTCAAGGTGTTTGTGAGCTCAATTCAATGTTAACAATGGCAGCACGCGTATATAGCCAATATAAGAGAATGAGGTGAGGAGAAGAGGAATCACATTGGAATATAAGTGGTTCAGCCAATATGGCCTACGTCCACTGTGCAAGTGTATGGTGTGTATCACTGTATGAGGGCTCTAATGGCCATAGATACAAACTCTCAAGCTTTCTCTCTCTACTGTGTATTTGAACAGAGTTTTAGCTAGGGTTGTTAATTTCGGGCCCTTTTCTAAGAAGGAGAAGACAAGTATTTATAGTGCCTGGGGGGTGTAGTGTACCCCCCATGCATGTAAAGAGCATGTGTGTGTTGATCTAGCTAATATGATGAAGACATATGTCCCTGTCACATGTAGAGAATGATGATGAAATATTCCCCCCACGTGGGGGGAATGATTTGTTATAACTGATTTGTGTCCACGTGTCCTTGTCCACACATATGTCAATAAGTTCTCGGCCTCCGTGCTTGGTCATAACCTCGGCCTAGAAGAGTCTGAGGTCAGTAAGGTCTAGTTACCTATCCAATCCGAGATGAGCCATCTTGGTCTCGGCTTAAGTGAAGCCGAGGATAGGTATTAGGGTCGGTCGGGGCTGAGGTTAAGCTGGAATATGCCCAGAACTCCGGTCGATTCACTGATGGGGTTGGCTTTGGTAGAAGTATGTCTCCTTGTAACCTCGGCCTAGTCCCGACCGAGGTTGTCATTCCTGGGTGAACTGTCGAGCTGCTGATCCCCTGATGAGGTTGGTATTGGTGTCGTCCAGGGCCGACCCTGCTATGGCCAAGGCTGCTGGTCACTGATCCAAGGTCCTTCTAACGTCGGCCTTGTCCTCGGCCGAGGTTGATGTCTCTGAGCCGAGATGGCACATTTGGGGCATATCACTCACTACTGACACCTTTCCCGGATCTACCGATATACCCTCCTCAGAAACTATGTGACCTAAGAATTAGACCTCTCTCATCCAGAACCGACACTTCTCATACTTGGCATATAACTCGTGCTCACGCAGTGTCTGCAAAATCATCTTTATATGCTCAGCATGCTCCTCATCAATCCGGGAATACATCAGAATGTCATCAATGAAGAAGATGACAAACTGATCTAAAAACTCTCTAAACACCATGTTCATTAAGTCCATTTATTATTGTATTCAATTATCTCCTTTCTATCTGAGTCAAGATATTCTTGTATTCGTGTCATTTTAATACATTTATTATTGTTGGGTACTGTATTGAGAAATTATTTGGGAATGTTTATTCCAATTGCATTTAAATTCTTTTGAGTATTCTGTTCAGTTATTATTGTGGTAGAATAAAATGTGTAGTGTTATTCGTAAACTAAAAATGAATTTTGTTGAAATTAAAATTTGAAAAGTTTTTAACACCAGCTTAATTGGGTATTGGGTGATTTGTAAATGTTTTCGACAGTGATGCTAAGAATGAGCCAACGGTATATTCTGTTTTAATTTAGTATGGGACTGGCCACCCGGTATTTAATTAGGCGGGATGTTACAACTTGGTTGTTTGAGTTTAAATCCATGGTGCGATTTTCAGTATCTTATTTTTGTATAAGAAATTAAAAAAAATCAAAAATAGTTTGTGAAATTTTTTAGACATACCTTTGCATGCGCATAGTTCGATCCATGTTTGCATTGCACTTTATTGTGACACTCCATATTTTGATTGTTTCTTCTTATCTGTGTATTTGGGGACATCATAAAAAGGGGGAGAAAGAATTATCATGTTATGGGGGAGTTTTTGCATTATGGGGGAGATTTGATTTATTAATGATTTATTCTTATATCATTTCAAACTCGATGCGTCACGAGGGTATTTACTTTATCTCATGTGTGTAGGTACAAAGATTGAAGATCATGATGTTGCACACCCTTATGAGAAAAGCTTTGAGAATTGACGAAGATGTTTGAAGAACAGTGTTGAGGTCTTGCAAATTTATTCATGGGAGGGTAGATTTGTATAGGCATTTTGGTTTTTGATAATTCAGATTTTTTATGTATGTACCGGCATAGACATAGGGAGAGATTTGAAAGGACATATTTTTATAGGTCCGTTATCAATTTGTTATGTCATATACCGCTACACCGTCGAAGAGCATTCAAGAAAAATTTACATCAAGACGGATCCGAATTAATCAAGTTCTTCATCAAAAAGACTCCGCGAAGTTTACTTTGGTAAGGTTTTGTTTTAAATACCTTAACTTTTCACTTAGAGCTTTTGGGATATTTTTACAAAATATTTTTCTAAGTGTTGGAGCGGACTTTTTTGTCAAATTAAATAATGAGTAATTTTTTCTAAGTGTTGGAGCGTACCTCGATTTTGACGCCCAGGTCGTTCAAGCGAGATAGCCATCTCGTTCGAGCGACATAGGGATATCGCGAGATGTCGTTTGAACGACATCTGTAAGTCATTCGCGCGAGACACTTATCTCGTTCCAACGAGCACATATTTCGAGGCGACGTGTTTTTCTATAAAAACTCATTTTATGGTTTCGTTTTCATTAAGAAGTCTCAGCGTTTTACAGAACAGAAAAACTGTGAAAGCAAAATTCTTTTGGCTTCTTCCTTTTAGGATTTAATCCCTCTTTGTTTACAATTCACAAAAATCCCAATATTCTTTAGTGAATTATTTTGGTGTTTTAAGAACACAGTTTGCTGTTGTTTACTCTTATAGGGAGGATAATCTATGCCGAGAAGACTGGGTGTCTAGGAGTGCGGTCCTTGTGGTATAGCTGCGTATGAACCATTGTTGTTTTGTTTCTAACCGTTGCTTTGGAGGTTTGTCAAAGACACTGTGCGTTACTCTTGTGGGCGAAAGCAAGATTGTATGTAAGTCAATGGTCTTGTAAACTTGTCAGAGTTCTAGAAATAAAAAGGTTTTTCCCTTCGGGGATTTTTCCTTAAACTCGTGTCGCATGCTCTATTTATTTATGGATTGACACATGCACACACGTAGTTGAATGGCTTGGGGCTGATTTAAGTTTGTTTAAAAATAGATTCTAATTAAATAAGGTTTAATTGGAAACTTTCGAATTTATTTAATCAATTATCAAACCACATTTATTCGATTTTACATAATAAAATTAAATATAAATAATAAAATGAACGTAAATAAGTGTAATTGTCCAAGTAACCTACGATGTACCACTATCTTTACCGGATCCTCATGCTCGGGACATGTTTGTTGAATATAATAAATAATCTTTTTTATTATTATAAATTTCTCTTGCAATGCATTTTTCGGTGCGTTTGTAAATAACACCCTCACAAGTGTTATATTCGTCAGATATATTATTCTACAAGGTGGAACGAGCTTGATTTGCCCCATAACGCCATCGATAGAGTATTTCAAATATGTCATAAAAGCAACACCTCATCATGTTAAGTGAAATTTGATAACCAAATAGAGTTGGTGGGAGTACTTTGGGAAGGAAAACCATTGAATGAATTTAGCAGAATGTAATTTTTTGTGTATTAAAATAATTGGGTAAAATTGTGTAATTATAGTAAATATTATAACAATTATTATAATTTTATAGCCTTTATTTTCTGCTCTTACAAGAGAAAATGTATTTTTTTCAAATCACCCGCACAACCAATAGGTAATCACCCACAATCTAGGCGGGCGAATGTTAACTGCCTAGCTGTAAGCTCCACTATTATACAATTTGTAGTTGGGATGTAGTTTCACGCGGTCGATACGTTTTCTCTCTTGCAAATGTGCATTGTTTCCTGCCCATTGTGGATGGAAACAATGCATGACTAGACATTTACATCTCTCATCGAATATGGTCTTACATGATCAATATCTTTTCTCTTTCCTAAATGTGCATTGTTTCATATTCATTGCGGACGAAAACAATGCAAAATTACACATTTACATTGGAGATGACTTTAATGGTAAAAGTATTTTATGATGTAGTTAAGGCCACCTCCACCGAGACAATGTAAAACAATGTAAACTTAGATGATTTCGAGTACAATTTTTAGTTTGGGTATACAATAAAACGATATAAAAATGAGTTGGACGGTTGACATTCAACTACCCAGGGATGGGGCCCACCTTGGACGGACACGTTTTACTCGCGCAACGACATTAATAAATTCCTTTTTCCACTAACCGTACATTTTTTGTTTTGTAAATAGGAGTTGGGTGGGGAGATTTTATCCGCCCACAGTTTAAGTGGGTAATTGTTGGTTGCCCAACTGTAGGCCCTACCAACTATACAATGTATATTGACAATCTAGTTTTACAATGTCGATAGCTTTTTTATATCTTGATTGTAAATTTTATTTCTATCGATTGTGGGAGGAAAAGAATACAAATGTATACGTACATTTGTATTACCCATTGAATATGTATTATGAAGTGTAAAAGAATAGCATTTAAATGAATATTTGTTCACTAATGGGCAATTGGTGTTAATTGCTTAACAAAAATCTAAGAGTAAAGTGTTCCATCAGTCCCTTATCTTTTCATTGGTCTCAATTTAATCTCTTATCTTTTTATTGTCTTAATTTAGCCCCTCACCTTTCAAATGATTCAAAATCACCCCTGTCCTTTTTTTTGTTTCAATTTCATCTTCAACCTTTGATTTTGTTTTAATTTAATCCATCTGTTAACTATTTTGAATACAATTGACTATTTTATCCATCTTTATTGAAAAATAATAAATGAATGTTATAAATTTTGAAAAATAAGCTATTTTATTATTATTTGGGGATAAAAAATTATTTTTTTATCCGAGAATAATAAGAAAAAAATAGTTTTTATTTTTATTGTATCCCAGTTGTTTTTAATTTAAAAAATAAAACTCGAATAATAATTTTAATAGTCAACATAGTTTTTTTATGTATACAAAACTCTTTTTTTAATTTTAATTAAAAATGTTTAATTTGATATTTTAGATTCGCGATTGGTTAGTACCGCTGGTGCGGACCCGCATCACAAAATTTTATTTATTTATTAATTATATTACATAGACGGGAGAAAAAATGATATCTTAGATTCGCAATTTGTTAGTTCTCTGGATTGGACCCACATTTATTAAAACAAGGGACTTGAGAATAGGCCATTGTAGTCAAGCACCTTATTTTAATGAATGCGGGTCCGATCCAACGAACTAACCAATCGCGAATCTAAAATATCAATTTTCCCCCCATCTATGTAATAAAATTGATAAATAAAAATTTATCCACGCCAGCGGTACTAATCAATTGTGAATCTAAAACATCAAAATATATATTTTTAATTAAAATTAAAAAAAGAGTCTTTAATAAATAAAATAACTATATTGACTATTAAAATTATTATTCGAGTTTTTTTTTTTGAAAATTAAAAACAATTGGGATGGAATACAAATAAAAACTATTTTTTATTATTCTCGAATAAAAAATTATTTTTTATCCCCAAATAATAATAAGATAGTTTATTTTTCAAATTTTATAACATTCATTATATTATTTTTTAATAAATGGGGGTAAAATAGTTAATTGTATTTAAAATAGTTAATAAATGGACTAAATTAAAAAAAAATAGAAGATTGAGAATGAAATTGAAATTAAAAAAAAAAGAAAAAAGAATAAGGAAAAAATTGAATCAATTTAAAAAGTGATGAGCGAAATTAAGATAATAAAAAAGTAAATAATTAAATTAAAATGAATAGAAAGGTAAAAAAAAAAAGTAAGAGAGTGGTCGGTACTTTTCTCAAAATCTAATACAGTGAGGGTTGAATTTAGTGAAAGCTGATAAAAAGGAAAAGTTGTTTGTTTGTAGGAAGAAAAAGTGGTTTGATTTCCTTTTTATCAGTGTGACAGAATGAAGCGCTAACTACGAAGCAGAAGCAGAAGCATTTGCAGACGGCAATCTAACTATCCCCCTCTCCATTTATATATTCCTTTCCAGTCCCCCAAACTTGTCTCATCATTCTTCTTTTTTCTCTTCACATCACACACGGAGGGAGGTAAAATGGAAGGGAAAGGAAAAGGAAAAGGAAATTCCAGTGCCCTTGTCTTTTCCTTGTTTTTCCTTTGTCTCTACACCGCCGATTCTTTCCAGTATCAAACCCTGGTGACCCGATCTCTACCGAAACCTCAAGCACTCACATGGACCCAAGACTCCCAAATCCAGACTTTGCCAGAAAATGAAAACACCCTCTCCTTACAGTTACACCACAGAGATTCTCTCTCATTGAATACCACTCCTCAAACCCTTTTTAATCTGAGGCTCGGGCGAGACTCCCTCCGAGTGAAAACCATCAGCAGCAGGGACTTCAGTAGTTCAGTCATCTCGGGACTCGCGCAAGGTAGCGGCGAGTACTTCACGCGCTTAGGCATTGGCACTCCTCCCAAGTACACCTACATGGTGCTCGACACCGGCAGCGACGTCGTTTGGATCCAGTGCTCCCCTTGCCGCAAATGCTACACACAAACAGATCCAGTCTTCAATCCCTCCAAATCATCCTCCTTTGTTGGAGTCACTTGTGGGTCCCCTCTTTGCCGCCGCTTAGATTCACCCGGATGTAACCAACGCAAAAAATGTCTCTATCAAGTCTCTTACGGAGATGGATCTTTCACCCTCGGTGAATTTTCCACTGAAACCCTGACTTTTAGAAAAACCAAAGTCCCCAATGTAGCCTTGGGTTGTGGCCATGATAATGAGGGATTATTTGTTGGCGCTGCCGGTTTATTAGGTCTCGGCAGAGGGAAATTATCCTTCCCCACTCAAGCCGGTCCCCGCTTCGGTCGGAAATTCTCTTATTGCTTGGTGGACCGGGCGGCTTCTTCGAAACCCTCCTCTCTCCTTTTTGGTGACTCCGCTGTCTCCAGAACCGCCGTTTTCACTCCCTTGCTTACGAACCCAAAACTCGACACTTTTTACTACATCGGTTTAACCGGAATCAGCGTCGGGGGTGTTCGAGTTGCCGCTGTTCACCCCTCGCTTTTTAAAATTGACGCCGCCGGTAACGGAGGAGTCATCATAGACTCTGGGACCTCGGTTACCCGTTTAACCCGACCCGCTTACATTGCGTTCCGGAATGCATTCCGGGCCGGAGCTTCCAACTTGAAAAAGGCTCCGGATTTTTCGCTTTTTGATACTTGCTTTGACCTTTCAGGGAAAAAGGAGGTGAAGGTTCCCACGGTGGTGCTGCATTTTACGGGAGCTGACGTGTCTCTGCCGGCTTCCAATTATTTGATTCCGGTGGATAGTGATGCTACTTTTTGTTTTGCTTTTGCGGGTACAATGAGCGGGTTGTCCATTATAGGGAACATCCAGCAACAGGGGTTCCGGGTGGTTTACGATCTCGCGGCTTCTCGGGTCGGCTTTGCTCCACGTGGATGCGCGTAATCAGGTTTTCCCTTGTTTGGAAACCACCCCCGCCCCCACCCCCTCTACTTTATTCACATGTAATTTTCGGCTGCGATTGCTCAAAAGTTTGCTTGTGTTTTATTTTTTTAATTATTGGTGTAAGTTAACACAGGGGCATTAGGGTCCATGTAAAAGTGGACCTTTTGCTTCAGAATTTGTAGTTGATGCTAGCTGCGTAACCTGGACTTCAAAAGGTTTGACACAATTTCAATTACATTTGCTGGTGAGCTAGCGATGGTCAGCATTGAATATATATTGGATACACTACTGCTTTTAAATGTAAGAATTTAATAGCCACTTCTGCCCATTAGTTGGCCTATGTCAAATTCTAAATCCATCAAATGATGATAGTACTTACGTACTGTGTGGGAAGGTAAAAAATAGTTCTTGTAGAAATTATAAAAAATAAATGAACGAAAAAAATGATTTAAATGGTTTGAACTCATTAAACGTAAATGAATGGATGCTCTCGTAAGGAATAATAATTTAGTTAGTATTGATGGTAATGAAAAAAATACAGAAGGTAAAGCTTAAATTGATTTTGTGATATATTGTTAAAAAACATGAGTTGATTTAATGAAAGATATTGTGCTGAACAAAGTGAAATTAAAAAATAAGATTTATGTCGGTGACTGTAAATAATTGAGAAGAGATTTTCTTTGGTTGTAAAGACTTTTTTGGATGGAATTTATATCATTTTCAATAAGATTTATGTGGACGACTTCAAATAATTGAGAAAAGATTTTGTTAGGTTATAAAGGCTTTTTTCGATGGAATTTATAACGTATGTTTGAAAATGTTATGTTCTTAAAAGACGGATGATGAATAATACACATGTATAACCTATGTTTGAAGTTAGATTTTCAAGACAAATGATGATAATTTTAGGAGCATATACAAATAGTCCCTCGAACTTTTTATAGTACATGTTTAATTTTAAGCTTTTTTATTTTGCACTAAAAAGTCCTTCACCATGCTAAAAACGCTTTACCATACTGCTGACGCGTACCTTTAAAGATAAGAGAATAAGAGATTTTTTGGTACAAAATATAAAGTTTGAACTAAATGTATAAAAAAGTGTTTGAGGGACTTTTTGGTATTTGATCCATAATTTTATTGAGGTGAGTGTTTGAAACTAATACTACAAAAGTTGCGGCATGTGAAACCATATATGTAATTGTCATTTGAGTAGTGATGAGAGTAGACAATGTTTTTAGCATTAAATTGACTCCCTAATATACAACACACACGTATAAAGAAATAATTAAAAAAATAAAAAATAATGATTAATTATTAAAAAGTCTCAAATTTTTTTAATAAATATTTAGTTCAAGAAGTCTTTTTATTTTGTCTCAAAAAGTCATTCAAATATTCATTTAATCAATATTTTCATATTTTTAAAAGTTCGTGTTAGCTGCATTTTCGTTCCGCCCCCCACTTCATCCCCCATTGTCAGAGTTTTGACGACCTCACCGGAGTTCCTTTTTTTAGTGTTTTTATATGGTGAAAGAATTTTTGGACAAAATAAAAATACTTGTATTAAATGTGCATTAAAAAATGTCCGAGTGACTATTAGTATATGCCTAAAAAAACTAAGCATATCAAAACATTTGCTTACATTTAACCTCTCCCCCTTTGTTATATTTACACCAATCATTTTGACTTGAGCATCCACTAATATCTCAACGAAACCAAGTAAAAACTTGTATACAATCACAATAAACAACATTTGGCTACTCAAAGCATATTGAACTGAAATTTGTATACAAAATGTATTTGAACTGATATTTGAGTAGGTCACACTTGCTCAATAAACAGTATACGCTTTGAGTAGATATGGTCCACTTACTAAGGCTATCTCCAATAGGTAGGCTTATTATGTATATTTGCATTGTTTCCTCCCACGATGGGTAGGAAACAATGCACATTTTAGAGAGAAAAAGGCTACCGAGTGTATAAAAATACATTGGCATTACATATTGTGTAGTGGTGGGGCCCACAACTGGGCGGGACTGTGGGCGGCTAACATATCATCGCCCAATATATATATATATATATATATATATATATATTATTGTTGGGCGGATGATATTTACTTGTCCAGGGTGGGCCATGCCCCTTGGCGATAGACATTTAACCGCCCAACTAGTTTTTTACATTCTCCCACTGTGAACATAACCCAAAATATGTACTCAGATCGTCTAAGTTTACATTGTTTTAGCGTATCCCATTGGAGATGGCCTAAGATATTAAACTGAAATTCAATTTCAACATGTGTTAATATTTAACTCCTCTTCCGTCATACTTTGAAATGAACAACAATAAAATAAAATAATAAGCAGTTGACTTAGAAAATATTTATTTTGTATTATAAAAAGTGGTTATTTCATATGAATTATAAATTAGTTTGGATATTTTTTTATATATTGATCCATGCTTGTAAATGAATAATACTATATTCAGAAAGTTTTGAAAATATTATTTGTGGATTTATATTGATTGTATTTTTTTGTAAAATCGAATTAACATTATAGCCTAATTGGAGTACTATAATGACCAAATATTATTTGTGATCATATTAAGGTTATTTGGGTTATGTGCACCTTATCATTTTTATGTGTTCTACAATAATTGGTAGACAATAAATATTATTTATTGGCTAGGTTCCCCACTCCTCTATATAAGTTAATGTATACTCATAAATAAGCTATTCTAAGAGTTGTCAATCGTGCAAAAGGTTATTCTCGCATTCAATTACAGAATGTATAGAAGGGCACTAAGGGATGATTATATATATGAGTAACCAACCTCATTGAGAGGTTACCATCTTTTTACATAAGTTTAAGAGAAAGAAATGGTTGGAAGATCTTAGTATTTGCTTTGCACTCATAAGGTTCGAACATGCTACACTCATGGTTTCATTATCTTTCGCATCTAGTACGCATATCATGTTGTGTTCTAATTTCTTATGCAGTTTGTATCCAGCTCAAATTATATTTAAAAGTTCTAACATGAGGTATCAGAGCTAATTGTATTAGAGTTCTAATCGATTTTAGAAATTACCATTTTAATTTTGATCGGAATTTCAAAACATACAAACCCATGTGCTGCCATTTGAACCATATGTCATATATGTGTATTTTGAATTCCAAAAGATTGGCACCGATGTTTAAAAGGTGAAGGTTGATTTTCTAATTCAAGATTGGCATATCGAAAGATGGTCAATTAAATTATGCATCACTGTTTTACCATTTTGCTAATGTAAAATTGCTACAGTATAGTTCATCATATCATGCTTTTCAATTATTGCTTTTTACAATTTTGAAATCAAAGATATACTTCAATGGTGTTTTATTTTTAATCACTTACATTTTGAGTAATGCAAGTAAAGATTTTTTTGTGAGTGAGATTATTTACAAGGTAAAGGCCATCCCAAGATGAAATTTTGAATTTAAATGGATTGTGATCACCAAAGTGTGCCTTTTCATTTTTATTAATGGTTTTCATTATTTAAAGTCTTTCGGGATTGGATTGCGTTTTTAAGTTATTGTTTGGCTAAGAAACCATTAGTGGTCTTAAGGTTGTTGATTTCCTTCGTGAGGCCGATCACTATACATTGTAATAACAGTGGAGCTGCATTCTACTCCAAAAACAACAAAAGTTTGAGGGGTCGAAACACATTGATATTAAATATCTTGTGGTCAGAGAAATGGTTAAAGATGGGCAAACTGTGATAAAGCACACAGACACTTGAGAGATGATTGCTCATCCCTTAACCAAAGGACTTTCGCCTAACGTTTTTAAGAAGCATGTTGTAAACATGGGCATTAGTGAAAACTTTGACTCAAGTCATAAGTGTGAAACATGCGTGGAATCGAAGTTAACTAGAATTTCGTTTCAATTAGTTGAAAGAAATTTGAACTTTCTTGAGTTAATTCATAGTTATATATATGTCTTGAAATTTATACAATCAAGAGGTAGGAAAAAGTATTTTATTACTTTCGTTGATGATTGGACAAGATATTATTATGTTTACTTGCTTTGAAGCAAGGATGAGGCTGTAAATGTCTTTGAATTATAAAACAGAAGTTGAGAATCAAGTTAGCAAAAAGATAAAAGTAGTTTGAAGCGATAGAGGTGGTGAAATGATTCCCCTTTCGAACAATTTTGTTCAAAACACATAATTACTCATCAAGCTATCACTCCTTACTCATCTCAATCTAACAATATTTTTTAACTAAAAAAAATGAACTATAAAAGAGATAATGAATGCTTTGTTGATATGTTCGGGTTTACCTCAGAACTTGTGGAGGGATGCTTTGCTTTCTGCAAACTACTTTCTTAATAAAAGGCCTCATAAGAGAAAACAATGAGACACCATATGAACTGTGGAAACATCGAAGACTGTCACGCCCCGAAAAATTAGGAGTGATTTGGGGGTTGGGTTTAGAAATGTAACTAGAAATGAAATATATATTGCGAAAATAAAACATATTTATATATGGTATGGAATTACAAGTTTCTTACATCATAAAATAAATTAAAACACAACTTTATTACATATTCTCCCAAGAGAGCAAACGTAAAACTGGGAAAGAAAAATGCGACATAAGTTTAGGACAACACATAATATGTCCACTTCTGCGTAGAAACACAAGATATAAAAACAGGAGCTTCATTTCCTCAACTGATTTTCTGAATTAACATAATTCTTAAGGTAATGCGAGAAGAAGCATTATTATTGTGCAGAGTAGTATTGTCTTCTATTCCCCGGATCCATCTGGAATTTGAAAAACATAAGCAAATTTGCCAAGTACATAATCCTTATTTTATACAGTTGCAATGTGATTTAAAAGAGTTAGTATAAGAGTTTCAATAATATGAAGATTGAAATAATATAATATGAGAATGTGTTCCTGGAAATTGGTAACAACATAGGGATAGAGTTGGTAACAGATGGGGATGGTTTCCAAACAAATAACCCATAATTATCTGCTTAGGGGCTTAAGGGTAATAGCAAATACATACAATTAAATCAATCCAATTAAATTAGAGATAATCAATCCACATAACTGGAGATAAAAGTAACCGTGCTAAGTCATTAAATGACGTTCCGTATGGTAGCAATAATCCAGCCCCTCAAACATCTGAGTCCTTCAGGCCAAATAATACAATCGTGGATTATTCCCTGATTGTAATGTGTGCTATAAATAAGTAACCGAATCAAAAATATGTAATACCCCGTATTTTTATGCTATATTAATTTGGGGATTTATTAAATTTAATGTGAGTTATTAATTTAATATAAAATCCAAAAATTAATCACTTTATAATTATTAACGTGATGTGAGTTAGTAATTATGGGAAACTTGTTGTTGAATATTACTAATGAGTAAAGTAATATAATATTGGTTCTATTAAATGTCAAGAGTGAATAAAATGACAATTTTGGAAATTTGAGTCGGGACGCGCCCGTGTCGCGTCGGGACTAAATATTGATTAATAAAAGTGAATAAATTATAAGTTGCTTGTATGGTCGTTTTGAGTGCGCCAAAGTGTCCGGAAGGGTCGAGATAGTCAAAAAAGTATACCCGGGGGTTTAGTTTGGGTCTCGGGACATTTTTAGGCCTATTTAGCACCCCGAGAGGGCATTTTGGACATTTTGTAATTTTGGGTAATTAAAACCACGAAATTTCAAGGCTTATATCAGATGTCTAAGGTTTCCTTCCATGGTTAACACAACCAAAGACAAGTGACGGCCATAGGAGAGGGAAGGAGAGAGCTTTCAAAGCAATTCTAGACCGAAAAGTCATATGATTGCACCGCCACCACCACCAACGCATAGATCGCGCGACGGGGAACGCAACCACACCAAATTCGTCCACAAATCAGAACTTTGAAATTTTCAGGCAAGTATTTATCTTGCTTATTTTTGTTAATGCATCGTTCATGTTAGTCTAGGGTGATTAGGATGAGTTTGGTAGAAGAGAATCAATGTTGGAGATAGGAAAATCGCATGTAGTAATGATTTGAATGATAATCTGGAAATCCCTTCACATGTAGAGGCTTAACCACGAAGTTATGATGAATTAGGAGTAGAAATTTCTGGAAAAAGACTGATTAGAACCATGTTTAAGAAATTTTAGGGTTCTTGAGATTTATATGAGTTTTGGCCTATTAATCTATTGTTATTGATGGAAAATTGCATGCTTTACGTTGAAGATGTATAATATGGGTGTATACTGATTGTAGTACGAATTTTAGGGAGTTTGGGTGTGAAAAATCTGGATTTGATTGAGGTTAGATTATGAAACCCGTAACTGTTAATCTGCAGAATTCGTATATTTGTTTGATCGATCGATCGAACCAGGAGTGTCGATCGATCGACGCTTCGATCGATCGAGCCCCTGCCATCGATCGATCGACCCCTTCTGGTAGACTCACATTTCCCCTTTGTAAATAGTTAAATTCAAATTAAATGAGTAAAAGTATTTGGACATCCTTATTAAAATAATTTGGAAGTTAAAGGAGACCAGTAGGACTTATTAATAATTATGAGACCTTTAAGGTAAGACGAGATGTACATTTTTGGGATATTTACATATAAGGGACGATGAAATTATGCATTAAAGGGAGAGACGCGTAAAAATAGTTACGTTGGAAATTAGATGAGTACCTACTGAAATTCTACACTTGGGAGGATAAAGTCCATGAGTGTTACGTAGTGAGTTGGATTAATCCCTCAAATTAAAGTAAGAGACGAACCATTATAAGTGATGACTAAATAATGAGAAATAATGATAAATGTTATAATTATGGGTTATGAGATGAACCTAAATTTGATATGGTAAAAGTAGTATATTTATATGACGGTGTTTATGCATATACTATATATGTGTGAAAATCATGCCCGCGCTACTTGCTATCCCTAAGGTTACCGCGCTGGGACAGTCTTATCTCGATGGGACCTTTATGGGGGATATTGACTCGTACCCTAGAAGATAGATATCCTTGGTACAGGCTACCTGATCGATGACCAGACGGTCCTAAGAGACGCGAGGGTATGTACTGACCTCTTAGAGACTTGGAATCTATGCTTCGCCTCAATATTGTTTGAGTAATGTATTAATACAGTTCGATAGTGATTCCGAAATTGTATTTCCCTTAGTATGAGTGATACGGTGATTGGATAGCAGAGTATACCCGCACCATAATTTTTATGTGGGGTGCTGATAGAATATATATATATATATATATATATATATATATATATATATTATGCGAGTATTTAATATATATATATGAATTTCTGAAATTTAGAATTTCCTACTGTGTTTATGGTAAGTAAGAGATGAGTAATGATTTCAATTGAGAAATACCTGTTTCGAAAGTATAGTATATTTCTGGAAAACTTTATTAATAAATAAAGTCAAAAATGAGAGCTTTGTCACTAAATGAAATCTACTTCTTAAACAGTTGAATTGTTTAGTTTAAACCTTACGAGTAACCTAAGATAAGATGAGTTAAACCGTTGGGAAGGTTAGTGCGATAGGTGTGCACATTAGAAGAGAGGTGAGAATTTCTCAAGAGAGTGTCGCACTAATATGTTGTTGCATTGGCCTATAAACATTTTAAATACTTGCTAAACAAATTTTAAATCATTTACACTATCGGGCTCTGACCCGTCTCTATTTCTCCTCTCTCTCTTGTATCTATATGTATATATTACAGGTGCCCAGCCACGGGGGAGTCTTGCATAGGATCCTTTGGAAGGAACGTGCTGCAGCTTAGGTGGGAGTTGCAGGCCTCTTGCTTAGACGACCTCATTCATTTGATTCCACTCTTAGCACTATTTATTTCAATTGGGCTCGTGTCGCCCTTTCCATTTTTCAGTTGATTTATTGGATATTGTAATCCATTTATTTCCAGTACTTACACTTTGGGATTTATCATTACCAGGATATTTTCATTTAAAGTATTAAATGTTGGATTCAACTAGTTGAATGTTTGATTATTTGGATTGTATGTTCCAGGATAGTTGTGGTGTGACTATTAAATTGTGAATTATGCAAAGTTTTAAATGTTGATTTATATAAAATAAAATTTGGAAAGTAAAGTCTAAAATGGTTTTGACACTTAGCTTAATTATTTAGGGTGTTTAAATTAGAAAAGTATTTTTCGACAGTGATGCTAAGAATGAACCAACTGTTCACCTTGATTTTAATTTAATAAAGGAGTGATCGCCCGGTATTTAATTAGGCGGGGTGTCACAAAATCATCATATGAAATAATATGATTTGTATAATCATTTAAAAATATGAATCAATTGTACCTAAACATTTTAAAATTCTCAAATGAGTTTCACAATGAGAATAAGATATACTGAGTTTATCACAAAATGATATCAACGATAGGCGTAATTTCAATAGCATTGTGAGAAATAATATTAAATAAGAAATTACCTACTTAGTGTTTTGAAATAGGCCGTCGAGTTCTTAGTAGGCAGTAAGGTATTCCATGAAAGTCTATTTGGAATGACAATATATATATATATATATATATATATATATATATATATATATATATATATATATATATATATATATATATATATATAAAGCTTTAAGTGTATGACTAGTGTTGAAATGCGAAGTAACTTATATTTGCGAAAAAATAAGTTTTCGTGGTTTAATTTATAAATAAACTTAAAATTTTATTTCACTAAGTTCCTTAACCCGTTTAGACATGTGCCAGAAGGTGTTTTCATTGCAAATGAGGTCTACAAGTTGTAAAAAAAGTTTGGGGGTAAAATTATGGAGGTCAGAAATTTCAGGGGTTTATGTGCAAACATTAAATTTTAAAATTTAAAGGTTAAACTAGGGCTTATGTCATTTTTGACATCCAAACATGGTGTTACAATATACCATTTTGACCAGAAAAATAGAATATTTGGAATTTTTTAACTGGTCACCCGCTCACACACGTCAGGTCAAAGGTCCCACGCGTTGATTTTGACCTCAGTTGTGCGCGTGGCCTTCATGCATCTTCAACTTTGCGACGTTGACCTAGGGTTTCAGAAATTTTAACTTCAAATTAAACCTTCGATATGGAACCATTTTAGTTCATTCAAAAGCCATTTTCTTTTATTTTTCACAAGGATTTAAAATATATAACTTTTAGGTATTGAGACAAACTGTAAAGCTCACTTCCATGGAGTGAGAAATATCGAAAATTTCAGTGAGAAAAGAATGTATTTTGGGTATAATTCGAACCATGAAAGTAATAAGGTTTGGTTTCTGGGTTGTTTTTGAAGAAGTTAATTTTGTTTTAAAGGATTAATGCATCATGAGTAAAGAGAATTTTATTCCTGAAATTTTTGTGGACGAAATTGAAAATCTTTGATTTGGAATTGATAAGGATACTATACTGAAATTAACTTCACGGTGAAGATACTATGACTATAAAGAAAAGGTTTATAACTTTAAAACAGGTTTAAGATCAAAAATTCAAAATCCACCATTGGAGCTCAAGCTTCAGTGGTAATTTTCGAATTTTTGCTCAAAACTAGAGAGTTTTATGTTACAGAAGGCATGTAAGAGTTGTTTTGAACTCTATTCTACTGTATAAATACAACCAAAGTAAAAGAATTGAAAACTAAACATAAAATTACAAGGTTCCCGAAATTGCTCAATTTTGGAGCTTTGAATTCTATCACTGTTTGTACTAAACTCTTCTCCCTAACGTGGGCCTTTTATAGGGGGTTAGTGGTGAGTTTATTGGTTTAAATAAGAGGTGGTATTTTTTGGTCTAATAAGAGAAAAAATTAGGAGAACCTATGGGGTGAAAGAGTCTTAAGGATGTAAAGCTTGGTATTGGTTATTCTAACGGTTGTTTGCCAATTCTTATCAATTCTGTTGATAAGAAAGACGGGGAAGTCTTTGAATTTAGTCCTTGGAAATTTTTTGTTAAGTTTTAAGGTGTTTATGCATTATTTTCCAAGTTTGGGGGGCTTTTGTGAAATTGTCAGAAGTTTAGAGAATGTGGGGTTTGGACTGGTTTATAATTTCAGAAAGTAAGGAAGGTATTTGTTAGGAAATGTGAGGTCAAATTAGAAATTTGAATAGTTAAAAAGTCATTTTAAATCTTTAGGGGGTGGTTTTATAATTATGTAAACTTTAAGGATAGCTTTAAAACTTCTCATTTCCTAGTATTTTTGTTAATAATACTTAATAATTTGTTCTCATGTCATAACATAATTTGTCTTTCATTCATGTGGTTTAACGAACTGAATTAGAATACGTTATATTACTCGGGTCATACGAAGACCTTCTTACAAGTATCTCAATGTGTGGAAGAGTCTTCAAAAATATTATGGTTCCTAATATTAAAAGGATTAAAATAGGACAAAAAATTATTGATTGCACCTTCATTGGTTATACAATTAATAGTAGTGCATATCAATTTCTTGTTCATAAATCGATGATTCATGATATACACGTAAACACAATTATTGAATCTAGATAAGCATATTTATTCGAAGATATATTTTCACATAAAAATGAACTTGGTTCATGTTCTTATAAAAGAATTTATGACACTGCCTCTAGTAGTCATCAAAAGAATGTAAATAACGAATCTATTGAGAAATATGATGAATTCAAACCTAGACGCAGTAAGTGGACAAATACTTCAAAGTATTTTGGTCCAGACTTTTTAACTTATATGTTAGAATGTGAGCCCAGTAGCTTTAATGAAGCAATGTCAACTCAAGATGCTCCTTTCTGGAAAGAGCCTATTAATAGTGAAATTAAATCCATCATTCAAAATCATACTTGAGAATTAGTGGACCTCCCACCACGTAATAAACCTCTTGGATTAAAGTGGATATTCAAGAGAAAATAAAAGTAGATGGATCAATTGAAAAATACAAAGAAAGACTTATGGCTAAAGGCTATATATAAAAAGAATGATTGGATTATTTTGATACTCACTCACCTGTTACAAAAATAACATCCATTCAAATGTTAATCGCTATTGCTGCGTTGCATAGTTTTGAGAGATATCAAATGGATGTGAAAACTGTCTTCTTAAATGGAGAGTTAAAAGAAGAGATATACATGGAAAGACCAAAAGCGTTTAAAGTTCAAGGGCAATAAAGGAAAATGTATAGACTTGTTAAATCCCTCTATGGATTAATATAAGAACCTAATAAGTGGCGTAAGAAATTTGGCAACGTAATGATGTCAAATGGATTTAAAATAAATAAGTGTGATATATGTGTTTACATTAAAAACTCTCAAAGTAGTTCTGTCACTATTTGTCTCTATGTAGACGATATTCTTATTATTGGAAGTAATAAGGATATCATTAAATCTACTAAGGGAACCTTGTCCAGTAAATTTAATATGAAAGATATGAGTATCACGGAGAATTAAAATTTCTAAAATATCTTATGGAATTGTCTCGTCTCAATCTCATTATATTAAGAATATACTTGATAAGTTTGATAAAGGTAGTGATAGCATAGCTAAAATACCTATTGACTTAAACTTCATTTCTATAAAAATACTGGAATGGTACACTACACCATTTGGGACTTTTTATCACGATCAAGGAACTTAACAAACAAGAGTTATCACTATTAAAGATCGTGATAATTCTGTAGGTGACGAAGCCCTGTGTCACGATCATTAATCTTGACAACTGCCTTTTGTTATGGTCCTTTTTACATTGATGAAATCAATAAAAAATGGGACTGACCAAAACTTGTCATGATCAAGGATCGTGAACATAATCATTGTCACGGTTCTTGATCGTGACAAGTATTTGTACTGTCACGGTCTTTGATCGTGACAAGGACAAACTTATCTGTGCGCATGACTAACTTTTCCCCATGCGCACGATGGGAGGTAGTGCTAAAATGTTTGACTACCGTGCGCACAGACCAAAATTAAGGCCGTGTGAATGGATAAGTTTTTATTCTACAATTTTGTCACAATCCTTGACCGTGATAGTACTGTAGAACATGAAAAAAATCTTTGGGCAATAACTATTGCCCAGTAGTAAACCTATTTTAAATAAGTCCTATTTTTGTTCAAACAACATCTGCACAATCGACAATATAATATGAAAATATAATACACCTCAAAACCGAAATACAAAAATTATATATATCAATCCAAATTAATGTTTCAAGTTAATTCCTACAAAGTTCAGATACATCAATTCCAAATATACCAATTATTATAAAAACTTAATAACACCTGAGTAGAAAAATTGGTCAAACTATGTACGGACCCAACGTTTCGTTAATATATCGGACACCGACTTACTGGTCCAACCCTAATATCTCACCCTCTTTCCCAAGCATAACCTCAGTGGACTGAATCGGAGATTCAAAATATTACAGTGGACGTTTGTGCACCATTGTACCAGGAGTGATGCTCATGTACTTCACTCCATTGGAAATTAGGAGGCTCCACGCGTGTCAAGGATAAAGAATGTCGCCCCATCTAGCCCAAATGAATTCAGGATAGTTAGGTTGGGGGTGGGGTACATCCTATATGGGTATGATAAGTCGGTCGGAGTTGGTGAGGGTAATGTAGTAGTGGCCCCATCACCCGCCTTCTCCTTGTCCTTTACTTTATCCTTTGCCTTCTCCTTCCCCTCCCTTTATCCGTGATGACTTATCTGACCCATTCGAACATGTGGTTCATCTTTGTTGGAGGCTTTCCAATTTCGAGTCCGTGTCAGATTTGTACATGTCGAACTTGGAGGAAAATTAATTGTTACTGCAAGCCACACCCTCAACTTTGACTTTCTTATCCGGGAGCTGAAACCCCGAGTAAGACCTTTCTATTTTGTCCTAGCACTTGGCTCAGTGCACCCGTATCCAGAGATGCCTCATCAGCATCACTCTGGATGTCGTGCACTGCCTTTTGCCTCTCCTAAAATAATATAAAAACACGTTATTGATTTTGAAAAAGAATATTAATAAACACTATGAAATTGACAATATAATTTTAATTATAACTTATAATTGTCTTTGCGACCTGCGGATTAGTAGGCTCGCCGTCTTCGTCTGAATCTTAATGTAAGAGTCGATCCCATGTGGATTTTTTCCGGACCACTCCCAGACTCCAGTAAAATGCGACCAAATTAAAGCAATGTGTGATAAAAATAAGACAGTTTACTTAACACTAAACAAAAAGTAATTTAATTCAATTTACTTACCATTCGATGCTCTACCTTTGCGTAAGATGTCCGCCGAGAGTAGTGCACATTCACCTTATTTGACCCATTAGTCCTCCCCGAGCCATAAGGATGACTATCTCTCGGACACGTCGTTATTCACAAACCTTTTCCAGTTGACCAACATAATTGACTCCTTCTCTTGGATAGTGACGCTACACGCAAGCATGAACTTTTGGCACTTCTCTAAATAATGGGCACATAAGTTCTTCTTGCACGTCCTCCATTAATATTTCCCGCCTACACCCGCCAATATATTATCCCGTGCTTCCCGGGGTAAGTTGAATTGTTGTTATCCAACATATAATATAAGAAAGTTTGTGAATTAAAATTAAAAAAACGTAATAATAAAATCTTATATGAAAGTCAAATATTTAATATAATTATTGATATTTTGCACACCTCTAAGCCCCCCCCCCCCCCCCCCCCCAACGTCCATCTTCAAATCCACGGGCACAATCCTCCAATCATCTTACCCAGGACCAATTACTGATTTCAATAACTCTAAGTCCCTCATCTATAGACTAGTCTCATTGTTAGAAGATCCCTCATCACCCCCGCTTTTTTTTTTTTTCCGGGGTTCGATAGCTTGATGAAGTCATATTCTACAAAAAAATAGGGTTTACTAGCATAATATATAACATAAATAAAATGAAATACTTAAGTTCGGGATATAAGAATTTAAATAACATAAAACTATTCCACCCACTTGTTTTCATTAGTAAATCAAACAAAAATACTCAATTGAAATATAAGAATAAAATGGAAATACTCACTTGATTGTTTTAATATAGTAACCCACAATAAAGTTAACGAACAATAAATTAATGTTTGTGATTGTTTCAAACTACATATTACAAATTGGATTCCTCAATATATGTTACAACCCAATTAACTCTACTGATTTAAAGTATCTAAAAATTATCATCTAAAATTGATTGATATACAGTAGGGTTATCCAGGTCATCCACGCTACTAGTTAGACACTTTGGCCCATACAAGACGATTAACCACGAGTCGTTGTGGATATAGTCCGAGTAAAACACTTCCTTGAAATTTTCACATGCACAAACAAACAACTCATCATTCATATGATCCTTTCTCTTCATGCTGGACAAGTCTTGAAAAGACCTAATGGCACACTAACGTGTCTAGGTTGTAAAAAGTCTTTTAACACTTTGATATAAAACCTATTATAGATTTTAATAAAAAACACTCACACTCACTAGTAATAAAAACTTGGTGATGCTTGATATAAAAATACCCTTTAAGAATGATATGAGGAAAAGTGGAAATAACACAATATTTGTTCTCGAGGAAACCAACAAGTAGAAAACCCCGTGTCCTTTAGTCCTAGGACAACTCACACACACAAGTCTACTAATACCAATGTTTACGTATTGATTACAGCAATACAAGTGTAAACGAAATAGTTTGTCCAATACAAACAAGTAAACCAAGGCACAAACTAAATAACCCCACAAAAATCTGAATCTTACGAAACAACCAATGTAGTGACAACTTGAGACACACACACACCCAACTACACACTCAACACTAGAGTACCAGATTTAGGATATAAATATTGGCAATATCAAATAAAGAAGATGTGATAGTAGGGTGATTTTGGACAGAAGATATATGAGACAAATTGAAAAAATCTAACTCACAATTATCTGTACATAAATCAGAATCATAGGATAAAATAGATCCACTATCAAAAGCATCATCATATTTAATGCCATAAATAGAAGTAAAAGACATTAAATTATCAAAATAGTCCTCACTATCACTATGTAAAATATCATCCAACATTTTAGGCAAAGGTGTAGAGGATTTTGAAATGTCTCAAGCCTCTAAAGATGTGGTGCAAGCTGAAATTCCTTTAAGTTCGGTTGCACCCATCGCTTAGCAGATGGAATTTCTTCTTTTAATGTTATATTGTGAATAAAGATTTTCCTCTTTAGAACATTCGTAAAAGAATTTTATGAAAGAAAATTTTGCATCAACATTTTGGTTTCCCATATAAAAGATAGATTTTAAAAAGAGTTTAGGATATTTACAAAATCAAAACCTTTTAAAAAGTGAATCCTGACGCTTTGATACCACTCGTAAAGACCTAATGGCACACTAACGTGTCTAGGTTATAAAACTCTTTTAACACTTTGATATAAAACCTATTGTAGGTTATAATTAAACACACTCACGCACACTACTAAGAAAAACTTAGTGATGTTTGATATAAAAATACCCTTTAAGAATGAGATGAGCAAAAGTGGAAAGAACACAATATTTGTTCTCGAGGAAACCAACAAGTGGAAAACCCCCTCTCCTTTAATCCCAAGAAAACTCACACACCCAAGTTCACTAATAACAATGTTTAAGTACAAATTACAACAATACAAGTGTAAATGAAATAGTTTGGCAAATACAAAAGGTACACCAAGGCATAAACTAAACAACCCCACAACAATCTTAATCTTACGAAACAATCAAGGTAGTGACAACTTGACGCCCGCACACACATACACAACTACCACTCAACATTAAAGTACCAGTGAAGTTGCACACAACAAAAATAAAAATCAATAAGTAGAGTTTTATTTAATTAGTGCATAAAGTGATTACAAATTATTAAGTCAATAGACACACACAAGGTCCTATTTAATAATTAATTATCAACAACAATAATTAAAACCAAATAAAAATTCAATGAAGTGTAAATGTCCATAAATAAATTAGGAAATAAAATTCCAGAAATTGTATCACACTACTGAAATAAAATAAATTAACCTAACACTAGATTTAGGATATGAAAAAATTAAAAAGGTGTTATGTCACAAATATCGAGTCCAAGTAAAATGAGCAAAAGATGAAACGTGTAGAACTTAGCTCATATAAATTAGGATTGGTTTAAAATCAATAAAAGATAGTTACTAATATTGAGTTAAGCCCAAATGAAGAATTAGTAACAAAATTAACACAAAGATTAAAGTCCATGTTTTAGTTCAAAATAGCAAGATAACAAGGTTTGGATTAGAAACTAATACATACATTAACTCAAACTAAATAAAATGAACACAACAAAAAATGTTCAACTTAGAGGATATGAATAGGTATGAGTCAAATGATCCAATCCAAATCAAATGAGAGTGAGATAAAAAGTGTAGCACTCGCCTCAAGAAATTAAAACTGGAAAGAAATTGATTTTATGATTAAGTTCAACCCAAAAAAATTCAAAAAAAAAATGGGAAAAGAAGCACAAAATTAACACATGCAAAGTTCTAAACAAAATAAATCAAGTTAAAAAAATTGAACACGTTATTAATAAAAGATTTAAGATCTCCCAAAACATAGGTACACTAATTTTTTTTATAACAAATCTAAACTCTGATTTTAATTAACAACCAAATACATACACATTTTAAGATAAACAAAATGCCATAGTAGTGGATGTAATACCCCATAATTTTAATGACTTTTAAAATGGGTTATATTTTAAATTAATGGATTAATTGGATCTTATTATAAATTAATTCATTTGGGTTTTATCCGAATTGTGGATATTAAAATGGATGATTCTGAATATTACTTAAAGATATTTAGGTAATATATGAATGTGATGTCATTGATATGACGGTATGATATAAATTCGGTAATTTGAATTTTTAGTCAGACGCGGTATGGGACGTGTCGGGACTAATTTATTAAATTAAAAAGGAAATTTATTTTCTATCGACCTGATAGTCATTTCGACTGCGTCGTTGTGTCCGAAAGGTTCGAAATAGTCAGAAAAGTCTATTTGGATGTTAATTTTGAGTCTCGGGTCATTTGGAAATGAAAAGACAACCCACAAGGGCATTTTGGTTATTTTTACAAGGGGGATGAATAGTGATTTAGGGTTTTTTCTTATTATAAGTATTTGGATATTAGTTGAATGTGGGTTCATTCATCTCTTCTACACAAAATTGAAAGGTCATCTTCTTAGAGAGAGTGAAAGGTTGCTTGGAAAGAAAAAAGAAGTTTGCTTGGGAAGGAGGAGAACCAAAGGTCAAAGGTCACCACTACCATCACCACCTGTGTTATTCAACTCCAAAGGATCAGATCTTCATTAGAGGCAAGTGTTTGATATTTGCAATTTAAGTTCGTATATTTTCCATGTTAGGATAGTTATAAAAAGAGATGATTTTCATGCTTGGAAGATGAAAGGATATAGTTGTTAATGGATTTTTGGAATCTAAAAATATATAGGAATTAAACTCATGTTGTAGGTAGTTAGTAATCCAATAAATATTCATCAATCTGTGGAAGAAATTCTGAAAATAATTTAGTGTTCTTGAAGATAATATGTTGATAATTTTCTGGAAAAAGAGGCAAAAACGAGTGGAACGAGAAGAGCCAATTTGGAATGTTTAGATCTTCTTTTTGAGTGCATTTGGATGAGATTTAAGAAAAACTCAAAACACATACCTGACTCAATTTTTCGTGTAGAATCCAAATCTGAAGTCGGATTGATGATTCGAATAATTTTTGGATCTGATTTTTCTGAGTATTTAAAATATGAGAATTCATTAAGTTGTTTCTTTTTAATGTTGGTTCTTATCCCAAAACTTAGGCAGATTTTTGGTGATTGTTAATGGGATATCATGGGACTTAGAGGAGATCAGTAAGACCTAGATAAGATTTGAATTGATTTGATTGGGATTTAATTTATTGGAATTATGTTAGTTAAATTGGAAGAAATTTCGGTTGCTAGATTCATGTGTTGGATTCTAATTTGTATGCATGAGGATTAAGGATAGGTCCAGTAGGGAAGATTTAATATAAGTGAGGGTAGCCTTAGGGTTACAATTTGAATACCAAGGACTGAGTTTAAGATCATTATTGATTTCACAAGGACTGGGTGTAGTTCAAGAGCGTAGTGGTATGGCTCCTGGATAGAGATGGGAGTTTATAAAAGATTTGGTTGAAAGAGGGGATGAGGTTATTCCGATCGCATATTTGAAGTTGACGAACCTCCTCGATCGAAAAAGTTAAGTAGTAGTGTATTGGAGGGGTTCCTTGTTTGGATTTCGCTTTGCGAGACGCTCCACGCATGAACCTTAACGACGTCGGGAGTGGAGAGATGTTATAGGATGCGAGGATAATTAAATTATGAAGTAAAGATATGACATTTTAATACATGGGATTTAAAGAGATATAATGCTACGTAAGGGAATAATCTAAGGTTAATGTGAGTACCTTGTTGTTAGTATACTATAGGTATGATAATACCTATTTGATTGATTAATGATTATGTGTATGACATACCTAGCTTACTTGCTATCGGTGGGAGGTTTGCGCGTGAGGGCAGTCATATCCTGATGAATCCATGGGATCTTTGATTTGTCGCTCGAGAACATAGGTCTATGAAAGACTTATCGGGGAGTTGATAAGTCCGCTGACTGTGGGAACGTAGGTATGTGCGTGACCCATGGATACGAGAACTATGTTCGCCTCCAATGTTTGTGTTGTTGTTTATGGTTCAAGGAATCCTTACCGAACCTTTTGTCTCCTATTCGGCGACCAGCGATATTGGGACATGATAGCAGAGTAATGCATTGCACCGCAGCTGTGACTCGGGGTGCCGTATTATATATGAATATATATATATATATATATATATATATATATATATATATATATATATATATATATATATATATATATATATATATATATATATAATGGATTAAATGAATGAATGGATATTTATTATGGTTAAATCTATCTACGGTGATAATTGTAGATAACGGTGAATAGAGAAAGATAATTGAATTAAGTTAATGAATGTTTATTGAAAAACTTAATTCATATTAATGAGAAATGATTCATGTTAATGAAAAATGATGAGAAATGTAAATGAATAATAATGTGACGTATGGTATGGGACATACGGGGATTATGATATTGGGATGGAATTATAATATGGAGACTAGAAAAGAGGAACCATTAACTAGGAGGTTAATAGGAAACGTTAAGTGTGCACTCTAGTTGAGAGGTGAGAATGGCAAGTGAGAGTTGGGTCTAACATTTACATAATAAAAGATTTATTGCACTTGTTAAATACTTGCTGTTTTAAAAATTATTTTCACAATCGGGCTCTGACCCGTTTCCTTGCATATTTTATTTTCTATTGTATCTTCTATATCAGGTGTCCAGCAATAGGGATGCCAACCTTAGCGGATTATGACAAGCTATGAATTTATGGAGTTTTGCTTAGACGCTTATCTTCATTTGATTCACAATATTCTTAGGTAGGGCATGTCGCCCAAAGGATTCAGTTATCTTCTTCTATCGGGGTCAAATACTATGGTATTCATGTCATTTTAATACATTTAACATTGTTTGGATTACTGTAATGGATTATAATTATTTGGGAATGTTTATTCCAAATGCAATTAAATTCTTTTATGTTATCTATTTGGTTATCAGTGTTGTAGAATAAAATGTGTTGTGTTATTCTTAAACTGGAAATGGTTTTGTTGAAATTTAAATTTGGAAAGTTTTTAACACCAGCTTAATTGAGTATTGGGTGAGTTGTAAATGTTTTCGACAGTGATGCTAACAATGAGCCAACTGTATATTCTATTTTAATTTGGTATGGGACTGGCCACCCGGTATTTAATTAGGCGGGGTATTACAGTGGAGACATGCACGACTATAAATTCAACACACCAAATCTATGCTAGATAAGTTTAAAAAAGAATTGATTTAGAAAAAAAACCAAAAAAATAAAATAAACTCAGTTTATAAATCCCAATATAGATCCACGCACTTTACCAAATCAAACCGCTTAACTGTTAAA
Organism: Sambucus nigra; assembly: GCA_949130495.1. NCBI lineage: Eukaryota > Viridiplantae > Streptophyta > Magnoliopsida > Dipsacales > Adoxaceae > Sambucus > Sambucus nigra. The sequence continues at coordinate 257,194,399 of OX422223.1, read as the reverse complement.
CTGATTTAAGCAAAGCGAAAAAAATCTAACAACAACAAACGTTAATCAGGGTATATCTAAACAGTGCAGAGGATATCTCTTCTAAGCAAGATCTATAAAGAACATATATATATATATATATATATATATATATATATATATATATATATATATATATATATATAGAGAGAGAGAGAGAGAGAGAGGGAGAGGCCCTCTCTTGTAAGGACTCCATATGGTGCAGATTCCAATACATACCATTTTTTTAAAATAGTAAAAAAATGAATTTTTTTATGAAACTTCATGGATATGATCTCGATAGTGAGAAGATCATCTCAAATTTTTTTCATTAAAAAATTCAATAAAGAAATGTTGAGATGAGGTGGTATATAAGAAAATGGTATAAATATGCATTTTCGACCATTGGAATATTGACGATCATCTTACACACTTTTTGATTGAATTGTTTGATGAAACTTCATGGATATGATCCCGACAGCGAGAAGATCATATCCATGAAGTTTCATAAAAAAATTCAATCAATAAAGTGACTGGCACCGACCCAACTTTTCAATGATTGAAAATGAATATTTATACCATTTTTTTACATATCACCTCATCTAAATGGTTTTTTTAAATGAATTTTTTGATGAAAAAAATTGTAGATGATCTTCTAATGGTGGACATCATATCCATGAAGTTTCATCAAAAAATTCATTTTTTTACTATTTAAAAAAAATGGTATGTACTGGGGTCTGCACCATAAGGAGTCCTTACAAGAGACTTTTTTTTTTGTGTGTGTATATATAGGGAGTATGAGAGTTCCTCACAGAAATAGGAAATCGATAAAGTTATGACTCATCAACCGAACCAACCAACAACGAAAATAAATGAACTAGCAACAAGACCTTCAAAGATGAACCCAAACTATAAACTTCAACAACTCAAAGAAAAATGGAGTTCTCAAGACACAATCCCAACAAAGATGATTCAAACCCTCAAACTCACAGGTCTTTTGAGTCTCAAGACCATATAAACAACACACGAACCTCTCAAATAAATCTACAAATCAAAATACATTTATCACTCAAACTCCCAACGAAATAAGAGTAGAGTGATGGTCGAAACTAATCTCAGAGAATAATAAATATTAAGTTAGTATTTTTAGAGAGAGAAAAGAGGTAAAATATTGGCATCAGTTCATGTGGAAACGAAAATAAAAAAAACCCAATTTTCAATCCACCCTAAGCATTTTATTTATAGGCTCCACGATTTGCCCCCCGGTTAAAGTTTAAATAGAATTAACAAACATGGCATAAAAGTAAACCCACAAGGGCTGCTGGGGGAAAAAAGGGAAAGACAATTAAAGGGGCACGTGCATAAAATAGAGTATAAATAATAGGGGCAATTTGGTTAAAACATGGGGGAACATAACAACCACACATTCAGACTTCTGTAGACGCAATAGCGTGTCAAACACGCCAACATAAATGGCCCAAGAAATTTTCCCTCACCAAACTAAAAACGACACTAAACAAAAAAAGAAACCGTCGTTATGATTTTTGTGCTAAAATGAATAATTAAACAAAAAATATGCTTAATCAAATGTTAGTTTAAAACAATTAAAATCCAAAAGAAAATATATAAATATCATAAAAATTAATTAAAAATTTTGAAAATAAAATAGAGCAAATTATTGACATTACATAATTTGTTTAACTCGAAAATACATTCTGAACATATTTTCTAAAAGTATTTTATATATTAAGGAAAATAAGATAAATAAGACTTGAGGCATAAAATATTTTTTTAATTACAAAAATATATTAAAACACATAAATCAGAATATAAAAAATATTTAAATTAAAAATACATATTAAAGGTATTTTACGAAAAATAGTTGATATAATGAATCAATATAAGATATTATGTTTTAGGGTTAATAAAAAATAGATTTAAAAAATAAAAATAAAATGAAAGGGAATATAAAAAATATTTGTCTCAAAATTGAGCCAACACAAAAAGAATGAGATTTTTAATCTCCCCCTTTGGCCAATTTTGAGACAAACTAAACTAAGACTCAAAGAGAAGAAGCAACACAAATTACATAACTCAATTATACACATGAGTCCTAAAAAAAGAAGAGTACAAAACTCAACTAACCACAAGACATCCTAAAAGAAAATAGAAGAGTACATAACTCAACTAACAACAAGAGTCCTAGACAATGGTAGAATAGTACATGACTTAACTAATAACAAAGATTCCTAAAAGAATCAACAAAAATTATAAATTCAATAATGCAAAAGAGTATCAAATTCTCCCCCCGTTTATCTCAAAAGGACAAAGGGTAGGGAAGAAACCTACTAAATAAAAGTTAGTACAACATATAAAACAACTAAAAGAACTAACAAATAAACTAAAACAAATTAGTTTGGGAAATTAGTACACCTCATTTGATAATCTAAGTCATCTTTCTTAATCCACCTAGTCTTAACTTTGAGAAAAATAGTTTTAAGATGGGCAAAATTAAATTGGGGATGATTCTTGACAAAGCCAAATTTAAGATGGATCCTGAGCATATTACCTTTACCACTCTGTTGTTCATTAAAATTTACATGCTTATAACATAATTTTCCGAAATGACCTGTTTTAAGACAAACATTGAATTTAAAATCTTGCCTAACACTAGGCTTATCATTAACATGAATGTTTACATGTTTAACATGTTCCCGTTTTCTAGTTAAATTCAAACGTTTATAGCAAAAATGTTCTAAGTGTCCAGATTTGTAACAAAAGTTAGAATGAAAAACCTTTCTTTCAATACATTTGGTATCATTACAATACTTGTGATTTTCATTTCCAAAAATTCTGTTTACACTTAATCTTTTATAACATAATTTCACTAAATGATCTTTCTTGGAACAAAACCTACATTTAAAAACAAGTTTATCAATATTATTAATTCTAGCAGTTGTAGATTGCCCAACTTTACCTAAGTCAATATTATTTTATTTGAATTTCTTAAAACAAAATTTTTTCTAAATGACCATTTTTAGAGCAAAATCCACACCGAAAGGTAGGTTTGGTAGTTTGAATATTCCCAACATCTTAAGTTTGTCTAAATTTACCTAATTCAGATTAATTCCTTCCTAATTTCTTTAAACATAATTTTTATAAATGTTCATTTTTGTGACAAAAACTACATACAAATACTGGCTTAACAAATGCGGTAGCAAAATCTTCGATTTTATCATGTTTATAGCTCATTTTAATTTCAGTCGAATTAGGAAATTGTTCACTACAACTTACAAAATTAGTTTCATCAAAAGTTTCTCCATTAAAACTAATTCCTTTCAAAGGAACAAATTCGTTTACGTATTTATTCATGGATTCAAAAATTAAACTAGAATTAGAGAAACCATCTACCTTTTTCAAAGAAACATTAAGATCTATTTGTCATTCATCATATTTATTCAAAACAGCCTTAAGTTCACTTTGAGATTCATCATAATTACTTAAGGCAGCCTTATGTTGATTTTCAAGTAAGTGATTAGTTTCCGTCAACATACAAATTCGTTTCTCAAGTAAATAAACATCCTTTTCAGGTTTTTATACATGAAAAGAAGATTATTTAGTTATTAGTGTGATTTGATTATTTAAAACATCAATTTTATCCAACAACCTAGAGTTTATTTGGCATAAATCAGTGTTGTTATCAAGAGTGCAATTATCAATAGAATTATTACGCACACATCTTTCTAAAATGGTATAATCCTCTATTCCATTAGATTAATCTAATTCACCATAAATATTGGCAATATCAAATAAAGAAGATGTGGTAGTAGGGTGATTTTTGACAAAGATATATGAGACAAATTTAAAAAATCTAACTCACAATTATCTGTGCATAAATCAAAATCATCGGATAAAATAGACCCACTATCAAAAGCATCATCATATTTAATGCCACAAATTGAAGTAAAAGACATTAAATTATCAAAATAGTCCTCATTATCACTATGTAAAATATCATCCCACATTTCAAACAAAGGTGTAGAAGATTTTGAAATGTCCCAAGCCTCTAAAGATGTGGTGCAAGCTGAAATTCCTATAAGTTCGGTTGCACCCATCGCTTGGCAGATGAAATTTATACTTTTAATGCTATATTCTGAATACAAATTTTCCTCTTTAGAACATTCGTAAAGGGATTTTATGAAAGAAAATTTTGCATCAACATTTTGGTTTCCCACATGAAAAATAGATTTTAAAAAGAGTTTAGGATCTTTGCAAAATCAAAACCTTTAAAAAGTAAATCCCGATGCTTTGATATATACCAATCGTAAAAACCTAATGGCACACTAACGTGTCTAGGTTATAAAAGCTCTTTTAACATTTTGATATAAAACCAATTGTAGATTATAATTAAATACACTCACGCACACTAGTAAGAAAAACTTAGTGATGTTTGATATATAAATACCTTTTAAGAATGAGATGAGGAAAAGTGGAAAGAACACAATATTTGTTCTCGAGGAAACCAATAAGTGGAAAACCCCCTGTCCTTTCGTCCCAGAAAAACTCACACACCCAAGTTCACTAATAACAATGTTTAAATACAAATTACAAAAATATAAGTGTAAATAAAATAGTTTGGCAAATACAAAAAGTACACCAAGGCATAAACTAAATAACCCCGCAACAATCTGAATCTTACGAAACAATCAAGGTAGTGATAACTTGACACACACACACAAACACACACACAACTACCACTCAACACTAAAAAACCAGTGAAGTTGTACACAACATAAATAAAAATCAATAAGTAGTGTTTGATTTAATTCGCGCATAAAGTGATTATAAATTATTAAGTCATTAGACACACATAAGGTCCTCTTTATAATTAATTATCAGTAATAATAATTAAATCGAAATAAAAATTTCGTTAATTGTAAATGTCTACAAACAAAGTAGGAAATAAATTCCAGAAACCGTGTCACACTACTGAAATAAAATAAATTAACCGAACACCAAATTTAGGATATGAAAAAAATTAAAAGGTGTTAGGTCACAAATATCGAGTCCAAGTACAATGAGCAAAAGATGAAACGTGTAGAACTTAGCTCATATAAATTAGGTCTGGTTTAAATTCAACAAAAGAAAGTTACTATTGTTGAGTTAAGTCCAAATGAAGAATTAGTAACAAAACTAACACAAAGATTAAAGTCCAAGTTTTAGTTCAAAACAGCAGGATAACAAGGTTTGGATTAGAAACTCATACACACATTAACTCCAACTAAATAAAATGAACACAATAAAAATAATCAACTTAGAGAATATGAACATTTATGAGTCAAATGATCAAGTCCAAGTCAGTTGAGAGAGATAAAAAATGTAGCACTCGCCTCAAGAAATTAGAACTGGAAAGAAATTTATTTTATGAATAAATTCAACCAATTTTTTTTAAAAAAAAACTTTGGGAAAAGGAGCACAAACTAAAATAGATCACCCAAGTCAGATTTAAATATTAGGGTTGTAAAATAAAACTTAACTGTTAAGATTGACACATGCAAGGTTCTATACAAAAAAATCAGGTTAAAGAAATTGAACTGGCCCTAAATAAAAGATTTAAGATCTCCCAAAACAGAGGTACACTAAAAAAATTATAACAATTCTAAACTCTGATTTTAATTAACAACCAGATACATACACATTTTTAAATAAACAAAATTTCATCCCAGTGGAGACATGCATGGCTACAAACTCATCACACAAAATCTACGCAGATAAGTTGAAAACAAAGATTTGATTTAGGAAGAAAAAAAAAATATAACTCAATTTATAAATCCCAATACAGATCCAAACACTTTACCAAATCAAATCGCTTAATTGTTAAACTGATTTAAGAAAAACAAAAAAAATTCTAACAATAACAAATGTTAATCAGGGTATATCTAAACAACGAAGAGGATGTCTCTTCTAATAAAGATCTAGCAAGAACACAAAATATATATATATATATATATATATGTATATATATATATATATATATGTATATATATATATATATATATATATGTATATATATATATTGGGAGTATGAGAGTTTCTCACAGAGAGAGCCAATCGATAAAGTTATGATTCCTTAACTGAACCAACCAGCATAAAAAGAAATGAACTAGTATCAAGAACTTATTAGAACAACCCAAACCATAAACTTCAATAGCTCAAAGAAAAAAGGAGTTCTCAAGACACAACCCCAACAAAGATGATTCAAACCCTCAAACTCAGCATGTATTTTGAGGCTCAAGACCACATAAAGAACACACGAACCTCTTAAATAAATATACAAACCAAAATACTTTATTACTCAAACTCCCAAAGAAATAAGAGGAGAGTGATGATCGAACCTAATCTCAGATAATAACAAATATAGAGTTGGCATTTTTAAAGAGAGAAAAGAAATAAAAATGTAGGCAGCACTTTGTGTTGAAACAAAAATAAAAAAACCCATTTTTCAATCCACCCTAAGCCTCTTATTTATATGCTCCACGATTTGGCCCGGGTTAAAGTGTAAATAGAACCAATAAATAAGGCACAAACGTAAATCACCAAGGGATGCCAAGGGCAAAAAGGGAAAGACAATTAAACGGGCACCTGCGTATAAGAGAGTATAAATAGTAGGGGTAATTTGGTCAAAACACGAGGGAACATAACAGCCACACACTTAGACTTCTGCAGACACAATAGCGTGTCAAACACGCCGACATAAATGGCCCAAGAAATGTTCCCTCACCAAATAACTCATCATTCATATGCTCCTTGCTCTTCATATTGGACAAGTCTACCATTATCAATCCCCACCTCTTACCCAGCCACACTAAAAAAGCACAACCTCTTGGAAATATATAGTCTAATTAAAAAAAAAATGATTTACACCATAGTAAGTCATTTATGCTTCAACGAGGTTTTCATCTTTGGCACTCTGCCTGAAATACGTAAGAGCCTTATATGAAATGCTGCTATTTTTTAACAACGTATTTTTCTCGTACAACCTCGACAAGAATACATAACTGTTTAGTCAAAACTTCTTTTACTTATATGCCATGAAATTGGGTCAAGTGACAAGACAAGCAAGTCTTATTGTGGCACCCCTCATCTTTAACAATTGAAATATTGGATTATATAAGTTAATTAGACGAGATTTAAATCTTATAATTATTTATCATTTATAGGGGAAGTTTGATATAATAATTACCTCATGTGACACCCAAAGTCTAAATTCACTGTTTGAATGTGAAACCATTCTTTTTTGTTGTGCTTGAACGCATTATATTTTCTACATTGAATGAATTTTTTTATCAAGAAGGTGATCAAGTACATAAGATAACAACATGAAGTAAAATTACAACATGAACTTACTCTCTCCATTCGTCAACATCTTCACGGGTTTCAAACATATAATGAGTCACTTGCTCATATTATAAACTTTTCAGTTTAACTCGCTTGCCCAAGACTTTCCCACCCTCATCGACGAACTCATCTCTATCATCTACAATGTTAGAGTGGGGCATATTTTCCCTAGCGAACATGGATGCCCACACATTAATGTATTCCTCTGCAATGGATCCTTCAATGTACCTCGTATTCTTAACATACTATTTAAAAAGTTTCATCAACCTTTCTAATAAGTACATCCATCGATATCTTACTAGGTCGTAAATAAGAGCCTCATCGCATAAGTGCACCAACAAGTGAATGCTTATATCGAATAATTCCGGGGTGAAGTACTTCTCCAACATACAAGTTGATTCATTTAGAGTTACTTTTTCATCCATGATGTGCTTTCGGTTGACTACTTTTGCTCTCAAAAGTGTGAATCAAAGGATAATCTTCATAACGGTCCTCTGCAAATCCTCATGCTTAAAGAAACAGTGCTTAAACAACAAAAGGACCTGTTGTATGATCACATGTCAATCGTGAGACTTGCACTTTTGTAGATCATGTGTGGCATAACTGACAATCCTCTGCAGGTTTGATGAAAAATTACAAGGAACATTCAAATTATGGAGTGTGTCTAAAAGCACCTTTATTTCTTCTCTAGTCAAAGTATATGCCCTAGGGGGATTATTTTCGTTCCGCTATTGTCTTATTTTAACCATAATTGTGACCTAATTTTTAACACTTTATGATCACATCATGCCTTTTATCCATCCTACGAATGACATCCACCTAGGCATGTATTCACAAGATGTTTGATGATGTTCTTCTCAGCATGCATGATATCTAATACATGGCACATGGGGTTACCCTTTCAATACGTCAAGTCAAATAATATTGACCTCCAAGGTCACACCTTCCACTTCTCGATTTCATTCTTAATAGGAGTCTTTTTATGCTTGTCATTTTTGAATTGAGGATTCTTCTCTGGCACATCAGCTCCACATTTGGAAGACCTCCTTGAAATTTTTGAACTTGAAAGCTTTCTCGGAGGTAGCCTATGTTTGATCCCACCTGAAAAAAATAGACCCTTTATCAAATTTAAATCTCTGATTAGGAGGAAAGAATCTCTTATGAGAATAATATATAATTTTTCCATTACCCTTGAGATATTGAGATCTGGTTTCCTCTCCAGACCATAGGACACCCAAAGTAATCGTGAACATTACAAATATATAAAATCCCATAAGTTGGGAAATCATGAATTGCCCAAATTAACATAGCTTTTAATGCGAACTCTTCATGTTTACTAGAGTCAAATTCTTTCACATTTGTTACCCACAACTCATTCAATTGTTCTACCAATGGTTCCAATTAGACATCAATGTTGTCACTTATTGCCTTTGGCCCAGGTATCAACAAAGTCAATATAAAAAATTTTGGTCTCATGCACAACGAAGGAGGGGGATTTAGGGATGTTAAGATCACCAACCATACACTTTGATTGGTGCTTCGAGTGTGAAATGGATTAAACACATATGTTGATATTGCCAAACGAATATTATGTTGTTTATTAGAAAAAAATGGGTAATTAAAATTTGACCTAGCATGTCGAGTCGTTTAATCCGCTATCCACGGTATTGTGAAAAATCTCTTCAATCTGGGACCAACGGATAAATATTTCAATACTTTTTGAGGCACTTTTGAAAGTGTGCCTCTCTTATCATTAGAACCATTCCCTGTTATATATCTAGGTTCCCCGTATACTAGACAATGATCAAGATTTTCGTACTCCTTCCAGTATAGTATTCAATCATCCTTGCAAGCATGAATTGATTTATACTTCATTCCCAAACCTTTCAAACTATTGTTCATACTTGAAAAGCTATTTTGAAGAGTATTTTCTTTGGGTATGAAACCCTTCGCCCAATTCAGAATTCTAGTCACACTATTAACATACAAACCAAAACTGCTCTTCATACTATACAAACCAACCATGGCATGCAATGTCATTTTATCTTTGCTGTAGTTAGGGTACAACGTTTGGATGATTTGACTTTCAATCTTTGATAGTCATTGTCAAGGTTTATCCTAACACCGTCATGAGCGCTAGAACCTCCACCACGAGATACATTACCTTCCTTATTAGAATCCTCATTGTGTTTCGCAAATGAACTCCATAAGAATTGTCTATTAGATAATCTAACATATTATGCTCTATGGGGGGATACCCATATCCTTCCACCACTCTCCTACTTAACAGTTGTAGTGGAGGTTGTTGGGAGACAAAGGGATAATGTATTTCCTCGTGAAAAACCCACACCCAATAATCGTCTTGCATACCCCATCTAAGTAGATGTAATTAAACTCTTTTCACTCAAATAATTTCCCATTTCTATAATGTGTGCAAGAAAAGGAGAAATATTGATCATTGAGACACCTCTTTGTGAATTTTACAAACTCATTAGCACCTCTACAGTACACATCCCCGAGCCTATTTGTTTCACCTATCCACTCTTTGTATAGAGGGTAACCCATAACATTTTGTAGGAATCGTTACCTATCACGTGCGAACAAAAGGGGTGTTTCTATAAGTTAGTTTATCCCTATATATAGTTGAATCACTAGTTAATTCAGACATAAGCAGAATCTAATTAACAACCTATCATTTTTAAATAACAATGTTGAAAAACTATCATGTTGAAACCCTAAGCCGCGTATACATAAAAAATGATATTAATTATATTTTATAAGCCGAGTTGATTAGAGAGAGGAAGGAAAGTGTGTGTGTGTGTGTGTGTGTTTTGTGTGTGTGTGTGGGGGGGGAGGGGGAGGGGATAGTGGTTTAAGGGATGGAATCGTGACATTTTTGTCATAATCAAAAGACTATGATAAAAAATGTTTCTTGTGTCATCAGGGTAATCGACCGTGATAACACGAGCGTGCTTTTTATCATTGGAAAGGGCCGTGACAATGGCTCACTAGAAAATGGTGATTTTTTGATCTTTTGGTGTAGTGGAATATCTCAATTAGAGTATTCTCATATCATAGGAAGTTTAATGTATGTCATGAACCGCACTCGTCTAGATATTGATTACTTAGTTAATAAATTAAGTGGGCATACAAGTAATCCATTGTAAGACCATTAGAAATCCATAATAAGGGTTATTAGATATTTAAGATATGCCGTTAACCATGGATTTCACTATACTAGATTTTCAGCTGTACTTGAAGGATACAGTGACACTAACTGGATATTTATTTCGAAGGATTCTAAATCCACAAGTGGATATGTATTTACACTTGGTAGTTCTACGGTGTCTTGGAAATCCTCAAAACAAACTTGTATTGTTAGATCTACCATGAAATATGAATTTATAGCTTTAAATAAAGCTAGAGAAGAAGCATAGTAGCTTCGACACTTTTTAGAGGATATTCCGATATGATCAAAACCTGTGCCCAAAATTTGCGTACATTTTGATAGCAAATCATCAATTGGCTAAGCACAGAGTAATGTGTATAACAATAAGTCTTAACATATACATCGATGACATAATACCGTAAAATAACTGTTCTCTAATGGAATTGTTTCCATTGATTATATTGAGTCTAAGGACAACATAATGGATCCGTTAACTAAAGATTGAAATTGGGATCAAGTATATCAATTATCGAGAGGAATATGATTAAAGACTATAAAATAAAGATTTGTCTTAATGGAAACCCTACCGATCTAACAAGAGATCCTAAGATCTAGGTTTAAAGGGACAACCAGACATTGATTGACTCTTAGAAGTGAGCACTGATAATTTTTTAAAATCATGCCTATTCCTATGATAAAATAATATTCCTTACAAAATAAGTTAGGATGAGCATAACTTTTAATGACTGATATATCTTGGAGATCTAAGTGGGGTATTGTAGGATGATATTAATGGAAAGTCACCTATATCAATGTGAAGGAGTCAATTCTATGAGAATTTCGAAAGAATGAAATTCTCTAAAGCACTCATGAAACCATGAGTTGTTTAGAGCCATAATAAGGGTTCTTAGATTTTTTCTGGCCCAATTTTAATTCCAATTTTTAACGTTTACTTTGTCCAACTATTGTGACAATTATGGATGATTTTTGATAGTTTGTTTAAATTGGTGGTTTGGGTTCATTTTTTCAGTTGATTTTTTCAGACATTATTTTTTGTCATAGTTAGTCCATTTCGTGTTCATGAATAAAGAAAGTTCTTCCATTGTTGGTTCGCCTATTACTTCTAATTTGGAGTGCGACTATTGTAAGTGTTTATTGTTGTATCCTGGGAGAAGATTGCCATTATTTTCGTGAATTATGGTTACGAGGAAAATCTTGTCTTAAGGACAAAGTGTTGAACACTTTTCTTAATCGCATAATATCTATTTTAGTCACTGTAAGTTTCTATATTTGTTCAAATTTATTACAAATATATCTTTTTATTTATATTCTATATCTAGTAAATATCATTTTGGGTAACAAATTCTACCTGAATCGAATATATTTCCCCCCCTTTATTGTTTTAGGGTGGAGCCTTAAAGTAAAAAAATGATATTACTAAAAAATTCCATAGACATTAATATGTGAATGATAATCAAATATATGCAAAAAGGAGAGAAAAATAATGTAAAGTTCTCGGTGACACCCATAGAAGATAATATTAAGATGTTTCATTGACCATAGATAAAGATTTTGTTATTCGAAAGTACAATAGTTATTTTTTTGCCATTGGTACCCCACGACCTTTAAACCATAGGATTAGAAAGAAGGAGTTAACAGGTTAAATACCAGTGTAGATACTCCATTCTATTACCCCTCGTACAACTCCACAATGTCCAAACAAAGTCCCTTAAAACCCCAAACTCTCGGTCCTCTTTTAATCCTTAACTTGAGAACAATCTAGTGCTTCTCGAGCTTTGTTTGACTTTGGTCAACTATCAGACCCGAGAGTATCTCAATGCACTTTAATAGTTGTCTAAATACCCTTTCCCACGGTCCCTGCTGTGCACGAATCGGACATATACGCTTCATATTTAGAAAACTTTTTACCTATAAGGCAATAAAATGCTTCCCAAGATCCACTTGACTTGGTTAACTCTCAGACCCAAGAGTATATCCACGCACTTTAATTGGGATCTAAATCCCCTTCCCAATGATTTTGACCATGTGTGAATCAGACTTACAGGTCACATTTATCAAACCTTTTACATAAAAACCTTAACCAAATGTCACCCGATATCTTTGAGCTCCATTTGACTTTGGTTAACTCTTGGGCCCAAGAGTATCTCAATTCACTTTCATATAGCTCTAAATCCTCTTTTCAACAGGCCCATTTGTGAGCAATACGAACTTATTGTTTACATTTTACGATCATTTTTCCAATAAACCCACTTTCAATTTCCCTATAGGTAGCCTTCCCCTCTGCCTGAAGACAATGGAGACTTTACTTGGCTACTAAGTCTGGTAGGCCTTCCAATAGGAAAGCGAAGATCTATTTCAAATATCACCTCCTAGGGGTGGCATGGTATTTTTTTCCTTTTAGGATTTCCTATATAAGGAAACCTCGACCTCAATATACAAGACCTTTAGCCAAAAAAATGAGTGCGATAACTTTTCATTACTTCACTTCTAAAATAATATTTCTACATTTCCTTACCTCATCCATACTTTACCACTTTCCCCCACTCCACTATCATCCCAAATCAACTTGCATCTCTCCGAAAATCTAAATTCAATTCATTTGTAAGGTCCAAACTCTACCAATCCAATTTTATCAATTTAGTGTCATTTCTTACATCTTATTACTTTGAGTGTATTTTTCACTTAGTTCTTACTTTTTCACTACTAATCCCCTTTTTATTATTTATATACTCACAAACTTACTTTTAAAAACTCAAAAAATCAAATAGAGTAACTTATAAACCCCCAAATTAGATTTTTCTTCCGCTTTCTTATATTTTTACCACTTGTGCATGACTTTTCATAAATTAAATTAAAGAACTCAAGTTTCAGAGTTATGGTTTAGACCCCACCTTTATTCTCTTTTCAAACTACATGGATCGTGATGTCGATTTTCAGCTACATAGGCATCCCAGATTTATCTTGGTATTCGAGTCCCCATTTTCCCCATTTTCCCTATTTCACTATTCTACTTCATTTTCACTATTTTTACTCTTTAGCGGCCCCATTGACATGTGTACTCATTTGCTGGTAGTGATTCATGATCCAATGCAGTGCTCATAGTATGTTTATTATTTTTTTATTTTTATCTATTATTTACTTTTCCAGCGGTCCCATTGACACGCGTACCCACTTATCCATATTGAGTCTCGATTTGGTGCGTCACTCATAATGTAGTCAATTTTTTACTCATTTCATTTGCCTTATAGTAGTAACACATATTCATTATTTTGTAGTCAGATATGATATGGCTTATCGCTCATATTTTGGCTACCTTTACATTTTTCTCTTTCTTTTAGTTTTACTCCTTCGAATGATTCTTCCTCATCTTTTCCACGACACAGACACAATGATTTGCCCCTATTCAAACATATATAATATTTTCACCCTACACACATTATACAAGTGATTACACATTTTAGGAGAAGGAGAGCATTAAAGCCCATGAAATTGACATGGCATAATGGGTGCCTACCACCTTTTTTATTCCGTAACTTAGTTATTGAACCCGTGATCTATTTGGTTTCATAAGCATTAATAGTCTTTTATGCCATCTTTTTATGTATGGCTATCACTTTTTACCATCTTGAGTATATATTATAGGCAGTCAACTCCAATCTTTACACTTTCACACACCCTTGACGACCACCACTTTCGGTCCTTGGGAGCCTGCGAATGCCGCGCGAGTGGCGAAAATGGAATTTTCTTCCTTGACTCCCATTTTTTGTATTTTAAGGTGAAACCCCCTCATTGGGATGACCACAGTGACGACTTCGTTGGGGACTTTATTTTAGAGGACTAGAATCTATTTACATAGTTTTTTTATTTTAGTTATATCTTTTTCTCTTTTCTCCATTTTTCTATACATGTATATATTTTTTCGCTTGTATATTTTTGTTTTTACTCTCATGCTCACATGTTATATATTCCATGCTCATGTCACGCCATCCATGCATATTCTTTTCTCCTCCATATTTATCTTCTCATCATATGTATATACCTTTTTTCTATCTTATGCTTCATATCAATTTTATATATCCCTGCTTTATTCACTTGTATATATCTCATGTTTCACACTCACTTGCACATATTTGCCACATCTCACTTCACTTATATGCACTTTCACATACTCCATGTCACTTATATTTACTCATTATTATTCCAAAAAATATATATTCACATGCTTCATATATCACACACATATATACCCCAGCTCCTTTCACTTGCACATATCACCATGTTACTCTCACTTTGTATATATATCCCTCTCACTTGCGTATATCCCCATGTTTCACACCCTGTACATATCATCATGATTTTCTCGCTTGTCCATACTCCATGTTTCATGTTACTTGTACATACTTACTTTCTTTACTTTCTTGTATTGATCTTTTATTACATTCCACTCATGTATATTCTCATGCTTTATTCCATGTTTGACAGTCGTGCATATTACACTTTAACATATAAAATACTATGCATAAAAATGCTAATTAAGACTCATGCATTTAGCACACTACATCACCAAGCACTACGTATTAAAATTATATTTGTCCCATACTAGGGTGTCACTTCGTGATGGGTTGCTGATTCTACGGGGCATAGTAATATGAATCCCACCTTCCACTGGCCAAGTACCTTCAATGTATATTGACCGGCTCCCCTGCATCCTACTGCTTGATAGAACTCACGATGGGAGGTATATAGTAAGGAACTCGTTCACATACATCGAGTATATCAAATTATCTCTCACACGTATCATCACCACGAGGTATATCACAAGGAAATTCACCTACACTCGGTATATTAAAGGGCTTTTTCATACGTACCGATGAATGACTGCCCTTATAGGCAAGAGGTATATCGTGGAGGTCATACGAAATGGGGGAACCCTTACACTACCCCCCATTCATAAAACTCATATAGGAGCCTGCCTAAGGACACTCATACCTAGATTTTCAGTTCCAATGTGAAACTCTGCCGAACTTTTGTGTCGTCTTGCCACTCAAATTTTGCAATATTTCACCGATTTTTTTAAAACAGGACCCTATCTTGGGTCTGAAAAATAAGTCAAACCGTGTCTTAAATTGTGTACCCAAATCTTTTCCAAATCTAGGTCCTGTCTAACATTTCACTTTCACCCTAAGAGGAACATAATACAAGTGAAACCTAATAATAACAACTATACTGGGGAATTTTCCATTTTTCCTCCTTTCTAAATTTTTTTTCTCCCTTTTTCAAAAATACTAAAAAAATTCCTTTCCAAAAAACTAAAATATTATTTCCCTCTCATGTGCGACTGTATTCTCCTAGCCTGGCGTGGTTTTATATTGGCTTAGATCCTTTATCAAATAACCTAAAAGTTTTACACCTTCATCATCCACTTCAGTAAAAACTGAGTGGTCCTACCGAAGATTTTTCTTAGAGAACCCTAATAAAATGCTAGTGCCCAACCATATCTGATGGCTATACTTAACGAGATTACTGTGAATATTGGTAGTTTGTAAGTAGATGTTCACAAGATACAGGGAAAAATGGGTCAGATCCTAGAGGTACTAGAACTGAAGGTTGATTTTTCTCGTGCTGTGGGACCACAAATGATCATACCAATCTTGGATCCGAAAAAGTATCCACACGCTCCGCATCCTCCAGGGGATCTATCCATCAATGGGCCACCTCTTGCACATCTAGTGATGACAAATCTTTATCATCAAGGGTATAACTTTCCCATGCCTATCATTGATGATCCTAAAAAGGAGGAAATGAACCGAGTAACGGAGGATCTCAAACTTCTTTCCAAGAAATTTGACTAGGTAAACATCTCAAGGAAACTATGTGTATTACACTCACATGTCCCCTATCCAAAGGCCAAGCTACCAAACAAGTTCAAAATGCTTGACATTAAGAAGTTCAGAGGAAGTGGACCTATCGTTATGCATCTCCGCAATTACATCTCTTTATGAGTTTACATGGAAATACAGAAAAGATAGTGGCCCAAATATTCCAATAAACACTTATATAAAATGCCCTTCGTTGGTCCCAATCACAGGAAGAATCCCAAATACACAACTAGGAAGGTGTCATAAGGGAGCTCATGGTTCAGTATAAATATAACGATGAGTTATAAGTGACTCATCAAGATCTTTAATTTCTTAATCAAAACCCCCAAGGAATATATTAATAGTTTCATCACTAGGTGGAGAGAGAATGCTGCCACCATGACTAAAATGCTTGTTAAGGAAGAACAAATCAACATTGTAAAGAAAAACTTTCTACTACGCATCTAAACTTCTATGGGTAACCAATATTACTCCCATTTTAGAGCCCTTCGGGAAATTTGGGTTAAGATTGAAGAAAGTGACAACAACCAAAAAGTAGAGTCCAAATTCGAGAAGCGGGTTGGGAAGTTTGGTCCTCGAAAATATGATAAGCCTATTGTTGCTACTATCAATAACATTTCCTATCAGTTTACTACCTTATGGGCACTATAAGCCCGTCCTACTGCAACCTGAACTCCATATTCCTCTCTCCAAAGTGTACTAAGATCTCTTATCCCATGAGCTCATTAAACCCTTGGACCCTCGTCCATTTCTTAACTCGCTTTCAAAATACTTTAAACGTGATGCCTATTGCGACCTTCATCAAACTACCGGGTATACCACTGATCA
The DNA here is from genome assembly GCA_949130495.1 of Sambucus nigra. Classification (NCBI taxonomy): domain Eukaryota; kingdom Viridiplantae; phylum Streptophyta; class Magnoliopsida; order Dipsacales; family Adoxaceae; genus Sambucus; species Sambucus nigra. Next base: position 257,177,107 of record OX422223.1, on the reverse strand, counting down.
GTGATACCATTTGAGAAATGTTGCCTAAGGCATCATCGCCCCTCTAGAAAACCCAAATCTAAACACTAATCAAAACCCTCTACCCTTGCACCAAGCTAGCATTAACTCCATCCTTATAGATGAAGATCCATATTTTGACTACTTTACCAGAATTCGACCCATTAATAAGCCTACTACATCCAATAACTCACCCAAATAACCCTTTGATCTTATAGTTTCCCGACCTTACTTCTACATCCAGAGAATTCTCCTAATCAAGATCTTTCTCTCATGACAAGGGCTTTCGTTGCTCTCCAACTCACACAGAAATAGGAAGTATAGAGCTACCTACTGTCTTAGAACAACTCAAAAATTTCGGGATGAAATTCCCTTTATAAATGACCCTCAAAGGAAAGTATTATGAGAATATCAATGACATATACATGGAAGCCTAGAAATGGGCCTATTAGTCTAATGATTGGTTTGTACTGCCACAGAAATTCATCTTATTAGATGATATCGATCAGGTTTTGATGGAAAAGTGTATCAAAGGGGAAAATAATGTGAATCTCCGAAGTTACTCATAACCATAAAGTATAAAGGATACAAAGCCCATTCCTCCAAACACATCTTCGCTGCATGGGAAGATCTGTAGGATGAAGTAGTTAAAGTTATGGATAATATTGATTTTTCCTAGAACAAAAACATTATCTCCACCAGATGGGGAGATTAATATGACCCCTTAAATGACTCAAATGGTGTATCTAATGAAAAAATCCCAGTACAATTTCCATCTTCGATAGGGTAATATCTTTTGAATAATTATTTTAAGAGATTAACAAAGTTTCTCTTACACTAGAAATAGATGAAGACATTGGGTTTATGTTCTTCCCAGCATCCGTTAACCATATGACCCGATCAGTTTTGCACTATAAAGATCCAATCCTCCCATTAACAAATACACCCATAAATAACGGAAAATGGTTACTGAAGAAATCTCAATGCCTAAAAAGTCAATTGAGGAAAGCAAGATTCTTGAGAAGCTCAAGAAAACTTTAGCTAACATCATCTTTTGGGGGGATCTTTATATCTTCCCAACTCTATAGCAACTCCCTTGCCAAGATTATCACTTAAACTACAGTTCCTCCCTCCACAACTCCTGTTGAAGAAATCCATATAGTGGGGACTCTAGTTTCCCCAAGACTCATATCTTTCGCCAATGAATAAATCCCTAAATTTTGTCCGGATCACAACTACGCCCTCAATATATCAGTAGAAGTCTTGGAGAAGACAGTCCCATTGGTGCTTGATGATAATAGTTCTGCCTTGAATGTTTGCCCATTAAGAACTCTCAGATGACTAGGATTACAAGTCAGTGTTCTCATGGCTACATCCACTATCGTGCATGCTTATGATATTCATGGGATCGATACTACTCACACTAGGGAATTGCCCAACATGCCATTAGACATAATTCCAAGTCATTGACATCCCTTCCTATTTTAATCTTCTTCTTGGATGACCATGTCTCCAAAGTATCAGGGGAGTGGCCTCTTCCCTCCATAAAATGCTAAAGTAATTCGAAAATAACAGGGTCATCACCATTATTAGAGATGATGATATTTCTAATGGCATCGATACCATTAACCCAATTTTAAAGATCTAGAACAATGCAAATGATATGTTTATCTCAAGATTTGAGATTGATCTTCTTCCCATTCGGGTAGGAAAAGACTTAAAATACAAGTGAGTCCAAAACACATCCCATATGGAAACTTCAACTTGATTCAAATGTTTAAAAACATGCATTTAATGATCGAAATGGGGTTGGGCTGTAGACAATAAGGAATCTAAAGCTTAATTTTCTAAAAGAAGCCTATACTCCATGTGGTCTGGAGTATCGACCATATCCATCTGAGCTCATGACTCTCTATCATTCATACATATAGACAATATTGAAGAGGAAGAGGAAATATGTCATTTTTAGAGACTCTTTAAATGGGAATTTTATCAAAGAGGGTGAAGACTTCCCTTATTACGGCTTCCCCAAACCATGGTACGATGTTATCGAGAAGAAACCAAATCCAGGATTTGAGATCTTCTTCGAGGAAAAATTTACCTAGATTGAAGTCTCAAAGCATGAGGTGAAACCTATAACCATTAAGTATGATGACTTGAGCTCCTCGTACACATAAAATCATGAAAATCACCAATATTGATGTATCAATTGATTTCAATTCACTAGGAATGGGCCTCTGGATGATCCACGCTGAGTCTAAACCATTCGAACCTTCCTTGAAAATAACTCCTGATGATAAGAATCTCCTCAATTGGTAAAGCATTCCAGTCAACCGAACTCTACCTATCCAAAACCCTGTTGTGTAATGCTTAGAGAATGAACCTAAATTTGTTTACCTTTTTACTATTACTAATGGAAGTGTAAATGAGGTCCTCCTTGCTTATTTCCTGAAAATGTTGTTAATGAAATAAATGAAGATTTTTAGTATCTTGCCATGCCCTATATTAATTACATTGTAACTAATCAAATAATTAATGAAGATGACTGATAAAAAAAAACAAGCGGCCGTGTAAGGCCACCTGTCATTATCAACTTTCCACCATAATATAATAAATATAAATTTTAATTACACTCTTATGGGAATATAATGATGAGTATACGTATCGAATCCAAAAAGAATGATTATTAGACTTTACTTGATCTATTACTTATATAATAAAAGTGTAAAAGTTGATAAGAATTATAAAAATAATTAACGCTAAGCAAATATTAAAATCAAATTAAATGACAAGAATGAATTAGGATCGCATCCCCACTATGGGTAAACAAAACGCATTAAGGAATTTGGTACGAAAAAATAATTAATGAGAATATACACTTGATTATAAAAACCCCACATGAAGAGGCCAAGCCCAAAAATCAAAGACAAAACTTTCGTTTGAATATGGTCACAAACGGATTAACTTTGAGATATCTCTAAAAATGAAGCACCTTATACTCTTGACTCACTTGAGTATATATTGTATAAGTGCTCATCTAGTTTGTAAATAGTGACAAAATTGAGTCCCTTCCCTAGATACCAAAGAACCTCAGAACCTTCTACTTAATTCCTCTTGATTGTTGTTTAAAGGTATATTCTTAATCACCCACACACATTAGGATTGCATTCATAACATATATATTGCATAAAATGTTTGTGTGAGTTAATTCCTCTTTAAATTTGTTTTTAATAATTTTTGGGAATTTTTAAATAATTTTTAAAAAATGTTTTTTAAGAAATTAAAATTGGTTTTATAAACTTCTGGGTCATTGAGTAATTTCTGATTCTATCACATTTTGCCTAAATGTTTGGTTGGGTAGGATCCGAATGTACTTGAGAATTCAGGGAGCGTGTGTAATTATTTTGAAAACACGCGTGTGTGAGTTCATCTGGGCCTTACACCTATCAGCATTATATTGGCCTGATCTGTGTTTGTTGGTAGACTCATGTCTTGTAATCGATCTCAGCCTTTGGATCAATTCAATCAATGCTCTGCATGAGTTTTATCTCAATCCCTAAGAACCCTTTTAAACATATCAGCGTGCGTTTAAATCACCGCTGTTCTCTAACCATTGGATCAAAGTCAAAAGGCTAAGACTAAATCTTAGCCTTTAGAATTGCACCAACCTTCTCGATCCTTCCAAGCTTGCTATATAAGGAGGCTTAGTCTCAGCATTTAGAGACTTTTTCCAGTTCATCTAAACTGAGAGAAAAAGAGAAGAGAGAAGAGAGAGAAACCAGAGAGCAAACCCTAACTCGTTCAAACTTTAACTTCCTATTTTTCAAAACCAGTTTAACCCAAACACAAAACCTGAGTGTTTTAGAGTTAGTTTGGTAGTGGTTTAAAAGGCGGTTCATGGGTTGAATCCTCTGTTTTGAGATCTTGTAACCAACTTAGACATTTCATGTTAGATCTCTATTTTTTGTTTATAGAAACTGTAGACCTTGCTATTTTATGTCACATCTCACTTAGATATGCATTTTTAGTTTCCCATCTTGAGAAATTTTATTTGTTGATTATTTTTCTGTAAATGTTTTTCACAACTCACGAATCAACAAATGTATTTTCTGTTTCTAGTTCTTATGAAACAAGACTTCTGATCTGTTGGAATCGTAATCGGTGGTTTTTAATTTCAAAAATATTTTCAAAACCCTCTAAAATTGATTAAGACCTTGAACCGTCTTTCGAGCAAGGTAACCTTGGATTCTTGGTTTATTTGAAAGATCAAAGAAAGTCTTTTGTTTCTAAAAGAACTGAGAAACTGAAAATCACTCCATATAGATATGTTCTATAATTTGATAGTACTTGTTTGTATAAATAAGTGTGCATGTGTGCATGCATGTGTTAGATCACATTCACAAACACTTGTCACACTACAACACAAAAGTGTTGGGCATAAGATCTTGAAACAACAAGAGTCGACGTAAAGACCGAAACAAAGTGTGGAGAAGTTAGCAAGCTGAGAAAGCAACATCAACATCAGAACTGTAGAAAAGTTAGAATCAAACTTGTGGGTACATTTCTAAACTTGTATAGGTATGATTTGTTTGCATGTGTGTTAAATAGCTTGTAACTTGTATATTTTGATTTAGTGGATTTTTCGTTTGTGACTTAGAAGTCACCGTGGATGTTTCCTTAGTTGGGTGAGGTTTTACCATGTTAAAAACTGTGTGTACTCTAATCTTCCTACATTTCCTCATCTCATTCTTGTGGGTGTGCTGATACAAACTGTTTTAGTTTTGTTTTTCAAAAATAGTTACATAATCTTAATCATATCTCGTACATTTTTATTAAACACATCTTGTGGTTAATCTGTTATGATTTAAAGAAAAGAGTTTCTTCAAAAAAGAGTTCGGTGTTACTTCAATGGTTTAATCTTGTATTAAACGGCCTAAGTAACAACTTTTCAATTGGTATTAGAGCTTTGGAAATTTCTTTTTAAAAGATCTTGTGTTTCTGAAATTGTTTTCTTAAAATCAAATAATGGACGAGAAAAATGAAAGATTTGGTAACTTGACCAGACCTCCTCTCTTTGATGGAAACAACATTTCTTACTGGAAAGTAAGGATGGTTGATGTCATACAAGTAACCTTGGGAGATGATGTCTGGGATACTGTTGAGAATGGATATACTTATCCTACAAACCCAGCCACCGAAGGAAGTAATGAGAGGATTAAGAAAGTATTAAGTGAATTCACTCAAGAAGAGAAGAAAGCTTCTCGAAACAATAACAAAGGCATGAATGCGATCTTTATGTCTATAAATGAACATGAGTTCAAAAGGATCTTCTAAGGAAGCTTGGGATACTCTGGTTACTCCTCATGAAGGTGACACTAGAGTTAAGGCTGCTAAAACACAGATGCTTATCCAGCAGTATAACTCTTTAATCACGTCAGACTCTGAATCTTTTGATGACTTCTACATGAAATTAACTGACATGGTGACCAAATTACATTCTAATGGGATAACTTATGACAAAAATGAAATTGTCTAAAAAATTCTTAGGTCATTACCACAGAAATTTGATAACAAAAGAAATGCTACTGAGGAAATGAGTGATCAAAATCTCACTCCTGAATTACTCTGTAGCAAATTGAGAACTGTGGAAATGGAACTAGAATTCAAGAAACAATTAACCCAGTCCCATAGGAAACAGACTAGCTCCAATTTGAGTTTCTCCTCTAAACTGATAAGATCTGAGCTTAGCATTCCCAATAATGATTCTGATGAGGAATGTGATATAGATAGTTTGGATAATCAGATTGCATTGATGTAAAAGCAGTTTAAGAAAATTGTGAAATTTAGAAATAAAATGGCAACCCGACAAGGCAAGCCAAATTATCCAACTCAGTCTAATCACAAACCTCATGAGAAAGGTCAAGACAAACATCACAAGGACATTCATACGAGACCTAACAAATACTTTGAGAATATTGAATATTTTAGATGTGGGAAATTGGGTCACATAGCACAAGACTGTAGAGTTAACTTGAACACAACCAATAAACATACTAGGGCCAACATTTGCAAGACTTGGAATGATTCAAGTAACTCTGATAATGAGGAACCTGAGTCATCTGAAGTCTTTGATCCTTGCATGTCTTTCTTTGCTAAAATAATCTATAATGATTATATGCATGTGCCTAATTATGATAATGATGCTAGTAGCTCTACTTCTATTGTTATGAATCATGTTGCTAGTGGTTTAGATGCTTTAATGTCTGAGAACATTACTAGTTCTGCAGCAGGGTGTGTGAGTCAAAGGGAAAGCGATAATGACGATGTCAATGTGTGTGTGAGTTCAAGAATTGAATCCTTAGGGGTCACTTCACACATTAAACTTAGTGACTCGGACACTGAAGACCTCCCTGATGTTCACACACTTTATGCCAAAACTCTCAAGAAAATATATAGACTAGAGAAGATAGTGAAAGATCTCACTAAGAAACTAGAAGGCCTAAGTCTAATGGTTAGACTTAATGCTGAAGAGTACACTACCCAATGTCTAACTCATCAAAATGAAGTCAAAATTTTTGATCAAAAATTGAAAGATTAGATTGAAAAAAATAAAACTCTGGAGAAAAAATATAAAGGGACATTATTAGAATTGGAACAAGCTAAGGAAAAGACAACAACTGTTTTAAAAAAAATTGCTAAGTTTGAAAATAATTCCAATTATTTTGCTGACTTTGTTGCTGATTCAAAAACCAATCCTGATGATCGAACTGGAATGGGATTTTGCCCAAATTTAAAGACACAAATTAAAAACTTTGAATCAATCAAGTTTGTGTTAGGTGGCAAAAGACCTATGGAAACATGTCCATATTTTCATTCACTAAAAGATGAGTTTGAGAAAAAACTTCAAAAGTTGGATATTGTGGAATCAAGTAACTCTAAGTGTGAAAGTCCACCTAAGGCTAAATATGTCTGCCCTCCTATTAGGAAGAGTGATTTTGTGTTTCAAACTGTAATCCCTAGGAACAAGGCTCAAAATCAAAATTCCATGAAACCTATGTTTAGAGACTTTCTTAAGGAGATACCTTCTTCAAGCAATTTGTATTGCTCTTACTATGACATATTCAGACATTCTTTTGAAGGTTGCTACTCTAGACGTTTAGTTAATCCTTTCTGTAATACTCCTTTATACCAAAACTTTAACTACTCTAGGAGAAGCCATAACAATTATGTTCTACCTAGACAACCAGACAAAAACTCTAACTATAGAAAGAGAAAGACCAAACCTAAAAGATCATTTATAAGAAGGATTCCTAGGAACTTTTCTAAACCAAATGCTCATATCCTTCATAAAACTCAAATGCATGTCCAAAATATTTTTCAACAAAAATCTAATGCTCGCAAGTTTTATCAAATGAGAGAAAATATGCGCAAAATAAAAACAAGATCTATTTGGGTTAGAAAAGATGAACTATTGCCCCAGATGAAGTGTAATATAGTGATTACTACTTTAAAAGATGAATACACCTCTTCTGGTTGGTATTTATACTCTGGGTGCTCAAAACATATGACTAGGGATGATTCAAAATTTTAAACAAAGACAGATTTGCTGGAGAAAAAGTTATTTTGATGATGGTGTATCATCTCAAATCATTGGCAAAGTAACACTCAAAGAAGAAGGAATGCCTGTGCTTGAAAATGTTCTTCTAGTAAAAGGTCTTAAGGCTGATCTACTTAGTATCTCGCAATTTTGTGACTCAAATCATACTGTCACCTTTTCAAAGAATAATTGAAAGATTTTAAATGAAAAAAGGTGAGTGCATAATTATAGGATTCAGGAATCCTGACAATTGTTATGCTGTCATGAACAGTACTGAAGTCTGTAACGTTTCCAGAATGGATGACAATGAGATATGGCATAATAGGATGGGTCACATAAATTACGATAGTCTTAGTAGATTATCTTCACAAGAAATAGTTAGAGGAGTTCCAAAAATCAAACCTATCTCTAACATTTGTCTATGGATAATGTCAGGAAGGAAAAATTGTTAAGGCACCTCATAAGAAATTTTAAGATATCCTTACCTCTAAACCCTTGAAGCTCATCCAAATGGACCTAATGGGTCCTTTTCGTACTGTTAGTCTATGTGGACACAGTTACATTCTAGTTATGGTTGATGACTTCACCAGGTTTACTTGGGTAGCCTTCTTAAAACAAAAGTCAGACACTTTCAGAACATTTTTCAAAAATTTTACTTCGTATTGAAAATGAGAAGGACACTCAAGTAAATAGGATTCGTAGTGACAGAGGAGGAGAATTCATAGATACAGGTGTTATAGAGTATTCTGACTGTAATGGTTACAAACATGAATTTAGTTCTCCTAATACTCAACAAAATGGAATTGTTGAGCGAAAGAATCGTACCCTTCAAGAGATAGCACGTGTTATGATCCATGCCAAATGTTTACCTAAATATTTTTGGGTAGAATCAATTTGTACTGCGTGTCACATCATTAATAGGGTCTATCTTAGGAAGAATTATAAAAAAACTCCTTATGAACTATGATATGGGAAGAAGCTCAATATTAAATACCTTAGAACTTTTGTTAGTAGTTGTTATGTTTGCAAAGACAGAGAACACTTATCCAAATTTGAGACTCGTGGAGATAAAGCTATCTTCCTAGGATATTCTCCTGACAATAGAGCCTACCGTGTCTATAATCTCCACACCAAAACCTTAATGGAATCCATAAACATTATTATAAGTGACACTACTATTGAGAGTAATACTGGAGAACCAATAATTGTGGTAGAGTCTGAAATTGTTTTAGAAAATGACTCTCCAGAAATAGATGATTCTTTACTAATTGAGGAACCTGAAGTACCTAATTGGGTTTCTAAAGATCATCCCATAGATAACGTTGTTCGAAATAGTGAAAAAATTGAAGAACCTTATACTCTTGACTCACTTGAGTCTACATTGTATAAGTGCTCATCTAGTTTGGAAATAGTGATAAAATTGAGTCCTTTCCCTAGATACCAAAGAACCTCAGAAACTTCTACTTAATTCCTCTTGATTGTTGTTTAAATGTATATTCTTAATCACCCACACACATTAGGATTTCATTCATAACATATATATTGCATAAAATGTTTGTGTGAGTTAATTCCTCTTTAAATTTGTTTTTAATAATTTTTGGGAATTTTTAAATAATTTTTTAAAAATATTTTTTAAGAAATTAAAATTTGTTTTATAAACTTCTAGGGTCATTGTGTAAATTCTGATTCTATCACATTTTGCCTAAATGTTTGGTTGGATAGGATCCGAATGTGCTTGATAATTCAGGGTGCATGTGTAATTATTTTGAAAATACGCGTGTGTGAGTTCATCTGGGCCTTACACATGTCAGCATTATATTGTCCTGATCTGTGTTTGTTGGTAGACTTATACCTTGTAATCGATCTCAGCCTTTGGATTAATTAAATCAACGATCTGCATGAGTTTTATCCCAATCCCTAAGAACCCTTTTAGACCTATCAGCGTGCGTTTAAATCACCGCTGTTCTCTAACCATTAGATCAAAGTCAAAAGGCCAAGACTAAATCTTAGCCTTTAGAATTGCACCAGCCTTCTCGATCCTTCCAAGCCTGCTATATAAGGAGGCTTAGTCTCAGCATTTAGAGACTTTTGCCAGTTCGTCCAAATTGAGAGAAGAAGATAAGAGAGAGAAACTAGAGAGCAAACCCTAATTCGTTCAAACCCTAAATTCCTATTTTTCAAAATCAGTTTAACCCAAACACAAAACTTGAGTGTTTTAGAGTTAGTTTGGTAGTGGTTTGAAAGCCTGTTCATGGGTTGAATCCTCTGTTTTGAGATCTTGTAACCAACTTAGATATTTCATGTTAGATCTCTATTTCTTATTTATAGATACTGTAGATTTTTCTATTTTATGTCACATTTCACTTAGATCTGCATTTTTACTTTCTCATCTTGAGAAATTTTATTTGTTGATTATTTTTGTGTAAATGTTTTTCATAACTCAATAATCAACAAATGTATTTTCTATTTCTAGTTCTTATGAAACAAGACTTCTGATCTAGTTGGAAGCACAATCGGTGGTTTTCAATTTCAAAAATATTTTTAAAACCCTCTGAAATTGATTAAGATCTTGAACCGTCTTTCGAGCAAGGTAACCTTGGATTTTGGGTTTATTTGAAAGATCAAGGAAAGTATTTTGTTTCTAAAAGAAGAGAGAAATTGAAAATCACTCCATATAGATTTGTTCTGCAATTTGATAGGACTTGTCTATATAAATAAGTGTGCGTGTGTGAATGCATGTGTTAGATCAAATTCCCAAACACTTGTCAGACTACAACACAAAAGTGTTGGGCATAAGATCTTGAAACAACAAGAGTCGACGTAAAGACTGAAACAAAGTGTGGAGAAGTTAGCAAGCTGAGAAAGTAACATCAACATCAGAACTACATAAACGTTAGAATCAAACCAGTGGGTACATTTCTAAACTTTAATAGGTCTGATTTGTTTGGATGTGTGTTAAATAGCTTGTAACTTGTATATTTTGTTTTAGTGGATTTTTGGTTTGTGAATTAGAAGTCACCGTGGATGTTTCCTCAGTTGGGTGAGGTTTTACCACATTAAAAACTATGTGTACTTAATCTTCCTACATCTCCTCATCTCATTCTTGTGGGTGTGCTGATATAAACAGTTTTAGTTTTGTTTTTCAAAACTAGTTACATAATATTAATCATATCTCGTATCTGTTTTGATTTAAAGAAAAGAGTTTCTTCAAAAAACTGTTCGGAGTTACTATAATAGTTTAATCATGTATTAAACGCCCTAAGTAACAACTTTTCAAAAAATACTACCGTTGCATGACAAAGGAAGTTAAACTCATAATATTCCAATATCAATACACAAGGTTTCAATGAAAAGTGTTTTAAACTAAATCGTAGATTTTGAAGCTCAAGAACCCATTAATGGTGGAAATGAGATCCTAACCCACAAACTAGTTACAAAGCATGGTAAATGACATGAAATTAATGGAAAGTAATAAATAAAGCAGTAAAACTAATTAAAATTGAAATAAAACTAATTAACTAAGCTTGAAACAAAATAAGAAAGCTTGGATTAATCAAGAAGAAGATGAACATTAACTTTACATACACACCTAGGAGAGAGAGAGAGAAGATCCCAAAAATAGCTCTCAAACCTAACTGAAAATGAATTATTCCCTATAATAAAAGAGGGGGAAATTATTTATACCATAACAACTTGTGTAAATTTTTGAAACAATGCGTACAAAAATACAGGGGCCGAATCGATTCGAGTAGATCCGAATAGATTCAAGCTCTGATAAATCTGGCACTATATGCTTTCGAATCAATTCGGTCCAATTTCTAATCGATTTGGTACCTGGAAGTTTGAATCTTTTGGTTGCCTTCCTTATTCACTTGGATCGATTCACAAAAAGGTCATAAATTCTTCCTTATAAGTTAGAATGATGCACCGATGGAGGCTATGTGAAGCTAACTCGGAGATCTATGATTTCATAAAGAGTTTGGAACAAAAGACTAAAATATTAAATGAATAAAATTCCCCTGAAGATGCACATTGAGATGAAATTTTCCTAGAAGATAACCAAACTTCAAACTTAGCATCCCCAACACCTATAAAATCTCAAATAAACCTTGCAAAGCATAAATATAATGAAAATAGAGGTTATGCAGTAAATGAGCATAAATGTCGAGATTAACACATGTGGGAATGCTAGAATGCGTAAAGACAAGGGGTACTAAAATATAATATTCAAGATGAATCACACCCCCTAACTTACACATTGCTAGTCCCTGGCAATGAAATGCAAAGAAAGAAGAACTACCACAAGATGGGCATATGTACATAGGAAAAATGCCACTTTTGTAGGCGCACAATTGTATCTAGTGAATGCAACAATCCATTTACCTTAGTTGAGGAGTGTTGTCTCATGAGGGTTTTCAGGGATGAAACCCACAAACATCAAGTTTACTAAAAAGTATGACTAAATACCCAATAAGACAACTTAACAATAACAAAAATGGATTTCAACAAGTTATTTATAAATCAAATGAGAATTTACCCAATAGTCCGTAATCATTAATATTATAAGAATAACTTCATAGAATTGTAACCTTAAATGTTGGAGTAAGAGCGAGCACAAGAGAAAATTATGATTTGAAAAAACCTTTATAATATGAATAAACATTAAAGCGTGCATGACATCAAACCTCTCCACTAATCACACTCAACAAATAAAAACACTCTGAATGGGATGTAACACACATGGGACATGCGTACATAATGAATAAATTTAAATGGAAGGAAGGTTGTGTACATGTAATCAATGAAAAATGTTATATATAAAATGAAAAATTATAATCTCAATGAAAGGATATCGTTCATTAAATGAGGTGAAACACACTGTAACAAATTATCACACTTATTATGACTTTTGAATCATATTCACCCTAGGGTCAAATTGGACTTTATATGGCTGTAATGTAGGTCTGGGGTCTAGGTTATGAAATGCAGGGATAATTTTGGATTTAAAGTGTTCGGGTGAGAAAAGTTGGGATAAATGGAAAATTCTTGGGCAATTTCAAAATTGAGATATAATTTCCATACAAACAAATGGATATACATTGGAGTATTACATACTTTATTTTCTCTAACAACTACAGGATTCTTACTTTTTTCAATCCCTTTCTTTTTCTTCTTTTTCTTTCCTTTTTCTCACTCATTTTTTTCGTTTCTTTTCTTTTTTATTTTTCACTTCTATTTCATGAGAATAAAAGCCAACTCATATGCTTAATTGCAACCATGAGAAAAAAAATCATTAAATCCTAAGTATCATTTCAAACAAAGGTATGCAAGGTGTATATATGGTTTAAAACTCCAATGTAGAGTTAGTTATGGAATTTGGGGTTTTGATACAAAAGGTTAATATTTAGTCTCAAAGGGGGTTTGAGTAGGGAAAACATAAAAGGTGAGGTCAAGGTCAATTTGGGTGTAATAACAAATTGGGCATATGATACTTTCCTAAGGTTTATGAGATTTTAGGTCAACACAACGTTGAAAATCATCTTCAAATAAAACATTTCAAAATGAACTCAATTAATGAAGGACAAATAAAGAATAACGAGATTATCGATAACTTTGACCTTTTCAAGAGGGAAATAGTAATGTATAAACACTCACAAACGAAGAAAAGCACAACGCTCACTTGATATAAGTATATACAATGAAATAAAAGATCATCGAGTTATAAAAGCCTTAAATCGATCATTTAAACAAGAAAAGTACATGTGCTCATGGGTTCAAAGTTTAATTCATGAAGTTTTTCATTGTATCAATGATTCGGGGACTAAAATCTAATAACTTCTAAAATCAAAAACATGTATCATATAATTATCTATTGGATTGGGAAATTATTTAATGATCATAAAAAGGTCAAGATACCCGACAAAGGGGAAAAAGAATATATTTTTGAAAATTTTGAAATTTTTACAACAAAAGCATGCTTAGGAAGAACATATATCCAACCAATGAAACTAACATACAATGGAAAACATATCCCGCACCCCTAACTTAAATGTTGCATTATCATCAATGCGAGTAAAAAGCACAACATAAAGAGAGGAAGATAAAAATATTACTCAAAATGGAGAAATCTCTGGATATAACAAGTTTATTGATTACAAAACATGTTAGAAGCAAGCATAGAAAAAAAGAAGAATTTTTTAACTAATTACACTATATTAAAATAAAAAAAAGAAGATACTGTGTACAACTACAATTTAATAACTAATCTAGCTATATACTAGAATTTGAAATTTTTTAGGGTCTACCAAAAGAATAATTTGACTTCGAGAAATAACGGGGGCACCTCATTTTTATTCATGCCTCCCTAAAAATAGGAATTTCGTTTGAAAAACATAAGGCATGGTTTGGGCAGGGTGAGGTAACCATAACCAATTAAAACTTCTTAGCGGATGATGGGGAGTTAGGATTGAATGGTAGACAAGTAAAAGTGAAATCCAAGATAAATACAATTTTCTCCGAAAGATTTTTCAAATGGATTGGGAGGGGGTAAACAGAGGCACAATGACCTTCATAGAGAGTAACTCCACTAAGTAATCCTCACCGGTGAAAGGATTAAACATTTTAAAGTTTGGTACCAAATCATGGGGTTGATGCAATAGTTGGATAATGGTGAATGAAAATAGATAGAAAATATATACAATCTCAAAAGATTTATCATCACTCGAAGATTGAATTTCGAAAGAGGAAGATTCACTTTCATTGAAATCATCTTTTTAAAATATTTGAGGTGAAGAACAAGTCTCAAACTCATTTTTTCTTTTCAAAGAAGAAATCATCTCATTGCAAAGTGATTCAATTTACACATATTCACCATTTTCATTCTCCATAACGCCTTGGGCGAAAAGAAGAGTGGTTTGTTCCCAAGTAGGCATATTTGGATCAAGATCTCGAATTCCTCATTTAGTTAAAAACATTCCTCATCTTTCATAGTCTCGAATGAAAGATCATCGTTGAATTCGATTAATGCATCCAACTCTTTTTCCCAATAAGGTTTTTCTTTTCGATAACGGTTTTTAGGATTTTCATTCTCAAGAATGCGAATGCCCTTACGCAATGTCATAGATGGAGGCACATATTCTTCAAAATGAAAAGTTTGGGAACTATACTCGTAACTACTTTCAAATTTATTACTATAAGAATTTTAAAAGTCATTTTAATAATAATTAGTAGAATTATTATCACGATAAGTTTCCATCTTCCTTATTTTTAAGAATTTTGTGCCTTTCTATTGAAAATATTATCCTCAAAGTTCACCACATCCTTTACTTGACTTTGTTAATACTCACCCAAAGTCATTTTAGATATATCAAGCTTTTGACTTTGCAAGTAATTATAAAAAATCATCGATTTTGGGGGATTTTAAAAATATCTTTGTGATACAAACATGAACCATTACAATCATTAAAAACATTAGAGTAAGACATTCTTTCCCAAAATGGCTCAAGATAGCAAATTCCATAAAGTGGTGCTCAGCCGCTAATTCAAGCGTTCTTGGATCTCAAACATCCAAGTTTATAAAACAAATAAAAAGAAAAATACTACTAAATACTAAATCAATCACAATCTAAAACAAAACATTCCACGACACTCTTAGTTTACCACCAACATTACAAAAAATATAAACTTTAACTACACTCTTATAGGAGTATAGTGGCGAGTCTTGGTATCAAATTCATAGAGAATTATTGTTAAACTCTAATTAATTTATTACTTATATAATAAAAGTGTAAAGGATGATAAGACTTATAAAAACAATTAACACTAGCCATATTTTAAAACTAAATTAAATGTCAAGAATGAATTAGGATCACATCCACACCAAGGGTAAATAAAACGTATCAAGGAAGTTGGTTAAAAAAAATAACTAAGCATATTCAATTGATTATGAACATCCCACATGTAGAGACCAAACCCAAAAATGAAATATAAACTTTCGATTGAATATGATCATAAATGGATTAACATTGCAATATCACTATAAAAGCTGCCATTGCATGACAAATGAAGTTAACCACATAGTATTCCAATATCAATAGACAAGGTTTCAATTAAAAGTGTTTCAAACCAAATCCTAAATTTTAAGATCAAGAATGGTGGAAATGAGATCCTAACCCACAAACTAGTTATAAAGCATGATAAACAACATGAAATTAAAGGAAAGTAGTAAAGAAAGAAGTAAATCTAAGTAAGCAAAGAAACTAATTAACTAAGCTTGAAATTAAATAAGAAAGTTTGAATTAATGAAGAATAAAATGAATAGTAAATTTATATATCCAAAAAATGGCAAAACCTAGGAGAGGGGGAGAGAGAGAGAAGCTCCCAAAACCATATCTCAACCCTAACTAAAAATGAATTATTCCATAGAATGAAAGAAGGGAAAAACTATTTATACCAAAACAACTCGTGGAAAACTTATAAAACAATGGGAAGAAAAATACAGGGGCCTAATCAATTCGGTTTAGAGCCAGATAAACCTGGTAATGTCTGCATCTGAATCGATTTGGGCCAATTCTGAATTGATTCTCTCTTGGGAGTTCGAATCCTTAGGTTGGCTTCCTTATTCACTTGGATCAATTCACGGAAAAGGCCGTAACTTCTTTGTTATAATTCATAATAATGCACCATCAATGGCTACGTGAAGCTAACTAGTAGAGATACATTTTTGAAAATAGTTCAAGCCAAAAGCCAAAATTCTGAAATGATAAATATTCCCCTTAAGATGCACATTGAGACGGAACTTTTTTGAAATGCAACCAAACTTCACGCTTTGCATCGCCAATACTTATCAACTCTTAAATAAACCTTGTAAAGCATATATATAATGAAAATAGAGGTTATCCAGTAAATGACTATACATATGAGGATAAACGCAAGCAGGAATGCTAGAATGCGTAATGATAAGGGGTACTAAAATATAATACTTGAGACAAATCAATGATCCAATCAATGAATATTTTTAACCAATATCAATAAGGAAAAAATTGAACAACATAAATTCATTCAAACTATTGATGATGAGACCATTATTATTAATGTTGTAACTAGTAACACTCCACGCGAGATTAGGCTAGGGTCCACATTAACGTGCATGAACTGTCGCAATTCGAAAGACTTCTAAAAGAGTTCATAATTGTCTTCGCTTGGTCTTATAGTGACATGCCTGACATTGAACCAAATATCGCACAACATAAGATCTCGACTTATCCTGAATGTAAACATGTCAAGCAGAAGCGAAGAGAGATACGACGCGAGTGGTCCCTCAAAGTCAAAGATAAAATGGTCTAGCAATTGAACATGGGTTTCATCTGCGTGGTCAAATAACCAACATGTCTCTCCAATATTGTTCTTGCATCGAAATTAAGAAGAAAAGTACGCATGTGTATCAACTATCCGTATTTGAACAAAGATTCTCCAAATGACAATTATCCTCTGTCCAATATTGACATGATCATCTATAACATCGCCGATCATGTCCTCAAATCATTTGTAGATGGATTTACGAGGTATAATTAGATCAAGATGCATCCTAACCACTAAGAAAAGTCTTCTTTATTTTTACTATAGTGTCATGCCTTTCGGTGTTAAAAACTCCAGGCCTACATATGAAAGTGCAGTCACAACCATCCTGTATGATCTTATCCATAAAAAGGTTGAGGTCTATGTCGAGGATATGATTATTTGGTACGAAACTCAATAAGGACTGCCTTATAGAAATTCTTTGAACGATTACAGCAATACCAAATGCATCTCAATTCACATAAATGCATTTTTAGTGTTACAAAGGGTAAACTCCTTGGTTTTATGGTTAGTGAAAAAAGGATTGAAGTAGACCCTTCTAAACTCAAAGTATTCCTCGAAATGCCACCACCTAAAACTGAGAAATAAGTCCACGGTTTCTTTGGAAAGATCAAGTACATTTGCAATTTCTTCAGCCACTTCACCTCTATCTACGATCCTGTCTTCAATCTCTTCCGAAAGGATTCAACTAAAGTCTAAAATGAGGCATGTCTAGAAGCATTCGATAAAATTAAGCAATACCTTACCCAACCACTGGTGATTATGCCACTAAAACTAGGTATACCCATTATCCTATATTTGATTGTCATAGACACCACGAGTGGTGTTATGTTAGCCCAATACATCATATAATCACATAAAGAGAGAGCGATCTACTATGCCAGTAAAAAATTGGCCAAATATGAGGTGAACTATACAACATTGGAGAAGGCTTATGTTGCCTTAGTCTAGGTCATTCAGAAACTTTGACACTACATACTTGCATTCCCCATCAAGTTAGTGTCTCGAATGTATGCCATAAAATAACTACTAGAAAATCATGCCTTGTCAAGCCGTATGGCTCGTTGGTTACTATTATTATTTGAGTTCAACATCGCCTATGTCACATAAAAATCCATTAAAGGAAGAGCCAACTCTGATTACTTAGCTGATCATCCTATGGGAGAAGATGATGAATGGATTTTCGAGTTCCTAGATGAAGATATTTTATGTACTTATCATGAAGAGCCCCGGTAGCACATGTTATTTAACAAAACTGCAAACAAGAAGGGATATGGCATTGGGATAATCCTAATAATGATCGACAATTATCACATTCCCTTTGACATCAAGATAGATTTATCTTGCACTAATAACATGACAGAATATGGTCATGCACTGTGGGACTCAAGCATGCCCTCGAGAAAGGAACTAATGCCTTGATGTTTGCGGTGCTTCTTCCTCATCAGGGGACAAGTACTACGAAAGTGGAAAGTCAAAGATGAAAAACTCCTATCCTTTCACACTCACCTAGAACATATCACTTCCCGATTCAAAGATGTCCTATTCCACTATCTCTCTCGCTTAAGGAACATCTTTGCTGATGAGCTAGAAACTTTAGCCTCAATGGTCAACGTATTCGAGGGAATAATAATGGCCCCTTGTAAGTTCAGAAGAAACCAATGCCCGGTCACTTCTACCACATCGAGCTCTCTGTAGAAGTAGATCCAAAAAATTTGGGATATGGAATTACAATATCTGGGGCCTCCTCAGGCATTGACGGTATCCTCGAAGGGCTGATAAAAAATACTGCATGACCATTCGCAAACTTGTAGCTTATTACATCATCTGCAACAAATTGTTAATTAAGAGAAATTTCGATGAAACCCATTTGTAATGTATAATAGGGGATGGTATTAAAGAAATAATGTAGAAAATTCACCATAAGGAATATAGCCTCCACTTGAATGGTCATGTGCTTGCCAAGAAATTTTTTTGATAGGGATACTATGGGACTTATATGGTCGAGGACTGCACTACATATATCAAAAGATCCCTCAAAATGTCAGCAATTTGTTACTCTCCAATACTTAACTCCTTGAGAGTTGTACAAGATGACCTCTCCTTGGCGTATCTTAACTTGGAACATCGATATCATTAGGAAAATCACTCCCAAGGCATCTAGTGGGTATCGATTCATTCTCATATCCATCGATTACTTCACCAAATGGGTTAAAGCAGAGTCATACGTAGTATTGAATACAAATAAAGTAGCCAAGTTCGTTTGAAAGACCATCATCTTCCACTACAAAGTTCCCCATGAGCTCGTATCATATAATGGTCTCCATTTCGAAGCAGAAGTAAAAAAAATGGTTGAGGAATATAAAATTCAATGACACAAGTCTTATCTTTTCTGATCACAATCAAACGGGGCTATGGAAGATTATAATAAAAGTCTCAAGTCCATTATTAACAAGATGAATGATAACTACAGAGATTGGGTTAATCGAATCCCTTATGCCCTCTGGGGCTACCGTACATCCATCAGAACACCCACTGGGGATACTTCTTACTCCATGATAAGCGACATGGAAGTAGTCCTACCTCTTGAACATGAAATACCTTCCTTGAAGGTCATGATTTAAGGACAAATTAGATAGGTTGATTGGTAGTACATTCGTTATGATGAGCTCGCACTCTTGGATGAAAAGAGACAAAATTTTATACTATGTACAAAGGTATCACCGTCTAATTATACAATAATTTAGTAAGAAAGTTAAAAACCGCGGTGTACAAGAATATGATCTTGCTCTCAAAGAAATCGTAGAAACCATCCGGGACCCAAAAGGGAAATTCAATCACATTTGGAGTTGACCATATATTGTGAAGAGGATTCTTTCAGGTGGTACCGCTATGCTCACAGACCTCTATGGAGAATAATTGGAACGTTTAGTTAACTTGGAGAGCCTCAGGAAATTTTACCCTTGATCCGACCCTTATCGCACTATGCACTTCTCACCTATATTTTATTCTAATTTTTTTTCTCTTCTCCCATGGCAAGAACTACGTTGGACCTAATCCTTTCACATGTCTTTTAAAAATTTACTATAAAAAAATTTGTATCCCCACAAAGGTACGCATGCAACCCATAAAGTAACTTTGGGTGTCGTCCTTTCTTTTTCATAAGATATTATTCTTTTCTTACATCAAGAGACACTATTATCTCTCATCATTTAAAAAAAGGATTATGCATGCCTTAGCGATCAGAATAGATAATTCAATTATAAAGAAAATTTTCTAAAGATACAATAAAATACGTCAAAATCATCATTTATTCCAAAACACTTTTCTAAACATGGCGATTGCACAAAGTATTATTAATAATAAAGTCCCAAATACTTGCATAAACCCTACCTACCACATACACACCGACTCACTAAGCCCATAACATAGCCTACCAAATTGATTCCCAAAATCAAGCAACTACACAAACTTATAAGTCAAACCATTAAACACCCGAACCTACACAAATCATGTTTCCTAAAAAGCTTCACAAACCATATTAACTACCAGGTCTTTCACCACCATCATAGCCACAAGAATACCAATTTTGGTTACATATCCTAATGCGCTCAATACCGTGATATGCCTTGAAAAGTTTGGACAACATCGCATCACCCTCTTTTACAGCCTCAACTATCATGATCCACCTCTGACCATCTTCTCAATGCAAGCTTTCATGACTAATTCCTTACAAAACTACCTTAGATAATCCCCTAGAACCAAAATAACCTCCACTATAGACTAGGTTAGATAGGAAGATAGACTACGATGCTTATACAAATCTCCCGAGGTCATACACAGTGATTCAATTAGGTCCTCCATAAGATAAAAAATTGATATACACAGAGGAAGAATCTTCTCCTAGCCCACTTGACATAAATGTCACCCGGGAAGATAAAAAGAGGTTTTGCGGGGACCCACGAGCTGATCATAGCTAAAGTCATCCAATTACAAAATGGGCAGCAATTCTCCCGACCAGGACATGAACCAATGGAGACATCTAGACCCATTTTCCAAGAGCTAGTCCATCCAGTTATCCATTGATGGACTAAAGTCCACACAAGACAGCAAAAATAAATGGGGAATACCAGTAAGAGGGTATTCAGGGGGTGCAATTAGACAGAGCTTCTCTGATAACCACATGTACAACATTATGGGCACCCTCATAGAAAGTTAGAGCGGCTCTCCTTCCAATCATCTAAATTTTTCAATGTCTCTGCCAGTATAGTGCATTAGGCTTACAATGCTCGTTCATCGATAACACTGTGGTAACTATCTGGGTGCCCTCACTCAGACCGCCTACTAGTAGGAGAATTTTAGCAATCAAGCCTAAGGACACTGTGCCAACAAAGCCGTTGTACCTAAAGTTCATTTACCTCATTGATTCCAACACCATAGGGAGGTTAATAGCCCACCCTACACTAGTGATCGGGTAGCAAAAGGGATATATTCATTAAATCGGCTAGGATCACCCGAGAAGAATGAGAAAAGTTAAGTATAATGGCAAAACCTTGAGGGTCGACACTCAATATGTCAGAAAATTCTTTGTAAGTGGGACACGCCTTATCCAACCCAGAATGAAACATATGGTCCTCCGGGTACCGAAATTTCAAATCCGCCTCCAGTAGGCTCTAATTTATTGAGTGGTTATGCCATAAAAAGGCGGGATGCAAGTTGAAATCCTCATAATTAACACTATACAAGCACATAACTTCTAGGCGTTTGAGGTAGGCAACAAACATCTCTGTCATGGGAACAACCATTTGGGAGGATAAGAGCTTTATGAAAGAAAGAAGATAAAGAGTTGAGGTGTGATCCAAAACCCTCACTCCAAGCCCCTTTCCTCCAAAAAAAATGATGAAGTTATCAGCTATAATGAAAGAATCCCAGTATAAACGGTGCAATAAGAGTGCAATAAAGGATGAAAAGCAAATGTACATGTGCATGTGTGTTGATAGGCAGGCCAGGGGGTATGCCGATCGATATCCCCCCCTATTTAGGAAGATTACCATTTCTTCTTTTATCGTTCTCATTCTCAAATAAAGCCACTCTAAAAATCAACTTTTTACAAAAGAGTTTTTGGGCATTCATTTATTTAAACATTTAAAAAGACACATATATAAAAATTTCAAAAAATACATTTCTTTACTTTTCATTCAAATAAAATCCCCAGTGAAAAATTAAAGTTCATGTAGAGTAAGTCATTAACTTAATATAATTAAAAATGAAAAATGCATCATTATATATATATATATATATCTGTGTGTGTGTGTGTGTTATCGCTTTTACATTTTTTCAGGTCCGAGAAAAAATAGAAAATAAATAAAAGAGAGAGAAAATATTGGGGCGTAGCCCAAACTTTCTAGTAAAAAACCAAGTCTATCTGCTCCCGCCTGTGATACTTACCGTCAAGGAGAGAACATGACCATCCATTACCAAAGCTCAAACCAAGCGAATGATTGTCAGCAGTCGTCGATGATGTAACATAAGACCAAGTTATGATTCTGACACACTCGGTCATGCAATCCATCCAATCTCGAACATCCTACAACCCAGATGTCCACATATCCACAATCTATAGAAAAAAGAATCAAGTCATTAAAATATTTAAAAATCAAAATCGGGATCTAAAGTGCGTAGATTAAGAAAAGACAAAAATCATACCTCTAGTTAAATGTTCACCTTTAGTAATGGACTATCTATCGATGCCTATGGATGATGAGGAACCTGAAAGGAGCGACCCCTCTAAGATGGATGTATTAATAAGGTGTAGGATAATGTCAGAGTAAAGGAGCTTCCATGACCCTCGTAAAACTCACAAAATCCTGAATCGAGGAACCCGACACGCTGCTACTACCATTCGCCTCTGTTGATGGAGGAGGAATGTCGTTCATGTCGTAGATCGATGAAGACATCAACTGGCTGGTCATGAAGTCCAAATAGTCATATAGTTCTTCCATGTCATTATGGATCATATAATGCTCCTCCTCCATCATCGCCGCTATCTATACATCCTATATCTTCCCCTAATTCCTCCATTATGGAGCATGTAAAAGGGAGGGACCGCTGACAAAACCATAATTTTGTGCTCCAAAACCTTCCAAATCACCCTCTTGCCCAGTTTCCAGATGTACCCAAACTCACGTGTCAATAACCATCATGATTTGACCTGTATGTCCTTGCACCCCATCTCTTCTAAAGACTGGCACCGGGAGTATAACGTCATCTGTCCAAATAAAAGTCAATCATTAATAACTAATAAAGAAATGCAAAAATTAAAAAATGCACGACATCCAAAAGACAATATAAAAGTCTAACCTAGGCACTCGTGAGTGAAAAGCTGTCACTTAAGTCGTTTAATTCAAGATTAAACTATCTTTGTAACTCCGAAGTATTTTTTGAGGAAACTCTGTTCTTTAAATCAAAAAGATTAACCACAAGATGTGTTTAATAAAAATATGTACGAGATATGTTCAAGATTATGTAACTATCTTTGAAAAACAAAACTAAAACAGTTTAAATCAATTTAAATCAGTACACTAACAATAATGAGATGAGAAGATGTAGAAAGATTAGGTACACACAATTTTTAATGTGGTAAAATCTCACCTAACTGAGGAAACATCCACAGTGACTTCTAAGTCACAAACCAAAAATCCACTAAAACAAAATATACAAGTTATAAACTATTTAACACACATGCAAACAAAACAGACCTATATAAGTTTAGAATATGTACCCACTGGTTTGATTATAACTTCTCTGCAGTTCTGATGTTGATGTGGCTTTATCAGCTTGCTAACTTCTCCACACTTTGTTCCAGCTTTACGATGATTCTTGATGTTTCCAGATCTTATAGCCAACACTTCTTGTGTTGTAGTGTGACAAGTGTTTGTGACAGTGTTCTAACACATGCATGCACACACGCACACTTATTTATACAAACAAGTCCTATCAAATTATAGAAAGATCTAAATGATAAGGTTTTCAGTTTCTCTCTTCTTTAGAAACAACAGACTTTCTTGATCTTTCAAATTAACCCAGAATCCAAGGTTACCTTACTCGGAAGACGGTCAAGGTCTTAAACAATTTCAGAGGGTTTTGAAAATGTTTTTGAAATTGTAAACCACCGATTGCGATTCCAACTAGATCAGAAGTCTTGTTTCATAAGAACTAGAAACAGAAAATAAATTTGTGGATTCTTGAGTTGTGAAAAATATTTACAGAAAAAAAATAATCAACAAATATGATTTCTTAAGATGAGAAATGAAATAATGCAGATCTAAGTGTAATATGACATAAAATAGCAAGATCTACAGTTCAAATGAAAAGAAATAGAGATCAAACTTGAAATGTCTAAGTTGGTTAAAAGATCTGAAACTCAGAGGATTCAAACCACGAACAGGCTTCAAGCCATCTCCAAAATAACTCTCAAATACTCAAGTTTGGTTTTGGATCTAAAATGAGTTTAGGGTTTGAAACAAGATTAGGGTTTGTTTTCTCTCTCTGGTTTCTCTCTCTCTTTCTCTCAGTTTGATGAACTGGCAAAAGTTTTTGAAATGCAGAGGCACAACCTTCTTTTATACTAATTAAGGAAGGTTCAAGAATATTAACTCAAACCTAACCGCTGAGATTCGGTCATGAGTAGTTGACTCGTATCCAATGATTTAACATCAGTAGTGGATTAAACGTTTGCAGATTTTTCTAAGGGGGTTCACAGGAATTGGGATAAAATGCATGCAGTTTGTCGATAAAGAAGATCCAAGGGCTGAGATTGCATACATGTTCCGAGTCTAACAATAAACACAAATCAAGCCGTCGTGTAGTTAACAAGTGTAAGTCTCAGATGAACTGAAAAATGCGTATGCAAACTTAATTACACACACACCCTCAAGTCTCAAGCGCTTTCGGATTCTACCCAACCAAATATTCAGGTAAAAAATGATAAAATCAGAAATTGCATAATGACCCCAAATGTTTTAAAAACCCAACTTTTAATTTCTTAAAAATCAATTAAAAATGTTTAAAATAATCTCAAAATTAGTAAACACTTATTTAAAAAGGAATTAACTCACACACAAGCAAATGATTCAATATATAATATGAATGTAATCCTAGTGTGTGTGATGTTTGAGGCATCATATGAAGAATCTAAGGTTCTTTGGTATCTAGGGGATGGGACACAAATTTTATCATAATTTCCAAACTAGATGAGCACTTATACAATCTGGACTCAAGTAAGCAAAGAGTATAAGGTCCTTCAATGGGAGAGTTCAACATGACTCTTAGACTCTTAAGAGCCAGAGGCTCCTTACCCACCTTGTTGGCCTTCCTCCACTGCCTCATCCTCAACCATGAATCAGTCTCATTCACCACCAAAGTCACAAAACCCCAGTATTCAACCTAATCCCCTCATAGAACCACACCTAAAAGAGCAACACAAATCTCCAACAAAAATCTCAATAAAGAAAATAAATATCCGAAAAGAACAAAAGGAAGAGTAATAATAAAAATGCATAATAATAAAATTACCTCCAAATGGTACTTGGTCTCATGAAGGTCGATCGACAATGACGAGTGAAGACATCCAGAGAGACGTATAGAGAAGCCAACTGTAACACCCCATATTTTTATTAGAAATTAATTAATTTAGTGATTTTTGGAATTTCATGTGTGTCGTAATTTAGTGAAATTAATTATATCGTGTTGATTAAAATATTAATTGGGAGAGTTTATGCTTAATGTTTATGGAATATAATTACTAAGTGACTAGTGATTTGTTATTTTTCGTCATAGCGAGTAACAGTGACATGACTGTGTTAGATCTCAAACGGGAGTCGAGTGTATACAATATGAGGTCGAGATGGAAAATTATGGTAGAGTGACCTGGAATGTGATTTTGGGGTCACGATTGATTTTGAAAGGGTCACGATAGTCATAATAGTGTACTCGTCGATTTTAGACCAAACGGGCACCAAATAAGGGCATTTTGGTCATTCAGGAGTTTGTGGTAGATGGAACTCCAAAAAATTTAGAAGTATATCATACCATTGGAGTGGCAGACTATGGTTAGAACACCTTAGAGAGAGGAGGAGGCCCTAGAAGAGGAAGAGGGGAAGGAAACTAGGCCTTCCCACACTGTTTTGCACCACAGACATTGTCGAAATCAAGATCGGAACAAGGGGAGAATGATTCCATCATCAATTAATGAAAATAAACCCACTTGACAAAGACAAGTTTTTATCTTGTGATTTATTTGAGCATGTTATAATACCCATGTAGTGTAGGATTTAAATTACATGTTTTGGAAGAATTATTAGGATTTGGTTGGGCATAATCCATGATTTAAAGTAGGAATGCATGTAGAAATAATTCCTTTAGATTAATATGATGAAAACAAATATCTATAATGAATAAACTTGAAAGAAATGTGGGTATATTGATGAATATGCATGAGCAACACTATGAACTAAGGTTTTGAGAATTTTGGAATTTTATTCTATTCTTGGGTAGATTTCTTATAGATTTGATGTATTTGTAATGTTAGAAATTATCCCTAGACACGTGTTTGAGGTTTGGGTATATTGTTTAGGAGTTTGGTAGAGTTTCATGAAGGTTTGAGGTGTTAACCATGGAGAAAAATGAGTTTGGGACGAAGCTGTCAAACATCGTTGAGGTCGTTCAAACGAGATGAAATGAGATTAGTATGTTCTTCTAACGAGATTAGTATTTCATTCTAACGACCTTAGTTTTGGCCACGGGCATAGATATTTTTGTTATGGATGTGTGGCCACCAATTTCATATTTTTATGATTTTTTTGGAATTAGTTATGAATTTTCTACAGAAGGGTGTCCGAGATCAAAATCTTTAGTCGGAAATTAAATTAGGGTATAGAATGGTTTATGAACTATATGAGTAGTTTGAAAATTTCAATAGACCTATAGTCGGATCTTAGACTTATTTATAATGTGGGTAAAACAGGTTACGGGAAGGGTAGGTGATAACCCAAAATATTATACCTGTAGGTTAGTGATGTTTTAACTACTGGAATTTCTTAAGGGATAATTGGGACCCTTCGGGTAGTGAGTGATACTTGGAAAATATGAATATAATATTATGTGTGAATAGATGGTACGTTAAGTATTCAAGAAATTTATATACTACATACGGAATATATTATAGGTTATGTGTATACCTATACTGGCTATATTGATAGGTTATGTGTATACCTATACTGGGCATACTTATAGGTTGTGTGTATACCTATGTTGGACATATATATTGGTTGTGTGAATACCTATGATGTGATTTTCCATGTGTGTGAACATACCTACACTACCTGTTATCCGAAGGTTTCTGCGCAGAGGGCAATCCCACCTTGGCGATTCCAACAAGGTCTGGATGTGTGTCCCAGAACGTAGAACCTAGATACGATCACTATCTGAGTGTACGATAGTATTGACGGTCATTTTTGTACGTCAGGTATGTGCCTATCCCAAAGGCTTGGAACTATGTTCATTTCCAATATGCGTGGATTTGATTTTTAGGTTCGAGGAGACATGCCAAACCGATAGTCCTTGATTTGGGTATGGGAGGTACATGGACTTGATAGTAAAGTATGCCAGCATTACGAGGGGCCATTATGGGAATGCTATAGTTGTATATATTATATGTGTGAAGAATATATACAAGTTTGAATTATTATACTTATGTGTGATAGTAGAAAATATAGATAGTGTATATCTAAAAGCAACTTAAGTGCGGTGAAATCTCATTATTGGTGTGATAATAATGAATGATTATTCTACTTGTGTGAAAATAGGAAGATACATAGTGGATATATAAAAGTGAATTAAGTATGAGACCTTAATCTAAATGGTTTAATAATACCGTACGAGAAATGTTAGTTATTAGTCTTACGATAGCGTACTGTATGGGCGTTATGGGGAAAGCTGAACCTTTTATGATTATTTAGATACAAATGTCCAGTTGGGATGGGTAGCATAACTAAATAGGATGCATTAGGCGTTCACATTAGATGAGAGGTGAGGAACTCAATGGAGTGTATGCGGAACTAACATGTATATCTAATAACTATTTTTAGATTGTGATTTAAATACTTGCTAAATATTTTTAAAAATATTTATACGGGCTCTGACCCGGGTCAAATCTATTTTTATACTTTGTTCTAAAATGTTTTAGGTGTCTAGGCACAGGGCCGACAAGCTTGATGACTCATTCCAGGGATGCGTAGCTTCAATATTATGGAAGCTTCCAAGATTTGATGTAGACGCTTCAATTATTTATTCCTAGATAGGATTTCATTGTAGTATTTCATTTGGGCATGTTTCCCCTTCAGACTATTTAGTATTTCAGTTATTCAGTATTTATCAGACTTGGTTTTATTTACTTTAAACTTGTAGATGGATTTTTATTTGGGAATCGATGGTTTATTCGGTACTATTTTAGTCAGTGATTTATCAAGTGATATTTTATAATCGATTATTGTGTGAATGATTTATAATATTTTATTTAGCTTATTGTTGTATGGTTAGTTAAAGATAAAATTTTGACACTGGATTGATTTAACATAGGTGGTTAGTAATTAAAAAAGTGCTTGAGAGTGATGTTAAGAATAACCTAGATAGGATTCTTATTTGTTTAAATGAAGTACTGATCACCCGTGGTCAGAATAGGCGGGGTTTCACAAATGGTATCAGAGCATCAGGTTATAGTGTCCATAGGATCTGTACGGATTACTATGGTTTCCGCATAGCATTCTTTGACATATAGTCCTATTATTAGGACTGTTGCCTTCATGATTATGCATTTTATGATTTAGATTCTTCTGGTATAATAATTGTATAAACTGTGAACTCATACAATTCGATCCATTTTTAGATGCCACCCAAGAGAGAGAGATTGCCAAGAGCAGTGGTGAGAGCCAAAAAGTGGGAGGCTCAGCAAGAGCCACATTCACCACTGCTATAGCCTTTATAGTGGATGGTCATAGCAGTAGAGTAGCGATGATAGTGGTGCATGCAGGTAATGTAGCATTGACTGCCATGGCTCATCATTTTCCTCAGGTTTAACAGCCACTGCAGCCAGTGGATCCATTTGTCTTGCCCCATCCGGGGGCGTCGGAGTGGCAGAGAGTTAGGGAGGTTTTTCAGAAGGTCCACCCACCAGTGTTTTAGGGGCATTCTGATATGATTGCGGTGTGCCAGTGGAAGAAGGACATTCAACGCCACTTGTGCATGGTAGAGTGTAACGAGGTGCAAAAGAAGATGTTAGCCACTTTTAGGTAGGTAGGAGGAGCGTTACAGTGGTGGGAGTTAGTTACCCCAATAGAGGAGAGGGGCACGATGCCAATTGCAGAGTTTTGAGTGCAATTCGACTGAAAATACTTTTCGTCAGCCATTGAGACAAAGATGTAGAAGAAGTTCAATGAAGTAACTCAAAGAGATTGCTCAGTAGCCGAGTACAAGGATGATTTCACTTATTTGGATAATTTTATTCCAAATAAGGTGAACAATGAAGAAAGGAAGAAGGTGAAGTTTGTGGGTGGTTTAACCTAGAGGATCAGACAATAATTAATTAGAAACCCCACATTGGTGACTTATATAAACGTCATCAATGTCGCACTTTTACACTGCCATGACCACCGCTTCCATGTGAAGGGGAGTAAGAGAGGAGGTGAGCCTTGCCAGCAAGCAAGGAAGGAGGTAACAGTGCTAGTTGAGCACCACAACAGCAATAGCAGCAGTCCGACAGGCACTAGGGTCATAATTCTCGGCAAGGGGGTAGTGCTAAGAGGTTTAGGAAGGGAGGGTACCGACTTGAGGGTCGAGATTTTAGGAAGGACCAGTAGGGTCCAAAGCAATAACAACCGCATGTTCCCAGAGGCTACTAGGTCCAAGAGAATAATGGGGGAGGACAGCAGGGTCTTGGTCAGAGGCAGGGAGATTTTTCAAGCTGATGTTTCACTTGTGGGTGTGTATGCCATAAAAGAAGGTATTGCCCAAAGTGAGGTAGGGGCAGCTACAGGATGGAGTCCTATAAGTACAACTATTGCAGTAACTCTTGAGTCAGTTTCGTCATGAGAACTACGTTCAAAAACCTATTGACCAGGTGAGGCAGATGGCAAATGAAGGTAAAATTTTTTATCCTTATGAGTTTGAGGAAGGTTTTTGTGTGACATGGGTGCGTCAGAATAAAAATAGTAACACAAAAATTCGCGGGCAATTCGAGTTTAGTGTGTGCGTGGCCAGTATCAGCCTTATTTTTATAAATGTATTTATTATCGGATAGAGAGACTCTATGATGTTTATATTGTGTGATAGTTTCCACTCCTTTGAGATTTATGAGAGGATATCATATTATTGTCTTGTGTAGTGTCTAGATACTGAGGGTTTGAGTGGTAGTATATTGTACGGTAAGGCTATCGTGCTCGCTATTCCAGGATAAGATATATTATTTTGAGAGGTATCACCCAAAATAGGTTCAAGCCTGTGTGTATATATATTATGTTGCATAGTAGACTTAGTAGAGTATCGTTGTCTTATTACATTTGATCTCGGTGTGTGGGGACTTTTATTTATGTGATTCAGGGTATGTAAGGTTTATCATAGTCCTAAAAACTTAGTGATAGTGATAGCGCAATGTTATATTACTCCTTGAGTTATGGGGAGTGGATGATTTGACTTATGTGTCAAAAAATAGGATTTAAGGTGTCTTTATTATGTGCTTTGGACCGATAGATCTTGATGATCGACAATGCTAGGAAGTAGTGTATCGGGAGGGTTCCTTTTTTGGATTTCACTTGTAAGACATCCCACGCATGAATCTTAGTAAACGTCAAAAGTTGGGATATGTGTGGTCTTTAGGACATGGATCGAGTACACTAGTTATTGCACGAAGATGTAGTTAAAATCGGGAGTTGAGGATTATTTTATGACATAAGGATGGTAAGATCCTGGTAGTATTTGTGTAGTTATGCATGGTATATAGGGTGTATGTGCGCCCTAGTTGGTTAGATTTCTAGTATCATCTGCAGTCAGAAGATGTGGAGACATATGTGTTAAACATAAACGTATGAGTATCAGGGAGTTACTCAGGGGGATGTTGGAATTTTCCCCCAATAGAGCAAATACTTTAGCCGTTAATAGGTAGGCTTACCGTAGTAGAAAAGGTTGAACGAAATTTTTATGTGTTGAGTAGGCGCCAAGAGAATATGGAAATAATGATGAGAAATTTTAATGTAATGTGACTAGAATGGGTTGGTCACTAGGATTGAACGGTAAGGTATAGACCGTCAGACTAAGGAGTACCATTAGCGGAAGTATAGTGGGAAAAGACATAGAAAGATTCGATTTTGGAGGAGAGGTGGATGTTGTTCAAAGAGATATCTGAAGATATTAGTACTAGACATATTTTAATTTTAAGGCCAAAATTTATTTGTAAGGAGGGAAGTATGTAACACCCCGTATTTTTGAGTAGTTAGAATTTAATTGATTCGATGATTTTTGGAATTTCACTTTTGCCATAATTTTCTAAAATTAATTATTTCTTGTTGATTAAAATATTAATCGGGAGGGGTGATGCTTAATGATTGTGGAATATAATTACTAAGTGACAAGTTATTTGTTATTTTGTGTCATAGCGAGTAAAAGTGACGTGACTGTTTTAGATCTCAACCGGGACTCGAGTGTAGATGATATGAGGTCGAGATGGAAAATTATGGTAGAGTGACACAGATGGTTATTTTGAGGTCACGGTTGATTTCAAAAGGTTTGAAATAGTCAGAATAGTGTACCTGGGTGTGCTAATTGGGTCTCGGGGTGATTTTAGACAAAACCGACTCCAAATAAGGGAGTTTCGGTCATTCAGGACTTTGTGGTAAATGGAACTCCGAAAATTTGAGAATTATATCAGCCCATTGGGGTGGGAGACTAGGATTAGAACACCTTAGAGAGAGAGGATGCCATATGATAGGAAAAGGAGAAAGAAGCTAGGCCTCCCCACACCATTTCGCACCGCGGACATCGCCGAAATCAAGATCGGAGGAAGGGAAGAATAACTCCATCATCAATTAATGAAAATCAGACCTGCTTGACCAAGGAAAGTATTTATCTTGCATTTTATTTGAGATTGTTATAATACCCATGTAGTGTAGGGTTTAAATGACATGTTTTAGAAGAATTATTGGGGTTTGGGTGGGCGTAATCCTTGATTTGAAGTAGGAATGCATGTAGAAATAATTATTTAGATTAATATGATGAAAATAGAGATCTATGATGAATAACCTTCAAAAAAATCTAGGTATATTGATGAATATGCCTGAAGAACACTATGAGCTAGAGTCCTGAGAACTTTTGAATTTTAATCCATTCCTGGGTAGATTTCTTATAGATTTGATGCATAATTTACATTAGAAATTTGACCTAGACATGTGTTTAAGGTTTGGGTATGTTGGATAGGAGTTTGGGAGAGTTTCATGATGGTTTGAGGTGTTAATCATGGTGAAAATTGAGTTTGTGATGAAGCTGCAAAAATCACTAAGGTCGTTCGAACGAGATGAAATGAGGTTAGTATGTCGTTACCACGACCTTAGGTTTTAGTCAATGACATAAGTCTTTTCATTACGGGCGTGTTTTCGCCAGGTTTGTATTTTTCTAATT
Organism: Sambucus nigra; assembly: GCA_949130495.1. Classification (NCBI taxonomy): domain Eukaryota; kingdom Viridiplantae; phylum Streptophyta; class Magnoliopsida; order Dipsacales; family Adoxaceae; genus Sambucus; species Sambucus nigra. The sequence goes on along the minus strand of OX422223.1, from coordinate 257,144,433 downwards.
TTTTTGAATTAGTTATGAATTTTCTAGGGAAGGGTGTCCAAGATCGAGATCTTTTGTCGAAAATTGAATTAGGGTATAAAATAGTTTATGAACTATATGGTAATTGAATTAGGGTACTTTGGTAATTTTAATAGACCTATAGTCGTGGCTTAGACTTAGCCATAATGACAGTAAAATGAGACTAGGGCCTACAAGATTTAAACAATTATGTTAAATATCAGGAATTTAGAATGAGTTACGGGAAGTGTAGATGATAACCTCAAATATTATACCAGTAGGTTAGTGATGTTTTAACAGCTAAAATTTCTTTGAGGATTGTGGCCATCCCCGATCCTCACCGCGCGGGTGAGCGTACAAAGGGAAAGGATCCTTAGGGTCTCGCGCGTACCTCTCGGGAGAGCTTCGACCGGCGTCGTTTGAGATGAGGTGTAAAAATGTAGAGAGATTCAGAGTCACCAGTTTATTTGACTCAAAACAGACAAAAGAAAAAGTGGAAGCCATCCCGAAGGATGGCATCCAAAGACATACCGGTGCATGCAAAACCAAAATGATTCGAGAAGGGTTCAGAGGCTTAGTTACGAATTGGGAAGGTGTTAGGCACCCATTCTGCGCTTTCGGTCTCTCATGGATATTTGCTATTTCCTTTATATTTCCCCCCTTGATATGTGTGCATGTGTATGTATATAATGGAGGTAGGAATCCTCGACTTGTATCATGGAATAGATAAAGTGAGTCATTCATAGGAAGGTATAAGAGTAATATTAAAAAATAAGATTTACACGATTACCCTTACGTTGATCGTTATAATGGAACGATAATGCATATGGAGTAATACATCACTAAGAGCAAATATATAGAATATAAGGAAAGTGGATTTAGAGAAGATAGAAAATGAGAGAAAAAGTGAGAAAAAGGACTCGAGTCTAAGGTTTTACCCAGAGATGCCTACGTAGCCTATAAAGGTATAAAAGTCCACATAGTTCGCATACAAAACGAGGGGTGGGGTTTATCCCATAAATCCAAATGGGGGATCTCTTATTTGTGAATATGTGTGTGTGTAGAAAAAGTGTTTTAGTCGTGAGAAAAGTGTGAGAAAAGTATGAGAATCCCTCTTTGGAATTTATGAGAAAAAACTCTTTTTTCTTGTTTTTTGGGCTTTTTATTTATATGAAAATAAGAGATGTGCAATAATACTAAATAAAAAGTTTATTAGGATGTGTGAGGTGAGATAATAAAAGTGCTAAGTAATAAAACAAGTTATTGCGAATCTAAGAGAATTTGAAGAGAAAGGTGAGAAAGTTGGACCTTCTTGAAGATCTTGAGCTTGATATTGAATGTTGGAGAGAAGACCTTGCATTTGGATGATGATGGAGAGTGGCTAATTCACCAAGTTTGATGAAAAGTGGAAGTAAAAAAGGGATTTGGAGGTTGAAATCACGCTGCCTTCGAGAGAGGTTTCTGGGATTCGTTGAGAGTGAATTTTATCAGATATGGGCTCCCTTTGCAAATGATCTCAAGGCCTCCTTTTATAGGCCCAGGTCACTACCGATCGGCATAGACCTGGTCCTGCCTATTGGCAGGTGCCGATAGGCATAGTCTGGACCTGCCGTTTGGTAGTTTGTTTCAGGCCTTTTCGGAAAATTGGCTGCCGAGGGCAAACCGTTGGTCAGAATCACACACGGGTCATACCATTGGAAAGGTAATTTAGAGACCTTAGAAAGTACTTTAGACCACTCCCGGGTTCGGGAGTTGACTTTGGGTCAAATATGGCTCGGAAGCTTTTGTCGGTCCATTGGACGCGGAATCGTTCGGAAGCAAACGGATCGTTCGTCCACATGATAAGTCAAAATCGTGCACGGGGCAGACTGTTGGAAAGGTTAGGAGATGTACTTTGACAATACAAAGAGTTTGACCCAATTTGGGGAGTTGACTTTGGTCAACTGAGCCCTGGAAGCATTTGGTGACCTCTTGGAGTTAAACGAATCATTCGTCCGCATGATAAGTCAGAATCGCACACGGAATGGACCGTTGGAAAGGTTATTTAATGACCTTAGAAGATTCATTTAGCCTCGATTGAGATGAAGAGTTGACTTAGGTCAGACAGAGCCCGGGAACGCCCGGTGGCCTCTCGGTCAAGTTTCAGACATAAACGGATCGTTCGTCCGCATGGTAAGTTGGAATCGCGCACGGGACGGACCATTGGAAAGTGTATTGAGTGCCCTTTAATGATTCATTCAGTCTTAGTCAAGATGAAGAGTTTGAATTTTTGGTCAAATTGAGCTGGGGAGTGCTCGATGGCTTCTAGGTCAGTACTCGAGACATGACCTGGGTTTGTAGTGATGAAGGGAGGTACTAGGGACCTAAGGGAGTTGGGGGTAATCGAATGGGGTGCCTACAGAGCCCCTCGATGGGTGAGTTTGGAACAAATCATAACCATCGAATAGACACCACATGATGCTTTTGTGGGAATATGACTGATTCAGAGGGTCGAGGCCGATTTTGAGGACCTAAGGAGTGTGCTGGGGATGGAATGACGATCAAAGGTTTATGTCGATTCTGAGGACCTGAAGTGGTGTTGGGGGATGACCAATTCTGTGGGTCAAAGCCGAATCTGCGAGCTTAGGATGAAGATCTAATAACCGAGGTCATTTCTGACCTAAGAGTGGTGACGACCGAGGACTGGGGTCAATTCTGACCCAACTCAGGGGATGATCCAAGATCGAGGTCAATTCTGACCTAAGAGTGGTGATGATCGAGGACTGAAGTCAATTCTGACCTCAGGTGACGATCCAAGACCGAGGTCAATTCTGACCTAAGAGTGGTGACGACCGAGGATCGGGGTCAATTATGACCCAACTCAGGTGATGATCCAAGACCGAGGTTAATTCTAACCTAAGAGTGGTGACGACCGAGGACCGGGGTTAATTCTGATCCAACTCAGGTGATGATCCAAGACTGAGGTTAATTCTGACCCAAGAGTGGTGACAATTGAGGACCGGGGTTAATTCTGACCCAACTCAGGTGACTATCCAAGACCGAGGTCAATTCTGACCTAAGAGTGGTGACAACCGAGGACCGGGGTCAATTCTGACCCAACTCAGGTGACGATCCAAGACTGACATCTATTTTGACCTAAGAGTGGTGACGATCGAGGACCGGGATCAATTCTGACCCAACTCAGGTGACGATCCAAGATTGAGGTCAATTCTAACCTAAGAGTGGTGACGACCAAGGATTGGGGTCAATTCTAGCCCAACTCAGGTGACGACCGAGGTCAATTATGACCTAAGAGTGGTGACGACCGAGGATCAGGGTCAATTCTAGCCCAACTCAAGTGACGATCCAAGACCGAGGTCAATTCTGACCTAAGAGTGGTGACGATCGAGGACTGGGGTCAATTCTAACCCAACTCAGGTGACAACCCAAGACTGAGGTCAATTCTGACCTAAGAGTGGTGACGATCGAGGACCGGGGTCAATTCTAACCCAACTCAAGTGATGATCCAAGAACGAGGTCAATTCTGACCTAAGAGTGGTGACTACTGAGGACCAGGGTCAATTCTGACCCAACTCAGGTGACGATCCAAGAACGAGGTCAATTCTGACCTAAGAGTGGTGACGACCGAGGACCAGTATCAATTCTGACCCAACTCAGGTGACGATACAAGACCGAGGTCAATTCTGACCTAAGAGTGGATAAAGATTGGATTTTGATTTCGCTGGAGAAAGTGCCTTTTGATTTCAGCTGGGGAGCTGATATCTGGGGAAGCTTTTGTTTCCCTAGGAGACCTCACGGGGGGGAACAACCTATTTTGGTTCTGTAAAAACTCCACTGGGGAAGTGATCAGGCGATCCTTAGAGATCCTCCGGCGCTTTGCCGGGAGGAGATTCACTTGGTGTTTGAGGATTCCGATGGGAAAGAGGGGTTCCACTAGAGGAATGAAATTTTTTTTTTGGTGAAAATGTTCTAAATCCTTCCTGGGATTTTTAGGAATTTTTCAAGGATTTTTCGAGGCTTTCTGGTATTTTCTGTACGAAATTAAAGGGGGTGATGGTCGGCATGGTATGAGGGATGCCATTCGGCAGTGGCACAGACTTTTGGGCTACCTCAGGAAGGTAAGGAGTCAGTGCCGATCGGTATAGTGGGGGGGAGTGCCGATCGGCATGGCGCTTGGCATCCTATATAAAGGAGGTGAATCCCTTCATTTTGTTCACAACTTCTTTGCTTTCTCTGTTTCTGTGATTTCTCTGCAAATCATTCTAGCATTCTGATCTTCAAGAAAATGGCCGCTTTTGTGAGCACTGCAGTCGACTAGGAGTGGTTGACCGTTGATGACTGGGCGAATGTTGAGTGGAGGGCCAGGGCGCCTCTTGCTTTAGGGAGTGAGAACTCCTTTGATGCGTTTGAGCCTATTGCAGATGAGCAAACCTTGTTGCGGGAGCCATCGCATCATCGCTCTTCAAGAGTGATTCCCGATGGTTATGTAAGTAACCTGACCTTTGGCATTCTTCTCTTTTAGGTGATTTTTCTTTCTTTCTTGAGTTTTGATGAGACTTTTCCTTTTTGCCAGTCTGATATTTCTTTGAAGAACATGCGCGCCCGCGGGACGACGGGGCTCAGGGATGTCTGGGAGCATCTCCCACCTATGGTGTGTTGGGTGTTATCATCAGCGGGTTTTGGGAGGTTGGCATCGGTGCTGGATGAGACGCCTCGTTCGACAGCTGTCATGTGCGCTTTGGGAGAGACGTGGTGGGATACTACCCACACCTTTCATTTCAGCTTCGGGGAGATGACTGTGACTCCCATAGATGTGCAGCAGCTGTTGGGGATGGATTGTGACAGAGAGCAGATAGAGGTGGATCACTCTTTGTGGGTGAGACCGGAGGCAGTGCGTGCGGCACTTGGTGATGTAGGGAGGATAGTTTCTAGGAATTCTATCCGGCTGTCCCTGCTGAAGGATGTTCTGCTGAGCAGGGTGATTGATGTTGAGGACGGGATGCAAGTGAGGCAGATGGCCCGATTATTCATTTTACTAGTGTTAGGAGGTTTCATGGTGGCGTCGAGCGGCGACGTCGTCCATTTGTGGTTCTTGCCATACTTGAGGATGTTTTCGAACATCCCTTTCTATGATTGGGGGAGTCTGACTTTGGCGACCCTTTACTCTTATCTGGATGCATTCAACCGATTCTACCGGTAGACCTTTACTGGGGCCATGGACCTTCTTGAGGTAATCTTTAGTTTGTGCATTTCGTTTCATGCACACGCATTTTCCTTTTATGCATTCGCATTTTCCTTTCATGCATTCGCATTTTCCTTATGCGTCTCTTTTTGCTTGTGAATTCAGACGTGGTTCTATGAGGTGATTGGGTGTAATACCCCGCTGATCGCTTTGAAGGGCGACACTGTTGGGGACTTCTGTCGATTGTATCGATGGCGTAAGGCCAATTGGCAGTCGAAGGGATCTCTCTTTCTGGAGGTGGTGCGTCAGATCTTGAATGACCTGACCAGTGGTAGGGTAAGGCTCTTTCCATTTTAGTCTTGGTTTTTGAACCTTCTGATATTGTATTGATTTATACCTGCTTAGAGATTTTCAAGTGACCTTGTATCCCTGGGGGACAACCATTCAGGATGCGGGGGCGACTGGGGTGATTGCTCAGATGAGGCGTTTGCTGGCGTATGAGTTCGGCCATTCTTAGTATCTTTTGGAGAGGGTGGTTCGCCAGATTGCTGAGGAGTAGGTGGTGGTGCCACCTGCGCAGCCTCCTACGTCTATGAGGCGGGAGCGACTATTGTCGGAGGATGAGAGGATCACGGTGATGATCGGCGAGTCCTACTTGTTGTACACCTATACGACTGCACCGTATGACTATATGGACTTTGTGATGAGCTGGTTAATGGCGCCCATTATATATGATGCCCTGCCTTTCCCTCTTGTGAGTTTGAGTCAGCCGGTGGGATCTTCCCATAGTGGCGGTCGTCCGACGGCATCTTCGGCGGTGGCGACTTCAGAGGTTCCTTTTGTGCGGTTGCATACCCCCTTGTACAACATTCGGCGGGCTGATGGAGGGATGGTGCCTATGTTGCACCGTCCTCATGCGATGGATCCGGAGGAGTTGGGTTTGACAGAGGAGGTCCTTCGACCTGCGGTATACCTTTCTGTTCTTCTTTTTCTTTCTTTTCTGCTTTGGTCATCTCTGTTTTGATACTGATTTCGCCCTTTCTTGCAGCAACTTTGGGTGTCGACCACTTGGCTAAGGGACATCAGAGATTGGATATCCTCGACGACTGCCCTTATTCGGGATGCGATGCTTGTTCTTTCTTGCTTGGTGCCGTTTTCTTCGTTCGAAGAGGACTCTGGCTTGGGTAGTGGCGGTGCATCATCTCACCGTAGGGGGAAGAGAGCACGTCGCAGGGGTGGAAGATCTTGAGAGAGAGAGAGAGAATGTGGGTTTGGGCTGAGTCCCGTTGTTTTTTCTTTTTCTTTTTATTTCCTACAAAAATGATGTAACACAGAAAACAGATATATGCAATGCAATGGAGTTTTTTTTATTATATTTTATTAATGATGAATGAATGCATGCACATGCGCCTTTTACTTTGCTGTTGAGACTGTAAAAAAGGAATATTTTTGAAATTTTTTGAAGGTAAGTTTTTGATTAAAAAAGGAAAATTAAATGGATTTTTAAATTCAGTTGAGAATATCAATTCATTTTTATTGAGTTTTCTGACTTGACAAAAGAGGAAAAAAGGGAAATTTGTAAAAATGGGGGGGTTATCGATCGGCAAGCACCGACCTCCCTATTGGTAGTTCAGTCCAGTCCCATCAATTCAAAGATTTGATTTGTACCCTCTTCAGCCTTTTGTATTTTGTGGGGTATGATTCCCTCCGATTTCTGCAGGGATTATGTCTCTTGAGAGGGTTTTCAAGTATAAAGAGGGCTAAGGGTGGAGTGTTTTCATCACACCTTTGCAATCTTACCTACTTGCCCATTATCTCTTAGTTTTGCAAGATGGCTCTCCCTGGTAGCATTGAGTTTGCTAACTACCTCGAAGCCTTGGAAGAAATGTGCTCCTATAATGTTGACTATGATGCTTTCAACATGCGTCGAGTCTCCTTGTGGCGCAATTGGCCTATTGGTGATGCTGGATATGCTGGAGCCATTGATGTGGGTCTGGTTTCAAAATTGTTGCTGGTGACTGGAGAAATGCTGGTGGACCCGCAACTTTCAGCCATTACTTCGTGGATGTCATACCATCACAATCCTGCAGCGGTGGTACTGGAGGAGACCCTGAATGGCCTAGATGCCTAGAGAGAAGGTCGTTCTGACTTTTTGAAGGGTAGCCCCGTGATGCTGTTCATGTGGTTGTCTGAAAGACTCCGCTTGGCGACTCCTCTAGAGTATCCTTTGTCGGTTGTACCTAACTTTTTTTTCACGCTACTTCATCAGTGTTGGTCTGTATGTTGAGAACTGGGAGAATTGGCTTGTGGAGCATGGGGCTCGTGGTATGTATTGGTTAGTGCCTTAGTGGGGGCAGTTGCTGCCTGTTCTGGAGCTAGGATAGTACTCATATGTGTGGCTAGTTGGTCTCAGGCAGACCTCCTTTTATTTCCCTTGGCAATTTCTACGCAAATTTGGCTGGGCCCAGGTCGTGCCACCTCGGATCTCAAATTTCTTTACGGTAGAAGATTTGACTGAGTACCTACATCTCTTGCTTGGATCTTTGTGTGAAAATCGACGTCCGTCGACCCGTCCCTCCCAGTTTGTCGGCAAAGTTTGGCATGTCCCTAAAGATTATATGAAATGGTTGTAGAGGAAAGTAGTCAGCAAGATGTTGGCAATGGAGACTGGACAAAGATGGTTTATTTTATCCAACACCATGGAAGGGGGTGTTGTGGCCGTTTTGAAGATGGTTAAGGATCATCGGTCCATGGAGTGTTTACGGTACTCTATTCAGGCAAAGGAAACTTGGGAACCTCAGGATATAGATGATGAGGGTGCAGGTACCTCTGGTAGCTATGAGTATGACTCTTGGAGAGTTTATTTGTGTAGTAGATGCGGGGATTTTATTTGGCTTTTTTTGGTAGTAGGGGGAAGGGAGTTATCTGTTCCTTTTCTTATGTAATCCGTACTGTAATTTCTTATTAATGAAATAAACAAGTTTCTGATCATCCAGCTGTGCCTTTCGATGAGTTTTTCATTTTTGAATTATCTATACCGATTGCTAAGGCATATATAATCCTTTTGTTCAAGTATTTGTTAGAATGAACCATCGTTCTCGGAGGTAAAAAGAGAATAGTGTTTTGTGAAAAAGAAAGGGCCGCACTCATGTGAGGTGTACGAGCTACCTATTTATCTATTTGAAAATATTTTTTGCAGAGGATCAGGCCCACGTAGTTCTGGGTAGAGGGAAATGAAGATTTTTTTTAGAATCAAAGGGGGATGAGAAGAGTCGTAGCGCAGGTTGACTGGGCGAGCCATCTCTTCCCCATTTAGGTCAGTGAGCATGGGGGCACCGCCGGATAAGATTTTCTTCACAGTGTAGGGGCCGCTCCAATTGGGCTTGAATTTCCCTCTAGGGTCCCAAATGGGTTCTATTATCTCTTTGAGGGCTAAGTCCCCTCCCGGACACCGCCGTCCTTGACTCACTTGTTGAATGATCGCTCTATTCGGCGATGGTACCCCTATATGTGGTAAATAGATTTTAATCTTCTTTCATCTAAGAGGGCCATCTCATCAAGACGGCTTTGGCACCAGTCTTCTTTGCTAACTTTCTTTTCGATCATGATGCGTAGCGAGGGTATTTCTAGCTCCACAGGTAGGACTGCTTCCATACCGTAGACCAGGGAGTAAGGGGAAGCCCCAGTAGAGGTTCGGATTGAGGTTCGATGGCCCAATCCCTACAACATTCGGTCATCTTGTTGATGATAGCTTTGAGGTTCTTGTTGGCGGCTTCAACTGCACCATTGGTCTGAGGTAGGTAGGGAGAAGATTTGTGTTTCTGAATCCCGTACTCGTTGACTACTTCTGTGACCTCTGCTTTGAAATGCAACCCGTTATCTGACACTAGCTCATGCGAGACCCCATATCGACAGATAATATTCTTCTTGAGGAATTTGGCCACTTTCTTGGCGTTCAATACTGCGTATGACTCAGCTTCGACCCATTTGGTGAAGTAATCAATGGTGACTAGGATGAATTCATGTCCATTTGAATCCTTTGGTGTAACCTTCCCTATGATGTCGACACCCCAGGTGGAGAACGTCCAGGGAGAGGTCCTGTTGTATAATTCTCGCGGAGGCAGGTGTTGAAGATTGGAGAATTGTTGGAATTTGAGGCATCTCGGGACATAAGCGGTACAGTCTTGGGCCATGGTGGTCTAGTAGTAGCCCTGTCGGATGATCTTCTTGGCAAGCATTTTACCATTTATGTGGGGTCCGCATTCCCCGTTGTGGGTTTTCTGTATTATCTTCTCAATCTCAGCTCCTGCGATACAGTGTAGATGAGTTCCATTGAAGTTCCTCTTGAGTAGAGCTTTATGACAGATGATGTACTGGGCGACCAGTCTTCAGAGAGTTGTTCGGTCTTGCTTGTTGAAACCCTTGGGATACCTACCATGTTTGAGGAGGCACCAGATATCATAGTACCAGCAATCGGCTAGTTCAAGATCTTCGTGGAGACAAGCTCAATATGGTAGCAATGGGTCGGTTTGTCTTTCTTTTGAACTAGGAAAGGGGTCATTGTTATTCCCTCGGGTATGTCGATCATAGAGGCCAAGGTAGCGAGAGCATTGGCTAGGTTATTCTTTGATTGGGGTAGGTAATGGAAGGTGATATCTCAGAATCGGGAGGCTAACTCTTCTAAGTAGGCATGGAAGGGTTGGAGCTTTTCGTCCTTGACTTTCCACTTTCTGAGCACTTGACCGATGATAAGGGAAGAATCCCCGTAGACATCAAGGTATTGAATACCTTTCTTGAGAGAAACTTTGAGGCCTACTGTGCATGCCTCGTATTCTGTCATGTTGTTGGGGAAAGGGAAATCCAATTTAATGGCGATGGGAGTGTAGGAGTCATCTGGGGCGATCAGAAGAATCCCAATGCGATAAACCTTTTTGTTGGCAGTGCCGTCAAAGAAAATTTACCATCGAAGGTGGTCTTGAGCGGTGCATAGGATATTTTCATCTGGGAATTCGGAGATCCAGACATCTGCTTCTTCTACAGGGTAATCAACGAGGTAGTCAGAGATGGATCTTCATTTAATCACTTTTCGTGTGACGTACATGATATCGAACTCGGTTAGGAGCATGAACCATCAGGCCATTCGACTGGATAAGGCGAGTTTCTCAAGCAGGTATTTGATGGGGTCCATTTGGGATACAAGTTTTATGGGGAAGGCGAGCATGTAGTGTCACGACTTTTGGATGACCCAGACAAGTGCGACACACGCCTTTTCTAAAGCAGTGTAGTTAACCTCGTACTCGGCTAGTTTACAATTAGCATAATAAATGGCCCTTTCTTTATGAGAGTCTTCAAGGTATTAGGCTAGCAAAGCCCCAACTGCAGTGTCGGTTATGGTTAGGTATAGGAGCAAAGGGAGACCATGCTGTGGTGGCATGAGCACTGGAGGTTGGGTAAGATATTGTTTGATTCGGTCAAAAGCTTCTTGGCAGGCCTCGTTCCAAACCTTGGTTGAATCCTTTTAGAGGAGCTTGAAGATTGGTTCACAGATGGAGGTTAGCCGGCTGATGAACCGACTGATATATAGCAATTTTCCAAGAAAACCTTCAACTTCTTTCTCCGTTCGGGGTAGTGGCATCTCAAGTATTTCCTTCAGCTTTGCGGGATCTGATTCTATCCCCTTCTCACTGACCATGAATCCCAAGAGTTTTCCCTTTGTAATGCCGAAGACACACTTCTGTGGATTAAGTCGCATCTGATACCGTCGCAGTCGTTCGAATAACTTTCGGAGAGCGAGAACATGACCCTCTCTAGTTTTGGACTTGATAATCATATCATCCACCTAAACCTCGACCTCTTTATGAATCAGATCGTGCAAGATGGTTGTGGCAGCCCTTTGGTAGGTAGCCCCAGCATTCTTGAGACCAAATGGCCTAACGGTGTAGCAAAAGGTTCCCCATGGGGCAATGAATGCGGTTTTTTCTTGGTGGTCGGGGTGCATCTTAATTTGGTTGTATCTCACAAACCCATCAACGAATGACTTGAGAGCATGACTGGCTGTGTTATCCATGATCATGTCGATATTGGGTAGCGGATAATCATCCTTTGGAGAAGCTTTGTTTAAATCTCGGTAGTCTACACACATTCAAACCTTCACCCTGATTTTGGAATAGGTACTATGTTGGCTAGCCATATATGATATTCGATCACACGAATGAATCCCACGTTCAACTATTTGACCACCTCTTCTTTGACCTTGAGCGACCATTCGGTGCGGAGTTTTCTCAATTTTTATTTAACCGGCTTGTAATCTGAAAGCGTGGGGATCTCGTGCTAAGCTATTTCAGGATCAATACCGGGCATATAATCATAGGACCATGCGAAGACATCCGCGAACTACTTCAGCAATTCTCGAGTTGTGCGCGCTCATGCTCGTCAAGGGTGGCCCCTATCCTAATATCGCGCAGTTGGTTACTAGAACTGGGATTAATAACAACAGTCTCTTCTTGATTAACTTGAACGCGGTTATGTTGTTTATTATTAACCTTATTTAGACCAGTTAAGAATTGTTCATTTGCAAAATCATCATCATCAAAAGTTCGATTAGAATCCAAATAATTAATGTAAGGCACAACAAGATACTCAAAATCTTCGTTTATTTCATTGATAGGAAAAACAACATTGAGAACCTTATCAAAAGAGGTATCGATTAAATTTGAACTAGGATAGACAGTAGAAGAAGAAATAAGGTGAACATTGGGGTTAGGGGGGTTTCAAGAGGTAGAACTGACGCAGCATGCCAGTTGAGGAGAGGTATATCAACAGCTTTAATCAGACGGGATGGATCCATTGATGTAGTGCCTGAATGAACCATGCAGAGTGTCATCCCCAGTGTCTGTAAGTTGAAGGATTATTTGGAATCACTTTCCTCAGTCTTTTCAGTATCTTTGATGAGCTATTATACTCGGTCTTGGAAACTTTCGGCCCATGGGTATCTATCTTGGAAAAAGATCTCCATTCCCGGCTTCATCTTCTTGTCTGTGTGGTCATACCATGGTTCTGGAAAACTACAAAAGGGGAAGTCTTCGCCTTCTTTGATGAATCATCCATTTAAGGAATCTCGTGGGATATTTGGGATGCAGTCTAATCTTCTCTTTAGTCGATACTGGTGGATCATTCTGAGCTCTTGTTCTGATGGTTGATACCCTAAGCCACAAGGAGGAAAAGCTTTCTTTAGTTCAATGGGCTCAAGTATCCCTTACTGCCTTTGCCATAGCCCCAGTCCGGGCATGAAGTTCATGTTTCTGAACATCTGAATCACATTGACATTGCCATGAGGGTCATATTCTAGACAAACCCTTTTTTTGAAACCGTCCCCTGCCGGGAGTAGGAGTGGCTCAACTCGAAATCCTGATAGGAGAATATCATTTGACCCGTGCTGTATCTCAAGAATCAGACTGCTGGTGCTTACACCCTTGACATTTTCTTCATCGCCCAAAATGGTGATGACTCGCCCGTCGGCGAAGAACTTTAATTTCTGATGGAGTGAGGAAGACAAAACTTTGATACTATGGAGCCAGGGTCATCCAAGCAACGGGTTGAAACAAGCTGGGATGTCTATGACTTGGAATTCAACGATAGGGTTTATAGGGCTAGCCCCTATTACAAGTTTTATAGATCCCATCACCTCCTGGCGAGTATTATCGTAGGCACGTACAGCGGCGGAGGTCGGAGCGAGGTCTCTTTCTTTCAAGTCTAAACACTTGAAGGTTCTTAGAGGGCAAATATTCAAAGCGAATCTGTTATCGACAAGGGAGAGTGGCACGGCATTCCCCATAACTTCGACGGAGATATTGAGTGCATGATTGTGATTTGTCCCAATTTTGGGGATTTCTTCTTAAGAAAATGATAGCGTCCGGGTAGAGGTCAAGGATCCGACCAAATTTACCGTTTCTTCTCTTGTGGTAGAAGGTGGAACTATGGGTCCAATGAGCAACTTGATTAAAGCATTTCTGTGTAGTTGGGAAGACATGAAAAGTCCCCATTGAGTAATGTTAGCTTGAGTTTTCTTTAGTCGATCAAGGATCTTTCTCTCCTTAATGATCATATCCGACATAGGAAGGTTTTCAATGCCCTTCACCTTGTCATTTGCTGGTAACGAGCTTGGAAACTAGTAATGTCTCCCTGATATGGTCATGTGATTTACTGAAGAAGGAAAGAACGTGAATCCCATTTCCTTTTCAATCTTAGGTTGTTCTGTCTCCCTGTTTATTTCTCCGAGGAGTTCTTCAAATGATATCATCCCACATATGTCGGCTATTGGTCCAGTTCTTCCTAAAGCTTGTTCTTCATTTGAATCTTTGAATTCTTCCCCCCATCTGGTGGAAATAATTCTGTCTTTCCATGTAAAGTCGGTGCATTTAACAACTTCAATGGCTTCATCATATAGGTCTTCCCATTCTGTGGGGATATGTGTGATTGAAGGGACCAAGCATCCTTATAGCTTCAAAGTATCAAGTTACCCGGTGATACTACAAATGTTGTTGGTTTGCCCGAATAATTCTGCCATAATCTGGACAATATCATCTAGGTTGACTTCGTCGGTTGGTACCACCCACCTATCTGAATCTCGGGCCCACTTTCGTGCTTCTAAGAATAGTGTACTAAACCTCTGGAAATCGATGATCATCTGTGAGGGAAATTTCAGCCCAACTCTAGGAGTTGGTTTAACACCTCTGACAATTCCATATTTCCATTTTTAGAATGGGTATGGACAACGATGCATGCTCTGGTAAGGAGTGACAGTGCCTGATCAACGAGGCTAGTACGGTGTAGGAGGAAATATGGGCAAATTTGAAAAGGTTTAGGATTGTATATGGGTGTGATTTGAGTTGAGGGATCGAAATCTGGGTTTTCTTCTAAGAAGATGGCATTGGCATGATTTGAGAGCGGATTGTGAGTAGTGTTTGGCTTAGAATTGGATGGTAGGGTGATGGTACCCCGATTAATGAGATCTTGGATTATGTTTCGAAGGTGAAAGCATTGGTCGGTGGTATGGCCGACAGTTTGGTGGAAGGAGCATTGAGCATCGGCCTTGAAGTTTCTTGGGAGTGGATTTGGCAATAGACGTGGATCCAAGGGTTTGATGAGGTTTCGGCTTAACAAGGCTTGGTAAACTTTGGAGAGGGGAGCATAAAGGTCAGTGTATTCCCTTCGGATGGGAGAGGGGCGGCTTTCGAGTGCCCATGATGTGGTTGGTTAAGAGATGTTGTTGATGGTTGAGACTGTAGCACTGGCAGGCTTGTCATACTTTCTAGGGGTGAATTGTCCGGACACCTTCTTCGGTTAAACCTCTGTTTTAATGTGGCTTTCTTCGATTTCCACTCCCGCCTCTCTGAGAGCTCGGAAGTGGGGATAGTATTGTGCTCCTATCGTCGCTCGGACATGGGGCAAGAAGTTCTTCTTCACTATGTTGACCTGTTCTTCCTCAGATGGCCGATTGGTCATGGTAGCTGCTTTCTCCCACCACCGGGTTATGAAGTTACTAACTGATTCTCCTGGATTCTATTTGAGTAGCTCCAAATCACGATGGGTGACCTCAAGTTCTTCGTTATATTTAGATTGCGACATGAATTCTCGGGCTACATCCTCCCAACTACGGATTCTGGATTCCTCAAGGGATAAAAACCATCGGAGGGCACTATCCTTCAAAGTTTGCTGAAACAATTGGGCCATCACTTCTTCAGAATCCCCTAGTAGAGTCATAGAACGATGATAACTGCGAAGATGAACAATCGGGGGTCCACTCCCTCCGAACTTCTTGATATTTGGCATCTTAAACTTCTCGGGCAACATCGCTTTAGGATAAGGAGACATGTGGGTGTAGTCCATGTAATTCCCAGAGATCCTGACTTGGTCAAACTTATTGGTGATCATCTTGAGATCCTCTTTGACTTTATTCAACTCCTCCTCCTTCGGATCAACGACCACAGGTAGGTTAGCCATAGACTGGGCAATGTTTGGCATAAAAAGCTGGGCAGACGGTGGCCCATTGACAGGAGGGGCACATGGAGCGTGCTGATATTCTTCGGGAACCCAGATAGGCTCGGGTGGACCCATAGTATCAGGGAATAGGTCCTCGGGCTCTTGAGGAATAGGAACCTGGTTTCGTTGCATCTCTCGGACCTCAATTTGGAGGTTGTCAATCTTGGACACGAGCTGAGCTAGGACTGCCATCAGATTCGGCTGTATGACTGGTACTTGATCTGTATTCTCCATGGAAAGTGGATGGATTCCAGACTCGGAAGAAGTAGTATAGGAACGAATGAAATTCCGAGGTGATTTGACTGAAGACTGAAGATAATAGGGAGCCAGGCTAAGGGCTTGTGATTAGCCTGAGAAGGCGTATAATGGGATTTATTTTTGAGAAAAAGAGAAAAAACTATTTTTGGATTTTTGATAAAGAAGGGAGAAATGTTTTTGGATTTTTAATAAAGAATGGAGAAATGTTTTTGGATTTTTGATAAAGAAAGGAGAAACGTTTTTAGATTTTTAATAAAGAAGGGAGAAATGTTTTTGGATTTTTAATAAAGAAGGGAGAAATGTTTTTGGATACGGAACTCAGCATGATTATTATGATTATTATGTTCTCACTTGTATTTAGTTCTTCTAAATGCAATGCCGGATGGGAGCCGAGCCTGGAAAAGTGGGATTTTTGATATATGCGAAGCTACGGATGGACTTCTAACCATGCTCACAGACAGGGTCCCATTATAAAAATGTGGGAAAATGAATTTCGGTAGAGTTTCAGGTTGAAACCGAAAATCTAAAGTACGTGTCCTAGGTTTGACACCTATATGCGGGTATGCAATTGGTTGGGTGAATCAGCATGGGTACCTCCCTTTGGCATGACTTCCACGATATACATCTTGCTCTTACGGGCAATTGGTACGCGTGGACAAGCCATTTGATATACCTGAGTATACGTGAATTGCCTCACTATATACCTCGTCGGGACGGTACGTGTGAGAGCGAATTCGATATACTCGGCGTACGTGAATGAATTCCCTGCGATATACCTCCCGTCATGACTTCGGTCAAGCGGTACGATGCGGGGGAACCGTTCGTTATACGTCGAAGGTACTTGGCCAATGGAAGGTGAGAGTCATATCGCTGAGGCTAACTATGACCTGCCGGACTAGCGCCCATCACGAAGTGACCCTCCAATTACTGGGTAAAATTTGGTCAATAGAAATGCTCTTTCGTGATGTCATGTGAATCATGCATGATTCTCTTATTAGTATCTTATGATGGGAATGCCTTTCTTGAATATGCCACGCAGGGAGCAAAGTACAAGTACCAAAGGTACCCCAAGTAGGGATGGGTGATGCGTGCAACATGCGGATATATGTGATCCTAGGTGCATGTGGTGTGAAGTGTACATGGAAAATTTTCTACAAGTGTGTGAACATAAGCATGGGATACACATGGAAAAGGGGGAACATGCAGATATGGGGGAAAATAGAAACAAATATAGCATCCATGCAAATAGAGTCAAGCCCTAAAAAATACACATGTCCCCAACAGAGTCGCCATTGTGGCCATCCCCGATCCTCACCGCACGGGCGGGCGAACGAAGGGAAAGGATCCTTCGGGTCTCGCGCATCCCTCTCGGGAGCGCTTCGGCCGGCGTCGTTTGAGATAAGGTCTAAAAATGTAGAGAGATTGAGAGTCGCCAGTTTATTTTACTCAAAATAGAGAAAAGAAAAAGGGGAAGCCATCCCAAAGGATGGCATCCAAAGACATACCGGTGCATGCAAAACCAAAATGATTCGATAAGGGTTCGGAGGCTTAGTTACGAAATAGGAAGGTGTTAGGAACCCATTCCTCCCTTTCGGTCTCTCATGGATATTTGCTATTTTCCTTTATATTTCCCCCCGTGATATGTGTGCATGTGTATATATATAATGGAGGTAGGAATCCTCGACTTGTATCATGGAAGAGATAAAGCGAGTCATCCGTAGGAAGGTATAAGAGTAATATTAGAAAATAAGATTTACGCGATTACCCTTACGTTGATCGTTATAAGGGAATGATAATGCATATGGAGTAATACGTCACTAAGAGCAAATATATAGAATATAAAAAAGTGGATTTAGAAAAGATAGAAAATGACAGAAAAAGGACTCGAGTCTCGGGTTTTACCCCGAGATGCCTACGTAGTCTATAAAGGCATCAAAGTCCACGTATTTCGCATACAAAATGAGGGGTGGGGTTTATCCCATAAATCCAAATGGGGGATCTCTTATTTGTGAATGTGTATGTGTGTAGAAAAAGTGTTTTAGTCGTGAGAAAAGTATGAAAATCCCTATTTGGAATTTATGAGCAAACCCTTTTTTTTCTTGTTTTTTGGGTTTTTTTATTTATATGAAAATAAGAGATGTGCAATAATACTAAATAAAAAGTATATTAGGATGTGTGAGATGAGATAATTAAAGTGCTAAGTAGTAAAACAACTTATTGCAAATCTAAGAGAATTTGAAGAGAAAGTTGGACCTTCTTGAAGATCTTGAGCTTGATCTTGAATGTTGGAGAGCAGCCATTGCAATTGGATGATGATGGAGAGTGGTTAATTAACTAAGTTTGATGAAAAGGATGATGAAAAGTGGAAGTAAAAAAGGGATTTGGAGGTTGAAATCACGCTGCCTTCGAGAGAGGTTTCTGGGATTCGTTGAGAGTGAATTTTATCAGATCTGGGCTCCCTTTGCAAATGAGGTGAAGGCCTCCTTTTATATGCTAATGTCACTGCCAATTGTCATAGACCTAGTCCTACCTATCGGCAGGTGCCGATAGGCATAGTCTGGGACCTGCCGTTTGGCAGTGTGTTTTAGGCCTTTTCGGAAAATTGGCTGCCAAGGGCAAACCGTTGGTCAGAATTGCATACGGGAAAAACCATTGGAAAGGTAATTTAGAGACCTTAGAAAGTACTTTGGACCACTCCCGGGTTTGAGAGTTGACTTTGGGTCAAATATGGCTCGGAAGCGTTTGTTAGTCCATTGGACGGGGAATCGTTGGGACGCAAACGAATCGTTCGTCCGCATGGTAAGTCCAAATCACGTACGGGGCGGACCGTTGGAAAGGTTAGTAGATGTAGTTTGACATTCCAAATATTTTGACACGATTTGGGGAGTTGACTTTGGTCAATCGAGCCCTGGAAGTGTTTGGTGACCTCTTGGAGTTAAACGGATCGTTCGTCCGCATGGTAAGTCAAAATCGCGCACGGAACATACCGTTGGAAAGGGTATTCAGTGCCTTTCGAATATTCATTCAGCCTCGATTGAGCTGAAGAGTTGACTTAGGTTAAACAGAGCCCGAGAGCGCCTAGTGGACTATGGGTCAAGTTTCAGACGCAAACGGACCATTCGTCCGCATGGTAAGTCGGAATCGCACACGGGATGGACCATTGGAAAGGGTATTCAGTGCCCTTTGAAGATTCATTCAGTCTCAATCGAGATGAAGAGTTTAACTTTTTGGTCAAACTTAGTCGGGGAGTGCTCGATGGCTTCTAGGTCAGTACTCGGGACATGACCTGGGTTTGTAGTGATGAAGGGAGGTACTAGGTACCTGAGGAGAGTTGGGGGTAACAGAATGGGTGTCTACAAGGATAATTGGGACCCTTTGGGTAATGAGTGATACTAAAAAAATATGAAAATAATATTATGTATGAATCGATGGTACGTTAAGTATTCGAGAAATATATATACTACGTATGGAATATATTATAGGTTACATGTATACCTATACTAACTATATTGATAGGTTTTGTGTATACCTATTATGGGCATGCTTATAGGTTGTATATATATATATATATATATATATATATATAGGTTGTGTGAATACCTGTGATGTGATTTTTTATGTGTGTGAACATACCTATATTGCCTGCTAGAGGTTTTCGCGCAGAGGGCGATCCCACCTTGGCGATTCCATCGAGGTTTGGATGTGTGCCCCATAACATATAACCTAGGCACGATCACTATTTGAGTGTACGATAGTATTCACTGTCATTTGGGTACGTTAGGTATATGGGTAGCCCAAAGTCTTGGGACTATATTCGCCTCCAATATGTGTGGATTTGATTTTTCGATTTGAGGAGACACTACAGGAATATTGATTTTTCCCGGCACAAATTAAATGTTGAGAAAAGCACTGAAAATACCCGTAACACTTTTTGCGGCACTTTTGGCGGCATTTTCAAAAGTACGGTAATAGCCAATGTGGTATAAGAACAACGACATTTTAAAAAATTCCGCGAAAAGTTAGCAGCACTTTTGACGGCATTTCCATAACTGCGGTAGCCGATGTGGTAAAAGAACAACGACATTTTAAAAAATGCTGCAAAAAATTAGGGGCATTTTTAAGCATTTATATTAATGCTGGTAATAACCTTTTAGTAGCATTAAAAAATGTTGATTATAACCTTTTGCAAAACCTATTAAATTTTCAACACACTTTTAGTGGCACTAAAAAAATGCCGAGAATGATAATAGCGGCATTAGGCAAAATCTTGATATTATTTTGCAATATATGGGTGGGAACAAGTGTTAAGAAAATTCATTTATTACAAGTATCGTATTTATGTGCAAATACATTACCATAACATTAAATTAAGAGGGCGGTGATCAAATTAAAATATCATTAAATTAAAACCAATAGCATTCATCGAAAATAAACATAATTGAGTTTGGAACAATTATCCATCCACAAAATAAAATATATTACATGTCCAATAGGAAAAAGCAGTGAAACATAAAGCGAAATGAATTTTTTTATAATGTACGATCATCGTCCATCAAAGTCAAACACTCTTCGACCTACAAATAAAAAAAAGTCAATTGTTAGTTATTGATACTTATTCTTTAGTATTTTAATTAAAAAATATAAAATAAAAAATTAGTACATTTTCAATATGCCACGCTACGGTTGAATGATATGCATCTCCAAATGTGGACTTGTTTCCATACAGTCTAGGCAATGGTTCATTTGTTACAAATGTTTTCTCAATATATACTTCCCAAAAGTCATCACCAAGTGGCGTACCCCCTACTTTTGTTGAAGGGTCCTTGCTCACAATCCACGTGCCACAATCACTTTTGGAAGTTTGAAAGTAATAAGGTCTATAATTTTAGGAAATACATTATTTGAGTAAATGGTTGATGAAGGTTCCTTGCTCACAATGAATCCAGGTGCCACAATCACTTTTGGAAGTCTCGTAAGTAATAAGGTCCACCTGCCACAATCATTTTTTTCTTCTTTGATGGTTCTTTCTACAAAAAAGATGAATATGTCATCAACCATATATTTCTGGGAAAAAATTGGCAGAGTTTTATTTGTTTTTAAGACATCCCAAAAATTTTAAAACTACATTCAACCAAATAAACCAACAACGCAATGTCAAGTATACATAAACTACCAAAGAAAGCGTAGATACATTGTGCCCTTTAAAATCCTTTAAATTAGTAACATACCTGAATTGAAGTAGCATTTGTTTGTTCACTAACACGAGTTCCCCAATACTTAACAAGTTGAGGCCACTGCTCTAGCTTTACTTTAGGTGAAAAATATTTCAATCTCTCTTCGTCGGTATCAAAGGAACAATAATGGCATATTGTGCTGAAGCTGAACCGAAAAAATTAAAAAAAATAGGTTAACTTCAATCTACACAATTAATTAAGCACATATAAATCAAATAACTTTGAGTACCTTCTTCATGTGAATGGGTGTCTTGGTTATGTAAAGGCTCACTCCCCGTCGAGCTACTATCGCTTTCACTGTCACTTGAGTTTGATCGTTCAGTAGAGTTAGAATCTAGAAGGGAATGAGAGTTGGGGTGAGATTGCGGCTGAAATGGTGGTTAGAGATTGGATTGTGAGTGAAAGAGAGACTGTGAACAGGAATGTGCCTATGAGAGAGATTTACTCTTCTGTTGCGATGTCATAGAAACCTGTAATAATAAAAATTCACCATTGAGTTAACAAGAGTAATCGACCATAACACAATTTGTTACAATATGATCAAATAGATGAAATAGTTATTTTTGTATTTCATTAGTTGAAATTGCAATCTAATATTGTAACACAACCTTGATCAAATAAATACAATACAGTAGTGCTGGATTTTATCAAATCTATCACTGTATCCACCTCTTCTTAGTTGTAATTGCAATATGATATCGTAACATAACTTGATTAAATAAATACAATACTAGATAATAGGCCTAGACAATTCAAATTTCAAAATATGTGATGTAATCATAGGGAATATATGTAGATTATTAAAGAGTCTTGGAGTACTCGTATCCATGGGAATTATCTGGATTTGTTGCCTTAAAATTTAAAAGACTCAAAATGGCATTAAAGGTTTGGAGCTCAAATACCTTTAAAGAAATTTTCAAGAAGGCAGTAGATTGGAAGAAATTATCTGAAGTCCATGATGCTTGGAAGCCTGAGGATTTTGTTTATACCTGGTCTTTTATGCATGGGTTTCATAGGTGAAAATTGATGTTTCTTTTGAAAGCAAGACAGTATACATAGGAGGATGGGTGATGATAATGGGTTCCCCTTGAGCTTGTGGAACACGAAAGCTCACTGAAAATTAAGCAAAATATGTTAGGGGCTCCCAGAAGTCGATAAAAATACTAGTATGAAGAATGTGTTTCGGACAAAGATTAGAGTTAAGGTCAAAGTTAATGGTTTCGTTCCGACAGAATATGTAATTTAAGAGGGTGATTGAATGGTCTCATTCGATATATATCTTCAAGCACGCCTTAATGATAATCTAAAGCAAAAAAAATCTACTAAAGAATGGGTACATAAAAGATTCAAACCTAATTCTATTAATGTTTTTCATAATATGCAGCAGTAAATTTCTAATTTTCAAAAGAAAAATGTGGAGTTTAACTTCCTCCCTTTCTCTATTTTTTACTCTTGTTCAAACTAGCCTAAAAACCCACTGTACAGGTCACACATTCATGTAATAGGTAGTCAATTCATGATCTCCTTCTAATGATGGGTCATGTGAGAAGAACTACCATAGTCCTTTAAATACTTAGGTGAAGATGCCCTCATCATCATCAGAGGAGACCTTTTTGTCTTCCCTAATTCTTTAATTTCTTTTTACGAAGATATCAAGGAAATGCTAAAATTTTGACTATCCTATGCATAGAGCGCCTCCTTCTAATCAGATGCTTCCTATTCCTTTACAACCGAACCTCCAAAGACATAGAAGATCACACATCTCCTAAATGATCGATTCAAGGACATGAAAAAACTAAGTTTCCCCCAATTATTACAAAGAGAAACTGTAGAAGTCATGTATGTTAATTGTATTTATTCTTCATTTATCAGTAGCATCTCATCACATATATCTGCACACATGATTTCCTGAAGCAAAGAAACAACATCTATATGCTATGTAGCTTAAACAGGTAGCTAAGCAAGCGAGATTAGAGCCTAGGAGTTTTATCCCAAGGCAATGTATCATACATAGAATACCACCATATTTAAAGCATAAAAATACCTTTATCTAGCCATAGCCAACTCATCAACAATCTCAGCCTAAATAGTTGGACAACTTTTGCCTAGCAAATCGCTAAAACAATATTGGACTATTAGACCCATAAACATACGTAGCTCTTGCATAATTTTACCAAAAAGAAAAAAAAATATCTACTCCAATAAGTCATGAGAGCAAATTTTCAACGTTGCGGACAAGATTTCAATTTAACTACTTGCCATTATATGTCATTACTTTGAAGATGTTTTGGTGGTATTTATTATATGCCCCCAAACCATGCAATGCAAACAACCTTTAACAACAAGTGAGATTAATGTATAGAAAAGATAAACATGAATAAATAAAAACAGAGATAGAATATTTACAAAAAATTATGCATTTTAGCTTTTATGAAACAGAATAATGGATCAAATTAAATATATGACTCTCATGACCCTATAACTTAATTACTCCATATATGGAAGAGAATCAGTAAATTTACTGCAACATTGGAGAATAATAAACTGTGTTTTATTTCAAAACGTAATATTGTTTATGAAAATAGTATTTTTGTATTACTGATGAAAAAAATGAGTTCCTTTAACAACAGGTCTCTTATAATAGTTTTTTCTGATTTACATCTAAACTTGAAAACCTAACAATTCCCCTAACTACAACACTTGAACAGATAACAAATTTTCCTACCAACGCCAAATGTCATTACACCAACAACATAAAGTCCCTACATAACACATGTTACTAATTTACCAATTTCAGTGGGGACTGAACTTAAAGTCGGGTTTATCAAAATATTATTACTAGTTGGACTCACAAGTAATGAGGAAAAGGGAACACAGTGTAGGAATTTAGTACATGAATTGATTAATTTAATTAAAAAAAGAAGGGTTCCATTTTTTTTTATAAATTTGTAGTTAATCCAAGGACTTATAAGTTAAAAACATTCAGTCAGCACAAAATGTATGTAAACCTCAAGGCACAATGTGTTCCCCATTAGTTATTTAGCGTCTTCCTTGGAAGAATATTTCCAAAACCCAAAAGCTAAGTTTCTTCTAAGGACCAAAAGATTTAAGAAAATATACATCATAATTTTCGCAAGGGTTTCATCCGCTGGAGGTTTCCATATTTCCTATAGCGAATTCTAGCATAAAGGACATGAATAAACACTACTTAATCCAACCAAAAACACTACGTAACAAGAATATCAAGAATCAACGACAATCAACAAATTCTAACATATTAATCTAACGATACTCAAAGCAGCCACTCCAAATCAAATAAATATTGAGTCTAAAAAGAATCGGGTCCTCCATCGCAAATAAGAACACGATCACCAATTTTATACATTTACGAGATTTAAAAATTTGACATAATAGACTGATTAATTATCATCTTCAGACTTCACCTCCTCTACAAGTCATAAATGCTAATGAAAATTTATGCTCTTCACTCCCTGATATGATGTAAGAAAATAGAGAAAATTCATAGTGGTTTCTTAACTAGGATTAGAAAATGGAACTTTAAATCTATTATTGAATCTGAATATTCAACCATAAGTCAAAAGATATCTTAAATGACCTGTCCACCAAGCTTATATCCTATAGGAATAAACCAACTAGCTACCCTGGAGTTATTGCAGTGGCCATTACATAAACCTTAGATGCACATGGTTAAGAAGGAGTCTCGTTCGCTTTTCTTGGAAGAGAACCTTGATAGAGCTCTTTGTGTCGACGACAAGCATAAATTTGTCTCTTTTATTAAAAATGTAATGAATTATGAGACACCTACTTTCAGAAAATTCATAGTGCGTAGACCTGAACTTTTAAGGGCAGCATGCTAATGGAATTAGTTAGTTGTGCCACTGCACTGATCGATGGAGAAATGGATGAAAATGTGGATCTCAATTATCCATCTAATGTAGGAATTTTTCCGCTACATCATGCAACCAAATTGTTATCCTTTGAATTAATAGAATAATTTCTTTCTCACAGAGCTCGAACAAATCTCAGATGCAAGCATGCTGAACCACTGCTCAACCAGAAACTCCCACTCCACGTGGAAGTTAAAAGCTTGTGTTTTTTGGATGAAATAAAAGGAGTGACTCCCAAATTATCAATTCTCAAGTTGCTATGTCTACTATGCCTACCTAAAATGAAAAATGTAATGAAGATAATTGAATTGATTGCGTAGAAAATAAATGGTAACTTAGTGGAGTTTGTTGCCATGCTCATTGTGGACTACTCAAAGCTTACTGATCCCACTGCAACAGTCCGTGAACATATTTCGATGCATAATGCATGTGTTGAACCATGAGGATAAGAAAGCAGTGAATGTGTCTAGACACCATTTACTCGAGGTGTTTGAGAGGGCAAGGGATGCTATCTAGGCATATTTTTGGCAAGATAAAATCGAGATTAGCAACAGACAAGACAAGCGATGATAGAATTTACTGATTTTCTTCTACTAGAAGTCTTTCTTGTGAAGCCGCAAGATACTTTTGGTGAAGTGAAGTGGTTTCCAATCTAATATTTTCTTTATGCCACATTACCTTATGACTGGATTGAGAGAGAGTTTTTGAGATGATACGCCTTTTACTAAGAATCTTCTTCCTCATGGAGATTGGAGAATCTCATCAAGGGGTCTTGGCATGTCGTTGCAACACTATTCCGGGACAAGTCATAGATGGCCTTGCAAATTATCTAATAATCAATTGAAGTTTCAAAATGCTGTTGAAGCTGAAGTAAAAATGGTAGAGCCTTATATACCAAATGTATCTCATAGAAATCCTAAAAAGAGTTGAGAATGCTCGAATTAACTCCCAGATAATTCCTATTGTGGTCAAAGATCACACTATTCAAGTCGCGAATTCAATGACTATAGTGAATGATAATGAATCGAATGGTATTAATGAAGATAAGATTTATCTTTTCTCGGCATTAAGTAAAGATTAGTACACTTTAAAATATAATCTTAGGGATCCTTCCTGTAGATCTAGACCTCGTTGATATTCGTAGTAATTTTATATATCTATTCACATGTATTTGAGTTATGAAATTCTTTGATTCTAAAAAACGTAGTTTATGTAAAGTTTTTTCACTTGCCCACCTTCCCCTTAGCGTGCTGTTTTGATTTTAAGCTATTAGATTCTTTTATGATCTCAATTTAAGCAATGTCTTTGTATAATATTCTCATATTTCATTGCAGGACCACTAGCGTGACAACATTCGTCTAAGAAGACTAATGCGAAGTATTAAACTGGTCTATGTTTGGAATATTGATAATGATATGTAAAATTCAATTTCAAATACTCCGTCATGGGTAAGATTAATTTTGTTAGAATTATGATTTTAGATGTCTAAATATGAAATACATGTAATCTACTACGATTATCAAAAGCCCGTGCCTCGCGCGAGTTTGAAAACTAGTTTGGTTAAACTTTAGCAGCCTGCATTGACTAGAATTGCAACAAACCGTACCCATGGTATTGAACTCTATGGAGAACCTTCCATTATGTGTTTGACAGAAAGGTGAGTGGATTCGAAAGGATTATATACCATATATTCACAATATAAAAGATACGATAAATTCATACAATTGAAAAAATGTTGCAATAATAGTTATTATCTCATCTAAAGCACTTGATACTCATAATTAAAAAGAGATGAATGGAAAAAGAGTTTGAGGGTTAGAGTGATGGGGTTGGAAAATCCTATCAAGAATTTCTACTCCCGAATATTAATATTCAATGACCTACAACATGAACTTAAACATATGAGATCAAATAATTAAATATAAATACATTGGAAAATTCAATAGGGTTCATTAGTATTACAAGATACCACAAAGTTATTCCTTCTCAATTATACATGATAACGTCAATAAATATAGAAGATACTCATATTAAAACTAAGGGTGGAAATATGGTTTACTCATGTCATTATTGTGTTTTTTGGTTTGGATTTGAGTATTAATTTTTTTAATAATGAATTTAAACTAAAATTTTTTATTAATTGTGCCACCCTATGGTATCATAATAAGATTGGATAAAAAGTGTCATCATATCAAAAATTGTCACCCCTTAAACAAGACAATCGATGCTATCAAACTATTATGCATGGATAAAAATGGTAAATGAATCTGAATCGCACCCAAATTGGGTGCAATTCTCCCTCGATTGTCCTCTGATTCGCACTCATCGCAAGTACAATTTTTTTAATTACACTTAATAACGAATCCTTCATCGATTCTATAAGAATCCTAATTTTTTAAAGCTTAAACAAGCTTGGTCGCATTTTTTGGATCAACATCTTTTTATATGAGGATATATATTCGAGATTGTTTGGAACTTTCAGAAGGAGAGGGGATGAGAGTTGGCCTGAGATCATGAGAGATTCGAGATTTGACGTTTCAATATCTTCTGGACTTGAGCTGTAAAACTAAATAATAATTCCAAAATGATTTATATAAGTGACATTCGAAAAGTTTTGTGCGTGTCTATACAATAGATGTAATTAAGTATTGGGAATGCATATCCTTTTCGCAAATGATACTATCACTAACATCCTTTTTGTTACGGTCAATTATACTTATGTTGGAGAAAATTGAACATACTTATTAATTCGTACAAAACCTATTGTATCATCTACAGAAAATAAAGGAACAATATAAAATATTTTTGTGTTATAGATTTATTTCTCAACGCACCTGAATCCTACTTTTTGAAAGATTTTTCGAATCGATGAACCCACGTCATGTTGCGCCCGCATACGTGCTTCATAGCTGTAAAAAAGTCATAATTATCAAAACAGAATCTAATTTCCTTGGTTCTTCATAAATGGATGGGGGAAACAAGGATATGATCACATTTATATACATATAATTTGGATTTAGTAAGAAATACACTTTACGATCATGTCACATCCATGTAGGGTTGTAAAACAAACCAAGCTATTTGAGCTCGACTCCTGTTCGTTCGGATAAAAGATCATTCGAGCTCGGCTCATAAGGTACACAATCCAAGCTTGAACAAAATTTTAAGCACGTTACCTTATTGATCTCGACTCGAATTCGGCTCCATTACAAATAATCATATGATGATAGTATAAAAAATTTAACCTACTCGAGCTCCGCTCGTGTTCATTCACTCGTGAAGTAAACAAGCCAAATTTGAACACATTTTTAAGTTCATTAATCTTTTCAAAACAAGCTTGAGCATTCTACTGTTTGGCTCGGCTCAACTCGTTTACACCCCTACATCCATGTGTGGAACTTAAAAAGTTAATAAATACAATAAGGTGATACAAAATTAATAAAAAATTATAAGCTAATGAATATAAACAATATCATTGAGGAAATAAAGAATTTAAAAATACTTTCATTTGTACCTCTTCGCATAAAATTTACAATTGACTAGGGTTGAATGCACCGCAAAAATTTCTCCCAAACACCATAGAATCCAAGAAAAGCATTGTACATCAATTAGGTTTAGGTTTAAAAGACAATACCATGATTTTAGGAGAAATTTTTAGGTTGCCTTAAACACCACCCTTTACAATTTTGACAAATTTCACCCATCTCCTCCAAGCGCTTTTTTTAATAATTGAAGTCCGTAAAAACCATTTTGTAGACTTGATCCATTAAAACCAACATGAGAACCCTTCTCTAAAACATGGTCCCTCGCATCACTTGATGTCTTATCATCTTTTTTTCTCTTATTTAGCAAGGAGATATATCTTAAAACATCACTAAAAAAGGCAAAAAAAATCTTGAATTTAGTCTTGAAGGGTCTTACTAAGAAGTGGATTGAAAAAGGAAGAACATGGCTGAATAAACTGAAAACAGTGTATCTATCAAATAAAAATCACATGCTTTAAACTTGAGAAACAACTCATATTTTAAGAATCTCACCAATCTTATGTATATCTATTGACATATATACAAAATTTCAATACACAATCTCAGCCCTAGAAGATTAAATTGACATTAAGAAAAAAATTGGATATTATCTCACAAAATAAACACGAAAAAAATTATAATGCAAGTACAAGTAAACTGGTAAAGCAAAGGAAATAATCTTTTTTTTTCAATGGTGAAAAGAATTTTATATGTTCGATAGATACACACAGCATACATAAATAACATTGACGAAAATATTGAAACAAATATAATTAGAAACATAAATAAAATAAAACAATAAGAATGACATCTAAATTCAATCAACCCGTGATAAATTTAATCAATATTTATTTTTTTATCATGGATCGCTCCAGAAAAGGGGAGAGAGAGGAGGAAGTGAAACCTCAACGAGGTTCATCTTACTACCAGTGACATGCTGTAGATATCTACCGAGGACAAACCCATCGATTTTGGAGAATAGCAGAGATCGCTCATTGAGGAAAGGGTTTTCAACTCTATGTCCCTTAAGGGAAGGTCGAAATTAGGGAGGGTGAAAAAATGTGCGAGATAGGCAAAAAATAGAGCGCTTATTTTTTCACAAAATATTATTATCTTGTTATCCAAACTACACCGTTTCACTTATGTTTTCTTGAAAAGTTTATAAAATATGACAAATTTCTCGGCATTTTATAATAATTCTTGCATATTACCAGCACTTAAATAAAAACTCCATAAATTTTCAGCACTTGATAAAAAATGCCGGCAAATGTATTTTTCACAACACTTTTGAAAAATGATGCAAAATAATTGTCAGGAAAAGTCCTTTTTCTTGTAGTGAGACATGACGAACCAATAGTCCTTGATTTGGTATGCCAGCATCACGAGGGGCCATTTTGGGGATGCTATAGTTATATATATTATATGTGTGATGAATATATACAAGTGTGAATTATTCAACTTATGTGTGGCGGTAGAAAATATAGATAGTGTATATCTAAAATCTAGTTAAGCGTGGTGAAACCTCATTAATGGTGTGATAATAATGAATGATTATTCTACGTGTGTGATAGTAGGAAGATATATTGTGGATATCTAAAAGTGAAATAAGTATGAGAACTTAATTTAAATGGTTCAATAATATCATACGAGAAATGTTAGTTACTAGTGTTACGATAGGATATTGTATAGGCATTATGGGGGGAGCTGAACCTTTTGTGATTAGTTAGATACGAATGTCTTGTTAGGCTGGGTAGCATAGTTAGGTAGGATGCGCTAGTCATGCACATTAAATGATAGGTGAGGAACTCAAGGGAGTGTACAAGGAACTAACATGTGTATCCAATAACTGTTTTCAAATTGTGATTTAAATACTTGCTAAATATTTTTAAAAAGATTTATTCGGGTCCTGACCCGTGTCAAATCTAGTTTTCTACTTTGTTTCAAAATGTTTTAGGTGTCTAGTCATATGGATGCCAAGCTTGATGACTCATTCTAGGGATGCATAGCTGCAACATTGTGAAGGCTTACAAGATTTGATATAAACACTTTAGTTATTTATTCCTAGATAGGATTTCATTTCAGTATTTCATTTTGGCATGTTTCCCCTTCAAACTATTCAGTATTTATGTTATTCAATATTTATCAGACTTGGTTTTATTTACTTTAAACTTATATATGGATTTTAATTTGGGAACCGATGGTTTATTCAGTAATTATTTTATTCCGTGATTTATCATGTGATGTTTTAGACCCTATTATTCTGTTTAGAATATTTTATTTAGCTTATTGTTGTGTGGTTAATGAAAGTTAAAATTTTCATAGTGGATTGATTTAACCTAAGTGGTTAGTAATTTAAAAAGTTATTGACAATGATGCCAAGAGTGAACCATATGAGATTCTTATTTATTTTAATGAAGAACTGATCACTCGTGGTTATAATAGGCGGGGTGTAACACCAACGGCTGGCTACCCTAATCATACTTTCCAACCTTAGAGATGGCCCATAGGTACACAGGAACCATAAGTGGACATCATCCCCACTCTTTTCTACTAGAATGCCCCCAACGGGATCAAAATAAACGTACGAGCTTCCTGTCACAACTTCTAGTTGTATATGACATCAATCTCTATATTCAAACCCGGTTTCTTCAGCAAGGAAGTCATCACCGAATGCCTGTCAAATCGCCACCTCAGTCAAGCAAAGCGATCATTCCCCAAAGATCTTCTCCCCCTCACAGTCTAACCCAAAGATTTGGTGCACGTCTATCAGCATGACCATCATCTCAATGTAATACCCCGAGATTTTTGGGACGATAATTTAATTATTTTTGGGGAGAAATAATATTATTTTATTTGGAGAATAATTAAATTGGCAATTGAGGTCAAAATTTGAAGATGTTAGGAAGTAATTCAAATGACGATTCTGAGTGTGCGGTTGATTCTGGAAGGGTCGAGATGGTCAAAATGACTGTACTTGGGTCTTATTTGGGTTCCAAAATATTTTACGTTCGTTTGGCTCGAATTAGAGTAACCGAGTCATTTAAAGTGTGTGTTAGCATTTAAAGTTGTGTATTTTAGGAGATAAGGCTTAAAATCATACAGGAGATAGAAATCTCATTAAAGATTAAGAGAAAGCCCAAGAAAGAAAGACAGAAAGAGAGAAGAAGAAAGGAAGAAGATAAAGAGAGGAAAAGCTTGGGAATTCCGAAAAATTCGTAATTTCGAGGGCGGTCCAACCTCTACAACTTTGGGAAAAGTGATTAAACTTGCTAAATAACTCTTGTGCATCTTAGATTTCATGATTTTTGGATAAATTTATGGATTTTGGGTTAATAATGTTAAAACCTAGATTTTGGGTATAATCTTACACTTGATGTGTTTATGATGAATTTGAGGTTGTAAATTAGTTGGGTTGAGTTATATGATGTGGATTAATGTTAGTAATATGATTGGGTTGAAGAATTTTGGTTGGAAGTAAGTATTTTGAGGTTTATAAAAGGTTGGATTTTCTTAAAAATGGAGTATGGCCGAGGTTACTGGTAAGGCCGGTCGACCGCGGCCAGGGGGCGATCGACCGCACCTCAAGGGAAAAGCATATTGTCTTCGATTTTAGGTATAATTGAAAATCGCGGTCGACCGCAGTTAGGGGACCGGTCGACCGGGCCTCTGTTTTGATTTCAAGTATGGGATTTTAAGTTTATCCCATTTCCTTTGGGTTTATATTAATGGACCTTCTCAATTGTAGTATCTTAGAGGGTTAAGTGATTACATAAGGGGATTAAGGATCTTAGAAGAGTGAGTAGATGTTTGGGGTCTATTTCATAATGAAATTAAGTGTGTATTGCCTCTCTCATTAAGAAATTTGAGAGCCGGATTAATGGATGATTGGATGTAAATGTTGGAGTCTTATTGATTTTTTGATAGAGCGCGAATTTAATTTATCATATCGATTTAGTGGGAAATTCTCTTAGTGTCAAGGTTAATAATCAAAGAATAATGATTGTTGATCGATGTGCATACGGATATAGAGAGTACCCTTAATGTTTGTTAAATTGGGAGATTAATCATAATAATAGAAGTGATGGGTGAGATTCAACTGAGAGATCACATCGTGTATATAAAGTGGGAAAGTGCAGGAGTTAGCAACGGTCAGTATATCGAGAGTAATATACACTTATAAATGAAATTATTTCATTCAGACATATGAGCGTAAAATGAGTATGTATACTTATATGGTGTGATATAAATACCTTGTGTGATGGCATGCATTTATATCATGTGATAGTATATGTATATCTAGTGTAAATGATATATGTATATTTATTTGAAACATACTTCCTCTATGCTATCCTGGGAAGTTGCATGATGTGGGTGAGGCCCCTGGCTTGAGGAGTAGGGTGCGTATAGTCCCCAGGTCATAGTGTACGGTATTATTGTGTGATTTTTATTAGGGGTGAGACGTGTTGGGTATGTTTCGTCTCATTTCTGGGGAGGAACTATGACCACTTCCCATACGTTGTGATTTGGTTTTTACCAAAGCAGTGTGAGATTCCGACTGTTGGTACCCAGGATGTTATGTGAGCGATTCCTTGGAAGATGATAGCATTGAGAACTGCATCCTCGAGTTATATCTCACTTGGATGGTTGTTATTGTACTTGTGTGTATAGTATATTTCCTATATATGTTTGTGAGATATTATATATCTTTATCTAGTGTAAAGAGATATAAGAATAGTGATTGAATATCATTTCGGGAGATGCAATCGGGACTTAAATTGTGATGAGTATATTAAAGTGAAAACAAGATGTATATATGAATATACATTACATTGGGTACTGAGGGCATAATGGACCTCAATGACCAACTTATCAAGGAGTAGTGTATCGCGGGGATTCCTTATTTGGATTTTTCTTGCAAGACGTCCCACGCACGAAACACGGTGAAATGTTGGGAGTGGGGAGAAGTTTAGTCCTTAATACTCATATTTTTATATATTAGTATATCTCGACAATCGATAGTGTCAAGGAGTAGTGTATCGGGGGGGTTTCTTATTTGGATTTTGCTTTGCGAAACGTCCCACACACGAAACACAGTGCACAGTTGAGAGTTGGGAATAGTTTAATCCTGTATATATATTATATAAGTAATTTGGGGTTATATGCGTCGTGCATTGAGGGCATAATGAATCTCGATAATCAATACTGTCAAGGAGTAGTGTATCGGGGGTCGTTGTTTGGATTTCTCTTTGTGAGACGTCCCACACACGAAACACAATGCAGTATTGAGAATTGGGAGAATTTTAGTCCTTAGCATTTAGATGCTAATAACTCATTTATGTCAATAACTAGAATCCGAGAAATTCTAGTAAGAGAATCTGTATATGCATATTTTTATGTTAAGTAAGTGATGCACATTTGGGGTTCATGGTAGAATTAGAAGTTGATGGTTATGATTTAGATGTAAGTTTAAATGAGTATAAATTTGGGAGTAGGTCAGATTAAATTTCCCCTAGATAGTGTTGGGCACTTATTTGAGGATCATGTGCATACGTTTAGGTGCGCGCTTTAGTTGAGAGGTGAGTTTGATTTTCTGGAGAGTGCGACTCCACTTTAGTCATGTTATAATGAATTTATAATTATTATGCATTTTAATGCACTTGCTAAAATGTTTTCAAACCTCGGGCTCTCACCCGTCTATATTTTTCTCGTGCTATGTATATATTGTATTATTTTAGGTGTTCCTCCGCAAGTACGCCATTGATGCTATCCATCCAGTGTATTCATAGAGATGTGGCAGTAACGGGCTATTGCGGGATATTGTTATAGCTGATTCATATCTTGTGTGTATCTAGATTAGGATTAAGTTTTTATATCGCGTTTACGCCCAAGAGTTGTAGTTGTAGCATTTCTTTTATACTTCTTTTCTCAGACTGTTGTATTATCTGTGACCCGATAACTTATTCGGATATTTCATTTTGTAGACTTTTTTGTACTCTAGTATTATTATCTTTTATGTTATCATGTGTGTGTCTCTTATTATATTCAGTAGTTGTTATGTTGTTGGTTAGTTATTGCGTAGTATGTTTTAATTTTTTTTTGGCACCCTTTGTTTGTAGTAATGGGTAGTTAGCCGTGTTTATTTTTGTATCGTCAGTAGATGCTGAGAATGAACCACTTGAGATTCCTGATTATTTTAGTATAGGGCTGGCCACCCGTTATTATTTTAAGCGGGGTGTCATAGGTGTTATCAGAGCATCAGGTTCTAGAGTCTTTCGGATCTGTGTGGGTTTTCTGCGATCTTCCGTAAGCGTTCATGATTTAGAGCCCTATTATTAGGTCTATTATGTTCACACGTCTATATTTTCTTCTGTGATGAGAAAACACTTGAAAGGCATTCTGATACACTTGTTCTTGTTTTAGAAGCCACCGAAGAGAGGTCGTCCAGGCAGGGCAAATAGAGGGGCTGAGAGTGTGGAACCCCAAATGCCTCAAGGGACTATGACCACAGCTGAGGTTGAAAATATTGTGGCACAAGCAGTAACTGTTACCATTTATGCGATGGCACATCAACCTACAGCCCAAGCCCATCCGGGGTCGTCTTTGTGGTAAAGAGTAGGGTAATATTTTAGAAAGGGGAATCCTCCATAGTTTTTAGGGGGAGCTAATGCTATGGATGCTAGTTGTTGCAAGAATAGTATGCAAAGGCACCATCGTATGGTTAAATATAGTGAGGTACAGAAGCAATTTCTTGCAACCTTTAATTTAACGGGAATAACTCTCCAATGGTGGGAGTCAATCACCACATCGGAGCAGAAAGATGCATTGCCCATATCAGATTTTTGGGAACTCTTTGATCGAAAGTATTTTCCTTCCCCAATCCAGAAGGAGATGAGGAGGAAATTATTAGAAGTGTTTCAAGGTGATCGAACGGTGGCCGAGTACGAAGAATAATTTACTCAATTGGAAAATTTAGTGCTCGATGAGGTAAATACAGAGGAGAAAAGAATATCGAAGTTCATGGCAGGTTTAGATTGGCGAATTCGGCAACATTTGTTAGGGAACCCAGCGTTAGTGACTTTTGCTGAGCTAGTGAATCCAACGTTGTTACAGTGTCAAGAATATCGTCTTTATCAGCAATGGGGTAAGAACTTTGGAGATTCGGGTTCATCTTGTAAGTCGGGCGAGAATAATGCTAGTAAAGAAAAAGGGTATAAGCAGAATTTTCGAGGGTCGTAACTGTGTTTTGTTCCTCTGGATGGGTAGAGAGGATTTGCGGGTAGATGTTTCTTTTGTAAAGAATTAGGCCATAGGAAGAGAGATTGTCCTGAAAGAGGTAGAGGACCACGTTTTGAGGATGTTTTGGATGTGAAACCCCTACAGCAGGTTCAAGGCCATTTTAGGCCGGGGACTTTGAGTGGGAACCCATTAATGAAGAGATACAGTCGGACTAGAGAGGTATTATGTAAATTATTTTCCTTTGTGGTTAGGATTATGCTTTGTGGGGCATTGGGAGTATCGTATGTAAGATATAAATGAGTGGCTAGTGCTATAACCCTATTATGTATGAAATGACCCGGAAGGGGGAAGTGATCAAGTGAGGCTCTTAGATGATATCTTTTAGGAGAATAGATTGTTTTGTGTTATGCTAGTAGAGAGCTATGATTTTGTTTTGAACGTAGAAATTGTTGAAATGTGTTGAGTAGTAACGGTAAAGCTATTGTTTTATAGTTGAGTTAGACTTAAATATTTGTTATATTCCATCTATGGAAGAGCCTAGTGTATGGAAATATTTTATTATGATGTAAGATATTATTGTTATTAAAAAGATTCAGAGTTGAGTGGATTATTGTTGAGCGAGGGATTTAGCTCATAGTTATTCTAGTTTTGAAATCTATATGTTAGTAAGAGTATGATAATTGTTAACACCTTGTGTCTTGGGCATAAGGTATTTTATTTGAATGTCGAAAGACATAAACTATTTTCAAAATAATTTTTTTATAGGCCTACACAACAACTTTTTTTTTTAACTCTAGTCCCCATCTAACTAATCTCAATCCCCGACATAGCTACATAGTAGTGTATTGGGAGGGTTCCTTGTTTGGATTTCGCTTGCGAGACCTCCCCTGCATGAAAGTAACGAATGTCAGTAATTGAGAGGTGTTAAATCTTTGGACATTTCATAATTTTATATTATTAAGTATGTTAGTATGATTTAAATTTATTTCGAGTTATTATATGATTTGAGGCTAAGTGAAGCCAAATTATGTTGATACGAGTAGAGCTTAAATACAGGGTGTATGGGCATCCTAGTTGGCAGATTTAGTTTTATAAATTAAAATGATTCGTCGTGAGAAGTGGTAGGAATCGGTATAGTGATCATGAGGATAGGTGTCGTAGGAGCTAATTGAGATTTGGAGTACTAGTCTTAGCTAAATTTCAAGGGCTAAATTCTAGTAAGTGGGGAAGTCTGTAATAGCCCAAGATTTTTGGGAAAATAATTTAATTATTTTTGGGGAGAAATAATATTATTTTAATTGGAGAATAATTAAGTTGGCAATTGATGTCAAAATTTGAAGATTTTAGAAATTAATTCGAATGATGATTCTGAGTGTGCGGTTGATGTTGGAAGGGTCGAGATAGTCAAAATGACTGTACTTGCGACTTATTGAGTTTCAAAATATTTTAAGTTCGTTTGGCTCGAATTAGAGTAATCGAGTCATTTAAAGTGTGTATCATCATTTAAAGTTATGTATTTCGGGAGACAAAGCTTAAAAGCCTATGCGAGCTAGAAATCTCATTTGATATTAAGATAAAGCCCTAGAAAGAAAGAGAGAAGAAGAAAAGAAGAAGAAGTGAAGGAGAGGAAAAACTTGGGAATTCTGGCAAATCCGCGATTTTGAGAGTGATCCAACCTCTACAACTTTGAGGCAAGTGATTAAACTTGTTAAATAATTCTTGTGCATCTTTTATTTCATGATTTGTGGATAAATTTATGGATTTGGGGTTAATAATGTTAAAACCCAGATTTTGGGTAAAATCTTACACTTGATGTGTTTATGATGAATTTGAGGTTGTAAGTTAGTTGGGTTGAGTTATATGATGTGTATTAATGCTAGTAATATGATTGGGTTGAAAATTTTTGGTTGGAAGTAAGTATTTTGAGGTTTATGAAAGGTTGGAGTTACTTAAAAATGGAGTTTGGCCGAGGTTACTGGTAAGGCCGGTCGACCGCGGCCAGGGGGCCGGTCAGCCGCACCTCAAGGGAAAGCATACTATCTTCGATTTTAGGCATAATTGAAAGTTGCAGTCGACAGCAGTTAGGGGACTGGTCGACCGGGCCTCTGTTTTGGTTTCAAGTATGGGATTTTAAGTTTATCCCCTTTCCTTTGGGTTTATATTAATGGACCTTCTCAATTGTAGTATCTTAGAGGGTTAAGTGATTATATAAGGGGATTAAGGATTTTAGAAAAGTGAGTAGATGTTTGGGATCTATTTCATAATGAAATTAAGTGCGTATTGCCTCTCTTATTAAGAAATTTGAGAGCCGAATTAATGGATGATTGGATGTAAATGTTGGAGTCTTATTGATTTTTTGAGAGAGCGCGAATTTAATTTATCGTATCGATTTAGTGGGAAATTCTCTTAGTGTAAATGATATATGTATATTTATTTGAAGCATACTTCCTCTATGCTATCCTGGGAAGTTGCATGATGTGGGTGAGGCCCCTGGCTTGAGGAGTAGGGTGCGTATAGTCCTCAGGTCATAGCGTCCAATATTGTTGTGTGATTTTTACTAGGGGTGAGACGTGGTGGGTATGTTTCATCCCATTTTCGGGGAGGAACTATGACCGCTTCCCATACGTTGTGATTTGGTTTTTACCAAGGAGGTGTGAGATTCCGACCGTTCGTACCCAGGATGTTATGTGATAGATTCCCTTGAAGATGATAGCATCGAGAACTACGTCCTCGAGTTATATCTCACAGGGATGGTTGTTATTGTACTTGTGTGTATAGTATATTACCTGTATATGATAGTGAGATATCATATATCTTTATCTAGTGTAAAAAGATATAAGAATAGTGATTGAATCTCATTCCGGGAGATGCTATCCGAACTTAAATTGTGGTGTGTATATTAAAGTGAAAACGATATGTATATATGAATATACATTACGTTGGGTACTGAGGGCATAATGGACCTCAATGACCAGCATTGTTAAGGAGTAGTGTACCGGGGTGGGTTCCTTATTTGGATTTTGCTTGCAAGACGTCCCACGCGCGAAACGCAGTTCAATGTTGGGAGTGGGGAGAAGTTTAGTCCGTAGTACTCATATTTTTATATATTAGTATATCTCGACAATCGACAGTGTCAAGGAGAAGTGTATCGAGGGGTTCCTTATTTAGATTTCGCTTTACGAGACGTCCCATGCACGAAACGCAGTGCACAGTTAAGAGTTAGGAATAGTTTAGTCATGTACATATATTATATAAATAATTTGGGGTTATATGCAACGTGCATTGAGGGCATAATGAATCTGGATAATCAATACTGTCAAGGAGTAGTGTATCGGGGGGGGGGGGGGGGGGGGGTTCCATGTTTGGATTTCGCTTTGTGAGACGTCCCACGCGCGAAACACAGTGCATTATTGAGAATTGGGAGAAGTTTAGTCCTTAGCATCTCGAGAAATTCTAGTAAGAGAATATGTATATGCGTATTTATATGTTAAGTAAGTGATGCACATCTGGGGTTTATGGTAGAATTAGAAGTTGATGGTTATGATTTAGATGGAAGTTTAAATGAGTTTAAATTTGGGAGTAGGTTAGATAAAATTGGCCCTAGATAGTGTTGGGCACTTATTTGAGGATCATATGCATATGTTTAGGTGCTCTCTTTAGTTGAGAGGTGAGTTGGATTTTCTGGAGAGTGCGATTCCACTTTAGTCATGTTATAATGCATTTATAATTATTATGCATTTTAATGCACTTACTAAAATGTTTTCACACCTCGGGCTCTGACCTGTTTATATTTTTCTCTTGCTATGTATATATTTTATTATTTTAGGTGTTCCTTCGCAAGGACGCCATTGATGTTATCCATCCAGTGTATTTGTCGAGCTGTGGCAGTAGCGGGCTATTGCGGGATATTGTTATAGCTGATTCATATTTTGTGTGTTTCTAGATTAGGATTCAGTTTGTATATCGGGTTTACACCCAAGAGTTATAGTTGTATCATTTCTTTTATATTTATTTTCTCAGACTGTTGTATCGTATGTGACCCGACACCTTATTCGAATATTACATTTTGTAGACTTTGTTGTACTCTAGTATTATTATCTTTTATGTTATCATGTGTGTGTATCTTATCATATTCAGTAGTTGTTATGTTGTTGGTTAGTTATCGCATAGTATGTTTTAATTTTTTTTTTTGGCACCCTTTTTTGTAGTAGTGGGTAGTTTGCCGTGTTTATTTTTGTAACGTCAGTAGATGTTGAGAATGAACCACTTGAGATTCCTGATTATTTTAGTATAGGGCTGGCCACCCAGTATTATTTTAAGCGGAGTGTCACAGGTGGTATCACGGCATCAGGTTCTAGAGTCTTTAGGATCTGTGTGGGTTTTCTGCGATCTTCCATAAGCCTTCATGATTTAGAGCCCTATTATTAGGACTGTTATGTTCACACGTCTATATTTTCTTCGGTGATGAGAAAGCACTTGAAAGGCATTCTGATACACTT
The DNA here is from genome assembly GCA_949130495.1 of Sambucus nigra. NCBI lineage: Eukaryota > Viridiplantae > Streptophyta > Magnoliopsida > Dipsacales > Adoxaceae > Sambucus > Sambucus nigra. The sequence goes on along the minus strand of OX422223.1, from coordinate 257,104,554 downwards.
GTTCTTGTTTCAGATGCCACCGAAGAGAGGTCATCCAGGGAGGGCAAATAGAGGGGCTGAGAGTGTGGAACCCCAAATGCCTCAAGGGACTATGACCACAACTGAGGTTGCCAATATTGTGTCACAAGAAGTAATTGTTCCCATTTATTCAATGGCACATCAACCTATAGCACAAACATCCCAAGCCCATCCAGGGTTGTCTTTGTGGGAAAGAGTATTGTTAGATTTTAGGAAGGGGCATCCTCCAGAGTTTCCAGGGGGAGCTAATGAGATGATGCTAGTTATTGGAAGAATAGTATGCAAAGGCACCTTCGTATGGTTAAATGTAGTGAGGTGCAGAAGCAATTTCTCGCCACCTTTAATTTAACGGGAACAACTCTCCAATGGTGGGAGTCAATCAACACATCGGAGCAGAAAGATTCATTGCCCATATCATATTTTTGGGAACTCTTTGATCAAAGTATTTTCCTTCCGCAATCCAGAAGGAGATGAGGAGGAAATTATTAGATGCGTTTCAAGGTGATCAAATGGTGACCGAGTACGAAGAATAATTTACTCAATTGGCAAATTTAGTGCCCGATGAGGTAAATACATAGGAGAAACGAATATCGAAGTTCATGGTAGGTTTAGATTGGCAAATTTGGCAGCATTTGTTAGGGAACCCGGCGTTAGTTACTTTTGCTGAGGTAGTGAATGCGTCATTGTTACAGTGTCAGGAATATCGTCTTTGTCAGCAAGGGGGTAAGAACTTTGGAGATTCGGTTTCATTTAGTAAGTCGGTAGAGAATAATGCTAGTAAAGCAAAAGGGTATAAGTAGAATTTTTGAGGGTCGCAACAGTGTTTTGTTCCTCAAGATAGGCAGAGAGGATTTGCGGGAAGATGTTTCTTTTATAAAGAATTAGGCCATAGGAAGAGAGATTGTCCTGAAAGAGGTAGAGGGCCACGTTTTGAGGAAGTATATATGTGGAACCCCTACAACAGGTTTAAGGCCATTTTAGGCCTGGGGACTTTGAGTGGTAACCCATTAATGAAGAGATACAGTCGGACTAGAGAGGTATGATGTAAATTATTTTCCTTTGTGGTTAGGATTATGCTTTGTGGGGTATTGGGAGTATCGTATGTAAGATAGAAATGAGTGGCTAGTGCTATAACCCTATTATGTATGGAATGACCCAAAAGGGAGAAGTGAGCATGTGAGGCTCTTAGATGATATCTTTTGGGAGAATAGATTGTTTTGTGTTATGCTAGTAAAGAGCTATGATTTTGTTTTGAACGTAGAAATTGTTGAAATGTGTTGAGTAGTAACGGTAAATCTATTGTTTTATAATTTTTCTAGACTTATATATTTGTTATATTCCAGCTATGGAAGAGCCTAGTCTATGGCAATATTTTATTACGATGTAAGAGATTATTGTTACTGAAAAGATTCAGAGTTTAGTGGATTATTGTTGAGCGAGGGATTTAGCTCATAGTTATTCTAGTTTTGAAAATTATACGTTAGTAAGAGTATGATAATTGTTAACACCTTGTGTCTTGGGCATAAGGTATTTTATTTGAATGTCGACAGACATAAACTATTTTCAAAATAATTTTTTATAGGCCTTCGGGCAATATCAAAAGTGGTTTAACCAAAACTTTTTTTTAAACTCTAGTCCCGATCTAACTAATCTCAATACCCGACATAGCTATATAGTAGTGTATTGGGAGGGTTCCTTGTTTGGATTTCGCTTGCGAGACCTCCCCCGCATGAAAGTAGCGAATGTCAGGAATTAAGAGGAGTTAAATCTTTGGACATTTCAAAATTTTATATTATTAAGTATGTTAGTATGATTTAAATTTATTTCGAGTTATTATATGATTTGAGGCTAAGTGAAGCCAAATTATGTTGATACGACTAGAGCTTAAATTCAGGGTGTATGGGCGCCCTAGTTGACAGATTTAGTTTTATAAATTAAAATGATTCGTCGTGAGAAGTGGGAGGAATCGGTATAGTGATTGTGAGGATAGGTGTCGTAGGAGCTAATTGAGATTTGGAGTACTAGTCTTAGCTAAATTTCAAGGCCGAAATTCTTATAAGTGGGGAAGTCTGTAATACCCCGAGATTTTTGGGACAATAATTTAATTATTTTTTGGGAGAAATAATATGATTTTAAATAGAGAATAATTAAATTGGCAATTGAGGTCAAAATTTGAAGATGTTAGAAAGTAATTCGAATGATGATTCTGAGTGTGCGGTTGATTTTGGAAGGGTTGAGATAGTCAAAATGACTGTACTTGGGGCTTATTTGAGTTTCGAAATATTTTAAGTTCGTTTAGCTCGAATTAGAGTAATCGAGTCATTTAAAGTGTGTATCATCATTTAAAGTTGTGTATTTTGGGAGATAAGGCTTAAAATCCTACGGGAGATAGAAATATCATTTGAGATTAAGAGTGAAGAAGAAAGGTAGAAGAGAAAGAGAGGAAAAGCTTGGGAATTCTGGCAAATAATTCTTTGAGGCAAGTGATTAAACTTGCTAAATAATTCTTGTGCATCTTTCCTTTCATGATTTGTGGATAAATTTATGGATTTTACGTTAATAATGTTAAAACCTAGATTTTGGGTAAAATCTTACACTTGATGTGTTTATGATGAATTTGAGGTTGTAAATTAGTTGAGTTGAGTTATATGATGTGTATTAATGTTAGTAATATGATTGGGTTGATGAATTTTGGTTGGAAGTAAGTATTTTGAGGTTTATGAAAGGTTGGAGTTCCTTAAAAATGGAGTTTGGCCGTGGTTACTGGTAAGGCCGGTCGACCGCGGCCAGGGGCTGGTCGATCGCGCCTCAAGGGAAAAGCATATTGTCTTCGATTTTAGGCATAATTGAAAATTGCGGTCGACATCGGTTAGGGGACCGGTTGATCGGGCCTCTGTTTTGGGTTCAAGTATGGTATTTTAAGTTTATCCCCTTTCCTTTGGGCTTATATTAATGGACCTTATCAATTGTAGTATCTTAGAGGGTTAAGTGATTATGTAAGGGGATTAAGGATCTTAGGAAAGTGAGTACATGTTTGAGGTATATTTCATAATGAAATAAAGTGCATACTGCCTCTCTCGTTTAGAAATTTGAGAGCCGGATTAATGGATGATTGGATGTAAACGTTGGAGTCTTATTGATTTTTTGAGAGAGCGTGAATTTAAGTTATCATATCGATCTAGTGGGAAATTGTCTTAGTGTCAACGTTAATAATTGAGGAATAATGATTGTTGATCGATGTGCATACGGATATAGAGAGTATCCTTAATGTTTATTGAATTGGGAGATTAATCATAATAATAGAAGTGATGGGTGAGATTCAAGTGAGAGATCACATCGTGTATATAAAGTGGGAAAGTGCGCGAGTTAGCAACGGTCAGTATATCGAGAGTAATATATACTTATAAATGAAATTACTTCATTCAGACATATGAGCGTAAAATGAGTATGTAAACTTATATGGTGTGATATAAATACCTTGTGTGATGGTATGCATTTATATGATGTGATAGTATATGTATATCTAGTGTAAAGGATATATGTATATTTATTTGAAGCATACCCCCTCTATCCTGTTCTGGGAATTTGCGGGATGTGGGTGAGGCCCTTGGCTTGAGGAATAGGGTGCGTATAGTCCCCAGGTCATAGCGTCCAGTATTATTTTGTGATAATTATTAGGGGTGAGACGTGGTGGGTATGTTTCATCTCATTTCCGAGGAGGAACTATGACCACTTCCCATACGTTGTGATTTGGTTTTTACCAAAGCTGTGTGAGATTCCGACCTTTGGTACCCAGGATGTTATGTGAACGATTCCCAGGAAGATGTTAGCATCGAGAACTGCATCCTCGAGTTATATCTCACTTGGATGGTTGTTATTCTACTTGTGTGTATAGTATAGTACCTGTATATGATTGTGAGATATCATATATCTTTATCTAGTGTAAAGAGATATAAGAATAGTGATTGAATCTCATTCCGAGAGATGCTATCTGGACTTAGATTGTGATGAGTATATTAAAGTGGAAATGCTATGTATATATGAATATACATTACGTTGGGTACTGAGGGCATAATGGACCTCAACGACCAACATTGTCAAGGAGTAGTGTATCGGGGGGGTTCCTTATTTGGATTTTACTTGCGAGATGTCCCACGCATGAAACGCTGTGCAATGTTGGGAGTGGGGAGAAGTTTAGTCCTTTGTACTCATATTTATATATATTAGTATATCTTGACAATTGACATTGTCAAGGAGTAGTGTATCGAGGGGGTTCCTTATTTGGATTTTGCTTTGCGAGACGTCCCATGCACGAAATGCAGTGCACTGTTGAGAGTTGGGAATAGTTTAATCCTGGCAATGAATAAGAAGCTATCAACTTATCTTGTTTCCTCTGTTGGGGAACCTAAAACCCCAATAGGGCTCACCACCCTCAGGAATCGGTGGATGTTGCACTTTCTCACTATAAATCAATGACTTCAATAACCTTTATTGGAGTTATGAAGATTCACAATAAGGACTATGTTAGCCTTTCTTGATTTTAAGCAGAAAGTCTTTTTGTTTGTTTTGACCCAGAAGTAGCAATACCTAATATCAGTGAATTCGATTTGGGTTTGGTATAATTAATTGATTCTATACACTACATTCATAATCCTTCATGTGTCTGGGATACATTGAGATGGTACTACATTAAAAAATACACAAAATTACAAAAATAGTTGGTCTGGGGGGAAGGTAATCCCCCTTTTAGAAATATATTGAGTATGTATCCATTGTGCTCCTTCTACATTATAACAATAGTTTGGCTTGTCAACACATTCAATCACTACCCAGTCAAGAATAGAAAACCTATTCCTAAACTTTCATATGGTTTTATCATTCACCCCTACACCATTATTTTTATTCCAAGATGGAATACGATGAAAAAATATGAAGAAATTAATAAGAACAAATGATCGTTTCCAGATAAAATGAAAAATGAGAAGGGAAGAAGACTTAGAGGAAAAGAAAAATACTGAGAGATCTAACATCTTAAATAGTGAAGATGGAAATGTAAAATGGCAGTTGAGAAACGATTTAAAATGTTTGGTTCAACTTCTAACACAATCAATCATTTGAAATGAGACCCTAGGTGACAATTGACAGATGTACCTCACCCTTGGTCCCTTCATGCGTAGATTACCAATGTACCCTTAAAAGACCGGGGCAAATTACGAGGGTGACATAGATTAACAGGCAGAGCAAAGTGGATTATTAGTATAAAAATTATAAGTGTTAGTGTTATCCAACCTCATCTTCAACTAGTGATCATACATTATTGCCGAGCAATGCTAAATATCATTCACGATCAAACCTCTTCACACCTACCAGGATGAAAAGCTTTAGTGGAATTATGAAGGAATTATCCAGATTGTTCTACTAAATCATGATAACTGATACCTATCCAGTAGCTCAGATAAAGAATCACGATTTGAATATAAGAATGAAAGAGAATCTGATCAGAAAGGATCTCGGGCTTGGATCCGTTCGATGACATTGCAACTACATGCAAGAGTTCTAGCATCCTACATGACCCATCATCTTTTTATTCTCTATAAATGTAACCTAGACTCTAAGAAAAAAAGGCATGTAATTATTATTATTACGAACTGATTAATAAGAAGAGAGAGAAACACCCCATGGAAATAGGTACATTATCGATCCATATATACCTTACGTTGTATGATTGTGTGTGTTTTATTCACCGTTCAACTCTATTTTCTTGGATATTATCTGAGTATGATTTTACCACCTACACGTTTAATTATCTTAGTTTTTTCAAAATCTCATTAATAAGGCCATGAATTGTTCCTTCGTCTTTTTTGTACCTGAGATGAAAGATAAATGTGACTGTTACTCCATAGTATTAAAAAATAAAACCTAGAATAAACAAATGGAATTAAAAAAACAAGTTTAGTTGTTGACATTATGCTAAATTTAATCCTCAATATATAAGTAGTCTCAAAATAAGTTGTTAAATAAATATGACCCTAATGTTGTTTGTACATTTTCTCTTAAAGAAAGTGCACAATCTCACCTTTAACTATTATGTTATGGTGATGTGGAGATTGTTGTCCAAATTCATTAAAGTGAACTTCTTGTCACTATAGACTTCTTAATCAATCCTTAAAGAAATTCACAAAATAGGAAACAAATTAACCAAAGAGATAAAGTTTGTAATACCCAACACAAATGTGGCACCACTGGTTAATCTGGCATGTGAATTAGTAAGTAAGAAATATATATAAGCTTAAAGTTACATGGCGAATAAATGGAGTGTTTTATTTAAAAAAAATAAATTACTGTATATTATAACAAAATTTCCTCAGTGTGGTATCAAAATGTGCCACCTTAAACAATACATATCTTAGCAGAAGAGTTAATAAATCTTATCAAAAAATCACCCAAATAGAAATCTACATCAAAATTACTAAAAGAACACGAATTGCTTACCTTCCTTAAGCTTCACTTCCCCTTTATCTTATCTCTTCAGTATCGCCACCATAATTATCAAGCTATCACCACTATTCTCAACCAACTTTTTTGAAAACAATTAGATTTCAACCCCTCTCTCTCTCTCTCTCTCTCTCTCTCTCTTTGAGAGAGAGAGAGAGAGAGAGAGAGAGAGAGAGAGAGAGAGAGATGATAGAATGGGGAGGGTTGGGGAAAACAAAGGAAGACGAAGGATTGAAAGAGAATGAATGAATGTGTGTCGAACCAATGGTTAGGGTTGCATGACGATGGATTTTGTTCCAGTGCAGATTTAGGGTGTGCTACCATGAGAGGAAGATTAGGGGTTTCAAGATAAATGAGGGGTAAAATAGTCTAAGTGAGTATATTTTTTTATAAACTTTTATAAGTAGTATTGATGTATTGGATGTTGATAACATGCGACACATATTAATAATTAAAAAATATTAAGGTTAGAGTGCAAACTTATAATTAATATGACACATATGTAGAGTTTTTATATTCAATATTTTAAGACTGAGAACATGTCCCCTAAAGGCACATGTTAACATTTTTCACTTATATTTTACAAACTATTGTAGAAAAAAAGAAATAAAAAAAACTTAAATATACGCATCATTTAATGATGAAGTAGATTATTGCATTATGGATTCAAATGTGTGCATGGATTTTAAAAAATAAATTTTAATTTTGTAATTATTTGAATACTTCAATAGTTTTATAGTCTTGAGAGAGTTCTTTAGAAAACAAATTCTTTATTAATCTCATTTCTATTAAATTACACCTCAAGTTTATCTGAATGCTAATATATCAACAAATGTTATTTCTTCAAATTAATGTTATTTTTTTTAGTAAAAAATACAACTAAATGTTTTTAATGGCACTTTATGTATCCAAAAGATTTATAACTACATTTATAATACAAAGAAGTTTGAACAATTAGTTTTAATATATATTTCTCAAAATGGGCATCAATTTCTTCTCCTTATTAGAAAACACTTACATTTCTCTTTCCATCTTCACTCTTTTCTCTATACACTTAACCTTTGATGAGCCTTTCCACAAATAGTATTAAGGGTCTCTAGATTGACTCTTTGCTTGAGTCCTTTATGTGTGTGTATATATATTAACTAATAAACATTAAAATTCATTATTAATTAATAATCACATTGGCAGTAATTTCCCTCTTGATGGTTTACACAATGAATATTTTTTGTACGGTGTGTCAACATAACAAGGTATACTTATTTATCATTTGATTGGGGCCCTATATGGCCTTTTATGCCTAGGGATGACTTTTACATGAATTTTTAACTTCACATATCCATACAGACGTGGTATGTTTTAAATAAACAAATAATCACTATGGTCCATGATATGATAATAATTTTGGGTCTGCCTAGGAATGAAGCCCAGTCGAAAGCATGACCCACTTTTTATCTAAGAATGGTGCTCAGTGTTGCTACTAAAACTCTATGAAGTTGTAACTTCTATATGATCAGTTGAAAATTTAGCATCTTTGTGAACATAGGTAAATTGTTGAACATAATCATATTTGGTGTGTTTTTCCCTACAAATGAAAATTTTAACAAATACGGTAGGATATCATTACACCAAAATTCAAAAATTGTACCTTCCCCGTGTGAAGGAAGAGGTCCCAGGGTCTATTAGAGACCTCTGTCGCACCAGTGTTAATCCTTAGAGACCTTGACTGTGTTAAAGAAGGATCCACCATGGAGTCAAAGAACATATCGTCATCATCTAAGATACAAGGCACTCAGTCATATTATTAGATATAATAACCAAGATCAAAGACCTCAGGAAGAACAACTTCAAGTCTCAAGCTATCCCAATGGACCTTCGTCGAGAAGGAAATTACCTCTGCTGGGTTAATGATCCATTCTCCAATGACGAATTCCCATAATATGTCATGAGAACAAGTTTTCACAGTGACCTTAGTCACCACAGGACCCCTCTGATGTTCGAAAAAAGTTTATGCACCTTCTCTATTGGGTAACTAAAGGACAGACATTATTCTACCTACCACCACCACTCTTCTCCATTAGGATTTATGACTTCCATCCGAATTAAATGCATCCATCAACTACCTTACACCACATGCAATCCTTTCTCCCATAATTCATCTTATTACTGTAACCATTAGACCTCAGTGAAGGCCTCGTCTATGCTATTGCAGTCCACTCATTCTCTCTCTCGGGGAACGTTTGTATATGGAAGACTTGTTAACAATCAAAGGCTATGAAAAATTATTCAAATAAATATTAATCAACCATTGGAGAGAGAAATCACCCATCAAACACTAAAAAAACTAAGAAGCCTTATCCTCTTAAGTGTTTTTCATTTTAAACTTTGGCTAACCCACTCTTAGAAAAATATATAAGAAGTTTTGGATAATTTCTAGCCTCTCACATTTTGTATTCTATGTAGAGTCCTAAACTAATAGATCCCTTGAGGAGTCCATAAGTTATTCTCTAGTGGTCCTTTAATTAGTGATAAAGTCCTTAGAAACCTCAAACCAAATTCGCTAAATCCCAAGAGGTCTTTAGATAATAACTGAGAGTGCTACAGCGGAATAAAAGTGACTTCTCAAATAAATCAATTTTAATTGTGTGCCAATCAAACTAGTTTTAATGAAACCCAAGTTTTAATTCTGTCCTAACACATGCATCTAAGTGATATGAAAATCAAAAAGCAATAAGCATGTAAAGGAAACCAAATTTCAAGAAAAATCCCCCACAGGGGAAAAACATTTTATTTCACTATAATTGTAAATCACAACATACACGGTTATAATGAAATATATTTTTGAAACACGAATACCCTCAGGTGTCGATCGGAGTCATCAACAGTAAGTCCACACGCAGCGAACCCATAAGAATCGCAATCCTATCTTCAGCAAAGATCCACACACAGCAAACCTCAATGATCGCAGTCTTCAACAATGAATCCACACGCAGTGAATTCACATAGACATGCAATCCAAATATCGGTGTAGGTTATCCTCCCAAAATTCATCTTGATGAGGGTTGATTGTTGAAGAAGCTTGATATTCGGATCCGTCTTGATGCTTCAATGAACTTGAATAATTCTTCTACGGTTGTAGTGGTATACGAAATACTCAATTGTGAACGGACAATGTAAAATAATGTCCATATAAATATCCCATATGTCTATGCCAGTAAAAAAATAAAAACATTCAAATTATCAAATCAAAATGCCTATACAAATCTAATACCCTCCCATGAACCCAAAACAGAAAAGGTACTAAAAATGCAAGTCTTTCAATTTTTCTTCACAGGTCTTCAACATCAAAACTTCAAACCTTTCTCATCAGGGTGTGCAATCCAGTAATCATCATCAATTCTTAGTACGTACACACATGAGAAAAACGAAATACCTTCGTGACGCATCGAGCTTGAAGTGATATAAGAATAAATCAATCAATATAATCAAAACTCCCCCATAATGCAAAACTCCCCCATAATTCATTCTCCCCCTTTTTATTTGTCCGAAATAGATAAGGAAAAGAATAAACCAAATAAATCCAATTGGGGTGTCACGTTAAATAGTATAACTATGGATCAAACTACGTGTGTGTAGAGGAAATACTCAAAAGATCCACAAACTATTTTTAATTTTTAAAATTTTTCATACAAAAATGCAAAAATGATGTTACAAAAATCACACAACATGAATTTTATTAAGATAACCAAATCGGGGATATGGGATTAATGTGTGTGAACAAATTCATTAGGTAATAAAACTTAATCAATCATATGTGCACGATGCATATGTGTACTCCTATGAATGAACATCAAAATCATCCTTAGGTGTAAAGTTGTTGAATTCTGATGATATCGACTAAATCAAATCAACAAATCAAAACCTTAGTGATTTTCACACCAATAACGTCCGAAACAATTTAGTGTCATTTTGAGAATTTTTCAAATGATGTGCAAATACATTGATTACTTTTCAACCAAAAATCCCTCATATAAAATAATGCATGTTTTTATATCTAATGAGGTACTAAATTCTCAACATGGAGAAAACCTATTGGCCTGTTATTGGCATAATATTCTTTTTATTGTCATTCAATTTTTTCGCGCTCTTCTTCAAACCTTATTGGACCCCGGATAATTTTTAATTTCTCACTTTTTTAGGTCCTAAATAAATTTCTCACAGGCAATGGTTTTTACATGCACCACTTTTATTACTCTCGTATTATTGAACTTGGTTCGTTTTAAGGACATGATTGAAATGAAAACACTAGATCAATATGTGATAGTCAAGTACAATAATCAAACAAATTCGTGCATGTGTGTAGTAAATGAAATAATGAGTCAAACATGTTGGAAGTATCAACTAATAACATCTCAATGACTCCAATCATTGTAAAGAACATAAATGACAAGATATATTGTCTCAAAACACTATTAAATTGTCACATGGATAAATGGAATGAGAATGTGACTTGGTCATCCTAAGTGTTCATTCATATACTATGCAAACAAAATACAAAACTCTTTTTGGCTTTTTCAAAACCCAAAATATTTTTGGTTTTTCGAAAAAAAATATATGGCAAATATAGTACAATCAACAATAGGCATAATATCAGCATGAAAGTCATCCTATGCGAGCAAACATAAATCACACAAACGAATCATCACTCAAAGAAGGTGTAATTAAACGAACAATGAAGTATTAGTAATTAAGCAAGAAAACTAAGAATAACTGCATATAAACTATTCTAGAAACAACCAGCAATACCAAAAACCTAAGCAGATGAACAGAGGGTACTGTAAACAGAAAAGTGCAGAAAACCAAAGATGTCATTCAAACGAAGTATAATGTCTCTCCAAAGAGAATGATTGTCATTCAAACGACAGCTTTTCACGACATTAAATCTCGCTCGAATGAGAAAACAAAACTTTCACAACTTTGCCCAGAATATTAAACAGAGTTGCTCAGTGAATTTTTTTCTCTAAAACAGTACCAGGAAGGTCCTGATAGATCTAATACATTTTCAAACAAGTAGAGAAATAGCAAACTCAATAAATAAGTCGAAGTGCGTCATAACACTCGTAAAAGTATATCAAGATGCACAACTAGTGTTGACAAATATCATCACAATTAACCAAAAGTTCTCACATGGGGTGAATCACATGCAAGCAAACGAGAGTTGTGAACAATTAGACAATATGCTTCTAAATTTTATTTCCTAACCCAAATTGATGTGTAACGAGGTGTGGGGGTTTTAGGAACCGGTATGACTCTCTCTTTAAACTTCTTAGGACCGTTTTGAAGTTTATAACAGAAACACCTAAGGTGACCTTTTCGATCGCAATGAGTACACGTGTATATGTGGCGGTGAACGTTACCTAAAGGTGGATCTCTCCTCAAATTCCTAGGTGGCTCTTGCTTAAGAACCCTCGGTGCCTCTCTCTTAATAACCCTAGGAGGTTATCTCACACGTGTGAGGATAGGTGTAACATGTTTTTCAGAACCAATCCCACCCCTATCCTTTTTGATCTCGAGAGTGCCTAAAATATTATCTAGCTTTTCTGAACGAGACTCCGAATCAAATTTTACCTTACTAGATTCTCTCAAACTCTTCTCAAGCTCACCTATCCTAGACTCAAGCACATGTCTAGAATCTTCAAACTCTAAAAGTTCCTTTTTCATAACTTCCATCACGCCTTTAAGATCATCTCTCTCACCCTTGACATATCCAATCTTATCTCTCAAAATTTTTTCTCATCCCCTAAGTTCTACAACTAAAACATCATTATCATTTTTTAAGGCACTCTCTTGCAATTGATCTTTCAATTTCAAATTTTCTTTCTTTATTTTCAAGGCTTCTGCATAAAGTTCATTGAAAGTCGTTTGCAAGTCATGGTCATCCTCACTCCCATCACCCTCACTATCATCACTAATCACACGGGGAAGGAAGCTCTCACCTAGAAGCATAAAAAATTTCTTCTTTCGAATCACTCTCACTAAGGGTAGAAATATGAGAAATGGATTTTTTTATTTTCTTCCTTAAATTTGTGGGACACTCATCTATCATGTGACCAATTCCCTCACATCCTGAACACCTCTCAGAATCGTTTTCAACATAAGATTTAAAACAAAGGTTCGTGTGAATTTTCCAGTTAGACTTTACAAAAAGTTGACATCGAAAATCATCAAAATCACCCAAAGCCATTTTTTTAAGAAAAACAGGATCAAACATAATAACTTGGTGCAACAAGCTCTGATACCAATTTGAGAGTGGTACAACGGAATAAAAGAGACTTCTCAAATAAATTAATTTTAATTGTGTGCCACCCAAACCAATTTTAATGAAACCCAAGTTTTAATTCAGTCCTAACACATGCATCTAAGTGATATGAAATCATAAAGCAATAAGCATGCAATGGAAACCAAATTTCAGGAAAAATCCCCCATAAGGACAAAACCTTTTATTTCACTGTAATTGTAAATCATAGCTTGCACGGTTATAATGAAATAGATTTTTGACACACGAATACCCTCAGGTGTCGGCCGGTGTCGTCAGCAGTAACTCCACACGCAGTGAACCCATGCGAATCGCAATCCTATCATCAGCAAAGATCCACAGGTAGCGAACCTCAATGGCCATAGTCTTTAGCAGTGAATCCACACGCAACGAATCCACATGGACACGCAGTCCAAATATCGGTGTAGGTTATCCTCCCAAAATTCATCTTGCAGAGGTTTGAATGTTGAAGAAGCTTAATATTTGGATCCGTCTTAATGCTTGAATGAACTTGAATAATTCTTCGACGGTTGTAGTGGTATACGATATACTCAATTGTGAACAAATAAGGTAAAATAATTTCTTTATAATAACAGTCTCATTTATAACCTAATATACATAGCAACATCCCTTATAGGGGACGTAGGATCCTTAGTTGAGGTTCGAGCCTTTGGCATTTTCATTTGACATGTAATTTTGTTTACCTATCCTAAATATTTAGGAATACCGAGGTTGTCACTGAAGATTTTAGTCCCAAAGTGAACAAGTTGAGAACCTTGTATAAATTATAAATATGAATAAAACTCCAAAAAGCATGTTTAAAATATGAAGTCTCAAATCCATCACCTCAATTATTCACAAAATATAAATAAATAAATAGATTATACATTTTTAGGATTTCAAATAATGTTGGTTATCGATGTAGGATATGCATTTTTTTTATAGGTTCGTCCCTATTTTTGTATTGCCAAAAGTTTCAAATCATTTTTATTTGTCACTGTTTTAATTATGCTATTTTTTCATCAAATTGGTAGTATAATTTCTCGAACAAAATGTGTAATTGTACTCAAGGAATGTTGAGTAGTACATTCTCAGAGCAGACTTTTGTGTGTGTAGAATGTTCGTCAACTATTTATCATTTTACCACTTTACCCTCGTACTAAAAGCTTTGATTTTTTCACATAATGAATGATATACCCTTTTTTATTTTTCCATTGGTATATGGATTTGATATATATGATCTAATATTTGAGATTTAGGTGGTTTTCGTATCTAACCTAACTTGGAAACTGTTTATCAAATGTTTAATTGAAGAGATAGTCAAATTTGTTGATTGAATTAAAGTGAGTGAAGTTAAATCACTGAAGAAATTCATTATATTTTCAATCATAGGTATTTTGAATTGATTTGCACGTGTAAATATCATATTCATATATGTTTGATTAATTTTCTAGGGTGTAGAGTTGTCCAGGATTGATATAAGGTATTTTCAAATATGAGTTTTTTGATGAACTGATATGTGTCAAGTATATATTTTCTGCCGAGGATGGATTGTGAGGCAAGTTTTATTTTTTTCATTGTGATTACTAATTTTTGTTGATTTTTTTAACGTTGCGTGCTTATTTTCGGCTATAGGAGATCAATTTTCCTAGCGTTTGCAAATAGGGGGTGTAAATTTTAGTTTGGAGTTTGTAATAACAAGTTATATATGTACTGGTCTGAGTATTATTTAGTATTTTTTTTTATAATTTTTTATGATTTGTATTTTATAACTTTTATAGTTTTGAATTGGAAAATGAGTTTTAAGTGAACATATACTAGTTATTATGTATATTTAATGTGGTGGGTACGAGGTTCAAATACAAAATTTTATGTGTACTATGTAGATATACTACAATATATTTAAGTTGTAGCTTCAATTTTAAGGACATGAGTGATTTGATTATAGGTTTTGATATATTTGAAAGTTTGTCACTGCATTTTGATAATACATGAAGTATTTTATTTGTATTTTAAAATTTGGAGTCATTTGGACTTTTCTCCGTACTAATTTGTCCGGTATATAGTTTGATGCTCGATATATTCCATATCATACCTTTGGTCCTCAATTTGTACATAATCGATCCGGTCAATTATGCTGGCCATTAAATTCTCTGTAAATGTCAATTTTACCCTCAATTATTGGGTACCAAACTATTAAGTGGACAAATTAGTTATGTGGGTGTGGGTGTGGGTGTGGGTGTGTGTATGTGTGGGTGTGTGGTGGTGGTGGGGGGGGGGGGGGGGGGGGGAGGGGGGGGAGGGGGCATATCATAAGACCAATAAAAAATAATACGAGCCAAAAACTTATGATTTTTTAGTACACTAGACTATTTCCAGAAAAAAAAATATTAAATTGTAGATTTTTTTATTTCAGATTTTATTTTGCAAAAAACAATTGCACACATTTATTCATTAGTATTTTTAAAGTATATTTGAAGAAAAGTAAGCAAATTTATAACATAAAACATTTTCCAATAAAAAAAATCATTTAATTTTAAAAGCGCATACAATTTAAATTCGTTTTACATTATTTTATTACAAAACTTTCCTTTTTAAAAATAGAAAAATATGAACTAAAAAAATAAAAATAAACATTCTTTCCTGTTACGAAGGAAGGGTTTTATCTTAAAAACCTATTTTCTGATCTTGTTTTAAGAAATTACCCTTTTAAATAGAAAAACTATAAATGAAAAACAAATAGATTGGACACTTCAATTTTCTACTAAACGAAAAATAAATATAAATAAAAAACTATTGTAATTATAAAAATGCTAAACGTTTTTAAAAAAATGATTTTTTTCGTTTCCCTCTTTAAATAGAAAAAATATAAATGAAAAATTAAATATTAAAAAAATAAAATTAAAAGAATTGTTAACCATTTTTATAAATAAAATTTGGGAACTCTTTTTAAGACTATTTTTTTTATTAATTTAGGGTTTAAAAAATATTAATTTTTTAAATGTTAAAAATAGATAGTTTGAAAAACTGTTTTGTTTTTATTGAAAAAAATTGCATTAACGTTGAATTTTATTATTATTCCCTTTCTAAACTATATATGATAAAATAGTACTTGTTATTATTCAACACACCGAGAAAAATAAATAAATCACACACACACACACACACACACATACGAACACGATGTAGATTGTTCAGTAACGTGGTTACGTCCATATGAGGTTATTATTTTCTATTAGTAGAGCTTCAGTATCTCATGATTAAATTCTCCTTTTCTCCCGGGGCTAGGTTTACATTTATCAGAAAATATAATTGACCCTTATGGAACTTAATCAACATGGTAATCATCATCTTGATCAGTCGTATCTTCCACCGTGATTTTTGTTGGTCGAATATCTCCAACAATCTTTATCTTCATAGATGAGATATCTTAGCCGGATCAATAAGGCACGTGCCCCTCCTCCGCGGTCTGATTATTTTCCTCATAATTTCCCCCAAAACTCTGCAACTGGTTGAAGTCTTAGAGGTTTGATTTGATTTTAAAATGAATTTCGGTTGCGATCGCAGGCAGTCTTGATTGTCTAGTTATGGTGTAGTCAGAGGTCATGAAAGTAATTTTACTTCACAGTGAAGAGTCATTTGATCTATTTATTCGTGGGAGCATGATACTCTTTTTCCACTTTTGTGTTAGGAGTACACTGGTCATTTGGGCACCATAAGTTGAAGAATCGGCCTCGTGCCAACCGTCATTGGAGGGAACACATGTCTAATGACGATATTGTGTCTTGGAATCATTCCAAGTCACTAAACCCCTTACCACCATCAGCTGGGATTCATTTCTCATTTGCCTTAAAGATCTCCAGAGCAGTTGTTCACCTCCATCACTTTTAAGTCTCATTCTTCCTATTTGAAATTTCTCTATTTTCTTTAAGGCTTTAGATATTGTTATTAACTTTATTTCCCACCTTTTACTTGGATTGATTGTGACAATGGTGTACATAATTAATAAAAACACCGTTGAAGCTTTCAAATAATGCTACATCCCACCACAAGTGACTATTGAGTTAGATTTTGGCCTCATGGAGTACAATAATGTTGACGGTGGCCATTGGTACTTCTCTCAATATGTCACCAATATTTGGGTCATATTTCTCCCAAACCATATTTTCTTGGAGTTTTGTGAGTAATTCAATGTTGTTCATGCTCAGTGCCCACCTAATAATAGGAGAATTGTTAATAATGTCAACTATTTGAATGAACTTTATGGGACACGTCTATGGATCCTAAAGATTCTTTACTACTACATGTGGGTGATGACCTCTAAGAAGGTTTATTACCTGAAGACAAGGAAGGCCAAAAGGTCCCTGGTTTCCAACCTTCCAATTTCCAACAAGGAATACCCGATCCATTATTTTATGGCCAAAAAGTGAAAGAACATGCCCATACTAGAGAGTGGTGAGCCCTACAATGGCCCTAAATTCCCCCCAAAAGGGGAACAAAATAGGTTTCCATATTTTAATTTAAATTACTTATTCTTATTGTATCCTTTGATTTTCACATCCCATGCATTTTATGATTCTTTGTCCCGTATTGTTTAGTTTCTCTAAGAATAAAGAGCCCAACCCAGAAGATGTTAACCTTTTAGATGTGTAGAAGGTTCAGTTGTTCAGATAAGAACTTAAGGATCAAGATTATCCAAGATCATCTGATATCCTTCTTTCTTACACCTCATCTATAATTTCCTTTGTTTCTCTACTAGTGGATTGGGATCCAAAAATCCCAGAGGGATTTTCCAATCACAACACTTCTACTGCCATAACTTCGAGCTCCCATGAGTTCATTGAAATCTCCACTATTCCAACTGTCACTCCAACTTCATCTGAGAATGATATGGATCCTTGGAGAAATATTTCAAATTTCGTGGGAGATTCACTGTGTTCGACCTCTCCCGCATCTCTTCCATCCAAATGAAAGAAGGTTGACAGACCATTCTACAAAAAAGAAAAATATAGCCAATGGAGTTTTTTCCCACCTACCGACCTCTAAGTAGGTATATGTCCTTGTCAAGGGTAAGGCCCTGTTGAGGGATCAACTTCTAAGAAACTTATGATGGATATTGGTCTTTTATGGGTATCTTGCCTCCGCGGTGACCAATCCTTGGTCGCAAGTCTAAGCTTTGAGAGGTTATCCATGCGCATCGCCTACACTCTATCTCTTATAAGTGCCGATTTCCCTTCATTTGACTTGTAATAAATTTGATTTGTATGACTTATACTAACTCGTTATATTTGTTTGCTTGGCAGTTTTTTATGGACTTCATCAACTTTCTCAATCAAAGTGTCAACCTAGGGTTTGCTTTAACTAAGTCCCAAAAGGCCTTTGAGGCTGGCATGGTCAAAATAACCGAGAGAGAGGCCCTACTGATGGCTAAAGATGATGAAATACTCAATCTAAAGGCCAAGGTGGAGACATTAGATAAGGTAAACAAATAGTCTGCCCAAAACCTTGTAGACATATTGGTAGAAAATAATGTCTCTTTTGATAAAGGCTGGGACAAGGCCTTTGCCAATGTTGAAAAGTAATTAGGATTTGTACAGAAAACCTTTTTCAAAAAAGGTTGGGGTGAGGCCTTGGTTAAGGACGTAGTTACTGGTAACTCCAAGATATTTATCGATCACAACATCTCCTCCTCACTTGGATAATGGATAAGACGAGAAAGAATAAGCAACTAACCAAGAGAAGGTTGGAGAATATCCTAAGGAGAAGACCCCTAGAGTTTAGTACTTTCTTATAATTTTGAGTCTCTTTTTTCTTTCAGTTTATCCATGTAAGGGGATTTCCCCATAATATCATCAAATGAAATGAAATTCTTTTTTATTATGTCATTTCTTACGTGCTTATTTACTTTGTACTTTGCTTCTGCATGTCTTGTCTTGTAGTCTCTTTTTGAATCAATAAACTGAATTTCTTAATTTATGTAGTCTGATGGTTGTATGTCCCTTATGCCCTTGGTCTAAGATGATGATTTGGACTTTGTACTTGGGGTTGAGGCTTCAGACTGAGCTTGGATGGCCTTTTCGACTATTCACTAGGTGCATCACAGGATTATGTGCCTTTATAGTGACCATACAAGGAAGGTTGCAAGCCTCTAGGCGGAGATGGAGGAGGTGAGGAATTTTTATGGTTTTCTTTTAAATGGGAATGTTGGGATAATGAATGAGACGGGCAATGTTGAGAAAACATTTGAGAAAAATAAGGCAATCATAATAGGACTGAATTAGAGGATCATGAGGCTAAGATATAAATTTAGAAAGCAACCTTGATGAGTTTGGATTGATGGATACAATGAAGTCTTACTAAATGCCCCAATCCATCTGAATGAATCCAAGAACTTGGCCTATAATCATGGTCAGTTGAACGCCTTAGCCATCCTCAAAGTTCCTCATGACTTCAAAATATGGCATTGGTATGCAATGAATTGACCTTACAAAAAGTTTCCTCCTTTTGGACATGAGTACTCCTGGTTGTCGATCGATACACTTTCCTTGCCGCTGATCAATGACTTTCTCACCGACTACAACACAAAATATGATTTACCTCATTGTAGTCTAATAACTACTCACATGCTATTTACAACTGGTCCATCAAATGGGCCTCAAAGATGATATGTAGTCATTATATAAACAAGTGATTGTAAATGACTTTGTAATTAATGACTGTTTGAAATGAAGTCTTTTCTTATTTCCAATTTGTATTAGAATTCTCTTTTTTCCTTTTTCCTTTTGCCTTGCATGTCTTTATTTGTCTTAAATTTTAGGAGGTGTAGTCACACTCTACCTTAGGCACAATACCATTTCACAGAGAGAATGCACTTGTTCTCTAGGATATCCACACGTTCAAGATTTTATCTGACCAACATGGGTCGATTGTAAAGTTTCTACGGATTACCCCGTGGGTCTTTTTCTTGTCGTGGGCAATACATTATTCATTCATGTTAAGATAAAGAAACACATAACCTTACTATAATGACCAAGTGTAATCAATATAATAAGGCATCAAGACAATAATCTGATCGAATACAATTAGTAAGATAACTTACATTAATATCATTATGTCATTTCATAAAATCAATGGTAACTATATTAAATAAATGGGTTAAAATTAACTACCAAATGCAAAGAATTATAAATAAACTAAAATTTGATTAGAAGACTAAACTAAAGCTTTAAAAATACAATATTTTAAGGATGGTTGCATTCCAAGCTAAAGGTATCTCACCTCCCTCCATTATTTCCAAATGATAGGCCCCTTGGAGGTCGTCTCTGGTGACTTTGAATGGTTATTCCCAATTAAGACCTAATTTCCAATATGATAGCTTCCTCACGATGTCTACGATCTTTCTTAGGATGTAGTATCTGATCTAAAACTTCCTTGAATGCACACCTTTATTATATTACCTTGCCAACTATTATTGGTAGGCTGCCAATTTGATCAGAGCTTTTTCCCGCCTTTTATCTTCCATATCAAGTTTATCTTAAAGCCCAGGCTTTGATCGGTTATGGTTATTCTCATAGTCGACAACCCTGACTCTAGTGGGATAATAGTTTGCATTCCATAGGCCAAGTTAAAGGCGTTTCGCCGATTAACCTCTTTAGAGACGTTCGGTATTCCTAAAGGATGTGTGGTATCTCGTCCACCCATGCACCTTTAGAATTTTCAAATATTTTCTTTATCCCATCTAAGACCACTTTATTGGAATCCTATGCTTGTTTTTAGCTCCGAGGGTAATCCATTTAGCTATAGTAGTTATTATAGCATGGATGTTGCCAAAATATTTGAAGGGGCTAAGTTTCAAATTGTGTCCAACTATTGGTGATTAGTGTTCTTGGAACACCAAAATGAGTTATGATATTACTCTAAGAAAACTTGATCATATTGACATCTCTCATATTCACCAGAGGTTATAGCACAATCCATTTAGTAAAATAATTCGGGCTGACCATAAGTTATTGCCTATTTTTAGGTGCAACAGGTAGAGGTCCCACACTATCTAAACTCCACTGGGTGAATAACGATGGGTTGGTTAGAGATTTGAGGTCACTGATCGGATGGTGGAGTAATGGTGAGAACACCTAGAACTTAATGCACTTTCACATAGGAGATGGTAGCTTTCTACATATAGGGCCAACAATATCCTTCCTTAATTTCTCAAAATGATAGAGTTCTTTCTCCAATGTGATTTTCATAAATTTCTTCGTATAACTCATATAGGACTTGGTCTACGTTCACTAGGATGTACATATTGTAAATATAACCCATTAAATGACCTTCAATAAATAATTCCTTTAGGGGATAAACAGAAATGGGTGGCTTTCACCCTAGTATGATGGGATTCCCTTTTGGCAGTTCTTCCTTTAAATACTTGATTATTGAGTCCATCTAGTTAGGAGATTTTTCCACAACGAGCACTTGGTCGGCACCCTATTTCCTTAACATTCTTGACTCTGCTAGGTATTCCTCTTAGTTCATTCTCTTGAGGTCGTACTTAATGGATGTAACCAAAGTGGCTAAGACATCTGCATGACTATTATTCCCCTTACGAAATAATTGGATTTGGACATGTTTAAACTCGGTGACCAACTCTTAAGATTTATCTAGTTATTCTGACATGCGCTCATCTCTGGCATTTTAATCTCTCGATATTTGATTATGTTCCAACCTTGACTCACAAAATGCATCAATGTGACTAGTGTCAAGGGAAATGGCATTCCTTAATCCACCAATGAGAGCCTCATGATCTGCCTCGTTATTTGATTCCTCAAAGCCAAGTCATATCACTTCCTCGAGGATAGTGCAATCCAAGTGTAACACCCCGTATTTTTAAGTAATTAAAAATTAATTAATTCGGTGATGTTTGGAATTTCACGTGTGCCATAATTTAGTGGGATTTATTTTTCTTGTTGATTAAAATATTAATCGTGAGAGGGGATGATAACTATTTATGGGAGATAATTACTAAGTGGATAGTGATTTCTTACTTAACATCATAATGGGTAATAGTGACGTGACTGTATTAGATATCAATCGAGGGTCGAGTGGACACTATCTGAGGTTGATATGAGAACTCATGGTAAAGTGACTTAGATGGTGATTTTTAGACCATGATTGATTTCAAAAGGGTCAAAATAGTCAGAATATTATACTTGGGTGTGCTGATTGTGTCCCGAGGGAATTTTAGACCAAACCGGCACCAAATAAGGGCGTTTTGATCATTCGAGAGTTTATGGTAGATGGAACTACGAAAATTTGAGAAGTATATAAGCCCATTGGAGTGGGATACTAGGGTTATAATTCTTTAGAGAGATAGGAGGCCATAAGATAGGGAGAGGATAAGGAATCAAGTATTTCCTACAACGTTTGCACCATGGACATTGTCAGAATTGAGATCGGAGCAAGGGAAGAACAACTCCATCATCAATGAATGAAAATAAGACCTTATGGACCAAGTCAAGTATTTATCTTGCACTTTATTTAAGCATGTTATAATACCCAAGATAGTGTAGGGTTAATATTGGATGAAGACATGATTTTGGAATGTATTTTGGGGTTTTGATTCATGCTTTGTTGGGAATCATATTAGAATCTAACCTTCTGATATTTATAATTCAAAATTAGATTTTTAATACGAATAAATATGGAATCTTGTTGGGTGCTTGGTTGAAGAACATGAATCTTGAATAACTTAGGGTTTGAATGATGAACATAAGATGATAATCTGCTAGAATATTTAACTTTACTTTAAATGTGTACCATTTTAATTTTACTTAGAATTAGAGTAAGAGCCATATATTTCTAGAAATTCCAAGGTCTTATATTTCCAATGATCTTTGAATGAGGTCATTTGGATTTCTGTAGAGGAAGAAATCGCAATTTTACTACAGGGTGTGTAGTCTTCCAGCATAGTAATCTGCTTGAACTTTTTAGATTACTTTAAATGTGTGCCATTTTAATTGTACTTAGAATTAGACTGCGAGCCATATATTTTTGGAAAGTTATAGGTCTTATATTTCCAATGATATTTGAATGAGATCATTTGGAGTACTGTAAATGGAGAAATCGTAATTTTACTATAGGGTGTTTAATCTGCCAGAATAGTTATGACTCGATTCGGTTACCAAGACTTCACCAATTTCTCTTGTTCATGCCCGAAATTGTGAATTTTGATCGGGATACTTTTTAGGTGATTTGTTAAACTATAGGGGGGACCTAGTAAATTCTGGTAAATTAAAACTCGTTAAGTATTTGAGAGTTTTATACTACGTACGGATCTATTATAGGTTATATGTATACCCATACTGGCTATATTGATAGGTTATGTGTATGCCTATATTGGGCATGTTTATAGGTTGTGTGTATACCTATGTTGGAAATATACATAGGTTTTGTGAATACATGAGATTTTATTTGCTATGTGTGTGAACATACCTACGCTTCCTGCTATCCGGAGCTTTCTGCGTAGAGGGCGATCCCATCTTGGCGATTCCAGCGAGGTCCGGATGTGTGCCCCAGAACATATAACCTATGTACGACCACTATCTGAATGTACAATAGTATTGGCGGTCATTTGGGTACGTTAGGTATGTGTGCATCCTAAAGGCTTGGAACTATGTTCGCCTCCAATATGTATTTATTTGATTTTTGGGTTCGAGGAGACATGCCTAACCGATAGTCCTTGATTTGGGTATGAGAGGTACATGGACTTGATAGAAGAGTATGCCAGCATAACGAGGGTCTATTCCAAGGATTCTATAGTTATATATATTATATGTGTGATGAATATATACAAGTGTGAATTATTCTACTTATGTGTGATAGTAGAAAAGATAGATAGTGTATATCTAGAAGCAACTTAAGTGTGGTGAAACCTCAATAATGGTGTGATAATAATGAATGATTATTCTAATTTTGTGGCAGTAGGAAGATAGATAGTGGATATCTAAAAGTGAATTAAGTATGCGAACTTAATCTAAATTGTTTAATAATGACATATGAGAAATGTTAGTTATTAGTGTTACGATAGCGTACTGTATGGGCGGTATGGGGAGGGTTGAAACTTTTGTGATTAGTTAGATAAGGATGTGTAGTTAATCTGGGTTGCATAGATAGGTAAGATGTGATATGTGTGCACATTATATGAGAGGTGAGAAACTCAAGGGAGTGTACGCGGAACTGACATGTGTATCTAATAATTGTTTTTAAATTGAGATTTAAATACTTGCTAAATATTTTTAAAAAGGTTTTCTCGGACTCTGACTCGTGTCAAATATATATTTCTTCTTTGTTCCAAAACATTTTAGGTGTCCAGCCATAGAGAAGCCAAGATTGGTTATTCATTCCAAGGATGCATAGTTATAGCATTGTGGAGGCTTACAGGATTTGATGTAGATGCTTCAGTTATTTATTCCTATATAGGATTTCATTTCACTGTGTTTCTCCTTCACACTATTCAGTTATTCAGTAATTATCAGACTTGGTTTTATTTACTTTAAACTTATAGATGGATTTCGATTTGGGAACCGATGGTTTATGTGGTATTATTTTATTAAGTGATTTATCGTGTGACGTTTTAGGCTCTATCATTGTGTGGATGGTTTAGAATATTTTATTTATCTTATTGTTGTGTGGTTAGTGAAAGATAAAATTTTGACGCTGGATTAATTTAACACGGGTGGTTAGTCATTTAAAAAAAATTCAAAAGTGATGCTAATAATGAACCGATGAGATTCCTGTTTGTTTTAATGCAGGACTGATCACCCGTGGTTATAATAAGTGGGCTGTCACATCGGGGTAACTAGTATTATCCTAAATCTATCCCCCTTTGTATTAATTCTCCATCTATATAGATTGTACGTCTGTCATGTTGTTGTTGTTGTTCTTCTATGTTCATTTGATCTTTATATTTGGGTGGGATGGTGTTCTTCGGCAGACCCAATATTGAAATACGCTAAGACCTATACCTTTAATGAAGTTCTAAGTTCATAATGGATATTAAACCTACTTATTTCCTTCAACCAGTTGGACATTTGTATAGAGAGGCCGGACTTTTTAAAGACTGTCTTCAATGGAAATGAAGTTATGACTATGAAGTAATGAGCCCCAAAAGTAGTGTTTCAACCTGCGCAAGGCTATCACCAGGGAATATGCCAATTTTTCCATTAGGAGACATCACATCATGACATCTAACAATGTTTTAATAATGTAATAAATTGAGACTTTTTATCCTTCCATCTCACATATGAAAATCGAACTAACTGCATGGTCGGATACTAAGAGATACAAGTATACTAGATCGCATAGGTTTGGAATTATGAGTAGAGGTGGTCGATGGAGTAACATTTGGTATCCTCAAGTGAATGTGAGAATTCTTAATTTTAGACTCCTTAATTTTCCTTTCTTAATATATGAAAGAAAGTTCGTCATCGCTCAGAATACTTAAAGATGAAGTGATTGAGTGCTGCGAGCATTCCAGTTAGCCCTTGAAAGTACTTAACTATATTGGGTAATTGAATTATACTTATCACCTCAATCTGATATGGATTTTCTTCAATTCCTCTCTGACTAACCAAATAGCTAAGGAACCGTCTGGATTGTATCCTGAAAGAGCATCTAGATGCATTGAGTTTCATTCGTAATATAAGAGGACCTCAAAAGTATATTATGGGTTTAAAAGGTAGTCACGTTTTTCTCACTCTTTACAGTGATATTGTAAATATAAAAACTCCATGGTATTTCCAACTCATGATTGCATAATTTTATAAAAAAACTATTGATAGGTTGCTCCCACATTTTTTAGTCCGAAGGGCATCACCGTGTACGAGTAAAGACCAAGGTTGCTCCCACATTTTCTGGTCAGGCCTGAATATAGTAATCTAATTGTATCCGAAATAAGTGCATAGAAAACTCTCTACTTTGGGCGGGGGAAGCTATCCTTGGTACATACTTTATTTAGGTTAGTGAAGTCAACGTAGACTCTCTACTTTGCATTATTAAGCTTAACCACAACCAAGTTTGAGAGACACTTGGGGAATTGAACTTCTTTGATGGATTTATCTCCAGAAGTTTCCCAAATTTTTCATTCATTTCCTTCACTTCTCAGGGGTTGTTCAATATGCCTTTTGCATCATCAACGAAAACATCAAGGTAACGTGAAGCTTGAGGTATATTACTTTGGCATCAATGACATGCATATCATACGGATGCCAAGAAAACACATGTTGGTTCTTCTTAAGGAAGGAAACCAATTGTTTCTTTTCGCTATTAATAAAAAATCTACTGATGAGAATTTTTTTATGTGAGTGAAACTTGTCGAACACAACTTCTTATAGTAGTTTCACAACTCTATCGATAGGGGACGCCCTTGTGTCTTCTACTCCTAGTTGCCTATACTTTATCTAATATTTGGAGGGGGTATCCCCTTACATTTTTCCACCTTCTCTTTTTTTCTTCCTGTTTAGGTCTAATGGGCATGATTAACCATTATCGAGCAGAAACTTGATTTACACGTATCTCCATTACCCCTGGTTGGTAATGCATTTGATGGAAGATAAATGGAATTTTTATTATCATATGGATTCATCATAGTCTAAAGATCTCATTGTATGGTGATTAAATATATATAACCAAAACTTTTATCAACTTTGATATACTCCCAATTTATCAGTCTTCCCGCAAATTCTACCAAAGGGGTGGTCGCCTATTTTAAATATTCCATTTATAAGTTAACCATGGTGAATAACTTGAGCTACATTACATTCAAAACATTCCCTGGTCCATTAGTAGCTTATCCATAACCCAATTGGCAAGTCTGAGTGATATTACTAGTAGTCATGATGTGGAGTCCAAAATATGATAGGTCCTCTTCAGTGTAGACAATGTGCTGGGAATATTCTATTTCCTCTAGTCAATGACTTTTGCTAATAATGGTATTAGCATATCGATCTAAAAGGCCTCCATTACTACAATGATTATCTTCAATTCCATTGTTATACTATTTCACTTTGATCTAGTTAGTGTTTGAGGCTTTGTGAATGAATAAAGACTCCTTCCTTAACTTGTCATCTTCTAGGACATTATCTTATTTTTGGTCGCACTCTAAATGACCTTTACTATTCTTCTTTTCGATGAAGTCATCCAAATGACTTACATGGGCCAACTCTTTTAGACGTGACTCAAGTTATTTATATTTCTATGTCTTGATTCTGTGATCCTAATGTTAGATGAAAATTTAACCTTTTATATCATATATTAATTGGCTATCTCTCGTGTCAAAAGATTTGAGTCATGCATAATATTGAGCCCAAAATCTTGATACACAAAATAAGTGAGAGTTTCTTTGTGCTTTACCTAAGAAGATTATGACTTGAAGACATGAAGATAACTCAAGTTTGACGTCATTTGCTGATGAGTTTAAAGAATATCCTTTTACATATTTAATTAGACATTTGGCTATTGCACACACTCACGGTTTTCAAAATTGAGAGTTATTTCATAAAATTATTTTCAAAATATATACTTTTGAGTGTTGGATTTTTTGTCAATAGAGAACAATTCTATTTTAAAGACACCTCCTTAAAATTAATTTTGAGACATTTTGGCTTGAGCCGTTTGAACTATTGGATTTTGACCCGTTCGAACGGTAAGTATAGTTTTAGGACAAACCATGCCCACGGCCCTGGGTCATTTTTGATCGGGGCTTTCTTTCCAAGATCGTGCACATAAGAAAAATTCAATCGTGCCCATAGCGGAGCTCGATTTTCAAAATTTACTTTAAATATACTTGTTTCCCTCCAATTATTTTCAACTTTTTCCCCTTATTTAAAAATACACCTTTTGTTTAGTTTTTCTTGTTTGAGAACTTTAGTTTCTCTCTCTAATTCAAATTAGAAAAATCCTTTTAGGTCATTTATTTGTTAGGAAAGGAAAGAAAAAGAGAAGAAAAATAATTTTGTTAGACTTTTTGTTGTGTTTGTTAGTAGGAAAGTGGTCCTCAAATTTTTGCAGGAAAGTGGTCCTCAAATTCCACAAAATATATCCTACCAAAGACCTAGGATTTTGCAGGAAAGTTCAACGAAACTTGGTATTTTATCATGTAAATTATTATTACTATTTTTATTATTATTATTATTATTATTATTATTATTATTATTATTATTATTATTATTATTATTAATGTTGTTGTTGTTGTTGTTGTTTTTGATGATCATGATGATGATGATGATGATGATGTTGTTGTTATTGTTATTGTTGTTGTTACAACTACTAATAAATTTTTACCACTAAGTATTAATAATAATACACTATTTGTTGATATTTTTACGAATTAAATGTTCATAATTTTTATTTTATATTTATTAATGTTTGATTTAAATGAATGTTTATTATATAAATCATACTTTTTGGTAATTGAATTAAGAAAATATATTATACTTTTTTATTATAAAGTTATAACTATATATTTGTGTATGTATATAATTTTTGGTATTATTTATTTATATTTTTTTGTAATTTTTCTCCTATTAACCAAACACACATAAGAAAGTAACTTTCATTTTCCTTTAATTCACTTTCCTTTACTTTTACCGGGAATCATTTTCCCGCTTAACTTTCTTGAAAAACAAACGGAGCCTTCAGATCTTTAGATCTACAATGAGATCTTCATTTAAAAGATAATTTGAAAGGTTTTTATCCACCCTTAGCTTGGTTTCCATTTGAATTCCTAATCAACCACTCTATTTATACTATGAGATCGAAAAGGATATGTTATAACTAGTGAGAGTTGGAGCATGGTGTGGATCTAGGGCGGATAATGGATTTATATGTTTGAGAGATGGAGTTCACTCAAATTTCTCATTAAAATAGGGGAGAGTCACAATTTATATAGGTAAATTCTTGTGAGCGCACTCGATCGATTTTCCTTCTACTATTGTGTAAAATGAACAATTAAAATTTAATGAGATGTTAGGTCACACCGAATTATTTTTACATAGAGGTTGGAGTTTTTCATCGTATACCCGGTGTTGTGCGTTCTTTATATGATTGGTTAACAGTTTGCATTACTTATTTGTGGATGTATGCTTCTAATTCAATTAGATCAAATTGAAATTTTGTAAATGACTTATATTTAGGTTTTGATTGAAATTTAAAATTAAAATTGGACAAATTTTTTGTAAACCTATCTCTCACTCAAGGTTATTTTAGAGCATTACAAACTTGTAGTTTCAATTGGTATCAGATAATGGTTGCTCGATTTGTCTTAGCATCCTGAGTAGATCCTTGCTTTTATGTGTGTATATGTTTATTTGGTATTGTCTAGATATATCGTATTTATATTTTAATGTGTGAGTTTAGATAACGTAAATTCTTCATCATGTTCATCATTTACTAAAAACAATTCACATGCATCGAGCGTGTCTAGTTTCAAAATTCCTCAAAACAAAAATGATGTAAGTGATGATGAGGAAATTAGTGAACTCAACTATGATTAAAACAATTTTTTTCATGAATCACTCAATTTGAAAAAGTCAAACATATAATTGCGGAATGAAATCAAAGTGGTTGAGGAAGAGAGCGGTTTGTTGAAAGAAAAAGATGAAACATAAGTTAAAGCATGTTGATGAACTTTCATCTTTGGAAAAAGAAAAAAGTGATCTCCTTGAAATGAGCTATACACTTGAAAAAGAGCGAAAATTATTTAAAATTAAAGACAGAGAATATAAAAAAGAGGTTGTGTCTCTCAAAGGTGAGTTGTCTAATGCCTTAAAAGTGAAACTTGAGTTAGAGGAAAGATCGAAAAAAATGAACAAAATGATTTTTTTAAATTCATGATTCCTAACGGAATGAAAGGTCTTGGATTTGACTATTTTTATTCTCCTTCTAAACCTTATACAACATTTGTACATGAGAAAAAGGACGATAAATAAGGGGATTTTACCCAAGTTGAAAAAGAAAAAAGTTATTTCTAAAGGAATGGAACTTGAGAAGAATGTCTTTCCCAACAAGAGTAAAATTTGAAGGTAAATAAAGTTGTGATGAATTCAAATGTCAATAAACCTAATTTTGTTCAAAGCCTAAAAGGCATGAAAATAAAATAAAAGTTTTAAATAAACAAAATTCTCACTTTAGGCATCATGAAAATTATTTTTAAAGAGAAAGAGTCTTTCAAAACTAAAGAGAACGACGTTGTACCAAAAAGAATTTGAACTTTTCTCGACAACCATTTCAAACCGACAAGTGATCTTATTGTTTCAAGAGAGGACACTTGAGGCTTTTTTGCAATAAATTTTAAAGGCATAACCAACATTCATATTCAAGGTTCTCAAGGGAAATTGACTTTCAAGAAGTAAATATAAATATTGAAAATAAATTAAAAACAACTCGAAGGGAGGTTAGTGAGTCGAGAAAAGGCAATCAAGTTAAACATAAATGGGTAAGAAAATAGAGTCGCATGTGTTGTATGGCTTTTGAAATTGTTAAAACTTT
The DNA here is from genome assembly GCA_949130495.1 of Sambucus nigra. NCBI lineage: Eukaryota > Viridiplantae > Streptophyta > Magnoliopsida > Dipsacales > Adoxaceae > Sambucus > Sambucus nigra. The sequence goes on along the minus strand of OX422223.1, from coordinate 257,074,187 downwards.
AAATTCTTCAAATTCCTCAAATTTTTTAAACTATTCAATTTCTCAAATTTAAGTAATTCATATTCTGATAGTGATTACTCACGTCATATAATGTGAGAAGAATTTTGGTTTACTTTATTTTATAATTTTGATGGTGGTTTGCTTACATTAAAAAATGCAAGAAGTCGTGAGTAAGTGAAAAAGGAACCATGATAATTTTGAATGACATCACACTTCATAATATTCGTTATGTTGAAGAACTTAAGGCCAGTCTCATTAGCATTAGTAAACTTTGTGAGGATGATCATTGTGTAAATTTCTCATAGAATGGATGTATGGCGAGTAGAGAAAAAATGAAAAATTAATGAAAGGGTTTAAAAATGGTGATAATTATTATGTTTTAGTGAATGAACTAAAAGGTGTGTGTTAAAAATAGTAAATCGATTTTATTGATCGATGGTTAGAAAACCTAAATTTTGAAATTTTGAAAATGTTTTATAAAGTTTAATCTAGTTCATTTGAATCTAGCACAACTTGTGTGGAAAGTGTTTCAACACATGAACAAAAAAGAATCCAATCCTCGTTGAATGTGAATGAGAAAAATGAAGATTTGAGGAAAGATGTGTTTGTTACTCCATGAAAGAAAGTGACCAAGTTGTTTCCAAGGGTCATTGTTTTGAAAAAGGTCAAGAAAGTTTGAAAAGACCTTCCCAATCATAGAATTTCACATTATATCACAAAAAGGATCATTTGAGAAAGTTTTGCTACCGGTTTTTTAAAAATAATATATATTTATGTTTTTTCTAAAGGTCATCATGAAACTTATGTGTGTATTTATTGTCATAAACCGATCACCTTAGAGGTTTTTTCTTCATACTTAGGAATTTTCATATTGTTTTACATTCACGTGACCATGATTTGCTTGATGACTTGAAAAATGAGTTAAATGTGATTGTGACAAAAATCAATAAGTTTAAAATGGAGTGTGGTAGAGATTTTAAAAAGAAATACATTTTTTTATAGAAAATGGATTGTTTGACACGTGGAAATGATTTTCGAAAAAGCTTGTCTTGTGTTTCTTCTCATAGGCATGATAATGAAAATTTTGTGAGGAGTTTGGATTACGTGAAGAATGAAAGTTTTCAAAAAGGATGTAATATGAATTTGAAACCTCATATTGTGTCAAGGGTTTCAACAAAACCCAAGAATCCAATTTCAATGGATGTTTGGAAAAATAAAGGTGTTGTGACTGTCGGTATGTGTGTTTTCACCTCTAAGTGTGAGTCATCTTCAAGTGTTCCTCCACCGCTCATGGATACCGAAGAGGTTCCTCCATATATATGAGTTTCTTGGTGTGTGTCATAGCTAGCATCCTCTTATCTAGTGTTCCATATCTTGTCCGTTGATATTGGTTTTGTGTTGTTTGTTATGTTGATTTTATTTGAGCTCTTAGTGTTTGTATTTTTTTATTAGGAATGTCCTTTGATCCTAGTTTTTATATGAGTTTAGTTGGATATTTTGGGATATGTTGTGAGATATTGTATCCTCTTTGTATATACATTCTTGTTGCATCTTTTGATTTGTTCTTGTTTCTTATTTTGAGATAAATCCAAAAATATTTTAAATTTATTTGTTTTCTGTAAAAATGTGTTTTTATCCATTTGTGATTTATTTCTATCATCCTTTGTTTTTTGTTTATTTTTATATATTCTTGAAATATCCAATAATATGTTTGTTTGTTTGATCTTTTATTTGGTACTTATCCATGTTATTTTGGATGTTGTTGCCAGCTTATGTGTTTTGAGACATGTCTTGTGATATCTTATGTTGGTCTTGCTATATATATTGATTTCGATGATGCATGTGCATGCTTATTGACCTTATACCATGCTTATTGGATATTGGGTCTCAATTGTACTGGGATATATGATTTCCATATATTTCACAAGATTATTTTTTTCCATTGAACATATGTGTTTCTTGTCATAGATTCTCATGTTTATTCATACGTTCCATGTTCATGCCCACATGTCCTTGGTATAAATCTTCACGATATTCCTATTTCATCATGTCTCACATGTTTCACATGTTCATATGTTTTGTTTTACCATGCTACTTTGGATGATATTTTGTGTTTGGTGGTAGAGTTTTAGTAAATCTATCTTTTGGAAAGTGTGAGGTGCAATTTGACTTTCATATTTGCACATTTGAGCTTGTTTTGTATGTGTACATATTTCCTTTATGCTTTTCATATAAAAATACAAAAATATTTCCTTTATGCTTTTATGCATTCTTGCTTAAATGGCTTGTTGTTAACGTAACTAATGAATATGTTTTGTCAAAGTAAATTTTTCAAAATATCATGACAAACATTGACTTTGTTTGACTTTGATGAACTAAATGCGTGTATTCACTTTACACTGCATGTATTACGAATTGTCATTTTTACAAGAATTTACAAATTACAAAATTAAAAATCAATTTTGCATTAGTTTCATAAGAACTTTGTGGTATACATGTAATCGTTTAAGATATTTATATAAAGGAGTTGAATATGAACCGTTTAATATGTGTTGATAAGGTCTACCATTAGCGTGATAATTCCAGATTTGAATTTGAGTATCACTAAGTAGGTGTCAACTAGGTGTGTGAAAAGCCAATCAATGACAAAAGCCAATGTGTTGGAAAGAGCCACATGCTAAGTGATTAACTGTCAATAAAAACAAGGCATGGTTTTAGCATTTCAAAAGAAATCTCTATTTTATTTTGGTATTCAAAAGATTTTATCATCACTTGTACCGGGAGAGTTCGTAGATGGAGTAGATCTTAAAGAAAAACTCATGATTGCATTGCATTTTTCTATAAAAGTTTGTTAAATCTCCCAATAAATGCAATTTGTTAATGATGTTGTGTTTTTCCATATCTATGCATATTCAACCCAATATTATTCTTTGCTTAATCTTCTTGTGTTTAAACGTGACTTGAAAATGTTTAATCTGCATAACATTTTGAGAACAATTTTGATTTGACAAATCTCAAGTGATTCTACATTCTAGTTTACATGATATTGTATGATTTTCATGATTGTTTAGTATTTGTGATTTGATCTTATGTTTTCCTATATATTACAGTATGTATGGTTTGCACTAATAATCTTTCTTTGATATTTAGTGTTTGAGCATGTTGATTGGGTGCAGGAGCCTTGTTTCTTGAGACTGTATATGATAAGCTGGTTTGTGGAAGGAAGTGGTTTCTAGTGATTTGAGTTTTAGGGGGAGTTAATTCTTTTCAAAGGAGTGATAAGGATGGTATTTACCTTACCTTGTAGGTAAATGAGTTCAAGCTGTGTGTCATTTTTTGAGTTCGAGAAAGTTTTTATGGGCCGTGTTTTCACACGGATCCAAAATGACCTGTTCGTACGAATTCTACTATGTTTAAAATTGGAGTCTCTCTACCTCATTTTGTGCATGACTAAAATGGCCCCGTGCGTATGCCACTGTTCGCACGGCTGAAAATGCCTCGTGCGCAGTCCCCTATTTTTTGTGTTTTATCATTTAATTCCCATGTGTTTTCAATATGATCCATCTTCGTTTATTATTCATCTCTCTTATGTTTCACATGTTTATCTACTGCTTATATATCTTTTGAACTCAATTTCTTCATCTCTTACTTTGTCTTATTCCGTGATAAAAAGGGGGAGATAGTTTTTGTTACGCTACTTTGGGTAATAATTCATGTTGCTTACTTTGTGATATGGGGATATATTTTCATACAGGAATATGAGATATTTGTTCATACTTTATTACTTGTCATATCTTGATCATGTTTATTAAGGGGATATACATTGTTGATTTATCATATATCTTTATCTCATCATTCATATTTGTTGATATCTTTATTTTTGGAAGGATTATCGAGTAGGGGGAGTTTCTTCATTTGCATGTCCTTTGTAATTATTTATCGTCGTTCAAATTTTTACATGATTCCTTTCATTGTTTGAAATACCAAGATCTTACATTCGAGTATTGAGTTGGTCTTTAGGATTTGTGTATGGAGACAAGCCTCTCCCATTATATGACTAGTGTGTAGTGAGTTTTTCTTGTCGTAATCAACATATTTAGGGTTTTTGGGGGGGGTTTCCACTGAATATCCAAACGGGGAGCTTAAAAGGTAACCTTTTGTGTAATATATTAGTTGACTTTCTTTCTTGTCAAAACATTACAGTTAGGAACAATGTCGAGCCCGAAAGCTTGATACACTAGATGAGTGAGAAGGTCTTTTTCCATTACATATAAAGAATTGTGATTTGAAGAAATGAAGAGTTCGAAAAATTTTAAGCCTTTTGTTATTTAGTTTGATGAATATTTTTTTATGGAATCGATCAAACATTTGACTATTGTCCATATTCCCGAATTGTTGAAATTAAGAGTTTTTTTCATAAATTTTACTTTTGAGAGATTATTTTGAGTTGTGTATTTGTTTGAGGATACGTGTCAAGGTCTATTTTTACAAAGCTCATTTAAAATGATTTCGGATGTGAGCCATTTCAACGGTAAGTATGGTTTTAAAACAAACCACGCGCACAATCGAGTTTGTCCCCGTGCGTACGACGTTAGGTCATTTTTAATCGAGGGCATTCTGTCCAAGATCTTGCAAATGGGAAAAATTCTATCGTGCGCACGACGGAGCTAGATTTTCTAAATTTAATATAAATAAACTCATTCCCCTCTAATTCTTTACAACTCATTTTCGCTATTTCAAAATATATCTTTGGAAGAGTTTTTCGTGTTTTAGTGCTTTAATTTCTTTGTCTAATTAAAATTTGAAAATTCCTTTTGAGAGTTTGTGAGATTTTTAGATATACATTGAGATCATCATTTAAAAGATAATTCAATACACTTTTATCCACACTTAGCCAAGTTTATATCTGAATTCCCAATTAACCACTGAATCAATACTTCGAGATTGAAAAGGAGGTGTTATGTCTATTGATAGTTTGAGCATGGTGTGGATCTAAGGTAGAGAGGAGTTATGTAATTGAGAGATGGAGTTCACTCGGGTGTAACACCCCGTATTTTTGACGATTTAAATAATTATGTGATTAATTATTATTATGGGAATAAATATGCGATTAATTATTGTTGTTGGATTAATTAAATTAAAATGTGAGAAATTAATTTGTTATTAATCCGGATTAAAATAATTATTAACTAGTGTGCCAAGGGTTAATACTTATTGTTTTGAACTATTAAATATTAGTGTGCGATATGTAATATGGAATTATGATATCTGATAAATTGTCGGAAGTGAGAAATACAGCAGTTTGGTAATTTATGTCTGACACGCGTGTGAGTCGTGTCGGGACTAATTGAATGGAATAAAAAGAAAAATTATTTATATTAACTCGTATGGTCATTTCGAGTGCGCCAAAGAGTCCGGGAGGGTCGAGATAGTCAAAATAGTATATTCGGGTGTTTAGTTTGGGTCCCGGGGCGATTTTAGGCCTAATCGGCACCCCGTAGGGGAAGTTTTGTAATTTGGATTTTGGGGCTAAACTAATGGACGAAAATTGGGATTAATTATATCAGCTAAGGAAAGTCCATTAGGGTTAAAAGGTGACAGGAAATTAGAAAGGCCATGGAGGGTGTGAGGGAGAACCAAATTCTAAGAGAGAAGACTCATTTGCCATCACCTTGCACAATCGTGACCACCAACGCGTAGATCGCGAAGAGAGGAACGCGTATATACAAACATCACAAACGGATCATACAGTCATATTCGAGGCAAGTTTTTATTACTTGCTTTCTTTGAGCAATAATCATGCTCATGTTAGTCTAGGTGGAATTAATCATGATTTATATGTTAATTGGGTGAAAATTGGAGATTTAAATTATGATTAAGGATTGGTTTAATTAGTGGTTGGAATTCATTCATGTATGTAGAGGATTAATAACGGAATTTGATTATATATTGATGAATGAATCTGGGTTGATTAGGTTCTTTAATTGTAATTTTGGAATCTAGGGTTCATGTGAATTAATTTGGGGGTTTTATGTAATTATGATGATTAATGACGAATTAAGGATCCAAGGATGATAGAAATGATCTACAGCCTGTTAGGGGTTGATGGGTATGTATGATGAGTTGTTGGGAATTGAATCTTAGAGGTTTGTAGGTTTAAAAATGGTGAAAAACGTTAAAGTTTGGTGAAGAAGACGAACAGTGAAATCTCGTGCGAAGTGGTTCAAACGAGATAGGGATCACGCACGAAGTGGTTCAAACGACATGTCAAAGTGGTTCAAACGACATCTCATTCTGGTTCGAACGACATGCATTCTGATTCAAACGACATGTCAAAGTGGTTCAAACGACATCTCCTTCTGGTTCGAACGACATGTCTTCTAGTTCGAACGATATGCCATTCTGGTACGAACCACAAGTCATACTGGTTCAAACCACATGGTAAATTTCTGGGAATTTTGCTTAGAGCCCATTTTGGAGGTTATTGGTTTATTAGAGTGAGAGAAACTGTCAGATAGTAAATTTAAATAAGATAAAATTTTGGGAAAAGTATGTGGGAATTAATACTTTAATTATTTCGATATAGAGAGAATGTACCTTGGAGATTACGAGAGAGATAGTAATCTAATTATTTACACTATACGTAGCAATGAGGTTAAAATACGTATGGGGAATATATATGTAGGTTGGATAAAATACCGATAATTTATAATAGGATGTGTGTATGCCTATTATGTGATATTATTGTAAGAGCACTAATGGGTGATAATGCGGGGGTGCAAGAACCTTATAGTGAAGGGCACTAATGAGTGATAACTCGGGGGTGTAGAAACTCTATCGTTAAGTGTACTAATGGGTCATAACCCGGGGGTACAAGGATGATTATTGTTAGGCGCACTAATGGGTGATAACCCGAGGGTGCTGGATTAATATTGATAGGTGCATTAATGGATGCTAACCCAGGGATGCAAAATTCTATGGTTAGGCACACTAATGGGTGATAACCCGGGGGTGCTGAATTATTTTATATATATATATGTATAGGGATGATATGACTATATATATATATGTGTACTTGTGAATATGGCTACTGTGTGAATTTAGTAGACTTGGTAATAATAATAATTGTTACATTGCAGCAAGTGGTCTTAACATAAGGGTGCAGGATTAGTGTATATATATAGGGAGGATGAGACTATATATATGTATGAGTGTACTTGGGTAACTTTCTACTTTGTGAGACTAGTAGATAAAATTAAAATGAGAAGTAAAATGATCTTAGTGAATAAAAGATTAACCATTTAAACGGTGAATAATGAAATTTAGTATGCGAGATAAACTATCTGAATAGCGTATTGTATGGGCGATATGGGAATACTAACTAGTGAGCATAGTTAGTATTAGTATGGTTTGTGACTAGTTAGACTGGGAGGTATAACTAGGGGGAGATTAGATGTATGTTATGCGTGCACAATAGACGAGAGGTGAGAAACTCATGTGAGAGTTCGATAACTAACATGCGTATAAGACTTATTTTAAGAACCAGTTTTAAATACTTGCTAAATCATTTTTGACACATCGGGCTCTGACCCGTTTCTTGTATCTCTTTTCTCTTTTGTTATATATATGTATTATATCAGGTGCTCAACCACAGGAGTATCAGATTTAGGGATTTGGATTGCTTGACGTGTTGCAGCTGTTGTGGGAGCTGTAGGTACTTGGAGTAGACGCATCTATCCTTTCCATTTAGTTTCATCTAGACTTCTTGTTTAGGTCATATGTCGCCCACTTCTAGTTCTTCCATCAGATATATTGTATTCAGTTCATTGTATGGTTTGGAGTTTTGAACTGAGAGTTTTACTCAGTCTTATTTATTTCAGTATTTGATTCATGTTCCGTACTTATTACATTCCTGTGTGTGGCGAATGGTTTATATTTTGGAATTTAATGGAAATGGTTTTACTTGGTTTTAATAAATTGGAAATGTTTTGACACCTAGCTTAATTTTATATTAGGTGATTAATATGTTAAAAAAGTTTTTCGACAGTGATGCTGAGAGTGAACCCACTGAATATCCTGTTTTAAATTGGTAGAGGACTGATCACCCTATATTTAATTGGGCGGGGAGTGACAGGAGGTATCAGAGCATCAAGTTTTAGTGTCCTTAGGATCTGTGCGGCTTATTATGTTTCAGCGTATCGTTCTTTGATGTAGAGCCTTATGAAATGATTGGTGTGTCCCCTTACGTATACGACTTACGTTCTCCTGCTATGAATTTTAATGGATGTGATTCATTATATGAAATTCAGTGTGATTCGAACACCGAACATTTTAGCACGACCAGCGAGGGCTGTAAGAAGAACTGCAGGAGAAGAGGCCCAATAGAAGACATAGAGTAATCAGGGGAAGAGTGATTGGGACAAAAATCACAACGGGAATTACTAAAGTAAGAGATAGTAAAATTGTCACTTGGGAACTGTGGGTTCCCAGAACATAGTCATAGATAACGGTGGAGTGAATTTAGGGTCACCTAGCATAGTCGATAAAGGGGAAATAAGAGTAGCTCTTTTGAAAACCCATCGGTGAAGATGCGGAGAACAAAATGAAGAAGTGTAACAGACCAACGAAAGTAGAAAATTCGAAAGCAACTGTGTAGAGTGGGGCGTGATGGCACTCATAATTAAATTTGGAAGTTAAAAGCTATAGCTCTTAGGAGCATCGTGTAGTGATTAGAGGCAATCACCATATATGAAGAAGTGTGTTTGAAATTTAGAGAGAAATTTGGGTACGATTTGACTGTGAAGTCTTCCATTCAATGTGGTAACAAAATGTGAGTGAAATTTTGATGTTTAGCACAATGGGTAAGATAAAAACCGATCGTGAGAGAAACGTTGAATTGCATAATGAACTTTGTACCTAGCAGAGGGGTATAAATTATCCAAAGGGTTTATAGTTGATAAAGGACCCGTGAGTAGAATACCAGTATGGATGAGAAATCCAGTTAGGATAACTAATGTTGATGTCATCAAAGTATATGGTCGGTAGTGATTGCAGTCCTTCCAAGAGAAGGGAGTAAATAGGGTTAACGAACCTGCTGAAGAGCAGAAACTGAATTTAACGGTGTTATTGAAACCCCACATGAGAGTATACCCAATTGGGAACTCGGTTAGATGATTTTAAGTGATTAACTTCAAGAGGATGATGAAGTCAATCAGGTTATAGAGGCCAACCATAGTTTCGTACAGCCAGCGTAGCCAAAGGGACAGTGGAAGAACAATTATGAGTTGCAACTGTCGGTCTGAGAGAAGGACATTCCCAAAATCGTCAGTGGGACTAGTGACGGGAAATAGTTCGTGAAGTTTTTCTTATGTAAAGGAAACAGAACTACAAGTGTTGAATGTGTCCACAATTGAGAAGTGAGACCGAAGAGATTATAAATGGTAAACCGTGCCAGTTAGGCATAACGACTGGAGGAGCTAGACTTCCAGCGAAAGAATTTGGGGTCAAGGGAATTTGGCCCAGGAAATTTATAACCCGAGAGTGATGGGTTCAGGTTGGACCAGTAAAGTCCTCATTAATAGCAGCATGCAGTATGTCAGAGTCTCCGGGACCCGGGATGTAAACGGGAGTTTAATAAAGCTATAATTGAGGCCTGGAGAGCTTGGGCCAATGTTTTAATAATGGGCGCAAAATCCACAAGATGGAATAAATTTTCCATGGTAAGAGGGGACAACCATAGGATGAAATCTTAGGATGTATGACGATTGCAGATGTTCATGGGTCGTGATGGCAGCCACGTGCTGAGACCCTATGATTTGGCGAGACTGGTGAGGTTTTGCTTCTTCCTTGTGAGTAAAGGATAGATTCTAGTGACATGAGTGTGCCACAACTTTTATGTAAATTGAAAACCCTAAACATTGCGTGCGGGTCAATTTTAGTGGGAACGTTAGTTTTAACAGTTTTGTGACAAACGTATTTCTCGTTGTTAGCAAGGCATTTTGATGATTTCCCGTGAGTGAACCGGGTGGGCCCTAAGAATATGTTTTGTTGTTATAAATTACTACTGCATTGAGTCAGCTTTAGTAGAGTTTATTATGGTAATGTGTAGTGATTAATTACCGTATGGTTAAACGATAGTATAAATATATTGATATGACTGTCGTGCCGGATACTCCGGGAGGAGTGATCTTAGTTTTGTGCGGCACCACCTGAAATAGGCTTGGGCCCAGATATGTATATATATGAAACTTTTATGGTATAATAGACCTCAACGAGTATAGTGTCTAATTATATGCGATTCCCGAGAATAGCGATTTAATTGTCTGTTAAGACTTAGAATACATTGTGTTCGTATCGAGCGGCGAAATATAGCTCGTTATATATCTATAGCGCCAAGTACTTGGGATAGTGTGGGAGCCATGATTCATGTTACATTTTTAGGGACATGAGAGTGGACGAGTAAAATTTTATATCACAATACGTAGATTGTGGGAAAGTACATAGTATGTACTTAAGGCCTTAGGGACCTCAACAACCGACTAGGTTAAATAATAGTGTATCGGGGGGGTTCCTTGTTTGGATTTCGCTTTGCGAGACATCCCACGCATGAAACTAGCGAACGTCGGGAGTTGGAGATAAGTTTGGCCGATAGTACATAAGTTTTGTATGTTGGTTATTGTACCTATAGGAGGATATAATTGAGAGTTAATAATTCATTTATGACTTAAGGACAATAGAGTCGCCTAGTCTCAGTATCATTCTGAATAGAGTAATGATACCATTAAAGGATTGATTAAGTTATGGTTAGTGGGGCGGTTGAGTGCACCCCTACCACATCAGCATACCGAGTGTGCAAGAATTGAGGTAAGAAAATTTTATGTCTTTTGTATAATGATGTGTGAGGTATAGGGTGTATGGGCGCCCTAAGGGATTGAGTCAAGTAGTGGATTATGATTAGCATGTGAATTCGATAACATGTAGTCGGGTAAGCCGGAGCTTATACTTGACGTTTTGTCAGAGACTTACGTTTCAAGATAAATTGAAATTTATTCAAGAAAGATGAAATGTATCAGAATACAAAAAACAGTGGTGATGGGTTACGAAGTAGGTTAACATTGCAAGGATAGTCTTGCAGTGGGTCACCTGACGGATTGAAAAATGGTGGACAATTCGAAACCGGTAGGGGATCCTTCCACTAGAGAATGGAAGAGTATCCCCAAGGATCTTCTCATGTAGCTGAGATGGTGAGAATATAGGTACTAAGATGAAATTGAGTACGGCCTAATACCCATAGAGGGATGGGCAGGATAAGCGGTCTAACCGGATGCGGGAGAGAAAATTTTATGTGAACCCTGAGATCTTTGAGGGGGGGGGGGAGCAGTACCTAACACTAGTGGAGTTTGTGTCCAAATAACTCCTGTAAGTTCACGTTCGGGCGGAGTGCTAGTAGAAGTATGGCATCGTAAAATTGGTTGTTGTCCTGCTTGAGAGTTAAAGGTGGGGGACCAGTTATGATTTCAAATATCGGAGAAGGATCGATATTATCGTAGATATTGTGTGTGAAACATACATTGCACAACCAATTTACTTGTATGAACGACACAAGACAAAGTCGTATGTATATGAAAAGAGGATAAATCTACTAAGGTGCAAATAGTAGAAGGCTAGATAGTGAATATCTAAAATAAAGTTGAAGTAGTGAAACTTAAGCAGAAAGGCTTGGGCAAGAGCCTATATGACAGGGTAACCTGGAGTTTAAATCAAACACATGTGAAGTGTTCATTATTAAGGGCATTTGATAGCATACTATATGGATGGTACATAGTAGCTTACTTATGAGCGTCGGGATGCGATGCGCAATATTTTTACAGCATCGTCTGTACCTGGTATACTTTTTCCAAATTTCGGGACGAAATTCCGTTGTAGGGGGGTATGTAACACCCCATATTTTTGACGATTTAAATAATTATGTGATTAATTATTATTATGGCAATAAATATGCGATTAATTATTGTTGTTGGATTAATTAAATTAAAATGTGAGAAATTAATTTGTTATTAATCCGGATTAAAATAATTATTAACTAGTGTGCCAAGGGTTAATACTTATTGTTGTGAGCTATTAAATATTACTGTGTGATATGTAATATGGAATTATGATATTTGATAAATTGTCGGAAGTGAAAAATACGGCAGTTTGGTAATTTAAGTCTGACACGCGTGTGAGTCGTGTTGGGACTAATTGAATGGAATAAAAAGAGAAATTATTTATATTAACTCGTGTGGTCATTTCAAGTGCGCCAATGAGTCCGGGAGGGTCGAGATAGTCAAAATAGTATACCCGGGTGTTTAGTTTGGGTCCCGGGGCAATTTTAGGCCTAACCGGCACTCCGTAGGGGTAGTTTTGTAATTTGGATTTTTGGGCTAAAATAATGGACGAAAATTGGGATTAGTTATATCAGCTAAGGAAAGTCCATTAGGGTTAAGAAGTGACAGGAAGTTAGAACGGCCACGGAGGGTGTGAGGGAGAACCAAATTCTAAGAGAGAAGACTCATTTGGCATCACCTTGCACAACTGTGACCACCAACGCGTAGCTCGTGAAGAGAGGAACGCGTATATACAAACATCACCAACGGATCAGACCATCATATTCGAGGTAAGTGTTTATTACTTGCTTTCTTTTAGAAATAATCATGCTCATGTTAGTGTATGTGGAATTAATCATGATTTATATATTAATTGGGTGAAAATTGGAGATTTAAATTATGATTAAGGATTGGTTTAATTAGTGGTTGGAATTCATTCATGTATGTAGAGGATTAATCACAAAATTTGATTATATATTAATGAACAAATCTGGGTTGATTAGGTTCTTTAATTGGAATTTTGGAAACTAGGGTTCATGTGAATTAATTCGGAGGTTTTATGTAATTATAATGATTAATGATGAATTAAGGATCCTATGGTGATAGAAATGATCTATAACCTGTTAGGGGTTGATGGGTATTGATAATGAGTTGTTGGGAATTGAATCTTAGAAGTTTGTAGGTTTAAAAATGGTGAAAAACGTTAAAGTTTGGTGAAGAAGACGAACAGTGAAATCTCGCGCGAAGTGGTTCAAACGAGATGGGGATCTCGCGCGAAGTGGTTCGAACGACATGTCAAAGTGGTTCAAACGACATCTCATTCTGGTTCGAACGACATGTCAAAGTGGTTCAAACGACTTCTCCTTATGGTTCGAACGACATGTCATCTGGTTCGAACGACATGTCTTCTGGTTCGAACAACATGCCAGTCTGGTTCAAACCACATGTCATTCTGGTTCAAACCACAGGGTATATTTCTGGGAATTTTTCTTAGAGCCTAGTTTGGAGGTTATTGGTCTATTGGAGTGAGAGAAACTGCCAGATAGTAAATTTAAATAAGATGGAATTTTGGGAAAAGTATGTGGTAATTAATACTTTAATTATTTCGATATAGAGAGAATGTACCTTGGAGATTACGAGAGAGATAGTAATCTAATTATTTATAGTATACGTAGTAATGAGGTTAAAATACGTATGGGGAATATATATGTAGGTTGGAGAAAATACCTGTAATTTATAATAGGATGTGTGTATGCCTATTATGTGATATTATTGTAAGAGCACTAATGGGTGATAACGCGGGGGTGCAAGAACCTTATAGTGAAGGGCACTAATGAGTGATAACTCGGGGGTGTAGAAACTCTATCGTTAAGTGTACTAATGGGTCATAACCCGGGGGTACAAGGATGATTATTGTTAGGCGCACTAATGGGTGATAACCCGAGGGTGCTGGATTAATATTGATAGGTGCATTAATGGATGCTAACCCAGGGATGCAAAATTCTATGGTTAGGCACACTAATGGGTGATAACCCGGGGGTGCTGAATTATTTTATATATATATATGTATAGGGATGATATGACTATATATATATATGTGTACTTGTGAATATGGCTACTGTGTGAATTTAGTAGACTTGGTAATAATAATAATTGTTACATTGCAGCAAGTGGTCTTAACATAAGGGTGCAGGATTAGTGTATATATATAGGGAGGATGAGACTATATATATGTATGAGTGTACTTGGGTAACTTTCTACTTTGTGAGACTAGTAGATAAAATGAAAATGAGAAGTAAAATGATCTTAGTGAATAAAAGATTAACCATTTAAACGGTGAATAATGAAATTTAGTATGCGAGATAAACTATCTGAATAGCGTATTGTATGGGCGATATGGGAATACTAACTAGTGAGCATAGTTAGTATTAGTATGGTTTGTGACTAGTTAGACTGGGAGGTATAACTAGGGGGAGATTAGATGTATGTTATGCGTGCACAATAGACGAGAGGTGAGAAACTCATGTGAGAGTTCGATAACTAACATGCGTATAAGACTTGTTTTAAGAACAAGTTTTAAATACTTGCTAAATCATTTTTTACACATCGGGCTCTGACCTGTTTCTTGTATCTCTTTTCTCTTTTGCTATATATATGTATTATATCAGGTGCTCAGCCACAGGAGTATCAGATTTAGGGATTTGGATTGCTTGACGTGCTGCAGCTGTTGTGGGAGTTGTAGGTACTTGGAGTAGACGCATCTATCCTTTCCATTTAGTTTCATCTAGACTTCTTGTTTAGGGCATATGTCGCCCTCTTCTAGTTCTTCCATCAGATATATTGTATTCAGTTCATTGTATGGTTTGGAGTTTTGAACTGAGAGTTTTACTCAGTCTTATTTATTTCAGTATTTGATTCATGTTCCGTACTTATTACATTCCTGTGTGTGGTGAATGGTTTATATTTTGGAATTTAATGGAAATGGTTTTCTTGGTTTTAATAAATTGGAAATGTTTTGACACCTAGCTTAATTTTATATTAGGTGACTAATATGTTAAAAAAAAATTCGACAGTGATGTTGAGAATGAACCAACTGAATATCCTATTTTAAATTGGTAGAGGACTGATCACCCTATATTTAATTGGGCGGGGTATGACATCGGGTTTCTCATTAAAATGGGGGAGAGTACCATTATTCATAGGTGAATTCTTGTGAGTGCACTTGGTCAACTTCCCTTCTTGTATTGTATAAAATGAACTTTTCAAATTTAATGAGATGCTAGGTCACACCAAGTTTTTTTACCTATAAGTTGGGGGTTTTCGTCGTATACGTGGTGTTATGGGTTCTTTGTGTGATTGTTTATCATTTTGAATTTCTTATTTGTGGATGTATTCTTGCATTTCAATTAGATCATATTGAAATTTTGAAAATGACTTAGATCAAGGTTTTGATTGAATTAAAAATTAAAATTGGTCAAATTTGTTATAATAACCTATTCACTCCCCCTCTAGGATATTTTAGAGCATTAAAAACTTGCATTTTTAGTAGGAGAATATAAAGGTTCCACTTATCTTGAAGGGGAATCCTATCATCTTTCTTGTAAACTCAAAATTTTGTTGATCTTTGATAGTGGTCAAGATCATGTATATTGGTTCTTTGAAAACGGTATTGATAGCGTGATGAGGTTTGTTTGGATCTTACTTCTCGTCTCCATTTAGTTCTCCTTTATGCTTCTAACCCCCCCCCCCCCCTTTTTAGTAATAATGTCCTTATAACCATTTTATTCACCTTTGGTCGACCATTGGTTTTCACCCATGACCATATCCTCGACTGTGGTATAATTCTCAATTTTGGACTTTAGGTCGTTAATAGTGGTAGCTTCTTTCTTGGTGAAGGATTGATATGACAGGAGTTGTTTGACAAACCAATCTTGAATGAGTTTATTTCCACCGATTTAGTGAAATCTTCCACCTCATTGTAGATCTCCTAATATCGCCGAGCATATTCGCACAAGGTTTAATGGGTATTCTTCTTTAGCGTGAGGAATGAATTCATCCTCTAAGGGTGGGATCTACGGGTAATGAAACTTGACGTAAAGTCTTATGCAATACATTTAAAGTTAAAGATGGACACATGTGATATCTTTTTGAACAATTTTGTATTACGTCTCCCAACCTTGATGGAAAACTCCGACACACGAAACGCTCATTGTTGTTCGAAAATGTCAAGGCTTAGCAGTATTAGCAGACATGGTCAGTTGGATCTTTCTTCTCATCGTATATCTTAAATCTAGGAGCAATGGATTATTTTGGTGGTTCAAAATCCACAATTGAGTGAGTGAATGATGCCTTCATTTGGCAGATGAGGGATCTCATGGCTAGTTCCTTGGTGATCCTAGATCTTCGGTTAGCCGGATAATTATCAATCTCCCTCCGTATAAGATTACTAAAGTCTTCCCTACCTCGTCAATATCTTTTTTCTAATGATCTCTTCCGGTAGAAATTATCTAGATAACGCCACGAATTCCTTCCTCGATTATGAATTTTACTCTCCTAGGGACTAGGAGTGCGAAGGATATCCTTGCGCGTACATTTGTCCCTCTAGATTTCTTATTACATTCTATCCAGACAACATTGGAGGAGAGCATTGTCTTCTTGTTAGTGGTGTGTAGTTTCCTCGTGTTCACAAAGGCACTTCTCGTAAGGGTCTATGAGCCATGATATTTTGTTAGACCATAGTGTCTGATTGATTTACACCATTTTATCCTCGCATTGATGATAATGAGAGCTGGGCGTTTTCCAGTTCCAGTTGGGTATGATTATAGACTTGATCTTAGGAGGAATGTGCTCATCGTGATCATCTTGATGATACCCATGCGATGGCTAGTAAGGTTAAAGAAATATACTTGTTCCCCAAAACGATGCCAATTTTAGATAGTAAAATTCTCCTAGTTATTATTCAACAAAGATTAGCCGAGGATAACAAATAAATCATGAACACGCTTACATACACAAGAACATGATGTGTGTGGTTCGGAAATGTGCCTACGTCCACATGAGATCCTCTTTTTCGACAAAATTATAAGTTAATGGGCTTAGTCCTATCGGGTTTAGGTCAATATCAGTTTGGCCCAATAAACCTATTAAGATAAGAGTTTGAATTTGGCAATTAAAAAAACTGTTGGGTAGTATGGCCATTGCCACTACCCAACAATATATTTCTACCTGTTATAGAAAAATTTAACCTGTCCAAATAGCATATAGATCAAGAACCATTCAACGTTCAATAACCAACACAAATAAATACAAATATCCATAACCAAAACGAAAGCAACATGTAAATATACATAACAAAAACCAAACCAGCATTTGAATACCCACAACCAAATAAAAAATATAAAAAATAATATCGAATATCCAAATAAAATAATACAAATAATGTCATAGAGTAAGTTCTACAATAGATTGGAGGAGTAAGGAAGACCACACGATATATGCATTGACACACCTATCAATTTTTCGACTTCCGCATTGTTCGTGCAACCACAAAGGTGAATTTTCCTTTCCAGCCAAAACATGCATGACGAGCACTTTTTCCTCAATGTCTTATTGGGGAAATCCATGAACCACCATACTTGGGAGGGTTCTCGGGTAACTTAACACCCTCGTTATCGACTCCCCACCAAATAAGTCGATTAAAAGCACGCTCGACCAATCGATTGTTGACATAAGACGTTCTACAGGGGTCAATATGGGAAATGAATCATATAAGGGAGACGAGTCCGTGCGTATCGGCAATGAAGTAGTGATGTCCTCGTCTACCTTCTTGCCCTTGCCCTCATTGGAGGTGGACCCTCATTGATGCTTCTTGAAGGCATGCTTGTTTAGGACTATCGACTTCAACCTTGATTGCTTATTATCACGGTGTCCACCTTATGAGCCAACCCGGTGTTGCTCATCTCCATTCAGATGATCCTCGACTTCCCCACCTGAGATCTCACCACCTAGTCCTCTCCTTGCGATGCACTTGGATGATTACGTCCATAGCCAAAGATGCTTTGTCAGCATTAGACCGATTTTCATGCACTTCCTTTAGCTTTGCCTTAAACAATAAAAGTACATGATTAGTTAATTAGGTTAATAAAAAAATTTATTATAACCTACAATCGTGGCCGCGATGCTCGGGGATACCTCATTACCCTTTCCCTTCTTCGTCCAAATTTCCACATAAGCATCGAGCCTCTGTGGCCTACCCCCAGGGCCACTCCCCGTCTCCTGAAATAAAATAATGCAAAATTAGTAAGTAGTGCAAAGTAATGAGAAATTAGAATAACATAAGACTAAAATTGAAGAAAAATAAAAACTTACCATCCCGTGCTCAACCTCGGCATAAGAAGTCCGCTGGATAAGTGATCGTCCCTCTTTTTTGCCCATTTTTTCCTCCTCGATTTACGAGATGCCAATTATCGCTCATCGATCTCATCGTTGAAAAACTGCTACCACTGTGCCAATGATATCGGCTCCTTTGATGGGACAGTGTCACGCACTCTCAGAATGGACTCTCAGGTCTTCCCAAAGTACCGTGCCTGCATGTTTTTCTTCCACGTCTTATACTGATCCCTCAACTATTCCAACATAAAGTTGCGGACATGTGGGGGCATGCCGAATTGATCCTGTCAAACAAATACAAACCCAAAAGAAAGTAAGTGTTAGTTGTATTTAAATATTAATGTAAATATAAATATAAATACACTACATGTAGTGCTACCTAGATGCCCATCTTGAGCTCATTTGGCACGGACCTCCAATCAGTGTACCTCGAGCCGATTATTGCCTTCAATAAGTCCATGAATCTAGCCAGTAATGTCATATTCTTCTCCACGATGGACCCCAATTTGCCCCATTTTAGGGGCCTAGTGGATGAGGATCCCTCATAGCCTCCTCTACTGCGCTGGGATGCAGACATTTTTCGCAAAAACAAATTCATTACTAATACAAACATGTATATGGACTTTGAATTAATGCTCACATCGAATAATAGCAAAGCACTGGAAGAATACAAGTTAATGAAATTATAAATCTAAATACTGGTTCAATATCGGGTCATGTCATTGACTTTGAATTAATGCTTAAATTGATTAAAATTCAAATTAACATATTCAATAACCATAAAATAAATTTTTATTTAAATCCGATAATAATAAAGCACTAGAATAATACAAGTTAACGGCATTATAAATCTAAATATTCTTTCAATATCGGATAATGTCATGGACTTTGAATTTATGCTTAAATTGATTAAAATCTAAATTAACATATTCACTAACCATAAAACCAATTTTGATTCAAATCCGATAATAACAAAGCAATAGAAGAATACAAGTTAACGATATTATAAATCTAAATATTATTTCAATATTCGGTCATCTCATGGACTTTGAATTAATGCTTAAATTGATTACAATCCAAATTAACATAATCACTAACCATAAAACCAATTTTGATTCAAATTCGATAATAACAAAGCACTAGAAGAATACAAGTTAACGACATTATAAATCTAAATATTGTTTCAATAACGGGTCATGTCATGGACTTTGAATTAATGCTTAAGTTGATTAAAATCCAAATTAACATATTCACTAACCATAAAACCAATTTTGATTCAAATCCAATAATAACAAAGCATTAGAAGAGTACACACACTCGTTATTATAAGAATTAAATTGATTAATGAATTAAAAGCATTAAACTATCGTTGGATAATAATAAAGCACTAGAATAATACCCCCGTTGGTCATTACAAATAATTGGAATACTTATTACAAATCTAAAAATTGTTTCAAATTCGGGTTATCATAAAAAATGTATTGATATTCGGTCGGAGCAGCCAAGTCATCCACACTACTGTTTAGATGCTTTAGTGCATGTAGAATGATTGACCACGGCTCATTATTGATATACTCCGAGTAAAACACCTGCTTGACCTTTTGAAAATCATAAACAAATGGCTCGTCGCTCACATGTTCATTGCTCTTCAACTTGGACAAGTCAACCATGATCAAATTGGTGCCATGATCAACTTTAAAAGCATTTTTATTCTCAACTCTTACCCAATCACATTAAAACACAACCTCTATGAAGCTTATATAGTCCAATTCAAATACATTTTGAATTACACCATAGTAAGTCAGTTCATCTTAAACGAGGTTTTTATCTTTCGCGCTCACTCAAAAATAAGTAAGATTCTTATATGAAATGCTCGATTTCTGTACATTTTTATTTTCCTCGTACACCCTTGCACCGAAGACATAACCGTTTAATCGATACTTTTTATACTCTTGTTCCATGAACAAAGGTCCAATGGCTAGACGAGCAAGCCTTGATGTCGCATCAACCGTCTTTAAGAGTTGAGAATATATATAAATTAATTAGGTTAGTTATAAAGATTTCTTGTAATGTGCATTTAATACCAGACATTTTCATTAAAATTACCTCATGTGACAACCACGACCTAAATTTATTGTCTGATTGTGCCAATGTTCTTCATCTTTTATTGTTCTCACAAGCTTCATATTTTCTGCATAGAATGTGATGAACGTATTGCAAAATTGATCATGTATAAAAATTAAAATAATGTAAAAGTAAAAATAATTTAAACTTACTTTTTCCATTGTTCAACATCTTCATGCTTGTCAAATAGATAACGAGCTACTTGTTCATGTTGAAACTCGTTAATTTCACTCGTTTGCCCATCACATGACCACCCTCATCGACGAACTCATCACTGTCACCCACGCTACTCAGGTCAGGCATATATTCCTGAGTGTATATTGATGACTCCACGATGATGTATTCGGATGCAATTGATCCTTCAATGTATCTTGTATTCTTGACGTAATCTTTGAAAACTTTCATCAATATTTCAAACGGATACATCCACCGATATCTAACTGGGCCACAAAGAATTTCCTCATCACATAGGTATACTAACAAGTGAACGCTTATGTCTAAGAATTATGGGGTAAAGTACTTCTTCAACGCATAAATTGCTTCGGTCACCGGTAATTTTGCGGCCACTATGTGATCTCGATTGACTACCTTCTCATATAAAAGTGAGAAGTAGATACTAATTTGCATAATATCCCTCCACAAATCCTTGTGCTTGGAAAAACAGTGCTTAAACAATAGAGGAACCAATTGCATGATCACATGCCAATCGTGGGACTTACAATTATGTAAATCATGGGTAGCATAATTCACAATCCTTTGCAAGTTAGATGACCCTCAAATTATATATTGTGTCTAAAAGCATGTTCCTTTCCTCACTCGTCAAAGTAAATGCACTAAGGGAAATTATTGTCCTTCCCTTACTATCTTCTTTCAACCATAGTCGTGGCTTAATTTTTAATGATTTTAGATATTTTCATGCATTTTCTCCATCCTTCAAATGACTCCCCCTAAAGTATGTTCCCATAATATGTTCGGTGATGTTCTTCTCTGTATGCATCACATTCAATACATGGTGCACCGGGTTATTCTTCCAATAAGGAAAGTTGAATAAAATTGACCTCCTAGACCATGCCTTTCTTGTTTTAGTTTCATTCCCAGTTCGAGTTTTCTCATGCTTGACATTCTTAAATTTAGGATTCTTACCAGGCATATTAGGGTCACAATCATAAGATTTACTTTCAATTTCTTAACATAAAAGTTTTCTCGGAGGTATGCTATGTTCAACCCCACCCGGTGAAAAATTATAGCATTTCTCAAATCTAAAACTATGAGGGGGGGCCTCCGATGGCAATGATATATATTTTTTGAGCTAGCGCGGAGATGAAGAGATTCAGTATGCTCTCCACAAATAGGACACCCCAAACGACCATGTACTAGACAACTGGATAATTTCCCATAAGCTGGAAAATCATGAATTTCCCACATCAACATAGCTTTTAGCGTAAACTCTTCTTTTTTAAAAGAGTCAAATGTTTAAACACCCTCTTCCCTCAACACATTTATTTCGTCTACCAAAAGAGAGAATATTCAGATGTCATACATTGTGAATGAGGGAGGTTGATTAGGGCTAGGATCATTGGCCATACACTACGATTGGTTCTAAGATTTACAAATGGATTGAAACCATATGTTGTTATTGCCAAACAAATGTTATGCTTTTTTCAAGAAAAATTGGGATACTCATAACTCATCCTCTTCTAAGCTGTAGAAATAATAGGATAATGCATGAGATTATACCCTACTTGTTCCCTAGCATGCCAAGTTAATGCCTCCGATATCCACGGTACTATGGAAACCCACTTTAATATAGGGCCAACTAGAAAATATTTCAACCTTTTTAGGCACTTTTGAGCTTGTGCCTTCCTTACCGATAAATTGGGCATATCTAGGTTCATCGCATACCGGACACCAAACGATATTTTCATACTCCTTTTGGTATAGTATGCAGTCGTACACATAATCATGAATTTATTTATACTACATTACCAAACCTTTCAAACTTCTCTTCGTAGTAGGATAGCTATTTGGAAGCGTATTCTGCTTGGGTAGCAATCCCTTCACCCAATTCAAGAATCATGTCACTATATTGCTAGAAAAACTATATTGGGTCTTCAAACTATGAAAACCAAGCATGGTATATAAAGTTATTTGATATTTCTCACTTCCATAGTATAACAACTTGGTCGCCTTCAATTTAAACTTTGGTAGTCATCGTGGAGGTTTATCCCGATATTTTTATGAGCACCGAAACCTTGTACATCGTCAGTGACCTCATTTTCTTCCACTTAATGAACTCCATATGTATCCTCAACTAAACCCTCTAGCATATTATGATCTACATTGTCCTCCTCCCCTTTTACATCTATCCTACTTGTTAAAAGTTGTTGTGAAGGTTGCTCGGGGACATAAGAAACTTTCGATTCCCTGTGAAAAATCGAAATTGATAACTGTCTTGCATATCCCATCTTAACAAATGTAGTTTAACTGTTTTCCACACAAAAACCTTACCATTCTGACACTTAGCACACGAACACGAGAACACTTCATCATTACGACATATCTTTGCATATTTCACAAATTCATTAGCACATCTGCAAAACACATCCCCTAATATATTTGTCTCACCCATCCACTCTTTATATTTATGATATGCTATCACAGCTACTACAAGCAATCACCTATTATGGGTAAGAAGCGTATATTCATGGATTAGTATAAACAAAAGTGTGAACATTTAGTACCCATTAAATAATTTACTATAAGATTGACATTTCAGCTTTCAGTGTTATACTATAAAAATAATATAATTCATGTTTCCTCCATCTCCTCTAAAGTGTGAGTGATCTTATCCCATTCAAGATCGTATATTTCTTAAATATACATAACATCTCATGCATATTATTTCAATTTGAGGAAAGTTCAGCATCATATCCCCATAGTTCTCAAGTACACGACATAGATTCGCACGTGTAAGTATTATTTCAATTTATCAATTGAAATAACACTTAACATCGCATCATGTAGTATGTATCCAGAGAACATTAAGATACGACAGCAGAAATTCCCCCAAAAGTAACAAGTTTAGGCCACTAAGAATATTATTATATAAGAACTATGCAGTCCCAAACTGTCCAAACGGGACAATTTGAGAGATCTCATTACGAGGTAATGACTCTCGAACGAGTCTAAGGGCTATTGAATGCGTACGCATAAGAACTAGAAGACTAGTATTTATGCGTACTATATGTAATTTAATTATGTCTTATTTATATTCGATTTAATCACAACCCTAAATGTTAGAAATGCCGAGGGCCAACCAACTCAATGGCCATCTAAGTGTCCAAATCCACCAGTCAACAACAATTCAAGAATCCAAAACACCAATGCAAATAATAATGCGATATATTAGAAATTCCTAGGTCCAACTAACTCAATGGCCATCTAAGTGTCCCAATCCACCAGTCAGCAATACTTCAAGAATCCAAAACAACAATGCAAATAATAATGTGATATATTAGAAATTCCTAGGGCCAACCAACTTAATGGTCATCTAAATGTTCAAATCCACCAATCAACAACAATTCAAGAATCCCAAACAATTCAGCCAAACAATTCAAGAATCCCAACTTAATGGGGTGCCATCTGGATGAGGCTAGACTTTAAATACATACATACATACATACATACATACATATATATATATATATATATATATATATATATATATATAGAGAGAGAGAGAGAGAGAGAGAGAGACTTCGCCATTAGTAGGAGGCTATGGTTTAAATGTGATCCCTTATGGATGCAAGAAGACTCTTTTGGGTACCTCATCTCGTCATGATGTGTAGTTTGCAGACCGTAACTTTGATGGTCTGGATGTCAATTAGCTGTCAGTCATACCTTGGGGACACAATGTCCAGGTCATCAAAGGTAACA
Organism: Sambucus nigra; assembly: GCA_949130495.1. NCBI lineage: Eukaryota > Viridiplantae > Streptophyta > Magnoliopsida > Dipsacales > Adoxaceae > Sambucus > Sambucus nigra. The sequence continues at coordinate 257,049,873 of OX422223.1, read as the reverse complement.
CTCATGTCCCCCATGTGATTGGGTTTCATCTACTATAAGGTTTCACCTAACTATCGACCATTCCTTGGTTGTGTCAGAGGTGATACAACTTCCTAAGCGCGTCTAGGCTATGCACGTAGACTTTCCACCATTCTAGATCATTGAAGTTATGCAAAATCATTACACCCATTTGATCTTAAATGGGTGTGGTTTATATGGGATCTTTCATATCTGCCACTTTCTTTAAGTGTTGAACCAAAGCAAAAACACTGCTCATTTTCTCTCTTTAGCCTTCTTCCTTTAAACCTTCCTCCGATTATCTTCTCAGGTGACTTTCTTCATTCTCAGGTGATTCCATTCTCATCTAGGTATTCTCGATCACCCTTTTAATCTTTTCCATCCTTGTTTTCTTGATTTTCCATTTCCTATTTTCTGGCAAGCTTTCTTGGTTTTACACCTCCTTGTGTAATGGTGCTTTGGTGGTAGTTCTAGGACTTTTAAGTGTTGTAGGTGATTATTTAGGCTATTGATTAAGGAGTGAGGTTTTTCATATAAGTTTGGGTTTATTTTTAGTTCTCCAGTGACTTTTTCGGTGTAGGCTACCGGATACCAGGTTCTTGGTTCTCGAGTGTTCTTGAGCACTCTTCCTCAAAACTCATCATTTTCCCTATTTTATTCTTATAGCCTTAGAAGCCGTTTAAATAGTAGTTTGTTAATGTATCAAAGTATGTAAGAGACTTGGGTAGGCCTACGTTGCCTTCACAATCGCATCCACCAGGAGCTGCGAGAGGCTGAGGCTACGTAAAAATGAGAGAGATCTCTGGAAGCTTTGAGTCTGACACCTCTATCAGTAGTTCCCCCTCATTTATGTCTAACAAACTTTCCCCACTACGAAACTACACTTGGAGATAATTCTCCAATTGTTGTTATAATCAGTAGTGACAGCATGTCATCGTCCTCCCTGGGTTAAAGCCCATCTGAGAGCTTAAACCTTTGTGATGATAAAGCGGACAATGGGCGATCTGATTCTTTTGATGAGACCATAATGGTAATAGTTGCTCGTCCTGGTATGGAAGAGATAGTAGACTATTCTTAATTAAGAAGTAGTGGTTACTCCAATATCTCATCTCATTAACAAGGGGATCCTGAACCACCAATCTACGACATCTTTGATGATAAGATTGGAGATAACATTCCTCCACCCCCCAAAATTCCCCAATCCATTATTTCCATGACTCCAAAATAGTTTTAAGGCCGAGATCCTTATGGAAAATCTCCTACTATTGAGTAGGAAGAGGAGAAGGAGGCCTTTAAAGTTGATATAAGTGTTTCCTTGTCCTACCCAAGTGACGTCCGGGAGACTAATATTATTATTTGGCAACACTTGAATGGCATTGACCCATCCATACATATGAGGGTTCCAGTTGAGGATGAGAGGGCCTATGACCTCATAAATAAGTACGATATTTATGTCTATGAATAAATGTTCAAGGTTGTCTTTCACCTTCCCTTTGCTTTAGCCATCAGGGGATACTATCATCTATCGATGTTGCCCCCACTCGTCTAGCCTCTAATTATTAGAAAATTCTCATTGGATCGGCCATTCTATGGAAGCTTGATTATGAGGAGGAATTACCCCCAGATGTCTTACAAACATTCTACTCAAGTGTCAAGAAAAGTTCAACCCGTTATATTACCATTTTATGGCTCGTAAACCAAACTTGCAACCATGATAGTAAGTCTCGATATTTCTACGTTTCGAGTTTGTGAGAGTTCGGTAATGACGAGTCACTTATGAACAGGGAAAATAGGGTGCTCCGTAAGTGTCATAAGATAAATATCTCAGCCAAGGTTGAACCTGGGATGAGTTCAAGCAACAGGAAGATACTGATGATCTCAGGGGTTCTGATTGTCTCATCCTTTATGAGGAGTTGTTCAAGCCCAAGATCCTTCAATTTTTAGATTGCGGTCAGGCCCATTGGAGTCTCTACAATAGATCCTTTGCTTCTAAATTTTTTTCTAACTTTTACTGTCGTCTCACTTAATCTTAGTCGATACTGATAATTGATATTTTTCATTTTTCAGATCGTCCAAAGAATACTCCTGATCATATTCAAGAGATGGAAACTCCTATGATTGATAACATCTCAAGTTGATTGCAAGGAAATACTTCCTACCCCTAAGGATAAAAAATAACGACAACTAGCCCTAATGCATGTAAGGGATGACGTAAGAGGAAGGAGGCCAATGGGTGTAGGACTGTTCCTCCTCAGTAAAAAAATTCAAGGTTCTATTAAGATGACCCCTACACCCAGTGCCCCCATCTCTAGTAACGTGTCGACTGTAGCACGTCTGGATCAACTGGATCTGAACCCCGATTCCCTTCTTGGGAGTTCAAACTAATGCCAAGGAGCTTATTGCATCAGTGATCCCGTCCAGCGATAGACAATACTTTGACTCTCAAAGCAGCAACAGAATGTCGTGCTTCCACCTTCATAGAGCCACTCAGGTAATAACTTCCACTTTATATTTTTGCAAAGTATTGTCTCTCATGCATTTTCCTTATTACGTACTAACTTTAGTTCTCATGTCACTTTATTTTATACGATATCATTACCTCTAACACCTTCATCAGTGGGTGGTGGAGGTTAAGCCCAAAGTCAAGTTGGCTAAGGAGGCTGAGAAGAATCTACCACTATGAAACAATAACAAAATTCCCAAAAGGCCACTTATAAAGGTGATAGGACGAAGTTCTAGGAATGTTATAGGAAGAGTCTTATTGTTATGAAGGAGAGTAACAAGCTACAAGTGATAGAGATTAAAGAGACTTTGAAGTAGTGGTATAATTCTGCAAAGGATCATTTGAATGAAGGCGATTAGTAGGTGGTGTTTGAGTTTAAAGAGAGTGAATATTCAACCATATATGTTGTCTAGGGGGATAAGGCTACCTGCATATGAGGGTCAACCAATTCTCTAACCTAGTCTATAAGTACCCAGGGGTGGATGGGACTCTCAACTCTTAGCTTGACCGATTCAGAGAATATTAATGCCTTTAAGGAAATTCAGGTCGAGATTGACAACGAAGGTGGGGTGGAGGCCAAGGTTTTAGGGATCGAGATGACCTAGATTGTTGAGGAAGAGAACTAGGTTATCGACCAAAGATTCCACTACCACCTTCCAAGAGGAATCAACTGTCCTTAAAGACACAACTCAAGACTTGAGTTATTATATTTGTGCTTCTTAGGCTACCGCCTATGGTATCTGATGCCCACTTTCTTACTATAAACGGTATTTTCATCCCATTTTGGGGAATAACAATTATTGACTTCAATTTTGGCACCCCTTTGTTGGGGTATTTTTTATAAATGCTTCTTCTTAATATACTTTTCTTTCTTCATTATGTGTTTATGTGTAGTGTCTGCCTTTTTATTCGCCAAAAATTAATGATCTTAAATCTTACCATAACATAATGACGTTTAGTGTTCTCACGTTTAAGGGTTTATGGTGAGATATGTTTAGGATATGAAACTCCAAACACTATCATACCTTTGAGAGAGATTTTCGTTTTACTTTCACCATAAAAATGATGTTAAAACGCACCATAAAAATAATGATGTTTAATTTTCCCACATTATGGTATATGTTTAGGAGACGAGACTCCAAACATTTTCGTACTACAGAGAGAGGAGGGGGGTTGCATATTACTTTCACCACAAAAATGATGTTAAGTCTCACTATAACAATAATGATGTTTAAGTTTCCTGCCTCTCAGGGTTTTCATTGAGATATGTTTTGGAGACGAGACTCCAAACACTCTCGTACGGTCAATAGAGAGATTTATATTTTACTTTTACCATAAAAAATAATGTTAAGTCTTACTATAAAAATAATGATGTTTAATTTTCACACCTCTCAGAGTTTACATTGAGATATGTTTAGGAGACGAGACTCTGAAAACTCTCGTACTGCAGAGATAGATATTTATATTTAGAGTAAAATAACAAGGAATGCAATTGCACACATTGAGACAATAATTTAATTCATTCAGATTTCTCTCCAGAATATTCGATTACATTTAAAACGAATGTTCCCCAGCTAATACATTAAGATATTTTCATTGATAGTATTTCTTCAAATTATCGGCATTCCATTGATTAATAAATGGCTCTCCGTCTAGATTTTCCAGCCAATAGGTTTCTAGGACCACTTCCTCTGTGACTCTTTATGGTCCATGCCAATTAGGGTGAAGTTTTTTAGCTTTCTGTATGACTTTGTTTAGTACGAGATTGCCAAATTTGATTAGACAGGCTTTGACCCTTTTCTTATAGAACTTTGCATCTCTCTATTGGTAGTCCGACTAATTTATAATCGCATCCTTTCGGCATTATTCAATCAAGTGAAAATCAACTCTTCTCTCTTCTTAGTTCAGTTAATGGTCATATGTATGGACTCTCTGACTTGGCAGCCTAATTTTGGTTCGGATGATTGCCTCTGACCCATATGCCACCATAAATAGTCTCCCATGTTGGTGTTATTTCAATCGTTCGATATGCCCATAGTATGTTATGTAGTTCTGCAACCCATTTTCCCTTGGCATCTTCCATCCACTTCTTTATCCCGCCCAATATCATTTGATTTGTCACTTCAATCGGCCCATTTTCTCGATGTCGGCCTGGTGCCGAGAAGAACTACTTTATGCCGACTCTACTAAAATAAGTAGCTAGGGATTTGTTCTTAAACTTCTATCCATTGATCGATATTAGAGTGTTTGGGAGTCCATATCGATAGATGATATTTCTCCAAATTAATTTAAAAAAATTCTCTTCAGGGATAGTTACCATGGCCTTTGCCTCTACCTACTTTGAAAAATAATCAATCGCGATTATGAGAACCTGAAAATTACCTGTAGGACCTAGTAGTGGGCCGAACAAATTGATCCCCTACATCGCTAAATCCAGGGGGTCGAATTAGCAGAGAATGGTTTGTGAGGTATGTTGGCAAAGCACTGACACTTATTGCATTTGAAAATGTACTCGCTTGCATCCTTAGCCAGATTCGGCCAATAATGGCCTTGAGAGATAATTCTCTTTACAAATGATCATCCTTAGATATGGCTCACACAAATCCCCTCATGAACATATTTGAGCACATAACCTACTTCAGTTGGGTGCACATACCTCAAGAGTAGGAGAAACTATCCTATTTTGTACAATACATCCCTATGATAGTAAACTTGCACTAAAAAGAAAAGTAGTTTTTGATACGGTGGCATAACAGTCCTAAAAGATGGTTTATTTGTGTCAAAAACTTTTTGGGACGGTATTTGGGACGATTAGGGGGGTCTTTTGAATAGGGGCTTATAAATACTTTTTTTGACACCATAGCCGTATCAAAAGAGTTTTTTTAGACAGGAATAAATATGTCTGACAAGCTCAACAATTTGTATGACCCTTTTTAGACAGCAAGAGAATTGTCCCGAAAGAGGGTCTTTGAGATTGGAATTAATTTGTCTCAAAAGATTACTGTTTTACAAGACCTTTTTGAGCCGGCAAGAAAGCCGTCTTTAATATATTTTGGGGGCAGTTTTAACCATCCCAAAAGAGGTGAAGAGATCTTAAGATGTTTGCGCCAATATATTTTGGAAAATAAAATCTATCGCTAAAGTTTATTATATAATTAAATTACATTTGAGACAATTTATTAATGCATCACCAAATGATAAAAATATATATTACATAAGATGATTTTCAACCAACACAACGAATCATTTTCATTCAATAATAGTTAGAGTTCTTACAAGCATCTCTAAATATTCATCAAATCAAAAAAGGTAACACTAAGTTTAAATATTCGACTTTGACAACAAAAATAAATTAAATTCTTATACTAAAAAATACGAAATGCTTTTATCAAAGTAATCCCACAATCTTAAAGTGTACGACCTCCAAAATCACTAATTGGCATTGCATGTTCACAAAAGTTTCCACCTGCAAAAAAATAGTGTCATTTATGTCAAAATTAATATCCCACTCATCAACAATACAAGGTGTAATGAATCAATATCGTATATTCTCATCATAAATAACCTAAATTTTAAACTATGATATCTTTTTAATAAATATCTAACTACAATTTTTTTTTAATAGGCAGAGTCTCCTATGTTTATTCATTAAAGCCACACATAACCAACCTATTTTAAACATTAAAATTGATTCAAAGAATATTATACACCAATCAATATAAATTTCTCACCACCACTATAACAAAGTCTCCATAATGGGAAGTTGATAACAGTATTGCATACATACCGTTTTCAATTTTGGAATGTCATCTGAATTTGGATATTGGTGGCCAAATACAGTGAGAACCTCATGTCTTTCCTTTTCTTGCCAATCTATATGAATTGAGAGTAAAAGGGTAGTGAATGTGAAAATTTGGAAATGATAGAGGAGATGGGTGTAATATATGGCTGATGTCATTTTTAAAATAAGAAGGTATTTATCTATAATTATGACAAATGTTAAGGGAGGTCCATGATATTTAGTTCATAAGATAGAACAGACAAAAGAAATATATGATGTTTTATCTTTGATCTGTACCTTTCTCTCCAAGTTATTAACTCCTCGAAAACCTCGCATCTCAAATGGGACTATCAATTTCTACATTCGTAAAGGCAAATGATTCATTCAATGCATGCAAGTAACATCTAATAATAAACCATATGGACCTTTAACTTTAGTTCTGGTTTGATTCGCATTTTTTTATTTTTAGAACCCCAGATTGGTAATTTTTTATGAACTCTTAAGAAAAGGAAATGACAATCTAAGATTTAAACTCTTAACATGAATTATGAAACTATATATATTCAAACTTACCAATTTGGGGTTGCAGGAAAATTATAATATGGTGTTGAATGTGAACATTTGAGGTGTTTTCAAGACATTTCTTGAAAGAATTTCTACACGAGGGGAGGTTTGTGGAAATTCGTAAATAAGTTCTCTACCGTCTAAAGAAGTCAATTAACTATAAATTAAGATCCTAAAATTTGCTTTGCTCCAAAACTTCACTATCAATTTTGATGAGAAAAAGAGATAATACCTGTTTTTAAATGGAGATTATCATCCATAATTCTACACTACAATAGGGAAAAAGTTTAACGAGACTGCGAAAGACATTATTTCCTTTCTGTAAGAAACACTGACCGACGACATATTAAGATTCCAAACACTGCATGATAAAAATCATTGAGTTTATTTTTTTCAAGCTTAGACAAAATACACTTGAAACGAATATTGACCCAAACCTCAATAAACACAAATGCATTATAAAAAAACTCATCATCTATAGTTATGCATTTGAACTTGAATATCAGCACATTAATTTTGATGTAGAAAACTGGTATCAGTCTATTCAACTTTAGTCGGTCTTTTTATGCCATTCATAACTTCAAGTATGAGCGCGCTGCTTTTTTGTGTAATTAATTGAAATATGAGCACGCTAACTTCAAATACAATCAAATTAAGCCATTCATAAGTGAAGTGAAGAAAAAAAATAATATTTACAAGAGTATGGTTATCATCATTTAGTTATTATCATGAAATATATAGAAACATGTATCTACTATAGGTCAGTAAAATTAAATGACAACTTTCTTATCATTACAATACATAGAAATATTTATTTTGCTGTTGGCCATTACTTTGAAAATATTTATTCTACTGTTCTCCATTCCTTTGAAATTCTGACCTATAAGTTATATGTAAGTATTGGCCATTTCAGGATGCCAATTTAAACACCTGGGCATTGGCCACTCCAAGATGCTTAGGATCACATCACCGCTTAAGTTCGAATTTTGCAGTTGAGGCAGAGTGTGCTGAGAAGCATAGATTTCCTCACTTGCCAAATTACTCACCTGAACAGTGTCCACGAGAGGCTCCTCAAGTAAAATGAAAGTATCCAAACTAGTATGTGCTTCTTATCTAGCAGACCCACATTCAAATCATCCTTCAATGAGAACATATGGAATTTTTTTTACTCAAACTGCATTATTTTCCTTGGCATGCTACCAATTATGTATACAAATATAAAACATATGTCCTCTTATTTAGTTTTGTTCTTCAATCCTGTACAAAAAAGACATCAATAAAATAGGAATAGGAGTTGAGAGTAGTAGCCCTGTTGTATCAAAATCAAATATTTTCACTCTCCGGGTCATTAGAGTTTCAGTTTTAGCATATTATTTCTGCTATTGATAATGCTCGATAGAAGCGCAATAACTCTCTTGAAAACCTTGACAATTCATTGGCACTAATTTCACTACTCACCTCGACTATCATCCTTCTAGCCGTCGAGAATGAGCCAATGAGAGCTTTATAAAAAGCATTTATGCCCTCTAATGCATCTCAGATGTCCTTAACTAGATGTACTTCAAGTTCTCCCTCTTATTAAGTCGTAGGACTAGTAGTAATAGGAAGTACTTTTTTTAATCTTTTTTATATGGAGTAAATGAAGCATTAACGTACTAATTCATTTAATAGAAGCATTGGTTCTAAAAATGTTGTGTCTAGTGTGGTTATAAACACCATCTTTTATATTCTAGTCTATACTTGTGTCTTGATCCTTTTCTTCTTTTCCTTATGTCCTAAAAGACTATTTAATGAGGAAAATAAGAGATATGGAGGAGGTTGAAAATTTGTCCACCACGAGAACAACATGAAACTAGAATAAAGAAACAAACCATCCAATACACAGGAGTTGTATCCTTAATGACTTGGCCATTGCAAATAATTCTGAAAAACATGAAAGATGATCTGAGTGGACTTGATGAGGTAATTGGTTTTGTCAACGAATTATTGAGCGGAACCAGTTGTTGGTGAGCATATCTAAGAATAAATTTAACAGGGTGCATGATGACAAAAATGACAGCCACCAAGCCAGAAGAGCTTGTCTAGTTATACGATCTTTTGTTACAGAATACAATTGATCTTTTTGATTTAGTTAACTCTGGAAGAGATACAAAACCAGAATAAGAATCCTTTACTGAAGAATGTGAAGCCAAAAGTTTCGTTTTCCAAGCAAAAATGTGCTTTTACTTGGCTAAATCCTATAGTTTAGATGGAAAGAGGATATAGGCATATCCTTTATACTTTTATGCCTGCTCTCTAGCTGATAGCGTCCTTAGAAACCTCATTGATAAAGTAATGCTCACAAAATTGAATATGTTATATAATGATAGTATAACCATTAGTTATATAGAGCATGTAATAGGTATTATGTAGGAGGGGAAGGCTCTACAGAATCTCTCAAAAATGATATTTACAATATCCTCAATTGGAAAGGATAAGAAGTTGGAAAAGCTACTTGTGGAGAAATTGGATAATTACGATTCTATAGTTGATGATTCCAATAAAAAAGGAGCTCCTCGTATTGAGACCTTCCCACCACCGTTTCAAGCAGTCCCTCGCAATCCAATTGTTCTAGACCTTGCCTATAATTCCATTGAGTTCCTTTCAATTGAGAATAGGATGAAGAAAGATAACTTGGGAACAAGATGAGGCACTAACCATCATTAATGAATTTTCTTAGTGAATGGTTAGGACATTCACTGTCATACATGGTAGCACTTGGCACTATATTCTCATAAAATCACCTTGCACAATGATGCCAGGAGCATGAGTGCAAACCTGATGCTCGAAAATCCTAGTAGAGACATTTTTGGTTCTAAACATCAGTAAAAGTAGACGAATTTTTATTTTTCCAATCTATTTTTATTCATGAAGACATTGTGGTATTAGAAGAATTATAATAACACTTTTCTCCGCATAGTTCTGAGGCAGATGACCCTCATAATGGCGATCATAATTACTAAATTTCGTTGCCAAATGATGACATAGCTACAAAAGTAACCTTTTTTATTTTTTAATCTACAACCTCGGGTGGCGCATCTAACAAAGTTAGATGAACAACTTTATCATCCACAATGAAGTCGGAATATCTTTTCTTGAGAATGGCAAGAAAACTAGGGAGCTAAGAGACGTAGTACAAGTGGATGATTACTATTCTAACTGAAGATGCCAGTTTTTGCTTCTTGAAAAAACCTAGAATTGGTTGAATTTATGGCTCCATCCTTAGTCCTAATACACTCATGCTGGAACCTGACACCGGGAACAGAGCGAAAGAAAGCGGATAATATGGTCTCCAGTATTCGGTTCCAACACCAAGTATGGATCATATGTACGATCCAATGCGGGGAGCAATGACTCGCCTGCCACTATTTGGGTGGTTGATGCTCACCTCCCCGTGTTTGAACAAGATAATAATGAAGAGAACACATCCAAAATGAGTAAAACCAAATAACACTTGAACAAAGCCTTGATTAAATCAAGACTTTCTCAAAGCCTTCCTACTTGTCGCTTTATAAAAACCGAGAGTCATGTGAAGACACAACCACTTACCTCGGGTTATTTGAGACCGTTGGAGCTATCCATGACTTTTTTTGAACCACTTCAATGTTGTTTTAATTTTTCACCCCCAAAGCCAACTTATAATACCAAAACAATCATTTACTAGTAAATTTCAAAAGTCCAGAGTTCGATCGGAACACAAACACTTCCCATGAGTTACTTTTGTACCTCTTAGGGTGCACGTGCATCTATCAGTTGATGTTTTGAGTTGTTTCCACAAAAAAACCATTTTAACAGGCAAAAGAATATTTCTGGTTATTTATGACTCTTTCCACGCCATGGTGCAAAAGAACAATCATATACTAATTAACGTGTTGTTATTTATGACTCTTTTTATGCAAAGGACATTTGTACATGCAAAATAAAAAGCGTATACTAATTAAATTCAACAACAATGAACCCCGTGAGGACACAATCCTCCCTTCAAGTTACTTTGATACCTTTGTAGTTATTCATGACTCTTTCCATGAAACTTCGTTTATATTTTTTTCAATCAAAACTCTAATTTAATTCCAAAAAAAAATGTTTACTAGTCAACTTCAAAAATTGATTCCTATGACAAAACGAACATTTCCCAAGAGATACTTTGGTATCTCTTAGGGTGTCCGTGCCTCTTTTTAGGCCACTCGGTTATTATTTCGAGTTTTTGACTCCTAAATCCTATTTTTAATTCTGAAAACAACGGTATAGTAGTTAATTATGGAACAGGAGTTCAATGAGGACACGATCACTTCCCTTAGGTGACTTTTGTTCATATTGGTGTGTCTGTGTCCAATTTTGTGCCACTCATATCGTGAGATATCAAGTTTATCTTTTTAGATTTTTTAAAGATCATGACATTACTTTTTTGTGTTCACTAATTTTTTGTTTAAACTAGAATTTCAACTAGTGCATGTCTTTTTATTTATTACTTTCGGGTACCGCCTCATATGTTGGAGTCTGTGTCCCAACACGTAGGGATTGGAATGTAAGATTTAGTATTTGATATGGTTTAGGATAATATTAGAGATTTTTTTTCAACACTAATATATATTTGAATTAATTGGGACCATCACATATATCACAAAATGTAATCATAATCGAATAGTAAAAATCAAACCAATGGCATAAGCTACCTACGAAGGACATTAATTAATTAAAACAAACAAAAATATCAATAATTCTAACTAATATTAACACAAAAAGTATACAAAGATTCTCGTAAATTAATATTAAAACTATACTAGAACAACCAATTAACAATCCAGGTTTTCAATTGGCTCACCCTCAACCTCCTACCACCAGTACAAATCAATCCAATCCAGTACAAAAACTAATGATATTAATCAATAACCAATGAATAAAATGACCTTTTATCTGTATCAATTTGACGCTATTATAACTTGATTTTCAGGAATTAGATCAAATATTTAAATGCAAAGGAAATTGGTAATGCAATCTATAATCCCCTTGTCAAATCCCCATTAATGAAAAGCTTATAATTTCCATTGAAAAATCATAATTATGATATAATGTAGAAAACTTACTAATCTATTATTATAAGTAATTTCCTCTATAATAAAAACTTGAACTATCTCAATAACCAACCAATTACATCAACAAGATATCAAATTACTTTTTCATTACCTTTTCTTTAAGTTTAAGAGCAACCAAACAAGGAAAGGAATTTGAGAATCAATATATAACAAAACTAATTTGATGTCTTCAACCATAAAATCTCAATTTCATAATTTCTAACTAAACTTAACCCTAATGTTTGAAATCCTATCGAAGCAGAAACCTACACCACCATAATCACACCACAACTAAAAGAAAATGGAACACGACTTACCATCTACGAGGGAAGGGGAGAGATCTAGCGCGAGTAGTGACATGAGGGGAAACATTTAGAGGTGGTGGCAAGGGAGAGCATGATGTGATGCTTTGTCCATTTAGAGCCATGATTTACTTGGGTTTTGTTTTGTTTTCCTTTTATTTTTTTTCGTTTTGTAAGTAGAAGGTTTCATTTCTACGCTGAAGTCGGGAATTAAAATCATGAAGGTGGGAAACCGAAAATATTTCTTCCCCTGCTAAATCCAAGATCAATGTTTGTTTTAGAGTGTCAACCTCTTCCGAGGACGTTAGACAAGGTCAACCCATAGGTAGCATTCCTCGTGTTTACACGTGTTTATATTGTGGTAGGAAAGGTCACCTTAGGGCATTTTGTTATGATCTTAGAAGAGGTCCTAGGAAGTCTAAATCTCGTGTCACCATGGTTCCCAAATCCTGAGGCATTGGGTATTCATCTATTTGGGTTAGGAAATCATTTTTCAAGACATTGAAGGTTAGAGTTATTGAATCTCGCATGCTATCATATGATTATTTCCATGTTATTTCTTATGAGAGATTATGGTTGCAAGTTTTCATATTCTATCTTTGTGGTTCATGATATATAATATTACTAGTTGTATGATGTTTGAGCCTTTTGTATTTCAATTTTCTTTTTTGGGTCTTATTGAAAAATTCTAAAAAAAATTCTTTTTTAAGATTTTTTTTCCAAAATTACACAAAGTTTTTGTATTTTTTTTACGCCATATATGGATGCATATTTAAGATGTTCAAAACAAAATTTCATTCCATCCTTTCATGTTAATTAATCATGGTGTTATTAGACTTGGCTACATTTTTTCGGTGCTTAATAATGCGTGTTTAGCATTGCATCATTCATTGTTTATTACTACCTTTATGCTAGACTTATCATATCGCCTTGATTGCGCACATGCACAAACTTTTGAACATTGCACTTGGTTGTCATATGTTGACTAGTATGTTCACATCTCAATAGTGCTTAATAAAGAACCAAATATACTAGGAACTAATTGTGCATGTAAAAACCATTGCCCGGATTTTATCATAAAATTGATTGATATATGTTTAAGCAATGGAAAGGGGATATGAAAGAAGCAGTATTCTTTGCATTAAGATCCACTATTGGCAAGAACGTAAAAGATGTAATTGTCACATAAAAATAGAAGTGCCAAGACCAATTTTAATTCACTAATTCTTCATTAAAATTGAAGAATACGATTCCTTAAAAAATATCAGAGTTTATGCTTAAAATGTGAGATTTTATTGGAATTATAAGTTGAAGATCAATGGGTTTGCACAATAAAATTCCTTAAAAAAATTAAATAGTTTCGTGATACTGATTTGGGAAGTATTAAAATTCGAGGCATTTCGTATGAGTTGAGTCCAATTCACTTTTTTCAACATTTTATACACTAAAGTTTGAATTGAGTTCTTTCTTCAGGAGTGTCTGTTTGACTTCGTTCATCGTCACTAAGTATGCCTCTGTTGACTTTCCCATGCATAAAGTTCATACACCTTCATTCCATTTCCATGATTCAGATGTTTTCATGCCAATCCATGGTGTGTTTATTTGTATTTATATGTATATTTTTATACTTAAAAATTTCAAAAATACCTTGCTGGTTTGTTGAAGTTTTATCGCATATGCTTTATTGTTTATACTTTTTGTGATATTTCACATGTGTATACTCGTGATGGTATCTTTTCAAGTTTAGCTTCTAACCCTTTGTCAATTACGGACAAAAAAAGGGGAGAATAATGGGGGAGATTTATTTATATTTAAACTCCATGTGTCATGGTATTTTGTTTGCTTCATGTGTGTAGGTTTTTCTCTGAATTGATGATAGCATGGTCTAAATGATGAAGATCTTCAGTAGAGACAAAGTTTCAAGTATCTTTTCCTTTTCGAGTTAGGGAAGGACCTTAGTTGAACTTGTCTTAGGGTTTATTTTTTCGATTTTGTGTTTTGTACCAGAATGGCCAAAGGGGGATATTTATAAGAGAAAAATTTATGATTGTTTATTATGTTTATATTTGGAAAATTCTGTTAAACTCCACTACACCATCATGTACATTCTCAAGGTTTCAATTGAAGGCAAGTTACTGAATACAACAATCAAAGAATTAATTTCGTCACTACAACATACGGAGAAGGTATATGAGCTTGATTTTGTGTAAATATTATGTTAACGGGTATTTAACAAGTGTTTGAAACATAAATATTTTTTAAAAGTTTTTTTAGACAAAAATATTTTTATGGTGTCCCATTAGAACGAGATACTGAGGGTCGTTCGAACGAGTTTCTTCAACTCGTTGGATATTAGTCGCTCGAACGAAACTTTAAATCATCGATTTTTCCTTATCGTACTGGAATATCATTTGATCTCTTATTCTATGCCATTCGAACAAGTTTTTTTAGGTCATTCGAATGAGGTGCAGTTCGTTCGAACGAGCCTACGAATAATTATTTTTTATTTGGTTTCAAACACAATATTTTCATGTCTATCTCTTGGAGATTTTCTCCATATTTAAGAGATACGAACTTGCACTTTTTATAGGACTTTTTCACCTATTTTGTGATCAAAACACTATGATTTTCCAAAAACAAACCCTTGAATATTTTTTATCACTTTATCAAACCTTAAAGATTACATTACATGTTTAAATCCCCGTGGAGTTGATTCTTCGCTGCCGAAGATAGAAAAGAAGTTTCCTTAGGTTGATTCATGGACATTAAGCAAAGTGGAGCTTGTTGTGGGGAATTGTTGAATCTGTATTGCATTCTGTTATCAACAAGGAAGGAGACATAACTACGATACTTAGTGGATTCTATGTTTATAAATCTAAATGTGTCGTCTATAATACCTTAATTGTAATAGTGCTAAAAAATATTTTTCCCGAAAGGTTGTTTTCCTCATATCCCGTGCTAATGTTTGTTGTGTTCGATTTAGATTCAATATCTTACATGCTTAGTTTCACCAAATTAGTCAAGATAAATTTGGGTTAAATTAATCTTGGCTTGTTTGTGACAACTTTATAGATTTTACCCCTGACCATATAATCGGACCACTCTACTCATCTTTTCATATTGGTATCAAAACTTGTTTCTATAAGTTATTTAGATGAATGATATTAGTTGTATGGAGAATTCATACAATAGGCCACCTTTTTTCATGGCACCGATTATACTTATTAGAAAGATCAGATGAGATTATTTCCAAAATCGATCGACGAGCACGTTTAGCTTCCTGTTAAAAGAGGGTAGACTCCTCCTATTGTGACTAATGAAATGTCATTTGTCTCAAGACAGTCATAAACTGTACTGAAAATGACTTTCGATTGAGTAATTTTAACTCTCAAGGTCTGATTGTTATTTTTGGTGTTGTCACACCCAACGAATTTAATCTCATCATGATGTGTACCAAGTTTAAAGAAGCTTGGGATATCACCCATCTCACACACGAGGGTACCAATATTGTTAAAGCTTCAACGTTCAAAACCTCATTGTGCAATTTGAGACTATACGCATGCTTGAATCTGACACTTTTTATGAATTCTATGCTCGTATATCTGATATTGTGAATTCCTATTTTAATTTCGGTGGGAAAATTCCTGAAGTGAGTTGTTAATAATATTTTGAGGTATTTGCCATCTCGTCTTAATGAAAAGTTATAGTTCTTAACTCTTTGGGAATCATAGACTCAATTAGTCTAGAAGAAATCATTTGAGTGAGCAACTTATTTTAGTGAGTAAGGAAAATACTGACTTGACCAATAAAGTGGCAAGTATTACAAGAGATCTTTAAACATCATTGGAGATTCATGAGAAACTTGAAGAGCAAATTTACCAACTCGAGAAAGATCATGAACATGCCCATGAGATCAAAGTCACTTTAGAGGACATATGTAAGAAAGTTGAAACAATGTTCCTAGGTCCCTCTTTATGTTTTAAAGAGAGGCATGTAATAGGTTACGAGGGTGGATCCACTTTCAATATCCCACCCGAACTCATTGCAAAATGTGTGGTAGATCCTTATGGGCCTCCACCTAATCCACCAAGGATAACTCATCCTCGGCGTGTTAACCAAGGTCGACCCAAACGAATCTATGCTTGTGCCCATTAAAATTGAATAGGTCACCTTATGGAGTTTTGTTACAATCTAGGAAAAGTGTCTCATGCATATGCTCCCATACACCGTAATAATGACCTAACTAGTCTTGTAGAGAAAGTTGAGTTTCTAGTCACTACTTCTAAATGTTTAATGGAAGAATTTCAAAATATGTCTACGCCTCACGAGAACACTTCCAACATAATGACTAGTCCCAACGATGATGAGGGTAAGCAAAAGGTTACCAACAATTGGGTTAGGAAATCGGACTTTGTTGCACAAGCGGTTGGTAGATATGATTTTTCTCACTCTTCCCTTACATATAAATAGTGTCAAACAACCTATAGGTGGTGAGGTTTTCCCTCATGGGTGAGTATTTTTTCTTCGCGCCATAGACTAGGTGTGCTAACATTTTATTTTTGTTTCTAGTTGTGGTGGGTTTTCCTCTAATCTTGCATTTTTCTCTACTATAAGATGTTTTGGATATCCTTGATTAAATGTGTATCATTTTCTTTTAGAATAATTTCTTAAAATAAAAAAGATTTTATTTTGATAATAATTTTCAAAAATTGCAAAAAAAAATTGTGTTTTGTTTTACACCGTATATAGATGCGCATTTAAGATATTCGAATCACAATTTCATTCCATCCACTCATGTGGCTCAATCATGATATTATTAAACTTCGCTATGTTTTTTTGTGCTTAATAATGCATGTTTAGCAATGTGTAGTTCATTGTTAATTACTACCTTCATGCTAAACTCATTATTTCTCCTTGATTGCACATATGCACGAACTTTTGAACATTGCCCTTACTTGTCATATATTGAATAGGATGTTTGCATCTCAATCGTGCTTAATAATGAACAAAATGTATTAGGAACTAATTGTTCATGTAAAAACCATTGTCCAGATTTTTTTAACCAAAAACTTGATTGATATATGTTTAAGCAATGGAAATGGGCTACGAAAGAAGCACTATTCTTTGCGTTAAAATCAACCATTGGCAAGAGCCTGAAAGATGTATTCAGCGCATGAAAATAGAAGTGCCAAGGCCACTTTTTTTTTATTGATGCTTCATTAAAATTGAAGAATATAATTCGTTCAAAAATTTTGTAAGTTTATGCTTAAAATGTGAGATTTTGAGGGAGTTATAAGTTGAATATGGTTTGGACAATAAAATTCCTTGAAAAACAGTGTTATTTATTTGAGAAGCATTGAAATTCGAGGCATTTTGTAATAGTTAAGTCAATTTAACTTTGTTCAATATTTTGTACACCAAAGGTTAAATTGAGTTCTTTCTTTAGGGATGTCTCTTTGACTTCGTGCATAGTCACTACGTAAGTCTCTCTTGACTTTCTCATGCATTAAGTTCACACGCCTTCATTCCATTTAAATGACTCAGATGTTTTCATGCTAATTTTTGGTGTGTTTGTTTGTATTTATATGTATATTTTATACTCAAATATTTCAAAAACAGCTTGTTGGTATGTTGAAGTGTAATACCAAGAATTTTATTTTAATTTAAGTTCAATTAACTATGCGTCAAAATGACATTTTTTTTATTTTTAGTCGACAGATAAAAATAATAAACTTTAATTACCGAATAAACATTCTTTCTACATGTGTCAAATATTATATTTAAAATAAATTTTAGGTCAAATTTACATTAAATATGCCGAGATCCAAATTTAGGTTGTTGTTTAAATTAAAAATAAAATTTATAGGGTATAAAGTATAAATTCTAAAAATAAGTTTAACGAACAAAGTTGGAAAAAATAAATATCCCCAAATATTTTAGGTTCCTTTTTTGTCTTATATGGTTGTAAAGAATATGTATATATAAAAGAAAAAAAGGTTAGCCGCCTAACTAAGAAATAAAAGTAAAATAAAACAAAAGACAAAAATTCCACCGCCCTCTTTCCCTATTTAACTAACCAAGTTTTCTTCTCCATTTTTTATATAACCGAGCATGTATATCCTTTCCTCCTCCCTATTTGTTTCCTTTTCACTTCCTTTTGTTTCCTCTCGGTCATATATATATATATACACACGCGCGCATATATATATATGTATGTATGCTATATAAACATACATATATATATGCGCGCGTGTGTATATATATATATATATATATATATATATATATATATATATGTGTGTGTGTACATATATATAGATACACACACACACACATATATATATATATATATGTGTGTGTGTATGTGTGTGTGTACATACACACACACACAATAGATACACACACACACACATATATATATATATATATGTGTGTGTGTATGTGTGTGTGTACATACACACACACACACATATATATATATATGTGTGTATATATATACATTGTGATATATGTGCGTGTATATATATACATATATATATATATATGTGTGTGTATATATATACATTGTGTATATATATATATATATAAGTGTGTGTACATGTGTGTATATATATACATTGTGTATATATATATATATATAAGTGTGTGTACATATGTACATATATATATGTACACACACTTATATATGTGTGTGTACATATATATATATATATATATAAGGTACATATACGTCTGAGAGTAATATATATAACATATGTTGTTCGTGTGTGTGTTATATATATTACTATGTGTGTGGGAGTAATATTTTTTGGTCTCGGAGAGATCGACAATAAAATAACGTTCGGAAACCAAAAAGAAAGAACAATAAAGAAACATTAAGAAACCCAAAATCAACTGCAATAAACGAAGATGAAAACGGACCCCAACCAAAACCTAACAGCAAACGGTTGGAATGAAAACCCACCATTGAAGTCCCAAATCACTAATGAATATTTACCATCTTAAATCAAATGAGAAACAAAGAAGATGAACAGAAAAATAGGACCAACAAAACTAAAAATATAATACTCAAAAGCACCAAATATAGCAGCAAAAAAAAAAAAGGAGCAACAAAACCCAAAAATATAGCAGACCAAGAACCAAACTCAGGGGCCCACTGATCAGCCCAGCGTGACAGCTCGAGATCGAACTCCGGCATTAATGGCCTCCACAGAAAACCAAAACCTCAAGATTCAAAACCAAGATGCTAGCAAACGATCAGAGAGAGAGAGAGAGTCGGTAGCTTTGTAACTTCATGAAAATAATGAGATCTGATATTTGTGTGTACCTCAAAGCAAAAAATTTCGACCCCAAAATGGTTGAGAAGCTCATAGAATGTCGAGATTCTTGAATGCCACCATCTTAAAACCACATAACTTTTTGGAATACTACAATACAGTATTCAGTGTAGTGAAAATGAGGCCGTGAGCTTTTTTTTGTTGAAAGGAGAAAATTGTGTGGGGATGAAAACTTTCAAATTAAAGTGATGCTCTGTTTCTAGAGCCACGCGTTGTCCTTTTATGTTATTTCATTTTTGGAACCACGCGTTGTCTTTTCAATTGTAGTTTTGCATAGTACAGATGTGTTTGTTCTTTAGAGGTGGTAGAAATTACTGGACACGTGGCTCTCTATTTTGCCGTTAGATTCAAACTTCTCACATTCGATCCCAATCTGAGCCATCCACGTGTTAAAAGATCAAAATTATCAACTTTTGATCTCAGCCGTCAGTTGATAAAGACCAAACTTATCAACTTTTTATCTCAGCCATCAGTTGAGAAAAAGACAAAAAAAAAAAAAAACTCCTCCTTTATTATATGGAAAATGTTATGTGTCCAAAACAACTCCCACAAATAGCTTTAAGTGTTATACCTTATGGTATGGGTCCCGTCAGGGCACAACTCATCAATGCTATTTGGAAGAGATTTGGGGGAGTTATTTGGTACCCATAGCACCACTCTTATTATATATATATATACACTAGGGTGTGCCCGTACTGATGGCACAATGAAAAGAGAACTCCCGAGTATTTACATATCTATATACTCTCCCCCATCCTCTACTATTTGTAGCTCCCGTAGGTGTGCTTAATATTTTCTATTGGTATTTTTTAACTCAATTTATTTTAAGATAAAAAAAACTCAAAATATTTTCAGAATTGGCACAAAATTATTGTTTATTTCAGGATTGTCTAACATGAAGTAGGGTCAAAATTATGACCCGTGTATTTTTTAATAATATTTCAAATTAAAATAAATTTCCAAATAAAAAAATAAAATACATTTATAAATTACAAAAATAAATTTTATACTTTTTAAATAATTAATCAATCAAGTATCAATAATTCAAAATGATGTAATTACCACCAAGACAAAAGGTCAAGCTTAAATTTATTAGATATCCAAAGAGGTATCCAAATTGTCGTCTTTGGAAAACATCCCTATTGCAAATAAACACGGACCCTCATAATGACGTCGTAAGCCACACATAAACATAAACAATGATGTAGCCACACACTAAAACATGTTTAATAGGTTAAACTGTTATATTTATTAATCTTATTGAAAAAAATGTGATAGAGTTGTACATACATAATTGTACATGCAACAAACAAAATGCATAATATAAAAGTTGTCCACCTCAGTGTCCTTCTCATAGGTGTCATTACACTAAAAGTTGTCCATTTATTTGAACATTTTTTTAGCCCATCAATTTTTGTCCTTGCATTGGATTGTGCCATCAGCACAATTATTTATTATTTGGAAAACATTTCAAAAGTACACAAATACACCTCCATATGATCATTAAAAAAATAGGTAAAATGTTCACATACAACAAACGAAAATTTACAAATTAGTATAAAACACAAATCCAACAAAACTTGAGACAAAAATTTTAGTCCATACATAAATGGACAACAATGGAGCCCAATCCTTGGTGGCTTGTAATATTGTTCTTCCAACCAATTCCAAACTTCACTCACCATAGCCATGCCAACTATGTGACTTATAACAGATTGTTTTCTTAGGAAACCAAATTAAGTGACAGTAAAAACTAATTCCTCTATCTTATCAAGATAACTAATTTATAAAAGAATAATAAATTTAATATCTTAAGTGGTATTGTTAACCCAATGGAAATTATAAATCCGTACTAAATATTGGAACAACTTGAGTTGAGCTGGGGAAAGAAACTCCCCCACTATTTTTTACTCCCATATGTGAACATATGTTAGAATAACAAATATAAATGTGGAGTGAAAAAAGCAGATATTGCATTCGAATAACAAAAAATCGTGTACCTATTGTGAAACCATACAGGCATACATCATTATACCAAATTGGAAAGGCACCAAATCTGAAAACATACATCAATATACCAAATCAAAAATCATACATCATTATAACTATATAATAGATTCACAAAATTATTATTTTGATACCTGAGCTACTTAAATCCAACGTTGATGTTTTATACCCAGTCATCGGATCCGACAACAACACCATCTGGCATTCCAATTTTGGCAATTACAATCTCACCCTTGATATTAGTTTCTCTCCATCTCTATTTCTCTTATCTTCATCGCTGAAGAAAGCAAAACAGAAAACCCCATTCTCAAATTTCAAATTTCAGTTTGAAGAACGGAAATAAAAAAAATCATAAACCATATTAAGCAAAAAAAAAAAGACAGAGAAACAACCCCATCCTTGTAAACTCGTAGTTTGACGTCATAGATAAGGGTTTATGGGTATTCAAAGTAGTGAGGGCTTTTGAGAGAGAGAGAGAGAGAGAGAGCTCATACCTGCGAGTTTATGGGTATTCAAAGTATCCAATGTTTCTCCTTGAGCCACGCATTACCCCTTAGCTCCTGCTAAACCCATAACCATAACCCTCCCCATTGAACCATCTGCCGCCCACCTACTACTAAACCAAACCAAAACCCATACCTGCTGCATATCCTCTCCTTTGTTACTTTACAACCACATATTCCCATACCCGCTACCAACCAGAAGGTCACCCTTTACCTCTCTACAAAAAGGAAGAGTTTGAGTCAAACAAAAATACCTTATGTGTAGGGAACCAAATCTTTTTACATCAAGAATAACATGTAGCCTAGGTAATGCAATACTCTCAATCGGGTCCATAGACCTTTGATTTTTAACATTGAACGAAACAGCAATAACATGTGGAAGCCATGGGTTGGACCAACGAGAAGGTCACCCTCCCTACTGCTCTCCGACGGTCGACTTATTGTCGTCGACTCTATATCCGATAAAATCGATGTGTTTGGCCTTAATACCCTCTCCCTCAATCGCCACCTGACCCGTTCAAGTCATACCCAGTTTCAGTCATCAAATACTGAGGTCCAATTATCAAATACCATGTTTTAGATGGTATTTTAAAAATACCCCTGTTTCATATAGATATAGAGATGGTATTTGATGTCGGGATTTGTGGGAAGAATCTGTCATCGGGATATGTGGAAAGGAGAGTGCAAATGAAATGAGACAGAATGGGTAGAAAAAAAATGGGAGTTACGTTGAGTATGCAGAGGGATGAGTTTCCTTTGATAAAGTGAAGTTAGGTTGAATGCGTGCTAAAAAAATGCGTTCAAATTAAAGTTGGGAATACCAACTAGCTAGCTGTCTCAAGTTGGAATGTGAGTTCCCATACTTCCCGAGCCATGCAAATGTACGAAAATGGTTGAGTTAGAAGTGAAGGTAAAAGGCACGTGGCTCCATCCAAAACCATTATATACAACTCTTAACATATAGGTATAAAACGTGTTTATATATGTTTTGTATACAAAGTTATATGATGTGTCAAAAGTTCCTTGTGCTTTATTATTATATATTATATATATATGTGTGTGTGTGTGTGTGTGTGAATATATAAAAATGTATACAAACAGTTATAATACACACGTGTGTATAAAACACTAAGCATGTTATATACATAGGTACAAATGCATGTGTATATATTGGCATACACGCATGTGTCGTGACAAAATAAAGTAAACCCCGACAAAAACAACGTATTATTATTCGAAATAACGATAGTTATTCGCATATTCTACCAAGAAAGAAAACTAGTGTTTTTTTAAAAACCAACGGTGGCTATAAATCAACACATTAAAATGCCACATTTTAAGCTTTCAAACTTCATATCTTTTAAACCGTTGAGTATAAAAATACATGGAACGTACAGTTGGAATCGTGGTGTCGAGTAGAATTTTTCAATATAAAAATATTTTTAATTCGACAATATTTTTTACAACGTCATATTTGAGTCGTTATGTCAATTAAAGGACCCAAATAAACATTAAAATATTATATAGAGATTTTTACTCGAGCCGTATACAAGTTATATATAAATACGAGTTCGCTACCCAAATACTCACCATAGTGTAATTAGGCAAAGCAACATGTACAGTGAAATATTTATTTTTAGATTATTCATAGTAACGCTTGTATTAAAAATTACATTTAAAAATGACAAAGCACAAAGAATTAGACAAGCTCGATCTACTCAATACAATGGTATGTCTTTTTATCTCTTTAATAGTAAATTTCTCATATTTGCTTAACTGTTATTGATATCATTCTATGGTAGTCCTATTTGATTCCAAGTATTTGTAGAAATTACGATACTCATATGTTACTATTATATTAAATTTTTTAATTATGATCACTGGATCAATTTGAACCCTTCTCATCTAATAATGGATATCATAAGAATTTGTTGTAACGATTATGTTCACCTTGCACTATTGTACATTACTATTTATTTCAAAAGCATCAATAATAGCTAGGAAGTAGGTTGTTATGTTATTCCACGGAATTTTTTACTTGGCCTATGGTCTCAGATGATTGAGAGTAGAAGTTTAGGTACATATGCATGAGTTCCAGTTGCATAGTGTTCTTAAGCAGTTATTTATTCCCCAAAGGTTTTGGGTTGACATTATTATTTGGTTATACTGGTGGATTATTTATTTTTATACCCACTTTGAAAGTTGGTAAGTATTGGATTATAAGTTCAAACTTCTTGATTTTATTTAATGTTAATATGAGAAACATTTTCTTCCGCTTCATTTAACAAACACAGGATTCAATATACACTCTAACCTCTCTCTCTCTCTCTCTCGCTCTCTCTCTCTTTATATATATATATATATATATACTTGTTATAAAACTGGTAAAAATAATTTAGAAACTTTGTTGATTTGTTTCCTTTTACTTATTTGTACAGGTACCTATAGGCAATGATGGACACTACGGGAACCATATTACAATAGTAGAAAATATGCAGAGTAACTGATAGAAGAATAGGTCTTTTAAACCACGGTGTAAGGAAACTTAGATTCTATAAATTCTTAGTAGCTTAGTTTGCATGGCTCAATTATGATTTAACATTATTTTGAGATAATAATTTCCCCCGAGAAATCAGGGTGTGACAAGTTGGTATCAGAGAAAAGGCTAAAGTTAGCCTATACAGGACATAAGTTAAGATAATGATTAGGAAAGTTGCTCACATTATAAGAACAGTGAGGATAAGACATTGAGATAGGAATTAAGGAATATCGACCTTCAAATTACATGACGAATAAATGGATATTAGGATAATGCCTGAAGGAAAGTTGCAAGGTTGAAATGATTAATGAGGGCTATGAGAAATATTCTAGATCTATAAGCTGAGAGATGTGATAAATTCAGATATTCGAATTTTATATGTTAAAAGAATCATTAAGAATTTTAAGGATTACCGAGATGTAACAGGGGATTTAAAGGTATACTGAGAATATTATCTTAAGAAGGGATTGTATACAATATACTCCGCAAGTCTGTATATGCAACACAATTCTTTTATTTAAACTATTAAATTGATACTACCCTTGAAAATGAATTACTTGTTTTGGAATTCCAAAACTTTCACCTTTGAAAGTTACCACACTTTTCTATTGACCTTTTATTTTTATCTTCCACATTGTACTCTTGTTATGCTGTATACTATTCCCACTAGATTATGAGACTAGATTGCTTAGGTTAGAATGGTACCTAAATAGGATTAGATGGGAAAATTATAAATGAAGTCCTTGATAAGAATTGAAAATGTCTTTAGATATGGGTAGAAGTATCATAAATGTTAAGATTGAATCGTTCTACTCTTTCAAACGTAACGACATCACTTACAAAATATTATTCAACCAGCAACAATTTTTCTAAGTTTAATACAACCTTGGAAGTAAATTATGATTAATAAGCCACTACCATGTATATCTTACAACCATTGCTAATTATTTTTTGAAGTCATAATAATTCAAGAGATCGGTGAATATTTAATATCCCCAGAAACATTATGAGTTCCGTAGTGAAACATAATTTCTTATCCATAAACAACTAAAATAGTTGTGATGTGATGAAATCCTACCTAAACCCTTTACATCACCTTGATACCAAAATTATGATTACCTTTATAAACCATCTTTTCCCTAAAACTCCACTTTGAAACCCAGATAATCTTGTTAAAGAACAATAAATCTTCACCCATGGTAGGTGATTTTGACTCAGTATTATTTCACGAAATGATCGTATCGTTATATGATAACCCCGAATACCTTATGAACTCCTTTTTGTAGTTTAAAATATATTACTCTTGATGCGATTTTAAAACCTTACGTTGATCTTGAAGTAATGAATTCAAGTTAACTCGATTCTATTGAATCTATTCTTACATAGAATACAAGATAACCAGGAAATAAACTACCATTACATCATGGAAGTATTAATTTCCTATAGGACTCGAATTATTGAATTCCTAGTTGTATTTATCATATGAATGCCTCGCTTCGGAATTTTGTCTTGACAATGTTACTTTATGTCCAGTTATCTATATTTATTATCTTTAATTATTTGGATTGATTTATCTCCAAAAGTTTTGGATTGATTTATTATTTCTATTGCTATTAGCCCCAAGTCTCTAGAATAGATAATTGTAGATTATTTGTTTTAGAAACCATCTGTAACCCTAAAACCTTGTAAACCTGATATTTCCAATTCAATAAATCAATATACAGACTATCGATTACTGCTTCATATGGATTATTGTTATTTAATTCTTAAACTTCTTATACTCATCCAAGTTACCAAAATCCTTATGCTATATAAATCATTCTTGATCTTAATTAACAATGCCTTTGTACCGTACAGTTTCATATTTGAAACCCTTAGAGTATTCGTTCTTTTCCCTATGTAGTAACTCAAGAAACTACTAAAAAGATATAATAAGCCAGAGAAAGAATTAAGGCAACCAAGATACATTGGACCCTTTAGTATTATCAAATGCACTAGCTCCGTGGCCTATCGGTTAGAATTACCCGAGGAATTGTATAATGTCCATTATGTATTCCCTGTGTTCTTATTGAGCCAATATTTTCTAAACCCAATACATGTCAACTTTATGATCACACCGATAACTTGCCTCTTATAATTAAACCTCTCCCACAAACGTATGCTCTCATTATCTCATAACATTAGTCTGCTCTTGATTATGTACAATTCATTTTACTTTCAAAATTATATAATATCCCTCGGTAAATGTTCTTAAACCCAATAAGGAATATTTTGGATAAACAGTTTATTAAATTATAAATTCCATTGTAAGTGTGTTTACACTACCTTCAGGTAAAATTCTTCAAATTATAGTACCCCCTAAGTTCCTCTAGAATTCTAAGCGCTATACTGTAACCATTCATAGATCGAACAAACAAATCATCAGTTCAAACCTCTTCACAAGTACTTATATTTAAACCTAGCACAAGTTCTTAGATAAACTATTAGTACCTATTCAAGAGAAATTCCTATTTACTTTTATACTATATTCTGCATAAATATAGGAAGCCATAAGTCGTTTATTATGAAATCCCAAAGTATATTCAGATCACAAGACTCGAGATACATCTTCACCCAAAGAAACTTGAATTTAAGATAAAAACATTGAATATAATTTTAAGGATTACAAATTCAAGTTAAATACCATCTCAGTAAAAGAAACGTTGTAGTCGACACCGTAAGCCCTAAACCTATCGGAAGACTTTACAACATAATTTTCTAAGATATTGTTACTCCCATAAGAGCAATATGATCTTCAGCCAACCCCGACTTTTTCAAGTTAACCAAATATCATTTTATACCCAAACCTGAGAAAGAAAATCATAGAATACTCATTTTTAGATCCCTTTGTGATTAAAATTGAAAGAATACTTGAGAATTATTATACAATAAGAAAACAAATCTACAACTTAAAGATATAATGTATGTACCTGATGAACCATCATTACAATAGAAGGTGTTACAAGAAACTCATCATTTTAGATTCATGATACATCCATAAAAGATTAAAAATGTATCCTGAATAAATACTATTGATAACCCAAAATGAGAAATGAAATTAAAAACCTTGTGAGAAAATGTCTTAAATTATTAATAAAACACAAGTGTCAGTATTGACTTCTCCAACCTTTGTCGATCCCGGAATGGAAATAAAACCACGTCATAATAAATTTTGTTAGTAAATTACCTAGTTCATACTGAGGATGCAATTTTGTATATGGATGATAACATACCAACTCACCAAGTCTACCCATTGTTTCAAGTGGAAACTATTTGTTAATTCCAAAAGCTCAGCACTAGAATTCATAGTGAGGTTATTAGCATGTACAACCTAGTCGATGTACATAGAAACTCAGATTACATCAAATATTAGAATAAGTATATTATTGATGTCTAAAAATGGAGTGGTCCAAATTTATAATCACAGATAAAAAAGATAATCAAGCAAGACAAACGCACAAAGAACGCGATTTTTAAAGTGGTTCAATTATGATAAAAGTCTAGATCCACTGTTTGTATTATTTCTGGTGGTTACAATAGCTCAGGGTTGTATATGTTTGTGCTTTATTGAATTGTCCCTTTGAGCTAAGGGAGATCATGTATTTATAGTGGTTAGGAACCCAAGATATGGAATGCTTTTATATTTTCAGGCATTTACATTTGTATACAATAAATAAGATTGTTGATATTCATGGGTGCTTGTCCCTATTACACCTGAGTAACCTTTGTTATTCTTAATGGTTCATATTCTTGAGGTTGGTTGGCCTTTTGGCTGACTAAGTGACTCTGAATTTGACCAAGAAAGCTAGGGTAGCCACGTGGGAGGACAGGTGTCGATTTCTCATTGATTCACATAGATGAGTAATTTTTACATACAATAAAAGCTCCTAATGCTCCATGCTTGATGATTGATCGAAAGTATGGATTATTTATTCCAAAATCCTACTCAGCATGTGTTGGTCAGCAACCGACCTCCTGAACTTGTAAAATTTTTCATCAGTATTCCTGATAACGACATTTTTGTAGATAACCCAAACTTTGGTGAATCACCAAAGGGTACGTTGGTTTTTCTGCATGTTGGGAAGCGTGGGGCTGCAAGTAATAGTTCGTTCAGTTAATCATTTTTTTTCTATTTTTGAGGTAACCTATAAAAAGACAGATATTTCCCTCCATTTCTCTTTACCTCAAATTTTCTGAACTTAGAATTTTTCTTTCTTCTCGAGCTTTCCTTCTCTGCCTTTGTTGCTTGATATTTATCGTCATTTTTTAATCTCTATAAGCTTTCTTACCTTTAACTTCTTTGAGTTTTGTCTTTCAATCATGGCATACATTGTAGATGAAGGTTCTATAGAGGAATTTAGGTGAAAAAATTAAAATTCCCAGTTGGGTAGGTTTAGAGATTACTAGTGGCCCTGTTGATGTGTTGTTACTGACTAAGGGTCACTAGATTCCAACCTTGTTCATTATTGAGTGTGGGATCATCTTCCCCTAGTCCCAGTAAGAGTTGCCCCCAAAACTCAAAGGGTTATAAATGGGGGTGAATAGGTTAAATGAAATTTATGAGACTCATATTGGGATTCCTGAGTTAAGGTTCTGTTAGAAGTGCGGAATCACAAGTGATAACACTTATTATATGAAGATCAGGGAGGCTAATAAGGCATTCGTGGTTAACTTATCAGATTCAAAGATATATTACTGGAATTATGGTGTTGTAGTAAAGAACTGGCAATATGCCACCCTTGCTGAGGGATAACATACACTGGACCCAAATGCCCCGGGAAGGGAATGGCATAGGTCGAAATTTTATTTTTATTTTTAATTTCTTCTTTTGTTTACTAATTATTTAATGGTTTATCGACTAACTATTCCTTCTAGTTTTTATGCCGAGGAACAAAAAAAGAAGCTCCAAAAAGAAAGTGAGTTTAATATTAACGACCTAAAATATTTATGGGCCATTCATCAAAGAGTAGGAGAGGAGGATCCCCATGCATCTTCTGTCCTTTTGGAATACAATAATTTTGTCAATTATTTTGTTACCCATCAACTTGAAAGAGGAACCAATGTCTAACTATTTTGTTGTTGAGTCAACTGGAGTAGAGAGAGAGCTTTCACAAGGAGGAAATTCATCCTCATTTGAATCCCTTGACCTTGCAACCATAGAAATGGTGAAAAGAAGAATTACCAACTTGTTGACTAGATCTAGATCACCTTATCCTGTCAAGAAGAGTACTGCTACCGATAAGAGGCCCCAAGTTACTGAGAAAAGGCCTCGGGTCCTCTATACTGAAGAATCCCAAACTATTGAACCTCAGTTATAGAGGTTGAAGAAAGTTCGACCCAGCCACCAAGAGTTGGCCTAAAAATTCTCTGTCGACTAAGACAGAATTGATGATGCCTCTGTAGCAATCAACCTTGTATTATCTAGGGGTTTGATAAAGGTCGACACTCTTCCAATATATAGGTTGGAATCAACCCCCATGTCCAGAGTCCAGTTAGTTGATAGGGCTAGTCAAAACATGGCCCTTGTAAGTTCCTAACTTTTCTATTTATCTTTAATAATGTTCGATGAACTTTTTTTGTACTAATGTTGCATATTTATTCTTTCACAATTTTTGATGGATTACAACCAAATGTTAGAGAATAATGACCAACTAAAGGCTTCCTCGACTGATGTAGAGGAAGATTTTGAAGGCTTGAAGAAATACGTATAGGCATTTGGGGAGGCCTTGGAAAGAGAGATAAAAACTTGGCAAGATATGATTAAAGTGACCGATGATAGGGCAACAAAACGAAATACAAATTAAAGGTTGTCGATGATAAAATGACCCTGGCCAACCAGAAAGTGAAGGAAGCTGAGAGCAGGTCAAAGGTTTCAAAAAATAAGACCTCTAACCTGAACACTGAAAAAACTATTCTTAAGGCCAATAGCAAAAAGGATAAGGAAAAGGATGCCAATAAAGGACGAGATAAGACCTTTGCTACTGCTGCCATCCAAATTGAGTATGCCAAAAATCTCTCCTATAAAGATGGCTGGTTGGATGCCCTAAAGGAGGTTGGCACGATGGCAAACTCAGAATTATTTCAAAGGCATGATCCAAGAACTCCTCCTAACTTGGATGAGGAATTTGGTGATGATGAGGGTTTTGGAGAATCTTTCTTGGTGCCTATTGATGATGCCGACTGACCTCCTCCCAAGATAGCTATTAGTCAATATAAGGATAAGATTTAAATCCTTCTAGTTAGTTTTTTCCTTCTTTTTATGTACTTTTCTTTTCTTCTTTCTTCCTTCTTCATTTGTAATGGAACCTGGTGTAATTATTTATTTATTAATGAAATGAAGAAGTTTTGTTCAATCTTCCTAATGACCCTTTGCTTGTTTGATCATTGCTGCTTATCTTCCTTGATCGGACTTATATACTTATACATGTAAATTTCCAATTTGATGCCAAAACAAATATGATAGTTTATGCTGAATCTGACATATTGAGATGTTGCCCAAGTCTTCTTGAAGATCTTTATATGGATTTGATTGATGAAGAGTTGGTAGGATTTCTCGACATAGATGCCTCTAACCAAGTGAAAGATTCATGTGTTCATCTTCAATGTCTTCTTCATAGGGTTGTGGTGAACAATATTGCCTACTAGGAGATGATTGAATAACTACAAGAAGATCAAAAACTTTCTCTGATATTGTTACACTTTGACTATGAAGCTAAGTATGAATCCATGAGTTCAATTTAGGGGTTTGACAAGAAACTACAAGATATCACTTCGACCTTGAAGAAAAAAAGATTGTGCTAAATAAAGAAGCTAAAATTACTCGGGAGATTGATGCACTCCTGGAAAAAGAAAATAATGCCTTAAGGACTGAGCTAAATATCCTGAAGAAAACAATTGATACTAGGCCGAATGAAGGTGTCTCATTCTTGGAGATGGAAAAGGCCAGACTGCTGGAAGAAATAGAGAGCTTGAAAAGGAGAAAGATTAAGTCTGGCCAACCTTCTAGGAAAGTTGTGGTTGCTCGGCCAACAGTAGATGAAGAGAGAACTAAAAAAACCTTAGATGATACAGCAAATTTATTATAATAGTAGGATAAGGCCATAAAAAAACTCCAATACAGGGTGTACCGACTAACTTTCCACTTCCATAAGTAACATTGGGTTGTCTGGATGATGAAGCCTTAACCCACTTAGATGAACACATGGAGCAAGCTCGGTCAGAAGGGTATAAATGGGTTTGTTTGAACCTTTTGGACTATTAAAGGAACACAAAGGCAATGAATTATGGTAATGGCATGATCCAAGGATGTTGGATTACCCTTATCTACACTTTAAAATTGGTGTCAACATGATCCTGACTGATGCCATTCCTTAAAGCCTAGTGAGAAAATACATTGGGGACTGTGTTCATCAAGGAGAGGATGAATATGTTCGCCTCCCATATCTGCTAGATCGGCCGAGAAGCAGCAGACATAATAGGCCAGAAGATTTCAGGTCTACAACTTTGTCGAGCACCCCTGATGAGCCTCCTGATGGGATGAGTAAAGCTGAAGGAGAACGTCCAATAGAGTAGGCTTATATTTCCGTATTTTTTATTTCTATATTGTAACATAAACTGTTGGGAATAAAATAGACTTTTTTTTCAATATGTTTGTGTTTTTGATACATTTCCATCTTTATTTAAGCTTGTGATTAGATTCATCATCTTGCCGACTAGGTAATCCTTCTTAGGATTAGTTAATCAACTTACCGACTAGGTAATCTGTAGAAATGATAAGTGTTTGGTCCAATGTTGAACCTTGATTTGTAAAGCCTTAAATTCCACTAATGCACTTAGATAAAACTATAAGTAGTTTTGTTAAGCTAAGTGTTTACATTAGTTATCATTGGCGACCTAGTGTGCTAGGAATATATGTTTATTCGTGTCTATAACCCAGGCGAATAAAATTTCTTGTCTTTAAATTTAAGTCGTACATGAAGTTCTACCGACTTCTTATTCTTGATTTATAGAAGATGAAATCATACATGGAGTCTAAAAGAAATTTCACAAATGAACTAAAAAAATTTTTGAATTTGGAAAAGTTTGAATTAGAGAAATTTCCAAACTAAACTTTTTTTAAGTTGGAAAAAATTCCAAACTAAACTTTTTTAAAGTTGGAAAAGTTTGTTGGTGGATGTATATCACCGTACCCCGAAAAAAATATTAAAAAAGAAGCATAGTTGATAGAAACTCGCAACTTCATTAAATTGAATAAACTATTACATCAAATTAAAATTACTGATAATATTTTGATAGGTGGTCGGCGTTCCATGGATTCTTGAATTTTTTTCCTTCTAGTGTTTTCAGGCGATATGTGCCTAGTCGGATGACTACTGAGATATGATAATGCTCATGCCAGTTGGGATCCAAATTTTTGCATTTCTAAATCACTTTCTTTAAGACATAGTCTCCTTCTTTCAAGTTGGTCAGCTTGACCCTCCCGTTGTAAAATCTGGTATTCCATTATTGATAAGCAGTTATTCAAGTTAAGGCAACCTCTCTGACTTCTACGACTATGTGAAAATGTAGTATCCTCATGTTATCACTTTTTGGGGAGTAAAAATTCAATACTCTGTTAGTTGGCAAACCTATTTCAGCTATACCCCTACCTTAGTGCCAAAAGCGAGCATGTATGGAGTTTCCCATGTTATCGTTCTTGGTGTATTCATGTAAGCCCAAAGAACACTGTGAAGCTCGTTAATCTAGTTCCCCTTTGCATCATCCAACCCGTAAAGAATTTTTTATTAGTGGTCTATTTATGACTATTGCATTATGGATGTTTAAGTGTTGAATAATATTTTTGAATCTTGGACCAGATGCAATATTTCTAAAACTCCTCATTATTCAATTGAGTACCATGATCTGTGATGAAAGCATAAGGCATCCCATAGTGACATATGATCTTCTCCCATATGAACTGAAAAAGGGGGCTCATCCTCCACCCATGTGGTGACGTAATCCACTGCCACTACCAAATACTTAAACCTTTCTTTGGTGGTCGACAATGGCCTGACCAGGTTGATCCCCTAAATAGAAAACGACCAAGGATAAGTGATTGAAGTAAGGGAACACTCCGATCTTCAATGAATATTGGTAAACTTTTGGTAGTTATCACATTTCTTGGAGAAATAAACACAATTTGCCTTCATCGTCGCCCAGTAGTAGCCCTATATGGCTATTCTTTGTACCAATGATCGATCGGTTTAATGAGATCCACATGAGCCTTCAAGTACCTCCTTGATCAAGTCTTTTACTTTGGTTGGGTGCACCCAATGAAGTAGGGAGATAATGTATCCCCTTCCATACAGAACTCCTTTTTCCAAAACATAATTAGTTACTTTATATCTTAGCTTTTTGGCTTCTTTCTGGTCAGATGGCAACAACCCTTTTCAATGTAGTCTTTGATTGGATCCATCTAAGAATGACCTAATTCTATAGAGATTATACTAACATCTTCCCCATCAATGCTTATATGTGTAAGGATCCCTATCGGAATGGTTAATCTAAGCTCTATTTGAGTTGCTGAGGCTAGCTGAGAAAAGGGCATATGCTTAAGCATTCTCCACTTTAGGGATTCAGACCATCTTGACTGCATGAAATAGAAAGATAATATCCATAAATTTGCTCAAATATCTTACCATGATTTCTCCTTTAACTCCATATATCTTAAATATCTGATTGACAATGAGTTGATAATCATTGTGTGTTATAACCTGCTCGGCACCCAGTGATAAAGCGAGTTCCAAACTCATAATCAATGCCTCATACTCGGTCTTATTATTAAAATTTTGGAACTAAAATCACAAAGAATATTCCACATCTAAGTCATTTGGAGTATTGATGATAGGTCCTGCTCCACTGTCCATAGCGCATAAAGATCCATCCAGATATAATTTCCAAACTAGAATGTTGTTGTTGAAGTCTTCCTCTAATAGCAAACCATGTCTAAATATCTTCTTGCTCTATTCAGCCAATCCTTGAGCTCTTTCTTGGGCAGCCAATGATTCAGGTTAGTCGACGATAATCTAAGTTTGCTTTTGAGCTGAGCTCTCCTCCTAAGAAGTATGCTCGACAAGCAAACATGGATTATTGGTCACTTCTATATATGTGAATTATGTAATAAAATCTTATGTTTCTTTCCCTTTCAATGCAGTCCTTGTCTCATAGACAATCTTGTATTCCCCTAATTAAACTATCCAAGACATCAACCTTCCTAAATTTTTGGGTTTTTGCAAATCTTGTTGCAGATGTAAATTAGTGTACACCATAATAGTGTGGGCCTGGAAATACGATCTTAATCTCCAAGAGGCTTTAATCAGTGCAAGTGCTAGCCTCTCCAAGCATGGATACCAGATTTTGGCTCCTCGAAATGCTTTATTGGTGTAGTAAATAGGCTTGTGAACTCTTACTTCTAGTAGGATCAAAGTCAAACTAACAACTGACTCTAAAACAGCCAAGTGAAAATATAACTTTCCTCCTAAAACTGGTCGAGAGAGTAGTGGCGGAGACCCCAAATACTTCTTCAACTCTAAAAAATCTTTCTGACATTGTCACTCCACTCAAAGGTCTTTTTAAGTACCTTGAAGAATGGAAAACATTTGTCTGTTTCTTGGGATATAAAATGAATTAAGGCGGCCACTCTTTCAGTGAGGTTTTGCACATCTTTCTTGCATTTAAGGGACTGTACCTCAATTAAAGACTTTATCTTGTCAGGAATGGCTTCGATTCCCCTCTGGTTCACAATATATCCCAAGAACGTTTATTCTTGTACCCCAAATATGCATTTGGTCGGGTTGAGTTTTATTTGGTGGTTCTCCAACTGGTCAAAAGACTGAGCCAAGTCCTTAATGTGGTCGCTAGTAACCTTGATCTTGTGAGCATGTCTTCCACATACACCTCCATGTCTTGCTAATCTTATCCTCAAACACTTTAGTCACTAGCCTATGATAGGTTACTCCGGCATTTTTTAGCCCAAAGGAGATAACATGGTAGCCATATGTTCCTCGACTCATAATGAAAGATGTGATCTCCTTATCTTCTGGCTTCATTTTAATTTGATTGTGACTAGAATAGGCATCCATGAAGCTAAGTAACTCTTGACCTGCAGTTCTATCCACCAACTCATCAATCCTTGGTAAAGGAAAATGATCATTTGGGCATGTTTTGTCAAGGTTGGTGAAGTCTATGCACTTACGCCATTTATCATTCTTTTTTTACCATCACTATATTGCCCAACCAACTGGGATACTTGACGTCTTCTATAAATTGAGCTCTTTGCGATTTCTCCACTTCCTTTTGGATGGCCATGTTCTTCTCAGGACTGAACACTCTATATTTTTGCTTCATCAACTTAGAGTGATTATAGATTTAAGCTCATGGCATATGAAATTAGGATCAATTAATAGCATATCCTCATGGCTCCAAAAGAACAAGTTTTTCCATTCCCTCATGAATGTACTCAAATCCCATTTGAGAGAAGGTATTAAGTTCGATCCAATTTGAGTGGTTATTTCTACTTCTCATCATTAAGCTCAATGTTCTCAGTTGCTCCATAACCTGCCCCTTAACTAGAATTTCCTCCCCCCGAGGATCTTGGGTATCAATATGATAAATGGTAGTGCTCTTCTGGACTTACTGGTGGTCACCAGAGGTGTGATAACATTCTTTAGCTTCCATTTGGTTTCCATTCACTATGCTGACTCCATAATTAGTAGAAAACTTCATAAGCTGATGTACTATAGATGGAATTGCTTCATCTCAACTCTGTGAAGAATCATGTTATACGCTGAAGGGACATTTTTATCTACAATAAAGAAATGAATCCTCTCTTTTCTATTTGACGTCCAAGTTCCTACCAAGACATACAGCTTGATTGTCCCTAAGGGATAAGCTCTTGCCCTGAGAATCCTACGAGGGGACTGTGATAAGGTTTTATTTTACTATCGCGTAGCTTTAGGATATGGAAACAGTTATGGAAGATGGCATCTTCGGAACTCCTATCTCGTAGCTTTAGGATATGGAAACAGTTATAGAAGATGGCATCTTCGGAACTCCCATTGCCTACCAAGATTCTTGCTACTCTGTCATGATAAGCTCAACAAGTGATAACCAGTGGGTCATCATGAGGGTAAAGCACTCCTCTGAGATCATTCTTTGAGAAACTTATCACTAATATGTCATATTGACTTTCCTAGGCCGTCCATTTATGCACTCAGATATATTAATCTTCCTAATAGAAGGATAACATTTGGCTTCATTTAGATAAGCCTTTCTCTCAGCTATCTCATCTGCTCCACCAGTGTCTCCTCTTGAAATGGAATGGTAGCCAAGAGAAATCATTCCAAACTCAACTCCTGGCTCCGTGGGTTTTTTCGATATGTCAGGATCATCATCATAGTCATAATTGTGGGCCCTTTTCATGGAATCTTTTCCTCAGTAAGGTGACTCATACCTTCTTCTGGTGTCCTGACCACCAGCCTGATTAACAAATTTAGTTAACTTTTCCCAGTCGATGAGATTTTCCACTTCATTCTTCACAACAATGCAATTATTAGTTGTGTACCCGTGATCTCTATGAAAATCACAATATTTGGACTTGTTTCTCCTATTGGGATGTGACTTTAGCTTCCCAGGCCAGTTTAACTCTTTACTACCTCTAATCTCCTATAATATGAGATTCACACCGTTGGTGAGGGGGTATACTCATCATATTTCTTGATTTTATCAACCTTCTTATCATTCTAATATTTATTGGTTGAATCCTTCTGACTTTAAGTCTTCACCTCTGGGGCTTCTTTAGTAGCCATAGCCTCCTCGACGTTCATAATCTTCCCAGCCTTGGCCATCAACTGTGTCATGGTCTTGGGAGGATTCTTTGTTAGAGCATAGTAAATGTCCTTGGCGAGAAATCCACTCATCAGTGATGCAATGACAGTATTCTCTTTATAATCAATCACTTCTAGTTTCTCATTATTGAAATGAGTGACGTACTCCCGAGTACTTTCTCCGAGTCTTTGATGAACGATCAAGAGATGAGTGACGTTGTTGATCGAATTTTACCCAAAATAAAAGTTATCGATAAAAAACTCAGCGAATTGATGGAAACTAGAAATTTTCCCTCTGTGTAGGTTATGGTACCATATCTGGGTTGGGTCTGTGATGAACTCGAGAATGCTCGACAATGCATCTCCTCGGGGATAGAGTAAAAATCATCAACAACTTAATATTGCTCAATATGGAGGACTGTATCAATCTTCCCATCATACTTGAGAGTAACAGCTGGTGGTTTTAATTTGGAAAGTCTGGGGTAATCCACAATAGCCTGAATAAAAGGGGATCCCTTCACAGAACTCCTCTACAAAGGATACTTATTCTCAGCCATTTCTCCCAGTCGAGCTTCTTATCGCTGCATGGATCCTTTTCAGGAATGCTCATCTGGATTAAACTTGTTTGAGGTAGCTTTGGCGGCTATACTGTGCACATGTGCTGATCTCTCTTCTTGAGAAGTCTGTTGGACACGTACAAAGCCTCTTATGTTAGCCCTAGACCTCACGAATCCTTCTATATGCTCGAGGGATGGATCTAGATCTTATTATGACCTATGGCTGCTCGGGGTCCCAGATGATTAAAGGTAGATGCCTTACTTAAGTGTTCTAACATGCTCAATCATTAGTTAGAGAAAAAATGACTATCAAATAATCCGTAAATTGAATTGATGATGTTGCCCCAGGATGGTAAGATTTATCATGAGAGGTTCTTGAGCGGTTACTTCTGTCATTATTGGTTGGCGGAGGTGGCATGTCCCTCAGGAATGGTTTAGTGGTAGACTTGTCTTACAACGTTAATCTGACTATCGAACTGAATCCTACATGGCTTCCTGCCCTTTATTAAGATTAAGAAAAATTCCCTGATGATCTATCACACTAGGAGGAGCAGATGGAATAAAAACATTGCCTTCATTTCTAAGGCTGGTCTCTGGATCAGCCATTTCTCTAAAGGAAAAGAAATGAAATAAGTGGTAGAAAACGGTGACAGAAAAATGTTCCCACGGGAGGCGCCAATTTGTTGATGTCTAAAAATTGAGTGATCTAAATTTATATTCACAGATAAATAAAGATAATCAAATAAGGCAGACACACAAAGAGCAAGGTTTTTAAAGTGGTTCATTTATGATAAAATCCAATGTCACTGTTGGTATTATTTCAAGTGGTTACAATAGCCCGGGGGTTGTATATGTTTGTGTTTGATTGAATCACGCCTTTGAGCTTAGGGATATCTATTCCTGATGCTTCATATTCTTGAGGTTGGTCGGCCTGCTGGCCGACTAAGTGCCTCTAGAACTAACCAAGAAAGCTAGGGTAGCCACGTAGGAGGATAGGTGTCCATTTCTTATTTATCCACATAAATGGGTAATTTTTACATACAATAGATATGCTTTTAGATTGTACTAACCACTCAAGGTGAATGAATTTATATTTAACATCATTATAACCTAACGTTATCCTACCTTGAATACACAAACCATTTTCTAGGAAAGTTCTAATCTTTATTGCTATGACTTCATAAACGTCAGTATTTAGATTCAATATACTTCTACCAGTAGTATCCTCTTGTTGAATGATATTGATGATAGTAACCTCTTCCACATAATTGTATAACTATACTTAAATTCCTTATATTAAACCCCATCCATCTATTTTCTGTAAGAACAATCCAAATTTTTTACATATGTCTAGAGTAGCAGTGATGTACTTTAAAGAACCGATTACCTTTATATGTCTATAGTATATTCCATGAGATAAACTCTATAATATTAGATGCCATACATGTTATGATCCTTCATAGAACCATGCAAACCAGGGAACCAATCAAACCAACAAGCTTATGTGAAATAACCAAACTACCATACGCTATCTTTGTTCCGAAAATATTGGTTTAATGAATAATCAAATCCTATTGATACATTATTTTGATATTAAGAAATAAAGTAAACATCGCATTATGACTTCAGATGCATTTTTCCTCAGTGTGTGAATTTTAAATAGACGCCTTTATGGAGTTATAAGCTATAAACAATGGATGTATTTTCCTGATTAAACCAACATGTGATTTCACAACCCTAGTGAATCCATCTAGTAGTTCCCTAGACTGTTCGCTATATATGGAACT
The DNA here is from genome assembly GCA_949130495.1 of Sambucus nigra. Taxonomy (NCBI): domain Eukaryota; kingdom Viridiplantae; phylum Streptophyta; class Magnoliopsida; order Dipsacales; family Adoxaceae; genus Sambucus; species Sambucus nigra. Next base: position 257,009,983 of record OX422223.1, on the reverse strand, counting down.
ACAAATAGGATAAATAAGCACTAAGTACCGTACCATAAGAGTAGAGATTGAAACTCCAATAGTAAACTTCATAATTTTAGAAAGAAAAGGGATTTCTTTGTACGGAAATCCTATGTATTTTTTAAACCCGTGACTTATAATTAAGTTATCATAAACTCCGTGCTAGTTGAAATTAGAACCTTTAACGTTTCAAATATAACCTAGCTTCCTCAAACAAACTTATACTTTTGCTTACATACTATGAAAATAACTATGAAACATCGTTATTACTAAACCTATAGTATCCTTTTATCGATGCTACCCTCTTTATAACATGAAATTATTGATATGTGAACGAACTTCATATAGCCAGATGATACGTAAAAACCCTCGTCACACGAACCTCTGCAACAATAGATGACACACACAATGCTTGTAAAAACGTTGATCTATTAGATAAAATTCCAGTTATTTATAATCCTGGCTACGTCCAGTATTTCTTTTACGATGATGTTATACAACTTGTAAATCACAAAAGGACGAAGTGAGAAAAATTGTCAAAGTTATATAATAAATTTACAACCTCGAACAAATGAGTTATCATTTTTATGATATATCTTAAACAATATGAGTACCACGAGTATTTGAAACTCTAAGAATATAGAAAATTTCGAGGACAAAATTTATTTAAGGTAGGTATATTGTAATACCCTCAATTTTATTTTAATTTTAGTTGAATTAACTATGTGTCATAATGAAATTTTTATTTTTAGGCGATAGATAAAAATAATAAATTTTAATTACCGAATAGATATTCTTTCTAGACATGTCAAATATTATATTTAAGTAAATTTTATGTCAAATTTATATTAAATATGCCAAGACCCAAATTTAGGTTGTTGTTTAAATTAAAATAAAATTTATATGGTATAAAGTATAAATTTCTAAAAATAAGTTCAAGAGACAAAAGTTGGAAAAAATAAAATATCCCAAAATATCTTAGGCTCCTTTTTGTCTTATATGGTTGTAAATTAATATATATATATATATATATATATATATATAGAGAGAGAGAGAGAGAGAGAGAGAGAGACAGAGAGACAGAGACAGAGAGACAGAGACAGAGAGACAGAGAGAGACAGAGAGACAGACAGAGAGACAGAGAGAGACAGAGAGACAGAGAGAGAGAGACAGAGAGACAGAGAGAGCCAGGCTATAGTACATCATGCTCTATACATCACCCGTGCATCACACCTAATTCTAGGCCCTAATTTTTTTTTTCAAATTTTATATTGTTCCCTTGAAATTAACCTTCCAATCAAGCCATATGCAAAAAATTAGGTCAAAATACATTTTGTAGCTATTTTAAAAAATCCACAAAAAAGTGCTAAAAATACCTTATTTATAAGGGTCTGCGCCTGCAGTTTTTTGTGAATATAGGTAGATCTGGTTCAAACCCGATAAGACTCAAACATGTATTTATAAGGGTCAAACAAACAATTATTTATAAGGGTCAAAATACATGTTTGAGTCTTATTGTGAATATAGGTAGATCTGGTTCAAACTCGATAAGACTCAAACAAACAATTATTTATATAGGTAAATCTGGAAATGGGTCGTTTCAAGTCATGTTCATGTCGATTTTTATCATGTTTGAGTCTTATCGGGTTCATGTCTAAACATGTGACTTTTTTATCATGTGAAAAAAGCATATTCAAACCCGACCTGTTATCTTAACATGTCATGTCGTGTTCACCCGTTGATATCCATTAAGATAATGATTTATTTTTAATTGTATAAAAGTTGACATATTAATTTACTTTTTAACGCAATTAAAGTGAATAATTCATTAATGCTATAAACTCTCTCCTTTAGTAAAAATAGTTTTGATTAAATTGACAGTAAACTATATAAAATCTTTATAACTCACAACAATATATCTTATTTCCTTAAATTAATGGGCCTTAACAGGTTTTATTCAGTGTTAATGGGTGAAGGGGGTCAACACTAATCCGACCCATTAACTATCGTGTCTTATTAGATTGGCACTGATATGACCCGAAACCAATAAGGTACCACTCATTAACTTATTACTCTGTGTCTATTCGTATCTTGCCTAATTTTGCCAGTCTATATATAGGTATGTATACATGCGTATATATTGGCATACATGTGTGTGTCATGACAAAATAAAATAAACCCCGATAAAAATAACGTATTATTATTATTAGAAATAACGTTAGTTATACGCATATTTTGTCAAGAAATAAAACTACTGTTCTTGTAAAAACCAATGGTGACTAAAGTCAATATGTTAAATTGCCACCTTTTAAACATTGAAAATTCAGATTGTGTAAACCGTTGATAAAAAAAATATAAGGAACGTAACGTTGGAATCGTGGTGTTGAGTAGAATTTTTTTATATAAAAATATTTTTAATTCGATACTATTTTTACAATGTCATATTTGGAACGTTGTGTCAATTAAAGGACCCAAATAAACGTTAAAATATTATTTTAGGTTATATTCCCGAAAGAAAATTGTTCGAACATGTCATAATTATAAGGCATAGATTTTTACTCGAGCCGTTTACAAGTTATATATAAATACAAGTTCGCTACCCAAATACTCTCAATAGTGTAGTTACGAAAAGCAACGTGTAGAGTGAAATATTTATTTTTAGATTATTCATAACAACGATTGTATTGAAAATTACAATTAAAAATGATAAAGCACAATGAATCAGACAAGCTACCTCTAGTCAATACACTAGTAGGTATTTTACCTCTTTATTAGTAAATTTTGCATATTTTCTTAACTGTTATTGATATCATTTTATGACAGCCTTGTTTGATTCCAAGTATGTGTAGAAATTACCAACTTATATGTTACTATTGCATTGATTATTTTAATTATGATAACTGGATAAATTTAAACCATTCTCATCTTATAACTGATATCATAACAATTCGTTGTAACGATTTAGTTCACCTTGAACTTTTGTTCACTATTATATTAAAAGCATCAATAATAACTAGGAAGTAGACTGCCATGTTATCCCACATTTTTTCTACTTGGCATATAGTCTCACGTGATTGAGAGCCAGAGTTTAGCTACATACTTATGAGTGTCAATTGGATAGTGTGCCTAGCCAGTTATTTATTCCCCAAAGGTTTTGGATTGATATTATTATTTGGTTATACTTATTGCTTATTTATTTTTATACCCACTTTAAAAGTTGGTAAGTATGGGATTATCAGATCAAACTCCTTGATTTTCTTTAATGTTACTATGAGAAACATTTGCTTCGAGTTCTTTAACAAACACTGAATTCCATATACACTCCAACCTTTATATATATGTATATATACTTGTTATAAAATTGGTAAAAACCTATTCAGTAACTTTGTTGATTCATTTCCTTCCAGTTATTTTTCACATATACCTATAGGCAATGATGGACACTACATGAACCATATTACAGCAGTAGGAAATATGTAGAAAAATTGATAAAAGAATAAGCCTTTTGAACCACCGTGTAAGGCATTTTAGCTTTTATAAACTGTTAGTATCTTAGCATGCATGGCTCCACTATGATTTAATATTATTTTGAGATAACACTCGCCCTCAAAAAATCAGGGCATGACATGAGGTTTCATTACACATGCTCTATTGCATATACTTTGTGATGATATTTCGAATGTGTATACTCATGATGGTAACTTTTCAGGTTTATTTTTTAACCATTTATCTATTACGAACAAAAAAGAGGAGAACAAATTAATGGAGAGTTTTACTTTTGTTTAAACTCCACACGTCACAGTATTTTCATTGCTTCATGAGTGTACGTATTTCTTCGCATTGATGATATCATGGTCTACACGATGAAAATCTTCAGTAGAGATAAATTTTCAAATGTCTTTTCCTTTTTGGATTTGGATGGGACATTAGTTAAACTTGTCTTAGTTTTTTTTTCGATTTTGTGTTTTGTACTGGAATAGCCAAAGTGGGAGATTAGTAAGAGAAAAATTTATGATTACTCATTATGTTTATAGTTTGGTATATTCCGTTACATCCCACTGCACTATCATGTATATTCTCAGGGTTTCAACTGAAGATAAGTTAATGGCCAAATACGATAATCAAAGATCAATAAGTTGATTTCTTTACTACAATATCTGGAGAAGGTATATGATTTTGGTTTTGTGTTAACATTATGTTCAGGCGTATTTTACAAGCGTTTGAATTAAAAAAAATTAAAGACATAAATATTTTTAAGGCATCTCATTATATCAGCCCTTTGAATGAAACTTCAAACTAGATTTTTGCCTCATCGTGTTGTAATGTCATTTGATCTTTCATTCTATGTCGTTCAAACAAGTTTGAATAGGTCGTTCTAACTTGCACTTCTTTGCAAGATTTTTTTCACTTATTTTATGATTAAACACTTTGGTTTTCAAAATTCAAACCCTTTCGACATTTTGTGATCACTTTATCAAACCTTAAAGAATACATCACGTGTTCAAATTCTTACGGAGTTGATTCTTCAATGCTAAAGATAGGAAAAGAGTTTCCTAAGGGTGATGGATGGACACCGACGCAAGTGGATCTTGAGCTTGAGAATTATTGGATCTGCAACGCGTTCTGTTATTAACAAGGAATGAAAGATAACTGCAATACTTAGTGGAGTCTTAGTGTATAAGTCTATCTGTGTCACCTATAACACCTTAGTTGTAATAATGCTGAATTTTTTTTTCTCGATAGGTATTTTTCCTCATATCTCGTGGTATTGTTTGTTGTGTTCGATTTAGATTTAATATCTTGCATGATTAGTTTCACCAAATTAATGAGAAAAAAATTCGATTAAATTGAACTTGTCTTGTTTTTTACCTAACATACATATTCTACTTTAGACTATATAACCGGACCATTTTTCACGTCTTTTCAAACATAAAAAGTAACTGTGTTAGAATCTAGGGGGTTATGTCTAATTTTTCATCTTCCGGGTTAAGTCAAAATACGCTATTATTGCAGGAGGGATATGTCAAAAAATCCCTTTATGTATTTATCTACTATGTTTGGAATTTAAAAATTGTTAGTAGTGTGAGATTGTTTATATTCTTAATTTTTAGTATGAAGTTAGATTTATTAGCTAAATTGTTGGTAGAACATGGGTTTATTATTAGGTTTGAAATTTTTTATAGTTAGTTAGTGATATCCATATAATTTATTATTTTAGTTCATTGCTTCTATCACAGCTAACCTACAAAAAAATGTAATAGTGTTGCAAATTCCAGTTTGCATTAATTTCAAAATTCCATGATATAATCATCAAACACGTATTATCTAAAATTGTAATACATGATCAACAAATAATTATAATCAACAAGATGTAAGAATGTTTGCAAATTTAATTTTTACACTATTTTGGAGTTATTTGTATAAAGTTGTCATTGTATAAATATATGGTTCATCCCCCCAAGAGCACACAATAAACAAACTAAAACTATTAAATAGAGCACTTTATATATATTAATGTAGTGTGGGCACCTCGTTTCTTTGTCTTGGCCCAGAGAAGTAGCCCGTCTAAGCCCTATCAAAGATAGGGAAAGTCCAGCCTAAAATCTAAGGTCTCGAAAATAACTAATTCAACAGCGACCCATTCAACCCCTAAAATCTCTCAAGAGATATTCTAGGGATTATGGGCCAACGTGGAGGTGCCCAACACCCCCAATCTCCAAGAATTACATGTATCTATTAAATCCCTCAGCTCGGGGCAAAAGGTATGTAATTGTAAACACTCCCTAGGAGAAAAGAGAAATTCAACCAGAAAGCACCACCCTGGGCGTAGGCAATTTGCCGAACCACCTATATCTTGTGTCACATGTGATTGCAGCTATTCTAATTTATGTTCTTGTATTTTCTTATAATTTGTGTTGAGATTTATTGTCCCCACAATTGGCGCCGTCTGTGGGAAGTGATTGTTCTTCCTTTAAGAAAGTATTCACCAATAAGAACCTAGAATGTCTGGTCACAGCAGCAATGCCTCTCAAGTAGGGGATATTCAAGAGCAACCTACCCCTCGCAGGGTTAGGTCTGAAGTTAGATGCTCAAACCCAAGGCCTCACCCAGAGCGGCAAGCCTCAGAAGAAAGTCAGGGATCAGCTAGGTCCACGCAAGTCTCCAGGCTGATCGACACCTATGAAGCTAGGCTCCAAGAGTAGCAGGAAGTCACTCGCAAGAACGAAGCTGAGAATGCTCGCCTTAAAAGGAGGTTGGAAAAGATGGAGAGGGAACTACATCGCAACACAAGGCAATGCCATTATCGCACTCCTAGCCCTCAGGCGAGCAGATCTCGCAGTCAAGGAAGGAGCCCAAGACGTGGATCTCAAAGAATTAAGGGACATAGGTTAGATAACAACTGGACCAAACAACAATAACCATCTCGTCGTTATAGGAGCCCATGTCGAGGAAATGATGACATATGAAATTTGGTCCTGAGAGAAATGGACCAACACCCAGCACATTGGGGTGCCAGGTCGACCAGAGAGCAAGCCAGGCGAGCTTTTAGAACCCAGATGAAATCCCCTTTTTCGAGGGAAATAGGGGAAGAAGAAGCACCCAAGAAGTTCACAATACCTAGGTTTAAGATCTACGATGGAAAGACTGATCCTATTGACCATGTCAGGAAGTACAAGTAGGCCATGACCCTTTGGAACAACAAGGATGCATTGATGTGCCGAATTTTCCTGTCAAGCTTGCACGACATATCCTAAAAGTGGTTCAAGAATCTCCCTCATAGATCCATTAGGAACTTTGAGTCCCTGGAAGATCTCTTCACAGCTCTCTTCATTACCAGCAGCTCCCATCCGAAAAGGATGGATGCTTTATTGATAATGAAAAAGAATCCCTAGAAGAGCCTCAAAAACTATACAAAGAGGTATTAGGAGCTATTCAACGAGGTTCAGGACGGCTCAGAGCAGGTCGTCGTAGCATCCTTTAAGATTGGTTTACCCAACTCCTGCCTCTTTCACTAGTCCCTCACTAATAAGGAGGCCATAACCATTATTGACAACTTGATTGCTTGTATTGAAAAATATGTCAAAGTCGAAGATGTAACTCATCTCAGTTCAGGGGGAAATAATCACATCAAAGTCGCCGATAAGGGAAGCGACAAGAATGAGGGTCAAAAGAAAGGAAGTAAAAATGGGGGAAAGAATGGGAGCAAGTGTGATGCCTTTAAGGAATTCCATGTAGTAAATACAGTTTTTAGAGAACCGATATACAAGATTCTGGCAAAGATCAAGGACGAACCATTCATTAAGTGGCCCAGGAAGATGGGTGGAGACCCTTCAAAGAGGAATAACGCACTAAGGTGTGCCTTCCACAAAGAGGGCGGGCATAAAATCGAGTATTGCAAGGCTCTCAAATCTCACCTTGAGGAGCTATCCCATGCTAGACACTTGAGAGAATTCGTGGAGAAAAAGTAAGAGAAGGTAGCTGCCAATGGAAATCAAAGGCCCGACAACATGCTTGAAGAAGACGTCGACCATGAGTTCGCAGTAATTCATAGAGCATCCGACCTTAAACAAATTCAATGGAACATGGCTGGAGTGGAAGTTAAAAAGATTACAACAGTAGTGCAAGCTTTTTAAATTAATCCAGCCAAAACGCAAGCAGGGAAGCGTCAGCAAGCAGAGGATGTCGACTACAGCAAACACATTGTGTTTATGGATGAAGATCTAGTGGGAGTAAGAACCCTGCATCGTGATGCAATGATCATTGCACTCAGGATAGCTAACTATGATATCGATAAATTACTCGTCGAATAAGTTAGCTCATCCGAAGTAACGTACCTCGACCTATTCAGGAAGTTGAAGTTGAGTGTCACTGACCTAAAGGAAGCCACCGTTCCTCTAGTTGTCTTCGCTGAAAAAATAACCATCCCCTTAGGAAATATTATCTTGCCACTAAGGGCAGGAAACAACTCAAAAATGATCAAATTTCTCGTGGTTGATATTGATTCACCTTACCAAGAGATCCTCGACCGAGGATGGATGCACGCAATGAAGGCCATCCCCTCTACCTACCATCAGAAACTCAAATGTCTGACTGAACCAGAAGTGGTGGAGATCCATGGAGATGAGGCGATGGCGAGAAAGTGCTTCATAGCAGTCTTTCGTCCCAAGGTAGAGAAGACGGTTGAGAAAGTTATGAGCAAGGATGAAGAGCACGAGAGGCTAATGCCCTCCAAATAGCAACTAAGATGTGGGAGACTAGGAGTGGAGGATACTAGGCTCCTCCCCTTGAAAGAGTCATCGAGGACCTCGAGGAAGTCACAGTTAGTAGCAGTCCAAATGGGAGATAGTTCTTGATTGGAACCTCACTCATCGACCATGAAAAGAGGGAGTTGGTCACCCTAATCCGAAGTAACATAGATTCATTTTTATGGGATCCTTACAAGCTGCTCGGGATTGATCCAAACATCACTTGTCATTGAATGCACGTGGATCCAGTTTTTAAACCAATAGCACAGAAAGATCGCTAAGCTGCTCCGAAAAAAGCCAAAGCAGTGGAGAAGGAAGTTAAAAAACTACTGGATGCAGGATCCATACTGGAAGTCTAGTTACCCAAATGGCTATCCAACCCATTGGTTATCCCTAAGAGAAACAAAAAGTTGAGAGTCTGCATCGATTTCACCGATCTCAATAAGGCGTGCCCTAAAGACAGCTTCCCCCTCCCAAAGATTGATCAGCTGGTGGATGCCACTACAGCACATGAAAGGATGAGATTCCTGGACCCATACTCTGGGTATCACTAGATCACTCTGTATGAGCCAGATCAAGACAAAAAACATTTATAACCACAGTATGGTTATATTGCTACAAGGTTATACCCTTTGGGCTAAAAAATAAAGGAGCAACCTACCAGCGGTTGGTCACCAACATGTTCAAAGAACAAATGGAAATCACTATTGAAGTCTACATGGATTATATGCTCGTCAAAAGAAAGATCAAGGAAGACCACCTCTATGACCTATCAAGAAACTTTAAAATCCTCAGGAAGTACCGAATGAAGCTCAATGCAAGTAAGTGCTCCTTCGGTTTCCAGTCAGGAAAATTCCTTGGGTACTTTGTTAGCAAGAGAGGTATTGAAGACAACCTAGACCAAATTGACGCCGTCAATAGGGTGCAGCCCCCCGGACGATAAGAGACGTGCAGAAGCTCACGGGGATGCTCGTCGCCCTAAATCGGTTCATCTCAAAGTCAACTGAAAGGTGTCAGCCGTTCTTCTAGTTATTAAAGAAAAACAGATATGTGGAGTGGAATGAGGATTGGTCGAGGGCGTTAGAGGGTCTCAAAGCTTACCTCAGCACACCACCCTTGCTCGTAATCCCTCAAGAGAATGATTCTCTATACCTTTACCTTGTAGTATCCAGTCATGCTATAAGTTCTTCACTGGTATGCGAGCAAACGGGGATCTAGTACCCAGTCTATTATGCGAACAAAACTCTCTTGGATGCCAAACAACGATACCTACCACTAGAAAAGCTCGCCTTTGTGCTAGTAGTAGCCTCAAGGAAATTAAAACATTACTCTGAAGCCCACTCCATCATCGTACTTACATCCCACCCTCTTAAAGAAGTACTGAGAAAAGTAGGTAGACTATCAAAGTGGTCAGTCGAGCTTGGGCGATTTAACATTCAGTTCTAGCCAAGGAATGCCATCAAAGGGAAGGTCCTCACCAACTTCATCATAGAGTTTATAGGAGAACATCCTTACGACTAACCCTAACCTATTCATCAGAATGAAGTTCCCCCGACATCAGGCGTCAGGAGACTATTCATTAACGGAGCCTCTAATTCTAAAAGGGCAGGAGTAGGCATCGTGCTAATTACCCCTGAAGATGTAATACTCGAGCAAGGAATCAATATTAGATTCGAAGCCTCCAACAATGAAGAAGAATATAAAGCACTGATCGTGGGCATACAAAAGGAGCGAACGCTGGGAGCAAGATTACTCCAAGTGTTCGGCGACTCACATTTGGTCTCCAACTAGAAAAGTAGCAATTTTAGTGCTAGGGATGAGAGGATGGCAACCCATCTCGCCACTATGAAAGAATTAATGGACAACTTTGAACAAGTCAGCATCCAACAGTTTCCGAGAGGATAGAACAACCATGTTGATACCCTGGCATCCTTAAGCTCAGCGATCAACTCCGACTTCAAAAGGACGATTCAGATCGATTTCCTTACCCAACCAAGTATCAACCAAATCAACGAGCTGCCGAACATAGGGCATATTCTCCAAATCAAAATAGCCCCCAGTTGGATGGATCCCATAAGGGATTATTTGAAGGTTAGTGCACTACCAGCAGATAAGAAAATTGCTTAGCAGATAAGAGTCAAAGCTTCTCGCTTTCACATAACTTCTTAGGGCAAGCTATATAAGAGATCTTTCACTGGCCTTACCTTCAATGTGTTTATCCAAAAGATGTCGAGCAAGTCCTACATAAACTTTATGAGGGAATCTATGGCAGTCACATTAGGGGTAGGTTGCTAGGTTTTCGAGCAATGAAAGAAGGTTACTGGTGGCCGTACATACAAAAAGACACTGGAATCTATGCTCGAAGATGCAAAAAGTTCTAACTTCATGCACCTATGGTTCACCAGCCGGCTAGCGACCTGAAGTCACTTACTAGACCATGACCTTTAGCCCAATGGGGTATGGACATCGTGGTCCCTCTATCTACCGTAATTGGTAATCGCAAGTATTTGTTGGTTGCAATAGACTATTTCACCAAATGGATAGAGGCAGAGACACTGGCAAACATTAGAGACACGGACATGATAAGATTCATATGGAGGAACATTGTTACTCATTTTGGGATCCCCAAGACTATCATCACTACAAAAAAAACCAGCTTGAGAGTGGCTTTTTCGAGGGTTTCTGCGGCGACCACAAGATTAGGCACAACTTCAGCTCTGTGGCATACCTTCAGAGCAACGGACATGCTGAAACTTCTAATAAAACAGTGATTGATGGATTAAAAAGCACTTGGAGCAAGCAAAGGAATCATGGTAAACGAACTCCCCCACATCCTATGGGCTTACAGCACCACCCCACGACGAGCAACTGGAGATACATCATTTGCACTGACATATGGGATGGAGGCAATTATCCCTTTAAAAGTTGTCCTCCCTACCATAAGGTCCACTCTAGTCGACCAAGACCAGAAAGATCCAGATTTACTCGCTAAACTTGACCTAGCTGAGGAGCAAAAGGACTTGGCTCTAGTGAAACTAGCAGCCTACCAGCAATAGCTAGCAAAGCACTACAATAAAAAGGTCAATCCAAGAGCATTTCAGGTTGGGGACTACGTCCTGCGAAAAGTTATTGGCCACCCTGTAAAACCATCATATGGAAATCTAGGACCAAACTGTGAGGGGCCATTCAAGGTGATAAAAGATGACTTATAAGGAGCATATCACTTAGAAACGCTGGAGTGCGGGGAGATACCTAGAGCTTAGAATGCAACCAATTTGAAGAAATTCTACTTCTAGTTTTCTTTTTTCTGTTTGAACTCAGTGTTGAATTTATAATTCATTTATGATTAATGAAATCTGTTTGGCAGTGGGATTTTATGGCTATCTCAACTACATTATAATTCATGCACCCTTTCCAATTCACAGGCTCCCCTTTTTAACATACAAAACTAAAAGCAGGGTGTAATGGCCCTCCTCAGGCATTCATCAACAAACATGAATGACCTCCTAGCTTGACCCTATTAATATATGAAGCCCTACAGGGGACCCTTAGGCAACAAGTCCAACCCAGGTCGGTCACCAAAATTGTTTGGCTGAAAAATCCTGCTCGGATAGAATATCCAATACTAAGTGTATCCTCGCTATTGCCTCACTTAGGCTTAAGGAAGTGTGACGACACAACCTAAAAGGTAAATTAAGGCAGAATGGTGCGCTAAAAGCATACTGGACTGGGGAGATACTCACTCAACAAACCAATTCTGCCTAAATCAAATCTAGTCTGCTAGAAGAGCCCAAGATAGTTGAGCAAGAAATTAATGATGTAAACAAATACACAACACTTTTTTAGTCGTCAAATCGCCCAAAACATAACTATTTTATTCCATCATTACATATAAAAAGAGTTACATATGCTGAGTAAATTAAATCCTAATGATAACTAGGTCGCTGAGCTAGATATTTAGCTACTCACGCTCTTCGACCATCATCCGGGTGAGGAGTTAATTCCTCCTTGACTTCGTCTGAACTTGGTTCCACGAGATATCTTAGGATCGCATCTATGGGAACCCACCGATCATCCCTCCTGAATGGGTTCGGCATCAAAGTTGAAGGAGAGATCTCATGTCGATACCAGAGGACAGAGTTTCCAGGGACTTACAACTCCCTAAGAGCACTTAACCATCCTCTTATGAAAGATAACTCTTCGACCTCCTTCAAATTCGTCGGAGCATCGATCCAACCCTGGTCATAGCCATCAGCCCACACCTATCGAGGACCTTTCTTGAACAGGTTCCTCAACAAGGTAACATCTCTTTGAAGACCAGCAGCTATCACATACGTCCTGCGAACGTCACCTCGCAGTTTGGAAATCTCCCTAGTTGAACCACTATCATCGGTCGCTACACCAAATCTATCGAATTATCACGATCATTGACCTTGACAAGTTAAACTTATCAAGTTCAATGACCATGACAATTCTGGGCGAGACAACTTTTTTGTCACGAATTTGTCACGGTCATTGATCGTGACAAGTTCGTTAGAATTGTCACGATCGTGTCATGGGCCTTGACCGTGATAAGTTTTGTCACAGTCCTTTACCGTGACAAGCTTGTGACAATGCTAAAAAAATTATCATGGTCAATGACCGTGACAATTCTGGGCAGCATTGAAGAAAAATCTGCTGGGCAGTTTGGCCACTGCCACTGCCCAATTGTATATTTATACATGTTATAGAAACGTTGTACCTGTTCAAGCATCGCATATCCAAATAAAATAGAGATAATGTAAATATACATTCAAAATAGAGGCAATATGCATCAAGATATAAAGACATTATATAATTCAAATTTACCAACTTAATAATAATTCAATTCAAATAATGTCACTACATCCGAGGAGGTGAGTATGCCACACGATATACGAATTGACACACCCACCGATATACATCGTGCTGCATTATTCGCGCAACCACAACGGGGAGTTCTTCTTCCTGGGTATCACATGCATGACGAGCACCTTGGACTAGATGTCTTTAAGCTCACGTCCATGAACTAGTCCACCCTGGACGATATTCGGGTCCCTCAACCCCTGCCTGATCCATTGGCCATCAAATATGTCCAGTATAAACACGCTCGGGTAACTAAGTGTCTACATCGGTCGGTCGAAGGGAGCCAAATAGGTAAGTGAATCATCAAAGTCCACACGTGTCGGCGATGAAGTAGCGAGGTCCACCTTCTCGTCATCTTGCACCTCATCCTCCCGCACCTCTTCCCCCACCACCTTCTCCTTCCCTTTCCCCTTGCATTTTTTGCCGCCCAATGAACGCTTCATGAATGAGAAAATATCTTGGACCGTCGCCTCCAAATAGGACAGCTTCGTATCAAGCGAGTCCACCGTTCGACCCAACTCGGTATCGCTCGTCTCCAATCCGATGATCCTAGATTTGGCCACCCGCGAGCTCACCCCCCTTGTCCTCCCCTTGCGATCAGAGCCAAGCACTTGGTTGCGTGCGTCTGTGGATAAAGATGCCTTATCGGCATCAGACTGCGACTCATGCACTTCCTTAAGATTTGCCTTAAGCGACAAAAACCACATGATTAGTAAAATAAGTAAATTAAAAAATTATAACGTAATTAACAAAAAGTAAACTGTAGGATTACTTACAATTATGGCCGCGACACTCGGGGACACCTCCTTGTCCTTACCCTTTTTCGTCCGAAGAGCCACATAAGTATCGAGCCTATGTGGCCTACCCCTAGGGCCACACCCTATCCCCTGAAATAAAATAAATGAAAATTAGTATCGACCCCGCAAAGTAAAATAATGCAGAATAATATATTTCTGTAGTTATGGAAAAATTAAATCTTACCATCATCCTATGCTCCACCTCGGCGTAAGACGTCCGACAGGAGTAGTGCATGTCCATCTTTTTTGCTCGGTTTTCCCTCCCTGATTGGGGAGATGCCAATTGTTGCTCCCCGATCTCATTGTCAACGAACTTTTCCCATTGTGCCAATGAGATCGGCTCCTTCCGCGGGACGGATTCACGCCTTTGGATAATGGACTCTCGTGTCTTCCCAAAGTACCGGGTCCACGTATTTTTCTTCCACACCTTGTGTTGCTCCCTCAACTTCTCCGAGACAGAATCGTGTAGCTTTGAATCCAAGCTGAATTGTTCCTGTCCAACAAATACAATGTTAGTTGCAAATAAATATAAATATAAATATAAAATGAAATTGAAATTGAAATTGAAATATTCATATGAATATAAATATAAATATAAATACACTGCCAGTAGTGCCACGCAAACAGCTAACTTGAGCTCATATAGCACCTCCTTCCAACTAATGTACCCCGGGCCGATGATCGTCTTTACCAGCTCGAGGAATCTCGCTAATAGCCCCGACTTATTCTCGATGGCCATCCCTAATTTGACATATTTTGGCAGCCTAGGGGCCGAGGAGCCCTCGTCGCCTCCACTACCACCGAGCCCAGACGACATCATCAAAACAAGCATCATCATCCTCGCCTTAATACCTGAAGGAGACATTTGTTGTACAAAAATGTTATTAGTACATATCAAAATGAATTAAAAGAAGACATGCAAATATGTACAATTACTACAAATAAAAATGAATTGTTACTGTCAAACACCTCAATTCTGAATTCTAAAACAACAGCATCTAGCTCATAATATGTACAATTACTAAAAATACGAAATATCCCAATCCCCACCCCTACTGCCCTCACACATGCACATACCACAAGAGCGAAAATGATAAAGTGCAAATCAATTAAAAGCATTAAAAATGAATGTTTCGGTACAAATTGGAATATTTATTACAAATTTAAAAATTATTTAAAATTCGGGTTCTCATAAAAATGGATTGATATTCAGTAGGAGCAGCCAAGTCATCCACACTACTATTTAGATGTTTTGGCGCGTGTTGGACAATTGACCACGTCTCGTTGTTGATATACTCCGAGTAAAACACTTGGTTAACCTTTTGAAATGCACAAATAAATGGCTCATCGCGCATGTGGTCGTTGCTCTTCAACTTGGACAAGTCAACCATGATCAAATTGGTGACATGATCAACTTTATAAGCATTTTTATCCTTAACTCTTACCCAGTCACAGTAAAATACAACCTCTTTGAAGCTTATATAATCCAATTCAAATATATTTAGGATTAAACCATAGTAAGTCATTTTGACTGGGAGTCAAGCTGGTACTAGTACCATCTCGACTCCCAGTCGATGAAGAGGAACCACATAAAACTCGAGGGGAAATGCTCGGTGCATTCTCCCTAAGTTGCTAGACTTCTCTCCTTAGAGAATCATTATCCTATTAAAGTACCTCTCCAACTTTATTGATCTCGAAAGAATCTAGAAGCTTAGCCTTTAGAGCATCTACTTCTTCTTGAACATAAGCGCCAACCTCCTCCATCTCCTTAAGCCTATTTTTTATCTTGGCAATAAGCTCTGAATAGTCCTTATAGTCTTGATTCCTCTATCTAAGAGACTTGCATATTTTTACAAAGGCACCGTAGACTCGATTGCTCACATCGGGACCAATAATTTTTCCTAAATGAGAGGTAGCAGGAATATAATCCTCAAGATCGATAAGCTACAAATCATACGAACATCAAGAATAAATAAATCAGTACATGGAGAACAGAACTTCATTTCATTAAATCAAAAATAGTTCAAGTACATTAATAAGAAGAAACAGAGATACAAAAAATACAAAGGTCCCTACGAAGACTAGCTGGTGAACCTAGTTTGTTCTGAGGATGCTGGTTGCTTCACCTTATCCACGACAGCTCTAGGTGCACCTCCCTCGGATGGAGCAGTCACCATTCCCTGATTAAGGGGAGCATCAGTAGTAGTGGTCGGGACAGCTGGGCACCTTCATTGGCAGCAGAAGAAGGCACCTCATCCAAAATATGCTTGGTGACAGGGTCATGCTCATCAAAGAGGGGGGAATCAACATCCACCTCGGTAGCGAGCAAAGCCCTGTCCCAACCCTTCTTAAAATTGAGGCGGCTGATGTAGCCAATCTGAGCCTCAGCATCCTCATATGATGAGAGCCACCCAGCATTGTACGAGCTCTCCCTAAGGGGGGCAGCATCAGATTCTATCTTTTTCATCTTCTTAATAAGATCTTTGTTCTCCTCGACCGCAGCCAGCTTGCTCGTACAGACCAAGTTAAAAGACTGCCTCAGCTCCTCTAGCTCCTTGGTCATTGCCTCTTTTGTCTTGTTAGCTTTATCCAATGCAAGTTCAAAAGACTTCTGAGTAGCACTGGAAGCCTTCAAGTTCACCTCTAACTTAGCATTTTTCCTCTCCAGCTCATCGTGGCTACGATAGAGGATGGTGAAATCAGAGACAAATTATAGAAAGAAAGAAAACATTTAGCGAAGGAGGTATTGAAAAGAACTGCAAGAGTAGAAAAGTAAGAGAAGACATACCAAGGCTTTCCCCTAACTTTCCTTTAGGGCTAACTGGTCAGTCCCTATGCTTGACGACCTCCGGTGATCAGCTGTAAAGACTACTCTCTCGAACACCGTCGGAGCTAGCTGAGGGGAAAGAGAAATAGTAGCCCCCTCTTCTAAGGTAGACACAGGTACCAGAGACTTCCCCGCCTTGGTCCTCACCTCTTCTCTCCTCCTTTCTTCTTCTCTATCCTTCGTCCTCCTCTCTTCCTCTTTCTTCTTCTCCTCTTCCTTCTTCCTCTCTCTCACTAACACCTCCTCTTTCCTTTTCCTCTCTTCCTCATGAGCCACACTCTAGGAGCCAGTAGTAGTATCCCCACTCCCAGACTTCTTCTTCTTTAACCTACGAGCAAGTGCCACATTATCCTCATCATCATCCTGGATTAAATTTTTCCTAGTAGGGGACATAGTTTCCTCGCTAAAGTTATCTGAATCCTCTAAGTCCTCCGAAACCTCTTAAACCTCCTTTGAACTGGAAGATTCTTTGCCACCCAAACTCTTCTCGATATAATCACCCTCAACTCCACCTCTGTCATCTCCCTCACTCTCTTCACTAGAGCTACTTTCCTCCTCGTCTAATTAAATTGGTTCAGCAGCAAACTCTTTTATGATATTTAGCTGAGGAATACTATCCACAGGTCGGGCAATGTAGATGAACCCAATGTTCTTGTACTCCAAAAGGAATGCAACTGATCGCGGATGCTCACCATCATCCAAGTTATTCCTTGATCTTCCAATCTTTGACGAGCTCAACAGCTCGAATTTTATGAACTGTAGGTTCCGAGTTCCTTGTGTTTACTGAAAAAGAAAAATAGAAAATATAAGAAAGATAGTACACTAACATAATATCAATGAGCAGAACAAGAGTTATGCCTACCTGTGTACTCCTCCCCATAAAATGGAATCGTAGGTCCCCTGTACCTCGCCCCTTCAGTTTGGGGATAGAACTGCTAATTCCTAGCAATAAACCCCTCTTGCCAATAGTCCTTGTGGGAATCAGGTATGTAAGGACAAAAATTTCCAATTGAGTCCTTTGTAGTTTTGGCTCAATTCCGGGCAAAAACGTTTGAGTCATAGGATAGAGTTATTGATCGTCCTTCAAGCCTATGACATACTAAAGTTGAAGTCATAGCGGCTAAGATAGTAAATCTTCATCAAATGCTGTGTGTATTGTGCCTCGTTTCTACGTCATCAACATGGTTCCATTGCTCCTAAGGTATGAATGAATTTTAATATATATATATATATATAGGAGCTTGGAACAATATTTACACGGGTGTACCTTGTTTTAAAACTGTTGTTTATTTTCAGAATGTTTCATTAAAACTTTTAAATAAAGTTTCTGGTCTAAAATTGAATTTTTAAACATTCTGAAAGTTCTCAAAATTGTCACTCGAACGAGTTTTTCGTTCGAACGAGAATGTCGTTCAAACGAGGTTTGCCAACGATCTGCTCTCTGGAACTTCGTTAAAAGTATCATTCGAATGAGACTTCGTTCGAACGAAAATCTTATTCGAACGAGATTTGGCGGGAACAGTTTAATTGGCAGTTTTGAGCAGTATTTCCATGTTTCCCACTTCTTTACCCCACTAACTTTTGACAAAACTTAACTAGTGCGGGAACCAAAAATTTTGGTTCAAATTTTTCACATCTTTCCATCTCCAAGAGAGAGTTTGAGAGAAAAATTCCAAAAGGAAAAAGTTCAAGTTTAAGTGTTCATTTTTCAAAGAAAAATCCTTAAAACACTTTTGTTTTACACCCATAGTCTGTTTATTCCAAGCTTCAATATATATATCATTGCTTGGAGTGTTTGGCACCGAGTTTTACTCTACCGTTTGAAGAGTTCGTTTGAGTTTACTTATAAATCCTTCAAAAAAGAAGAAGTTTATTTTGCTGCAGCATTCTCACATGGTGAAAGGCACCATGTGTGGTTGACGGTGTACCTATGTCTCATTGGTGAATTCCAAGATTTTGGTGGAGCTCCGGGGTTGTCGACGTGGTGGAGGTGTTTACAAGAAGACGAGTCAAGGCTTGAAAGGGGTCGAGTCGAGGAAGTAAGTCATCTGTCTGGTAATTATAAAACCATACTTAGTGGACTTAAGGCTAGGGTCGTCCGAGGTTTTTTCCCGTTGTGGATTTTTCCTCGTACATCGCGGCGTAGTGATTCATTGCTTATTTTATCTTTTGCAATACTCACCTAGAACGCATGCTTAGGTAAAAAGATAAAATTTGTTTAAATCACTACTTGTTTAATTTGGTGCATAATTAATTTGGGTAATGTTTATGTTAATTTAGTTCATGTCATCACTTAATTTGATAAATTTGGTTTGGCCTAATTTGGTAATATTGAAAATATGACTTAGGCAAATTTCTAGGACTTGGGTCGAGTTAATATGTTAAAGTGCAAAATTCATTTGTTAATTAATTTAAGTTCACTTTAAGTTGTGTTGAATTTTAATTTGAAAAGAAATTAAAATTTGTTAATTTGTTTAATTGAACCATCTCCGCTTCCGCATCTTCAAAGGAAATTACTTTTTGTAGTAAGAATTTTAAATTTGGTGGACTCTCCTTTTTCAAATTGGTATCAGATACAGAACGCTAATTTATCATGTCAAAGATTCATTTTTCGGTTTTCGTAATTTTTGTGCTCCTTGTATTTTTAAGTGGTTCATTTTTTTACTCACTCTCATTTTGTTTTGTATCTCTCAATGGGACGTCTTAATGATAATTTGTCCTTTTCTAATGATAGTGAATTTTTTTCTTTTCGAGAGGAATTTAATGGGCTTAATAAGTGTAATGAAAAATTAAGAGAATTAAATTTGAGATTTGCAAAAAGAATTAAATTTCTTGAAGATGAAAATTCTTGTTTTAAAGCTAAAGTTGAGTTTTTGCAAAACTCCGTATCTCAAAAAGATATTTTTCGTGAAAAGCTCATGGACATAAATCACAATTTTAATATTTTAGAAATGTCCAAGAAAGAGAGTGATAGTCTAGAAAAGACTCTTAGGGACAAGTTTGCTCACATTGAGGGGAGAGCGTGATAACCTTCTAGGAGTTATAGAAAATTTAAAGAAGGAGTCCCGTAAATTTGAGAAGTCTAATTTATTACTTGAGTCCGATCTTTTAAAAATGAAAAATTATTTACTTGACTCGAGTATTAGTTGTAATGGTTCTAGCTCATCATGTTCAAATACTTCCGTTGCTAAAGCTAAGACCATTGTTTGTTTTAGGGGGTCAACTTTATCCAAGGACTTTAGAAAAGGTCACACCTTAGGTAACCTTCCTCGTGTTTACACATGCTTTCATTATGGTAGGAAAGGTCACCTTAGGTCATTTTGTTTTGATCTTAAAAGAAGTCCAAGGAAGTCTATGTCTAGCATCTCATTAGTCCCAAAATCTTATCATTTTAAATATACATCTATATGGGTTAGGAAATCATTTTTAGACAGGATAGATATTAGATTTTTTTTATTCTCATTTGCTTTCACATGAAACCTCCCTTGCTAAATAAAGGTTAAATGTGTTAGTTTTATTTGCATACTTTAGCTTTTGTTCTCCATGCTATATTATCATGCTAAATGTATGATTGTTTAATCATTTTCTAGTCTATGCTTTATGCTTAATCACATGCTAGAATAATGATTTTTGTTTATCTTTTGCATTATACTTCTTTCATTTTAGTTTGCATTAAATGAAAAATACAAAAATATTTTTGTTTATCATTTGGGTTTTTATCTCTTGGAAATTCAAGCTTAATGAAAAATTCAAATGATTTTTGTTTGTCTTTTGAGTATATATTTTTATTTTTGGTTAAAAAAGGTCAAAAACTCAAAATGATATTTTTTGTGTGTGTATTTTAGTTTGACACACTCTATGTGGCATACACTTGTGTTGGAATCCCATCTTTTTCGCTCCCATGTGGCTAGAACTTTTGGTTTAGATTGTCAATCCTTATTATGTTCTTTACCATGCTTACATGGAGTAGTTGGATTTTGTGTTGATTAAATGGATTCTATTTTTATATGCCTCCTTTACACACATGCACAAGCTTTTTGAACCTTAACTTCACAAGTTATATTTGAGCTTTATGAGATGTTCTCCTACCAATCTTGTCATCTACATACTTGTGACCTAGGAGGACTAGTGCATGTCAAAATCGGTTGCACGTGAGATTTGTGTGAGATATAAAAAATGATAAATATAAATGTGCACGGGGAAAGGCTCCGAAAGGATTTATTATCCTTTGTGAATAGTAAGCCACCGTTTGTTTGGACCTAAAAGAAATACGTGGTCCAAAGGCCTAAAAATATAATTATGGCATTAAAAAGAAAAGTAATTGCCAAGGCCTATTTTTGTTTGATATATTCATTCAAATATATATGATTATTAAGGGAGATTGGATGGTATATCAACGGTTTGCACAATGTCCATTTATCCTAGTTGTACTTTCAATGTCTTGACTCTATTGGTTTGTAGAATCATCAAAAGTCTAGGCTTGTATGCATTGTATATGTTTGTTTATTGAGTTCAATCTATATTGTCACATGAGGTTATATTCAAATGTGATGAAGTTTGCATTCAATTGAGACCTCTGTGAACATGTTTTAAGTGATTGGGTCTAAATTTAATTGTTACTAGTTCACACCCCAACACTTCCGTTTCCATATGACACATTTTTGCCATACGAGTGTGAAAAACTTATTGTATTTTCTGTCATGTGCGTGTTTATATCTATATATATATGTGCGTGTGCATCTTTGGTATATCTAGAGTATGTATATATATGATATTTTATTTGGTCTTTGCCTTTCTTTCTAGTCCATCTATGCTTTAATTCATAATTGGTATCTATCTTGTTGCATTCTTTATTGATATCACATGCTTAATAGTTCTGTATCAGATTGGTATCATTTTCGTGCATCTTAGTTAGTATCCTTTATTATATGCATGGATTAGTTATGCTTTTGTTTCCCATATGCTTTCTTGTTCGTATCAATCTAAGAATCATGTTTAAATTAGTTTGTTATCCTTTGTCTATTCCTGAACAAAAAGGGGGAGAATGATAGGGGGAGAAATGGTATCTAATCCTATCGTAATCGTATCTTAGTTTGGGACATTTAACTTAGGGGGAGTCGCTATCTTCATAGGTTGATCATAGTTGATAAAGGGGAGAATTAATTTAGGGGGAGTATTTATCTTAATAGCATTTAATATTCTTGATATTCCCTATGCGTTTAATAGTTTGCTTAAGTGTGTAGGAATTCTTAAAATGGGAACTTTCATCTTCGGCAAAGATATTCATCCTTGGGTTGTTTGAGTCATTTTATGTATTTTTTATTTTGGGTGGGACATTTTTTCTATGTTTAGTAGAGCTTGACGGCCCTTTAGGATTTTTGATGGGTTTTGTCCCGGAATAGCCAAAGGGGGAGATTTGTAAGGACACAAATTTCCAATTGAGTCCTTTGTAGTTTTGGCTCAATTTCGGACAAAAATGTTTGAGTCATAGGATAGAGTTATTGACCATCCTTCAAGCCTATGACATACTAAATTTGAAGACGTAGCATCTCTTATAGTAAAGCTTCATCAAATGTCGTATGTATTGTGCCTCATTTCTGCGTCATCAGCATGGTTCCATTGCTCCTAAACTATGAATGCATTTTAATATATATATATATAGGAGCTTGGAACAATATTTATATGGGTGTACCTTGTTTTAAAACTGTTGTTTATTTTCAGAATGTTTCATTAAAACTTTAAAATAAAGTTTTAGTCTAAAATCGAATTTTTAAACATTCTGGAAGTTCGTTCGAATGAGTTTTTCGTTCGAATGAGAATGTCGTTCAAACGAGGTTTGCCAATGACCTGCTCTCTGGAACTTTGTTAGAAGTATCGTTCAAACGACACTACATTCGAACGAAAATCTCGTTCGGACGAGATTTGGCGGGAACAGTTTAATTGGCAGTTTTGAGCAATTTTTCCATGTTTCCCACTTCTTTACCCCACTAACTTTTGACAAAACTTAACTAGTGCAGGAACCAACATTTTTGGTTCAAATTTTTCACATCTTTCCATCTCCAAGAGAGAGTTTGAGAGAAAAATTCCAAAGGAAAAAGTTCAAGTTTGAGTGTTCATTTTTCAAAGGAAAATATTTAAAACTCTTCTATTTTACACCCATGGTTTGTTTATTCCAAGCTTCAATATATATATCATTTCTTGGAGTGTTTGGCACCGGGTTTTACTCTACCGTTTGAAGAGTTCGTTTGGGTTTACTTCTAAATCTCTCAAAGAAGAAGAAATTTATTTTGCTGCGGCATTCTCACAAGGTGAAAGGCACCATATGTGGTTGACGGTGTACCTATGTCTCATTTGTGAATTCCAAGATTCTGGTGGAGCTCCGGGGTTGTCGACAAGGTGGAGGTGTTTACAAGAAGACGCGTCAAGGCTTGAAAGGGTTCGAGTCGAGGAACTAAATCATATGTCTTGTAATTGTAAAGCCATACTTAGTGGACTTAAGGCCAGGGTCGTCCGAGGTTTTTTTCCGTTGTGGGTTTTTCCTCGTACCTCGTGGCGTAGTGATTCATTGTTTATTTTATCTTTTGCAATACTCACCTAGAATGCATGCTTAGGTAAAAAGATCAGATTTGTTTTAATCACTACTTGTTTAATTTGGTGCATAATTAATTTAGGTAATGTTTATGTTAATTTAATTCATGTCATCACTTAATTTGATAAATTTGGTTTGGCCTAATTTGGTAATATTGAAAATATGACTTAGGGAAATTTCTAGGACTTGGTTTGAGTTAATATGTTAAAGTGAAAAATTCATTTGTTAATTAATTTAAGTTCACTTTAAGTTGTGTTGAATTTTAATTTGAAAAGAAATTAAAATTTGCTAATTTATTTAATTGAACCATCTCCGCTTCCGCATCTTCAAAGGAAATTACTTTTTGTAGTAAGAATTTTAAATTTGGGGGCCTCTCCTTTTCCAAGGTAGATTGACTACCAATACCCTGTCAGGACTCCTAGCTTTCAAATATAGGAGACCAGAGCTTGTTCGAGAGAAGGAATAGAAATAACGAATTTAAGCAAGACCTAAACTGGTGCCACATAGATGATTGATCCTGTGTACACCCTTGACAATCCTCTAAACATTTGGAGAACACTGGGCAGGAACTATGTAAAATTAACTAAAGAAGTGCAAAAATAAGCGATTTGGGGGAAAGGTTAAACCCCACTGGGATAAAAAAAGGACATGAATCCAATGCCCATCCTCAATATCTCTAATATTGCGAGGAACATGGTCACATTCAATGTCCACCCAGTTAGGGATATTATAAAACTCCCTAAAATCTGCTATTGACCTATTACCCATCCTTGCCATCAGAACAAAAAAAACCTAGCAGCGATAAAGAATGAATCTCAGCAGAAAAGAAAAGGGAAGAGTTGTGGAAAATTTACGAACTAGAAATCCATTTGAGACGATGCAAGGCCACAAGCAAAGAAGATGGGAAGACAACAAAGATCTCAAAGATGAAAGGAGAGATCTGGAAGTGAGAAAACGCAATGAGAAGCTGGAGAAATCTTGAGAATGCAAGAAAGTTTGAAGCAACGTCAGAAAGTGTCTTCTTCAAACAAATTTAAACCTTTTCAATGATTATGCACGGAGAACGAAGTTAATTTGCAGCCTAAATCTACTTGGGAATGACATTTCACACCTCAAAACTTCTTACAATTCAAAAAATGCCTTCAGGGCTATTATTTTAAATTGTTGAGCCGAAATTGTGGCCCAAATTTTTTTGGGGCAATTATGGGTACCTCATTTCTTTGTCTTGGCCCAGAGAAGTATCCCGACTAAGCCCTATCAAAGATAGGGAAAGCCCAGCCCAAAATCCAAGGTCTCGTAAATAACTAATTCAGCTGCGACCCATTCAACCCCTAAAATCTCTCAAGAGATATTCTAGGGATTATGGGCCAACGTGGAGGCTCCCAACACCCCTACTCTCCAAGAATTACATGTATATATTGAACCCCCCAGCCCGGGGAAAGGGGTATGTAATTGTAAACACTGCCCTGGAGAAAAGAGAAATGCAACCAGAGAGCACCACTATGGACGTAGGCAATTTTCCGAACCATGTATATCTTATGTCGCATGTGATTGCAGCTATTCTAATTTATGCTCTTTACTTTTTCTGGTGATCACATTTGCTTAAAATTTGTGTTGAGATTTATTGTCACCACAGGTAGTATTGTGTTGATTTGGGATACTTAGTTAGTCATGTCATCATAATTGATTATAACACTTGATGCATTCATTCACAGTGTACACGTGGAAATGTCATAATATTTGCAAATTCCAATTTCTGTAGTTTGTGAATTCCAAATAAAAAGAATATTTTTTTCTTTTAAGTGAGTTACAAGTTTATTTCTAATATGGTACGGAATATGATCTTCGTAAATTTGAGCTTTTTGTTTTGAATAAAAAATGAAGAAAAGTTATTCAAGAGTTAACACCGCATGTTTCTAGTGTGTACCAAAACATAGTTTGAAAATGAACAACAATTGTACATTAGCAAAAACCAATGTTCTAAAAAATGCGAGGCATAATCGAGGCGTTGAGGCCAAGCCTTAAGCCTTAGAAGCCTAGGTGGGCCTTAGGTGTAAAAAGGCGTTTAGGTTTTTTTAATATATTTTAACATTTTTAACTATAACAAGGCTATTAAAAATACTAAAATGGTACATACCTT
Source organism: Sambucus nigra (assembly GCA_949130495.1). NCBI lineage: Eukaryota > Viridiplantae > Streptophyta > Magnoliopsida > Dipsacales > Adoxaceae > Sambucus > Sambucus nigra. The sequence goes on along the minus strand of OX422223.1, from coordinate 256,984,500 downwards.
AAAATTTGTCTGAATATATGCAAACTAAAATAATATTTTTTTTAAGTACTAAGAAAAAACAAAAAAAAACAAAAAACGACTGTTTTTTTGGACGAGAGTGAGAGAGGTTTGGGATACCATTTGTGTTTTGATTGTTTTAAATGAGATATTGGTCCAGTTTTTTCCAAAAATTCTTTAAAATGAGATATCATTTCACTAAAGCATTTTTGCTTTTAAAAAAAGTGCGCCTTAAGCCTTTTACCAAGAATAAGGCGTAAGAGGCTTAAGGCATTGCGTTTCTCCCAAGCCTAGGCGCGCCTAGGCAGAGCCTAGGAGTGCCTTTTAGAACACTAGAGAAAACAAATCAAGTTGTCTATTGACGTTCAATTTTAATAAAACAAATTCAAAACGTTACCTTTTTTCGATCTATCTTTGATATGGATGTTTTTGTAAGTACATCCTTCAACTCTTGCAAATTTCATCTTATGCATATTGGAAAATAATTTCCATTTCCCTCAACCTTTTCTACAACATTGCAATGCTCTCAAAATGAGAATTGATTAATCATTTCAATGGAATATAAGTGAGATATATTATATTTTAATATACATAGAAATAATGCGATGGCATAACTGAAAATCTTCTTTGGCTTGTCATGGTGTTTGTCAAGATTTTTTATAAGATGTTATTGAATGACCGCTACCCACACAACTTTTAGAATGTCATTTAAGTCCTTTAAATGTATCACAAACGGACAACCATTACTTTGTAACTATTTTGGAAAATATATGGACACCACCATACATGGAATCAAAAGTCTCATAAAATCATGATAAGCTTCCTCACCCTCAAAATTTAACACCTCCTTTATTGATTCTTGGATCGTTTTCTCGTCCAACTTTGACTTTCCCTTGAACCTTCTTCATAATAATTTTTATCCTTCTTCGATAATAGTATTCGAGGTTCTTGGTTTCAAGCAAATTAAATGTCCTTTACTCAAAACCCAAATAATAAGTCTACATCCCCACCCATATGAAAATCATAGAGCGTGATAATGACGTGGCAAGGGAGGGGCAGCCATGTGATCAAGGAGAGAGGAAATTTAATTCTCCCTTTTTATTTCCTTTTAGTATTATTATTTATACACTTGATTATTAATTGTTAGTTTCTAAGTTAGTTCCTAGAAAAAGGGATGGTATTGGGATGTCAACCCATACCCAATCAATTAGCCTCCTAATTAGTTTCCCATACTAAATTATTTTATTATTCCCCAAATTGTGTTTAGCCTATAAATAATCATCTAACCCCCCCCCCCCCCCTCCTTACTTGAAAGTAGTTAGTTGATTTAATATAATAGAGATTTTAAACATTGCATTTGTGATTTAAGTATTCTATTTCATTTATATCAGTTGGTATCAAAGTCGGGTTAACTCTTGGTGAGTGAGTGAGTAAACTAGTATTGTGAGTGAGTGAGATATGATAAAAACACGTAACATGAGTGAATTTGAGAAGAAGATAGAGATCATGGAGGAAAGCATAGTTACCCTAATGTCCACGATGAAAGAAAATACTAGAATCCAACAAGAACATATGAACAAACTCGGGAAATGGATGGAGAATAACTCCACCCGTCACCACCGAACCACCAAGGCCATAAGCCCCACCCCTAAGGCCATGACAAGCCCGGGTGAGAGGGTCACAACCCTTATCGGCTCCAAATGATCCCCCTGGGGTTCATGGAACCACCACACATCATGGTGGTGGTGGATGGAAGAAAAAGGATCGCCATAAGGGATGTACGAGTAGCCGAGAAGCAGCCACAACCCTTTTGATTATGCCTACGAGGTCAAGGGGAGTGTGGAGGATGTCCAGTTTGTTGAGGTTGATGACCTATTCGTGTGGATGTATTTACACCATATTAAATATACCCCATTTGATAAAATATCTATGTATTCAGCCCGAAGTGATTTGAAAGTGGTTGGAAAGGATAAGGGTGGGCAAATGCATGAGTAGCTCCACTAATGGAAGCTACTTCAACCACTATTTTTTGGCCAATTTGGGCTTGGTGAGGTAGAAGGAATGATCCAAGAACAAAGGGCTACCATCCACAGTGATTATCGATCTATGGCTGCCGAGAATGAATGGTATGACCCCAAGAAGCCGCACCAAGAGAGGTACATATTTAATGACGAGAGGAAATACTTTAGGTGTGGGACCAAAGGCCATGTAGTCATAGCTTGTTTAGGGCCTCCACCAAAATGGCTCGAATATTCTCCCTTCCCCTAACCCTCTAAAATAGCCCACCCAAATAGCCTCAAATACCCAAGTCCATACGGGTGGCCATGGCCTCGATCTGGCTTCATCCGATGGTGATGAGATGAACCCCTTTGCAGGAAAGGACATGGAGAAAATCAACATGTCCCGACTGATCCAGATCATTGAAAAGACCATGAATGCAGATTTACATTTGGAGGTGCCATCTTTTAAGGGTAATATTGACCCATGCATGCTCATTGATTGGTTAGATACTATTGAAAAGGTGTTCTGGTGCAAGCATTACGAGGGAATTAAGTTTTTTCAATTAGTAGCCGATAAACTAATGGGATGTGCTAAAGTTTGGTGGAATAAATTGTACGAGGGAAGGGAATCATTAGGAAATACGGAGATTGTGACTTAGTCCAAGATGAAGAATCATTTAAAAGTGAAATTTATTCCCCCATCTTATGAACGTGATATATTTACACGTCTACAAGCCCTAAAGAAGAATTTATTATTAGTGGACGAGTATACGGAATAATTTTTTATTTTTCATAATCGTGCCTACTTGAATGAATCCAAGGGGAAGAAAATCAACCAGTACATTGGGTGCCTTATACATCACATCAAATATGAATTATAGTTGCGGGATATACCCACCTTGAATAAAAATATTGAGTATGCAAAGAAGGTGGAAGCATTTGTGAATTCGACAAACACCACGACATCAAACACGGTTGCCCCAAACAACACATCTAACACCGTTAAGGTACCCCCGGGGATTACTGCAACTACTTATAAATGTTTTTCATGTGGATTACCAGGTCATCTCATGGCGGAATGTCCCGATAGGACGAAATATGTACTAATTATATAAGAAGAGCTAGATGAAGTTTAAGATGAAGTGGAGGAGCAATAAGTTTTGATCACTCGTGTCTTAGTTCCACCGGAGACGGAAGGTATTCCCCGTTGAAAGCTCGGTTTGACCATTTTTAATGGAGGAGATAATGATAGTCTTTGACACTGATGTGGTAATAAGGGCATCCATGTGGTCAAGGAGAGAGAGGATATTTAATTTTCCCTTTTTATTTCCTTTTCGTATTATTATTTACTTAGTTGATTAGTTTATTCTTAGTTGTTATTTCCTAAGTTAGTTCCTATAATAAATGGATAGGATTGGGATGCCAACCCATACCCAATCAATTAGCTTATTAATTAGTTTCCTACATTAAATTATTTTTTTGTTCTCGAGGTTGTGTTTAGCCTATAAACAAATGACTAACCCACACCCTCTTGTAATTAGTTATTTGATTTAATATAATTGAGGTTTTACACATTGCGTAAGTGATTTGAGTATTCCGATGCATTTACATAAAAAAAGTCTTGTCTTTTCTGAAATAAATCGAAACAATCTTGACAGATGTTATACACCATTTCCTCCTTGATTTATCTAGGGTATATTGCGTCAAATAAATTTATCCATTATGGTATCTATTGTGATTTTCATTTTTGTGCTTACTGATCCAACGAATAAGGGGCACATGTTGCACCTAATGGGAGATGGCGTATTTTTTTCATGCCTTTTTGGGTCTTCTTATTTGTTGATTCCCTTTGTGGATTTATTTAACTTTTTTCTTGATGAGATCTTAGATGTTGAATCCCTTTGAGGTTTTCACTTCTGCGATGAATTTCTGGTTGTAGGGATAGATAAAGTGAGGCAGACTGATTCCATGTTTTGTTTGTCTACTCACACGTTAGTAAATGCAAAACTAAATTTGCAAATTATTTTAAGCAATATTCAGACTATTCAACATTCAAACATATATGTTATTAAAATACTCAAGAAGGAATTATTTTCACAATGATCCAAGATAAATTTTTTACATTGTCCTGCAATTTTTTTATGATACAATGTGATGATATATTACGTGTTTTGAAGAAGATTCATAAAGAATGAACTGGGAAATGCACATGCTACAAATACGATAATTTATAAATAATTTAATACGCAATTTTAGATTAAAATTTCTAACATTATATGTCATAATATAGACTAAAGACAACTTCAATTGAAATTGAAAATATATGGAAACAAAGTCTCTTCAATTGTTCAATTACTGAAAAGTATTAAAAAAAATGTGCACAACACTTAAATGAGTTACAAAATTAAACTGCATGTTCTAGTGGCGGAAGAAGAAAAGCCTTAGATCAACCCTTACGGGTAGTTCAAATTAAGCCTAAACTAGTCTAAAAATATACCCAGAAAGTAACGAAATTTGTTGTGGGTTAACAAATGGGTAGGGCAAATATAGAATAGTGTGGAAAAAGGGAGCAAAACGACGTCGTTTTGGGCTTTAGAATGGGTGCCTTGTGTTCCGCTTAAGGTTCTTTAAATTTTAAGTTTCCACCCCAAATGATTTAACCTAATACGTTTCCCCCCCAAATTTATTACCTCAACCGTCCCACCTATATTCCAACCACAAAATTAAATTCAACAACCCTATTTAAATCATCCCACCGTAAATATTTTTTATCAGTGGAAAAAAACAACAACAACATCTAGCTAGAATAATCAGGTAAATCCTCGCCTTCTATGTTTTCTTGTAAATTATTTATTTGTTAATTTTAATGTTCTATTTAGTTACTTATTACTTAATGTTTTATTTATTTAGTTAGAGCAATCCTTATGTACGGAATATCAGCAATTATTTTATTTAAATAATTTCTTATTATAATTAGTAAATGTTTAATTATCTGTTATGTTTTTATTTGGTTATGTTTATAAGAAGTTATTTCATTGAATGTTTATAAAAAATTAATTAGTAAATGTTTAATTATCTGTTAAGTTTTTGTTCTGTTCTGTTTATAAAAAATTATTTAAGTGAATGTTTATAATAAAGTATTTAGTAAATGTTTTATTATCAGTTATGGTTTTGTTCGTTTATGTTTATAATAAAGTATTTAAGTGAATGTTTATAATAAATTAGTGAATGTATATAAGAAATTATTTAAGAAATTATCAGTTTTGTTAAGTTTTTAAAATAATTATATGTTCTATTTTTCTAAGTGATGTATTTATTAGGTACTTCGTAATTATCATGTAAATCAAATTTTAGCCAAATATTTAGACAGAAAAATTCTAATTATATAGACGTGATATTGTACAGCCAAAGTGCCTAAAAATTTATTGATTGGCCAAAAATGAGTATACTTTAATTTTTTACCAAATAAAATATTACATAATATTTATATATTCATTACCCAATATGCTAGAAAATTAATAACTTTTTTGTTGACATTGCAGTATTGATAATGGAACAAATTGGAAAAAATATTAGACGGGCTATTAAGGCTAGAAAGTCTCCAAAAATTGGAGAAGGTAGGCGAGAGCCCGAAATTACTACTACCGAGCGACCTATAGTTTTTGAAAATTATAGGCGTATAGTGGACGATGGAGATCACATTAAACCTTCCCTGGACACGGCCACAAGCGGCAACTCAATAAAGATGCGTGGAAATTGGCATAGTCTTAGAGCCACGTACAAATATTTAAAGACATCTCCCGAGGTCATACATTTTATACACCGTAGCGGTTGGGGAGAATTGTTGGACGCTCAAATTCCCAAGACAAGTTGGGGGTTGGTACAAGCGCTCGGTGAGCGTTGGTGGCACAACCAACATGTTCCAACTACCTACCGGGGAGCTAACTATTACTTCTTATGATTTTACGATTTTGACTGGTTAGTTTTTGTATATAAAAAATTAGTTCATTAATAACATTGATTAGTACAATAATTAAATTTACAAATTATTTTTATCCTTCCCATCTTGCAGGTATTCCCATCGGAAGCAGTCCTATTGTACCGATGGATGATAGAAAATATTTGGTCATACTTGACGGGAAAACTCAAATCCGGGGTGACATTATACATAGATATTTTTCCGGCATTGAAACAAATTGCAGTGATTCTTGTGGGGTCAAAGTGTCGAGCTTAAATAAGTGGTTTGAGGCTATAAAGTTAAATACTGTGATTGTTGGCCCTAAGGACACTGCTAGGGCATTTTTATTTTTTTGTGTGGGACATATTTTTTTTCCGACCGCAAGAGACAGCGTTCCTATTGTTTGGTTGGCTGCTTTGGAGGATTTGGAGATTGTTGGATCATATGACTGGGGTTCGGCAATTCTAGCTCGCATATACTACTCTCTCCATCTCTTGTCAAGATGTCGCGTTGACTCTATGAATTTTTTTTGGCAAATCATTTTGGTAAGTGTCAAAAAGTGAAATTATATGTATTAAATATATAATTAATAAAAAAAAATTATGGTTTAATAATACTCATTTTTTTATTGCAGTTTTTCGGGTTTGAATACATACAGCGGGTGTGTCCCTTATTGAGGGAAGATACTGGTGACTGCTGGCCTAAGATTAATCGATGGAAGAAAGAAAATCGGTTAAATCATAAGGAGACAAAGGGCTTAATCCAGTATAATTTTTCCACCGCCCAGAGTCAGATTGAAATGCGATCGCCAGGTTCAATCAATTGGCTATCTTACTCAGGGTATTCTGTGGAGATGAATGCCTACGTTCAGCATGCGACGTACATATCATTTAAACGATGTGTTCTTATGGATCCTCAATATGGGGGGATATATCACTTTGGTGATCGATGCCACCGACAGATCACCGGTGAAATTTTCATTCCAAAGGACCCTCCCCAGCAAATGATGAGGATACCCTTCCTCCCTGATAGGCATGGGATTATTATTGATGAGATGGACCCCAGCGTATCTATTGTTTCTCAACCCATGTATGGCTATTACTGGAAGTAAGTGTCCCTAGGCCTTGTAATGCCACCTCTCCATCGAGCAGTCAACACGGATGTTATAAGTCCCAGCACACTGCCATACCATATCCAAATACCGACTATCCCTTCATAGGCATCTGGTGCTTACGAGACTCCCACAGGTCGGGTACATCCCACTCAACCCCAAATGACTTGGGATCTACCATTTTGCAGTCCTATAGTTATACCCATATTGATTCCGATTGCACGGCCAGATAGGATTGCGGTCGATGAAGAATTGCCCGCATACGATGACCTCTTATTTACTAGTCGAGAATTCTCAGATTATTGTCAATCCTCGAGAGCCACCGCTCTTGGTACAGCCATGCATCTTAATAACTATTGGAGTCGTGAGTTGGATATAGCTACAAGGAAGCTTCAAGAGTTGGGTGTATCTCATGAGTGAACTGCTCCCCATCCTAATTTTTTTAGTGGTACACCGTCGGCCTTTTACAACCCCACAGAAGATCCCCAACCTGCGACCATAGTGTATCGACCGCACATGGATGATATTGGTGCCCAAGAAGATACAAGCCAACCTGGTCCATCAACGCAAAATTATGACATATCTGATGCTGTAAATTTGGATGATGTAGATTGGGATTTCGATAATTATCAAATATAAAATGTAATTTGTAATGTTGTTATGTTGTTATCTTTATTATTAATGTTGTATTGTTAAGATTGCACCCAACTAATTTCATTGTATGGAAATTTGACGCAAATTCATTTCACAATTTTTATAATCATATTACAAAGTAGAACAAACGATAAAAATAGAGAGTGTTTAGAATAAAAATATAAATGAAAATGAAGATAGTGTTTTTAACCATTAATTCTGTTACATTTAATTTAACGATAAACAAGATATTAATAAACATGCGATGATTTAAATTAACATGAAAAGCAGATGCCCTGGATTTATTTAGAGGAGATGAAAGAAAAACTAGTAAAAGTCCTTCCAATAAGCATTTCTCCTCAACACACACCATGTCATTAGGCCTTCAAAATTCCCACCAAACGTACGAATGTATGAATTCACTGCCTCCTCATATGGATCGTCGTCCTCATCCAATGGTTGCATATCTTGTTCAACCCTATTGAAAATGTTATCAAATTCCTCGATCTCGTCTTTAATTTCCAACCATCGATCCATCAAGTTACGGAGGCTCTGATAATCGTGCCTAGGTAGCAACTCATGATATTTGTCGATAATTATTTCCCAAGGGGTTTGTAGATCATTAATTTGGCTAATCTCACAACCAAAAAGACCGCGTGGGAATGAATCTATCGGCGCTTCAGCTAAGAACTCATCAATGACATCTTCGTAAGCTGCCATTGTGCACATTAACACTCAATCTGGCCATTCACATTTATAGTTGTATAATTAACCACATAAACCGTCCTAACTGTTTCGCCCTTGTTCTTTCGCCCAGTATGTTTAGAGCTAGATCTTCCGCCCTAGATTATCCGCTCTATGTATTTCGCCTTCTTAATCCCGCTTAATGTGATCTGAGCTACATCTTCCGCTCTAGATATTCCGCCCTAGATCTTCCACCGTAAAACTTATAAAACCTAAAATCGATGATACTTTAAGTTCATCAACATATTACAACCTATTAGAAATGGAAGAGCACCAAATTCTCTTTGCTGATCAAATGTCAGACCACAGTGAGATGGAAGAGTACGAAGAAATATAAGCCATGCAATCCGCCCAATCAAATAGAGCCAAAATGAAAAATAAAATAGCTACGGGTCATATGCCACAAATTCAAAATATGGCCCTTCATAACATAGTATGCGATTCCCAGGAGGATCAAACCAGGAGGAGGATATGTCGGACCAGAGAGGTGGGCCATGATAGACTAATCGCCGATTACTTTGGTGAAGCATCGGTATACAAAGACTACCATTTTCGGCGATGTTTTAGAATGAATCGATCCCTATATGTACGTATTCATGATGATGTATGTAGTTACGACTCCTGGTTCATACAAAAACCAAATGAACTTGGTCATCTTGACCTGTCCTCGCATCAAAAAATCGTTTCTGCTCTGTGAATGTTAGCTTATGGGTCTTCTGCGGATATAAATGGAGAGTACCTGTGTATAGGGGAATCGACAACCCATAATTCATTGGTCCGATTATCCCTTTCTATTATGGGGATATTTGGCCCAGAGTAAAACAGAAAGCCTATGACTTTCGATGTGTAAAGGCTTACCGAATAAAATGCGGTGCGTGGATTCCCCGGAATGCTGGGGAGCATAGACTGCATGCATTGGGAGTGGAAAAATTATCCAAACGAATGGCATGGGAAATATACTAGCCATAAAAAGTCACAAAAAATTATACTAGAGGCGGTAGCATCACATGACCTTTGGATATGGAGTTCATTTTTCGGGATGACGGGTAGTTATAATGATATAAATGTATTGAACCGATCAAGTGTTTTCTCTGATCTTGTCCGCGATAAAACTCCACCAATCCAGTTTGAGATAAATAACAACGTCTATGATATGGGGTATTTTTTAGCGGATGGCATTTATCCGCCTTACGCATCATTGGTGCAAACTTTTAAAAGGCCAACCAACCAAAAGGAAAAAGTTTTCTTTCAAGTGCAAGAGGGGGAAAGAAAATATGTGGAACGAGCTTTTGGTGTCCTGCAACTTAGGTTCGCATTCATTCATACGCCGGCAAAACTCTGGAGCAAGGATAAATTATCATCTATTATGCATTCGTGCATCATAATGCACAACATGATTATTGAAGACGAGAGGCGTGATTGTGATTGGAGAGAGGAATACGACTTCCCGCCTGACCCTGTTCCTATGTTTCGAAACTCTCTCGAGCAATATTATGCGATCGGGGCTAGGACAATGCACATGCACGACAAGAGGAAGCATTTATAGTTAGGTGAAGATCTCGTTGAACATATTTGGGAAAAGTTTGCCAATAACAGTGTGTGATTTTACCCAATTTATGTTTTTTTTAAAATATTGTTATGTTGTTATCTTTATTATCAATGTTGTATCGTTAATATTGTACCCAACTAATGTTTATGTATGGAAATTTGAAGTAAATTCATTTCACAATTTTTATAATCATATTACAAAGTAGATCAAACGTTAAAAATAAATAACAGGTTACATACTCAGAAGCATATAAATTTTAGAATCCAGAATGACCTCCATGTGGTGGATAATTTGGAAAGTTTGATTGGCTCCGTGCTTTGTTGAGTATATTAAGCACGAGGTATTCATGGTACTCCTTCTGGGATGAATTCATGTTTGAGGTGTCAGTGCTCAGAATTTGTTGATCAAGCAATATTTGTTCACGCATATCTTTCCTCTCCATAGCCAATATACTGCGTTCGTTGAGCTCCAAACTTCGCTCCTTATGTTGCAGTGAACATTTAAGCCCCTCACAGGCCTCTTCGTCACGTACAGGATCAGCCTGACATGATCGCTCGAATGATTCATTGAACGAAGAGCAACTATTTAGTATTTCTCGGTTCACCTTAATGTTTGTTGCCTTCGCTTTTCCTTTAGCCCGTAGCTTCATCTCTTTCCTTCCAGGTGGCCTCCGATAAGGCCTTTCTATATTAACTTTTGCCCATCTTTGGAATTTCCTAGGAGAAACCCAATATTCGGACTTCCTTCACTTTCTGTTGCACCCATCATTGATGAATCAAAACGAAATTAAGGGGAGTCTAAAAATGTTTGGGAAATTTGAAATTTGTGGAGTTCTTTTAAAATTTGGTAACAAGATTCAAAATTAAATGATTTTCCCTTGTTCTCTCACTAAAATGCTAGATTAGCTGCAGTATCCTAAAATGAAATGACAATGTAATTTTATTAACTCGTTAGCAACAGATTTACGAGAAATAATATTTAAAAAATATTATTACAAAAGATATAAGTGATTTTACCCAATCTGTGTTCACCGTCCCACTACCACGATTTGTCATCGATGCATCTTTCAATTTAGAAACATATAACATTACGTGCCTCGAAATTTTGCTGTAGCGAGTTTATAGACTGGCTCCCGTCCGACGTTCAGTGATACCCGTCGTTGTATTATATTCTTCAGCGACCGCATCCCAAAATAATATGCTAGGTTGATTAGTTCCTCGTAAACCATCATTTGTTTGATTTACATAAGCGGTTCATAATACTTCATCGTCGTGTTGAGACATATTTTGACCTCGAACCATTGTAAAATAATCACAAAATATTTTTAAGAAAATATAAATTTTTTGAAATTATTTATGGGTAAATAAATAATTTTTATTGCACCTAAAAAAATAATTTTTGGTAATAATTATAATGAAGATACTAGAGAGTGTTTTGAATAAAAATATAAATGAAAATTGAGAGTGTTTAGAATAAAAATATAAAAGAAAATGAAGATAGTGTTCCTATTTATTAAAAAAAAAATAACCGTTGGATAAATAGCCGTTCAAACTGTTTGAAAAATTTGGGGGTCAAAACAGAAATAGGGGAAATATGTCAAAGCTTGCGCAGAACATGATGTTTCGCTTAAGCTTTTTTTTTTCTCCTTCCTTGCGCAGAGCAAGATGTTCCATTTTGGGTGTGGGTCCCACAAAAACTAACTAGTGCAATTGCATCTTTGTTATTTTTTGCCCTACCAATGTTTATATATACACTTCTGCCTTACCCATAACATCCATATATACCGCATATATACCGGTTTAGCATACCCATAAGGGTTTCTCTTAATAAAGAAAATGATTACAATTTTTATTTTTCTCCTCCCACTTATCAATAGCTGCAAAAGTATTTTTGTCAATTTATTCTAAGCGTTGTTTAGAATGTTTACCTGCCACACATTTACATTATTCAAACACTTGTGAAAAAACTAGTTTAACAATGATTCAAATGTAAATTTTATACACTAATTTGGTGATATAATGATATGATATATCGTGTTTGTTGAAGCATATGCACATAAATATGGATTGCAAAATGAACATTTATTAAGTAAGAGTCATAGTAATAGTAGTTTTCAATGTTGGATTAAAAACTCATCATTTTTGGTACAATTTAGATATCGTAATTAAAAATCATAACATAGAGTTTTATGGAGAACTCGAATAATAAAAATTAATATTTTATTTTAGTCTACCACTCAAAATTAAATCAATACCTGATACGATTATCGCAAGTATGAACCATATGATATTGAATCCAAATATTTATTGCACGATAAAAATAAACAATATCACCTCAATTTTTAAAAAATCTGTAGTAGACGATTCTTGGGTTGAGTCACAAACTAGGTCACTCTCTTTAAGACTTTTCATGGCACTACCCTCTCTGTGCAAGTAGTATACAATCACTCCATCCCCGTGGATAAAACAAGCCCATAATCTCCTTTGTCTAATATAACTATGCACTGTAGTTATATGGTATACTAACACCCATTCAGAATTAAATTCTTAATATCTCAGTTTTGTAATTGGGTGAACAAATATTTAATAGGGAAAATTTATAGGAGATAAAAAACTATCTGAGTGTGTGTGTGTGTGTGAGAGAGAGAGAGAGAAAGAGAGAGAGAGAGAGAGAGAGAGGGGGGGAGGGAGAGAGAGAGAATTTTTTTCAAGTCTTTTCAAATTTGGTATAAAACCAAAGCTTAACGTATTTACATATAGTTATACGCATGAGGGTGTTAACAATTATAGGGAGATGGTAGACATTTTTAATGGAGATAGTGGACATCTATGGGATCTAGTTGACAACAACTATAAAGGGTGGAAGGATTTAATGCTTAAAAACCACCACTGACAGATAATTGACAACAATCCACCACTTGAATTTTAAAAACACACTCATAAGTAATAATCCCCCATCTATAAATTTTGGAAAACATTTTTATCAATAAATAATTCATAGAATTATGCATGAGAAAATGTGTCTTTAGACTTGAACCTTTACGTTGTAAAGATGATTTCGAAAATACTAGGGTAACCATAGCTTTTAACTCTATATATGATATCCCACACATAGACCTACTTATGTGTAGTCCTAAAGCTAACATGTTAAAACCATTTGCCTCTATCCTAGTATGATGAACTATCTACGGAATTTTCCCAAAATTACCATAGGAAACGGCTACACTTCCACAGTCACATAGGTGAATCTATCAAGGAAACTCTCGTAGCTAGGTACTCCATGAAAAATAGAGCTATATATATTCATTAAGTTATAATTAACACAATCTTAACTCACTTTAGGATATTATTCTCCATAGGATGGACTCGGAGTAAAAAAAACCATCTTTATTAAATAGCATGATTTAACCCATATCACTTGTAACTTGTTATTACCCTTTGAACCTATTTTTTAGGATCTCCGATCTATAGGTTGAATGACCACCACAAGTCATTCAACTATCAAAGATATTTAGTCCCATACTTTTCTAGGTGTTTCACACATTTTCCTCACTAGTCATTTCGTCAAAGAATCAGTTAGGTTTTGTTCTCATCAGTCCAAACATAATCCACTGTCACAGCCAATTAGTTATAAATTCTCAAACTATGTTGATCTTACGACATATTTATCGTTCTTGCCATTATAATAACGATTCTAAAATTTTACAATAGCCATGTTTATATTTTTGCGAACAAAATGTCTGGTATCAATCTCTCACATAAAGGTATTTCTTATACTAGGCCTTTTAACATTTTATTTCCTCACTATCCATAGCTAATGGATCACCATAAACTGCATTATTAATTGTGTCAATAATTAATATTTCTTGAAGTTTGGAAAGACTGCATCATAATATGTGTTAGAAACATATCCATTAATTTTTTTAGAATAAATTATAGGTTCATGGTTATTATCAAAACACATAACCTTTCTCGATAGCATAGGATGCACTTTTCAATTATAAACCTTCATACTACCCCCCAAAATAAATAATTCCAAGCGAATTGTATTTAGTATCTCAATAATTTGTTCACATATTCAATTTCTTAACACTGTACATAGTGTTCTTTAACACTTCATACTTATATCATACGGAGAATAAGATAGTTCACACTAAGGATATTTATAATAAATAGATTTTCGAGATCTATTAATGATCCATATTTGGCCTTGTAATATTAACAAGTAACGTTCTTGTTTCATCGAAACTCATTAAACCAAAACTTTGACTTAGCATGAATTTTATTTTCATGGAAAAAAATATCAACACCAGATATTAACTAATCATACTTGCATACGCAAATAATAGTTCATTCATATTTCAAGATGCGTAACGAAAAATGAGATTTATATTTTTCTCAATTCATTCTCATTTGATGATTTAAGATGATAAAAATATCATGTCATTTATTAGTGCCTTCCATATTCATAAATTCTCCAACTTCAATTTGGTCCAAGTAAGTTTCTTTAACTTGGTCACCCTTCAAAAAGTGATATTATATACATCTAATTTTAAATCAACATCATGTATAATATAAATGGAACTCAAATTAAATGAAACAACTCCATTTTCATGAGAATAATTTAACATGCATCATGTATAACTAAATTATCATACTATCGATAAATCTTGAATTTCAAACAAAGGTTATCTTCATAAATGATAATGGTTACATTATTCTTTCAAAAGATATGTATACTCCTTATTATCTTAAAGTTATAAGATGAGTTAATTATAAACTAATTTCTAGTTTATTCCGAGGAATTCAATCAAACATTTATGGCATGAATTCTCTAAGGATTTCTGGAAACCTTTTCAATAAAATAAGCAAGATTTCATTTTAAAGTCACAACTTTTAAAATTAATAGTTCTCTTGAACCCCAAAGTTTTAAAATTTATTAAAATGTTCTTCAATTATGGCTCAGAGGTACTCGCTTGAGTTTCCCCACTATTCTCTAGGTATATCATTGAGAAACAACATATAATGTGCCCTAACTATATCTTCAATTCATAAAAAATGAAATCGACACTCATAGAGTTTTTGCATTAAATAAAAATCTATCTTATTTATTACACTAATACATGTTTCACGCTTTCAAGTATAGCCGATTAAAAAAATGCATGTTTATTTGTTCTAGTCATAAGTTCAAATTTTTCGAGGGTCTAAAAACCACATATAGATTACACAATATATTTCTTAAAGAAATGAAACATACGTTTATTATATATCATTTTTCACAATGTATAAGATAATATTTCATATTAGAGTTTAAACATATATTCCAAATCATTCAACTAAAATGTGTTTACCAAAGTAAAGATTATTTTTGCACCAAACTAAATTATGATAAAATTATCCAATTATTATCATTTCGACATATGGATTCTATTTACTCAATATGAAGTCCGACATATGAGTTCTATACTCATCATGATCATATCATTCGCATGAAGTGCAAAGTATTATGTGTAATTTTCATAAGTTGCAAAAATAATGGCAAAAAATACATACCTTGTATAATTTATAGAAAAAATCTTTCATATCTGAACCCTAAATATTTTTAGAACTTTATAATCTTCCAATTAAACACGACTAAAATATTCAAAATATTTAGAATCTCTTTGCAATAATAACATGGTTCAAATTTGCAAGAAAATATTTAGATTCAAAATATTTCACTCAAAAACTCTAAATTTGAAATTTCACCACAATAAAACCACTTATTGAAAATTTCTAATTTTTTTCTCTATTCATCATTAATGAGTCTAGTTTTATACAAAATTGGAATCACTCAAATACATTGAGGATAAGTTAAGATAAACTCATTTTACTAGTAGCTGCCTAAAAATTTCAGCATTGTGCATCAGATTTATAAAAATCATAATAAAATATATACAACTCACTTTTCAAAAATTCTATAGCCCAATACTCAAAATCTCATCATATTATATGCATGCCAAAATTCACAAAATTTCATCGTGTATGTCATCATGAAACTGAGATGATATTCCAACGAAATTTATAACATAAAATTTTAACATTTTTCTTTCCATCGTTGATCACTATAGTGTGGCTGAAAACTACCAACTAAAAATTCATATAAACATTTCAAAAAATATGTGAACAATTTTCTTTTTAATTAAACATAGCGCAAGGTGTAAGTGTTTACTATTTAACCTTTTAATCCAAATATAAAAATTTTGTTTGTTTCCATATATGAAATTTTCATTTGTTTTCATATAAAAAAAATTCAATTGTTATGAAATATCAAATTTTCATTTCATTCAAAATTTCAAATTTTCATTTGATTTCTTAACCATAAGTGGCTCTAAATGAATTGCCAAAAAAAATCTAGACAATTCCATTTCCAACTAAAACATCTTATGTGAAATAATATTTAACATTCATAACTAAAAAACATGGTTGAACTTTTTAAGATTTTTTCATTAAGGGGTTCATTATTGTTCACATTCTAATTTCTTATATAAATATTGATCAATTCTGGATTAACTTAAATACTGAAATTAATTTTTCTACTTCTCAAAATATAATATATAGGAAGTTTGGGGGCTAAACTATAATTTTGGGATGTATAAGGTCGAAACTTATAATTTTCATAAACTATAAAGGAACATTGATAATTAAGCTCAAACAAATAATCCAAGTTCCTTTACCAGATTGGAAATTTTACTCGTGGCAAAAGTTTTATTTTTCTGTTTCTATTGGGTATATAAAACGCCTTAAAAATGTTGTTACAATTGAAATATTGTAATTAACAATCACGACATAGAGTTTTATGGAGAAATAGAATAATAAAAATTAATATTTTTATTTTAATCAACCACTAAAAATTAAATTATTACCTGATATGATTATAACAAGTATGAACCGCATGGTATTGAATCCCAAAATATGTTGTACGATAATAATAATAATAATAATAATAATAATAATAATAATAATAATAATAATAATAATAATAATAATAATAATAATAATAATAATAATAATAATAATAATAATAATAATAATAATAATAATAATAATAATAATAATAATAATAAACAATATTACCTAAATTGTTTAAAAATCTGTAGTAGACGATTCTTGGATTGAGTCGTCGACTAGGTCGCTCCCTTCAAGACGTTTGGATTGAGTCGTCGACTAGGTATCTCTCTTCAAGACATTTAACGCATCTACCCTATCTGTGCAGGTAATATACAGTCACGCCATTTTCAGGATAAAACAAGCTCGGAATATCCTTTGCCTCATAACTATGCACTGTAGTTATATGGTATACTGACACCAGTTTGGAATTAATCGTTCAATATCTTAGTGTTGTAATTAGGGAACCAACATTTCATGAGAAACATTTGCAGGAGAGGAAAAACTATTTGAGAGAGAGAATTTTTTTTCAAGTCTTTTCAAATCTGGTATAAAACCAAAGCTTAAGATGTTTACATATAGTTGTACGCATGACGATGTTCATAATTGTAGGGGATGGTAGATATTTTTGTAATGCCCCAATTAAGATTTATGGGTTACCTGTAGTCAACCTGATCTGACCTGAGCATTAGGTTTGAAGTGCAATGAAGATACCTATATAATATTAATAGTCCAGTTTTATTTTAATTAGCCTTTCAATTATTTAGCATGCGATCCTAATTTCAAAATAAACTATGTGAAGGACTTATGGGGAGAACCCCGGAAGTTCAATTAAAAGGATCTACTAACATAAAATAAATAATTTATACTTACCTGTATAACGCCCTCAAAATATGAACCCGCGCCCAAACTACCATAATCAAAGTGAGGGTGTGAGCCTATGCCCAGTGGGAATACATAAAGCAGTATAGAATCGAATGGCAGAAAAGATACTAACACTCTACAACCACAAGCAAAAAAAAATATGTGTGTATATTGATGCGACCACAAATGTGTATCTAGTGTGCTTGTTATCTAGGCTTAAGTGAAAGCATGTCGCTCAAGTAATAATCCCGATAAGTCGGGTATCGATCCTCAGGGAAATAGGATGAAAAAATCATGACGATGTTGGAAAGAATGAGAACCCTAACTTGACTCTAAAAAGAAATTAAAAAATATACTTTAGAAGAAAGAATAACGACAACTAAAAGTAACGGGAAATTTAACTACTGAATATGCTACGAACTATTGAAGTGATATTAAACTAATTATGACGTTGAACTCTTAAATGAGAAGATTTCAAATAAAAAGAATAGGTTAGGATACAATCCTCCAACCCTAGTGCGTTTACCGAAGTTAAAACCAAATCTTTAATTGAAATAAATGATAAAATCCAGTCTTTATTAATCTCAAGCATTATATACATGAGGTTCAAGCCCACATCATATATAATCAAAAGTAAGAATAAAGCGGTGTCGTTGTAGTTACATGCGCGTTGCATTCTTAAGCATCTCGGTTACCCTAGTTTAAACGGGATCAAAAGTCCTATAACGGTTATGATCACCACACAACACGATTTAACTAATTATTTAATTCAAACTTTAATTTTATGCATATGTAAAGGACATCGGGTTGGATTCATGCATCCCAAACCGTATAAATTTAGCTAGACATGATTATGATTAGATTAAAGAAAAACATGATTTTGAAGAAATAAAACATCATTTCTAATGTAAAGTGATAAAGAGAAATATGTTGAATCAAACAAATAACAAATCTAAAGAACCAATGAAGAATTAAAGGAAGAATATTACTTGTATTGAAGAAAATTCAGAAACAAAATGAAATCCTTACATCAATTTCTCTTCTTGTCAAAATTAGGGTTTTTGGGTACAAAAATCCTCTACTCCTAATTAGAAAACTAAAATTTCGAACCCTACTATTGTGTAACAACCAAGAATACATAGCTTCGAAATTTTCAAAAGATTGACCCACTTAAAACTCTGAGAAAAAGAAAAGAAAATTTGAGAAAATCACAAGCGGTCCAGATCGTCGAGCTGGGGGGTCCGGATCTCTCCCTTTTTTGAATTAGAGATCTTTGCAAGGGTGGTCCGGATCCTTTTTAAATAAAAGGTTCGGATCGCCCCTGTTTTCCATACAGTGACCAAATTGCCTATGCAGTCCGAATCCTTTTTAATAAAAGGTCTGAATCGCCTATGAAATTCATTCAGAGATCTTGCTTTGTACCCGGTCTGGATACTTTAAAAATAAAGGTCCGAACCGCCTGTTAATTTCATACAGGGATCTTCTTCTAAACTTTTCTCATCTTCAAATGCTCATAACTTTTCCACCATAGCTCGGATTGAAGTGTCGTTTCTTCCAGTGTTCTTGTGATCAAAATATCTTTAAATCTCCAATTGTCTCCACTTCCGAACTATGGTTGCAAAGTTACAAAACTGCCCTTCTGACTTTCCTTCTTTGGTTTCTTTTGATGCTTTTCCAATTTCTTTCTTTCTCAATCCTTTAAATACCTATAAAACTCATGAGAAATACAAGAAACTAGATGTACTTGTTAAAAGGAGTCATTAGCAAGGAAATGCGATAAATTAACTCATTTTACATTACTCGAAATGATAAAAGTCCCTAAATCAAGGGGACAAATTCGGAATAATTTAAGCCTAATAAATCCCCCTAACTTAGAACTTTGCGTATCCTGAACAATGTAAAAGAATTGAACTAAGATTTAACTCTAAAAAAATTCATTTTATTCCGATAGAGTACCACTTTCGCGGGCAAGCAATTGCATTTAGCATAATCAACAAGCCTTTAAACACCTAGGTTACCCTAGTAGGACGAGTTGTGTCTCGTGAGTGTTTGCAGTAAATATACCCATAATATTCGACTCAAAGAAAATTCAAAATACTCAAAAATTATACAATTTAAATTTTCCAGAAAATAGTCACCACCAATTCATATTCAAAAGTCTCAAATCATAGTGTGTATGCGAAGCCAGTAATTTAACCGCGGATTTCCACCGATTGATCATTACGTTATTTTTTCAAATATTCATTCTGATTCAAATGCTCATGTAATACTCTCACAAACGAATCACTCGAAAATATGACTATTTTCTCTCGGTGTGCGTGTCGACGGGATTAAATGCATTGGAACATGAATTAACTCACACAAAATTAAAAATATGGAAATTTATAGTGAAAATATCTCATCATTGGATTACGGTTATAAGGACACGGAAACATCGCCTCTAATTCACCCCATTTAATATCTTATATTATCTTAATTTCCTTAGCTCTACACGAGCTAAGAAATTTCACAATTTGGACTCGGTTAGGACTTTTCGGGTTTAAGGTGTATTGGGTAACATGGAAATGGTTGGGAAATCTAGAATTGGAAAATATTCTTATGATGTCCGTTAGTGCTTTTTCGGGCATTTACTCATTTTCTCTTCTTTTTACATTTTTTTCTATTTTTCACACTTTTCTTTTCTTGCTATTTTTGTTGAGCCTTTTCTATTTTTCTAGCCCCTTTTTATCGCACCATTAGGACTAAAATTTCTGGATTTCCAATTTTCTCAATTTCGGGCCATGTGGGTGTTTCGGACTATCAAACGGACTTGGAAATCTTTTATTTGGCTCAAAATGGGTAGCAAAGGGATAATTTTTTACTACCTTTTTGGCCAATATTTTTGGGTGACAAACGAGGGACTACTTCATTGCCTAAATTACTAATTGTGTTACCATATGTATCTCAAGGTGAATTAAGTATAGAGATAATTTAGTGCGTATTTCAAGACAAAACATCACACATTTATCGTAATCGATCAAACAAAGGAATAGAGATCTTCAAGGACTTATTTAAACGCTAAAATGAACTTTGAGTTAACCATTAACTCAGATTGATTTAAATTCTCACAAAAATAGATAGGCTCGAAAACTCACCGGGTTGGTTAATCTCCACACTTATTCATGAAGTCGTCAATTTTCTTTCAATTTCCATCTTTGGTCAATTTCGGCTTTGTGAAATTTATTTTTATAATTTGAGACTTTAAACCGAATTTTAATGATATTTTTAGAGAATTTAAATTCCAATTTTTATTTATTTTGAAGAAAAATATTTTTGGCTTTTCAGAATTTTTTAATTTTTTTGGTAATTTTTGAAATTTTCTAATAATTTTTTTGGCATTTTGGAAATTTGTGAAGTTTTAGAAATACGCACTCGTCACCCCCCCCCCCCCCCCCTAACTTAGACTTTTGCATTGTTCCCAATCAAAAGGACTAAAATCTAAATAAGGAAAAATAAGAAGTGCGATAAATAAAACAAACAAATAGAGAAAATACGATTTTTTTTATATATATACTAAGTTGTGGTACATCAAGAAAAAGGAACACAAATATGTATAACAACCAAGCCAAGGAAAAACAACTGAAAAAACACTCAATAGAAGCTTCACTAGGGTGGTGGTTGGATGCTACCAGGCACGCTTGGGTCATAGGGATGATAGAAAAAGCTCGGAGGGGGGCCACCAAAGGATAATTGATATATGTGATCTTGAAGGCGATGCATCATGCTTGTATCCCGTTGATAAGCTCATTGGTTGGTCGCCTGATCCCTTGTGTATTAAATGAGGAACGCATTAAATTTGGTTTCAAGGGCTATGATGCGCGCATTAGTATCATTGTTGGGAAGCTCAAAGCCATAAGCCTCCTCATCCTCGTCGGAACTTCCCCTTGCTTTCCCATTTCCACATCGGCCTCCTCCTCCTCGCTGCTCTCATCATCGAAGTCCACATCTTTTCAAGCTCGTAAAATTACTCTTTGGCGCTCTCTCTTGTTCCGGGTAGCCTGCCCAAAAGGGGTTGGGAGGCGAAGAGGATTGGTAAGGCGGAATAATGAGGTAGTCAATGAGAATAGAGGTAATGAGCCTCGCACACGGGAGAGGATTATTGCCTTTTTCATCTAGTGCAACAGAGATAAAATCGCGGTATATTATGTGTGCCAGATTTATGGAGGAGGAGCGTTTGAAGAGGTGGTAAACGAGGGTGTCCTGTCGGGGTCGCATACTGGAATCATTATAGTTTTGCAATATATTGGCGCATAAGATTTGAAACGTGAGTCTTGCCTTCTCGCGCATTCGGACGACCCTAAAAACTCCTTTGCCCCAAAATTTACCGGGTTCTAGACGTTCGATATAAACGGCTTTATCGATGGGTGGAAGATCGTTGGGGTAGAGGAAGTTGGTGGGACTTGGGACGTCTTTCTCGAGTAGCTTCTCGCTAAGTGTCCGTATGGAAAATGGGATGTGTTGGCTGCGCACTCATGCCTCAACGACAAACTCGCTGGTGCGAACGAGGGTTCCATAGAACTCACAGACCTTGGCCGTCTAAACGGCATTGTGAGGCTCATGAAGATAGCAGCACCTGCCTTTTGGGGCAAAAAGTTTGGTGACGGAATTGGGTAGCTCATTCAAATTTACAGCTCTTTCAATTTAGAGTTTGCGCGTTTACCCGAAGAACTCCTCGCACCACCTGGCCTCTTGATCGAAACGGTAGTTATCGGGATTGTTGTCGATGAACTCGATGGAGTTATATTTTTGGGGGTCGGGCTTGGTCTGCCATGGGATGAGATGGTTTATGGGCAGGAGTGATTTAGAGTATAAGGAGGAGGAGGGCTTAGAAGAGATGGTGTGTAAGAGATGAGGAGGAAGGGGTGTATTTGTAGGTGGGTATTGGTGGGAAAGGTTGGATTTGGAGGGAAAAGGGATGGAGAGAAAATGGGATGGATTTTGGGAGGGAATTGGTGGATAAAAACGAAGTGGAGTGAAAGGAGAGGATTGGGGGAAAGAGGGATGCACCTAGGGAAATAACGAAGAAAACTTGAGGGCAGTCTGGACCGGGTGCCCAGGGGACCGCTGCTCAAATTTCAGCAGAGTTCCCTTATCTTGATTTTTTTCGCCTCTCTTATCTTCTAAAGGCTCTCCCTCTTTGATAACAACTCAACCATGAACCCAATTTTGCGCAATCCTCGTTTCGAATCCCTAAGCATTCTCACAATGCGTGCTTCCTAACTACTTAGTGTGCTCCACGCCAACTTATTGATCCTACCTTACCTATCCTAACTGGAACATTTCTACTATACACAAGAATCAACCCATACACGTCGGATGTGCGACGACCTCTCAACTACAGCTCACTCTACCCCGTAAACGGGGTCCGATAACCAAATGGTGTCGACATCTTCTACGCACGACTTTAAATATGGCTTTAGGCGTTGTCCATTAACTTTCAACGTACTTCCCCCTATTTATCTTCCAATTATACAGCTCCATGGGGGAATACGTTCGTCACAACAAATGGGCCAATCCACCGAGACCGCAAGTTGCTCGAAAATAGATGAAGCCAAGAGTTATAGAGGAGCACTTTTTTCCCGAGAAGAAACCTTGTGTGGAATAATCTTGTCGTGTGCGATTTTCATCCTTTCTTTGGATATCTTGGAGTTCTCATATGCGACATTGCGTATCTCCTCTAACTCATTTAACTGAAGCTTGCGAGCTTCTCTGGCTTCATCCATGTCTTAATTTACCCTCTTAATGTCCCAATACACTTTGTGTTCTAGCTCAATAAGAAGATGGAATGTCTTTCCATACACAAAGCAAAACGAGGACATTCAGAGGGGGGTTTTATATGCGGTACGGTAGGCCCATAGAGAATCATTCAATCGAAGGGACCAATCTTTCTAGTTAGGATCGACGATCTTGTTTAGGATGTTCTTTATTTCTCGATTCGCCAACTCGTCCTGCCCATTCGTTTGTGGGTGATAGGTCGTTCCAACCTTGTGAATGATTCCATACTTCCTCATAAGTTTCTCGAATGGACTATTGCAAAAATGCGTGCCATTGTCGCTAATTATCGCTTTCGGAGCACCAAAGCGAGAAAGTATGTATTCCTGCTGGAAACGTATCACCACTTTATTATCATTTATTTTGGTACCTATAGCTTCCACCCATTTAGAAACGTAGTCTATCGCAACAAGGATGTATAGGTATCCAAAAGATGGGGGAAAAGGGCCCATGAAGTCAATACCCTAGCAGTCAAAGATCTCAATAATGAGTATAGGGGTTAATAGCATCATGTCTCGTCGGGTAATCGCCCCCATCTGTTGGCACCTACCGCGTGATTTTCAACAATTGCTCACATCCCGGAACATGGTGGGCCAGTAGAAACCTCTTTGGAGAATTTTACCGACTGTCTTTTTCGTCAAAAAATAGCCTCCACATTCCTCCGAATGATAGAATTGGATGACTTTGGGTATTTCATCATCCGGTATGCACTGTCGGATGATTTGGTCTACGTAATATTTAAAAAGTAATGGATCATCGTAGAAAAACATGCGCGACCAAGTAATGAATCTCTTCTTATCATGCGGTGTCCACTCGGGAGGGACAACTCCCGTGATAAGATAATTGACTATATCCGCAAACCAGGGCAAAGAGGAGGTGGCAAAGAGTTATTCATCCTAGAAATACTCATCTATGGATATAGGATCGCAAGGTACATCGGACGAAAGCTGAGATAGATGATCAGCTACAAAGTTTTCTCCCTATTTTTGTCTCTAATGGAGAGAATAAACTCTTGTAGGAGTAGGATCCACCTTATGAGGTGCGGCTTTGCGTCTTTCTTTGTAGGCATGTATTTTAAAGCCGTGTGGTGGGTAAAAAAAGTAATGGGTGAATCGATGAGGTAGGCCCAAAATTTGTCTAGAGCAAATACCACCGCTAACAATTCCTTCTCCGTAGTGGAGTAATTGAGTTGTGGTCCAGTTAAAGTCCAGCTAGCATAGTAGATGACATGAGCATTCTTATCTTTTCTTTGGCCCAAAACATCCCCTATCGCAAAATCGCTTGCATCACACATGAGCTCGAATGGTAAGGACCAATCTGGGACTTCCATAATGGGAGCGGAAACAAGCATGCTTTTCAATTTTTCAAAATCATTTTGGCATGCTTCATTCCACTCAAATGGGGTATCCTTCATAAGAAGGTTTCTTAAGGGTCTAGTGATGGCGTTGAAGTCCTTAATGAACCTTCTATAAAACCTCGCGTGGCCCAAAAAAGAGCGCACGTCTTTTAGCAATTTCGGTGGGGGTAGCTCAGCTATGACATCTATTTTTGCTCTATCGACTTCAATTCCTTTGGATGAGACAATGTCACCAAGAACTATTCCCTCAGTGACCATAAAATGGCATTTTTCCCAATTCGGCACTAAGTTCTTCTCCACACACCGGGCAAGTACTTTCTTAAGATTCGCTAAACAAAGATCAAAAGAGGTACCACATATGCTAAAGTCATCCATGAAAACTTCAAGGCCTCTTTCAATCATGTCACTGAAGAGACTTAACATGCACCTTTGAAAGGTTGCGGGTGCATTACACAAATCTAATGACATACGTTTATAGGCAAACGTACCAAAGGGGCAAGTGAAAGTCTTCTTTTCCTAGTCAAGTACATCTACCTCAATTTGGTTATATCTGGAATAACCATCTAGAAAGAAATAATAAGGGTGGATTGCTACTCTCCCTAGCATCTGATTAATAAATGGCAATGGGGAATGGTATTTCCTACTTCCCACATTGAGTTTCTTGTAATCAATGTAAGCATGCCACCTGGTGGTGATACGTTGGGGAACTAGCTCACCCTTATCATTTTCAATCACAATCAAGCCCGACTTCTTCAAGACAACTTTAATGGGACTCACCCACTTGCTATACAAGATTGGGTAGATAATCCCAGCATCCAACAATTTAATAATTTCAGCCCTTACCACATCTTTCATGGTAGGGGTCAACCTTCTTTTCATTTCCCTCGAGGGTTTCACATCCTCCTCGAGGTGGATTTTGTGGGTAAAAATCAAATGACGTTTCCCCTTCAAATTAGTAATGCACTAACCAAAAGCCCTTTGGTGCTTCCTCAAAATTTCAGTAATTTACCCTCTTGCTCTTCGTCTAGGCTAGAGGAGACAACAACGAGGAATATTTCATTCTCTCCAAGATAAGCTTATTTAACATTGGAGGGTAGTTTCTTTAATTCGAGGGTACGTAATTTTTCAGTAGAGGGAGCCATGCGTGATTCCCTCAGTGGCAGCCCCTCGAATCTAAAAATCCAACTCACATCTCTCACGTCCTCGTCCGACGCTCTCTCATCCAGAATTTCCTTCAACTCCTCTACTTCCTTTTCAAAGTCGATGTACGCTCCCTAACTCTCGTTACTCGACACCAGGGAAACTTTTAGCGCATCTCCATAAAATTTTTCCTCTATGTGCTCTTCTACGATTTCATAAATAAGGCTTACCATGTGAAGATCATCTTCTTCCCCCGCATATTGGGCTATGTTGAAGATGTTAGTCTCTAAAGTCGTGTTCCCGAAAGTGAGTGTCATCTACCCATTTCGAGTATTAATTAGTGCATTTGTTGTAGCTAAGAATAGGCGCTCAGGAATAATGGGAATATGATTACTCGAGGTGAAGAAAGGTTCTGTGTCCTAAATGACAAAATCTATGGGGAATTAGAAGGTGTCAACTTGGACTATCATGTCCTCGATAATACCCCTAGGTATCTTCACGGTTCGATTCGCCAATTGGAGAGTGATCTTTGTGGGTTGAGGTCACCCAGATCAAGTTTCCTATAAATGGAATAGGGGAGGATATTGACACTTGCCCCCAAATCGAGTAAGGCTTTTTCAATTCTATTCTCTCCAATGATGCATGTGCACCGGGATCTTTAACTTTCGGTGGGAGATCATTGAGTAGAACAGAGGTCACATTCTGTGCTAGAAATACATTCTTCTTTACCTTCATCCCCCTCTTTACTGTCAATAAATCTTTAATGAATTTTGCATAAGATGGAATTTGCTTGATGGCATCGAGGAAAGATAAGTTTAACTTTACTTTCTTTAGGACTTCTAGCACCTCATCGCGGGGATTTCCTTTTTGGGAAAGAACCAGCCGTTGAGGAAATGGCGCTACGGAGGGTGGTTTCATAACTACCTAGGGCTCACTAGTATCTTCACTATCACTCTCTTTCAAGGGGACATCTTCGACCTCTTTCGTGCCGAGAGAAATATCCTTGTCTTTTGGTGCATCGTGTGAGGGAGGTGATAAATCAATGACTCTCCCACTACGCGGAGTGGTGGAGATAACACTATTTTGACCTTGGGGAGGTCTTTTCCCCTAGGCAGGAAACTTTCCCTTCTCTTGGATACTCAACGAATATTATAACTTTGAGATGTTCACATTTATGTCGGCGAACATGAGATCATATTTAGCGTCGGTTGGACTCTGGGAGTTGATAAATTGGTGTATTGTATCTTCGATATTCCTCCGCGGTGGATCTATATATGGAGCCGGAGGAGGTGGTGCTTACTAAAATTGAGGAGGGGTGGAGGTAGGGCAACCTGTGAATTTGGATTCAACGCAGCTTGTTGTTGCCCATAGCTAAAACCAGGATAGTTTCTCCATGAAGGGTTGTACATGTTCCCATGTGGCGAGTTGAAGTTTCCCTTAAACCTTCCTCTAGCCTCCACCTTCTCGCTATGCATAGCCTTGTAGGCGGGAATCATCGAGCATGCCTTTGTGAAATGGCCCGCCTCATAGATAGCGCACGCCTTTTCTTTTAGAGCATGATTGGATCCGAAAATGTCTCTCAATCGGACTTCAAGTAGATCATTTACACCTCTCTCAAACTAGTCAAATCAATGGTCTAGTAAAGTATTACTATCTAGTTGGTATAGACCATATGCAGTCAGAGTGGTAGATACTTGTCTAGGCTAGGTTTGGGCATTAGGATTTGATATGTCCCACGCTTGAGTAGTCTTGATAAGCACTCAAAAGTGTCTATTTTATACCCTGAATAGATGCATTTTAGTCACTCGTTTTAATTAAAAATGACCTTATGTTCGTATTTTGCTTATTTCTCAGGTCAATATGCAGTTGAGATGTTAAATGATGTTAAATCCAGTCAATTACGATGAAATGACGGCCAAAAGCGTTAAATGAAGAAATCAAATGAGACCGTGAAGTCAGAGTTCCATTGAGCTTGCCCAGAAGAGTTTTGATGTTCTAAACCAGTCCCTCAACCCTAACCTAAGCCTACACCGAGTCCAGTCCATCACCAGAGCCCCGTGTGTGTTTACTTTGTATTTTATAATGTTTTTAGATTTTTATTTGAGTCATCTTTATTTTTCAGAATTTATTTTATATTTTATTTTGAGTCGTTCTATTTTTAGGAATTATTTAGATTTTTTAGGTTTTATTTTCTATTCTTATATTTCTTTATTCTAATATTGATTTTTATTAGTTTTTAATCTTTATTTTATTTTATTATTTTTCTTAGGATTAGTGTTTAGGAATATATTTTATTTTCTTTAGTTTTTAGTTTTAATTTATTTAGTTAGGATTTTTAGTTTTTTTAGCTTTTATAGAGTTTTATTTATTTATTATTATTTCTTTTTATTTTTGAGTCTCTTAGTAATAAATTAGAGTTTTATTTCTAGATTTTTATTTTTTATTTTATTTCTAGTTTTATTTTTTAAGTGTCATTTTTTTGGGGGTACAAATTAAAAACACACACTAACTATTCCATACACACTCACACACCCAAACAAATCATATACACCCACACACTATTTCCCTACACCCTCACCCCACACTATCATCTCCCACCTTTCTTCTACCTCACACCCACCACATTCTCTCTCGTCACCCAACCTCCATAACCACACTCCACCAATACCCCATAAACCATCCAACTCGGAACCTCCAGCCTAACCCATTCCCTAGAACCCCAACCCGCTACCCTTCTACATCCTCGCTGGCGCACCACTCCGGCGACCCATCAGTGGCGCACCTGACCTATACAACCCGCAAGCAGACCCATTAAACCCGTCTGAACCCGCAGTCTACCCAGACCCGAGGTAGCCCCCAGCCCTCTACTCGAAACCGACTTGCCACCCAGCCAAATCCGACTGCTGCCCCTGTGCGACCATCGGCCCAAACAAACAACCCGAAACCCGATCTGCCACGCAGCCATACCCAAGACCCGACCTCCAGAACTCGCGACCCGAACCTGCTACACCATATAACTTCAACCCAACACGTCATCTGCCACGCAGCCATACCCAATGCAAGAAAAACCCAATTCAACTTTATCTCCATAAAAATCGGAGTCAATCCCAAGCCAAAAGGAAAATCCCACATATCTTTGAAGCCAACTTCGTGGGTTATAAAAAAGGGGGGATATCATTTTAATAAAGAGGGACTCTCCTCAGTAGAAAAAGAAGAAAAAGTACACAGAGAGAGAATGTAAGAGACAAAAAAAGAAAAAAATAGGGTAGAAAAATAGTAAAAAAAAAAAGAAAAAACTATAGTTTTAGGTCTACGAAAATTTGTATGTTCACTTTTTACTATCAGTTTTGTAATCCAGTCAGATTTTGTGATGGGTTTGAGACGCGTGTTCATGCACACAGTTGACACAAAAAATTATTGCGTATCGTATTTCTTTCTCTATTTTCTTGTTTGTTAATTGTGCTTGTGCTGAAATTTTAATCATGTCTCGCTAAACACCCCATTCAAAGGGTGGGAAGAAACGCGTGGGTTGATTTGTTTTATTTGAATAATTGTTCGTTGATGCGTTCTACTCTAGTTAAATTGGGAAAACTCACACATTAATTTATATAACGAGAGTTAAGAAATTAATGATGAAAATTAATATTTGATTTTTGGATTTAACTTAGAGATACGTATTATTCTTAAATTTAAATATTAATTCTGTGTATGCAATTCAAAGATTCGTACAAATTTTAATAAATTAATCTTAGCGGATATTTTGTCGAAATGAGTGTGAATCCTAAATTTTTTATATTGTGACTATTCCCGATTTAATTGCTAAAAAAGATAAAATTGAATTTAGGATTGTAACGAGAGTTAAGATTTAAATTCAATATTATTTCGAACTATTCAATTGAATAATTAGGACATTAAATTAATCTGACTACGCGGTGTAATCCCACCTCTTGTTTCTACTCATAAATTCTAAACTATATTATTTTTAAAATTTTCATAGTTACTTTAGTTGCATAAATTTTCACTTCCTCCCTTGAAACTTGTTTTTAAATATAAAAAAAATAAATAAATAAATTGTAAAAACACAAAAAGATTTTTAATAAAAATTGAAATTGCAAGTTTTCACGATAACCGTTTCAACGCTAGAAATTGGATTGATACCCGAATTTGCCATAGGTGGTTCCAAGAATTTTGATACTCGAATTTTGACCGCAGCAACATTCCAAATCCATAGGAACACGAAATAAGAGTTATCAAATGGCACCGTTGCCGATTTCTTGAAGATTGAAGCCCGTGAAGATTTGTAATTTTATTTTTTATTTTTTATTTTTTTTTTATTTTTAGAGTAGTTATTCCTTCCTCTCCCTCTTTAGATTGGTTGTTTAGGATTATTGAGGCCTTGTAATTCATTTGGGGATCATTTTGACACCATTTTATTTTTGTAATAAAAAAATAAAAAATAAAAATAAAAATAAAAAGGCGAAAAGGGAAACCGAACAGGGTAGAGAGAGGGAGTCCGAAGGCGAGAATTTAAAAGCCTCTCTACTTTGGGTCGGTAGGACTCCCTGGGACGACTGAAGTAGGCGTACTTCCCTCCGATCGACTCAACTCAGTCTTCACCCCACGCGTGTAACAACCGTGGGAGGTAAACTCTTCTTTATCACTCGCGAATCTCCTGCAAGCGAGTCATTTTTTGTGCGCTACTTGCTCCTATATGCTTTTTATTTCCGTATCGCACTTAAATTGGATGGTTTGATGAATAAGTTTACCTAAGACCTATACCCGGTCATTGCAACGAGTTGGGATTTCATCACCCACTCAATCACATCTCCATTTTCTCATTACATGTGCTATCACTTAAATTAAAATCAACCCACTAGCAAGCCAAGTAGTAACGGTGTTCATTAGGACCCTTTCGGAATGAGACCCTCCTAGGATACTCTAGTGAGTCCTTTCCACCCCTGCAAATCTTCATTCAACTATCTTAAGACTTTTGTCTAGGGAAACTGGGTTTTAAGTGAGGCCGCCCAGTCAAGCAGGTTTGTTCTTTCCCCAGCGTGGTACCGGATAGTTGTTTGTTGTAGTAGCTAGTGTGGTGAGCCTTAACTAGTAAGCCTCTTGTCTCTCGAGAAGAAAGTAGGTTCACACTTTTACCGGCAAGGCCTAAGATTCCGTGATTTTCTCGCCTGCTGACTAATTAAAATTAACTACCCACTCACTTAACTTGAAGATAATAATTTAGTTATGTGCTCGTTCGAACTTGTTCACTTTGTGTACTTGTCTAAATTGTTCTTTTAGGTAGTCCAATTTTCGCTCCATCTGTCAGTTTTTCCCACCACAACTATTTTTCATTTTTCCTTCCTCAATTTACAAAAATCCAAAAATATTTTTCATTTTTTCTTTCACAAAAACCCAAAAATATTTTTCGTTGTTTTTATGCCAAATTGGCACCGAATTGATCATCGACTAACACGTTCTCCTAGTGATCCATCTCTAAATTCCCCCTTAGGTGATTGTGCTCTTCTCGTTGATTTTCCTCCTTATCTCTCCGATCCATGTTCATCTTCATCGAAGAAGCCTAGTTCTCCCACTTCCCCTGGTTCTGTTACCCCACCCATCATGGCCGACGAACGCGCTTCAAGAGACTACTTTACCCCGATTACGGACACTCCGCCATCATGTGTCGTCCTTTTGCCCACCCTGGCTGTACAATTTGAAATTTGCCCCGCGACTATTTCTATGTTGCCCAGTTTTCATGGCCTTGAACGTGAGTCTCCTTATACTCACTTGCAGAAATTTCTCACTGTGTGCGCTACTTTTAAAAATCAAAACTTAGATGAAGAGAATGTTTATTTTCGGTTGTTTCCCTTTTCTCTTCATGATAATGAATCCATGTGGCTCCATTCCTTGCCCCTGGATTCAATCTAAACTTGGGAATAACTTGTTAAGAAGTTCATGTCTAAATTATATCCCATGAGCAAAACAAATAAAATGCGCCAAGCAATTCATGATTTTAGACAAAAGCCTACCGAATAGTTTTGTGAATCATGGGGCCATTTTCAAGACTATACTAATAGTTACCCCCATCACGGTCTCGATAAAAGTCGCGTAGTCCATAGTTTTTACAATGGTCTTATCCCTTCTTCTCACACCATGATTGAATCCATGCATAAAGGGAAGTTCATGCATTTAACTCCCACTCCCGCTATAATTTCCTCCTTGAATTAGGCGATGACTCCCAATATTGGGAGGGCACGAATACATTTTCGAGATCCGACCCTCCACATGTAGGGAACACTTCTGAAGTAAAAAATGATCCTAATTTTAAAACTTTGCTACACAGTTTACACTCATTGACTAAAACCGTTGACGCCCTCAGTTGTACTATGCAACAAAATGTTACACTTTCTAAAAAAGCAATGACTGTCAACGATTCTAGTCCTTCATCTTCCAGTGTCTTCTTAAGTCAATATCATTTAGCTCATTTGTACCCCCTCCTGCAAGATGATCCCGAACCCACCATGGCCTAAGAATGTGCCTTTAATGCCACTAGAAAACTCGCTCTCCCATCATTTACTTACAATCCCAATAATAAGAATCACCCATATTTCTCTTACAAGTACGACCACAACTCCGCTCCTTCCCAACCACAAAAACATGTTGGTGGTTCCCTTAGGTTTTCACACAACCCATAAAGGCCAACTCACCCTCCTGTCCAGTATCAGTCTGCTTCTTACCATCAACCACACTTTCCATCTTCCTTTATTCCCTACGGCGGATATTCAACCAACACTAATCAACTTGTTCATGTTCCCCCTCCTTCATATGAGTATTCACAACCGCTAAATTCTCAGCGCGAGTTGGTTCCCCAACCATATTATGCCCCTCCGCCCAGTTCCTCCACCTCTTCTCTCGAGAATATCCTCACTCAGTTTATGACCACTCAGAGTCAAGCCCTCCAATGGCTTGAGCAGAGTTTCAACCAATTAGAGTCTGAGCGAGAGAAATGTCATTTTCCCAGGGAATGGCAAAGACTCGGCCTACGAGGTTGGTTCCACTTCCCATCCACCCAATTACCAATCGAATATGAAATCGGTGTCTACTCTTTGCTCAGGAAAATAAGTTGATAATGGTGTTCATGCTCCCAGTGATGTCCCACACCCGACCATCCCATATTTAGTGCCTATCCCTAAGGTTACCCCACCATCTAAATCCCCATCTCACACTGAGTCCAATCCTCCTGAGCCCACCTCTGTTTATGTGACCAAATCAACCTTCCCTCATCGGTTGGATCCCACTAAGAAAGACCAGCAATTTGATGAGATCAAGAAAGTCTTTCAAAATGTTCACATTAACATTCCCTTCCTCACCGCGATTCAACAAGTCCCTTTGTATGCCAAATTTTTAAAGGACTTGTGCACTGTTAAGCATAGAACTAATGTTCTGTGTGATGCTTTCCTCACTGAGAAAGCTACGTCCCTTATCCATAATAACGGTTTTGTGAAGTATAAATAACCTGGTCGTCCAACTGTCTCTTACATGTTAGGCGACAAGTTCACTACTAGTGCTTTACTTGATCTTGGGGCTAGTGTTAATTTGTTACCTTACTCCCTCTACCTTGAGTTAGGTTTACAAAACATGAAACCTACATGAGTTACTCTTCAACTTGCTGATCATTCTGTGAAAGTACCTAAAGGAATCGTTGAAGACGTTTTGGTGAAAGTTTCAGACTTTTACTATCATGTGGATTTCATCATCTTAGACACTCTTACGCCCGACCAAACCAATACTCCTATCATATTGGGTCGCCCCTTTTCTAGCCATTGCCAATGCCATCATCAATTGTCATAACGGGTCCATAAATCTCTCTTTTGGCAACATGACTGTAAAAGTCAATATCTTCCACCTTATGCAACAACCGGATAATGTCGATTCTATTGATGAGGTGTGTGTGATTGACTCCTTAGTTAACAAAATGTTGGACCAAACTTACCCTGTCGATCCTCTCTAACATTATTTGGCTCATTTTGGATCCGACTTTGACATTAATTCCTCCATCTCTCAACTCAATGCCATGTTATATTCCATTCCACTGCTGTACATTTCCTCTTGGGATCCTCCATTTGAGCCCCTCTATGTTGATACTATTCACTCTATAGATCACCCTGTTCCACCTTTTGAACTCCCTGCCACATCAGACTCCTCCACTGTATGTACCGAGAACTCTTTGAACTCTATTTCCGCATCTGAGTTCGATGTTACTCCTGCACCACCTACTAGTTTGGAGCTTAAGCCCTTACCTATCGAGTTGAAATATACTTTCGTAGGCCCTAACAACCATCACCATGTCATCATTGCTTCCGACTTGACCCCTGCTCAAGAAGAGCAATTAGTCCACACCTTTACTCAGCATAGCACTGTTATAGGATGGACCATTTCAGACACTCACGGTGTGAACCCCATTGTTTGTAGTCATCGCATTCATTTGGAGGAGCACACTAAGACTTCTCGTGAATCACAATGTCGACTCAACCCTGCTATAAAAGAAGTCGTGCGCGATGAGATTTTAAAATTGCTTGATGCTGGTATTATCTACCCTATATCAGATAGTCAGTGGGTCAGTCCCATTCATGTCGTACCAAAAAATTTTGGTGTCACCGTCATAAAAAATAATGACAATGATCTTGTACCCACCCGTATGAAAATGGGCTGGCGTATTTGTATTGACTATCGAAAGCTAAATGCTTTCACTTGCAAGGACCACTTTCCTCTTACCTATATTGACCAAATGCTCGAACGTTTATCTCATCATGCATATTACTACTTCCTCGATGGCTATTCAGGATACAACCAAATTCTTATTGCCCCTAAAGACCAAGAGAAAACTACCTTCATATGTCCCTTCGGCACTTTTGCCTACTCTCGCATGCCCTTTGGCCTTTGCAATGCACCCGCGACTTTTCAACGGTGTATGATTAGCATTTTTAGTGACATGGTATAATGTTTTATTGAAATCTTTATGGATGATTTTTCTGTATTTGGTTCTTCCTTCAAGCAATGCCTTTCTCACCTCACTATGGTCCTCAACAATTGTCAAGAAAAGAAATTGGTCCTCAATTGGAAAAAATGTCACTTCATGGTCAAAAAGGGGATTGCTTTAGGACACATCATCTCTCGCTATGGTATTGCAGTCGATAAAGCCAAAGTCGACATAATTTCCTCGCTTCCCATTCATAAGTCTGTTAAGGACATTCGCTCCTTCTTAGGACATGTGGACTTCTACCATCGTTTCATCAAGGACTTTTCTAAAATCTCTCGATCTTTAAAAACCCTTTTATCCAAAGATGTTCCCTTTATCTTTGACGATACGTGAGTCGCTTCTTTTGAGCGCCTTAAGGCCGAGCTTACTTCTACTTCCATCATTCAGCCTCCTAATTGGTCTTAACCTTTTGAGCTCATGTGTGATGCCTCTGATTTTTCTCTCGGTGTCGTACTTGGTCAGAGGGTTGAAAAACATCAGCACGTCATTTATTATGCTAGCAGAACCCTCCATGATGCTCATCTTCATTACATGACCACCAAAAAAGGAGTTGATAACTGTCGTTTTCGCACTCGATAAGTTTAGGTCTTATTTCATCGGTTCACCTATCATCGTTTACACTGACCATGCCGCCTTGAGGCACATTCTTCAGAAGAATGATTCTAAGCCATGCTTGATACGATGGATTCTCTTTCTTTAAAAGCTTGACCTCAAAATTTATGATAAGAAAGGGTGCGAAAATTTGGTTGCAGACCATCTCTCCCACCTCAATGTTACGTCTAAATCTGTCCAATCCCTATTTCTGAAACATTTCCTGATGAGGAACTTTTTGCTATCTCCACCTCTCCTCGGTATGCTGATATTGTCAATTTCCTTATTACTGACCAACTGCCTGATCATTGGTCGAAACAAGAGCGTTCTAAGTTCATGGCCCAGGTGAAGTTTTACTCTTGGGATGATCCCTTCCTTTTTAAGTATTTCTCTGATCAAGTCATTCATCGTTATGTTCCTGACCATGAACAGTCAAGTATTCTCTCCTTTTGTCATGATGGTGCATGTGGTGGCTATTTTAGTTCCAAGAAAACCTCCACCAAAATTTTGCAAAGTGGTTTCTACTGGCCCACTCTTTTTCAAGATGCCCACCACTACGACCAGGCTTGTGCTAAATGCCAACAATCTGGGCATATTTATCGTCGTCACATGATGCCCCTCACACCCATTCTCATCGTCGAACTCTTCTATGTATGGGGCATTGATTCCATGGGTCCTTTTCCCTCATCTCATGGCTTCCAATATATACTAGTTGCAGTTGATTATGTTTCCAAATGGATTGAAGACATAGCTTGCCGCACCAATGACCATCGCATTATGGTCAATTTTCTTAAGGAGTATGTCTTCACACTTTTTGGAACTCCCAAAGCTATCATTAGTGATGGGGGTAAACATTTCTGTAATTGAGTCTTTGAACATCTCGTCAAAAAGTATGGTGTTACCCACAAAGTTGGTCTCTCTTACCACCCTCAGACTAGTGGTCAAGTTGAAGTTTCCAACCGCGAAATCAAATAAATCTTACAAAAAATAGTTAATCCTAATAGTAAAGACTGGTCCTTATGCTTTAACGATGTTTTGTGGGCATACTTCACTGCTTTTAAGACTCCAATTGGCATGTATCCTTATCACTTAGTCTTTGGTAAACCATGCCACTTACCTGTCGAGCTTGAACATCATGCTTATTGGGCTATCAAAGCCCTTAATTTTGATATCGACGAGGCTGGCATCCATCGAAAGCTCCAACTTAATGAATTAGAGGAGATACGAAATGATTCCTATGATTTGTCCAAGAAGTACAAGGACAAAATGAAGTGGAATCATGACCAAAGCATTCTCCGCAAATAATTCCACCCTGGTCAGAAAGTGTTGTTATATAACTCACGTCTTCATCTCTTTCTCGGTAAGTTAAAAACCCGGTGGTCTGGACCTTTTATTGTTAAATCTGTTACTCCTTATGGTTACATGACACTTCAAAATCCTAAGGATGGTAGCCCATTTCAAGTCAACGGTAAATGATTGAAGCCATTCTTAGAGCTCGGCCCCTCTCACATTGAAGAAATTGACCTTGTTGACCCTATTTATGAAGACTAACTGTTCAGTCTTTTTTTTGTTGCCCCGTGCTTTTCTAGTTCTTATCCTTAGGGTGAGTTCCGATCAGTCGGGCTGAAAACACTAAACTTAGCGCTACCGGGAGGCAGCCCGTCATTCATCATTTCTGAGTAAGAGTCTTATCCTGTTTGGGGGTGGTGTTTCACGTCACCCACTGATTTGCACATGCTTTATAGACTTGTATGTTTTTGTGTCGCATCTGTTCTTTAGGTTTCATCTCTGCTCCATCATGTGATACACTTTTCATAAGTAGTTCATTATGGTAATATCTTTCGTCCCTTGTGCTTTTCATTATATATATATAGTTTTAAACATCGAGGACGATGTTCTCTTTTGTTTGGGGGTAAGAAATTTATCAACCTTGTACCTCTTTTGAAAATTTTTAGAAACAAGTGATTTTAAACATTTCGTGCAGCTAAATTTACATTTTTATGGCATGAATTGTCTATCATCCCTTTTTTAAAAATCTCGGAATGCCTGTATTCAACCCTAAAATTGCTCTTTTTACAAGTAAAATTAAATAATATCTCTTAAAAGCGTACTTGCACTATGAATTTCTAAACTCGGCAATTTGCATTGTCACTTTTACAATCAAAAGTTGAAGAGTAACTATATTCTCAAGAGAGCCTTAAAAGATCACTAGTGGCGACTTAAACCCGTGAGATTTGAGCTTTTCACCTTTTTAAGGGTTTTTACGTATCTCCGAGTCACAAGTTGACTCAACTTTCTTTGGGTACTACATTTAGTCGTTGTATGGTCTCTTTATTTTCAAATTCGGCTTAATCACTGAGAATGACATTATTTTTGAGTTGTAAGAAACATGTATCTTGTAGTTTGTCCCGAGTACTAAATCGATTTTTCCATACACTTACCATTTTTACCCTTCACTCCATCTATTATCATCCCATGTTTTCATTACCCATTTATGTCCCATATACCATCCATATATCATTCCCTATCATTACCATCATTTTTTGAGAAAAAGAGTGTTTGAAATTATCAATGTAAATTGTCTTTATTTTCGTTATGAAAAGAGAAATGCATCGCAATTAAAAAAATAGGAAAGAAGAAAAAGAAAGATGTGATCATAAGTTCAAAAGATGAAGACAATAGTCAATCAAAGTGTGTCACACTCTTCTCAAAATACCCCATCATTCATCTTCTTCATTTTCCCCTCATACCTTTCACAAACCCCATTTTCACCCTTGGTAATGTGTTCGGGAAAATGATAAGACTATATAGTGAATAACTCGACATTCTCAATATAGTGGTTTTCATTCCTTCATGAGATCTATTTTTTTCACGTATTCGTCATTTTCTATAAAGTGTGTGAGACGTTTGAAATTGTTTACATTTACTCACCTCCTCATACACTGGAGAGATACACTTACCCAATTCTCAGAGAGTTCGATTCAGAGAGAGATATCCAGTGAGAATTGAAGTCAAAAAATTGATTTTATAAAGGCGATTTTAGAATTACTCTAATGATACTTAAGATTACTTCACACTACACATGTTGAGTTTTAGGAAGGATTACGCTTTTGGTATTAAGTAATTTTATATCTTATTGAATACGGTGTTCCTTAACATCCTTTTAAGTGGGGTTGTATAACATTTCATCATCAAATCAAAAACTGCATTTAAATAAGTTTTGAATTTTGTGGGTATATTAACTGCAAACCCTCACGAGACACCACTCGTCCTGTAGGGCAACCTACAGGTTTAACGGCTTGTTGTACATGCTAAGTGCAATCGCCAGTGCCTGCGAAAGTGGCACACTTTTGGTTACTTATCTCTGTTTTCTCTCTATTTTTGCTCGAGGACTAACAATGCTCTGTTTGAGGGTGGTGTGATAAGCACCCAAAAGTGTCTATTTTATACCCCAAATATATGAATTTTAGTCACTCGTTTTAATTACAAATGACCTTATGTTCGTATTTATTTATTTCTCAGGTCAATACGCAGTTGAGATGTTAAATGATGTTAAATGCAGTCAATTGCGATGCAATAGTGGTCAAAAGTGTTAAATGAAGAAATCAAAAGAGACCGTGAAGTCAGAGTCCCATTGAGTTTGCTTAGAAGAGTTCTGATGTTTTGAACCAGTCCCTTAACCCTAACCTAAGCCTACACCGAGCCCAGTCCATCACCAGAGCCCCGTGTGTATTTAGTTTGTATTTTATTTTATTTTTAGATTTTTATTTGAGTCATCGTTAATTTTTCGAATTTATTTTATATTTTATTTTGAGTCATTTTATTTTTAGGAATTATTTAGATTTTTTAGGTTTTATTTTCTACTCTTATATTTCTTTATTCTGATATTGATTTTTATTAGTTTTTAATCTTTATTTTATTTTATTATTTTTCTTAGGATTAGTTTTTAGGAATTTATTTTATTTTCTTTAGTTTTCAGTTTTAATTTATTTAGTTAGGATTTTTAATTTTTTTTAGCTTTTATGGAGTTTTATTTATTATTATTTCTTTTTATTTTTAAGTCTCTTAGTAATAAATTAGAGTTTTATTTCTAGATTTTTATTTTTTATTTTAGTTCTAGTTTTATTTATTTTTTGTCATTTTTTAAGGGGTACAAATTAAACACGCACACTAACTATTCCATACACACTCACACACCCAAACAAATCATACACACCCACACCCCACACTACTCCATAACCACACTCCACCAATACCCCATAAACCATCCAACCCGGAACCTCCAGCCTAACCCACTCCCTTGAATCCCAACCCGCTACCCTTATACACCCTCACTGGCGCACCACTCCGGAGACCCATCAGTGGTGCACCTGACCCGTACAACCTGCGAGCAGACCCATTAAACCCGCCGGAACTAGAAGTCTACCAAGACCCGAGGCAGACCCCAACCCTCTACCCGAAACTGACTTGCCACCCAGTAAAATCCGACTGCTGCCTTTGCGCGACCATCAGCCCAAACAAACAACTCGAAACCCGATCTTCCACGCAGCCATACCCAAGACCTGACCTCCAGAACTCGCAACCCGAACCTGCTACACCATATAACTTCAACCCAACACGTTATCTGCCAGGCAGCCATACCCATTGCCAGCAAAACCCAATTCAAACTTATCTCCATAAAAATCGGAGTCGATCCCAAGACAAAAGGAAAATCCCACGTATCTTTGAAGCCAACTTCGCGGGTT
Source organism: Sambucus nigra (assembly GCA_949130495.1). NCBI lineage: Eukaryota > Viridiplantae > Streptophyta > Magnoliopsida > Dipsacales > Adoxaceae > Sambucus > Sambucus nigra. The sequence continues at coordinate 256,944,037 of OX422223.1, read as the reverse complement.
ATAAAAAAAGGGGGATCTCATTTTAATAAAGAGGGACTCTCATCAGCAGAAAAAAAAAGTACACAGAGAGAACGTGAGAGACAGAAAAGGAAAAAAAGAGGGTAGAAAAACAGTCCAAAAAAAAGAAAAAAATATAGTTTTAGGTTTAGAAAAATTTGTAGGTTCACTTTTTACTTTCAGTTTTGTAATCCAGTAAGATTTTGTGATGAGTTTGGGACGCGTGTTCATGCACACAGTTGACACAGGAAATTATTGCGTATCGTATTTCTTTCTCTATTTTCTTGTTTGTTAATTGTGCTTGTGCTGAAATTTTAATCATGTCTGGCTAAACACCCCATTCAAGGTTGGGATGAAATGCGTAGGTTGATTTGTTTTATTTGAATAATTGTTCGTTGATGCGTTCTAGGCCAATTAAATTAGGAAAACTCACACATTAATATATATAATGAGAGTTAAGAAATTAATGGTGAAAATTAATATTTGATTTTTGGATTTCACTTAGAGATAAGTATTATTCTTAAATTTAAATATTAATTCTCTGTATGCATTTCAAAGATTCGTACAAATTTTAATAAATTAATCTTAGCGGATATTTTGTTGAAATGAGTGTGAATCTTAAATTTTTTATGTTGTGACTATTCTCGATTTAATTGCTGAAAAAGATAAAATTGAATTTAGGATTGTAACGAGAGTTAAGTTTTAAATTCAATATTATTTTTAACTATTCAATTGAATAATTAGGACATTAAATTAATTTGACTATGCGGTGTAATCCCACCTCTTGTTTCTTCTCATAAATTCTAAACTAGATTATTTTTTAAATTTCCATAGTTACTTTAGTTGCATAAATTTTCGTTTCCTCCCTTGAAAATAGTTTTTAAATATAAAAAAAATAATTAATTTTTTTTTAAAAACATAACCGCTTCAATGCTAGAAATTAGATTGATACCCGAATTTTTCACGCTACTGAATTTTTAACAATTTTTGTATGTGATTCCAGGAATTTTGATACTCGAAGTTTGACCGCAGCGACATTCCAAATCCATATCCCAAGGAACACAAAATAAGAGTTATCAAGTCTCGACGACATACTTAAGATGGGCCTCAGCATCACTAGCATCTAATTCCTAGAATGGTCTTTCGCACGTGGTTTGCAGAAGTTTATTAGACGCTACTGTTAGACCATGATGGAAGAAAGAGATTAGGTGATGTTTTTTGAATCCATAATGAGGGCAAGCGCTAACCAATTCTTGAAAGTGTTCCCCACACTTATCGAAAGACTTATTAACTTGTTGTCGGAAATCTTGAATTTGAGTCTTGACAAAATTGGTTTTGTACTGTGGATAGAACTTTGAGAGAAATTTTGATTCCATATCCTTCCAATAGATAATGAAGTTCGGGGATAGTGACCAGATTCAGGTCTTAGATTTATGCTCTAAGGAAAAAGGGAAAAGCTTCATGCAAGCTTGATCACTAAATGTCTCGCATGCCTCTTCGTACTCTCGTATGTGAAGGTATGGTTTCTCTGAATCCATGCCGTGCAAAGTAGGGAGAATCTTTATCATCCCATTGCAAAAGTGAAACTGATCGGCATTATACAGGAGTAAAATGCAACCAGGGGTGACAGTTTGCTCTAGAAAAAGGAGTTCTTTCATGGAACGATATGGTAGATTTCCCTCCCCAGTACCGAAACTAGCAACGTCTGACATTGCCCTCTCTTCAATTGACTAAGAATCCTCACTCAGTTTCCTAGAAGTGTGACTCAAGGAGTGACTCAAAGTGTTACTGGGAAAAGAGTGTGTGGGTGTAGGAGGTGGAACCTAAAATTGTGGAACGCGAGGGGTGTGGGGGCTGTCAGGATTATACTCAACGATTGGATTTCCTAAATTCTGGTTAGAGTATTTTGAGGAGTTTGTTCAGGATTTTGCATGAACAGGCTTTTGAGAGTAAAATTTCTTGTAGGATATTTATATTTTTTTCCTCAAAGTTTTAGATTGACTCGATCTAAACTAAGTCTACCTAAGTCCCCGAAAACGGCACCAAAAACTTGACGCGACCACAAATGTGTATCTAGTGAGCATGCTATCTAGGCTCAAATGCAAGATCGTCGCTCAAGTAATGATCCCGATAAGTCGAGTATCGATCCTCAGGGAAATAGGACGAAAAAATTGTGACGACGTTGGAAAGATTGAGAACCTTGACTTGACTCTAAAAAGAAGCGAAAAAGATACTTTGGAAGGGAGAATAACTATAACTAAAAGTAACGGGAAATTTAACTACTGAATATGCTTTGAACTATTGAAGTGTTATTAAACTAATTATGACGCTGAACGAAAATGAGAGGATTTCAAATAAAAAGAATAGGTTAGGATACAATTCTCCAACCCTAGTGCGTTTACCGAAATTAAAACCAAATGTTTAATTGAAATAAATGATAAAATCCAGTCTTTATTAATCTCAATCATTATATATTTGAGATTGAAGCCCGCATCATATATAATAAAATGCAAGAATAAAGCGGTATCGTTGTAGCTACACGCGCGTTGTATTCTTAAGCATCCCGGTTACCCTAGGGTAAACGGGATCAAAAGTCCTACAACGGCCGTGATCACCACACAACACGATTTAACCAATTATTTAATTCAGAGTTTAATTTTATGCATATGCAAAAGGACATCAGGTTGGATTCATGCATCCCAACCCGTATAAATTTAGCTGGACATGATTAGATTAAAGAAAAATATGATTTTGAAGAAATAAAACATCATATATAATGGAAAGTGATAAATAGAAATATACTGAATCAAACAAATAACAAATCTAAAGAACCAATGAAGAATTAAAGGAAGAATATTACTTGTATTGAAGAAAATTCAGAAACAAAATGCAATCCTTACAGCAATTTCTCTTCTTGTCAAAACTAGGGTTTTGGGCTACAAAAATTCTCTACTCCTAACTAGAAAACTAAAATGTTGAACTCCTAATATTGTGTAACAACCTAGAATAAATTGCTCTGAAATTTTCAAGAGATTGACCTACTTAAAACTCTGAGAAAAAGAAAAGAAAATCCCAAGTAGTCCGGATCGTCGGGTTAGGCGGTCCGGATCTCTCCCTTTTTTGAATCAGAGATCTTCGCAAGGGAAATCCGGATCCTTTTTGAATAAAAGGTCCGAATCGCCTATGAAATTCATTTAGAGATCTTTCTTTGTACCCGGTCCGAATTCTTTAAAAATAAAGGTCCAGACCGCCTGCCAATTTCATACAGGGATCTTCTTTTAAACTTTTCTCATCTTCAAATGCTCATAAATTTTCCACCGTAGCTCGGATTGAAGTTTCATTTCTTCCAGTGTTCTTGCAATCGAAATATCTTCAACTCTCCAATTGGCTCAACTTCCAGACTGTGGTTGTAAAGTTATAAAACTACTCTTCTAACTTTCCTTCTTTGATTTCTTTCGATGCTTTTCCAGTTTCTTTCTTTCTCAATCCTTTAAATACCTATCAAACTCATGAGAAATACACGAAACTAGATGTACTTATTTGAGGGAGTCATTAGCAAGGAAATTCGATAAATCAACTCATTTTACATTACTCAAAATGATAAAAGTCCCTAAATTAAGGGGATAAAAGTCCCAATATTCAGTTCAATTGACTCCTCGTGACGAACAGTCGCCCGTTATTACATTTAAGGGTAATAAGTACTACCCAAACATACACCCTCGAACCCGTAAGAGTCTAACACACGACCCAAGGTTTAAATGTTCCTTCACTAGTGCTACTCTAACATCTACTGCCGACCCACGTCGATACACTCATGCTTTAATATCCCATCAGATTTTTGCTACATGCATGGACTCAACTATAGCCTTGTTGGCCCAAATCTCTACTGCATTGGTCCCCTCAAGACTACAAGTATCACACAAAATCCTAAATCCTTAACTTATCCTCAAAGGTTGCACTACGTACTTACATTAAATTTTGGCAGCATCACCCAAGGTTATATGAAACAACTCCTTGAACTTAGTTGGTAATCCAAGATCATCACCAAATTTTTGATACCCTATTACCGAACACAACACATCCTAGAGAATCAGACTCAATTGGTTCCTAAATGACACCAAGTATAATTAAGAAACTGTCACCAAGACTAGATAGAACTTTACCGAAGAATATCTCTATAAAGCGATTATGTCCTAAGACTTATCCATATTTTTTTCATTGATTGCTATACATTCACCCAAATAAAAATCTGAAAGTTTCTAACATGGTGGGTCATAGCCGTCGGACACACACAAGGTAACACAACAAGTTAACCTTTCGTCCCAAGGTAAATTCAAAGACCTTCTCCCTACAGCTTAGTACTATGTGTCACACATCTAACCACAAGTTAACACTACTATGGATTTTGGTAGGATTAACATGGTGTATAACTAGTACATTTCTAACTCTATACTACCGGCGTCGCCAAAGATCCTATACATCAAATATTGCATCATTCCTTTAACTATTACTCCGAAGGGATACCTAAGGTTCACCCCTTAATGACTATAACTCATTATTGTCACTCACGTGGTCCCTTGCCACACATGGTCCATAATCCTACTCAAGGCTTATAAGATACATTAATTCGTCAATAATAGCCAAGGCATCCACCCACAAAGGATAGCATCCTATCAACTAAGACTAACCCATCCTCAATAGTTGACCCACACAAATTTACACGTTCATCGAATCACCATAAATCACGGTATTACCCCAAGGTTCAAATTTGCCTAATTATATCATCGATGTTGTCCACTCAGAAGTGCCGCACATAAGGCTACATGTTGTCTGAAATCACAATCATCATTACTTAGTTACAATTTTCCAACTTTTAACCTCTACTATTGGCCATACATAATTTATTCTACCCGCCCTATAGGCATCATTTCACTCTTTTACCATCTCAAAAGACTCTACGTCATCAAAAAATGGAACAAACCATCTCACACTAAAAACTACCGTGTCACTAATATTTGCATGCATGGACACCCGTAAATTAATACATATTTAATCAGAAGCTCAAAAGAAATTAATAACTATAAACTTGGTCGCGTGCCACTTGGCTCTAACTCATTTGTCGTGCTAATCTCTTTGACTTTACCTCTGAGGACACGAACTAAACCGTCAGCAAACTAGCGTGACCGACCCAAACCACATGATGTCAAAAGATCCACTACCGACCTCACCACGTCACTTCCGAAAGGAACCTTAAACCTAGAGCTCTGATACTATTTGTAACACCCCGATCTGAATTTTTGCATTACCCGTAGTTAACCCAATCTGACACGAGCGTTAGGTGTGAAGTGCAATGAATCAACCTATATAATGTTGCTAGTCTAGTTTTATTTTAATTAACAATGCACTTATTTAGCATGCAATCCCAGTTTTAAAATAAACTTCGTGAAGGACCCATGAGGAGCACCCCGAAGTTCAAGAAAACAGAGCTACTAATGTAAAATAAATAAAGTATACTTACCTATATAACATGCTCAAAATACGAACCCACACCCAACCTGCCGTAATCAAAGTGAGGGCGTAAGCCTATGTCCAGTGGGAATATACAAAGTAGCATATAAACGATCGGTAGAAAAATACTCACACTCTACAACCACATGCATGCAAAAATATGTATGTATCTACATATGTATAACTTTGAAAACACATGTTCCAATGCATAATCATTTACTTCCGAAAACCGTTCTTGTCCAGATTAATTTATCTTAATCTTGTAAAAACTTTCTTTACTCATACTTAGCATTTGCAACTTCATTTAACACACCCGGTTCAACACTTGAAACCACTACATTTGATTTATCCAAACACATTCCTTTAACACCCTTTTATTTATTTCAATACGCTTTAGTATTTTCGTTGAGACTCACTCTTTCAACACATGCATCCACCGTGTTAGGAAATACTTATTTGTCATTTAAAAACCTTTTCCCTTACCTTATGAACATTAATAGATTTACGCATTTACTTGTCCATTTCACATTTACCGGAATATTTAGTATATTCATTCAAGTTAGGTTGTATTAACACAATTTACCACACAACTCATTTCTTGACATGTTCCAAATTTTATTTATCTTTTCTCGAAATCTTCTTATACCGCATACTTCCACGGGCTCTACACCGCCGACTATGCGCACCATATGCTCTGGCTAGTGATTTTGGGTTTTCCACACTAGGGCTCCGGGCCTTTCTTGCTTATCCCGGTGTCATCCGTGTTCCTTTTAATGTATTTTAACATTTTACAAATGTTCACATTATTTCACTTCTTTACTTTTACCCGACCGAAGCCAAAACCCGAGGTTTCGAACAATAGGCAGTGTCCGTCGTCCCCTCTTGGTTTACCCTCTATTTCTTTAGCAATATATTACCCATGTGGAGAGTTTTTTTGTCCTCTAAGATATATTACTCAATAAACTTCTCATAATTAATTACACTACCTGCTCATCCTCCCACCATATTGGACTAAGGGACCCATCTCTCTCTCTCTCTCTCTCTCTCTCTCTCTCTCTCTCTCTCGCTCGCTCGCTCTCTCTCTCTAAAAACCCGTGAACCAACCTGTTATTTGCTGTAAGGATATTAACACCATTCCCTTTTATATATTTATCCCCACACTTCCTATCTTAATGATATGCTCGCATTGGCATTAGTAAATCCTCCTTTTTTTGTTTGCTTATTACTAGTGTGTCACTTGCTCCCAATTTATTTCGACTCTATGCATGACTTCAACAAATACAACTTGGCACTTATTTAAAAATCCATAGTCTAATTAAATCGATATGCACAATTAACATCAATAAATATTTCAATATCACACCGTAAATTCTTCATAAATCAATAGACTTTTTAATATTCACATAATTACCTCATTTCGCCAATATTGTCGATAAATTCCCATGCGATGCCATGCATGCGACATGCAACCCTGCGTATGACCTCTAAAATATATGTAAAATTCAAGTGACTCACTGTTTGTGCATATTTTACGTAAATTTCTCGTAGTTACTCCACCCACACCATGTAGTTTTCGTTTTAACTAATTAATCAAAAGTCGAGGTATAACCATTTTTAATGGGCACAGTGAACATTTATGGGAACTAGTTGATAAATATTTAAAAGGGTGGAAAGATTAAATGCTTAAAAGCTGGAAGCAATTTGAATGAATCGAAAGACTAAAAGCATGAGAGACAAAGTGAGATTTTTTTTGCATAAAACTTATAACTTAATTGAAAAATAAGTTTTTGTATTTTTTTGTTAATGTATAAATAGACAAAGTGAACAAACAGATCATATAAAACCATTTTTCCATCTCTTTTGAGTGTAATTGGATGATCTTGAGTACTATTTATGCATTCTACTAACACACACACACACACACACACATATATATATATATATATATATATATATGATAAAAAAAGTTATTTGTTTTTATAAAACATGGAGAGGGTGGTCTAGAGAACTTAAAAAATTATACGAAATTGTTTTGCAGATCAAAAGAAGAGAAAAATCATTTTTGCCCTGGAACAAAGAGATGGTCTTATAAAATTAAAAACTATTTGAAATTGTTTTGTCTGTCAAACCAATGAGAAAAGTACTTTTTCTACGTAACAAAGAGGGAGTCATTTAGAAGTAAAAACTATTATAAATTTGTTATGCTAAAGAAATAGCATTAAAGTATATTACCGGTAAACTTCTTGTGCAACGTGTGCTTCTTGTTTTTGCGATTTATCCTTTTAGTCGTGATAATTTGCGAGCTTCAACTCACAATGTTTTCCTCAATGAAACTCATTTAGCATCTACCATTTTTATCTTTATTCTCATCTACAAGTCACCAATAATATGTTTGAGAGATCAACGATTATGCAAAAAATGGAAGAACGTATTGAGCACATAATCATTCTAAGGTTACATGAAAGAATGTAGGTTGGTAAAGACTAAATGGAGATGCAACTATCAAAGGTCTTATGTTTGCTGGAGATAATTTTAGTAAAAATAATAGCAAGGAACTTTTGCACTTTAAAGAGAGAGCGGGAGGGACTTTAAAAGGTTAAAAATTGAACAAATATTTAATTCAATTCAATTTTGTTGTGCTTATAAATAAGTGGGTAATTTTGCCCATTTGCATTATGTGGATTGTTATGGTTATAATTAGAGGGGCAAAGAAGTAATTTTAGTTGTAAGGAATGATTGTTAGATTAATTTCTATTTTGTGAAAACCATCACACAAATAGGAACATTCATATTGAATCATCAAGAAATAAAAAATACTAAATTTGCGAAAGGGTACCTAAATCCATAACAAGAAAAGTAAAATATCTGAGTATGAGATCTTATGTTCTTTCATATTAACACGTATATTTTATGCCTGAATTTTTCTCTGATGATGGGAATCACAAGAAGAGAGTTGTGTGATCTGGGGACCATAACCCCTATTTATAAGACAATCGTGTCTTTTCATATTTTGTATAATTTTAACCCATCATAAAAATAAAAATTATGCTTGTCTCTACACATTAAAACCCAGACTTTAATAATACATTATTAAGACCCCAAAACTTAAATTAATCACTTTAAATGGCCTAACTTTATTTGATAGCCTATAATTCCTATTTATATCATATATAAGCCCATATATATGATTTTACTCTAACAGTCTCCCACTTGGGCTATATATGTAGCTTTATAAACTTGAAATATATTTTATGAGCTCATGAGTTTTACTATCAAAATTTTATGCATCTTAACAATCTTGCCCATTAACTATACCAATATAGAATCAAAGCGGTACATATTTCGTAAGTAGACTCATCAATGATCACATATATCAATGCAACTAATGACAAATATGAAGCGTGGATGTGTAGCATGGAAATTTCATGCAATATGATCTTAACATGCCTATTTCCAACGGTCCTCCTTAAACTTTAGTGAGATCAAATCATATAAAATCAAAATGAATATAAAATGAATACTTTACTGCAGTAAATAACCATTATTACCATAATAAATGTGTTTATGAAAGTATATAAAATACAAACTCCCACTAAACCGACATATCTTGAAAAGAAACTAAATCCACATGAGCAGTGTGCTCAAGAAAGACCTTGGGTGGTAATCCTTTAGTCAGTGGATCCGTAATCATGGAGTTTATCCCAATGTGCTCTATAGACATAAGTCCACTCTAAACTCTTTCTTTTACAACTAGGTACTTGATGTCTATAAACTTTGACTTCGTAGAACTCTCGTTGTTATTGGAATACAGTACTGCTGATTTATTGTCACAAAATAACTTAAGTGGTCTTTCAATGCCATCCACAATACGCAGCCCCGTGATAAAACTTTCGCAACCATATTCCATGATTAGACGCCTAGCATCCAGCAAAATTGGAGTCATAATATTCGATGATCTCTAACTGGTCTAACTTCCAATAGGTGAGAGTGTAGCCACTACACCAAATCTACCCATTTGTCAAGGTCATTGACCTTGACAAATCCACCTTGTCAAGGTCAATGACCGTGACATTTCGAGGCGAGATAACTTTTTTTGTCACGATCGTGTCACGGTCATTGATCTTGACACAAAACTCGCGTTTTGTATCACGATCGTGTCAAGGTCAATGAGCGTGACACGTTTGTCACGGTTATAAACTGTGACAAAGCCGTTACCCTTTGTAAAAGAATTGTCATGGTCAATGACCGTGACACATCCGTGACAATTTTATCACGGACGTGTCACGGTCAATGACCGTGACAATTCTGGGCAGAATTAAAAAAAACTGCTGGGCAGTATGGCCACTGCCACTGCCCAGTAGTATATTTGTACCTATTATAGCAACGTTGTACCTATTCCAAACATCATATATCCGAACAAACTAAAGATAATGAAAATATATATTCAAATAAGAAACTATTTAAAAAGAAACAACATCACCATCATTTTATCTCAAATCTACAAACTATTTGCATGGAAAAGAGATTTTGTACCGCGACGCTCGGGAACACCTCCTTATCCTTCCCTTCTCGTCCGAATAGCCACATAAGTATAGAGCATATGTGGCCTACCCTTAGGGCCACTCCCTGTCCCCTGAATTGAAATAAAGTAAAATTAGTATCCGCCCCTTAAATATAGATAAATATAAATCGTAATTGAAATCGAAATCGAAATTGACATATAAATATAAATACATTACCTGTAGTGTCACTCAAACAGCTAACTTGAGCTCATATGGCACCTCCTTCCAACTAATGTACCCCGGGCAATCGTGTCAATTATAATTCTCTTCATATCTAAACACTAAGAAATACCATAATCCTATGGAGGTATGCGTTGCAAATTCCTTCCAACCGTTGTGTAGCCAAAAATCAGCAGTTGAAGTTGTCAACTCCACCTTTGAATGGTCTCCCATGTTTTGCTAGAAGTTCCAAGTGGTTGGGTATGGAAAGTGGAATTGACAACTTCAACCGGTGATGTTTGGCTACATAACGGTTGAGAGGAATTTGCAGAGCATCGCTCCATAGGATTATGGCATTTCTTAGTGTTCGGATAGACGAAGAGATTCAGTCTCCTCTCCACAAATAGGACACCCCAAATAACTATGTACTAATCACCTATTAAAGGTAAGAAGCGTATATTCATGGATTAGTATAAACAAAACTTAGATGTAGTTGGAATATTTAAGTATTAATCTCCTCTCCACACACGCACACTACACAAGAGTGAAAATTATAAAGTGCAGATCAAGTAAAAGAATTAAAAATGGATGTTTTGGTACAAATTAAAATATTTATTACAAATTGAAAAATTGTTTCAAATTCGGGTTATCATCAAAAATGGATTGATATTCGGTAGGAGCAGCCAAGTCATTCACACTACTATTTAGACGCCTTGGCGCGTGTTGGACAATTGACCACGGCTCGTTGTTGATATACTCCGAGTAAAATACTTGCTTAACCTTTTGAAATGCACAAACAAACGGCTCATCGCTCACGTGGTCGTTGCTCTTCAACTTGGACAAGTAAACCATGATCAAATTGGTGACAGGATCAACTTTACAAGCATTTTTATCCTCAACTCTTACCCATTCACAGTAAAATACAACCTCTTTGAAGCTTATATAATCCAATTCAAATATATTTTGGATTACACCATAGTAAGTCATTTCAGCTTCAACGAGGTTTTTATCTTTTGCGCTCGCTCGAAAGAAAGTAAGAGCCTTGTATGAAATTCCCGAGTTCTGTACATTTGTACTTTCCTCGTACACTTTAGCGCGAAAATGTAACCATTCAATCGATATTTTTTGTACTCTTGTGCCACGAACAAGGGTCCAGTGGCTAGATGAGCAAGCCTTGATGTCGCATCACCCATCTTTAGGAGCTGAGAATATAGATAAATTAATTATATTAGTGGTAAAATTTGAGTGTAATGTAACGTTATATAACGACTATTTTCATTGTAATTACCTCTTGTGTCAACCATAGCCTAAATTCGCTGTCTGATTGTACCACTGTTTTTCGTCTTTTATTGTTCTCACAGGCTTCATATTTACTGCATATTACAAAATTAATCATGTATAAAATAATCTAAAATAATGTTAAACATTATAATATTCGAAACTTACTTTTTCCATTCTTCGACATCTTCATGTGTGTCAAATAGATAACGAGCTACTTGTTCATGTTGCAAACTCGTTAATTTCACTCGTTTTCCCATCACATTACCACCATCATCGAGGAATTCATCAGTGTCATCAACGCTGGTAGAGTCAGTCATATATTCCCGAGTATATATTGATGACTCCACGGTGATGTATTCCTCTGCAATTGATCCTGCAATATATCGCGTATTCTTGACGTAATCTTTAAAAACTTTCATCAATCTTTCAAACGGATACATCCACCAATATCTAACTGGACCACAAAGAAGTGCCTCGTCGCATAGGTGTACCAACAAGTGAACACTTATGTCAAAGAATGCTGGGGGAAAGTACTTCTCCAATACACAAATCGCTTCGTTCACAGCCAATTTTGCGGCCACTATGTGTTCTCGATTCACTACCTTCTCACACAAGAGGGAGAAGGTAATACTAATTTGCATAATAGCCCTACGCAAATCCTTGTGCTTGGAGAAACAGTGCTTAAACAATTGCATGATCACATGCCAATCGTGGGACTTACACTTATGTAAATCATGAGTAACATAATTCACAATCCTTTGCAAGTTGGACGAAAAAGTAGATGGGCCCTTCAAATTATATATTGTGTCTAGAAGCACCTTCCTTTCCTCACTCGTCAAAGTAAACGCACCAGGGGGAATTATTGTCCTTCCCCTACTATCTTCTTTCAACCATAGTTGTGGTTTAAGTTTTAACGTTTTAAGGTCTTTTCGTGCATTTTCTCCATCCTTCGAATGACTCCCCCCAAGGCAAGTACACACAATATGTTCAGCGAAGTTCTTCTCTGCATGCATCACATCCAATACATGGCGCACCGGGTTTTTCTTCCAATAAGGCAACTCAAATAAAATTGACCTCCGAGACCATGCCTTTCTTATCTCAGTTTCATTCCCAGTTGGGGTCTTCTTATGCTTGACATTCTTAAATTTGGGATTCTTACCTAGCATATTTGGACCACATTCAGAAGATTTACTTTCAATTTCTGAACTCGAAAGTTGTCTCGGCGGTAGCCTATGTTCAACTCCGCCCAATAAAAAATTGGAAGCTTTCTCAAATCTGAAACGATGAGCTGGGGGTAAAAACCTCCTGTGGCAATGGTATACATTTTTTAAGCTGGAGCATAGACGAAGAGATTCGGTCTCCTCTCCACAAATAGGACACCCCAAATAACCATGTACTACACATCCGGATAATGTCCCATAAGCTGGAAAATCATGAATTGCCCACATCAACATAGCTTTCAGCGTAAACTCTTCTTTTCTAAAAGAGTCAAATGATTGCACACCCTCTTCCCACAACTCATTTAATTCTTCTACCAAAGGATCCAGGTAGATATCAATGTCTTCACTTGGTGCCTTTGGCCCAGGTATCAATAAAGCCATCATCGAAAATTCAGGTCTCATACACTGTGAAGGTGGGAGGTTGAGTGGGGCTAGGATCACTGACCATACACTCTGATTGGTGCTTAGATTTCCAAATGGATTAAAACCATCTGTTGATATAGCCAAACGAATGTTGCGTTGTTCTCGAGCAAAATCGGGATACTCATAATTCATCCTCCGCCAGGCAGTAGAATCAATAGGATGACGCATGATATTACCCCCTACTTCTGCCCTAGCATGCCAAGTCATTGCCTCTGCAATCCATGGTACTGTGAAAAATTGCTTTAATCTAGGCCCAACGGGAAAATATTTCAATACTTTTTGAGGCACTTTTGAGCTTGTGCCTTCCTTACTAGTAGATTGGACATATCTAGGTTCATCGCATACCGGACAACGATCGATATTTTCATACTCCTTTCGGTATAGTATGTAGTCATACACACAAGCATGAATCGATTTATACTTCATTCCCAAACCTTTCAAACTGTTCTTCATAACAGGATAGCTATTTGGAAGTGTATTCACCTTGGGTAATAAGCCCTTCACCCATTTCAGAATTCCCGTCACGCTATTGCCAGACAAACCGTACTGCATCTTCAAACTGTGCAAACCAACCATGGCATGTAAAGTTGTTTGATCTCTCTCACAGCCAGAGTATAACGGTTGGGTCGCCTTAAATTTTAAACTTTGGTAGTCATCGTCAAGTTTTATCGTGTTATCTTCACGAGCACTTGAATCTTCTACATCATCAGTAACCTCATTCTCCTCAGCTTCATAAACTCCGTACGCATCATCAACTAAATCCTCTAACATATTATGATCTACGTCGTCCCCTTCTTCATCTATTCTACTTGTTGAAGGATGTTGTGAAGGTTGGTCAGGGACAAAAGGAACTTTCAATTCACCGTGAAAAGTCCAAAATCGATAACTATCTTACATACCCGATCTTAACAAATGTTGTTCAACTGTTTTCCACTCAAACACCTTACCATTCTTACACCTAGCACACGGACACGGAAACTCTTCATCATTACGACATCTCTTTGCATATTTCACAAATTCGTTAGCACCTCTGCGAAACACATCCCCCATTCTATTAGTCTCACCCATCCACTCTTTGTATTTCGGATATCCCATCACAGCTACCACAACTAAACACCTATTAAAGGTAAACAAAACTTAGATTTATAGTATGTTTAATTTAATTATCCCATCATTTAATTATCCTATTAAAGGGTAAGTGGTCCTATCCCATTCAAGAATGCATTTTTCTGTAATATACTTAACAGCTCATGCACATTGTTACGATTTGAAAAAAATTCGACATCATATCCCCTTAGTTCTCCAAGTACACGACGTAGATTGGCAGGTGTGAGTGTTATTTCAATTGGTCAATTAAAATAACAGTCACACTTGTCAATCTAGTATGTACCCAGAGAACATTAAGATACGACTGCAGAACTTCCTCCAAAAGTAACAACTTTAAGCCAATAAGAATATTATACAGAAATTATACAGTCTCAAACTGTCCAAACGGGACAATTCGAGAGATCTCATTACAGGGGTAATGACTCTCGAACGGGTCTAAGGGTTATTGAATGCGTACGCATAAGAACTAGAATGCTAGTATCTATGCGTACTATATTTAATTTCAAGTATGTTTCGTATAATGGGTTAATTCAAATACAAAAATAAATTCATGGGATAATTCAAATACAAAAATAAATTCATGTATTGACCACATACACACACACACACACACACACACACACACTATCTAAGTTGTTCTATAGGTATAAAAACAATTATTATCCAACTCTTATCAATTATTTATTTTGAATGTAAATAATATTCAAAACCCCACCCACCCCCACCCCCTCCCGATGTTTATTATCCAACTATTATCAATTATTTATAAAATTGATGTCTACTTTTAGTGTTGTGTATACCCCACCCCCTCCCCCACCACACACCACCACACACACACACACACACAAACCCCACCCACCCCACCCCACCCCCTCCCCCACCCCCTCCCCCACCACACCCCACCACACACACACACACACCCCACCACACACACACACACACCCCACCCCACCCCACCCCCTGCCCCCCTCCACCACCCCCTCCCCCACCTCACACCACCACACACACACACACCCCACCCCACCCCCTGCCCCCCTCCACCCCCCCTCCCCCTCCCCTACCACGCCCCACCCCCTACCCCCACCCTGCCCCACCCCCCACACACGCACACACATACACACATATATATATATATACACATACACACATAAATATACACACAAATATATATATATATATATATATATATAAATGGAAGAGAGAGAAAACCGACCTGAGAGAGAGAGAGCAGCGTCGAGAGAGAGAGAGAGAGAGAGGGAGGGAACGAATCGGAGGGAAAAAAGAGGGGGGATAGGGTTTTTGCTGCGAACATTGTCACAGTCGTGTCAAGGTCTTTGACCGTGACAAGTATTTAAATTATTGTTACGGCCATTGACCGTGATAATTAGTTGTCACGGTCGTGTCAAGGTCAATGACCGTGACATAAAACGCGTGTTTTTTTGTCACGGTCAATGACCTTGACAAGGCTGGCCGGATGAAAGGTGACAATTTGCCCATTTTGGTGTAGTGAGCCTTTTGTTCTCTGTAAGTACCTCATGACTCACTTATTATCCAATGATTCTTTCTAGGATTACTTAACTATCTGCCCAACATGCCAGCAATGTATGCAATATCCGTACACGTACATACTTGAGCAATTCATAAGACTTCATACTGCTGATGCATAAGGAATCTTTTGCATCTCTCGAATCTCAAAATCATTCTTAGGAAATTGACTGAGACTCAATTTATCTCCTTTAGCCACAGGGGTGTCACTTGGTTTACAATCATGCATGCCAAACCATTTAAGAACTTTCTCGTTATAGCTCTTTTATGATAAACTAAGTGTACCCTAAGAGCGATCTCGGTGTATCTGTATACCCAACACAAAAGAAGTGTTACCAAGACCTTTCATCTCAAATTTCTTTGAAAGAAATCTCTTGGTTTCATGCAATATACCGATATCGTTGGTGGCTAGCAAGATGTCATCAACATATAAAACAAAGTAAATATACTTACTCCCACTGAACTTGTGGTATATACAATCATCGACCAAATTCATCTAAAAAACAAACGAGATGATAACTTGATGAAACTTGTAATACCCTTGATGAGAAGCTTGCTTAAGACCATAGATGGATATCTTTAACTTGCAAACCGTCTTCTTTGCATCCCCCGACACAAAGTTTTCTTGTTGCACCATATAGATTGTTTCATTAATGTCACCATTGAGAAATGCAATCTTAACATCCATTTGATGAAGCTCAAGGTCAAAGTTCGCCACAAGTGCCATTATTGTCCTAAAAGAGTCTTTTGATGAAATCAGAGAGAAAGTATCTTTATAATCTATGCATTTTTTCTATTCAAAGCCTTTAGCGACAAGACCGATTTTGTATCTCTCCACGTCACCTTTCGAATCCCTTTTGATTTTAAATATCCATTTGCAACCAATGGGTTTCACAACTTTAGGTTCTAAGTGAATAAAGGTTTTTCCCTTTGGGGTTTTTTCCTGAATCTTGGCCTGAGTTATTTGCGTGGTTTGATTTATCTGATTTATCAAATGGTTGCATGATTAGGATAAACAAGATAAAATCGATTTAAAATTCGCTTCCGCATATTTAAAATTGGTGTTGCCTTTTTTGTTGAAATCACTCTTTGCGAGTGTTCTCGCGCTTACACGCTTATTACTGTAGGTGCACATGCAATTTTGTTAAAAATTAATCCTCCTTTGAGCCGACTAATATTCACATAAATTACGTGCACCTTATCTTTTTATATTTCGAAATAAAAATTATTTTTTAACAAAAGAGGTTACTTTGGTGACGTATTGTTTAAATTAATTTATCTCGAAATATATATATATATATATTTGAATTTAAATTTGTATGGTATATAAGCATAAAAGTAATGTTCTGTAACTATTTTATATTTGGAAACAGTAGCATAACCAAAGAGCTGGCTTAGCCTAGTGGTTCCCTTGGGCTCCGAACTTGAAAGGTCATTTTAAAGGCTTAAAAAATGAAACATCAAGAGTCGAACCCTTAACCATCTATTACCATCAAATTCAAGCTTTTTTCTTAATCTTCAAAAAATCATATAAAATCTGCTAGTCCAAATTTCATGAATTTTATATCGTTGGAATCGTAATAAAATTAAAAATATTTCTGTCAAAAAAGATTTCAAAAATATTGAACTAATCAGAAAAAAAAATTCAGCCAAAAATTAAATTAAATTCCTTCTTAATATGTTCTTAACAATTCAACATGAAATAGCTCTGATACCACACGTTAAATTAATTTATATTTTGTGAAAACCATCACACAAATAGGAACATTCATATTGAATTGTCAAGAATTATTATAATATCAAATTGCGGAAGTGTACCTGAATTCATAACGGGAAAAGTAAAATATCTGAGTCTGGGGTCTTATGATCTTTCAGATCAACACTTTTATTTTATGCTTGATTCTCTCTGACAACGAGAATCAGAATAAGAGACTTGTGTGATCTTGGGACCATGACCTCTATTTATAAGACAATCGTGTCTTTTTCATATTTCGTATATTTCTATTTTAACCTATCATAAAAATATAAATTATGTTTGTCTCTACACATTAAAATCCACACTTTAATAACACATTATTAAGCCCCAAAACTTAAATTAATCACTTTAAATGGCCTAACTTTATCTGATAGCATATAATTCATATTTATTTCATATATAGGGTCATATATATGATTTTACTCTAACAGTGACAACTCCGATTTAAATTGTTTTTTTTGTAACTGTAAGATTTGAAAAATAGTGATACTTTTTTAAGCAAAATAAATGTTGTCCTATTTATGTAGTGCACACTTCATCACAAATCCTTTTTTCCAAAGCCTCAAAATAAAACAATAGGAATTTATTTGATAACATGAGGTGACAAAATATGTCATGACAAAATTTGATTAGAAAATATTTCCTCTTTCATGCTCAAAGAAAATTTTGTCATGGCAAATTATAATAAATGCATTAGTGTGTAAAACTTAATGATAAGTTGATAAATTTGACTTGACAAATTAAAACTATTAAATGTCAAAAAATGATAAATTCAAAAGATTTCACATTTGCGATGAGTTTTTTTTAAAACTTCGCATAAAATGAACCCTAAAACTAACCCTAATACGCAATTAGACATTTTTTGAGTACAATGGAAAATGATTAGGCAAATGAGTGACGTGCGGTGCTATAGCTAGTCATGTTTTGAATAGATTTTTTTTTGGTTATACTCACCCAAATTGCGGCCATGCGTTGCGGTTTGATACCCCATGGGAGCACATGGATCATGTACGGTGATGTTAACAATTGTACAGTGACTCTTCAACAATCATTCTCAAAATCTTTTGGTAGGGAACACTCACTTAAATAGATATTTTCAAAGTTTTAAAATATTAATAGATATTTTAAGATGTTTTGAGATTACAATCTCGTGAATTTAAATTTATCAGATCCCTGCTTAAAATTGGTAGAATAGGGTCGTATTATATATAAAATTATATTGTCACATTAATGATCAATGGTGAATCAACCCTATAAATACTTGAAGTCACTCGTCCTTAATTTCAACCATATTAACAAAATATTTTGAGCACTCAGATCCTCTTCCTTAAACTTAACTCGGTTTTTAATAATTTATACAATAAATTTTATAAGATATATATTAATTTTTTGATTTAATTGAAAAAATATATGATTGTGCTTGGAATTTTAGAATTTATTTACGATTTTTTGTAATATACGTGCATTAAATTTTTATATATACTCTAACTTATAAAATATTCATTGAGGGATGATGAGTCTTATTACCAAAAATATGTAATTGGGTTGAAATGAAAAATTTCATTAATTATCACCAAACACCACGCATTTAAATGATTCAGCATTATAACATATATTTTCATAGCCTTATTGGCTATTTTAACATTTGATATAAAAATCGCACGGCATTTTCCCGTACAATATGTTCATTTTTTTAGTAAAATTAATATATTTAAGCACTTTCGTAAATATTTATCTAACAACCCAAGTATTGAATAATCTGTATTAAAATATCGGATTTTTTCCCAAGTAGTCCTATTTATTAAGCATGTGGTCAAATATGTGCTACGGTGTTTTTTTTGCTCCAATAAGTTCCATTAATTCCCCCCCCCCCCCCCCCCCCCCCCCCACACACACACACAATAAGTCGTATTTAGAAACACGTATTGAATATTCACTACATGTATAAATAAGAGCTATTGAGGAAAATTTCTTTGCATGAGACTATGTAGAAAATATCTTATGTAAATAACACTTAATTGTCAATCAACGTAAAATATATAATATTCTTGTGTATTTGGCTAGTATTGAAGTAGAATTTTATTGAAACATTTTTCAAAAATAAAAAAGCAGTTTTTTTTGTTTTAGAGATAAAACTAGGACAAAAAAAATAATTTATATTATTAAATAAAATTGAGATGAAAAAGAAGTTGAAAAATATATTTTTTAAATAAATAAAAATGAGAAAAAAAGAGAAAATAAAAGGAGAAATAGTTTCTTATTTAAGACAAAAATGAAAAAATGTTTTTTTTCAAATTAATTTTTTTTTTAAAAGTATCTACTTTAATTGATAAATTTAATTTATAAAGTGTCTTAAGTAAATATAGAAAATAATAAGTCGATTAATCATTTATTAATGTAGAATGAACATAATTTGAACTTTTATTTAATAATAACAATTTGATCGGTCAAGTAACTTTTTTTCATTCACTTTTAGTATTAATGTCTAAAATAAAATAAAATAGTGGGTAAAATATAGTTATAAAAATTAAATATATGATAAATTCAAAATACCCTTATAAAATTACTAGTCTCATGCCATTGGTAAAAGTCAAATGTGGGGGGGCACAGAGGCAACAAACAGAGACGGGTGGTGCTAAAGCAATAACTTTTTCATTAGGTGAAGTTGGGCTGTAGCTGTCTCCAAAGTTAGTAAAAGGCTGTATGAACAGAAAGACTGTAATTTCTTTTGGAAAAGTAGCAATTATGCATTGGGAACGCTCTTTAGTTATTACACTATCAAATCAATGATGCCTTAAAATTCATGTAATTTAGAGAAGGGTAACACTATTAGCACTCCAAATATTCTTCTTGCACTCCATTTGGAAAGATACAAATAATAAATGATAATTTAACCCTTTTAACGTTAGATCTGTTCCTTTGTTTTTTTATAAACCATCTCTTCCTTCATTATGAGAACTAACCATCAAGGGAGGGAAGGGAAGAAAATGTTGATAGAAATTAAGGGTAGTTTATTTTTTAATTTAATAATTAAATAAAGTTTAAGCATAAAAAAGAAATTCACCCTCCGGATAACAGCAATTCACAACTTACTCATTAATTAATTTATACTTTAGTACTCAGTTATTTTTTTACCCAACACAAACACGATCTAATTACAAGGTTACACGATACAACATGATATGTAATTTTATTTTTTACCTAATATAAACACGATCCAAATAAAAGCGACACGATACAACACATTTTTTTTTATAATCAAACATGAACACGATCCAATTAAAACGCGACACGACACATCACAATGGGAAATCTTTTTTTTTTTAATAAGACACGACCCAAATAAAAGCGACACGATATGCCCCGACACAAAATATTATTTTTGAACTAACACAACACGACATGAAATCCTTTTTTATAATTAGATTGTGTTCGTGGCATGGAGTCATAATTTTTTCAATACCGACTCAGACCTTTTTTTATTATTTTAAAAATAATTTTTTTACAATTTAGGAAAAATGGTCCGCGCCAGCGATATGTATAGGCAGACCGACCACCTATACATACCACTATCGCAGATCATTTCATTCTCATATGTTGATTCGCGCCAGCAGTTAGTATGAATTAATCGTGTTTTATTCTTGGATTTATTTGGGTCGCATTTGATTTGGCCCACGCCACGTTTTATTTGGGGCGTGATCATGTTACTTGAAAAATAAAAAGAGTCAAAATCGCATTGTGTAATTTTTTAAAACAATCGCGTCTCTAAAATATCAAATTTTCAAAAAACACATATGTAAAGAAAAGCGCACATACTAAACATATTTTTTAACGACAAAAATAAAAACGAGAGCTTACATTAAATATAATAAAAATCATAACTTTTAAAATAGTCTAAAACTCTCTTAAAAGATAAAAAAAAATTAAAATAGATTGTCGGATCTCTAACGCGGACCATTTTTTTTAAATAGCAAAAAAAATATTTTTTAATTTAGTTTTTTGTGTGAAATTTAAACATTTTAGGGGATACATAAAAATTTAATTTTTAATTGTTTTTTTTAAAAGCGGTATAATTTTTTTATAGAAAAAAAATTTATGTTTATTTTTTTAGAAAATGACTTTTGTTTGGGATTTTTTTTGGTAGAAATTTTATTTGTGTCATATTTTAGCTATTCGCATCCGACACAAATTCGGCAAAAATTATTGTTCTTGTATAATTAATATTAGAGTCATTAAATAAATAAAAGTTTTCATTTAGTTTTTTGATGGGGTCCAATTTTATTAGGCTCGGTATAAAAAACAAAAAATAAATATTTTAAAAATACATTTATAAGAATAAAAATGTTTTAGAGTTATCTTCCATTAAAAAAAATAATAGTGAAATATCATTTGTACTTCCAAATTTAAAATATTTATAAAAAAAAGGTGGTTTAAAAATAATTTTAATTTGCATTTGGATTATAATGGAGTAAGAGGATTATAATCGAGGTGCGCGTAAGCTAGCCCGGACACCCTGTGGTATAAATAAAAAAAAACATAATGATAATATATATAAATATATTGGATGGCTTGGTTTTAGTGGGTTTGATAAGAGGGAGCTTAATGTTTTAGAAGGGTAATTATGTCTTGTGAAAAAGAATTGGAGTGCAAACAGATTTTGTTGGAGCGTGTATAGCCCCACCCTAGAAGCAGCCTTATAAGTACGAAATGCATTTCTAAAATTATCTACCAAATAATTTGGTGATCTAAAAAACGCGTTTAGTGGGCGATAAGGTGCGTTTAGTCGTGAAATTTTTTAGATACGCCAAATTTTGGCTGTAGACGTAAATTAAAGCGTGGTCAACGATGGTCAACGTTTTTTGGGGTAAGACGTGAAAAAACGCGATTATTTTTTTGTATTTTAAAAAATAGTATTTAATTTACAAATATTTAGACATTTTTTTAAGGTATGTACCATTTTAATATATTTAATAGTCTTGTCATAGAAAAAAAATATTAAAATATATTAAAAAACACCTAAACGCCTTTTTACGCCTAAGGTCCCCCAGACTTATAAGGCTTAAGGCTTGACCTCCACGCCTCGATAACCCCCCGCGTTTTTTTTGGTGTATTAATAAACTATTGTATCATAATAAGTATAATATATAATATTTATTGCAGTGACACATTATTTAAAAAATGATTTGAGAGATATATTTGAAATTTGTATTATTATTTGAAAATAATATAATAATATTTGTAGCTTCTTTTAATTACCCCCCCCCCCCCCCCCCCCCCTCCCCCTCCCCCATCCATCTTTCGTCAATGCCCTATTTAAAAAAATTAAGTTATTTTATTTGTGCAAAAAAAAATCCAGAGTTCAATGTCAATAGTGGGACATTGATTTTTTTTTTTTGGGTGGGTGCTAAAAAAATTAAGTTGGGGTGTAACTAAAGAAGCTCCAGAAAATCTGCCAACACTCCAAAAAAATTTCAATTGACGATATTAACCTTTTAACCTTTACCCTTTACCCTTTATTCTTTATCCTTTACAATTTAAGCAAATAATTTTTTAACTTTAAATAACAATTATTAACAACTTAGTCTTAGTCATTAATTAATTTATACTTTAGTGCTTACTTATTTTTTTAACAAATATGAACACGATCCAGTTAAAATGCGACACGACAAGAAATTTTATTTTTTATCTAACAAAAAGAAAACTCAAATAAAAGTGACATTTCACGAAATCTTATGTTTTTTATCTTAGACGAACACGAAATATTTTTTTAAACTAAACGCAATCCAATTAAGAGAGACACGAAATGACACGAAATATTATTTTAATTTATTTACAAAAACAGATACACAACCGAATAAAAATGCGATACAATACGAATCTTTTTTTTACGAAACATAAATATGGCCAAGTAAAAGCGATACAATAAGATTTTTTTTCCAAACACAAATAATATTTTTTTTACCAAATACAAACACAATTAAAATGCGACACAATATGAAATCTTTTTTTATTTATTAATATGACCAAGTAAAAACAACACAACATGATTTTTTTTATTTTTTTACCAAACAAAAACACGATCCAATGTGGTGTGGTGTTTATGTTTTACTTCGATTGTGTTTGTGTTTGTGCTCGGTAAAAAAAATTGTGTTTGTATTTGGTAAAAAAAATTATTATTTGTGTTAAAAAAAAATCATGTTGCGTCGCTTTTACTATATGGTTCATGAATTTTAAAACAAACAAAATGCAAAATTGTATTTTAATTAAATCGTGTTCACGTTAGATAAAAAAAAATAAGATTTCGTGTCATGTCGCGTTTATTTGAGCCGTGTTAGGTAATTTTACATTTTTTTTACCGAGCACAAACACAAACACGATCGAAGTAAAACATAAACACCACACCACATTGGATCGTGTTTTTGTTTGGTAGAAAAAAATCATGTTGTGTTGCCTTTACTTGGCCGTATTGATAAAAAAAAGATTTTGTATTGTGTCACATTTTAATTGTGTTTGTATTTGGTAAAAAAATTATTATTTGTGTTTACAAAAAAAAAATCATGTTGTAACGCTTTTACTTGGCGATATTTGTGTTTCGTAAAAAAAGATTTCGTATTGTGCCGCATTTTAATGTTTGTGTTTGATAAATTAGATTGGATCGTGTTTGTGTTTGTTAAAAAAAAATCATGTTGTGTCGCTTTAACTTCTCCATTTTGGTAAAAAAATAATTATTTCGTATTGTGTGGCATTTAATTTGACCAAATTCATTAAAATTAATAATGATTTCGTACTGTTAACTTTAAAATTAATAAATACAAATTCTTTTTTTATCCAAATAAGAACATCACCAAATTAAAATATGAAACCTCATGAACTTTTTTTTTACTTGACACGAATACGATCAAAGTAAAAGCGACCAAATTAAAATGATTTCGTAAAAGCGACCAATTTTTTTTATTTTAATTTATTTATAGACACAGAAACACGACCGAATAGAAAAAACAGTTATTTTTTTTTAAGTGTGGAAATAGTTTTTTTTTTCTTTTTAAAACAGTTATATAAAGTTTTGTAAAAATTATACAAATTTCTTTTAAAAAAATAATTTTCTAAAAGAAATATTTTTTATAATCAAAACGGTTGGTTTATTTTAGACACATGTTTATGATTGGTATAATATTGGAGGTTTATTTTATTTTTTTTAGAAATAAATGTATAAAACAAAACAATTTTAAAAACAAGGCTTTCGTAAAAAATATAAAAAACGTTTTTTTAAATAGTTAAAACAGTTTATTTTTGTAAAGACTGTTTTTTAAATATTTTTTTACGTTTTATAAACAACTTTTTAATTAAAAAAATAGGTAAAAAGTTTATTCTTTTAAAATAGATGAAATATTTTTTTGAAATAGTTATAAAATTTAAAAATAATTTTTTTTTAGTTTTCAAACAGTTTCTTATTAAAAGCAGTTTTTTTACTAAAAAAAAGTTTTTTTTATTCAAAATACAATTTTTTTATTTTTATCAATTGCTTGAGTTGAAGGTAAAAAAGTGGGCAAGAGAAGGGTATAATTATTATTTCATGTTTAAATGGAGTGTGGGAAGAATTTGATGGAGTGGAATTAGCCATCCCCTTCATGTTGGTTGATTATTATTACCAACTCTTGTTAGTCGAGGCTCATTAAAGCACTATTGCTATTTGATACCAAAACAATGAAATGAATGGGTGTCTATAACGAATATCTGAGTGTCAATGTCAATAGCGTGATCTGATAATCTTGTTAAAATATTTTTATATTATTGCAATCGACAGTGTTAAAAAATCTATACCGTAAGATTGCTAAATGCTTATGATAGTGAGACCAGTGTAGGTTTGTTCACATAAAATATTCTGGAACATTAATTTACTATGCTGTACAGCATATCACGGAACAACAGGAAACTCTAACCCATGTGCCAGAATACAATATGTTATTAATGTTCCAGAATATTTTATGTGACACATGTTCCTCGGCTGCGAGCACAATACAATATGACACATGCATTATGAAATAACATATATTCCTAACGCATTTTGTATGCATTGACCAAAACACTGAATCATTTATGCTCTAGAAAGGCAATTTTACGGAACTAATTTGCCAAAAGTTCAATCATATCTGGTGAAGGCCACAGTGGCAAAATTAAAAAAATTTGTAATTCTAATTTCTACGGACTATTATTATTCGTAGGAACTAAAAGTCTATTTCTTACAAACAACATTTGTTCATAAGAATGTTACGAATAAATGTTGTTCGTAGGAACTCACATATACAATAAAAATAATTATTTATATTTCCTACGAACTTCTGTTATTCGTTGGAATTAATACGGACTTCAGAAGTTCGTAGGAGCTGTTTGCAAATTCCGCGTCCATTTCCGCATCCATTTTGTAACTTTAGAGAACGACTACAGAACGAGCTAAAGAATTTGTTGTAAACTAACCACCATTGCAGACCGGAGATTTTGTAAATTTACAAAAAATTGACATTATGCATCCCATTGTGGATGCTCTAAAAACATCTATCTGAAACATAACAATGTTCGTGAAAACCTTAAAGTCATGCTGCATTTATTATGGACGATAGAGACATCTTTTATGTTTTATCAATTATATATCTCTAACCAGATTTTAACCTCGCGCGATGCACGAGCATTTTAAATTCTCGTAATAAAGGATACGTATAACATATATATACATTATTAGTACACAATGAAATTGATTTAAACCATTATACAATATGAAGCATTAATTATATACATTTGGTAGAACCACATTTAGATACAATCTAAAAGTATTTACAGCATACAAAACTGATTACCACCAAATATTGTACTATCTATGCTTTCCCTTTTACATTACTAAAAAATACCAAATAACTTGAAAAAATTTACAAAACTTTTTAAACATTTGAAAAATATGAATATATGTTTAAAAATTCTGAAAACTACCAAAAAATAATATATATTTTCTGAAAAATTAAAAAAAAAATTAATTCATGAAAATATGATTTTCAACAAACAAAAAATGATTTAAAGCATTATACAATTATTTTCAACAAAATTTTTAATAAAAAGTAAAAACATAAAAAATCAGAAAAAATTCCCCCCAAAATATAAAGTAACTCAAATTTCACGAATAAAGGGTAAAAACAAAATTTGTTTAAAACTGTAAAAACATTCACACTTTAAGGATTAAAAATGCACAAAAAAGAAAAGAAGAAAATTTGTATGAAAAATGAGGAGCCATGTCAGTTTTCTCCATTGATTTTAACATATTTAAACCCAAAAATAAAACATTAACAAAACAATTAGAGAAATATTAAAATTGAATCATTGGTTTATAATCAACCTTGTTTTTTTTAAATCATAAATTGTAATTCTCCTTCCATTGCTTCAAAATATTTTTATCTACAACATCTCGTTTCTTTACGGAGCGTACTATTTATTAAGCGAGTCAATATCTTTAGCTTACTACTATTGAATAACAATTTGTCACGTTGTCCAATGTTCTACTCTCCATGCATATTTTGTTTGGTATGTATGGGATGTTTACTACAAATTTAAAGTTTATTTTTTAATTGTAAAAAGTAATGTGTACATATTTGATGTTAGAGCAACTACAATGGTAGGGGAAAAGAACAGAAGAAAAGGTAAATTTATCAGTTTATACAAATTGGTTGGATTAGAGTGGTGGGGCAAAACTAAGAGATCCTGTAAATGAGTTTGCATACGTTTTGCAAATATACCAAAGCTAAGCAGAATTTGTATAAGTTTACTACGAACTTCTGAAGTTCGTAGGAATTGGTACGAACTTTAGTTCTTCGTAGCAATATATACAAACTTCATTTCTTCGTATAAATTCCTACGAACTTCTGAAGTTCGTAGGAAACATATTCACCACAGTAAGAACAAACGTCCGTTTAACTTATTTTCCTATATAAACTCATCATTCCTTCCCCCTAAAATCCCACCTCCAATATTTCTCTCTTTTTTCTTCCACCCCATTCCATTATTTTCCCAAAATATTTTCGAGTGAATCATTTTGTCTCTCCATACATTTTAATTATCGATCAAAATGTCTTCATCTCAACCCATTAATTCTAGTACTTCTAGAAAACAAAATATGACTCCTATCGAAGATGAAATATTATGTACTATATATGCTAAATATACGAGTCGTGGTATTGAAGACAACTCGATATCACATGGAACATTTTGGGATTCTGTAATGAATAAATATAACAACACGCCAGAAATTTATATTCAACGTACGAGGACTATGCTTTCAACACGCTACAATCATATTTCTTCTCGGGTAATGATATATGTTTCAAAACCGTCTCACCAAATAGACAATATAGGAAGCGAAAATAACGAGTTCGACGCAGTTACAAAGGCCCACGAGGCATATCGCGTGGAAACGAGTAAACAATTCATGTTTGATAAATGCTACCAAATTTTGAAAGACTTACCGAAATTTGATTTGAAGAACACAGCGTGCAACAACGACGATCCTACGCCTCTAGACTCGGAGGACAGTCCGGGTGTACGCGACGTACTGTACAGACCCCCAGGCAGGAAGGGGGAGAAACAACGTGCCCGTCAACGTGCTCGTTCAGACAACCTTGATTGTAACCGACGGTCCTTAAACATTGCGAAGAATTCACCGAGATGTTTAAAAGTAAGCAAGAGTGGAAGCAAAGTCAGGCCATGAAATTTGATTCTCAAATGGATGCTTTCATTGAGATAAAAAGAGCTGATCAAATTACAAGAAAACAAGATCAGCTTGTGCGTCTAGGCCGAGAACAGTCGTACATCATGGAGTTGGATATGACCAAAATGAACGAGATGCAACAACAATTCCATGTGAAAAAGGTACACCGACCTATCAAATATGGTAGCTGTTACGGAAGCTGCGATTGCCGCGCTAATGTCAAACACTGCTGGCTCGTCAAATTCTAATTCCGATCTGTCTGGTGCAAACAACGCTGACTAGTATGTTAAGTGTGTGGCTTGTTTAGTTTTCCGTTACTTCATAAATGTAATGTCAATTATCGTTTTATAAGAAGTGTGATGTTATTTTAATTAATGTTATTTCAGTTTAAGATGTGTTGCAATTGTTATATTGTTGTGTGCTAAATTGAAGCAGTCGATTCAAAATAATTACACAAGAAATATAACATATATTATATTATTTTGATGCACACCATAAAGAACAATGTTAAAAGTGAATGTATAAAGAGAATAGAAACCCTCAAATACACATATACTATCTAATCATTAATCGGCCAAGTCTCACCGCTCGTGTTCCAAATATGCTCCACCAAATCATCTCGTAGTTGTTGATGTGTAGTTGCGTCCCTAACATTTGCATCACGCGTTAGGTATTCGTAAAAATCAGTTTGCCCCCGTAGTATTTCAGGTGTGGGATCTGATTGTTCGTATTCATTTTTCCAGGGATAGTCTCTACGTTCATCGTCAATAATCATGTTGTGCATTATAATGCAAGATTTCATTATGGTTGCTAAGGATGCCCGATTCCATAATTTGCAAGGTTCACGCACGAAAGCAAATCGTGCTTGTAGTACACTAAAAGCATGTTCGACATCTTTCCTACACGATTCTTGTTTCTTACAAAATAATTTTTGTTTTTGTGATAGGACAGGTTGGTTCCTAAAAGTTTTAACGATGGTTGCGTATGGAGGGTATATGCCATCAGCAAGGTAATAACCCATATCATATATATTTCCATTAACATTATAATTAACGGGATGTGTAGTCCCATTGCGTAATTCTCGAAAGAAGTTAGACCGGTGCAAGACGTTTATATCGTTGCAAGATCCAGGAACCCCAAAGAACGATTTCCAAATCCATTGGTCGTATGAGGCAACCGCTTCTAGGATTATAGTTGGATATTCTTTTCGACCACTATATTGAGTGTGCCAGGCCGTGGGGCAGTTTTTCCACCGCCAATGCATGCAATCTATACTCCCTAGCATTCCTGGTAATCCTCGGCTTGCATTTTGTTCGAGTAACCTGGTGACATCGCTTGTTGTCGGATTTCTCCCATACTCGGGACCGAATACAACCACAATTGCCTCAATAAATCTAATAACCGTTTCTAATAGAGTCATTTCACTCATTACGTACTGCTCAGACCATACGTCATGAGATCCTCCGTTAGCGAGGTGTCGTATAGCCCCCCCATAATTTTTTTATGTAAGCTTAAACCTAGCCGACCGCACGCATCGTACTTTTATACAAAATACTTATCATACTCGCAAACAGAATAGAGGATGCGATTGAAAATGGAATACCGCATCCTAAATCTCCTTCAGAAATAATACTCGCTATATACCTTATCTTCACTAAAGTAATCTTCCCATAGTGTTTGGTGTCCCCTTTCTCTCCTTCGATTCACTCGACGTCTAAATTCGAGTTCTTTCCCATCTCGAATTATATTTTGTTCTGCAATCCAACGTGTAATCTCCATGCATATTATCATCTCCTCGTCTGAATCATCTGATGACGCGCCATCATTAAATTGAGCATACCGAAGCATTAGATTTTATCCCTCATCGCTAGAACTGGAGTAATCCATGATGTATTTTTCTCGGAATAATTATGAAATGTCAAAAAAGTTATATTATAATATTTCATACATTATATTTCTATTTATAATTGTATAATCACAGACTAGTGTATTATGGAATTGATAAGTTGTATTATAACGTGCTGGTAGTAATTGGTAAGTGTGCCAATCTGTTGTACAAAGGTTAACTGTCCTACAAAAAACAATAATTATAAACTTTTGCAATTACTGTTGTAGGAATTGGTAAGTGTGCCAATCTGATGTACAAAGGTTAACTGTCCTACAGAAAACAATAATTATGAACTTCTGCAATTACTGTTGTAGGAATTGGTAAGTGTGCCGTTCAAAAATAATCTGATTTACTAGGGTAAGTGTGCCATTCTGACATAGGAATTGGTAAGTGTGCTGGTAGGAATTGGCATTTAATATTAAATGTATGTAAAAACTGTAGGGAAATTGGCATTTACTTTTCATTGTATGGAAATTGACGTATGAATTGGTAAGTTTGCTGCAGTTATATGTAATAATTACTATTTCTATATATTTACTTTTATTTATATTAACTACTACTATATATATTACCTAATTATATTTACTATATAAAATTACTACTTCTACATATATTAACTACCGCAGTTATATGTAATAACTGTATGCAATTACTTTTATCGTTGTATATGTGCTATATAAAATTACTACTTCAATATAAAATAGAAACGTGACTTGTTTTGACTGATTTGTTTACTGATTACAATTACTTCCTATGCAACCATGGCACACAACATAATGCATTCTCATCCCCCATTAACAGTGTTGGTAGATGATGTACTAAATCCATGTTTGTCTTGGCTCCTTTGTAATCCGACAAGTCCTTATCTTATGCATACATTGGATCATCAAGTTCAGTATTTATCAAATATTTAGCATGCAACCGCTCTAGCCTTTTCTCCATTTATGCTATTTCGCGTTGCAATAATTGTAAACATTTTTCATTATCTTTGTTTGGATCTTTGCAAAATATAGCCGATTTTTCTTGTGGCATGGGTAAACCATGCCAATGGCAGTAGCACTCGAAATCGCAATGCCTATCAAATAACCTCGGTCATTTCAAATGATCATCCCATGGAATATTTCCTTTCGTCGGCGTTAACCATTTCATAACATGATTAACGTCGCCTAAAGAATGTAACGTGCATATAGGAATGTTTTCAAAAAGCATTTTCTCGCCATACCATTTACCTCCATGGGGATCTTGATAGATCCCTGGGTTAGTCAACACCCGTTCAACATTACTACGCGTTACCGCTAAATGTTCAACAACAGCTGATGTTGACGCTTTTGCCTTACCCTTTCTTTTTGCGACGTGATGGTTCATACTTGTCCATCCAGTTGAAAGGTAAGCACTTCGCACTCCCTCTTTAGGTGATGACCAATTATGATATGGAAGCTTGTGCCCGGACATAGTTTTCTTGGGAACATGGGTTAAGAAGGGTGAATCTTCGTCAGACATGTACTCATAGTTATGCATTATGAGGTTTATGTACTAAGGAAGTATAACTCGATTTGTGGATGAATACACATCTGAAACAACGAATATTTATAGGTCATGTAATAGTATAGATTAGTGTGTCATGACATCTTATTTTAATCGCTTATCAATTACTGTGCCATGTAATTATTATCATTTCAGTGTGTTATCGATTAATGTGCCATTGAGAAGTGTGCCATCGATTAGTGTGCTTTCGATAAGTGTGCCAATGGTTTGTGTGCCATCGATTTGTGTGCCAGCAATATAATAATATGAATACAATAGAATTAAGTTGTCTGCTGTAAATGAATTCATAATAATAAATTGAATAAAATACAATAAAATGAATACAATCAAGATGGCCTCTGCCCAAAGTCATAATCCTGTCCCAAATCAACGCGCGACCCCAACAGCGGATCCTCGCCAATATGGCTACCCCAACTCGATTGTGTTCGATATCCTCCGTATGGTTGAGATGGTTGAGGTACGTAAACATCCTCACGGCTGTAGCTCGGACCACTAACGGTAGGACCAGTACCATGCACATTACAGGCGGCAAGTTGTCGGTCGAGTTGCTCAATCTTATCCTCACGCTCTCGAGTCTCAGTAAGGAGTAAATGACGGAGACCACGTATATTATCTGCTGCGTCGATGAATGCAGAACGCCATTCTAAGTGTGACAACGCATGCGCTGGGGGAGCATTCATTGGGAACTCAGGTCGCGGCACACTTCTTTCGTATGAAGCACCTTGCGGAAGGCCGACGTCTACCATCCAACTTTGCCTGGGCGCATGTGTTTGTGTAGGGCCAGGTGATGCAAACTGTGTATGATACTCAAAAGGCTGGTTAACTGGAGCTGGCGCCGTTAGGATGTGCAATGTTGATGGTGCCACTGTACCAACCCTAATCAAATCAACGTTAACATAACGTGCCATCGCCGGAAGTAAGGGCCCTTGCGCAACTGCTTTCCAGTATATATCATACTCTTCTCGGGTCACAATTGATGTATGCGCATTTGCAAGAGGCCAATTCGAAGCAAGGGCGGCTTGGTATTCAGATTGTGGGACTAAGCTCAAATTTCGGGGAGGGTTGTCTGCTATACAAATTTGGCCTATCAACTGTCGAAACCCCCGGTCACCCAAGTACCAAAATCCTTTAAATAAGGGATCCAAAAAAATCATACGCAGCCCAGATAAATGATGTGCATATGTAATGAAATCGTTATGTCGGTACATCGACGTCTCGTATGGCTGCCATATGATGGATTCAGAGGACCGCATCTCAAGTTGATGTTGGTTGCCCGATATATTGAACTAGGGGTGTAAACGGTACGGTTTGATCGGTAAATAGTAGATACCAATACCAAAACCAAACTCTAGATGGTAAAACCAAACCGTACCAGTTTACCAGCCGGTACACCAAAATCAATACCAAAACCAAACCGACTGGTATTTCGGTTTTTTCGATTTTTTTTGGTTTCGGTAAATTCTGGTTTTTTTTTTGTTTCTTATGGTTTTTTCTGGTTTCGATAAATTCTGGTTTTTTCTAGTTTCGGTAAACAACACTAAAAGTCCCAAAAAACCAAAAACAAAACCAACCAACTTTTTTAAATATTAAAACCAAAACCAACTTTTTTCTGGTTTTGGTAAATTTGGTACGGTAATTTTGGTAAATTTGGTACGGTACGATAATTTCAGTACGATTTTTTCCGGTTTCGGTAAATTTGGTACTGTATGGTAATTTCGGTACGGTTTTTTCTGGTTTCAGTAAATTCGGTACGGTAATTTCGGTAAATCAGTTTTTTAAATATTAAAACCAAAACCAACCAACTTTTTTGCGGTAATTTCGATTTCGGTAAGACTGGTTTTTGGTATTTTAATATATGAAACCAAAACCATTTTTTTTCGGACCAAAACAGTACGGTACGGTAAAAACCCGTACCGCTTCCACCCCTATATTAAACCGTTGCGTGCCCTTTGCCCGGCTTCTGTTCAACTTTGACCAACGAAATATTCAAGGCCATACATCTACGGTCTG
The DNA here is from genome assembly GCA_949130495.1 of Sambucus nigra. NCBI lineage: Eukaryota > Viridiplantae > Streptophyta > Magnoliopsida > Dipsacales > Adoxaceae > Sambucus > Sambucus nigra. The sequence goes on along the minus strand of OX422223.1, from coordinate 256,910,289 downwards.
ATCCACGATAATCGTACATGCGGTCGCCATATTCTCGTTATGTAAGTACTGCAAAATAGGTAGATAAATTAAATTGATTAGAATACATGTACATTCATTATAACTAAATATATAATGCATAAACATTTAAATAAAATATTATAAATTGTACCTCTATTAATTGCCACATACACTCGACACTAGTTAACGACCGTCGGCTCGCTTTGTCCATTGACCATATTATATGGGCATAAATTGCCGAACCCCAATCGTAGGTGCCAATCGTCGTAACATCCTCCAAATAATGTAAATACCCGAGGTCCGCCGAGGAATTGGCATTTGGAAAGAATAGACTCCCAATTACATAAAACCAAAATGCTCGAGCTATGACTGGCATCATGTAATCGGGAAGGTCCGGTTGATTTACAAAATTGACAATGTATTTCTTAAGGTCGGCAACCGGGATTCCCGCGCCTGAAAATCGTTCTATATGAATTTGGGGGAAAAATTCGTTCGGTATTTTGAAAATTTGTGTATTTTTCTATCGGCAAATTTAGAATGGGTAAGCCTTGCCCAATCGGGATACCTGCACATAAATTAACAATACATGTCATATATAGAAATAATTCGAAAATTATTTGTACACATTGAAATTATTTAAATTGAACATGAATAAAATTAAATAAGGGATTTAATACGAATTAAATAATACCGAAAAGCATCGTGAAGTCCATAGGCGTGAACGCAATTTCAACAAACGGCAGTTGGAAGGTATGCGTCGTGTCCCACCAACGTTCAATCATTGCCGTCATAATGTACTGGTCGGAATTCGGCATTGTGACACCCCGCCTAATTAAATACCGGGCGATCACTCCTTTATTAAATTAAATCAAGGTAAACAGTTGGTTCATTCTCAGCATCACTGTCGATAAAAATAAATTTTTTCCAATTTAACACCCTAAATAATTAAGCTAAGTGTCAAAACATTTTCCATACAAAACTTTCCAAATTTTAATTAAAGAAAAATATTTATTTTAATTAAAACGACATTTCTACAATAAAGAATCACACCACAATAAACCAAAAAAACATAATACATTCGTCAATCGAATGTCAACAAATGGAACTAAAACCACAAATCCATCCTGAATAAATCCCATAGAACAATACTGGAAATAAATGAAATACAAAATCCTAGCAACAAGTGAAATGATGAAAAGGGTGACACGTTCCCAATAAAGGAGAATAATAGGAGTGGAGTCAATGACAGAAGCCGTCTACTCAAGTGACCTGCAACTCCCACCTAAGCTGCATCTCGTTCTTCTCAAGGGATCCTAAGCAAGACGCCCCTGTGGCTGGGCACCTAAAAATATACATATATATATATACAAGAGAGAGAGAGAGAGGAAAAGAAACGGGTCAGAGCCCGAAAGTGTGTTTGATTTTAAAATACGTTAAGCAAGTATTTAAATTGATACAGGCCAATGCAAATCATATTAGTGCGTCTCTCTCTTGAGAAATACTCACCTCTCTTCTAATGTGCACACCTATCGTACTAAACTTCCCAACGGTTTGTTTTAGCATCTAACATACTAGTCTTTTTAACAGCTTTAACTTAACTTAAATTACTCGCAAGATTTATAATACACAATATCCACTTTAAAAGATATTCCAACAGTAGCCCAAAATTCTCTATTTTTAACTTCATAAAAATAATAAAGTTCCCGTGACATTTTATACTTTCTCAAAACAAGTATTTAATAATTTGAGTCAACAACCATGTTCTACTTATCAAATCACAATAGACACTTTAAAGTTTATAACCTCATATATATATTAACTACTCGTATAATATATATATATAACAGCACCCCAACTAAACTATGGTGCGGGCATACTCTGCTATCCAATCCCCGTATCGCTCACACAAAGGGAAATAATAGTTCGGAATCACTCTCGAACTGTATTAACATATACAAAACAACGTTGAGGCGAAGCATAGATTCCAAGTCCAAGAGGTCAGTACATACCCACACGTCTCTTAGGACCGTCCGACTATCAATCTGATAGCCCGTACCTAGGATCTTTAACTTCTAGGGTACGAATCAATATCCCCCATAAAGCAACACAGGATAAGATCGTCCCAGCGCGGTAACCTCAGGGATAGCAAGTAGCGCGGGTACGTTTTTCACATGTATATAATATATGTACACACAATCATATAAATATACCCATTCATCATATTAATATAGGTTCCTCCCATTACCCATAGTCACAACATTTATCCTTAATTTCCCATTATTATGATTACGTATACGATTTCGTCTCTAACCTTAACTCGAAGGGTTTTCTCACTAGTTACATGACACTCGTGGATTCTATCCATCCAAGTAGCAAAATCAGTAGGTAAACATCTATTCACTATCGTAAGTATTTGACGTAATCTATCACTTGAATTACGTAGTTTCCTCGTCCTTTAAATAATTGTCCCTAAAATACAATTATCATCTCCTAATAAAGTTCTCAACACTTAATCATATGCCCTACTGGTCTCTCCTATATCCCAAAACATTTTTATTCATAAAGCCTAAAAGCTATTTCACGATGAATCATGTCCAATTAATTAAAGAAGGGGAAATAAGAGTCTGCCAGGAAGGGTTGATCGATCGAGGTCTGGGGCTCGATCGATCGAACCTTCGATCGATCGAAGCTCTAGGCTCGATCGATCGATCAAGCAGGTCTGCGAAATCCTGCAGAAGTGCAGTTACGGGTTTTACCAAAATTCTTCACCCAAATCATTATTTTCCAACACTAATCGTCCCAAAACTCCTACTACAAACATAATAACATATTTCCAGATGTTTTTAACGTTAAGCATGCGTGTATACATCATTAAACATGGTTAAACAACCTAAAATCTCATCTAGTAATCAAGAACCCTAAAGTTTTCTTAACTTTTGTTCTAATCAGTTTTCTCCAAAATTTCCTTCTAACATAACATCACAAATTCGTGGGTTAATCATCTACTTCACACATTATTTCTAGAATATGGTTATAACGATTTCTACATGCAAATCCCTATCAAAAATTGGGGTTTTCTTCCATTGCTTATACTCCTAATCATTCCTACACTAATATGATTATTGCACCAAAGAAAATACGCAAGTTAAACACTTACCTGGGATTTCAGAGGTCTGGTTTTCTGCTGATATTGGCGTGGTTGCGTTCTCCTCCTTGCGATTTACGCGTTGGTGGTGACGGTGGTGCAAACGGTGGTGTTTTGGGCCTTGAATCACCTTGAGAACTCTCTCCTCTCTTCTCCAATGGTCGTTCTAGGGTTCTGAATGTTCTAACCCAAAAAGGCTGACCTAAATAGCTGCTAAGGATGGCTGAAATTCGTGAGTTTAATTACCCTATTTTGTAAAATGACCAAAATGCCCTCCCGGGTCACTAACTAGGCCTAAAAACACCCCGAGACCCAAACTAAACCCCCGGGTACACTTTTCTGACTATCTCGACCATTCCGGACGCGTTGGCGCACTCAAAATGACCATACGAACAACTTATAAAATATTCACTTTTATTTAACAAAATAAGTCCCGACGTGACACGGGCACATCCTTACTTAAATTTCCAAAATAGTCATTTAATTCACTTATGACATTCAATATAACCAATATTGTATATTACTATGCTCATTAGTAATATTCAACAAGTTTCCCATAATTACTAACTCTCATCACGTTAATAATTATAACATAATTAAATTTCCGGATATTTATTAAATAATCATTCACATTAAATTTAATAAAACCCCAAATTAATATAGCATAAAAATACGGGGTATTACATACTCCCCCCCTAATAACGGAATTTCGTCCCGAAATTTGGAAAATAAGGCATACCTGGTAAAAACAACTCTGGATATCTCTCGCGCATATCTGCCTCACGCTCCCAAGTGGATTCCTCCACATTATGATGCTCCCATTGAACTCGCACAAGTGGAACTATTTTCGACCTCAATCTCCTCTCACTATAGTCTAAAATAGCCACTGGTCTCTCCTCGTAAGAGCTATTAGGCTGTAAGTCGATCTCCTCTATCGCGATGTTAGTATGGGCCATATCATCTCGAAGGTATCGTCTCAACGACGAGATGTGAAATACATCGTGAATGCAATGTAAATGTTTCGGCAGTCCCAACCTGTATGCTATCAGCCCAATCCTCTCGATGATTGGAAATGGTCCCACGTACCTCGGGGCCAACTTTCCCTTCTTCTCGAACTTCATCACACCCTTCATAGGAGATACACACCATAACACTTGATCTCCCACATTAAACTCCCGATAGAATCGTTTCGCATCGGCGTAGCTCTTCTGTCGGTCCTGGGCTACCCGAATACGACTCCTGATTAGCTCAATCCTTGCGGAGCTCTCCTGAATCACTTCTGGCCCTAGCAACTTGTTATCTCCCACCTCAAGCCAACAAGTTGGAGAACGACAAGATCTGCCATATAAAACCTCAAATGGAGCCATACTAATCGTAAACTGATAAGAGTTATTATAATCAAACTCTACCGGTGGAAGATGTGGCTCCCATCCTCCTCCAAAATCGATAACACACATACGTAGCATATCCTCCAACATCTAATTAGTATGCTCTGTCTGTCCATTTGTCTGTGGGTGGTAAGCTGAACTCAACCTCAACTCAGTACCCATAGCCTTCTGAAAGCTTTCCCAGAAACGTGACATAAAATTTTTGTCTCTATCTGACACAATATTCAGGGGCACCCCATGTAATCTGACAATCTCAGCAATGAGCATACTGACCTGTGGTATAATCTGTCCGTACCGGTAGAAAATGAGCCACCTTGGTCAGACGGTCTACAATCACCCAGATAGAATCGTGGCCCCTCTGTGATGTAGGCAACCCTGTAATGAAGTCCATGGAAATACTGTCCCACTTCCACGCGGGTACTTCCAATGGCTGAAGCAATCCTGACGGTTTCTGTTGGTCCACCTTAACCAGCTGGCAGGTAGAACACTTGGCCACAAACTCAGCAATGTCCTTCTGTGACACCCCGACTAATTAAATACCGGGTAGCTACTCCTTTATAAAATTAATTCAAAATGCCAAGTTGGCTCAGTTAATAGCATCACTGTCGAAAACATTTTTATTATTACTAACCACCTAGTATTTAAAAAGCAAGTTGCCAAATTTTAATTTAAGTCTGATTAAACATGCAACAATGTAAAGAAGAAGTAAATAACACCATTCCATACTGAAGTAAAATGAATAACCATCACAATAGAGTAAATAAAGTCTGGAGGAAAACTCCTCTCTACAATCCCATAACTGAAATGAATAACCGAAACTGAAATAAAACATGCTGAAGTCTGAAAACTGAAATATAAAAGATGTCTCTAAAGAAATGGGCAACATGCCCTACAACTGATAGATGGTGACTCTGGAATCCAAAAGATAGAAGCGTCTACATGCAAATCCCTGTAGCTTCCACAAGCAGCTACAGCTCGTCACCTGAATGAGTATCCTATGCTTGGTGTCCTTGTGGCTGGGCACCTAAAAATGGTTTTACAAAGAAAAAGAGATTTGAAAAGCAAACGGGTCAGAGCCCGAATGTGGAGTTATATTTTAAAAACCTGCAAGTGCTTTAAAAACATTTAAAACATTAAATGAAAAATACATGTTAGGACGTGCACTCACATGATATTCTCACCTCTCGTCTAACTGTGCACTCCTAACGCAAGTACCCATCTACAATAATATAACCATTAGCTAAGTGACATCATAACTAGCTAGACTGTAATAGTTCCTACCCTTTTTACCCGGTTTTATCAACATATAATGCTCGTAATTAAATAGAGGTTTAACGTAAACTCAGTTACTAAATATGTCATTGATATAACTATCAGTTAACTCATTATATATCTCGAAACAATACCGTAATATTTTTACAACATTAACATGAGGATTACCATTGATATAATGTATATTATTCACAACATAAATATACTAATACAAGCACCCCGCAATCTAAGCTATGGTGCACACATACTCTGCTATCCATCCCGGTACATCACGTACATAAGGATTACATATTCCGAATCTCTCAGGAATAGTTTACCGATAACAACATCACAAATAATGGAGGCGAAGACAGTCACCATCACATGGGTCACGCACATACCTACGCTCCCATGATCAGCGGACTTATTAATATCACAATAAGTCTTTCTATGACCTATGTTCATCGAGGTACCAGTCTATATCCCCCCCGTAGGCACACAAGGATTAGAGGGTCCTAAGCGAACGCAACCTCCCGTGATAGCAAGTATGGTAGGTATGTCATACACACAATCCATATACTAATACTAAGTAAACACACATCTTAGTAATACCATATTTTAATCGTAGTACGTATCGCATTCTCGTACTAACTATAATTATCACAATTTGTACTATTTCGGTTTGTAATTATACGCGCTATAATTCATCCTCACATCATAGTAGACACTCACGTCTCAACCCAAATGGTTCATTGAATATAACTCTCGTATATAATTTACTCCTCTCAATAATCCAAAAGTCCCCAATCTAACCTCACATCAATAAAGGAAGGTCGTCTATATCCTCGAACAAGTTTACGAAACTCCAAGAATCAAAACAGTCCAAAAAGGACCAAACTGTCAACTCGTTAGAAGTCTCGTTCGAACGAGACTTCGAACGAGTTTGGACTGTCAGGTCGTTAGAAGTCTCGTTCGAACGAGATCCAGTTCGTTCGAACGAACTGTCCCTTCTAACGATATCTCGTTCGAACGAGATATCGAACGAAATCACTACTCCTTAGTAACGACTGGTCAACTCGTTAGAAGCTTGTTCGAACGAGTTCGTTCGAACGACCTGGGGGCTGCTTCTAACGAGCTTCCAGCTTCGGCCCAGAATTTTCCCATCTCGTTTTTCACCATTTTTATCACTTCAATCCTTCTCCAGAGTTCGTTCTAACAATGATTTAAGTCCTCTAATCATACCAAAACATGCTTAGGTTATAAACTAACGTCTTTTAAGGCAATAAGGCATCCTAAACATCATTAAATCCCAAGATTTTATACTTTTCCCCAATATCATCAAGAACATGAACCCTAGATATATATCAACATCAATTCCAGAATTTAATTCGTTTTTCTTTCACCCAAACATGTATTAACATCAGATTAATTGTCTCCAAACTATTCTACATGCAATCCTTCTCAAATTCTTCAAGTTTTATGATCTAGACTACATGGGTTTTCATATTTTATCAAGAACAACCATAAATCCGAATTTTCTAACATGGAAAAGACATTCTCAGAAATTAAATGGAATAAAGTCACTTGCCTTGGTTGTCTTTGAGTTTGGTGTAGATTAGATGAAGTTTCTGCAGAAATTCCTCTCTCTCTAAGTTCCTTCTCCAATGGTGGCTCAAGGTGGCTAGGGTTTGATTTGGGGAAACTTAGAAAACCTAAATGACAACCTACGTAGCCTTCTAGGTTAATATGGTTTAGTTAATGGGCTTAATGGGTTTAATCCACATCAGATTTACATCTCTAATTTTCGTCACTTTTAATTCCTAAAAATGTAAAATTACCAAAATACCCTTTAAGTTACCGGTATGGCCTAAAAATACCCCGGGACCCAAACTATACCCCCGGCTAGTGTTCTCTGACTATCTCGACCCTTCCGGACGCGTTGGCGCACTCAAAACGACCATACGGATTATAGATTTTAAATTCACTTTTATTAACAAAATATTATACCGTGACGCGGCGGTCCCACGCGTCTCAACAAAATTTCTAAAATGTCGTATATAAATCTCACGAAAAATTTTATAATACCAAATACATATATAATCATATATGTACCTAATCAAATACCAATTCGCATTTCATTAGTATTTATAACCCGGATTAATTTCCAATTAATACGCATTTAATTAATTAATCCCAAAAATAAATATAGACAAAAGTACGGGGTATTACATACTCCCCCCCTAATAACTGAATTTCGTCCCGAAATTCGAAACTAGAAAGTACCTGCTAAAAATAGCTCTGGATAACGTTCGCGCATCTCATCCTCGCGCTCCCATGTGGACTCCTCGACATTGTGATGTTGCCACTGAACACGCACTAACGGGACTATCTTTGACCGCAGTTTCCTCTCGCTTCGGTCCAAAATAGCAATTGGCCCCTCCTCGTAGGAGCTATCCGGCTGGAGATCGATGTCCTCCATAGCAATGTGAGAATGAGCCAAATTATCTCTAAGGTATTTCCTCAGCGAGGAAATATGGAACACGTCGTGAATCCGATGCAAGTGCTCCGGTAGTCCAAGTCTATACGCAACGGGTCCGATCCGCTCAATAATAGGAAACGGCCCCACATACCTCGGTGCCAACTTCCCCTTCTTCCCGAATCGCATAATCCCCTTCATCGGAGAAACCCTGAGAAAAACCTGGTCCCCCACTTGGAATTCCCTGAAAAACCTCTTTGCATCAGCATAACTCTTCTGCCTGTCTTGAGCTACCCGAATGCGACTCCGAATCAACTCAATCCTTGCCGAAGTATCCTGGATCACTTCCGGCCCAAGTAGTTTGTTATCCCCCACCTCCAACCAACATGCTGGGGAACGACAAGGCCTACCGTACAATGCCTCAAACGGAGCCATGCCAATCGTGAATTGATAGGAGTTGTTGTAAGCAAACTCTACCAGTGGAAGGTACTGCTCCCATCCACCCCCGAAGTCAATAATGCACATGCGTAGCATGTCCTCCAACATCTGATTGGTGCGCTCTGTCTGCCCATCGGTCTGCGGATGATAAGCCGTACTCAACCGCAATTCCGTGCCCATTGCCTCCTGGAAACTCTCCCAAAACCTCGAAACAAATATCTTGTCTCTGTCAGACACGATATTTAGGGGCACACCGTGAAGTCTCATAATCTCTGAAATGAAGAGCTGGGCATACTGTCCCGTAGTGTAATCAGTCCTTACGGGTAAGAAGTGAGCGACCTTGGACAACCTGTCCACAATTACCCAAACGGAGTCGTGACCCCTCTGCGATGTAGGCAACCCCGTGATAAAATCCATGGATATGCTCTCCCACATCCACACCGGAACCTCCAACGGCTGTAGCAATCATGTTGGTCTCTGATGATCCACTTTTACAAGCTGACAAGTGGCGCATTTCGAGACAAACTCAGCGATATCTCTCTTCATACCGCTCCACCAATACTGCCGTCTCATGTCTTGGTACATTTTGTCCCCTCCGGGATGTACCGCGAACCGTGAGCCGTGCGACTCTGCCATCACATCGTGCCGCAATTCTTCCCCTTCCGGAACTACCAATCTCCCATTGAAGCGCAATCCCCCGTCTGAGCTAACGGTATAGGACTCGGCTCCCTCTGCAAGTAATCGAACTATCTGCTCCTGACAGAACGAGTCATTAGCCTGTGCCCGTACTACCTTTGTGACAATCTGCGGTGTAACGGTCATCACAGACATGAAAGATCGGGCCACTGCATCCTGGTGTCCCAATTCCTTCCACTTAGCTTTCCACACCTCTGCCACCTCATCTGCTGGCCTGCGGCTCAATGCGTCTGCTACCACGTTAGCCTTACCCGGGTGGTACTGGATGTCGAACTGGTAGTCCTTCAAAAATTCAAGCCACCTACGCTGCCGCATATTCAGTTCCTTCTGCGTGAACAGATACTGTAGTGACTTGTGATCCGTGAACAGCTGAAACTTCTCCCCCAAAAGATAGTGCCTCCAAATCCGTAAGGCAAATACTACCGCAGCCAACTCCAAATCATGTGTGGGGTAATTCTTCTCATGAGGCTTAAGCTTACGGGAAGCATAAGCTATGGCATGTCTCTCCTGCTGCAAAACACCTCCAAGCCCTTGCAAAGACGCATCGGTGTAAACCAAATACTCAACTCTCGGTCTCGGCAATGCTAACACAGGTGCTGAGGTCAACTTGTCCTTCAATTCATCGAATGCTAACTGACAGGCATCACTCCAGATATATGGCACACCCTTACGAGTAAGATGTGTCAAAGGACCTGCTATCTCTGAGAAACCCCGAATAAACCTCCTGTAGTATCCTGCTAAACCCAAGAAACTACGAATCTCCGTTGGCGTCGTGGGCTGTCCCCACTCCCTCACCGCTGATACCTTCCCCGGATCGACAGATATTCCCTGGTCGGAAATAATGTGACCCAAGAACTGGACTTCCTTCAGCCAAAACCCGCACTTCTCGTATTTTGCATACAGCTCGTTCTGACGAAGTGTCTGCAAAACCTGCCTCAAATGCTCGGCGTGCTCCTCCTCTGTCTGAGAGTAAACCAGAATATCATCAATGAAGACGATGACAAACTGGTCTAGGAAATCCCTGAACACTCTGTTCATCAAGTCCATAAACACTGCTGGAGCGTTGGTCAAGCCGAAAGGCATAACCCGAAACTCGTAAGAACCATATCTCGACAAGAATGCGGTCTTTGAGACATCCTCCTCCCTGATACGCAACTGATGGTATCCCGACCTCAAGTCAATCTTTGAGAAGAAAGAAGCTCCTCTCAACTGGTCGAAGAAGTCATCGATTCGAGGCAACGGATACTTATTCCGTATCATGACCTTATTCAACTCTCGGTAGTTCACACACAATCTCAGTGAACCGTCTCTCTTCTTCACAAATAAAACTGGAGCGCCCCAAGGTGAGGTACTCCTGCGAATAAAGCCTTGTCCTAACAACTGCTCTATCTGATCCTGTAGCTCTCTCATCTCAGCTGGAGCCATACGGTACGGTGCACGTGCTATAGGTCTTGTACCCGGTAGCAAATCTATAACGAAGTCTATCTCCCGACTGGGTGGTAAGCCTGGTATCTCCTGAAACACATCTGAATACTCCCTGACAACCGGGATCGAATCCAAAGGAATCACAACCTCCTTAGAGGTATCCTCCTCTATGTAATACAGATGAGCGGTCGATCCTCCCTCTGGGTGAGGCATCGCCACTATAAACATCTCTTGCCCCGGAATGGCAAAAACAATGCTCCCGCTGAAGCAATCAATCATGGCCCTATATGCTACGAGCCAATCCATACCGATGATCACATCGTGAACATGCATATCTAACACTAACATGTCTGCAGGCAATACCAAACCACCAATCTCTACCCCCACTCCCCGACATATAAAGAAAATAAGTGACTCATTCCCTAATGGTGAGTCGACACACGTCACTATGCTCTCTGCCGTAGCTAACAATCCTAAAGCTTTCGCGAAGTGTGTAGCTATAAAACAGTATGTAGCACCCGTATCAAATAACACCCGACCCATAGTGCCATGGATAGGAAACGTACCCTCGATCGCGGGCGGTGCCTGTGGAACTGCAGCCTGGTGAACGTTGTAGACACGTCCATACTGTAGCTGCTCCTGCTGAGCTGGGACTGCTGGAATGGGTGGCAATGCTGCCATCTGCGGCGGTGCGGGAAGAGTGGCGGGAAACATAGGTCTCTGCGGCTCCTGGCGAGCACCCTGCTGCTGCTGCTGCTGCTGTGGGGCCCTGCCCCTATCAGGACAATCCTGCTTCTTATGGCCAGTCTTGCCACAAGTAAAGCACTTCCCTGGGAAGTTCCCTCCCCTCTGCCCTTACTGTCCCCGACCCTGGTGGCCGTTATCGTTCCTCCCTTGGCCCTGCTGGCCCTGATGGAACTGCTGCCCATTCTGCCCCTGCTGGCCCTGATGGCCGTTTGGACCCTGCTGGCCCTGACGGAAACCTCCCTGCCCCTGCCTGTAGTTCCCTGACCGGAACCTCTTATTATCCCCCTGCTGGGAGCCCTGCTCAGTCTGTCTCTGCCCCTGACCGGTTTGTGCCCTGCTGGCACCATGTACTCCAGTCCTGCCCTGATGGCTAGACTCCCCCGACCGCTTGCCCTCGGCCATATGAAAACGGTGGTCCTGGCAGTGTAATAATGCAGCGTTAACCACATCAGAATACGTGGCCAATGATAGGTTCCCTAGCAGATGCTGACAGATCCTCCAATTCAACCCGTCGGTGAACTTCTCTATCTTCTTCTTCTCTGTTGGAATCTCGTCTGGAACGATATTCAACAGGTTAGTGAACTCGGCCTCATACTCGGCCACTGTCTTTCCCTCCTGCTTCAAACTCATCAGCTTCCTCCTCATCTCTGTATGAACTGCAGACGGAAAGTACTTGCGGTCGAACCGCACCCAGAACTCCTGAATCGTGAGGGTATCCCTCTCCTCCGCGGTGGTAATAGACTCCCACCACTGTAGTGCAGATCCCACTAGCTTGAAAGTAGCTAGCACCTGTTTCTGAACATCAGTGCACTCATGCATCCTCAAATGCCTCTGTATGTCCTTCCTCCATTGGCTCGAGACTACCACGTCTGAGCTACCTGCAAACTCTGGCGGATGCGCTTTCTGAAAAGCGTCTCGTACACACTTCCAAGCAGACGGGAATGCATTAACCTGTGCTGGCGCGGCAACCGGCGCCTGAGGCGGTGCCTGCTGAATCACGGTAATCGTGACATTTACCGCTTGGGCTACTATAGCAGCAACCTCAGCGGCGTTCATCATGCCCTGAACTGGAGCGGGCTGGGGTTCGGGCATTGCATTCCTGGGAACTCGTCGTGCACGTCGTGGAGGCATCTGAAATAAGAACAAAGTTTATAAGTTCATGGTTATAAACTTAATATAGCTGAAGAACGAAGCATACACAAAAAGAGTACAACAGTCCTAAAATATAGGGCTCTCTATCAAAGAAAACGTAGCGGAAACATAATAGCCGTACAGATCCTAAAGGACACTAGAACCTGATGCTCTGATACCACCTGTGACACCCCGACTAATTAAATACCGGGTAGCTACTCCTTTATAAAATTAATTCAAAATGCCAAGTTGGCTCAGTTAATAGCATCACTGTCGAAAACATTTTTATTATTACTAACCACCTAGTATTTAAAAAGCAAGTTGCCAAATTTTAATTTAAGTCTGATTAAACATGCAACAATGTAAAGAAGAAGTAAATAACACCATTCCATACTGAAGTAAAATGAATAACCATCACAATAGAGTAAATAAAGTCTGGAGGAAAACTCCTCTCTACAATCCCATCACTGAAATGAATAACCGAAACTGAAATAAAACATGTTGAAGTCTGAAAACTGAAATATAAAAGATGTCTCTAAAGAAATGGGCAACATGCCCTACAACTGATAGATGGTGACTCTGGAATCCAAAAGATAGAAGCGTCTACATGCAAATCCCTGTAGCTTCCACAAGCAGCTACAGCTCGTCACCTGAATGAGTATCCTATGCTTGGTGTCCTTGTGGCTGGGCACCTAAAAATGGTTTTACAAAGAAAAAGAGATTTGAAAAGCAAACGGGTCAGAGCCCGAATGTGGAGTTATATTTTAAAAACCTGCAAGTGCTTTAAAAATATTTAAAAAATTAAATGCAAAATACATGTTAGGACGTGCACTCACATGATATTCTCACCTCTCGTCTAACTGTGCACTCCTAACGCAAGTACCCATCTACAATAATATAACCATTAGCTAAGTGACATCATAACTAGCTAGACTGTAATAGTTCCTACCCTTTTTACCCGGTTTTATCAACATATAATGCTCGTAATTAAATAGAGGTTTAACGTAAACTCAGTTACTAAATATGTCATTGATATAACTATCAGTTTACTCATTATATATCTCGAAACAATACCGTAATATTTTTACAACATTAACATGAGGATTCCCATTGATATAATGTATATTATTCACAACATAAATATACGATACAAGCACCCCGCAATCTAAGCTATGGTGCACACATACTCTGCTATCCATCTCGATACATCACGTACATAAGGATTACATATTCCGAATCTCTCAGGAATAGTTTACCGATAACAACATCACAAATAATGGAGGCGAACACAGTCACCATCACATGGGTCATGCACATACCTACGCTCCCATGATCAGCGAACTTATTAATATCACAATAAGTCTTTCTATGACCTATGTTCATCGAGGTACCAGTCTATATCCCCCCCGTAGGCACACAAGGATTAGAGGGTCCTAAGCGAACGCAACCTCCCGTGATAGCAAGTATGGTAGGTATGTCATACACACAATCCATATACTAATACTAAGTAAACACACATCTTAGTAATACCATATTTTAATCGTAGTACGTATCGCATTCTCGTACTAACTATAATTATCACAATTTGTACTATTCCGGTTTGTAATTATACGCGCTATAATTCATCCTCACATCGTAGTAGACACTCACGTCTCAACCCAAATGGTTCATTGAATATAACTCTCGTATATAATTTACTCCTCTCAATAATCCAAAAGTCCCCAATCTAACCTCACATCAATAAAGGAAGGTCGTCTATATCCTCGAACAAGTTTACGGAACTCCAAGAATCAAAACAGTCCAAAAAGGACCAAACTGTCAACTCGTTAGAAGTCTCGTTCGAACGAGACTTCGAATGAGTTTGGACTGACAGGTCGTTAGAAGTCTCGTTCGAACGAGGCTGTTCGAACGAGATCCAGTTCGTTCGAACGAACTGTCCCTTCTAACGATATCTCGTTCGAACGAGATATCGAACGAAATCACTACTCGTTAGTAACGACTGGTCAACTCGTTAGAAGCTCGTTCGAACGAGTTCGTTCGAACGACCTGGGGGCTGCTTCTAACGAGCTTCCAGCTTCGGCCCAGAATTTTCCCATCTCGTTTTTCACCATTTTTATCACTTCAATCCTTCTCCAAAGTTCGTTCTAACAATGATTTAAGTCCTCTAATCATACCAAAACATGCTTAGGTTATAAACTAACGTCTTTTAAGGCAATAAGGCATCCTAAACATCATTAAATCCCAAGATTTTATACTTTTCCCCAATATCATCAAGAACATGAACCCTAGATATATATCAACATCAATTCCAGAATTTAATTCGTTTTTCTTTCACCCAAACATGTATTAACATCAGATTAATTGTCTCCAAACTATTCTACATGCAATCCTTCTCAAATTCTTCAAGTTTTATGATCTAGACTACATGGGTTTTCATATTTTATCAAGAACAACCATAAATCCGAATTTTCTAACATGGAAAAGACATTCTCAGAAATTAAATGGAATAAAGTCACTTGCCTTGGTTGTCTCTGAGTTTGGTGTAGATTAGATGAAGTTTCTGCAGAAATTCCTCTCTCTCTAAGTTCCTTCTCCAATGGTGGCTCAAGGTGGCTAGGGTTTGATTTGGGGAAACTTAGAAAACCTAAATGACAACCTACGTAGCCTTCTAGGTTAATATGGTTTAGTTAATGGGCTTAATGGGTTTAATCCACATCAGATTTACATCTATAATTTTCGTCACTTTTAATTCCTAAAAATGTAAAATTACCAAAATACCCTTTAAGTTACCGGTATGGCCTAAAAATATCCCGGGACCCAAACTATATCCCCGGCTAGTGTTTTCTGACTATCTCGACCCTTCCGGACGCGTTGGCGCACTCAAAACAACCATACGGATTATAGATTTTAAATTCACTTTTATTAACAAAATATTATACCGTGACGCGGCGGTCCCACGCGTCTCAACAAAATTTCTAAAATGTCGTATATAAATCTCACGACAAATTTTATAATACCAAATACCTATATAATCATATATGTACCTAATCAAATACCAATTCGCATTTCATTAGTATTTATAACCCGGATTAATTTCCAATTAATACGCATTTAATTAATTAATCCCAAAAATAAATATAGACAAAAGTACGGGGTATTACACCTTCTTCATCCCACTCCACCTGTACTGTCGTCTCATGACCTGGTACATCTTATCGCCTCCCGGATGTACTGCAAATCGAGACCCATGAGAATGAGTCATCACTTCATGTCGTAGCTCCGCTCCTTCTGGAACCTCTAATCTCCCATTAAACCGCAAACTTCCATCGGAACTAACAGAATAGGACTCGGCACCCTCGGCTAAAAGTCGCACAATCTGCTCCTGGAAAAACGGGTTTGTGGTCTGTGCCTGTATCACCCTCGTAACAATCTCGGGTGTGACTGACATCCCGGATATGAAAGAACGTGCTACGGCGTCTTGGTGACCCAGCTATTTCCACTTTTCTTTCCAGATGTCCGCTACATCTTCTACCGGTCTATGGCTCAACGCATCAGCAACTACGTTGGCCCTCCCCAAATGATACTGTATATCGAACTGGTAATCTTTCACAAACTCTAACCACCTGCGCTGACGCGTATTCAGCTCTCGCTGAGTGAACAGGTACTGCAGTGATTCATGGTCTGTGAACAAACAGAATTTCTCGCCCAATAAGTAGTGCCTCCAAATTCTCAATGCAAAGACGACCGCTGCTAACTCCAGGTCATGGGTGGGGTAATTCTTCTCATGTGGCTTAAGCTTGCGGGAAGCAAAAGCTATTGCCTTCTCCTCCTGCTGGAGTACTCCTCCAAGTCCCCGTAAAGATGCATCAGTGTAAACCAGGTACTCCACACCCGGTTTCGGTAAGGCAAGGACTGGTGCTGAGGTAAGCTTGTCTTTTAGCTCGTCGAAAGCTAATTGACAAGCATCATCCAAACATACGGTACCCCTTTGCGAGTCAAATTCGTCAACGGACCCGCTATCTTGGAGAATCCCCGAATAAATTTCCTGTAGTATCCGGCTAACCCCAAGAAACTACGTACCTCTGTCGGTGTCGTGGGCTGTCCCCACTCCCTCACTGCTGATACCTTACTCGGGTCAACTGCTATCCCTTGCTCAGAAACAACATGGCCCAAGAACTGTACCTCTCGCAACCAGAATCCACACTTCTCGTACTTAGCATACAACTGATGCTCTCGCAGAGTCTGAAGAACCTACCTCAAGTGCTAGGCATGCTCCTCCTCGGAATGGAAATATATCAAGATGTCATTTATGAAGACAATGACAAACTGATTCAAGAATTCTCTGAACACTCGATTCATTAAGTCCATGAATACGGCTGGAGCATTAGTGAGGCCAAACGGCATCACTCTGAACTCGTAAGACCCATATCTCGTCAAGAATGCAGTCTTTGAAACATCCTGCTCCCTAATACGTAGCTGATGGTACCCCGACCTCAGATTTATCTTCGAAAAGAAATTCGCTCCCCTCAACTGGTCGAACAGATCATCGATTTGAGGCAACGGATACTTATTCCGTATCGTGACCTTGTTCAATTCCCGGTAGTCCACACACAATCTTAGTGAACCATTTCTTTTTCTTCACAAACAAGGCTGGAGCGCCCCAAGGTGAGGTACTCCTACGAATGAAGCCCTGACCTAATAGCTGCTCAATCTGATCTTGTAGCTCTCACATCTCTGCCGGAGCCATACAGTACGGTGCACGTGCTATAGGTCTCGTATCTGGCAATAAATCTATAACAAAGTCTATCTCACGACTGGGCGGTAGGCCAGGTATCTCCTGAAACACATCGGAATACTCCCAAACAACTGGGATCGAATCCAAAGGAATCACGACCTCCTTAGAGGTATCCTACTCAATGTAATATAAATGAGCGGTCGAACCTCCCTCTGGGCGAGGCATCGCCACTACAAACATCTCTTACCCCGAAATGGCAAAAACAATGCTCCACCGAAGTAGATAATCATGGCTCTATAAGCGGCGAGCCAATCCATACTGAATATAACATCAAGCTAATGTATGTCTAAGACTAACATATATACAGGTAATACTAAGCTACCAATCTCTACCCCCACTCACGGGCATATAAAGAAAATAAAAGACCCACCCCCAAGATGGTGAGTCTACACACGTCACTGAGCTCACTGCCGTGGCTAACAACCCTAAGGCTTTCGCAAAAAAAATTATCTTATAAAATAGTGCGTTGTACTCGTAACAAACAAATCTCGACTCATGGTAACATGGATAGAAAAACATACCCTCAACCGCGGGTGGCGCCTGCGGGGTTGCTGCCTGTGGGAAATTATAGACACGTTCGCCCTGTAGCTTTCTCTGCTGAACTGAGGCTGTTGGAAAAGGTGGCGGAGTTGGCTTCTGAGGTACATTGTCAGCACATTCCTACCGTGGGGCCCTATTCTTCTCTGGACAATTTTGACGCCTATGGCCATTCCTGCCACATTGGAAACACCTCCCCCGAAACTGCTTTCCTTCCTTCCGGTATTGACTAGCCTCTCTTTTTCCCTGGTCTTGCTGGCCTTGAGGGGAAATCTGCGAAAAAACTATGTCAGGGCGAGGATAATCCATCCATTTGTGACCCGGTTGTACACATTTATAGCAGAGTTTCAAAATTCTTTGCCGGTCAGGTTGTAGTTTATCCCCAGTCTGATTCAGACAAGATTTACGTTAGGGGTCCTCCATTCCACAACCAAAACACCTCTTGGTGATTTCATTCTGAACCTGGCTTCGTTGTCCCTGACACTTTTGTCTCTGTACATAAATCTCGTTACTACTGGAATTGACTCTATCTTGATTGTTTTGTTGTCGCAGATTCGGTGCCTTCGCACAGTTCCCAACGTCAGTCACATGCACTAGGTTAACCTCTCTAGGTCTTTTGCCTCCTTTAAGTTGTAGGCTGCGTTCTTGGTATTGTAGAACTGCAGTGGTAACTGCTTGTGCCACGATACCTGCTAACTCGGCGGTTGATACTCTCCCTGGGGATACCTGAGGTGTGAGTCGATCTTGCTCGATGACTCCCTTAATCGTCCTAGCTAGTTCTTCTTGACGATCCATCTGAAAATTTAAGTAAATTTGGATGAGTTCATCATTCAAATAACCAAATCGCAGGAGTACAAAACTCCAAAGTATAGAGATAGACGCAACATTCCTAGTAGTAGGGCTCTATATCAAAGAAAGCAACGCTGAAACATAATAGGCCGCACAGATCCTAAAGGACTCTAGAACCTGATGCTCTGATACCACCTGTGACACCCCGCCTAATTAAATACCGGGCGATCACTTCTTTATTAAATTAAATCAAGGTAAACAGTTGGTTCATTCTCAGCATCACTGTCGATAAAAATAATTTTTTTCCAATTTAACACCCTAAATAATTAAGCTAAGTGTCAAAACATTTTCCATACAAAACTTTCCAAATTTTAATTAAAGAAAAAGATTTATTTTAATTAAAATGACATTTCTACAATAAAGAATCACACCACAATAAACCAAAAAAACATAATACATTCGTCAATCGAATGTCAACAAATGGAACTAAAACCACATATCCATCCTGAATAAATCCCTTAGAACAATACTGGAAATAAATGAAATACAAAATCCTAGCAACAAGTGAAATGATGAAAAGGGCGACACGTGCCCAATAAAGGAGAATAATAGGAGTGGAGTCAATGACAGAAGCCGTCTACTCAAGTGACCTGCAACTCCCACCTAAGCTGCAGCTCATTCTTCTCAAGGGATCCTAAGCAAGACGCCCCTGTGGCTGGGCACCTGAAAATATACATATATATATACAAGAGAGAGAGAGAGGAAAAGAAACGGGTCAGAGCCCGAAAGTGTGTTTGATTTTAAAATACGTTAAGCAAGTATTTAAATTGATACAGGCCAATGCAAATCATATTAGTGCGTCTCTCTCTTGAGAAATACTCACCTCTCTTCTAATGTGCACACCTATCGTACTAAACTTCCCAATGGTTTGTTTTAGCATCTAACATACTAGTCTTTCTAACATCTTTAACTTAACTTAAATTACTCGCAAGATTTATAATACACAATATCCACTTTAAAAGATATTCCAACAGTAGCCCAAAATTCTCTATTTTTAACTTCATAAAAATAATAAAGTTCCCGTGACATTTTATACTTTCTCAAAACAAGTATTTAATAATTTGAGTCAACAACCATGTTCTACTTATCAAATCACAGTAGACACTTTAAAGTTTATAACCTCATATATATATTAACTACTCGTATAATATATATATATATAACAGCACCCCAACTAAACTATGGTGCAGGCATACTCTGCTATCCAATCCCCGTATCGCTCACACAAAGGGAAATACAAGTTCGGAATCACTCTCTAACTGTATTAACATATACAAAACAACGTTGAGGCGAAGCATAGATTCCAAGTCCAAGAGGTCAGTACATACCCACACGTCTCTTAGGACGTCCGACTATCAATCTGATAGCCCGTACCTAGGATCTTTAACTTCTAGGGTACGAATCAATATCCCCCATAAAGCAACACAGGATAAGATCGTCCCAGCGCGGTAACCTCAGGGATAGCAAGTAGCGCGGGTACGTTTTTCACATGTATATAATTATGTACACACAATCATATAAATATACCCATTCATCATATTAATATAGGTTCCTCCCGTTACCCATAGTCACAACATTGATCCTTAATTTCCCATTATTATGATTACGTATACGGTTTCGTCTCTAACCTTAACTCGAAGGGTTTTCTCACTAGTTACGTGACACTCGTGGATTCTATCCATCCAAGTAGCAAAATCAGTAGGTAAACATCTATTCACTATCGTAAGTATTTGACGTAATCTCTCACTTGAATTACGTAGTTTCCTCGTCCTTTAAATAATTGTCCCTAAAATACAATTATCATCTCCTAATAAAGTTCTCAACACTTAATCATATGCCCTACTGGTCTCTCCTATATCCCAAAACATTTTTATTCATAAAGCCTAAAAGATATTTCACGATGAATCATGTCCAATTAATTAAACAAGGGGAAATAAGAGTCTGCCAGGAAGGGTCAATCGATCGAGGTCTGGGGCTCGATCGATCGAACCTTCGATCGATCGAAGCTCTAGGCTCGATCGATCGATCAAGCAGGTCTGCGAAATCCTGCAGAAGTGCAGTTACGGGTTTTACCAAAATTCTTCACCCAAATCATTATTTTCCAACACTAATCGTCCCAAAACTCCTACTACAAACATAATAACATATTTCCAGATGTTTTTAATGTTAAGCATGCGTGTATACATCATTAAACATGGTTAAACAACCTAAAATCTCATCTAGTAATCAAGAACCCTAAAGTTTTCTTAACTTTTGTTCTAATCAGTTTTCTCCAGAATTTGCTTCTAACATAACATCACAAATTCGTGGGTTAATCATCTACTTCACACATTATTTCCAGAATATGGTTATAACGATTTCTACATGCAAATCCCTATCAAAAATTGGGGTTTTCTTCCATTGATTATACTCCTAATCATTCCTACACTAATATGATTATTGCACCAAAGAAAATACACAAGTTAAACACTTACCTGGGATTTCAGAGGTCTGGTTTTCTGCTGATATTGGCGTGGTTGCGTTCTCCTCCTTGCGATCTACGCGTTGGTGGTGACGGTGGTGCAAACGGTGGTGTTTTGGGCCTTGAATCACCTTGAGAGCTCTCTCCTCTCTTCTCCAATGATCGTTCTAGGGTTCTGAATGTTCTAACCCAAAAAGGCTGACCTAAATAGCTGCTAAGGATGGCTGAAATTCGTGGGTTTAATTACCCTATTTTGTAAAATGACCAAAATGCCCTCCCGGGTCACTAACTAGGCCTAAAAACACCCCGAGACCCAAACTAAACCCCCGGGTACACTTTTCTGACTATCTCGACCATTCCGGACGCGTTGGCACACTCAAAATGACCATACGAATAACTTATAAAATATTCACTTTTATTTAACAAAATAAGTCCCGACGTGACACGGGCACGTCCTTACTTAAATTTCCGAAATAGTCATGTAATTCACTTATGACATTCAATATAACCAATATAGTATATTACTATGCTCATTAGTAATATTCAACAAGTTTCCCATAATTACTAACTCTCGTCACGTTAATAATTATAACATAATTAAATTTTCGGATATTTATTAAATAATCATTCACACTAAATTTAATAAAACCCCAAATTAATATAGCATAAAAATACGGGGTATTACAGGCATCACCCTTGAAAATAAACTGGACATTAAACCGACACCGTTGGTAAATTGTTTTATCGTCGGTTTATTCTCTCCGATCAATTTATATAGTTTCATAGGCCAGGCCCAATTACCCCGAAATTCATATTTATTACCATTTATAATGGACGTCTGTCCGTCTGACGCGTGTGTATCACCATCGAAAATACGGGAGTAATGCTTGTAGACAGGATCAACAGATTCACTTGCCGGAGGTTGAGTAGGATTTGTCGTTGATGTGGATCCGTGCTTCTTGCTCTTGCCGATATTTACATATTTTTTCCATCTTTTTCCGTCCATATTGTTTAAATAAAAAAATTGTGTAAATGATACTTACTGATATGGAATTGAGTTGCTGAATTTTGGGGTAAAAAATATTTTGGAAGGAGGCAGAAAAAGTTGGATGGAGGAAGCAGAAGCAGTTGAGAGGTGATAGAGAGGTGGAGAGGAAGGCTCTGCCTTAATAATTTATTTATGGACGACTTAACACTCAACTAGCCGTTACTAGCCATTAGAGTGCCGTTGGAGCTTCCTACGAACTTCAGAAGTTCGTAGGAATTCCTATGAACAACATAAGTTCGTATAAATTTCTACGAACTTCAGAAGTTCGTAGGAAGCTCCACCACTACTACGCAGCCAAGCGGGCGAAAGGTAAAATGTCCATCTGTTTTGTATTATGCCTTTCGCGAGGGCATCACCATTGTGCATGCTCTTAGTTGTTAACTAAATTTTCTTATATGCGCTTACCACAATGCATAATAGTAAAATATAAGAAAGAAATAAAAATAAAAACTCCGAATATATAAGCATATATTATATTTTCTTTAATGTCATACTATTATTCTCCATTTACTCTCCTCTTTTATCAACCACCATCAAATCTTAACATACAACATATATTATATTGAAGAACTGAAATATGGATGTTATCATATACCTTGCTTCCCCGAGAATATTTAACGCGTGGTTTTAATATGTACATCTAATTAGATGAGACAAAACTATAAAACAAACAATAATATAAATATATTTAGTAAGAACTTACATCCGTCTGTAAAAAATATATCCCAGCATTCATCATTTCAATTCCAATGCAGGTTATTCTTTTGTTCAATCCATCAACACTTGCAGTTTTTTTCCTAAAAATAATCAAGTTAAAGAATCGATCAATTACAATAAATATAGCCTAATAAATATAGCAAATTGTTTCAGTAGAAAAAAAAATGTATAGAAGAAAACTATATGAATACCCTAATTTCCTAAAAAAAACTACAAAATTGTTTTCTAAATTTAATTGTAACACATGTCAAAATAGTTGTAAATGTGAAAAATTTAATTCAAAAGCATGGTCAAAATATGCAAATAAAAATTACCAGAATTCTCTTGATGACATAAAGACTTGGAAAAAACACTATCTCACTTAAATGTTGGTGTGAGCACTTATTTGTTTTAGTGCGTGGGTGTTGGTATGGAAAACCTAAGTTGTGAGCAAAAATAGGTAAAATTGATTTGCTACCCAACACAAAGAATCTACAAAACCATTAAAATTCCTAGACAGAGGTTAACATTACTTACATGAATGAAATGGAGAAACAAAAATAATAAGCCCCGACTTGCTTCTGTGTCGACAAAACTACGAGTATCGCAAGTGTCGTATTCATAATCCTCGTCAAGAGCCTCCATTGTTTTGCCGAAAACAAATTGTTTTGTCCCATTGTGGTGAAAGGAGGCATAAGACCAAAGATTAGGGTTGTCTTGATCTCCCTAGTAACCTTCCATTGGGCCTTAGCACTAATTTTGGTCAAGCTACTTAGCGAGGAATATCACATTCCTGAAATCAGATTTATGGAGAACTTCCTTTGTTCTTACTTTTATTGTATTTTTTTATGTGTTGCTCTTCATACTGAGAGAGAGAGAGAGAGAGAGAGAGAGAGAGAGAGAGAGAGAGACCATGCATGGTAATGAAGGGGAGAGGGATGCGTAGAACGGAGATAAAAGAGGGGAGGTAAAGAGCCCTGCTTTGTCAATTTAGATGCAGAGAGGAAGAGAGAGAGAGTCCTCATTTAATGGGGAGAGAAAGGGGCGAAGTGTATATTACAATCTAAGGTACTATAATAATACATTCACTTGCTATAATCTAATTAATTTTCATTGGGAAGGAACACTATTTTTTTAGAGAGGAAGGAACGTAGAGGGAAGAAGTGAGATTTTCCAAGCTTTTTGCCCAATTTAATTGTGATGCCACGTGATGGATTCTCTAAAGAGACACCAAAATTATATTATGTTACTAGTTGTAAACCCGCGCAATGCGCGGGAGAGGCGCCATATGCAATATTTTTATGATTTTAAAAATAGGCATTCTCGAAGCGTGAAACATACCACACACACTCACAACCTATATTCATGTAATATAAATGGTAAATGATGTCCAAACCCTTAAAAAAAGGTTCAAGTATTGTTGTTAATAAATAATTGGTTCTATTCCACTTGAATTTGAGAGTAATATTATGGAATTGTAAATTTATGTGCTTCTTTGATTAAAACATAATTTCATATATTATAACATAATTTTATTTTAGTATTGGAGTTCTCATTTTCAATGTATTATAAAAATGCTAGTAATAGAAAATATCGACAAAAAAAATACTAATTACCCAAACCTTTTCCCTGTTTGAAATTTAATCAAACAGGTGGTGTACATATAAGAAAACTGATTAGATAATATTAGTTATAACTTAATTTTCTTCCTTAAGTTTGATTATTTACAACTCAATGCAAAAAATTGCAGTTTGAACTAAATTAAAAAAATGAATGTTATGAGAACCAATAGATACATCAACAAAGTCATTTTCTAATGAAACAATTTGATCAGAAAAAAAGGCTCAAATAATAGCCACTTAAAAAAAATCTAAAACACCACGGTGAGGTGGATCATTACATACCAAATTGTTGACTCCCCGTCACACTCAATCCCGTTATATCATCACACCGAACTCAACTTCCTCCATCCAACAGACTTTTAACCCTTCTCACCATGCCTAGTGTCCCACTAAACACAACAATCTCTGACCATCGGATCACATCCATCAACTATAGATTTTAAATTGGGTGGTCCGTAATCACCGCCGGCATACACCCCTTAGCTAGAGCCTCACCAATTTATGATATGTTTGGGACATCAAACTATCATTTTATAGTGAATTAATGCTGAAATGAATATACACAATCTACATAAAGCTATGAAATTATAAAAATGATAACAAAATCAATCTATTTGATCGATTACATTAACAGTTACGGTGCATAAGTATTTTTTCTACAAATTAATAGAATAGTTTATACGTCAAAGTACTACAATAACATAAATTGATATCCATTACTATTAAAAACATCGAATTTTCCTCATTCATTCAATTCCCCATATGGATAATAATAGTGGCATAATTCATATATAAAAATAAGTCACTAAATTTTACCCCATTAGAAAAAAAATCATTCAGACTCTATAAATTCGTTACACATAAATATAAATTGTCATTATCTTAGGATAGTTCTTTTTATACCAGTTGCCAAATGGTACGTATCCGAGACACTATTTAATTCAAAACCGCTCATTTAAAATCCAACACCACCCATTTAAATTCGACACGGCATGAAGTCATCTTTTTCACCCAGCACAAAAACGATAAATAATATACGAAACAACATGAAATTAACATTTATTACATATCCCAAACACGACTCAAATATTTGTTTTCATTTGATTAGAAGATAATTGGGCGTGCCTTTTTTTTTCTTACGAGAGGATAAGAAAAGCGTCATTATAGTATTACTTCCTGATTGTATGCACTGTTGACTGACTGATGTAGTAGAAGAAAACAACAGAAAGAAAAAAAGAGCGATGGAAGCAACTTACCATCTTTTGTCGATTAGGCGTAGTGATGTATTCCAAATGTGCAACTCAACCCCATTATCGTGGGAAAATTCAAAATTCAACCCATTCCCATCTTTTATGATTAAACCCAAACACCTGCACATATCTCAAAACACCACAATTCTCTCTCTCTCTCTCTCTCTCTCTCTCTCTCTCTCTTGTCAACACACAGATTATTTGAGAAAACTAATTGCTATGATAAGTTGTAATATTAGAAAATTATCATTTTGATGATAATCTAAAAAATTAGAAAGATATAAAGTTAAAAATTAAACACAAACCAACAACTGAGTCTTGAGATATTTTCACCTTCTTGTTGTTATTCTTCTTTTTCTTCTTGTTTTGTTTTAGTTTTTTGTTCTTGAGCCTCATTAGCAGAAACCACATCTTCTTTGAGCTTCCGTTTCTTTGATTTGATCTCCGCAATTTCATTATGTTGACTGTGTTCAATAAAACCTAAATCTTCCGCATATGATCATTTTTAAACTCTAATATAAGAAAAACAATCTCCAAAAATAATAATACTGAAAAACTCCCCAAGTGAAAAAAATCAAAACAGAGTACCTGAGTAAAAAGAACTTAAAGAATACTAATAACGTACAAAAGAGACTTTTCTTCGCAATGAAATAAGAATCCCAACAGAGTACCAGAATCAAAACAGACTCTATTTCTTCACAATGAAATAGACAAATAAAAATCAACAAAAATACAAACCACACCAACAATACAAAAAAAACTGTAAGGAACACCAATCTTTTATACCCCCAAAAAATTAAGAATTTTCCAAACCTTTTAATATCGTAAACGCCACATAATTTTAATGGCATGATGAACTTAAATTCGTGGAAATAGTCGGATCTTTGAAACGTACGAGCTGCCTCCGAGACGGGTTTCTTACACTCGTGTACAATTGCGAAATATACAGTCCATTGGGACTCCAAGTGGGTTTTCTTTTTATTTGTAAGGGTGTGGGGATATTTGAGGTACATCCTTTATGGGTACCTGTATAGTGGCAGTGAACCCCATCTCAAACATTTTCAAAATTATGTACCATATTATTTATGTCACAGATGCTAAATATTTTGATTATGGCCCAGTTTGATAAGGGTTATTTGGCATGGCAAAAGTCTTATTCCACCTTTAATTCCATATTTTTCCACGTTTGTATTTGTTTGACTAGTTTGGGGTCACGTGAGATTATTTGCCTCAAATATTGGTATTTCAATTCTTTACCCCCCCCCCCCCCCCAAGAAACGAATGCCCTGGTAAATAAAAGCTAGCTGTTTATATTTAACGAGATGATTGGACGGAAGTGATGGGAGAGATGGAACAGGTCATCTACAACATGAAGAAGGGCACCATTATTGTAAGAAAATCAACCTCTTAAGAAATCTCCTCCTTATAGGTTCTGCTATTTCAAACCACGGTAAGCTCCTTCTCCTTTTTCTTCTTCCTACTCCATCGATTTTTTTCGGTATGCTCCTCCTTCTATCTGATGTAGATCTGCATTATTTCAAGCCCGGGTTGGTAAATCTTCAAGCCCCTAATGTATCTTTTGGGGATATGTATATTTCAAACTTTGTTCTCGACATTTTTTTAAAATATTAGAGCAAAACATGGAGTTGGAGCTAAGGCCACTGTTGATTGGGAGAGAAATGGCCGACAAATAAAGATGTTGAATGGTGTTTCAAAACACTGGATTGGATGGTGTTCTTGACCCTACACCGGATCAGATGCGAACCCTAAAAGAAGAAAATGAGAAGTTGAGAAAAATGAATCCAACAGTCAAATATGTAGAAGTCGAAATGTGAGGGATGGAGAGTAAATTTCTGTCGAGGGAGAGTAAGAGCCGAAATGAACTAAACCGTAAAATTGGGCAAAGTGAAAGATATTGTAAAGCATGGAAATGAGGAGTCTAGATTGTCCACGTGCACAATTTCCAAAAGATAGCTTGCATATGATATGTGGATAGGTTTTTAGCGAGTAATCTTAAATGCTTTGTATTTTATAGTAATATAGAGATTAGATACGATAGTATTAGATGTATTAATAGCAAGGTTCTAAAAAAACGTGGGGCGTGATTGAGGGATGGAGGCCAAGTCTTAAGCCTTAGAAGCGTATGCATGAAAAGGCGTTTAGGCCTTTTTAATATATTTTAATATTTTTTAATCATAACAAGGCTATTAAAATTATTAAAATTGTACATATCATAAAAATATGTCTGAATATTTGCAAATAAAAATACTATTTGATTATTTTGAATGAGATAATGGTCCGGTTTGTAAAAAAATCTTTAAAAGGCGATATCGTTTCACTAAAGCATTGTTGTTTTTAGAGAAAAAGTACGCCTTAAGGGTTTTACCAAGCATAAGGCGTCAAAATCTAAAGACGGAGCGTTTCTCCTAAGCCTCAAGCTTAGGCGGAGCCTAGGTTTTTTTTAGAACAATGATTAATAGTAATTAATACAATAATTTTCTCTTTTTTTTATTTATTAGTATACTAATTAAATTTGTACAAATAACGGTATGTATTCTTGAAAACCAAAGAGATGGAGCACATATACATTGGAAAGCCAAAAGTTATCTTGAAATCTACGAAACTTTAATAGCTACCGTCACCCTATATAATGTTCCACACCGGAGAGGAAATTCAAGGAGACGGGGTGCTGTAGAAATTCCCTCTCCCTCTATGAAGTTGATTTCAAAAATTCTAGCAAAGAGGTCAAGGATCTGTTATGTCTACTATTTATAAATAACAATTGTACAGAATTATGAATTTAATATAATTACAGAATTAAAACAGAATTACATAAATGAAACACTTACTTGAATTTGCAGAAATAATAAAAGAATTAAAGATAAATCCGAGCCCTGTTATGAACAGTTTCCTTAAGACAATTTATTCCCTCCAATGTGCTCCGAGGTTGATGAATATTGTCTCCCAAGATAGAATGGATTTCCTCAATTAATTATGTAGCACAACAATAATTAATTTCAACGAACTCAAATTCTGTGTTTATACTCAACACAACCAAGAACATGCAATGCAGAAAATGAAGAAAAGAATTTTCTGGGCAGAGGAAATAATGCAGTAGCAATTTCGGAATTTTGGAGGGTTAATTTTTTCAGTATTAAAAACTGAGGGGGAAACATTTTATTTATAGCAAAAGTCTTGACTGTTGGGAACAGTCAAAACCGAAATTAACTGTCAAAGCAGTTAATTTGGTTAACTGCTGACTCTTGGAATTAACTGAATATCAGTTAATTAAAGATTAATTAATTCCGTAATTAATTAATTAAAGCCCAGAAAGTTAATTAGATTCGGCCCAAAAATTTAAGAATTTTTATAAGCCTAAGCCCAAGCCCGAACCGACCCGAGCCGGCCGGACGGACGGACGCGCGCGTGTGGACTTTTGACCGGAAGTCAACCCGAGCATAACTTAGGTCATCTCCCCTTCAAAGAGTTGGGATACCCCCAAGGCATCCAAGCCTTAGTCCATACTTGGGGTGTTATTAACTCATCAAAATTCCACTACTCTTCCAATGTGGGACAAGAGTTAAAACTCACCAAATTCATTAACTTTCATTGCTTTGTGAGTCACTTTGGGGACATAATTATCATTCATAACTTATTGAAATTGGACATATGAATATACTACGTTAATCTCCTTGTGGAGGTGAACGCGTTCGTATATGGTCCCACAATTTTCGTATTGTGGGTCCCACCTAAATTTGAGCTCAAAGTTGCTCAAAAATCTGTCCAGAAAAATCTGTACAGCTTTTAAATACCCATTTAAATTCCCATTTTCCAACAATCCCCCACATGAATGATATATCGCTATAAATAAAACAAAACAGATACTGACGCAGATGCAGACACATGTTGAGTAAAACTGAAGAATTATTGCATAGGGAGAAGTAGCCTAGTGGCCTTGAACTTTCCTTAGTGATACACTATCGGATTTACTTGGTTAATCAGTAGACTTCACGTCCTTGAACCGTCAACCGTTTTTGTAAACCTAGACAACAGTATTCACACAACAATTCTTCAACACAGTTGGTTCTCACGTTTGTGTTCATTTTGGCAGTGAACACCACTTGGTTCCGCAAGTATTTTAGAGAATATGCCTTTCATTATTCTCATAGAAGTGGCCCCCTTCTTACTTACGTAGGTGACTTCCATAAAGAGTATTCTGCAATACCCCACTTAGACGTACTAAGATATAGATGTCATTAAAATCATAGCTTATCCTAATTTCGCGGCAGATATGCACTGTCTCATCTTTGGAATGGATAGGATTAAATATCCTCCAGTGCTTACTGAATACAACGTAGTTCGGTTTGCCCATTGAACCTAGATCTTGGGATCTCCAGTCAGCTAGGTTGGGTTGCCACTATATTGATTCTTATTTATTTATAGGCTTTAGACCCATTCCTCTCGATGATCTTTCAACTTGCTCTCGGTTTAAACCTTTCGTTAGTGGATCCGATATATTATCTTTTGACTTTACATAGTCAATTGTGATAATTCCGTTTGAGAGAAGTTGTCTAACGGTATTGTGTCTACGACGAATATGTCGTGACTTTCCGTTATACATATGATTTTGTGCCCTTCCAATCGCTGATTGGCTATCGCAATGTATACATATTGCGGGCACAGGTTTAGACCAATTTGGAACATCCTCTAAGAAATTTCGAAGCCATTCAGCTTCTTCTCCAGCTTTGTCTAGTGCAATGAATTCAGATTCCATTGTCGATCTAGCAATGCACGTTTGTTTTGAGGATTTCCAAGATACGGCTGCACCTCCGAGGGTAAACACATACCCACTTGTAGACTTAGAGCCTTTTGTATCAGATATCCAATTTGCATCGCAATGTCCTTCAAGAACAGCTGGATATTTTGAGTAATGCAATCCATAGTTTTGAGTATATTTTAAATAACCCAAAACTCTCAATATTTCTTTCCAGTGATCTCTTCCTGGATTACTCGTAAATCGACTTAGCTTACTTATTGAGTATGCTATGTCCGGTCGCGTACAGTTCATGACATACATTAAACTGCCGATAATACGAGAATATTCTAGTTGAGATATGCTTTCACCATTATTTCTTGCTAGATGTAAATTTACATCTACAGGTGTCTTGGTAGGACTAATATCATACTTCTTGAATTTTTCAAGTACTTTCTCAATGTAATGAGATTGAGATAATATAAGTCCATCCGATGTTCTAGAAATTTTAATTCCTAATATAACATCGGCGATTCCCATATCTTTCATGTCAAATCTACTACTCAACATTTGTTTTGTAGTTTTGACAATTTCCAAGTTACTACCCATGATAAGCATATCATCAACATAGAGGCATACAATGACATATCCATTATGAATGTATTTAAAGTAAACACATTTATCGCATTCATTAATTTTGAAACCATTTGATAACATTGCATTATCAAATTTTTCATGCCATTGTTTAGGTGCTTGTTTTAATCCATATAATGATTTAACAAGCTTGCATACTTTTCCTTCTTGTCCGGGAGCTTTGAACCCTTCAGGTTGCTCCATATAAATTTCCTCATCTAGTTCACCGTTTAAGAATGCAGTTTTTACATCCATTTGATGTATTTCAAGTCCATTAATAGCAGCTATTGCTATTAACATCCGAATGGACGTTATTCTTGTTACCAGTGAATATGTGTCGAAGTAATCCAACCCTTCCTTTTGCCTATAGCCTTTAGCTACAAGTCTAGCTTTATATTTATCAATTGATCCATCGGCCTTCAATTTCTTTTTGAAGATCCATTTATAACCTAACGGTTTTGAACCTGGTGGAAGATCCACTAGTTCCCATGTATGATTTTGTAATATGGATTCAATTTCACTATTAATTGCTTCTTTCCAATTGGAAGCATCGGGTAAGGATATAGCTTCTTTATACGATTGAGGTTCATTTTCTAACAAATATGTTAGAAAATCCGGACCAAAAGAAGTCGAGATTTTTGCTCTTTTACTACGTCTTGGTTCATCCTCTATTGATTCAATAGGTTGATGAGTACCACTTGTAGTAGCTTGATTTGTCCTTTTAGGAGGACCAGATTCTCGGGTCATGTTATACGGGAATTCATTTTCAAAAAATGAAGCATCCCTCGATTCAATAACCGTATTTACATGAATGTCCGAAATCTCAGATTTACAAACTAGAAATCGATATGCACTGCTATTAGTAGCATAACCGATGAATACACAATCCACGATTTTTGGCCCTATTCTTACCTTTTTAGGTTTAGGAACCATCACTTTGGCTAAGCACCCCCACACTCATAAATATTTATAGGAAGGTGTTCGACCTTTCCATAATTCATAAGGTGTCTTGTGAGTCTTTTTGTGAGGTACTTTATTGAGAATGTAATTAGCAGAAAGTAAGGCTTCCCCCCACAAATTTTGTGGAGCTCCTGAACTTAATAACATTGTGTTCATCATTTCTTTCAAAGTACGGTTTTTGCGTTCAGCAACACCATTCGATTGAGGAGAATAAGGAGCGGTTGTTTGATGAATAATCCCATTTTTAGAACAAAATTCCTCAAATGGATATTCATATTCACCTCCTCTATCACTTCTAATAGCCTTTATCGTTTTG
The DNA here is from genome assembly GCA_949130495.1 of Sambucus nigra. Classification (NCBI taxonomy): domain Eukaryota; kingdom Viridiplantae; phylum Streptophyta; class Magnoliopsida; order Dipsacales; family Adoxaceae; genus Sambucus; species Sambucus nigra. The sequence goes on along the minus strand of OX422223.1, from coordinate 256,877,672 downwards.
CTTAATTGATTCTCAACTTCATTCTTATATTGTTTAAATGCATTAATAGCCTCATCTTTACTATGTAACAAATATACATAGAAATATTTTGTGTAATCATCAAAGTAATAAAATACTTTTTCCCAACTCTAGTTTGAACAAATTTTAAATCACAAATATCGGTGTGAATTAAATCTAAAGGTTCAGTTGACCTTTCAATAGAATGGAAAGGTAATCTAGCTAATTTAGATTCCACACAAATTTCACATTTATGATTTTTATCAATATTGAATTTTGGCAAAAAATTCCAAGTTAATTAATCTACGCAATGTATCAAAATTAACATGTCCCAATCTAGCATGCCAAATATTAGATTACTCAATCAAATAAGAAGAACTAGCAAATTCATTCATAGAAACAGATGTTTTAGGGGTTACAGTAAGAACATTCAGTTTAAAGAGCCCCTCATTTAGGTATCCCTTTCCTACATACATGTCATTTTTAGACAACACAAAGCGATCAGATACAAACACAAGCTTGAAACCATTCTTAGTGAGGAGAGATCCCGAAATCAGATTCTTTCGGATATCAGGCACGTGAAGAACATTGTTGAGAGTAAGTTCCTTTCCAGAAGTCATTTTCAAAGCAATCTTTCCTTGTCCCACCACCTTAGAAGTGGAAGAATTTCCCATAAAAAGGTTCTCCTCATTTTCCAAAGGCTTATAGGTGGAGAACATCCATTTGTTTGCACAAATGTGTCGTGTGGCTCCAGTATCCACCCACCATTCCTTGGTATTTCCAACCAAGTTACATTCAGAGACAACGGCAGAAAGATTCATATCCGCCAAATCATTGGTGATATGCTCACCCTCAGTCACATTTGCTTGAGAGTTATTTTTATTTTGCTTCTTAGGCTTACGACACTCACTTGAGCGGTGTCCCGGTTTACCACAATTGTAGCATTTGCCTTTGAACTTTTTCTTGTTATGTTTAGAAGTGCCTTCCCCATCATATTTTCGTTTGTTCTTTTTAAGACCTTCAACGACATGGACCTTTGTTTCCATCGGATTCTTCCCACTTTTCTTTTGAGATTCACGGTTGTCTTCTTCTATTCTTAGCCGGACCACCAACTCCTCCACATTCATCTCCTTACGCTTGTGCTTGAGATAGTTTTTGAACAAAGTCCAAGAAGGTGGCAACTTTTCAACAATTGCAGCAACTTGGAAAGTTTCACTGATTGACATTCCTTCAGCATGAATGTCGTGGAGGATCACTTGGAATTCTTGCACTTGCGAGATCACAGATTTAGAATCAACCATTTTGAAGTCCAGAAAACGCCCAACGATAAATTTCTGCATCCCAGCATCTTCAGTTTTATACTTCTTTTCCAAAGAATTCCATAATTCCTTGGAAGTTTTGATAGTGCAATAGACATGGTACAAAGTCTTGTCCAAGTAGGCCAAAATATAATTTCGGCATAGGTAGTCCGAATGCTTCCAAGCATCGACAGCAGCAACCTTTTCAGCATCATCTCCCTCTTGAATAGAGGGGCAATCTTCATATACAAACCTGCCCAGTTGGCAGGTAGTGAGATAGAAGTACATTTGTCCTTGCCAACGTTTGAAGTCAGCCCCAATGAACTTTTCAGGTTTCTCCCCGTGTGGCATAGATACGGGTGCAGTCACACTTGTGTTGGTGACAATCAGTTTCGTAGGAGTAGTGTTCGTACTTTGCGATTCCATTTTTGTTACAAAAACCGAATTTTTATCAATGATAAAATTCATATATAATGAATTAATCAAAACAGAATACAAAATTCTGTGCAACAATTTCCTCCAAATATGATTCACAATAAATGAATTCCAAAATGATTCAAATAATAATTCAGAATTTAAAGTATAATATATACAGAATTCCGTACAAAACAGAATTAAATTATAAAATCTGTGTCACACTAATTTTTAATAATAAAAAGAATTCCGTACAAAACAGAATTATAATTTTAAAAAAATATAGATAAACAGATTTTAACAAGAGTACACAAATAAAATTTATTTTCTAAACAGAATATAAAAACAGTATAGAATTAATTTCTATATCAAAACTGTTTTACTAATTTCTACAATAAAGCAGTAAATTAATTCATTTTTTCTGTCAAAACAGATTTATTTCCAACAAATAAATTTCTGTAATAAAAAAAAATTCTGTACACTAAAAACAGTATAACTAAGATTAAATTGTCTTAAGATTGTTATGTCTACTATTTATAAATAACAATTGTACAGAATTATGAATTTAATATAATTACAGAATTAAAACAGAATTACATAAATGAAACACTTACTTGAATTTGCAGAAATAATAAAAGAATTAAAGATAAATCCGAGCCCTGTTATGAACAGTTTCCTTAAGACAATTTATTCCCTCCAATGTGCTCCGAGGTTGATGAATATTGTCTCCCAAGATAGAATGGATTTCCTCAATTAATTATGTAACACAACAATAATTAATTTCAACGAACTCAAATTCTGTGTTTATACTCAACACAACCAAGAACATGCAATGCAGAAAATGAAGAAAAGAATTTTCTGGGCAGAGGAAATAATGCAGTAGCAATTTCGGAATTTTGGAGGGTTAATTTTTTCAGTATTAAAAACTGAGGGGGAAACATTTTATTTATAGCAAAAGTCTTGACTGTTGGGAACAGTCAAAACCGAAATTAACTGTCAAAGCAGTTAATTTGGTTAACTGCTGACTCTTGGAATTAACTGAATATCAGTTAAATAAAGATTAATTAATTCCGTAATTAATTAATTAAAGCCCAGAAAGTTAATTAGATTCGGCCCAAAAATTTAAGAATTTTTATAAGCCTAAGCCCAAGCCCGAACCGAGCCGAGCCGGCCGGACGGCCGGACGCGCGCGTGTGGACTTTTGACCGAAAGTCAACCCGAGCATAGCTTAGGTCATCTCCCCTTCAAAGAGTTGGGATACCCCCAAGGCATCCAAGCCTTAGTCCATACTTGGGGTGTTATTAACTCATCAAAATTCCACTACTCTTCCAATGTGGGACAAGAGTTAAAACACACCCAATTCATTAACTTTCATTGCTTTGTGAGTCACTTTGGGGACATAATTATCATTCATAACTTATTGAAATTGGACATATGAATATACTACGTTAATCTCCTTGCGGAGGTGAACGCGTTCGTATATGGTCCCACAATTTTCGTATTGTGGGTCCCACCTAAATTTGAGCTCAAAGTTGCTCAAAAATCTGTCCAGAAAAATCTGGACAGCTTTTAAATACCCATTTAAATTCCAATTTTCCAACAGGATCAGTGATGGATGAAGCAGGGGGGATGAAACAAGGGCGCTGGGTGGGGGATTTGATAGATGAGGCAGGGGAGCTATCGCTGGGTGTGGGATCTGAGGCTGACAGAGTGAGATAGAGATGAGGCTAGCGGAGGGAGAGGAGATGAGGCTAGCGGAGGGAGAGGAGATGAGGCTAGCGGAGGGAGATGGGGAGGAAACCGGAGCTGACGGAGGAGGTAGAGGGAGATGAGGGGGCGCCGTTGGGTAGGTGGGATGAGGCCGGTGGAGGGAGGAAAGGGGATGAGGGTTTCATGAGCTGTGAGAGTTTTTATGAGTGGGAGGAGGAGAGAACAGCTCATGAGGTCTAAGCTTAAGCTAGGTTTTTTTTTGTGGTGTTTTTTTTGGGGTGGGGGAAGTCTTACAAGCTTAAGTTGGGTTGGACTTTTTAACGAAAGACCTTTATTTTTTAATGGGTCTCAATGTGTCAATAACGGTTTTTTAATCGGGTCCATAATAAATCTTATTGAGGTCACTATCGCGTCTTTAACGAATCCAATTCGGGTCAATTTTGTGGTGAAAATTAAATACGAACAGGACAAGATACGATAGCGGGTTCAATAAATCCGATCCAAACACGATAAGCCGTGTCAATTTCATGCTAATTTCATTTCATTTCGTGTCACTTCGTGTTGTCGTTTTGTTTCCAAAATTACTACCCCTAACTGGTGCAGAGTGCAAAAAGTTTTTAATTGATTGCGAGAGTTGATAGTTTCACTTGATGAGATGGATGAGACACATCTTAATTGATATTATATATATATATATATATATATATATATATATATATATATATATATATATATATATATATATATATATAGTATGTCCACTCTTTCCCATCCCATCACGCAGGTAATTAATTTTGATTGTCCATTTTCTACCATTCATTCTTCATAATTTTATGTAATATGCATTTTATTTATGAATATAAATTAATGTAATGATGACAAATATGACTGATTACATATATTGTGATTACACTTGTATTTAGATTAAATAATAACAATATATGTGCATTAAAGAGAATTTGAATTGTCAAAAACAGGATATAGGAGTGCTTGAATGTGTAATGGGTCTCTGGGTTATTTCACACACGCACACACACATATATAAATTTCATGTCAGGTGTGGATCCTATGCCAACTAATTTTTTTAAATAATAAAAAAATTACTTATTTTCATGATTTTTTTATAGGATCTTCAAAGTAAGTATGTTATTTATAAAAAAATTTAATTCAAATATGAGTGAGATTATCATGAAAATGGACAAAAAAACATTAGAATTTTTTACATTTCATTTTAATAAGACAGTAAAATAATATTAAAATTTAATATTTTTTTCGATGATTTTTACAGTGCGCCCTATAATTTTTTTTTATCAAAACATTTAATTAACAATATTCGTAAGATATATTTTCACCCGCGCATCGAGTGGGTTACATGCTAGTCTACTATAAAATGTATAGTTTTAGATATACTACATTTAGTAGGTACGTTTTCAATGTTCATGATCTTATATTGTAATTCATTTATCTTTCCTTTTGCTTTTCGATATGGATTTCGTATTGTTCTTTATAAAATTTGTTAATATATTTAAATTATTCGAATATATCTTTGAAGCTTGCTTAAGAATCAAGAGGGCTATAAAGTTTCAAAGTGAAATATTTTTGTGATTTCAATAAGTTTGATGTTCTTGCTTGACTTGCTTTAGTAGTGATACAATATTTTGTATATCATTGGTACCAAAGAATAATTAATATGAAAACCATTAATTTTTTAAATGAGAATATTTTTTACTGAAGACATAATTGATCTTATTTGATCTTGAGGTTGTTTTTTAAATCATGCAAATCACTAAAAAAGGTAAACCATCTTGAAAACAATGGAACCTATGACAAATGACAATCTTTGTATTCCAGGTTACAAGCTAAAACAAGTTTAAGCCTTTGTGATACCCCGCCTAATTAAATACCGAGTGAACAAGCCTTCATTAAATTAAAACAGGATTCCCATTTGGTTCATTCTTAGCATCACTGTCAAAAACCTTTTAAAACGTTTACTAACCACCTAGTATTCAAAAAAGTCGGTGCTAAATTTTATCTTTTTATCAAACAAAATAAAAAGGCGGAAACAAATACAATAACTAACCATCTACATAATAAATGAATAAGCTGAACAATCATCTGATAAGCAACGGATATAAAATAATATCAAACAAACCATCGGTTCTCAAATCCAAATAAAAGTCCAATATAAATAAAATTCAAACATATAGTTTGACTGCCATAAAGGAATAACTGAGGGCTAACACACCCGAATGAAATACTAAACTGCACCCTACACTAGAAATGGAGTAACTGAATCATCTAATTCCAAATCCTGCAAGCATTTACAAGTGTTGCAGCTACGCATGCCTGGAACAGATCATCCTTCTTGGCATCCCTATGGCTGTACACTTAAAAGGTTTTGGAAAAATATTTTTGCAAGTACGGGTCGGAGCCCAAGTAAAAATCATTTGAAAATATTTAGCAAGCATTTAAATATAAATTTAAATGAAGAGTTATTAGATACACATGTTAAGCTGGGGACACTCCCTTGACTTTCCTCACCTCTCATCTATAGTGCACACCTAACGTCCCACCTAGTCAAGCTACCCAATCTAAATAGGTATCAAGTATCTAATAAGCCTCAAATCAGTCTAGCTCTCCCGTACCGCCCATACAGTACGTTACCATATACCCTGAACTACCATTTAATCATAGTATATTCTCATTAACTTACTCGTACCACCCATACAATAAGCTACCGAATACCCTTAATAATTAACATCTCTCCTCTATTACTATTAAACCCACGTTACCATTTTACATATTTTATGGTTCAAGACTTACCATTTAAGTTTCTCTACTTAAACTTTATTTTAGATATTCACCATCCATCTTTCTACTATTTACACCTTAGTAGATTCATCATTAATTAGATTTATACTATCTAATATCCTTACTATTTACTCTTTAGTAGATTAATCATTCCTTAGATACATATTATATCGTCTCACTATCCCACGTAAGTAGATAAATCTTTGTTACATATATAATCCTACTGTTACACATAAGTAGGAGAAAACATCCAAATATATATATATATATACACCATGATACACATTTGCGTAATCTACTATCAGTACAAGTATCTCTCGTACTATATCAAGGACAAATGGTTCGGCATGCCTCCTCGATCCCAAAATATAAATCACACATATTGGAGGCGAACATAGTCCCAAGCCAAATGGGTCACACACATACCTACGCTCCTATTCAATCGTCGAAACTATCATACTCTCAGATAGTACGTATCCAAGGTCCTATGTTCTGGGTACAAGTCTAAAATCCCCCGCATGGGCTCATCAGGATAAGACCGTCCACGACGCGGAACCTCCCCCCGATAGCAAGTAGCGTAGGTATGTCATACTAGGCATACACAGAACCTATCCATATGCATATTCAATATAAGTATACACATGACCTATAATCATAGAACTGTATAGGTATATACCCTCAACCTATAAAAATCAATCCATAAAGGTATACACTCAACCTATAATTATCACCCGTACGTAGTATTTTTCTCTCGAATGATCATTGTACAATTTTATTTGATATATACTCTCTATCGTATATTCCTGAGTATTAGTATCTACCCGAAGGGCCTATTGTTAACCCCTAAGTTAATTCAGTAGTTAATCCACAATTGTCCTACTGGTCTATCTCATAATTTCCCTTATTCTCTCCATGATCCATTCTCATTCTCTCGGATTATTACATTAATAATTAAGCTCAACTAGCCTTAGACTTAAATCTCGTAAACATGAATAAGTCTTAAACCTATCAAGGCATACTGTCATATAATATTTCCCTCATTACATTCTAAAGACGTATAAAAAATTCCCTATAGTTATCCGCAAGTTCTAGGCTTAAAAAGGGGTAATTGTCAAAATCTGGTAAACCGAATCAAGTCATAAATTTTCTGGCAGATTAAACACCCTATGGTAAAATTTTGATTACTCTTGACCTGATTCAAATCTCATTAGATAGATAAGACATAGAAATTTCCAGAAATGTAAGGATATCACCCAAATTTTAAGGACAATTGAAATGGCATACATTTAAAGTTACGTAAAAAATTCTGGTAGATTACAATGTTGGCAGATCAAACACCCTTTAGTAAAACATCGATTACTCCCTATATGGAACTCCGATTGACCTGATTCAAAGCTCATTAGAAAGATAATACATAGAGAGTTACAGAAATGTATGGCTCTCACTCTAACTTTAAGTACAATTAAAATGGCATACGTTTAAAGTTACATAAAAAATTCGATCAGATCTTGTGTTCATCAATTAAACCCTAAGTCATTCAAGATTCATATTCTTCAACCAAGAACCCTCAAGATTAAATATTAATCATCAAATATATTCAAATATAATTTTATCTTCACATGGGGATAATTTTCGATGAACATTTTACACAAATAACTTCAAAGATTCAATTCATGAATCAAATTCTCCTTTAATAAACATAAAACCCTAGTTTTCTCATGTTCATCATATTTATTAATCACAAACTCAGATTTCTCTTTTATTAATCAACCCAAACCCAATGATTTCATATTATCATCATTAAGGAACATCTCTATATACATTCCTACTTTAGTTTATGAATTAAACCCTCCCAAATTCATATAAAACTTCCAAAAGCGTGAAATCAAATCCTAATCTACATGGGTATTATAACATGCTTAGTATAAATTTCTATTTAAATTCTTCCCTCTCAATATCAGGTCTAAAATTAGTTGATAAGATGGTGTGGTGGTTCTCCCCTCTCTCTGATCTCGATTCCGTTGCGTTCGAGGTGAAAAACTGTCTAGGAAGCTTTGGATTTCTTCTCCTATTCCTCTTCCTCTCCTCTTGCCTCTTTTCTATTATGATTGTGCTAACCCTCGTTCCTCTATTAAATATCAGATATAAGACTGAGCATTTTCGGAGTTCTCTGAACCACAAACTCCCAAATGACCTAAAAGCCCTTAAATAGTGTCGGGTTGGCCTAAAATCGTCCCCGGACCCAAACTATACCCCCGAGTACACTTTTTTTTGACTATTTTGATCCTTTCAAAATCAATCGTGACCTCAAAATCACCATTAAAGTTACTTTTAAAATCACCTTATTTTCACCTCAAATTACGGCATGCGTGAAATTAACTTAAACTGAATTGATTAGATCTAAATCATCTGAATGAAATAATTTCTCCAAATTAAATAAATTTCTAAATCACCAATATAATTAATTTTCACATTCTTTAAAATATGGTGTGTTACAACCTTGCCCTGCCTACAAGGTTGATTCAAGTTGGGGATCAATAATAACATATGACTAGGGGTGCAACCGATATGGGTTTTTACCGTACCGTACCGTACCGTACCGTACCGTACCGTTTTGGTCCGAAAAAAAATAGTTTTGGTTTCATATTCTGAAATACCGACAATCGATCTTACCGAAACTAAAAATACCGTAAAAAATTTGGTCGGTTTTTATTTTTTGATATAAAAACCAATTTACCGAATTTATCGTACCGAAATTACCGAGTTTACGGTACCTAAATACCGCACCAACTTATTGTTACACACATACTCGCACACACACGCACACACACATATATATATAATTTACTAACTTGCTATCAGCCTAATATATATACACATATTTTTTTTACCCACATTATACACCAACACGCACACACGCTCTTCTTATACTTACATAAGCTAGAATTCAACCCTAACATAACATCTCTTCTCTCTCTCTCTCTCTCTCTCTCTCTCTACGGTCGTCGACCGAAATCAACAACAACACCCACCAAGCCTAAAGATATCTTCTCCATCTCCTTTCTATGATCGACATCAATAACACCCAACACCCTCGGTCATGATCTTCGGTTCAGACCCAATTGCCTAAACCCCCACCGGTCGGCTTAAACTCCACTGAACCAATCTTAAGGACAAGTATGTTTTTTTATTCATCGAGATAAAAAAAATATGTTGTTTGTAAATGCTGAAATATGTTTATCCAATTTTATATGCCTAGCTTGGTTCTTGAATTTTCATTTCCTTAGTCTGGTGCTTTTTTCATTGTTTATATTTTACAACGAAATAGTCCTTGTTGGATAGACTAAGGAATGAGAAATAACAAAACATGTGAATTTCTTTTTTTCTCTGTTAAAACGAAATAGTCCCACTTTTGCTCTGTTTTTTTTTGTGTCCATGTATCAATTCCCTGTTAAAAATTTTTGAAGGTATCAAAAAAATCCAAAATTCTGGTATTTACCGGGAAAAAATCGAATTGAAACCAAAATTACCGTAACCAAAAAACTCAATAATACCGAAAAACTGGCCGGCTTGGTTTTGGTTTTTGTTTTGATGTACCGGTCGGTAAATTGGTACGGTATGATTTTAGCATTTAAATTGTGGTTTTGGTATTGGTAAGGGGTCATTACCGTCCATACCGTACCGGTTGCACCCCTACATATGACAGTGGTGAGACTATGGAGATTGAAGTGGTGACAAATAATTTTTGGGTATTTCAATGCAAGTTTATCAGTAATAACTCACCTACATGTAATAGTTGGTTCAGTTTCAATTTATACAAATAAATAGTTAATCAACATCATTTTCTTTTTATCTCAAGTATTAATATTAGTGCTTTTATTGGTAACATGTAAAATTGTTGTCTTATAGAATTGGTTTCCCCTGTTAATTTATGATTTTTCAATTATATATTGCGAAAAGAACAACCAATCATTATTGGAATGATATTGTTTTTCCTCCTCTTATTTCACAATGGAGTATCTCATACAATAAAGTTCTTATATTTTTTTTTTATATTGAATAGAGTTGCACCTTCCATTTTCACATATAAAAATTAAGATGTTTCTTAGATTGTAGCGCCCTATATGTTTCATATGTTGTTCGATAGCCATGTCATGATCCGTAGGTTTGTTCGATAGCCGTGTTTGCAATTTCTCGGGTGTATATACGTATAGTTCTACTTCAAAGAATTGTCACCTTTTGTGACACTCCATATCTTCATCTTTTTATTCATAATCTATAAATTGAATAAATATAGTCATGTAGGTGAAAATGTATGTTGTGAATATTGTTGAATGAAATATATTATTTAAATGTATTTTCAAAATTATATTATTTCATTATATATTACTCACATATGTATTAACAGACTATTGATATACAATAAAGAGCACCTATGAAAACGTTTATCCTCATATAAAGATTACATCAAATATAATTTATTAATGAAGATGACTCACAAAATGCGTTTACAAAAATAAATTTGAATTAAACTACTTTATATTGTAAATTTAAATTTTCGATGTGGTGTGATTAAGCGTGAAAAGTTAGCGCGTGTAATGACGCTAATCATTGTTTTAGTTTCACTGCCTTAATACAAAAGAAACCTAAGTTACGACTACACTCAACGGGTGAATATAGCGGTAAGTCGGGTATCGAATCCACAGAGAATGTTCAATAGATCGTAATGGATTATTAATTAAGGAATAAAAGTGAAAACGGGTGATGTATACTAGTAATTAAAAGAAAAGAGATAAGTTAAGTCTAAAATAAAGTAAAAGCGAGGATCAGCATATCATCCAACCATACGGCTTGAAACAACTATTAGTCAGAATTCCGGCTCGAGAGCAATTTAATCGAGCATTATCAATTAAACATAAACTTCACACAATAAGGAATTTAAGCCAAAGTTACGAGAATAAACATTTAACAGAAAATTGGTCGCACGCGGACTAAATTCGGATTATCGCTTTAAACACTAACGTTGAATGATAAACAAAGTTAAACGCATAATAATCCGACTTTGATATGCGCGAGTTCAATTAAATGCAATTTTGCACGAAACCTAATTTTCGGAGCTCGGGGCCCATTAATGGCGGAACGACATCATCTAAGGGCACATAATGATTAAACTATATTACAACTAATTAAACTAGGAAAGCGAGAAATAAAGCAATTAAACTAATTAACAAAGCATGGAAATTAATCTACAAAGCAAGAAATCAACAAGACAACTTATATAAATGGAGATGGAAGTGGAAACTTGAACATATACAACCCATATGGTTGTCAACCCAAAAAGAAATGAAGCCAAGCTCTCCAAACCCACAAACCCTAGGCTAAACTAATAAAAACAGAATATATCTGATATTTACACAAAAATCCCTTATATAGTAAGTTGGGATAAAAGAAAAGAAGAAAGAAAACAAAAGGAAAATATCTAAAAAAAGTAGGGGATCGATCGATCGACCCCTTTGGTCGATCGATCGATGGTTGAAAACGTGGCAAAAAATATGAAGTATCGAACGATCGATCCTTCTGATCGATCGATCATCGATCAAGCAGGGCAGAACCTCCATTCCTCCTGTTTTGGCATGTATGAAATTCCCGTCCGCTAGAAATGCTGTAACTTTTTTGTTTGGACTCGAAATCGCGCACCGTTTGTGGCCAAACGAAGCTTGCGAGGAGGGATACAACTTTCGTGAAATGTTAGGCCAGTGCCCAAACTGTGAATTGACCGGATTGCCCTTAAATCTGCGAATGCGTACGAAACTTGAGCGAAATGCGTCCGAACTCCATTCTTAGTACCTAAATACCTATAAAAGCCCAATTATAACTCATATAGCATGTTAACAATATAAATCGAGGTTGTCTGGTTAACGGGCTTAAATATAGAGATTAAGGCACCCGAGGGGGCTAAAATGCGTAGGTTCGATGGATGAAATACGCAATATTTGCGTATTATCACACCCCCTAACTTACACATTGCTAGTCCCTAGCAATGAAATAGGATGCCATAAGAACAACAAGTAAACCAAAAATAGGATATAGTACAAAAATGGGATAAGAAAGCAATAAAAAGATAAGGCCACTTTCGCAGGCGAATGATTGCATTTAGCATATGCAATAAGCCATTAAATCCCTAGGTTATCCTAGTGGATGAGTGTCGTCTCGTGAGGGTTTTCAGGGATGAAACCCACAAACATCATAAAAGTTTCCTCAAAATATGCCCAATCACATGCGACAAACTCAACAATACGAACAAGATTTCAACATGTTATTAGCAAAGCAAACGAATTCACGTGAAAAGTCCGTGGTTATTAACATTATCGAATGCACCTCAATGAATTGAAACTTTAACATGTGGGAGGGGAGTGAGCACACGCAAAATATGATTTGGCAAAAACTTAAATAACTCGGATACTAAATATCAAAGAATGCACAAAAGTCAATCATCATGGGCATTACACTCATCAAATGAATTCACTTGAAACAAGGAGGTAACACACGGGACATGTGGGCATAAGGATTAAATATAAAGGGAAGCTAGGCCATGCACATGTCATAAATGAAGAATGCTATATAGGAAATAAAAAATGTAATCTCAGTGAAAGGATACTGTACATATAAAAGAGGCGAAATGAATTTTCACAGATTATCAAAAATATTTAAACCTTTCAATTACATCTACTTAAGATCACATAGGACTTTAATAGGGTTGTAATGTAGGCTAGGCTAGGGTACGAAATGAAAGGGATGTATATACGAATTCAAAGTGTTTGGGGATGAAACTCGGGATAATGGGAAAAAGTGGGCAATTTCAAAATTGGACAAATGATTTCCAAAAGAGCATTAGCCATAACAACCGAGAGAGTAACAAGGATTATTGAATCACAATAAACAATATATACAACTTTCTCTTTCTTTTTCTTTTCTTCTTTTTCTCACTTTCTTTTCTTTTGTTTTCAACTTTCTCTTTTTCACTACATTTTCTTCTTTTCTCACTCTTTTCATGCTCAAATTGCAACCATAAAACAACAATATCATTCAATCCCAAGTAACAATCCAAAAAAGGGTATGTGGGGTAATATGTATGGTATAAAACTCCAATTTGGAGTTAGTTATGGGATTTTGGGTAATGACAAGAAAGGCTAGTATTTAGGCTCAAATGGGTTGACTAGGGAATATATAAAAGGTGAGGTCAAGGTCATATGGGTGATATACAAAGAGGGCCTATGATCATTTCCTAAAGTTTACGCAATTTTCGAGTCAAAACAATATATGAAAATCATGCTCAAGTAATACATTTGAAGAATGAACTCAAGTAATGAACGGTCAATGAAAGAATAAAGAGATTACCAACGACTGTAACGTTTTCAAAGAGGAAAGAATAGTGTATACACTCACAAATGAAGATAAGTCTCTAGTCTCACTCGGTGTAAGTATATACAATTCGATAAAAGATCACCGAGTTATAAAAATCTTAAACCAAATCAATATAACAAGAAAAAATGCATGTGCTCATGGGATAAAGTTTAATTCATGAAGTTATTCATAATATTAATGATTTGAGGACTAAAGACTAATAACTTTTAAAATTGAGAACATGCATCATTGAATTGTCAAATGGATCGGGCAATTATTAAAATTTATCATCGAAAACAAGGGCAAAATGCCTAACAAAGGAGAAAAAAGAAAGAAAATATTTTTGAAAATTTTCAAATTTTTAACAAAAACATGCTTTGTGTAATACCCCGTACTTTTATGGATATTTATTTATGGGATTAATTAAATTAAATGTGAATTAATTGAGAATTAATACGGATAAAATACTAACGAGATGTGAGTTGGTATTTGATTATAATGTGGATATATTGCAGTATATGAATATTAAAAATATTAAAATTGTCGCGAGACTGAAATACGGCAATTTGGGAAATTTTGTTGGGACGCGCGTGACAGTCGCGTCAGGAGAGTAATTATTTAAATTAAAAAGTGAATTTTATTTTTATCAACCGTATGGTCATTTTGAGTGTGCCAACGTGTTCGGAAGGGTCGAGATAGTCAGAAAACACTAGTCGGGAGTTTAGTTTGGGTCCCGGGGCATTTTTAAGCCAAACCGGTAACCCAAAAGGGTAGTTTGGTAATTTCAGAAATTTGGAAATTAAAACCCACGAAAATCAGACTTTAATTACAACTTATCATTAAACCCACTAACCCATTTCCAACCCCAATCTAAGTAGTCGGCCACGGGAGAAGTTAAGAAACTATTTCTAACTTGCCAAAAACCAACCCCCACCTCCATTGTCATCTTGTGAGAAGAGCTTGTAGAGAGAGAGAGAGAGGAGAATTCTGCAGAGAGAGAGAGAGGAATTCAACCATCTTCAACCAACAACAAATCTGGAACGTAAGGCAAGTGATTTAGTTACAATTAATTCCATGAATGTGTTCTTCCATGTTTAGGTAATTATCGAATTTTGTCTTGGAAGATTGATATAGACCCATGAATTTGAGGATTAAAACTATGAACCATGTTAGGAATTGCATGTAGACATATTCTGGATGAATTATGAATTCAAATTATAACCCTTGATGATCTAAAAACGGATTTAAGAAGAGATTTATTATTGTTCTTGAAAGAAATAGAAAACTAGGGTTCTTCATGAAGTTTTGATCCAAATAAAGCCCTTGGTTGATGATTTATTGGTTTTAGAACGTTAACAATGTTGTAGGATGGTTGTATGATGATATTATAACGTTAAATTAGAGTTTTGATGCATTATAATGGAGTTTTGGGACGATTTGAGGACTGCAAAACGAAGCAGTCCGTAGCCTACCTGGTGCGATCGATCGATCGACATTCATCAGTCGATCGATCGACCACCATCGATCGATCGAGGTTCAAGGTCGATCGATCAACCTTCCCAGAATGAGTAAAATTTTCTAGTTAAATTTTAATGATGTTAACCCTTAGAAAATTATCATTGGAGACTTTATGAATATCCTTAGACTTAAGGAAGACCAGTAGGTATGTTTATAAAGTTTGGACCTTAATTAGAATTCAATTTGAGGAATTTTTCTAAAATCTTATGAAATTCGATGAGTGAGATAATATTAGGGTTAAAAGGGTAAATTTGAATAAATTGATGAAATGAGGTTTGGGGCAGAAGTAAGGACCTTAAGAATAATGATGTTATATGTGGGAATAATAGGAAACTTAATAATCCCTTTGAGATAGGTTTTAAGTACAAGAAACTATGACGTGAGATGTGTCGACAGTCTACATTTTATATTATCGGAAGACTTGAAATGTATAAAATTGGAATAATGGTATAAGGATGTAGAATGTACCTTTATTAGTATTGAGACATCTAAGATGTGTGAATGCTTAGTATATGATTTTATGTGTATGACATACCTACCATACTTGCTATCACGGGAGGTTTACGTTCGCTTAGGGCCATCTAATTTTGTGTGCCCGGATTTAGATTGGTACCTCGAGGACATAGTTCAAGAGAATGACTTATTTGTGAGTTAATAAGTCAGCTGACTATGGAGCGTAGGTATGTACGTGACCATGAATATGTTGAATTATGTTCGCCTCCATTTTTTTATGTGTTGTGCTTATTCTAACAATTCCTGAGAGATTCGGAATTTGTAATCCTTATATACGTGATGTACCGGGATGGATATCAGAGTATGTGTGCACCGCAGCTTAGCCTCGGGGTGCTTATATTGTATATTTATGATGTGAATAATATACGGTTAAATGAAAAGGAATTGTTATGTTTAATTATGAGAATAATTTATAGTAAATCCTTGAGAAGATAAATAAGGGGATAACCTCCAGTAAACGGTAATGCTAATAATTGAGAATCCGAGTTTAAGTAAAGCTATCTATTTAAGTAATAACATTGGGAATTCATATTGCGAATCGAGTAGTTGGGTTAGAACTTATGACGGTTTAGTTAGATATAAATAACACATGAATGGGTACAGGAACGTTAGGAGTGCACAGTTAGACGAGAGGTGAGTATTTCATGTGAGAGCAAGTCCTAACATGTATTTTGCATTCATTGTTTTAAATGTTATTAAAGCACTTGCTGTTTTTAAAATACTCTCCACTTTCGGGCTCTGACCCGTTTGCTTCAAATCTATTTTTGTAAAAACCTTTTTAGGTGCCCAGCCACAAGGACACCATGCATAGGATCTCTAATCAGGTGACGAGCTGTAGTTGTTGTGGAAGTTACAGGGCTTTGCTAGTAGACGTCTCTTTTCTAGTCTTGACTCCATATTCAGTTTCATCATTGTAGGGCATGTCGCCCATTTCTTTAGAGACATTTTATATTTCAGTTATTCAGACTTTGGTTTGTAATTAATTTAGGATGCAGACTTGTTTTATTTATTTCCATATTGGGATTGTTGTGAGGAGTATTTCCTCTAGAATCTTTATTACTTGTTGGTTACACTATTGGGACTTTATTGTGAATGGTTATGTTATTCTTCCATAATTCATTTATAGCATGTTAATCAGATTTAATTTAAAATTTGACATCTTACTTTTTAAATACTAGGTGGTTAGTAATCATTAAATGTTTTCGACAGTGATGCTATTAACTGAACCAACTTGGCATTTTGAATTAATCTAATAAAGGAGTAGCTACCCAGTATTTAATTAGTCGGGGTGTCACAGGTGGTATCAGAGCCAGGTTCCAGTGTCCTTTAGGATCTGTACGGCTTACTGTGTTTCCGCTGAGCTTTCTTTGATATAGAGCCCTATGTTTAGGATTGTTGATTCCTTTAGTAAAATTTCGTTCTCCTGCTATGATGTATATGATAGCTAATCGTATTGCGATCGGGTGTATTCGTGTGCCGAACAATGTAGTACGTTAGGCGAAGACAGTTGGGTGGACAGCAGGAGGCAAATATATATTGAGGTTAATTGATTTATTTAAAGAAGGATGACCGTAGTTGAAGTCACCGATATTATGGCACGGAAGTCCTAGATGATATAGAAGGCTAAGGCGCGACTTGAGACTTTCGGGTACTGCTATAGTAGGAATGGGGTCAAATTAGACACATCCAACAAGGTTGGAATGGGAGAGACAGAGTTAAGTGTAACATTGAAGAGAACCAGTAGTAGCAATACTCGAAAGGCGAAGACGGCATGTGCTAGCCAAACGAACGCAATGTATCCAAAGGCTTGGACATATGTCGGAGTATGGCCCAATCGAGAGTGAAAATTGAGGAGAAATTTTTCCTTGACTCGTAAGAGCGGAGATTCAATGGTGAGACAAACAACCCACTTAAAAGTGGAATGTGATGTCGAGAGGGTGTACACGTATGGTTTCACCGTAAGTTCCTTCATCAGATGTTCAGGTTGAAAGGCGAATGTTATTCTAAACTCACATAAGAGGGCCAATCAGGGGTCAACTTGTGAGGAGAAATTTAATGTTGTAGCGAACCTTACACCGGGTGGAGAAGGTGGTATGGAGAAGAGGATGTTAAAGGGAGAATATACATACAAGAAAAATTGTTAGCTCTTATGGGGAATTCTACTTAGAGGATAAATACAAATAATAATTATATCGCGTGGTGTAAATTTGGAGGTAAATGTTCCCTTGGGTAGGGAGATACAAAAATCAAAGAATTTTTATAGAATAAGACTGGGAAAATGGTGTTGGAGAAACACCACAAGGAGGAAGACCCAATGGAGAAACCGTTAAAATAATTCGATAGCGGAATTACTACCGAGAGATGGTAATTTCAGTGAGAGATGTAGAAATTAGTAGCGTGTCCCTTAGGGCCGTCAAAACTAAGGGAACAACAGAGATAGTCGTCTGAGTCGAGACTACCAACGTCCGAGAGATGGACCACCTTAACATGATTTTTGAGACAAAAGATAAGTGGAGTATGTGTAGAGGTATTTCTGTGGGGAGTGAAACCCGTGCGTTATAAAAAATTTCCCGATACAAGAGTAGGGATCAAGGTATTGTGCCTGGCAAGGGCAACAGTTATTGAAATATCCGGTTTGGGACAGACATGTGTGCTAGTCCAGGAACCATTCGAGCAGCCGGGACGATTATTAGGATAGAAGTATGAGTTATATACTCAGATGAGGATGCATGTTATTTGTGTCATGAGTGAGTTACTACATTTGTTACAATTTTATTTTTACTTGAGAGTCGAGTTTAGTGAGTATATCAGTAAACTTATTATATATAAGAATATTTTCCCTGATAGTGTGGGGGTTACTTTTATTGTCATCCGCGGAGGATGAATGGGTATATTAATAGCGGTTTATGCTTTATCGAAATTACTCATTTTAGTGCTGTGTTATACGAGTGTGATATGATCTTAATTATTGTGTTTTTATATAATTGTACCGATAGTGTGTTGGTATTACAAGTTTATCGAAGTTACTACCTTGGGGTAGAATGTTTTTGTCCTGGAAAGGCCCCATTTCT
Organism: Sambucus nigra; assembly: GCA_949130495.1. Classification (NCBI taxonomy): domain Eukaryota; kingdom Viridiplantae; phylum Streptophyta; class Magnoliopsida; order Dipsacales; family Adoxaceae; genus Sambucus; species Sambucus nigra. The sequence goes on along the minus strand of OX422223.1, from coordinate 256,858,936 downwards.
GAGAGGGTCGGGCTCAAAATTGTACTATTGTATACATGAGTATATATATAAATACTGCTGTGATTTCAAAGGCATAATGGTCTCGAATATTTAATCCCAGTATGCATAGGGATTTCATTATTATGAGTCGTATGTAATTGATTTACTAGTCAACAAAGAGTTATTTGGTTTTTATAATTAACGATAGAGAGGTCGTAACAAAAAAGAGTGCATTGTTTTATCACCCGTTAGAGATTTGGAAGTTTATACTCATAGTTGTATGTCTGGGGACGGGAATTTGAGAGTCTCAAATATCTCGCATGTTGTATATGAAATGTGATTTCCATCACTGTAAAGAGAAAAGTGTCTTTCAGAAGGAGTCCTTTGTTTAGGTATGATTGCGAACTGAGACAAAAATTTGTTGTTAAAAGACAAGAGTGTAGGGGTGCATATTATGGACAGGGCTTAACGGATTCCGATGACCAACAATATTAGGTAGTAGTGTATCGGGGGGGTTCCTTGTTTGGATTTTGCTTTGCGAGACACCCCACGCATGAAACTTAGCGTAAGGTTGGTAGTAAGGAAATGTGTGGCCCTTCGTTCATGATTTGGATACCTCTATCGTTATGGGAATACGTAGTTATAACAGGAAGTTACAAGGCGTAAATTTTGATGTGCGGCCATTAGAACCAATTGTTAGTATATTACGATATAAGTACTAATAATGTTGGTTTCGTCACGGCGTGTTGAAGGACGCATTGAGGATAAGGAGGATTTAGGATTTCTAATTCAGAGGCGATTGAGAACGCCCAAGTGGGGTGTAGACATCTTGATTTGCTAAAGTGTAAATCAAAGGAAGAGGGAAAATAGACGGGTGATATTATTACTTATGAGATTAAACGTCATAAGAAGAGGTGTGAGTGAATATCATGTGTAGTCAGTGTAGCACGTTCAAATTTGGAGGAAAGGCAGTAGAAAGCCATTTAATAAAAGGATATCTCTTGAGAAGACGAATAAATTATTATGAGCAATTTGGAGTAGAGTTTCGATCAATCGAATGTTGAGGGTGACTCAAGAGTAAATAGAGTGAGAATGTTAATAAGGTATAAGGAGTCCGGATTTTCACAAAGAGGTGAGAAAGTGTAAGGGTCGGAACTTTGGCATACGCCAAGAGAAGCAGAGGATCGTTAAGTATCACTTAACGGGAAGAATTTTTACAAGATAGTCAGCATTTAAAGGGGTGTAGTAAGTAGTAGAACGGTTGGGTGTTAGATGATTAACCAATTAATTTTGTATCCAAACGATGATACCAGGGATGGAAGAGTCAAGTTAGTAAATTCCTTGAGGGGTAACAAATTCCTTCAAATACGTGAGTCATGTTGTTCAGAAGGAGACAAATTATTATATACTTGAATGATTTACACTATTAGATAGTGAACACGCCGGTACGTGGTTCGACGTAGTATTATTTAGAACTGGGATGAAATCCCCGAAATCCACATTTAGGTGGGGTGACAATAAGTAGTGGGAAATAATGATTCAATCTGAGGGTTGTATCACCTATAACCCGAGGTGCAGGCGCAAGGTGACTAACGACTGATGGATTGTATGAAAGAAATTTTGGATTCATTACGATATTTTCAATTCCAAATCGGGTATAACTAGTGAGGTATATTGAAGTCATGAGGAGGAGATATTACCTAATGGTAGAGTTGGGGGAAAAGCACCCATATCTATTTATGGGGGACAAGGTGCTTACAAAGGTTTGTGTGACACCAACAGGCTGAGGTGGTTTTCCCTTGTGTGAAAGTCACAACGTCGGGATATTTCATGGAATGGACAAGCGTAGTCAGATGTGTTATTGATTCATCCCAGGATGGGAGTTTGGAAATTTTGATACACGCGGGAGTTAGTAGTGAGGTGCGGACTCACAATACTAATAAAAATAATGCGGCTAATGATGTATAAACTATATTTATTTGAAGGTTGTTTATTAAGAGCACAACGTGAGGTGCATTTATCGAAGATTATTCTAATAAGGTATCAAGTATGTTACACAAGCTTATTGTGAAGCGAGGGTTTTAGTGATTTGGGCTTTTCTTTATAATTATTTTGAATACTGGAGGATACCTAATTTTTCCAGGCGTGACTTACTTATTCGAATTTCGGGACGAAATTCTGTTATTAGGGGGGAAGTATGTAATACCCCGTACTTTTATGGATATTTATTTATGGGATTAATTAAATTAAATGTGAATTAATTGAGAATTAATCCGGATAAAATACTAACGAGATGTGAGTTGGTATTTGATTATAATGTGGATATATGGCAGTATATGAATATTAAAAATATTAAAATTGTCGGGAGACTGAAATACGATAATTTGAGAAATTTTGTTGGGACGCGCATGACAGTCGCGTCAGGAGGGTAATTATTTAAATTAAAAAGTGAATTTTATTTTTATCAACCGTATGGTCATTTTGAGTGCGCCAACGTGTCCGGAAGGGTCGAGATAGTCAGAAAACACTAGCCGGGAGTTTAGTTTGGGTCCCGGGCATTTTTAAGCCAAACCGGTAACCCAAAAGGGTAGTTTGGTAATTTCAGAAATTTGGAAATTAAAACCCACGAAAATCAGACTTTAATTACAACTTATCATTAAACCCACTAACCCATTTCTAACCCCAATCTAAGTAGTGGGCTACGAGAGAAGTTAAGAAACTATTTCTAACTTGCCAAAAACCAACCCCCACCTCCATTGTCATCTTGTGAGAAGAGCTTGTAGAGAGAGAGAGAGAGAGAGAGAGAGAGAGGAGAATTCTGCAGAGAGAGAGAGAGAGGAATTAAACCATCTTCAACCAACAACAAATCTGGAACATAAGGCAAGTGATTTAGTTACAATTAATTCCATGAATGTGTTCTTCCATGTTTAGGTAATTATCGAATTTTGTCTTGGAAGATTGATATAGACCCATGAATTTGAGGATTAAAACTATGAACCATGTTAGGAATTGCATGTAGACATATTCTGGACGAATTATGAATTCAAATTATAATCCTTGATCTAAAAACGGATTTAAGAAGAGATTTATTATTGTTCATGAAAGAAATAGAAAACTAGGGTTCTTGATGAAGTTTTGATCCAAATAAAGCCCTTGGTTGATGATTTATTGGTTTTAGAACGTTAACAATGTTGTAGGATGGTTGTATGATGATATTATAACGTTAAATTAGAGTTTTGATGCATTATAATGGAGTTTTGGGACGATTTGAGGACTGCAAAACGAAGCAGTCCGTAGCCTACCTGGTGCGATCGATCGATCGACATTCATCAGTCGATCGATCGACCACCATTGATCGATCGAGGTTCAAGGTCGATCGATCGACCTTCCCAGAATGAGTAAAATTTTCTAGTTAAATTTTAATGATGTTAACCCTTAGAAAATTATCATTGGAGACTTTATGAATATCCTTAGACTTAAGGAAGACCAGTAGGTAAGTTTGGACCTTAATTAGAATTCAATTTGAGGAATTTTTCTAAAATCTTATGAAATTCGATGAGTGAGATAATATTAGGGTTAAAAGGGTAAATTTGAATAAATTGATGAAATGAGGTTTGGGGAAGAAGTAAGGACCTTAAGAATAATGATGTTATATGTGGGAATAATAGGAAACTTAATAATCCCTTTGAGATAGGTTTTAAGTACAAGAAACTATGACGTGAGATGTGTCGACAGTCTACATTTTATATTATCGGAAGACTTGAAATGTATAAAATTGGAATAATGGTATAAGGATGTAGAATGTACCTTTATTAATATTGAGACATCTAAGATGTGTGAATGCTTAGTATATGATTTTATGTGTATGACATACCTACCATACTTGCTATCACGGGAGGTTTACGTTCGCTTAGGGCCATCTAATCTTTGTGTGCCCGGATTTAGATTGGTACCTCGAGGACATAGTTCAAGAGAATGACTTATTTGTGAGTTAATAAGTCAGCTGACTATGGAGCGTAGGTATGTACGTGACCATGGATATGTTGAATAATGTTCGCCTCCATTTTTTATGTGTTGTGCTTATTCTAACAATTCCTGAGAGATTCGAAATTTGTAATCCTTATGTACGTGATGTACCGGGATGGGTATCAGAGTATGTGTGCACCGCAGCTTAGCCTCGGGGTGCTTATATTGTATATTTATGATGTGAATAATATACGGTTAAATGAAAAGGAATTGTTATGTTTAATTATGAGAATAATTTATAGTAAATCCTTGAGAAGATAAATAAGGGGATAACCTCCAGTAAACGGTAATGCTAATAATTGAGAGTCCGAGTTTAAGTAAAGCTATCTATTTAAGTAATAACATTGGGAATTCATATTACGAATCGAGTAGTTGGGTTAGAACTTATGACGGTTTAGTTAGATATAAATAACACATGGATGGGTACAGGAACGTTAGGAGTGCACAGTTAGACGAGAGGTGAGTATTTCATGTGAGAGCACGTCCTAACATGTATTTTGCATTCATTATTTTAAATGTTATTAAAGCACTTGCTGTTTTTAAAATACTCTCCACTTTCGGGCTCTGACCCGTTTGCTTCAAATCTATTTTTGTAAAAACCTTTTTAGGTGCCCAGCCACAAGGACACCATGCATAGGATCTCTAATCAGGTGACGAGCTGTAGCTGTTGTGGAAGTTACAGGGCTTTGCTAGTAGACGCCTCTTTTCTAGTCTTGACTCCATATTCAGTTTCATCATTGTAGGGCATGTCGCCCATTTCTTTAGAGACATTTTATATTTCAGTTATTCAGACTTTGGTTTGTAATTAATTCAGGATGCAGACTTGTTTTATTTATTTCCATATTGGGATTGTTGTGAGGAGTATTTCCTCTAGACTTTTATTACTTGTTGGTTACACTATTGGGACTTTATTGTGAATGGTTATGTTATTCTTCCATAATTCATTTATTTCATGTTAATCAGATTTAATTTAAAATTTGACATCTTACTTTTTAAATACTAGGTGGTTAGTAATCATTAAATGTTTTCGACAGTGATGCTATTAACTGAACCAACTTGGCATTTTGAATTAATCTAATAAAGGAGTAGCTACCCGGTATTTAATTAGTCGGGGTGTCACACTTTATAACTAAATAGTGGTCAAATTCAAGGACTAAACATGAAATGGATAGAATATCCCACACACCCTAACTTAAATGTTGCATTGTCCCCAATGCGTCCATTAAAGAACACAACACAAAGATAGGAAAAAAATGATATTACCCAAATTTGGAGTGATCTCCAGAAGTATAAGTCCAAATGAATTTGCAAAACAAGTTAGTACAAAGCATAGGAAGAATATATACCTATGTATTAAGTTAAAAGAATCTATGTCATAAGTCATAACAATATAGAGGGGCTGAAGTACAAATACTAGATAAATTGATGGTGAACTTTTTGATTTTATAAAACGGAGGGTCACACACATCAAAATACAATAAACAACCACAAACTACATTCTCATTGCTCATTTCATAAGTTCCATACAAAACAACTTAATACATTACAACTATTAAAAAGAAAGAAATAAAAATAAAAATAAAAAATACAACATAATATCCGTCCTAGAAATGCAAATATGACCCAAAACAGCAGTATCCTAGTGGCTGGAACCACTAGGGTCAGAAGGATCGTGAAAATGAGGAGGTAGCGCTATGTTCGAATCATGCCGCTGTAGATAAAGATCTCTCATCATCGCCTGCATCATTCAATACTCATTCCTCTGCTGCGCTCTGGCCTGCCTCTACTCGGCCCACTCCTGTCGCTGCTCAGCCTGTTGCTGTCTCAGCTCTAACTGCTGCTGGTCCAGGCGGGACTCCCATGTAGCCAACCTGAGCTGGGTCTCCTCCCAGCACTGGTCCTGCACTGCCTAAAATGCCTCAAAGTGGGCATTTAAATCTGTGTGTGGCACGTGAGAACCCTCACCCTGCTTCATACCTCTAATCTCGGCCTCATCCTCTGCCATGTCAGCCACCCCTGCCCTCTGTCTTTTGTTCCTCGGCTCCCCCCAAGCATGAGTCAATATCTTCGAGATATTGTCCTTTGTGAGAAGCCCTAGTGGCTCATGCTTATGATCAGCGTCATATTCTGGGCAACCGTGGGAAGTGCAGATCCTCGTTATGAGGGCAAGAAAAGGAAGGGAATACCTCCAGGAGATCTCCGTGGATGTCGCCAGCATCGTCTCCAAAAATATTTTGAGCAAACTGATATCGCCCAAATCATGAAGCATAGTGTAGATGAATGTTGCGTGCTTGTGATGAACCTCTGACCGGTTACTCATCATCATGAATGAGTGGACGTTGATGTAGTGGAGAAGTCTCAGTAAGACTGCCACTGCCGGCGCAAGGGCCGTAATCAACGTCGCCCGCCTAAACATATCCCCATCCAAAAAGCTGATAGGATCCGCAGGGTCGGGAACACCCATAAAAGTCATCAAATGTGCACGGCGGAGCGGTATCCGAACTCCACGGACCATGGCCTCATATGTAGTAGGCCTTGCCCCCTCAGCTCTACTAATGTCGCATAAAACATACGGACAGGCTCTTCATTAACGCGCCCATTGGTAGCGAGATAGGGCTCCCATCCCTGTCGGAGCAACAAAAGCCGCGCCTCCTGTGGTATATGATCAATGGTCCAGACAAAATGATAACCCAACGATCGCTCGGATGTTTGAAAATAGGCCTGAAACCAGTCTCATTCCTGCTCGCAATGAAACCCCTCGAAGCCCCGGTTGGGCATGCACCGCGTGAACTTGTATTTTTTTTAGATTTGTCATTTCAACCTACAAAACAGTAATTAAGCAATACAAAGAAAATTGTAAGCACAATTAATGGTTAGTTAGTGTACGAGTTGAGACGGTGAGTGCACGTGCTCAAAGCCAAGGAAAAAATCAACATTGCGATAAATTTGGTCGGAATACGACAAGGAGTGAAAATCACCCAAGTGTGCGCCAAAAATTGGATTGAAAACTGTTTTGGGCATTTTAGCGAACACTTGGAGTGCGCAATATGCGACGAGGGTGAAAAATACCATTTTAAACCAACAAATGAGCCCCATTCATGAACACAACAACAATGCAACAATACATATTTTATCATGAATGGATATAAATCAATAATCATCAAGAAAAACAGTTGGCATAAACAAAACAAGGATAAAACCACACACATTCAATATATGTCAAAAATTGTAGAAAACACGGAAATCATGACAAATTTCAACCAAAATCTACAAATACAAAAGTTTAGAGGAAGGATTATACCTTTAAAATGTAGACTAGGGGTTGAAAATGAAGGAAATGTGGTGGGCGAAATTTTAGGGCTCGAAATTAGGAGAAGAGAGATAAGAGAAATGAAGAGAAAGGGGTAAAAAAACTGACCTGCCTCGGCTTTTTACTGGTCAATCTATCGATCGATTCGATCGACCCTTGGGCATCGATCAATCGATCAAGCAGTAAAAATCCTACTGCCTCGAGTTTTAAATAGGGGGGAATTCAATTTAGGGAGAATGGGGGGGGGGGGGGGGGGGGGATTGATATATAAGTATATGTATAGTATATATAAGTATAAGAAAATAAAAATACAAAGAAAAAAATTAAAAAAAAACAAAAAAACAACAACAAAGAATTGGACTAAATATGGGCATACATACACATATGTTAACTAAAAAATGAAAAATATATACGACGAGCAACACACACGCATGTTCACAAAGAAATGAAATATAAAAGAAAAAGAAAAAGAAAAACAAATGCAAATGCGTGAGAATAAGTGTGTGTAAAAGAAAGAAAAAATCTTTTTGTGAGTGTTTTCATTTTTTCCTTAACAAAAGTATGCCGGGACGACCAATCTCTGCAAATTCAAGCTACGTTGAACCTACATCAAGAGTTACAACCAAGCATACAAAAAATATAACAAGAAATTAACTAATTACACTAGACTGAATTAATAAAAAATAAAAAATGAAGAAGTTAGTATATAAAACCTACACATAGGAATCCTAATTAGCTATATACTAAAAGTAGGAATTTTTTAGGGTCCACCCAAACAACATTTCGACTTTGGAAGACCAATGGTGGACCTTCCCTCTCATGCATGCCTCCCGAAAGATAGAAATTCCGTTCAAACGACGGAAGGCATGTGTAAGGCGGTGAAAGTGAACCATCCCCAATTGAAACTTTGGGAGGGAGGATGGGCGATTTGGATAGGAGGGGTGACAAATACACATGTGGGTCAAGAAATATTGAATCATCTCCTAAGAATTTTAAAGTTGGAATGGGAGGCGGCACACATGAGGGCAAAGATGCCTTCATGGAAAGCAATTTGAGCAAGTACTCCTCGTTGGTGAAAGGGTTAAACGTTTTAAAGTTCGGTACCAATTCATCGGGTACTTGAATTGGTGTGACAGTATAGAATAAAGATGGGGATGAAAAAAATTCAATCTCAGGCGATGAGTGATAATCGCCGGAAGATTGAATTTCGGAAGAAATAGGATCGTTTACAATGAAACTTTCTTCTTTGAGAATCAAAGAAGAAACGAGTTCATTGCAAATGGATACTATGCCCGTTTCATCCTCATTTTAATTCTCTAATATACTATGGGTCAAGTCAAGGATGATTTGTTCCAAAGTAGGAACGAAGTCCTCATTTGGTTCAAAACAGTCGTCGACTTCGGAAGTCTCGGAAGAAAAGTCATCGTCGGATTCAAATAGTAAATCCAACTCGTGTTCCCAACAACGATTTTCTTCCTGATAACGGTTTTCAATCCTCTCGTTTTCAAGCATGCGCAATCCCTCACCGAAAGTCATAGGGCGAGGAGTGGATTCTTGGAATTGAGAGGTTTGGAAATGGTTCTCGGGACTACACTCAAAATCATTAACATAACAATTTTGAAAATGATTACAATTTGTTTCAAAATTCTTATCATAAGGATCTCGCAACCCATAATCAAAATGATCACGCCCAAAATTGATGTAATCTAAACTTTGACATTCGTAATACTCACCCAATGCCATTTTAGATGTTACAATTTTTTGGGATTGCAAGTATTGACCAAAAGTCATAGGTTTACCGAAATTTTGAGAGTTATCATTAGGATTTCGAGAAAAGTTAGAATAAGACATGCTTACCCCAACAAAGGCTCAAGTGGGCAACTTTCACAAAGAAGATGTCCGCGCGGGAAAATTCAATCCTTTCTAGGCGCTCAAGTGTAGAAGTCCTGCAAAAAAGGTTAAAAGAAAGAATACAAATGCAAAAGAAAGAATACTACGAACTAATAAGACAATTACAATCTATAACAAAGCAGTTACCGATAACAGCGCCATTTTGATTAAGCATGAAAAGTTAGCGCGTGTAACGACGCTAATCGATGTTTTAGTTTCACCTCCTTAATACAAAAGAAACCTAAGTTACGACTACACTCAACGGGTGATTATAGCGGTAAGTCGGGTATCGAATCCACAGAGAATGTTCAATAGATCGTAATGGATTATTAATTAAGGAATAAAAGTGAAAACGGGTGATGTATACTAGTAATTAAAAGAAAAGAGATAAGTTAAGTCTAAAATAAAGTAAAAGCGAGGATCAACATATCATCCAACCATACGGCTTGAAACAACTATTAGTCAGAATTCCGGCTCGAGAGCAATTTAATCGAGCATTATCAATTAAACATAAACTTCACACAATAAGGAATTTAAGCCAAAGTTACGAGAATAAACATTTAACAGAAAATTGGTCGCACGCGGATTAAATTCGGATTATCGCTTTAAACACTAACGCTGAATGACAAACAAAGTTAAACGCATAATAATCCGACTTTGATACGCGCGGGTTCAATTAAATGCAATTTTGCACGAAACCTAATTTTAGGAGCTCGGGGCCCATTATTGGCGGAACGACATCATCTAAGGGAACACATAATGATTAAACTATATTACAACTAATTAAACTAGGAAAGCGAGAAATAAAGAAATTAAACTAATTAACAAAGCATGGAAATTAATCTACAAAGCAAGAAATCAACAAGACAACTTATATAAATGGAGATGGAAGTGGAAAGTTCAACATACATAACCCATATGGTTGTCAACCCAAAGAGAAATGAATCCAAGCTCTCCAAACCCACAAACCCTAGGCTAAACTAATAAAAGCTGAATATATCTGATATTTACACAAAAATACTTTATATAGTAAGTTGGGATAAAAGAAAAGAAGAAAGAAAAAGGAAAAGAAAATATCTGAAAAAAGCTGGGGATCGATCGATCGACCCCTTTGGTCGATCGATCGATGGTTGAAAACCTGGCAAAAAATATGAAGGATTGATCGATCGATCATCGATCAAGCAGGGCAGAACCTCCATCCCTCCTGTTTTGGCATGTATGAAATTCTCGTCCGCTAGAAATGCTGTAACTTTTTTGTTTGGACTCGAAATCGCGCACCGTTTGTGGCCAAACGAAGCTTGCGAGGAGGGATACAACTTCCGTGAAATGTTAGGCCAGGTGCCCAAACTGTGAATTGACCGAATTGCCCTTGAATGTGTGAATGCGTACGAAACTTGAGCGGATTGCGTCCGAACTCCATTCTTAGTACCTAAATACCTACAAAAGCCCAATTATACCTCATATAGCATGTTAACAATATAAAACGAGGTTGTCTGGTTAACGGGCTTAAATATAGAGATTAAGGCACCGGAGGGGGCTAAAATGCGTAGGTTCGACGGATGAAATACGCAATATTTGCGTATTATCATGGTGTCATCAATATAAAATGGCTTAATTATTATACTTGTTATAAAAATAAAATAACTTCGTTGTCGATGTAATATTGTCATTATTTTACCCAAAAAATAATATTTGGGTATACTATGGAGTGATATTATGTATAAGTTATTTATGTCGGGGATCTATAAATATTTACGAATGCTCTAAGAAGTATGTTAATATAAAAAAGATTACAATGTTAAAATCTAGACTTGATATGTATTTTAGCTTACGTCATTTTGATCAGTATCAATATGAAATTTTTGGGCCTTGTTGTTGAGAGATCACGCTATGGAGTATAGTGCATTGCTATGTAAGTCAATTATATTTTAAAATTTAGCATGGACATTTTAGGAATTATGAGAATACAAAAATATGAAATAGTAAAGTGTTGAAAGAAAAACATGTTATGTTAGTATGTCAGCCACATCATTTTGATTGGACTCATCTGGAATTGTTATGGATTGCTTTAAGAAACATAATAGAAATGTGAATATAATGTTGATTTATGGTTAGTGCCTAAAAAGTAAAATGGAAATGTTATTGGAACCACACGAATATATAAAAAAATATGAAATAGTAAGATAGTAATATCAAAATATGTTTTGTATGTACGTCGGCGACACTATTTTGATCGACCTCACCTTAACTGTTGTTGATTTGTTTTGGGAAAATAATAAAAAAGTGAATATAATGTTGAGTCGTGGATAATTTCTTAAAAAAAATAAAATGTTCAGAGTGTATATGAATGTTCATGCTCTACTAGCGAAAAAAATTCAGCTATATAACCAAAGTGTAACTATAATTCTAGAATAAATAAAGATAGAACTTCATATTATTGATATAAGATAACTCCATGTTTGCTCTAAATTAACATCAATTTACAAAAATAGGCATCATAGAAAAATGGATGAAAAACTTAATACTAATATATATTGAGTCACTGAAAAAATAAAAGTAAGTAATTACCTTCCCATAAACAACCATATCAGAAAATGTAGCTGATTTTCCCTTTCCATTATTAAACCTATAGTTTTATATAAAAAAACATAAAAAGTAGAATAATTATATGAAAACACTAACATATCGATGTGAGATAATTAACAAAGAGTTATTATAAATTGACACACAAATCTGACCCAACACCCTTATACTATAATCTCAACATAAGAAACCATTCTCTCTCAATATATAAGAAAACATTATCTATCAACCTAAACTGTTAAAACTTAAAACCCAATTAACTGTTTAAACCCATAAAAGCAATATATAGGTAAAGAGATACTACCATAAAACCTTTTTTATTGTTCACATGTATAAAACCATATGTATGTAGAGAGAGACTACCATGTGTATGACCTATCAAATCCATCAAGCGACCCACCTGAAAATCAGAATTCAAATTGGACAAAACCCAGTTGCAGCTGTAATACCTTCAATTTTTTGTATGTACCAAGACTGTGAAAAAATTCCCTAATCAAAAGCACAAAAGTTCCCATAAACCCTCTGATCAAAAGCAAAAGTCGTAAATAAAAGCCAAACATATAGCTTAAAACATAAACAACTATTTAGAAAAAAATAAAATGAAAAATTAGATCAAAGATGAAATCATTTGGTTATGTCTCATGTTCTGTGTTTTCTCCGTCTTTTGGCAAAGTTGGAGATGTAATGGATTTTTAAACCACGTTATGGAAGATGAGGGTAAATAGCTTATAAGTTCTGACAAAGAAGAATTTGAAGGAGTTATCTAAGGAGATTTTACCTTCTTTGATCCAAAACCAAATCACTTCCATGGAGTGAAGCTCCCGTCGCGTTCATACCTTGATGATAAGCAATGGCATCTGAGTGATTTTGTAGACTTTATACTAGAATAAACCAAGGACTGTAAGTCGAATATGGGACCTCTTATATTGGGAATAGGAAAGGGTAGCAGACTAAGAAATGCTTTGGTTTCCAAGATTTGCTGAACATTTGAGTTTTTACAGCTCCAAATGTCGTTTGTTATTCATTATTGGTGTAAGTTTAAAGGAAAGTTAAACGATATTAAATCTCTATATACTATAAAATGCAAAACAAGGCATTTATGATCATTTAAGACTTTTTCTTATTGAGATTGTCTACGTGGCACTTTATATTTTAGTTTTCCTTCAATCCACCCCATCCAAATACTTTGAAGATGACACGTGGCATTAACATAAATATATTAATAAGTTTCAAATTCGTTTCTCTCTCCTCTCAATTCCCACGCCTTCTCTCTCTCTATTTGGTTTCCCAAGATCCCTCATATCAAGAACATCTTGTGGTCATTGCACTTTATATTTGGCTGCATCGAGGCACGAGTTTCCTTTAAACTTCCTGGCTTAGTTTATATCGTCCAGCGAATTCAACCATTAAAACTAGGACCATATATATCATAAAAGAGTCGACTTATAATAGGAAAATTAATGGCCACTCTCACGCGTCTACTCACTCAGATAACTCCAAATGTAAACTTCTCTGGCATTTCCCTCTCACATGGCCATTGTTCTTCATCTATTCCCTTCGATCAATACATGCCGACCAAACATTTAACAAATCATACGGTAACAGCTTTGGTTGTACAGATCTATTTGGTTATGTCACTCAGATACTCAAGGTAATTTTGTATATATATATATATATATATATGTTTTCTTATATTTTTATTTTTTTGCCTCCGGTGATAGCTGTGTTTGTACAGATCTATGAGTACATGGACTTAGGATTTTGGGGTTTGAAGTAGTTTTATAGAGGTGAGTAGTGTTTTTGTTCTGTTTTGAGGGATTTTTTCTTTTCCATTTCTTAGAATAATGTTAAACTTGGAGGTTGAGAGCTGATGATTGCTGATATTTTTCCTCTTCAGGTTATCTTCTCTCCATCGTGACTGTATAGGCATCGTAACTGTGGAGGTGAGGCAAGTCATATTATCGCAGGGCCTCAAATTTTTTGGTCTTCAATGGCACATAAAGGAGAACACCTTGAGTCACCAAGTAACAGTTTTCGCAATCCCCAAACATTAACTGCTTCATTTTTTAAAATTCTTTTGAGTGATAGGAATAAAGGCCTATATTTCCCATCTTTCACCCGTTATCTCCACAGACCCACTACATCAGATTCTCTCTCCAAAACATCCACATAAGTTACCACATCTCTCTTTCTCTCTCTAGGCATGCGACATCCATAGATTTTTTTACCGTCTTCTCCCATTTACATCCATGAGATGGTGATTTTGTGTGTCCGCTATTACAGAGAAGTGTCAACGGAGTGTCCGTTAAAACAGAGAAATCATCCAGTACTACACACAGGTCTTCTTTTCTTTTTTCCTTGGTAAATTTCATTAACTTGAGGAGCCTTGCACAGATGTTTTGTAAAATGGCTCATTCAACCTTTTTCTTTTTGGGTAATTTATTTGCTTTATCCTATCATAGTTTTTATTTAGAAGTATCATAGTCCCAAAGTTTTGATAACTTTGGGGCATTCTTCAAATGGTTTTTTTTGCTAATAAGATTTCTTCATTTTTCAGATTCAATACACTGTAAGTCATTTTCTTCAAATGGGTTTATGGTTCCTTAATTTTTTTTTCCAGATATAATGAGTTTTTTCCTTTTTGATTTTGAGGTATACTCTTTGTGATACACCACTAGCCACCTGAAATGCTACCTGTTAGAGAGCTGGTTTAGAACAACATACAGTTTTTTTTTGCAAATAGGCTACTACAGTAGAGAAAAAGAGAGGAACGGTATTGAAGAATTATTTTTGCACCTTTAGAGAGATTAGACCAAAAGAGAAGAGAGAGATTGATGGATGTTGTTTTGCTGAATTTTTTATGGCACCTTATTAACGATTTTCTTTAACGCATTGTTTTTAGCAGGAACGGAGGATGTGTGATTGTGGTTTGTTTTACCTTTGAATAATTTATAAGTGTGATTTTGTAGATTTCTTTTGTTAATATTAATTTACTAATAATCAAGTCATTGTTTTTAGAATGAACACTTAATGGAGTATCTTCTCTAATGCATTGTTTTTCATCTTTTTTTTTCTACCTACTTTGTTTACCTTTTCAATAATAGTTATCAATTAAAAAAATATTGTGCAATTTATTTTTACGTTTTCCGTCATTCTTACCACATTTTCCCTCTTCGTTTTAGATTCAATTCTTTTTTTTTAGTTTTAGTTAGTTGAGCTTTGTATGGAGAATAAAAAATTTGTAAAGAAAGAGAGAATCATATTCCAAATAAAAATATTAAAGTTTAGTTATGGTTTTTAAAAATTTATGAACTTCAATTTTTGTAGATTTTACTTCGACATCAATTTTTGGTTTTCTCAGAGACATTATTTGTTCAATTCAAGTTCAGTCTTATTTCTTGGTGCTCGAAGACATCTAAGTATGCTGAATGAGTTCGTGTCGTCATTAAATACCTCGCATTTGATAAAAACTTAAACCTCACATTTTCTTTTGTTTTTATATTGTAAATTCATTATGAGGATGTACATGATATATGCATGTATATTTTTGTGTGCTTATACATATTTAAACATTAATCTTCCTTCATTCGTAGAATATATTGTATGAAAAAGACTACAATAACAAAAATAATACAGTTGACATAAATTCGGCCACGCATCGCGTGATTTTCATGCTAGTACTATTAATATCTCTAATACTATCGTCTTAGAGGTATAATATAGATAACAGCAGCAAAAATCAATAACTATCAATAGAGTAATATTAAATGCACCACTACTTTTACAAGAAACATTAAGTCTACCCTCATTTGGATCCCCAAAATGGGTGGAAAAAAACTCTTTGAACTTTTACCAACACACCAAAACAAATTTTTCACTAGGTATAAACATGTCCACAATAAATTTTTCATAAAGTGAAATTTGAAATTTGATTGAAAAAAACAAAGCATATTTTTTTATCTTACAATGAAATTTGATTAAAAAACAACTAAAAAAACTCAATTAACCATCAGATTTTTTACTAAATATAATATCATGTAATTGCAACCAACAAAAGGGGAAAAACTCAACCAATAAATTAGATTCTTGAAATGGTTTTTTTCTTAAAATATATTTTGATTGAAAAAACCACATACCAACAAAAAAAAATTCCACCTAGCATCAGATTTTTCTTTAAAAAAGGATAACTCAAATTACATAGTAAGCATATTTTTCTAAAAAAATTGTTTTGCTTCATCATTTAATGATATCATTTCATTGAAAAAAATAGGTTTTTCAGAAGAAAAAAACATGCTTATTACGAAAAATATTGACTCGTCTTTTTTTAAGAAAAAGATCTAATGCTTTTTTTTGTGTGTGGGGTGGGTGGGGGGTGGGGGGGTAGGTGGTGGTTTTTCAATCAGATTTCGTTTTAAGGTTAAAAAAATCATTATGAAGATTTTGTCGAATTGGTTAGAGGTTTTTTCCCGTTAGTTTACATTACAGGCTACTATAGTTAGTTTAAAGTAACGTGTATCATTTAGTAAAAAATATGTTGGTTATTGAGTTTTTTTTTGTTGCTTATTTTTTTAATCAAATTTTATTTTAAGATAAAAAATATATTTTGATTTTTTCAATCAAATTGCATTTTATGATTTTTTTTATTGGCATGTTTATTCCTATTGAAAATCTGTTTTGGTGTGTTGGTAAAAGTTATAAAGTGAAAGGTTTTCTCTCTCATATATGGACAAAGTCACATTAGAACGTCGATTTTGCGGGTCCAAATAAGGGTATACCTAGTGTTTATGTAATTCTTACATAAGAAACTTTTGGATCATCTTAGGTGGGGACTACATAATATAACTAATGGTATGAATGTCATTTCTCCTATTATTCAAAATAAGTTAGTCATTTACCATAGGGCTCACACTTTGATAGAATCATTTAAAGCACAATCGGTACTAGGTTGGTATTAACAGTTGGTATATGTATCATTATTCTTTTCCATATAAAAACTTAATGAGAGAGTGGACACAACATCACTCCATTAACCCTTTTTGGTGCATAAACCCTAATCCTAAAGAAATATATAATATCTCCTCCGGTGAAATCACATGCATCTCAACGGGTGAAATAACTCCTTATTATATCACAAAACCCCCAGAAAGTCGGGGGACCCACAAGCAAGATAACAAAGATTGCCCATCTAAGGAGTCAACTAGGAAAAACTTGGCATTCAAGAGCCCATTATTACTACACACAAACCCACCAAACCAAAACTTGCTAGAATTTTTAATAGAAGTTGCCTATTCTATGTACAAATTCTACCTAGAATTTATCAATTTTAGAGTAAAAGGAGGCATGATTACCAACTTATAGCCTTTATCTTTAAAACGGAAAAGAAAATGAGATGAAGATATCAGTAAATTAAAAAAGAAGACCAGGGTCCATGAACCTATAATTAGATTTGCGGAGGAGGTTGTGAGATAGTCCTCAGAGAAAGAGCTAGGAAAAAGACCTACACCATTGAGAAAGTTCAAAACAAATTCAAAAAAATGAATGGAGAGTGTTTGTTAAATATGAAACACCTCCTCTCTCTCTATCTCTCGAAATTTTTGAAAGTAACTTCCCTCTCCCTCTCTTTGTCCGGAAGTTTCTTCCTTCCTCTCTCTCTCTCTCCGAAAGCATATATATTCCTCTCCTCCTTCTCTTTATCTATTATAATTTCTATAATATTATCGCTAGAGAATTCTAACCACTGACATTACACAAGTATAAATAGGAGGCCACACCCCATTTGTGACATAAAATGAGGGAAAGAAAAATCAAGTGATGTCAAATAGAGAGTGTCCAAATAAATAATGAGTGTCTTTATAGTGAGTGAGATGTGTCCTTGAGTAATAAAATTATGTCATAAATATTAAGTGAGTCTTGTAATATTTGTGGGTCACTTGAGTGTGTATTTTGTGAGTCAATAATTGTACTAAGATTTGTACAATTATTCTTATGTAATAAAATAATTTTATTTATGGATCACTGCTTGCGCAAATTTTTACTCAATAATTTGATATGAGAATTAAACGGTCAGGGACCTCTGCAAGGGTGCCACTAAAACGAAGTACTGTTGAAGGATCGAAAACTGTATGAGACTGTGTCAGCATAATTGGTTAGGGAGTTGTTTAATTTAAGTACGTGATTATGGCAGTCTTGGTTAACGCATTTGGTGGTGGGCTTAGAAAATTAAATCACAATAATTATGAAATTTGGATCATTTATAAGATGTCCTACTTGGAAGGACAAAATCTATGGGAAATTGTTGTTGGTAACGAGTTGTTGGTAACGATACTACACCACCTACCCATGAAAATGTTAAGGCTTTAAGGAAATGGAAAATAAAAGTGGGAAAATCTACATATGCACTCAAAATATCAGTAAACCCAAAATTATTGGGGTATATCCTGGATGCGAAGACACTGAAGGATGTACAAGACAGTTTTTCCTATCTCTTCTCAAAGATGGATGATGCACACTTGCAGATGTCGGTGTAATAACAACTTTTATAACTGCTCATTTTATTTTTATTTGACTTATCCCGTTATACCCCACTACACCTTCATGATTACTTCTATGTATTCAAAGAGAAGAAGTTTATGAATTTTGGAAGATTGAAGATCGTTCGTCAAAACATTATCCAGAAGAGTTATGAAGTGGTTTGGTAAAGACTTTAATTATGTAGGGGTTATTTCAAAAAGAGTTTGCATTAAAAAGTTTTCAAAATATTTTTAAATGATTTTTCAAAGGATTTTTGAAATTTCGCTGACTCGTTTGAGCAAGATTGATATGTTGTTCGAACGAGATTAGTCATGTCATTAAAACGAATTCCCACGTTTGAATGAGCTCTGGAACGTCGTCTTTTGGCTATGCTTTGGAATGTCTTTCGAAGTTTCATTGGAAACACGTTTGAACGAGATGAGGTACCACGTTTGAACTAGGTAACGGGTCGTTTGAACGAGTACGTGATTTTTTATTTTTTAAAATATATCTTTGTAAATCTTTAAGGGCTATATCTTTGTAACAACCTTTCTTATAAATAGAGATACAGGATTAGACTTTTCTCCAAGATTTTTAGAGTTATTTTTGTTATCAAACTCTATTCTTTTTAATCGAAACCCCTTTGATATTTAAAGATCACTTTTTCAAAACAAGAAGATTAAAGTCTAAATGAAAAAAACCTTGTAAATTTTTTTTCTACTGCTGAATTATGGAGTTGAGGCTCTACTGCTGAAGAAGAAAGGAATTGAAGATTTTTTAGGATGATCGATGGATACCGAGCAAGAGCTGCTTGCTGTGGATGGTGGTGGGATGTGCCATATATGTTGAAGATTTAAAATCATCTTCGCATTATACTTAGTGGATATCTAAGTAGTTTGTAAGTCATCTTGTGTCTGTTGAATTCTTTAATTGTGCTAAATTTAAAGATTTTCCCCGAAAGGGATTTTTTCTCAAATTTTTCTTCTTGCTGTTTGGTTTGGAATTTGGCTTCATATCTAATCTCGCATGTTCACTAAATTAAATCAAAATAAAATCTGGTGAAAAGTGAATTTATGTGTTTGGTCCAATATAAAAATATTTTGTAGTAGCCCTTGCTTTCTCAAATTCCTATTAGGGTAGGTTACACTAAGTTTTTGTGAAATCTCTTACATTTAGATTTTGTGGATAATTTGTATAATAGACTACCTGTTTTCGATGGGTCTAATTATGCTTATTGAAAAGGTCTAATAAGGTCAGCTTTAAAAGCGATTGACGAGTGTGTCCGACTTGTTTGTGAAAGAGGGTGGACATCACCCACTGTGAAGAATGGCCATGTCATTGGTCCTAAACCTGTAACCTCTTGGATGGAGGATGAAGTTAAATGGAGTAATTTTAACTCACACAGTTTAAGCGCGATTTCTGAAGACGTCACCCCTGACGAGTTCTGTCGCATCATGACATGCACCATGTCTAAAGAAGTGTGGGATATCCTCCAGCTCACTCACGATGGGACCAAAGTTTGAGACTATTATTATGCTAGAGACTCAGTCATTTGATGGATTTTATGTATGATTGTCTGATATCGTTAACTCTGGTTTTAATTTGGGTGACAGAATTTTTGAAACGCGTGTTGTGAAGAAGATTTTGAGATCCCTTACATCCCTCTTTATTTCTAAGGTCATTGTACTTAATTCTTTGGAAATTTTAGATACTCTTAAGTTATAAGAAATCATAGGAGACCTTCAAACTTACGAAATCGATATGTTGTCTAAAACTAGAAAGAAAAATGAAATAAAGATTGCTTTAAAGGCCCCATATAAAAAGAAAAAAGAAAAAAAATATGATTCGGAGTTGGAATTTGATTTTGAACTTGATAATCTCGCATTATTTGCAAAAATTTTGAAAAAATTTCTCAAAATTAACAAAGAAAATTCTTCCCAAGAAAACAAAAGTTTTGAGAAAAATAAAAATGACATTGTGGATAAGATTTTTTTTTAGAAATAAGAGATGAGATATTATGAGTGTGAGGTCAAGGGTAAGGGTAAGGGTCATAAAGAACACAAGTGTGCCACTAGGCTAAAGAAACAGAACAAAGGCTGCATATAAAGCCACTATTAGCGATAGTGACATCGAGTTAGTGGATTCTAGGGATGAATCACTGCATGAACCATTGTTGCGTTCATGGCCAATCAGGTTAGTACTTATAGTTCATCCCACTCCAGTGAGGACATTTCTAAACATGATATCCTTGAAACTTTGTTGAAATACTCTTGAGAGAGTAAAAGTGATGAGAACTTTTTATGTGAGGGAGAAAGTGGCCTTAAAAAATGTATACCAAACTTTACAAAGAGTTTTTAAGAACCAAAAATAAAAATAGAAGTTTGAATGTTAGGGTATTTGATTTAGAGGAGGTGGTGATAGCTTTGAGAGAGTATGAGGCATCGGTGAGTCAACTCGAGAAATTAAAAGCTTCTTTGTCTGAGAAATTGATTGTGGTTGGTAAGGGGAGAAGATTGATTTTACCAACACTGTGGCTAGTCTTATGAGATATCTTCAAGCTTCATTGGAGACTCGTGAGAAACTTGAAGCCCATGTATCCCAACTCAAGAAAGATCTCAAACGTACCCGAAAGGTCAGGGTCACTTTAGAGGACACGTGTAAGAAGTTTAAAAAGATTATCCACGCTCATGTGTTAGGTTTTAACGAGAGGAAAATAATTGGTTATGACTGCGAATCCACTTCCAATGTCGCACCCGAGACGGTGCCCGAGTTTGTGATGGATCCTTATGGCCCTCGTCCTAACCCACCTAGGAGTCCTAACCCACCAAGGAGAGCGCATCCTAGGTTTTTTTTATCAAGGTAAACCCCAAAGGGTTTATGTTTGTTCCCATTTCAAACAAAGAGGTCACCTTGGGGAATTTTGTTTTAAGATTGGGAGAGTTTCTTACCCGCATATTCCCCGATACATTCCCACACAAGTTCACACAGATGTTCCTTCATGCACTCCCACACATGTTCCTACTCATGCTCCCACATACAATCATAGAGATTTTGAGAGTCTTCGAGAGGAAGTAGAGTTTTTGATCAAAACTTCACAAAGTTTGATGGAGAAATTTCAAAGGATGCCTATTCCTGTTGAGAACACTTCTCAGACCAATGATTGAGTTTGGGCACTTTTTCTAGAATAGGGTGATTATTATATTAATATCCTTTATCCCTATTGCTATATTGTATTTCAATTGTATTCTTATGTTTATACATGTTTTTTCCTTTGGATATATTTTGAAAAATCCAAAAAGATTTTCAATTTTAATAAAAATGTTGAAAAAGTTGAAAAAGTTTTTTTTTAAAAAAAAATTTGAAACAGAAAAAAATATTTTTGTATTTGTATTTTTCACCATATATGAATATGCATTTAAGATGTTAGAATCACCCCTACATTCCATCCATTCATGTGACTTTTTCATGGTGTTTTGAGACATGTCTTCGTTTCTTTAGTAAGCTTATTAATGTGTGGATAAAATTTCGTTATTAATTGGTGATTACTTTCTTCATGTTAGACTCTTTATCACCATTATTGCACACGTGAACGAACTTTTTGAATATTGTGCTTACTTATCATATGTCGAATACTGCGTTTTCATCTCAATCATGCTTAATAACGAAGAAACTGTAAAAAGATATAAGTTGTGCTTATAAGAACCATTGCCTGAATTTCGTTTCCCGGAAAGATTATTATATATTAAGCGATGGAAAGAGGCTACGAAAGAGCAAAATTCTCTTTGCGTTAAAAGACACTATTTGTAAAAAGAGCTTAAAATATTAATGACACATAAAAACAAAAATGCTGAGGCCATTTATTTTATATCCATTGATGCATCAATACATATAAGCATTATAATATCTTCAAAAATATTTGAGAGTGAGTTCAATATATATGTGAAATTTTATGGGTGTTAGTAAAAGATCAATGAGTTTGCACAACAGACTCTCTTGAAAAGCATTCCATAGTTTGACGTTAAATTCATGGCGTGTTTCATAAGTCGAGTTCAACCTGTTTTACACCTAAAGTTGAAATTGAGTTCTTTATTTAGAAGTATCTCATGATTATGTGCACCTATGTTATGAATGCCTATATTGATTTGTCTGTGAAAAATGTTCACAAAATCACATTCCACTTTCACGATTTAGATGTTTTAGTCTTATTCCAAGGTGTTATTTATTTTGTACCTATATATACTTGTTATACCTTATTTTTCATACTTGGAAGATTTGATTTTTTTTTAAAAATAGTTGGTGTGGCTTTCGAAATTTCATTACATGTGTTTTATTGCTTATCTTTGTGATGTTATTTCTTTTGAATTTATGTGATGTTAACATTTTAGGACTAGTTTCTAACCATTTATCTATTACGGACAAAAAGGGGGAGAACAAATTGAGGGAGAGTTTTATTTATTTTTCTCAAACTCATACGCATCACGGTATTTATTTTATCTCATGTGTGTATGTCTTTCTTCCTTGATGATGTTTTCTTGAACCACACCAGACGAAGACTTTTACATTTATGCATTTTTGTTTCTTAATTTGGGAGGGCATTAGTTGTATTAGCCTTAGGGGTCAATTTTGTCTTCAGCTTGTGTTTTGTATCAGAATATCCAAAGGGGGAGATTTATAATAGCATGTTTTATAATTTCTCATTTTATTTTTATTTGTCTTATCCCTCTACACCTCACTGCACATTTATGACTACTTCCACACATTTGAAGTGAAAAAGTTGATGACTTTGGGAAGATTGAAGACCGTTTATCACAATATCATTCAGAAGAGTTATGAGGTGGTTTGGTAAAGACATTAATTATCCGGGTGTTATTTTATAAAGAGTTTTCACCAAAAAGTTTTCAAAATATTTTAAAATGATTTTAATTTAATTTTTAAATTTTACTAACTGGTTAGAACGATATTGATATTTCGATCGAACGAGTTCCTAGGTTTACACGAGATTTGGAACGTCGCCTTTTAGGTACGCTTTATAATGTCATTCGAATTTTTATTGGAAACACGTTCGAACGAGATGAGGTACCACGTTCAAACGAGATATCAGGTCGTTTGAACGAGTACGCGAGTTTTTATTTTTAAAAAATATCTTTGCAAACCTCTAATGCCTATCTCTTTGCAACCACTTTCCTTATAAATAGAGGTACGGGATTAGAATTTTCTCCAAGCATTTTTAAAGTTCTTTTTATGATCAAACTCTATTCTTTTTTCATACTAACCCCTTGGATCTTTAAGCATAACTTTTTCCAATCAAGAAGAACAAATTCTATGTTCAAAAACCATTGTACATATTTTTTCTACTACTGAATTGTGGAATCGAGGCTCTACTGTTGAAGAAGAAAGGAATTGAAGATTATCGAGGCTCATCAGTGGATACCAAAGAAAGAGATGCTTGCTATGGACGGTGCTGGACTGTGCCATATTTATTGAAAATTTGAAGACATCTTTGCATTATACTTAGTGGATCTCTATGTAATTTGTAAGTCATCTCGTGTCTATCAAATTCTTTAATAGTGTTGAAATTAAAAGTTTTGCCCGAAAGAGAGTTTTCCTTAAATTCTTCTTCTTGCTGTTTGGTTTAGAATTTGACTTCATGATCAATCTTGCATGCTCACAAAATTAAATCAAGATAAAATATGGTAAAAAGTGAAATTGTGTGCTTAGTCTAATATACAAATATTTTAAGAAAATTAATGACTACCACTCAAGAAGGTATGGCCATCAGCCAATATTTTAAGAAAATTAAAGATTTATGTTTGGAAATTTCTTTGCTTGATCTTGACTCTAAAATTAGTGAACAACGAATGAGAAGAATAATTATTCATGGCCTAGATCCCGAATATAATGGATTTATTATGGCAATACATGGTTGGAAAACTTAACCCACCCTAGTTGAGTTAGAAACTTTATTGGAAAATCTTGAGACATTGATGAAACCAATGAGTGAGGTTAAATAAAGAATGAAGAGGAATAACTATACACTGATAAAAGAAGAAGAACAAGATGCATTGTTGAAAAAGGTTGGTGGAACGAGAGAAGTCCACGACAAGAAGTTAGTTCACGCAAAGAGGAAAGGATCTCTTGTCTAGGAGGAGTTAAACAAGATAAAGAAAAATATGATTAACGTGACAGGACATATAAATGACAAAACATAGAGTGCTATAATTGTGTCATAATTGTGCCAAAGTGAGAGATTGCTAGTATAAAAAGAAGTCAGTAGAAGGTAACTTAATAACATCAAAGATCCAAGAAATTGATTGTGAAGAAGAATGGGATTTCGAAGCATCTGTTGTAACGATTAAGCCTATATAAGATTACTTTCGAGATGAATAAGTAGATTTTGAAGACGAACAAATTAAAGATAAAGTAAGACTAACTGAAATTGAAGAAGATTGGATTCATGTCCAAGATGACTTATCTCTAATCGAAGAAGAATTAGATGAAAGTAAAGTTAAAATAACTCTGGTTGAGGAAGTACAAGTCAAAAGCATGTCAATTTAGATGAGGAGACATACCTTGATAAAGTATGCCCTATGTTGTCAAGTTGTCGCATCGACAACACTAAAGCAGTGACAAAAGAATTTTTGGGTCTATAAGAAATAGAGGTACCACAAATCATGAAATCGAAAAGTGAGTTTCAAGAAAAAATATGGGAGAAAACTCAAGAAGACACGATAACTGATCAAGGAATCAGTATCGAAGTAAAAGCAAATGATGCGGATGGAGACAAAAAAGAAGAGGACATCGACTATATTGATATAAATCGAGAAGATTATAGATATCTGATAAATACCACAAAACCTATCGAAGGCAAGGTGGACGCATCCGCACTAAATGGCAAAACTACTCAGATGCATTTGGAGGGGGAATTGAAGTCAAAAGTATTATTCATTGATCCAGTGGTAGACGAGATTAACAAAGTAGGAGAGTTCACAATAACTACTTAGGGATTCAATGTTTGTAACATTCAAGGATGGTCAAACTATGCATCAAGGTCACAAGATCAAATTCAACGTGATGTAAGGACGAAAATAAGCACACAAGTCTTCATAAAAATAAATGCAATAAAATTGAGTGAAACATTTCCTGAGATAGATACATTGATAAGAAATGGATGAGTCAAAGAAACCCGATCGTACGATTCATGAAGAGAGTCGATGTTGAAGGAGAGTATTGAAGATGAAACACCTCCTCTCTCTATTTTCCATAATTTTCCAAAGCAACTTCCCTCTACCTCTCTCTATCCGAAAGTTTATCCCTCCCTCTCTAGATTCCTCTCTTTCTCTTTAGAAGCTTTAAGCTTCCTCTCCTCCCTCTCCTTATCTATTAAAGTTGCTATAATAGTATCACTAGATAATTCTATCCATTGACATTACACAAGTATAAATAGGAGTACCCACTCCCCATTTGTGACATCAAGTGAGGGCAAGAAAAATATATTGAGGTCAAATAGAGTGTCCAAATAAATAGTGAGTGTCTTTATAGTGAGTGAGATGTGTCTTTGAGTAATAAAATTGTGTCATAAATATTGATTGAGTCTTGTAATATTAGGGGGTCACTCGAGTGTGTATTTTGTGAGACGATAATTGTACAAAGACTTGTACCATTATCCTTATGTAATAAGACAATTTTATTTGTGATTCACCGCTTGCGCACATTTTTACTCGTCCTTTTTAAGTCCCAATCCCCTTGGAAAGGGAGAGAGCAAACGATAATAATGATGAAAACCAGGAGACAAGCAAAGTAAAGGTTATGGTGGCGGACTCATTATTTTTATAAGCTCCATGTTCGTATCGTCAAGGAACTGTTCGGGAATGGGACAACCTTGGACAATTCGAGTATTCAAGGGGATTGTGTGTCACTATCATCACTCCATCTTGTTCTTTATGGAGACAAAGAATAAATAACTAAAACTAGAAAGATAAAGAAAAATAATCTATCCAAACTTTAGATATGAGGACCCGGTAGGTCTGTTCGGGGCTGGATTTATAGTTGAATGTAATGATAATCAATCTAAATCACTACAGAAATTACCCAATTCCTAAGTACAACTAACATAAAAGAGAATTTGCTGAAAAGAGAAGAGATACACACACACACACACACACACACACCCACACACACACACCCACACCCACACCCACACAGAGAGAGAATAGAGTATTAAGAAAGAAGGAAAACAATTATGTTATTCAAGATGCCATCAATCGATTACAATCTGTCTTTTATAGGCTACAACTATCTAATATGGATAAAGCCTATTAACTAGCTGCTCTAACTATCTAACTTCCTAACAACTGTCTAACTACTAGATGGTGTATAGTTCTGCTCTAGTCCAATTTGAATGACATTCCCCACCTCTTAAGAAGATCCTTGTCCTCAAGGATCAAAATTAGGAAACTGCTTTCGTAGTGTGTGGTAGTCTTCCCAAGTAATATCATTTGGGTGTGCATGAGACCACCTTACCAAAACTTGAACTACTGCTTTGTTATTTTTGTTAATCATCCTTCTGTCAACTACTTCCATCGGTGCCACAAAAAATTGTCCTTCAGCTCCTATTTTTAGTAAATCTGTACTGGTAGGTACAAAAGATCCCACTTTTTTCTTCAAAAGTGAAACATGAAAAACTGGATGAATAAGGGATTCAATTGGTAATGCCAGTCTATAAGCCATTGCTCCTACTTGGGCTGTGATCTGATAAGGACCAAAGAACCTTGGTGATAGCTTCAAATTGTGTCTAAGGGCAACTGAGGTTTGGCCATCAGTTTGGGGATGGTATGATGAACTGTGTAGTAAAGTTGTGCCAAGCAATTTGAATAATGTCTTCTAAAATTAGCTAAAAACCAGGATCTCTATCTGAAACAAAAGTGGTGTGTAGGCCATGTAATTTGTACACATTGTCAAAGAATATGGTGGCTACCATTTCAGCATTGTAGGGATGAGAGAGGGCAAAGAAATGACTATATTTGGTGTACATGTCTATAATAACCAGTATGCAATCTTTTCCACAAGATTTGGGTAGCCCAATGATGAATTCCATTGCAATGTCAGTCCAAGGAGTGAGGGGAATGGGTAAGGGTTATAATAGACCAGGGTATGCTACATTCTCGTGCTTGTTTTTTTGGCAGGTATCACAAGCTCTCACCCACTGGGTGATGTCTTTCTTCATCTCAGGCCAATAAAAATATCTCTCCAACCTCTTGATGGTGACCTTGATGCCTGAATGGCCTGCAGAACTCAATTTGTGTCCTTCCTTCATGATGTTAGCTCTCAAAGATCCTTTGCATCCTATGACAATCCTGTTATGATACCTTAACACTCTATTGGTGAGTGGATAAGGTGGTTAACTGGCAGCATCAATCAGTAATGTTGCTATGATTTCTTATAGCTCTTGATCATCTTCTAAATGAAAAATTGCCACTTAAGATGTTTAATTCAAGATTAAACTATCTAAGTAACTCCGAACTATTTTTTGGGGACACTCTTTTCTTTAAATCAAACAAATTAACCACAAGATTTGCTTAATAAAAATATGTACTAGATATGTTCAAGATTATGTAACTAGTTTTGAAAAACAAAACTAAAATGGTTTAAATCGATTTAAATCAGCACACCAACAAGAATGAGATGAGGTGATGTAGAAAGATTAAGTACACATAGTTTTTAACGTGGTAAAACCTCACCCAACTGAGGAAACATCCACGGTGACTTCTAAGTCACAAACTAAAAATCCACTAAAATAAAATATATAAGTTACAAGCTATTTAACACACATGCAAACAAAACAGACCTATACAAGTTTAGAATATGCACCCACTGGTTTGATTCTAACTTCTCTGCAGTTCTGATGTTGTTGTGGATTTCTCAGCTTGCTAACTTCTCAACACTTTGTTCTAGGTTTACTTCGACTCCTGATGCTTCAAGATCTTTTAGACAAAACTTCTTGTGTTGTAGTGTGATAAGTGTTTGTGACAGTGTTCTAACACATGCATGCACACATGCACACTTATTTATACAAACAAGTCCTATCAAATTACAGAAAGATCTAAATGATTAGAGTTTTCAGTTTCTCTCTTCATTAGAAATAAAAGAGTTCTTAATCTTTCAAAATATCCAAGAATCCAAGGTTACCTTGCTCAGAAGATCGCCAAGGTATTAAACTATTTCAGAGTGTTTTGAAAATGTTTTTGAAATTGTAAATCACCAATTTCGATTCCAACTAGATTAGAAGTCTTGTTTCATAAGAACTAGAAACAGAAAAGGAATTTGTTTATTCTTGAGTTGTGAAAAACATTTACGAGAGAAAATAATAAAAAAATATAATTTCTCAAGATGAGAAATGAAATAATGCAGATCTAAGAGATATATGACAAAAAATAGCAATATCTACAGTTTCTATGAAAATAAATAGAGATCAAACCAAAATGTCTAAGTTGGTTAGAAGATCTCAAACACAGAGGATTCAACCCACGAACAGGCTTCAAATCATTTCCAAAATAACTCTCAAACACTCAGGTTTGGTTTAGGTTGTAAACTAATTTTGGATTTAAAAAGAGTTTAGGGTTTGAAAAAGATTTTAGGGTTTGGAAGATTTTAGGGTTTTCTCTCTCTGGTTTCTCTCTTTTTTTTTCCTCTCAGTTTGATGAACTGGCAAAGGTCCCAAAATGCTGAGGCTCAGTCTCCTTTTATACTAAGCAAGGAAGGATTGAGAACATCAGCTCTATTCTAATGGCTGAGATTTAGTCTTTGGCAATTGACTCTCATCTAACAATTTAACAACAGCGGTGGATTAAATGTTTGCTGATTGGTATAAAGAGGGTTCACATGGATTGGGATAAAACGCATGCATTGCGTTGATTAAATTGATCCAAGGGCTGAGATTTCGTACTGATTCTGTGTCTAACAGAAAACACAAATCAAGCTGTCGTAGCATTGACAGGTGTAAGGCTCAGATGAAACCATAATCGCATGTTTTAAAACTAATTACACACACACCCTCAAGTCTCAAGCGCTTTCGGATTCTGCCCAATCAAACATTCAGGCAAGTTTAGTCAAAACCAATTATCACAAAATAACCCCAAATGTTTTTAAAACCCTACTTTTATTATGTAAAAAATCATTTAAAAATCATTTTTTTTAAACTCAAAATTAGTAAAAACTTATTTTAAAAGGGAATTAACTCACACAAGCAATTAATGCAATAAATATATTATGTATGCAATTCTAGTGTGTGTGTGTGGTTGAGAATTTACCTTTAAATAAATCAATTGAGGCATCATGTATAGAATCTGAGGTTCTTTGGGACCTAGGGGATGGGACTCAAATTTTGTCACAATTTCCAAACTAGATGATCACTTATACAATGTAGACTCAAGTAAGTCAAGAGTATAAGGTGCTTCAATATCCCTGATTTGTATCAAATATTGCATATTTTCGTCCGTTATCTTTATGCATTCTAGCTATTTTACGGTCCTTAATGCCTATATTTATGCTCATTAACCAGACAACCTTGGATTTGGATAGATACATGTTTTGTAGGGGTTAATTGTACTTTTGCAAGTATTGCAACGCTAAAAGTGAGGATCCATTGCATTTCAGAGAAGTTTCATCGTCGAACGCTACTTCAAGGGAATTTTAGTCAATTCACATTTTATCTTTTGATTATAGAATCTCCACTGATGCGTTGTACGTTGAGCAAGCTTCGCGTGGCCGTAAACAGTGCGCGATTTCGAGTCTGGACGGTGAAGTTATAGCCATTTCCGTAATCAACCTTTTCTTCCTTATGATGACCAAAGAATTGCAGAAAACAGAGTACCGATCGACCGCATCCAAGGGAATGGTCGACCATGTTTTGGATTTTTGTCGTGGGAAGGAGACAGTAGGCTTTCGCCTAAGGGACCGGTCGACTGCGCCCCTGAGATCGGTCGACCGGTGGTGCCAGATATTTTGGTTTCTTTCCTTTTTCTTTTCTTTCTTCTTTATTTCTTTTGTAACTTACTATATAAACCCATTTTTGGTTTCTATTTCAGATAGTTAGATATTATTAGAGGGTAGATAGTTTAGGTTAGGGTTTGGATGGTGGAGAGCTCATTCTTCTTCCTTTTTTGGTTTGACACCCATTTTGGGTTTGTAAGTGTGCACTATTCTTCTTCCCTACCTTTAATATAGTTTGAATTTCATCATTTCTTGCTTTGTAATTAGATTTACATGCTTTCTAAAATAGGTTTAAATGCTTTCTTTACACGCTTTCTAGTATAGATTTACCGCGTTTATTTATTGTGTCTATTTACCGCGTCTTTAATATGCTTTCTAGGTAATTTAAATTAGGTTGTGTTTGAATGGAACTCACTCGGGTTAACGCGTTTCTTGTCTTGGTGATAGTGTTTACGGGTTTATTTCGGGTGCATTGTCCTAGTTATTGCGCCTAGGATAATTGACGGGGCATATCATGGATGTCTCGTGCTTACGACCTTTCGCGTGTAATTTCTGAGATATTTGTTGACGCCAAAATCATATTAGGCTTTTATGTGGATTTAGGGGCGTGACAACCCTTGGTTCACTTAACTGTCAAAACGAGACGCATTCTAAATAACTCGTCGACCCATATAACCATTTTATACAAATTAACTCGGGTGAGGGATATTCGACGCAACCTATAGTCTTACTCGCTTTCATAATCTAGTTTCAATACCTTGCCTAGATTAATCTTTCCCTTTATGCATCTTTTCCTTTTTAGTTTATAATCATCTTTTACACTTTTATTTTGGTATATTAAATCCTATAAATTATAACAACTCGTCCCTGTGGAATTTTGATACCCAACTTACCGCTAGACTTGCCCCGCAAGTGTAGTAGTAATTTAGGTTTGTTTGCATAGTCGCGGCGAGATGAAAACAACTACTGTGCACTTTACACGCGCACACTTCTCGTGCACTATCAAAATGGCGCCGTTTTTGGGGACTTGTTTGGTTTAGACTTTATTTGATTTAGTATTTCATAGTATTGATTTAGTATTTCATAGTATTTGTATTATTTGCTAACCTTTTTTTTTGCAGGACTTCCACATTTGAGATTTTAGAAACACTCGAATATTTCCCGCGCGCACTTACTTTGTGGAATTCGCCACTTCGATCCTTTTTTGGGGTAAGCATGTCTTATTCCAATTCTTTTAGTAATCCTGGTTATAAGTATCAAAATTCTCGCAAACCTATGACTTTCGGTGAATACTTAAAATCTCAAAGTATAACAAAATCAAATATGACTTTGGGCGAGTATAACGAAAGTCAAAACTTAGGTTATTGGAATTTTGATGACGATGACAATGATTTTGGGACTTTACCTCCTTATAATAGGAATTTTGAAACGGATTCGAATAGTTTTCAAAATTCCTATAATAATGAGTTTTCGTGTAAGTCCTATGGCAACTTTCAAAGTTCCCATTTTCATGCATCCGCACCTCGACCTATGACATTCGGTGAGGGCTTGCGTATGTATGAGAATGAGAAAATTGAAACTCGTTATCGGGAAGAAAATCGTTCGTGGGAACATGAACTGGATTTATATTTTGAGTTCGACGATGATTTTACTTCCGAGTCTTTTGAGGTCGAGGAATGTTTTGAACCAAATGAGGTACTTGTGCCTACTTTGGAACAAGCCATTCTAGACTTTGCCCATTGCGTAATAGATATTGAAAGTGAGGATGATAATGACGTAATATCTATTTGCAATGAAATGATTTCTTCTTTGTCTCCCAAAGAAGAACATTTCACTGAAAATGATATTATTTCCTTCGAAACTCAAACTTTATGCGATGATGATTCATCGCATGAGTTTGAATTTCTTTCATCCCCATTTTGATTCTCTATTATCCCACCGTCACAAGTACCCGATGATTCGGTTTCAAACTTTAATGTTTTAAACCCTATCGCCGATGAGGAGTACTTTCTCAAGTCGCCCACCACGATCGCATCCTTGCCTTTATGTGCGCCGCCTCCCATTCCAACTTCAAAATCCTTGGGAGGATATTCGTATTTTCTCGGTCCCCACTTGTTTTTGTCACCGTACAATCAAAACCCCCCATCGTCCCTCCAAAACTTTTAATTGGTGATGGTTCATTTCTTTCGCCTCACACATGCCTTTCGTTTTTCAAACGGAATTCATATTTTTCGGAAGGCATGCTTTTTTGTGAGGGTACACCGGTTATCCTCCAAAGTCAAATCATTCTTATGGTGGACCCTCAGCTATTTAGACTTCTAGTGTACAGTCAGTGTGAAGCCTAAATAGTAGGTTGTATATAGTTAGCTTTCTTTCTTTTTATTTTTTCTTTCTTTTTAATTTAGCCTAGTGTAATTAGTTAACTTTTTGTTATTTGTTTTTTCTATGCTCGGTACTAATTTATTTTGTAGATTCTTTGGACTTGTTCTTATGGGGATCGCTCCACTTTTGGGTAATATCGCTATTTTTCTCTCTTTAACTTGGTTCTTAATTCACATTAAGGACAATGTAAAGTTTTATGTTAGGGGTGTGGGATATTCTATCCATTTCTTTAGTTAGTCCATGTTTTTTCTCACATGTTAGTTACTTAATATGCTTTTCTTAGAAAAATTGAAATTTTCAAAAATATTTTCTTTCTTTTTTCTCCTTTTTTGGGCATTTTGCCTTTGTTCGCGATGATAATTTTCCATAATTGCTCGATCCAATAGACAACCCAACGATGCATGTTCTCGATTTTAGAAGTTATTAGACTTTAGTCTCCATTATTGATATTGTGAATAACTTCATGAATTAAACTTTAATCCCATGAGCACATGCACTTTTATGGTTATATTGATTTGGGTAAGATTTTTATAACTCGATAATCTTTTGTTGCATTGTATATACTTACACCGAGTAAGCTTTGTACCTTTCGTCGTTTGTGAGTGTATACACTATTCTTTTCTCTTTGAAAACGTTGAATTCGTCGGTAATCTCTCTATTCTTTCATTTGATCATTCATTAATTGAGTTCATACTTGAAATGTGTTACTTGACCATGATTTTCATATATTGTTTTGATTCGAGAATTGCGTAAAATTTTAGAAATGATCATAGACCCTCTTTGTTATATCACCCATATTATCCTTGACCTCACCCTTATATGTTTACCCTCGTTAACCCCCTTGAGCCTAAATATAGCCTTTCATTTCATAACCCCATTCCCATAACCAACTCCAAAATGGAGTTATAAGCATACATACACCTTACATACCCTTGTTTGGAATGTTACATGGGATTGAATGATGTTGTTATGATGTCGGTTGCAATTTAGGCATATGAGAGTATGAAAAGTAAGAAAACAAAAAGGAAAAAGGGATGAAAAAGAGAAAGAAAAAAGCAAAAGAAAACAAAAGAAAAAATGAGAAAAAGAAGAAAAGAAAGAGAAAGAGAAAGAGAAAGAGAAAGAGAAAGTTGTATGTTGTATATAGTGTTCAATAATCTTTGATTACTCTCCCTGATGATATATCTAATGCTTTTTTTAAACTTGTTTTCCAATTTTGATATTTCCCGCATTCTCCCATTATCCTTAGTTTTCATTCCGAACACTTTGAATCTGTACATACATTCCTTCATTTCATACCCTAGCCTAGCCTACATTACAACCCTAGTAAAGTCCTATGTGATCTTAGGTTGATGTAATTTAAAGTCATAATATTTTTGATAATATGTTAAAATCCATTTTGCCTCCTTTAATGTGCGGTATCGTTTCATTGAGATTACAGTTTTTCATTTTATATATAACGTTCTTCTTTTGTGACATGTGTGCAACCTAGTTTCCATTTACATTTACTCTTTATACCCGCATGTTCCGTGTGTTACCTCCTAGTTTCAAGTGAATTTCATTTGGTGACCGTAATTACCGTGAGGATTGAATGTATGCTTGCTTTATTTAGTATCCGATTTATATAAGTTTTTTCCAAATCACACTTTGCCTGTGTTCGCTCCCCTCCCACATTTTAAGGTTTCAATTCTATGAGGTGCATTCTATAATGTTAATGATTCAGACTTTTGTGTGAATTCATTCACTTTCCTAATAATGCATATCAAATCTTTTTCACTTTTATTGGGCTTGTCGCACGTTGGGTTGGGCATATTTTGAGGAAACCATATGATGTTTGTGGTTATCATCCCTGAAAACCCTCACGAGACGACATTCGTCCACTAGGGTGACCTAGGGGTTTAACGGCTTATTGCATATGCAAAATGCAATCGTGCTCCCTACGAAAGTGGCAGTTATATTTTGATGCATATATACGTCTTGTACCACCCTCTGTGGTCTAATTTTGTTTGTTTCAATACTAACGACTAGCAATGTTTAAGTTAGGGGTGTGATTCTTATCAAATATTGCATATTTCCGCCTGTTATCTTTATGCATTCTAGCGCTTTTACGGTCCTTAATTCCTATATTTATGCTCATTAACCAGACAACCTTGGATTTGGATATTTACATATTTTGCAGGGGTTAATTGTGCTTTGGTAGTATTGTAATGCTAAAAGTGAGGATCCATTGCATTTCGGAGAAGTTCCATCGTCGGACGCTACTTCAAGGGCATTTTAATCAATTCACATTTCATCTTTGGATTATGGAATCTCCACGAATGCGTTGTTCATCGAGCAAGCTTCGCGTGTCCGCAAATGGTGCGCTATTTCGAGTCCGAACGATGAAGTTATAACCATTTCTGTAATCAACCTTTTCTTCCTTGTGATGACCAAAGAATTGCAGGAAACAGAGTATCGGTCGACCGCGTCCAGGGGACCGGTCGACCGCATTTTGGCTTTTTGCCGTGGGAAGAAGACAATGGGCTTTTTCCTAAGGGACCGGTCGACCGCGCCCCTATAACCGATCGACCGTTGGTGCCAGATATTTTACTTTCTTTCCTTTTTTTGTTCTGTCTTCTTTATTTCTTTTGTAACTTACTATATAAACCCATTTTTGGTTTCTATTTCAGATAGTTAGATATTATTAGAGGGTATATAGTTTAGGTTAGGGTTTTGAGGGTGGAGAGCTCATTCTTCTTCCTTTCTTAGTTTGACACCCATTTTGGGTTTGTAAGTGTGTACTATTCATCTTCCCTACCTTTAATATAGTTTGTATTTCTTCATTTATTGCTTTGTAATTAGATTTACATGCTTTCTAAATTAGGTTTACATGCTTTCTTTACACGCTTTCTAGTATAGATTTATCGCGTTTATTTATTGCATTTATTTACTGCGTTTTTAATATGCTTTCTAGGTAATTTAAATTAGGTTTGTGTTTGAATGGAACTCACTCGGGTTAACGCGTTGCTTGGCTTGGTGATAGTGTTTACGGGTTTATTTCGGACTCGTTGTCCTAGTTATTGTGCCTAGGAGATTTGACGGGGTATATTACGACCTTTCGCGCGTAATTTTCGGGATATTTGTTGACGCCAAAATCATATTAGGCTTTTATGCGGATTTAGGGGCGTGAAAACCCTTGGTTCACTTAACTGTCAAAACGAGACGCATTCTAAATAACTCGTCGACCCATGTAACCATTTTATACAAATTAACTCGGGTGAGGGATATTCAACGCAACCTATAGTCTTACTCGCTTTCAAAATCTAGTTTCAATACCTTGCCTAAATTAATCTTTCCCTTTTTAGATTGTAATCATCTTTTACACTTTTATTTTGGAATATTAAATCCTATAAATTCTAACAACTCGTCCTTGTGGATTTTTGATACTCGACTTACCGCTAGACTTGCCCCGCAAGTGTAGTAGTAATTTATGTTTATTTGTATAGTAGCGGCGAGACGAAAACAACGATTGTGCACTTTACACGCGCACACTTCTCGCGCGCTATCAAAATGGCTTTTTAAATATGAGACAAAATCTCCTTTGAGTCAACTAGGACTCGTAGGGATACGAACAAAAATAAGACAAACCTATTACTATACAAAACTCTATCAACCCATATCCTAGAAAAAGAAAATTACATTACTCAACTAATTACAAACCAATACCCTAATAACATCTGTTGTAGACAATGGTACAAATTCATGCAAATAAGACTATGATCAAGCTTTTTAGAGATATGTACAAAAAAATGAACTCATAAGACTCAAATTTCTCCCCCATTTTGTCTCAAATAGACAAAGGGAAAAAATACTTAAGTCACACGAGTTTATTCAGCACAAATCATGCCGATCAATTTTCGCAAAGACTGAAATCTATTGTAATCCAAAGGTTTAGTAAACATATTTGTGAGCTGCAATTCAGTAGGAAAATAATTAATTTCTAATTCCTTGGTCTCAACTAATTCACAAATAAAATGATGTCTAATTTTTATATGTTTTGTTCGCGAGTGTTAAACAGGATTTTTAGAAATATTGATTGCGCTTTGATTATCACAATAAATATGCAATTGGTCTTCTTGAATGCCATAGTCACTTATCATTTGCTTAAGCCAAAGTAATTGGGCAGAACAACTACCACCAGCTATGTATTCAGATTCAGCTATAGATAATGAAGTGCAGTTTTGTTTCTTACTATTCGATCCAACCAAATTATTAGCGATATAGTAACACGCTCCTGATGTGCTCTTACTATTGTCAGAACACCCTGCCTAGTTGGCATCGGTGTATCCTATTATAGTACTCAGAGTGTCATTGGTGTACCCAAGCCCCAACTTTACAGTGCCTTTAACATATTTAATGATTCTTTTTACACAAACTAAGTGGCTCTCTTTTGGATTTTTGATAACGGGCACACACGCAAACGGCGTACCTAATATCAAGATGCGAGGCAGTAAGGTATAATAAGCTTCCTATTATACTACAATATAAAGTAGAATCAATGGATTTTCCATTCTTATCTTTAGATAATTTAACAGTAGTACTGATGGGAGTTTGAGCTTCTTTAGCACTTTCAAGCCCAAATTTTTTAACAATAACTAAAGCATATTTCGATTGCGAAAAAAATAAACCTTCTAAATTCTATTTGACTTGAAGACCCAAGAAAAATTGCAACTCCGCTGTAAGAGACATTTGAAATTCCTTATGCATAATTTCAAAAAATGATTTAACTTCTGAAGGGGAAGTTGATCAAAAAATGATATCGTCGACATATACTTGAGCTATAGTAATATCTTTGTCAAAATGTTTGACAAATAGAGTTTGATCATTTCCACCTCTCTTAAAACCTTTATCTAAGAGAAAGTTGGAAAGACGTTCATACCAGGCTCTTGGCGCTTGTTTCAAACCATACAAAGCCTTTTTAAGACGACAAATATGATTCGGATAATAAGGGTCAATAAACCCTTTGGTTTGTTCAACATAGGTCTCTTCAGTTAAGATTCCATTAAGAATGGCTGATTTTACATCCATTTGGTAAAGTGTAAAGTTTAAGTAACAGGATATAGCAAAGAGAAGACAAACAGATTCTAAGTGAGTAACTGGAGCATATGCATCATTAAAATCTATTCCTTCAATTTGAGAATATTCTTGAGCCACTAATCTGGCTTTATTTCTAATGATTATCCCACTTTCATCAGTTTTATTTTTAAATAGCCAACGTGTGCCAATAACCTTTTTATGATTAGGACTAGGTACAAGATACCAAACATCATGAATGACAAATTGAAGAAGTTCTTCCTGCATGGAAGGAATCCATTGTGGGTCATTCAATGCCTCATTTACATTCTTTGGTTCCCCAAGGGAAACAAAACATGCATAATAAGCATAGTTTCTTAATTAAGATCTTGTACGTACAGGCTCACAAGGGTTACCAACAAAGTTATCTATGGGATGATCTTTAGAAACCTAGTTAGGTACTTCAGGTTTCTCAATAAGTAAAGAATCATCTATTTATAGAGAGTCATTTTCTAAAAAAAATTCAGACTCTTCCATAATAGTTAGTTCTCCAGTCTTACTCTCAACAGTAGTGTCACTTACAATAACGTTTATGGATTCCATTAAAATCTTTGTTCGAAGATTGTAGACACGGTATGCTTTACTGTCGAGAGAATATCCTAGGAAGATATCTTTATCTTCACTACTCTCAAATTTGGATAAGAGTTCTCTGTCTTTATAGACGTAACATGTACTACCAAAAGTTCTAAGGTATTTAAGATTGGGGTTCTTCCCATACCATAGTTCATAAGGAGTTTGTTTAGAATTTTTCCTAAGATAGACCCTATTAATAATGTGACATGCAGTACGAATTGATTCTACCCAAAAATATTTAGGTAAACACTTGGCATGAATCATAACATGTGCCATCTCTTGAAGGGTACGATTCTTTCGCTCAGTAATTCCATTTTGTTGAGGAGTCTTAAGAGCACTAAATTCATGTTTGTAACCATTATAGTCACAATAATCTATAACACATGTATCTATGAATTCTCCTCCTCTATCACTACGAATTCTATTTGCTTGAGTGTCCTTCTCATTTTTAATTCAAAGTAAGATTTTCAAAAAGGTTTTGAAAGTGTCTGACTTTTGTTTTAAGAAGGCCACCCAAGTAAAACTGGTGAAGTCATCTACCATAACTAGAATGTAACTGTATCCACGTAGACTAATAGTACGAGAAGGACCCATTAGGTCCATATGGATGAGCTCCAAGGGTTTAGAGGTAAGGATATCTTTAACTTTCTTATGAGGTGCCTCAAATATTTTTCCTTCCTAACATGATCCATAGACAATCTTAGGGATAGGTTTGATCTTTGGAATTCCTCTAACTATTTCTTGTTGAGACAATCTTCTAAGGCTACTGTAATTTATGTGACTCATCCTATTATGACATATTTCATTGTCACCCATTCTGGCAATGTTACAGACTTCAATACTGTTCTGGACAATATAATAATTGTTGGGAGTCCCAAGTCCTGTAATTATGCACTCACCTTTTTCATTTAAATCTTGAAATTATTCTTTAAGAAGGTGGCAGTATGATTTGAGTCACAAGATTGTGAGATACTAAGTAGATTAGCCTTAAGACCTTTTACTAGATAACATTTTCAAGCACAGGCAATCCTTCTTCTTGGAGTGTTCCTTTGCCAATGATTTGAGATGATACACCATCACCGAAAATAACTTTTCCTCCAGTAATGCTGGTTTTGTTTAATAGTTTTGTATCATCCCCAGTCATATGTTTTAAACACCCAGAGTCTAAATACCAACCAGGAGGGGTGTGTTAAGATTTTAAAGCAGTAATCACAATGTTACACTTCATCTGGGGCAATAGCTCTTCTTTTTTAACACAAATAGCTCTTGTTTTTATTTTGCGCTTATTTTCTCTCATTTGATAAACTTTGCGAGCAATAGATATTTGTTGAAAAATGCATTTGAGTTTTATGGAAGACAAGAGCATTTGTTTTAGAAAAGTGCCTAGGAATTCTTCTTGTAAATGATCTTTTAGGTCTAGTCTTTCTCTTTCTCTAGTTAGAGTTTTTATCTGGTTATCTAGGCAGAACATAATTGTTACGGCTTCTCCTAGAGTAGTTAAAGTTTTGGTATAAAGGAGTTTTACAGACAGGATTAATTAAACGTCTAAAGTAGCATCCTTCGAAAGAATTTTCGTATATGTCACAGTAAGAGCAATACAGATTGCTTGAAGAGGGTATCTCCTTAGGAAAGTCCCTAAACATAGGTTTCATGGGATTTTAACGTTGACCCTTATTCCTAGGGAGTACAGTTTAAAACGCAGAATCACTCTTCCTAATCGGAGGGCAGCCGTACTTAGTCTTAGGTAGACTATCACACTTAGAGTGACTTGATTCCCTAATATCTTACTTTTTTTTATCAAACTCATAATTTAGGGATTGAAAATCTGGATAGGTTTCCATAGGTCTTTTGCCACCTGACGACGCAAACTTGATTGATTCAAAGTTTTTAATTTGTGTCTTTGAATTTGGGCAAAATCCTATTCCAGTTCGATCATCAGAATTGGTTTTTGAATCAGCAACAAAATTATCAAAACAATTGGAATTATTTTCAAACTTAGAATTTTTTTTAAAACAGTTGCTGTCTTTTCTTTAGCTTGTTCCAATTCTAATAATGTCCCTTTATTTTTTTTCTCCAGAGTTTCCTTTGTTTCAATCAAAATTTTCAAGTTTTGATTAAAAATTTTGACTTCATTTTCATGAGTTAGACATTGGGTAGTATACTCTTCAGCGTTAAGTTTAACCATTATACTTAGGTCTTCTAGTTTCATAGTGAGTTCTTTCACTATCTTCTCTAGTCTAGAGCTTTTCTTGAGAGTTTTGGCAGAAAGTGTGTGAACATCATAAAGGTCTTCAGTGTCTGAGTCACTAAGTGTAGTGTGTGAAGTGACCCCTAAGGATTCAATTCTTGAACTCACACACACATTGACATCGTCATTATCACTTTCCCTTTGACTCACACACCCCGTTGTAGAACTAGCAATGTTCTAAAGCATCTAAACCAGTAGCAGCATGATTCGTACCGAAAGAAGTAGAACTACTAACATCATTCTCATACTTAGACACATGCATATCATCATTATAGATTATCTTAGCAAAGAAAGACATGCAAGGATAATAAACATCAGATGACTCAGGTACCTCATTATCAGAGTCACTTGAATCATCCCATGTCTTACAAATATTGGCCCTAGTATGCTTATTGGTCGTGTTCAAGTGAACTCTACAATCTTGTGCTATATGACCCAATTTTCCACATCTAAAATATTCAATATTCTTAAAATCTTTGTTAGGTATCGTATGAATGTCCTTGTGATGTTTGTCTTGACCTTTCTGATGAGGTTTATGATTAGATTGAGTTGGATAATTTGGCTTACCTTGTCTGGTTGCCATTTTATTTCTAAATTTCACAATCTTCTTAAAATGCTTTGACATCAAGGCAATTTGATTATCCAAACTATCTATATCACATTCCTCATCATAATAGGAATCATTATTGGGAATACTAAGCTTAGGTTTTATCAGTTTAGAGGAAAAACTCAAATTGGAACTAGTCTGTTTCCTATGGGACTGGGTTAATTATTTCTTGAATTCTATTCCATTTCCACAGTTCTCAGTTCACTACTAAGTAACTCAGGAGTGATATTTTGATCACTCATTTCCTCAATAACATATCTTTTGTTATCAAATTTCTATGGCAATGACCTTATAATTTTTGAGACAATTTCATTTCTATCATAGGTTATCCCATTAGGATGTAATTTGGTCACAATGTCAGTCAATTTTATGTAAAATTCATCAAATGATTCAGAGTCTGACATGATTAAAGAGTTATACTGCTGGATAAGCATATGTGTTTTAGCAGCTTTAACTCTAGTGTCACCTTCATGTGCAGTAACCAGTGTATCCCAAGCTTCCTTAGAAGTGGTACAAGATGAGATCCTTTTGAACTCATGTTCATTTATAGACATAAAAATGACATTCTTGCCTTTGTTATTGTTCAGAGAGGCTTGCTCCTCTTCTTGAGTGAATTCACTTAATACTATCTCAATCCTCTCACTGCTTCCTTCAGTGGCTGGTTTTGTAGGATAAGTATATCCATTTTCAACAATGTCCCAGACATCATCTCCCAAGGTTCCTTGTATGAAAGCAACCATCCTTACTTTCCAGTAAGGAAAGTTGTTTCCATCGAAGAGAGGGGGTATGGACAGGTTACAAAATCTTTCATATTTCTCGTTCATTGTTTGATTTTAAGAAAATAATTTCAGAAACACGAGATCTTTAAAGAAAATTTCCCAAGCTCTGATACCAATTGAAAATACGTCACTTAAGTCAATTATTTCAAGATTAAACCATATAAGTAACTCCGAACTATTTTTTGGGGAAACTCTTTTCTTTAAATCAAACAGGTTAACCACAGGATTTGTTTAATAAAAATATGTAAGAGATATGTTAAATATTATGTAACTAGTTTTGAAAAACAAAACTAAAACGGTTTAAATTAATTTAAATCAGCACACCAACAAGAATGAGATGAGGTGATGTAGAAAGATTAATTACACACATTTTTTAACGTCGTAAAACCTCACCCAACTGAGGAAACAACCACGGTGACTTCTAAGTCACAAAATAAAAATCCACTAAAACAAAATATACAAGTTACAAGCTATTTAACACACATGCAAACAAAACAGACCTATATAAGTTTAGAATATATACCCAATGGTTTGATTCTAACTTCTCTGCAGTTCTGATGTTATTGTGGCTTTCTCAGCTTGCTAACTTCTCAACACTTTGTTCCAGCTTTACGTCAACTCTTGATATTTCAAGATCTTATAGAGAACACTTCTTGTGTTGTAGTGTGACAAGTGTTTGTGACGGTGTTCTAACACATGCATGCACACACGCACACTTATTTATACAAATAAGTCCTATCAAATTACAGAAAAATATAAATGATTAGGGTTTTCAGTTTCTCTCTTCATTAGAAACAAAAGACTTCTTGATCTTTCAAAATATCCAA
Organism: Sambucus nigra; assembly: GCA_949130495.1. Taxonomy (NCBI): domain Eukaryota; kingdom Viridiplantae; phylum Streptophyta; class Magnoliopsida; order Dipsacales; family Adoxaceae; genus Sambucus; species Sambucus nigra. The sequence goes on along the minus strand of OX422223.1, from coordinate 256,816,122 downwards.
GAATCCAAGGTTACCTTGCTCAGAAGACGGCCAAGGTCTTAAACAATTTCAGAGGGTTTTGAAAATATTATTTTGAAATTATAAATAACCAATTGTGATTCCAACTAGATTAGAAGTCTTGTTTCATAAGAACTAGAAATAGAAAAGGAATTTGTTGATTTTTGAGTTGTGAGTTGTGAAAAAATTTACGGAAGAAAATAATCAACAAATATAATTTCTCAAGATGAGAAATGAAATAATGTAGATCTAAGAGATATGTGACATAAAATAGCAAGATTTACAGTTTCTATGAAAATAAATAGAGATCAAACCAAAATGTCTAAGTTGGTTAGAAGATTTCAAACATAAAGGATTCAACCCACGAACAGCCATCAAACCATTTCCAAAATAACTCTAAAGCACTCAGGTTTGGTTTAGATTGTAAACTGATTTTGGATTTAAAAAGAGTTTAGGGTTTGAAAAAGATTTTAGGGTTTGGACGATTTTAGGGTTTTCTCTCTCTGGTTTCTCTCAGTTTGGCAAACTGGCAAAAGTACCAAAATGATGAGGCTTAGTCTCCTTTTATACTAAGTAAGGAAGGATCGAGAACATCAACTCTAATCTAATGGCTGAGATTTAGTCTTTGGTAGTTGACTCTCATCTAACGGTTTAACAACAACGGTGGATTAAATTTTTGCTGATTGGTCTAAAGAGGGTTCACATGGATTGGGATAAAACGCATGCAGTACTTTGATTAAATTGATATTGATTCTGTGTCTTTCAGAAAACACAAATCAAGTCGTTGTAACATTGATAGGAGTAAGGCTCAGATGAAACCATAATCGCGTGTTTTAAAACTAATTACACACCCCCCTCAAGTCTCTAGCGCTTTCGAATTCTACCCAACCAAACATTCAGGCAAGTTTAGTTAAAACCAATTATCACAAAATGACCCCAAATGTTTTTACAACCCAACTTTTATTATGTAGAAAATCATTTAAAAATTATCTTTTAAAAAAACTCAAAATTAGTAAAAACTTAATATAAAAGGGAATTAACTCACACAAGCAATTAATGCAATAAATATATTATGTATGCAATCCTAGTGTTTGTGTGGTTGAGAATTTACCTTTAAATGAATCAATTTAGGCATCATGTGTAGAATCTGAGGTTCTTTGGTATCTAGGGGATGGGACTCAAATTTTGTCATAATTTCTAAACTAGATGAGCACTTATACAATGTAGACTCAAGTAAGTCAAGAGTATAAGGTTCTTCACTAAACTGGTATCCACTTCTTGGATCCAATTGGGTTGTATTGTGGTGATCACGTTGTATTCTCCTTGCTCTCCTTGCATTCTTAGTAGGGCATCTTCCATAGTATTATCTACTCATTTTTTATACACAATAGTGTAGTCATAGCCTAAGAGTTTAGTCAACCATTTTTGTTGCAACATGGTAGTTACTCTTTGTTCTAAAAAATATTTAAGGTTGTGGTGATCAGTCTTAATCACAAAGTGATGTCCATTCAAATATGATTTTCATTTATCAACAGCGTACATAACAGCCCAGAGTTCTTTTTCATAAGTGAATAAACCTTTCTTGGTTTGTGGTAGTGCTTTATTGATATAAGCAATAGGTCTTCCTTTTTGCATCAGCACAACCCCTACACCATAATTGCTTGCATCTGTCTCCACTATAAAACTTTGGTTAAAATTGGGTAATGTAAGAACTGAAGTTGTGGTCATAGCTTCGTTTAATTGCTCAAAAGCCCTTGTAGCATCTTCACTCCAATGGAATCCATCTTTCTTCAATAAATCTATCAATGGCTTACTAATGTGAAAATAACCGTTAACAAATTTTCTATAATACCCCGTGAATCCTAAGAAGCCTCTTAGTGCTTTGACATTCTTTGGTTTAGGCCAATTTTTATGCATTCAATCATGGTGGTATCTCCAAAAACTCCTTCAGCATTCACAATGTGTCCTAGATACTCCACTTGAGTTTGAGCAACGAACACTTAGATTTTCTAGCATACAATTTGTTGAGTTTGAGTAATTTCAAAGTGGTCTCCAAATGTTGCAAATGTTCTGTCAATGATATACTGTACACCAACATGTCATCAATAATACTAAAATGAATTTCCTCAAATGTGGTCTGAAAACATAATTCATCAAACCTTGGAACGTAGTTGGTGCATTAGTTAGCCTAAGAAGCATAACTACAAACTCATAATGCCCTCGATGGGTTCGAAAAGCAGTTTTCTCTATGTCGGTTGCATGCATACAGATTTGGTGATAACCCGACCTTAAGTCCAGTTTGGAAAAAACTACTTCTCCATTAAGTTCATCCAACAACTCATTTGTCCTTCATAGTGAGAGAATTTAATTCTCTGTAGTCAATACAAAACCTCTAAGTATCATCCTTCTTCTTTACTAGAAGTGCTGGTGAGGCAAAAGGGCTAGAACTAGGTCTGATCACTCCATTCTTTAACCTCTCTTGTACTAGTTTTTCAATTTCTCCTTTTTAAACATGTGGATACTTGTAGGGTCGAAAGCTTATAGGATTGCTGCCTTCTTTTAACACTATCTTGTGATCATGAGATCTATGAGGGGGAAGACTTGTTGGCTCTTGATACACATTAGCATACTCTTGTAGCTTTGCTTTAATATGTCCAAGAGGTTGTTCATCGGACTCAGAAATGGAATACAATTGAACCATGACTACTAGTGCTTCTTTTCTCCACAAGTTCACCAATTATTTTACAGTAATACATTGCAGTTGGGCCTCCTCTTTAAACTCACACTTTTGTTCTCCTATAATCTCGATTTCTTGGCCACATCTCTTAAAATGCATGCTGTAATTTTTCCAATCAATGTACATAGGACTCATTTCTTGTAACCATAACATGCCCCGGACCATATGGCACCCCCCGAATGCTAGGAGCCTGATGTCAGCTTGAAATTGATGTCCTTGCATTACCCACATAAAGTTTGGGTACTTCCCTTGACTCTCCATCTGTTACTCTGATGGGGTTTGTTGGTAAAATTTCATACCCTAGCTGTTTAGCTATGTTAGGGTGTAAGAAATTATGAGTGCAACCTGAATCAATGAGTATAGATAGTTCTACCTTCTTTGACATGCCTCTCACTTTGAAGGTGTGTGGGCAAGCAGATCTGGATAATGCATTCATAGAAATGGCCATTTCTGATTCTATTTTTTCATTATTCTTGTCAGTATCCAACCACTGCACTGCTACTTCCTCATTTGATTCTCTTTCTTCCTCTTCTCCTCCCAAAATCATGTACACTTGTTTCTCCTTGCACTTATGGACCACATGATACACCTCATCACAATGGTAACACAAACCTTTGGCTCTTCTTGCTTGCATTTCTTCTTCACTGATTCTTTTCACGGGTAGGGAGTTTGTGGGGGTAACACCTTTGAAATTGGTGTTGGGAAAAGGATTTCTTGGTTTATAGCTTGGGTTTGAGGAATTAGGAATTTTTTTTAGAAGAATATTGCGGATATGTTTTTGAAAGTGGGTTTTGGTTAGTATTAGGGTAAGAATTGAACCCTTGAGAATAGGCTCTAGAGGAAATCTTTTTTTTTAAGGGCTTCAAGTGTGGTTTCTTGCTTTTGTGCAAGAATTAAGGCTTGTAATAGGGCGGTGGGATTGAATATATCTACGGTGCTCTTAATTTCATCCTTCAATCCACTTATGAAACTGGCTACTACATATTTCTCTGAGAGTCCTTTGTTATCCACCATCACTAGTGACTTGAGGTCGTCGAATTGCTCCTGGTACTCTTCCACAGTGCCTGTTTGTTGTAACTTGCTGAACTCTCCTATGACATTGTCTTTGTATGAAGATCTTGCACATATTGCTTCCATAAAATGCTCCCATGGTAAATTGACACAGTTGTTGAAATAAGATTGAAACCAATGATCCGCTTTACCTTCGAGGTACATAGAGGCATAAGAAACCTTTTGCGGCTCTGGTACTAGATTGATTTAAAAATATCTTTGTGTCTTCAACACCCACCCTCTTGGATCCTCACTATAGAATTTTGGAATTTCAATCTTGGGTTTTTTGTGATTTTGACCAAATTGATAGAGGTTATCTGGGTTACTCAATTCTGCTTGAATCCCAAATGATGATCCTTCATATGGATTTGATCTCACACCACCCATGGGAATGATTCCTTCACGATTAGATTCATTTGCCTTCAATTATTGAGCTAAGAATTTCTTGATCCCCACCCTCAGCCCATCAATTGTTTGTTCAATTGATTTCATCCTATTCTCCATCGTATCAATTCTTCCTTCCACCCCTGATGAAATCGTTTGAATGTTCAGTACACTCTTGGTTAATTCTTGAACTCTTCCTTCTATTTATTGGTGTCTTGTTTCCATTGTTGCCCTACCCACTCCAAGAAAGAACTCTGATACCAATTGTAATGATAATATATCTAAATCATTACAGAAATTACCCAATTCATAAATACAACTAACATAAAAGAGAATTTGCTTCAAAGAGAAGAAAGAGATACATAGAGAGAGAGAGAGAGAGAGAGAGAGAGAGAGAGAGAGAGAGAGAGAGAGAGAAAGAGAGAGAGAAAACAGAGTATTGAGAAAGAAGGAAGACAATTCTGTTATTCAAGATGCCATCAGTTGATTACAAGCTGTCTTTTATAAGCTACAACTATCTAATATGGATAAAGCCTATTAACAAGCTACTGTAGCTATCTAACTGTTGTAACTATCAAACTGCCTAACAACTGTCTAACTACTAGATGGTGTATAGTTCTACTCTAGTCCAACTGGCATGGCATGGAATGATTCGGTTGACGTGAATATCATATCCTCTAAAAAACATTATTGGTATCAAATATACCTACATATCTGGAGGACTGAGTTTGAGGAAATAGTTTGTTGATGCCTACCCAGACGAGGAAAAAAGGAGGGTGGTGTGGAAAAATTTAGAACAACTGGCAAATTCTCTGACATCCACATAGTTAGTGGTGGAGAACCTCAGTGTTATAGGCCCAAATTGGGAGAAAGAGGGTGGTAGTGATGATAATAGAAGGAAAATGGACAAATCCCATGAATTTATGGATAAATGTAATGTGATGGAGTTTGACTTTAATGGCCCCAAATTCACATGGTCTAATGGGAGGGGAGGAGGAGCGAATTGATAGAGCTTTGGATAACATTAAATGTAGAGAAATCTTCCTGGATGCTCAAATTATTCATGAAATAATAAAAGGTTTGGATCACTACCCTATCTTGACGGATTTTGAACCTGCTCGAAGGAAACCTAGAGGCACATTTTTCTTTGAATATACATGGGTTGACTCTCACTTATGCGAATAAAATATTTTAAATGGGTGGCAACTAGAGGCACCGGGATCTACTATGTTTAAAATGATACACAAACTTAAAGTGGTATCTCAAAGGTAAGTGAAGTGGTGAAGGCTTCACTTTGGGAATAAGAAATAATAATTATAAATCCTCAACGACCAACTTTCTTAAATACATGCTTCTCCTCCCATAGAGGAGGAAATGTTCTAGCACCAAAAATCTTGATTGAATTGGCTCAAATATGGAGATTAGAACAAGAATTTCTTTTATGCCACAACCATCCAAAAGAGAAAGAGGAACCAAATTTTGTGGCTCAAATTACTGACAACTAATGTATTAAATCATAAATAGAGATCAAAGATGTAATATCCAATAACTTTCCAAGCATTTTAAAATCTTAAGGCCTTGGAGAGTTGGGAGACATGTTTGACGTGGTGGAGAAGATTGTAACTCTGGAGTTGAATGCAAATGTGTGCCCTCTAGTGTCTAATGAAGAAATATATACAGAAATATCTTAAATTGGCTCCACTAAAGCTCCCGGTCTATTGAAATATAAAGTAGACAAAACTGCTTTCAGTGGGTGATTGAAAATAAGAGAAAAAGAGAGAATGCCCATGATACTTCTTTCGGTGGATCATGGCCCATATTCTTTCAATTTGTAGCTTTAATTTAGAAGTTTGTTTCCTCCTTCATGACTATATAAGGAGGTTCATATTGTTGAATAAAAAACACCAAACACTAACGATGGAGTTGAGTGTAGAGATCTTATTTGGGTATATACATCTCTATAGAAAAATACACATTGTGTTTTTCATTTGGAGTGTATTTGTGAGAGTCCTCTTTTGTAACCCATTTGTTAATTGATCTGAATTATTCGTGGACATAGCCAAATTGGTTAACCACTTAAATATTGTGTCTTCATGTGTGTATGTGTGTCTTTTTACTCATTATACTTTTATTGTGTATGTGTTATATTATTATTTGGGACCATAGTCAATATCATTTTAACACGCTTCCACACAATAAATTGATATCAGAGCCAAGGTCCTTTGATCTAGGCACTTGAATATTTTTTTTTGGTGGAGAAATAACCACACGCATAGTACTATTCATCTGGTCCTATTCATATGGTTGCTATTCACAACCCGAAAAAATTCTAAATTTGGAATTTTTTCGTCTACATTTTTTGTGACTGTGATCGTTTGAAAAATGGCAACCCAAAAATTTGACGTAAAAAATTCGATAGGCAAAGAAACTTTAGCATGTTACAATATGAAGTTATGGATGTTTTAGTCTAATAAGAGATGGAAATTTCTCTTGGAGATATGACATAAGACATGAAGGAGGATGGATGGAACAAAATAAATCATAAGCCTTGTGCTCATATTCGTCTTTATCTCGATAAGGATAAAAAATATCCTTATATGCACGAGCCTCGACACAAAAGTTATGGAAACAACTGGAGGAGAAGTGCATGACGAAGAGAGTTGAAAATCATCTCTATTTAAAGAAGAAACTTTTTCGGTTCTTGTACGCAAAGGGTATTTTTATGTCTGAGCATTTGGATAATTTCAACAAAATTATTGTAGATTTAAAAATTTTGGATGTTAAAATTGACAATGAGGATAAAGCACTGTTAGTGCTAAATTCTCTACCTAATTCGTATGAACATCTCATTACCACACTATTGTACGAAAAGGAGTAAATGAAATATATTAACGTCTCCAATACCTTAATGAATAATGAGGTTCGTAAGAAGGATAAGGATGTATATAAATACTAAACATCTGAAGCGTTGACAATTCTTGGTAGAGCAAATGAATGAAATTATGGTAGTCTTGGAAAATATCGATCTAAAATAAGAGGTGGAGCATCAACTTTAGGTAGGAGAATTCTTGAAAAAGATGAATGTGCCTTTTGTCACTGTTGATATCAAATTTAGTCTGCTGACATGGCTCAATTTAGTGAAGACACGTGGCAATCTGTGTGGCAATAACAAACACTTCCGAACAACACCTTGACCCATTCAGATACTCCGAGCAATAGATGCTCTCCGAGGAACCATACTGCAATGAGGAACTCTGCTTCCCCGATCAACTCAAACGCTCCGACCAACGAGAGTTCTCCGAGGAACTTTTATACACCGAGGAACTTATGAGTATCGAGCTACTTAGGCGGTCCGAGCAGCTTAGGCGGTCCGAGCTGCACCTCGAACAGGGCATTAATAGCAGGATAACCAACAAATTAACTACGCATTAATGCTTATTATTATCATACAGATGTATACGCCTAATGGACAGCTATGTATTACCCTTTCACATGTACAACCTGAGGGCTATAAATACATTGTATCATCCTCATTGGAAGGGGACCAAGAATTTCTTGATAAAACTTGTAATCAAGAATTCCCAAACAGTCAGCAATAATAGAAACAGTGGACGTAGGCCATTCTTATAAGGCTGAACCACTTTAAAATTTCTTTGTCTCATTTTATTTTATCTGTGATTAAATAATTAGATACAATCTAATTTTTTACATCAACAGATTGGCGCCGTCGGTGGGAAACGACTGGTAATATCGTTTTTCATCAAAAACAATTCATTACAAATGGTTGATAATCCAGAACCCAGCAATCAAAACGCTGGAAGCCCTCCAAATCCATTTGCTCTGCCAAACATTCCAGATCTGGATGGAATAATGACAAATCTGGCCAGGGCCAGACAGCCATGCAAGAAACTATGCGACAACTCATACAAACCCTTCATGGCGGAGTATCGACCCATTCAGGACATCGAAGTGTTCAAAGAAATACTCGTTTACTTTCTTCGCATACTAGGCATACCGATTCATAACGTACTGAGGAGCCTGAAGATTTTTCTTATCAATCTGGACGATCTTCGTCAGTACGAGCCACAGATATTGAACAACGTATCGATCTCTCTCCAGAAAGGACTAGTGCGCTAGAAAGGTTAAGCAGGGTATCTCCTTTTGATCAATTAGGTCCTAGAAGGAACAAAAGTCCTCCTAAGGCTGCGTCGAGGAGCTTTCGACGATCATTAGACTTAAGGGAAGGATCTTCCCAATCGCGACCAGCTGCTCGTCAAGATAAATCACAGGAAGCCACCTCAACGCGATCAGTTGCTCGAACCAACAGGCTCGAGGAAGGAAATGATGCATGGAAAGGCTCTATTCAAAGGCTGGAAGACAGACTAGGGGAAATAGCTAAGGCCAAGAACCCCCTACAACGAACTTTTGTTCAAGGGACACCCTTTGACTAGGCTATTGTGGATTTTCCCACACCGTCAAAGTTCAAAGCACCTATTGTGACTCCCAAATATGATGGAAAGATCGACCCTATTCTTCATGTAGAACAATACCAAACTGCAGCCGACATCTATGTTATTCTAGATGAGATGAGATGCAGAGCATTCTCAGGAACTCTTATCGGATCTGCTCAAATATGGTACAATAATCTTCCTTGGGGTAAGATCTCAACTTTCGTTCAACTGACCGAGTTATTCATTGGAAATTTCTATTTTGGGGTAAAGCCAGTTAAATGAGTAGCGCATTTGTTAAGTGTTAGACAGAAATCTGGTGAGAGTACTAGAGATTATATAACTCATTTTAATAACGAGAAACTCGAAGTCATTGATTATGAAGAAAAGACAGCGATTACCGCCTTGATGAGTGGGTTGCTACCCAACAAGTTGTACTACACTTTGGCCAAAGATCCACCCAGAACCATGTCAAAACTGATGGCAAAAGCGGCCAAGATCATGAATGCCAAGGAGGCTATGACTGCGAAGAAGAATATGGACGCCAAAGAAACCAAGGTGGAAGGTGATAAAGTTAAGAAGAAAGAGCATAAGAACAATGGTGGTGACAAAAAATCAAAAATAAGGTCGTCATGGGAGGTATTGAAGAAATTTGATAATTACACTCCTTTGAAGATAGACATCAACCATGTTCTAGAAGAAATCAAGAACAACGAGGAATTAAACTGGCCAGAGAAAATGAAGGCAGACCCTGACAGGAGGAATAAGGCAAAATATTGCGATTTTCATAAAGATCATGGCCATATGACTAAAAATTGCATAGCTCTTCAGAATGAGATTGAAACACTTATTAGACGAGGAAAATTGGCAAAGTATGTTGATCGTAGAAATGAAAGAAGAAACAGCGACCGAACAAGAGAGAGGTCTAAATCTCCTCGTCGAGTAGAGGAGAACAAGAAAAGAGGCCATGAAGTTGATCCAGAAGACGACCCCGATCTTCCCAAGAGACCAAGGCAGCCAGAACGTGAGGTATTTTCAATACGCTTTGGGTCATTTGATTGTAATGTTATTATCGGTGGGGATGCAGGAGGAGGAGACATTACTGCAGAGAGAAAAGCTTACCTCTGTGAGGCTCAAGCTTGCTCATACATTCAACGAATAAATCTAGCTGAGGAGGATCGCCCGAGTAAGGTAAACAAAGAGAAATTGGTCATTGGTTTCTCAAAGAACGACCTCGCAGGTGTTCTATATCCTCATGATGACCCATTGGTGATCAAAATGAGGATTGAAGCACCTTATACCTTTGACTTACTTAAGTCTATATTGTATAAGTGTTCATCTAATTTGGAAATAGTGACAAAATTTGTTGTCTAACCTAGAATCCAAAGAACCTCAGACTTATTCACTCTCTAATCCTCTTCAATGATCCAAACAAGGTATAAATTGAATCACACTACACACATTAGAAGTGCATACATGTGTATATATTCCTCATATTGATTGTGTGTTAAATTCCCCTTAAAATGTTGTTTTAATAATTTTTTTGGGAATTTTTAAACACTTTTACAATAATGTTTTCTTTAATAAAAGTGTGTTTATAAACTTTGTGGGGTTAAAATGCTATTATGAAAAATTAGTTTTTCATTAGAATGTTTGATTGGGTAGAATATCAATGCGCCAGAGACTTTAGGGTGTTGTATGTAATTACTTTGGACGCGCGTTTGCCAGCCAATGAAATGCTAACACTTGTCATGCTCTTGTTATCTCATTTGTGTTTGTTTTGTGAGAGAACTGCCTGGTGTATTGTGGATCGTTAGATCAAACGTTATCTATGGCCTGCATGTGTTTTAAGTCTATCCGTGTGTTATCACTGTGGACCAATCACCTTCGTTTTAACCAACCGCTATTTTACCACCCTTGGATCAAGTCAATATAAGGAAGACTGAATCTCAACCATTGATTGCTATCAGCGATCCAGAACCTTCCTTGGCTCCTATATAAACCCTCTCATTCTTAGCATTTTAAGACTTTTGGCAGTCGTCCAAATTGAGAAAAAAAAGGGAGAAGAGAGAAGTGAGAGAGAAGAGAGAAAAGAAAAGAGAGAAGAGAGAGAAAGGGAAACTGAGTTAGAAACTCTAAACCTAACCCTAAAAAAACTTCAAACCATCTTCAAACCTTCGTATATTCAAAACCCCAAACACAACCTTGAGTGTTTGAGAGAGATTGGTGTTACTGGTTTGATCGTTTGTAGCTGTAACCTCTTGATCTGTGATCTTGTTACCATCTTTGACATTTTGGTGAGATATGTGTTTCTTTTTCATAGAAATCTTAGATCTACACTATTGCATGTTATATATCACTAGATCTGCATAGTTGTTTCTCGTTTTGTGAAAATCTTTGCTGATTTAGATCTGTAAATGTTTTATGTTTTCTGTTCTTGTGAAACTTAACCTTGACCTAGTTAGATTCTCACTTGGAGGTTTTCAATCTCAAAAATCTTTTCAAAACTGAGATTGATTAAGATCTTGACTGATTTTGAAGCAAGATATCCGTGGAATCTAGGATAGATTAAAAGGTCAAAAGGTTTCACGTTTTGTAAGAAAGAAAGAAAAGAAAATCACAGCATATAGTCTTTATATGTAATTTTCTAGGACTGTCTGTACAAACTAAGTGTGTGTGAGTTCATTCATGTGGATAGAAATCACATCACAAACACTTGACACACTACCACACTGAAAGTGTTGGGTATAAGATCAAAGATTATTGAGTCGACGAAAAGAAAGCTAAAGCAAAGTGGAAGTTATCAAACTGGAAGAACATCATCCACAATCAGATCTACAAGAAGTTAGAAGGACACCAAGTGGGGTATATTCCTAAACTTAGAATAGGCTGAGTTGTGTGCATGTATGTTGTATTGTTTGTAACTGTTATTTATTTTTAGTGGATTTTTACTTTCGTGACTTAGAAGTCACCGTGGATGTTTCCTCTATTGGGAGAGGTTTTACCACGTTAAAAATAGTGTGCTCTGATTATCTTCATCTCCTCATCTCATTCTATAGTGTGCTGATATTTTGAAACTATCTTAGTTTTGAAACTGATTACAAAGTCTTCGTTATTCTCGTACATAAGTTTTAGTAAACACATCTTGTTGTTTATCTTTTTTTTTTTTTTCAAAAGAAAAGGGTTTCTTCAACAAACATCTCGGAGTTGCTTATACAGTTTAATCATTGTATTAAACGACATTAGTAACGTTTTTCAATTGGTATCAGAGCCCTGTAAACTTTTTATTTTCAAAAAGGATCTTATGTTTCTGAAATCGTTTTCTGAAAATCCTAACTATGGACAAGAAGAATGAAAGGTTTGGTAATCTGTCCAGACCTCCACTCTTTGATGGAAACAACTTTGCTTACTGGAAAGTAAGAATGGTTGCCTTCATCCAAGGGACTTTAGGAGATGATGTCTGGGACATTATTGAAAATGGATATACTTATCCTACTAAACCAGCCACTGAAGGAAGTGATGAGAGGGTAAAGAAAATCTTAAGTGAGTTTACCCAAGAAGAGAAAACACTTTCTCGTAATAACAATAAAGGGAAGAATGCCATATTTATGTCTATTAATGAGTATGAGTTCAAGAGAATCTCATCTTGTGCCACTTCCAAGGAAGCTTGGGACACATTAATCACTGCCCATGAAGGTTACTCAAGAGTTAAAGCTGCTAAAACTCAAATGCTTACCCAGTAGTACAACTCTTTGATTATGTCTGACTCTGAGTCTTTTGATGACTTTTATATGAACCTAACTGATATAGTTACTAAGTTGCATGCTAATGGTATAACATATGATAGGAATGAGATTGTTTCTAAAATCCTAAGATCATTACCACAAAAGTTTGTCAACAAGAGGTATGCTATTGAGGAGATGAGTGATCAAAACCTCACCCCTGAGTTACTCAGTAGCAAACTTAGGACTGTGGAAATGGAATTAGACTTTAAGAAACAATTAAATCAGTCTCAAAGAAAACAGCACAACTCTAACTTGAGTTTTTCCTCTAAGATATCTAAACATGAGACTAATTTGACCAACTGTGACTCTGATGAGGAGTGTGATAGAGACAACTAGATAATCAGATTGCCTTAATGTCCAAACAATTTAAGAAAATTGTTAAATTTAGAAATAAAGAGGCATCTAAACAAGGCAAGCCTAATTATCCAACTGTGTCTAATCCCAAACCTCATGAGAGAGGTCTTGACAAACATCCTAAGGACAACAACTTCAGACCTAACAGAGACCTTAAAAAGATTGAATGTTTTTGATGTGGGAAACTAGGTCACATTGCTCACGATTGCAGAGTTAATCTGAATAAAACCAAAACACACAATAGAGACAATGTCTGTAAAACTTGGGACGATTCAAGTGACTCTGATGAAGAGGAACTTGAGTCATATGATGTATTTGACCCTTGCATGTCTTTTTTTGCTAAGATCATTTACAATGATGATATGCCTCTGTGTGATAATGATACTTTTACTCCTGCTTTTGTTAATACTGCTTTGACTGGCCTAGATGCCTTGTTATCTGAAAATGTTGCTAGTTCTAGTTCCGTGTGTGAGTCAAAGTGATCTCGATAACGACGATGTAAATGGGTGCGTGAGTACTAAAACTGAATCGTTAGGGGTCACTGCACACACTTCACTTAGCGACTCAGACACAGATGACCTCCCAGATATTCATACTTTGTATGCTAAAACCCTTAAAAAAGGCACTAGACTGGAGAAGACTGTTAGAGGCTTGACTAAGAAATTAGATGATCTAAGTCTTATTGTGAAGCTGAATGCCGAAGAGTACAATAACCAGTGTCTGACACATCAATCTGAAATTGAAACTTTTGATCAAAAATTAAAAGAGTTGACTAAAACTAATGAAACCCTGGAAATGAAATACAAGGGAACATTAGTAGATCTGGAAGAAGCAAAAACAAAGACAACAACTGTTTTCAAAAAAATTTCTAAATTTGAAAACAATTCAAATTTTTTCACTGACTTTGTTGTTAACTCCAAGACCAATTCTGATGATAGAACCGGTATTGGATTCTGCCCTAAGAATAAACCACAAACTAAAAATCTTGAACCTATTAAGTTTGTGTCTGGGGGCAAAAGACCAATCGAAACATGTCCAGATTTTCATTTTATTAAAAAGTAATATGATCAAAAGCAACAACAGAAAGACATTGAAGAGTCTAGTAACTCCAAGGCTGACAGTACACTTGAGACTAAATACGTCTGTCCTTTGATCAGAAAGGCTGAATCTACCTTTAAAACCATACCTCCTAGGAATAAGACTTCTCAACAGAATCCTGTCAAACCCATCTTTAGAAGTTTCCCTAAGGAAGTACATCCCTCAAGCAATCAATATTGCTCCTACTGTGACGTTTATGGTCATTCCTTTGAAGGTTGTTATGCTAGGCGTCTAAACACCCCTGTGTACAACACTCCTGTTTACAAGAACTTTAACTACTCTAGGCAAAATCGTAATCATTATGTCCTTCCAAGACAACCTGACAAGAACTCTAACTACAGGAATAGAAAGACCAAAACTAAGAGTTCATTTAAGAGAAAGGCTCCCAAAAACTTTCCTAAACCAAAAGCTCAACCTTTCCACAAAAATCAGTTTGTTGCGCCAAATGTTTTTCGACAAAAAGCTGCTTCTTGAAAATTTTATCAAATGAGAGCAAACTTGCGCAAAATTAAAACTAGAGCTATTGGGGTTAGAAAAGATGATCTTTTACCCCAAATGAAGTGTAACATTGTTATCATTGCCTTAAAGGTTGAACACACTTCATCTGGTTGGTATTTAGATTCAGGATGCTCCAAACATATGACAGGAGATGAAACTAAACTCTTAACCAAAACCAGATTTGCTGGAGGTAAAGTAGTTTTTGGCGACGGAGTTTCATCCCAGATCATAGGTAAAGGAATCCTAAAAGAAGAGGGAATGCCTGTTTTGGAAATGTACTTTTAGTTAAAGGCCTTAAAGCCAACCTCCTAAGTATATCACAATTTTGTGACTCAGACCATACTGTTACCTTTTTAAAGAATAATTGCAAAATTCTAAATGATAAAGGTGAATGCATGATTACCGGATTTAGAACTCCTGACAACTGCTATACTGTCAAGACTAGTTCTGAAACCTATAACATTGTCAGAATGGATGATAATGAAATCTGGCATAATCGTATGGGTCACCTAAGTTATGATATCCTTGGTAGATTGTCTAGTCAAGAGATTGTTAGAGGAATTCCTAAAATTAAATCCTTTTCTGCTATTATGCATAAGGAGTTTCACATGTCCCTTATGGGGGAGCTACAACTTTTCTTAGGATTTCAAGTAAAACAGAATTCTGATGGATTATTTGTCTCTCAAACTAAGTATGCCTTTGATCTTGTTAAGAAGTTTGGTTTAGATAATGCTAAAGTTGCCAACACGCCTATGAGTACTACTGTTAAATTATGTAAAGATGAAAATGGAAAATCAGTTGATTCCACACTTTATCGTAGTATGATTGGTAGTCAACTCTATCTAACTGCCTCACGACCAGATATAATGTATGCTGTATGTCTGTGTGCTCGTTACCAGAATAACCCTAAAGAGAGCCATTTATCTTGTGTAAAACGTATAATAAAGTACATAAAAGGCACTCTTAATCTTGGACTTAGGTACACTAATGATACCTGCAGCACCATCATAGGGTATATTGATGCTGATTGGGCCGGTTGTACTGATGAAAGTAAGAGTACCTCAGGTGCCTGTTATTATGTCGGCAATAATTTAGTAGGTTGGAGTAGCAAAAAACAGAATTGCACATCTTTATCTACGGCTGAGTCCGAATATATAGCAGCAGGAAGTTGCTGTGCTCAATTGTTATGGATAAAACAAATGTTAAGCGACTATGGGATTAAAGAAGATCAGTTACAATTGTATTGTGACAATCAAAGTGCCATTAACATATCTAAAAACCCGGTTCAACACTCGCGAACTAAGCATATTAAAATAAAACATCACTTTATACGCGAACTTGTTGAGAATAAGGAGTTAGAAATTCATTACCTACCTACTGATTTGCAACTTGTAGACATGTTCACTAAACCTCTAGACTATAACAGATTTCTGTATTTGCGTAATTCTATAGGTATGGTATGTGCTAATTAATCTCTTAAGACCGTAATTTTTTACCCTTTGTCCATTTGAGACAAAATGGGGGAGAAATTTGAGTCTTACGGGTTCAATGTTTTGTTCACATTTCATCTAAACTGCTTGATCTTAGTGCATATTTGCAGGAACCTCTTCTACGGTTTATCTACCATTTCTCTCTAGTGTACAAATTTGTAAATAGTTGAGTTATGTAATTTTTGACTTTCTAGGAAATGGGTAGATAGTATCTTTTGTATAGGACTAGGTTTTTTTTTTTGGTTCCCTAAGAGTTTAAGTTAACTCAAAGGAGATTTTGTCTCATATTTCTAAAGGGGGAGATTGAAGCACCTTATACCTTTGACTTACTTAAGTCTATATTGTATAAGTGTTCATCTAATTTGGAAATAGTGACAAAATTTGTTGTCTAACCTAGAATCCAAAGAACCTCAGACTTATTCACTCTCTAATCCTCTTCAATGATCCAAACAAGGTATAAATTGAATCACACTACACACATTAGAAGTGCATACATGTGTATATATTCCTCATATTGATTGTGTGTTAAATTCCCCTTAAAATGTTGTTTTAATAATTTTTTTGGGAATTTTTAAACACTTTTACAATAATGTTTTCTTTAATAAAAGTGTGTTTATAAACTTTGTGGGGTTAAAATGCTATTATGAAAAATTAGTTTTTCATTAGAATGTTTGATTGGGTAGAATATCAATGCGCCAGAGACTTTAGGGTGTTGCACATAATTACTTTGGACGCGCGTTTGCCAGCCAATGAAATGCCAACACTTGTCATGCTCTTGTTATCTCATTTGTGTTTGTTTTATGAGAGAAATGCCTGGTGTATTGTGGATCGTTAGATCAAACGTTATCTATGGCCTGCATGTGTTTTAAGTCTATCCGTGTGTTTTCACTGTGGACCAATCACCTTCGTTTTAACCAACTGCTATTTTACCACCCTTGGATCAAGTCAATATAAGGAAGACTGAATCTCAACCGTTGATTGCTATCAGCGATCCAGAACCTTCCTTGGCTCCTATATAAACCCTCTCATTCTCAGCATTTTAAGACTTTTGGCAGTCGTGCAAATTGAGAAAAAAAAGGGAGAAGAGAGAAGTGAGAGAGAAGAGAGAGAAAGGGAAACTGAGTTAGAAACTCTAACCCTAACCCTAAAACAACTTCAAACCATCTTCAAACCTTCGTATATTCAAAACCCCAAACACAACCTTGAGTGTTTGAGAGAGATTGGTGTTACTGGTTTGATCGTTTGTAGCTGTAACCTCTTGATCTGTGATCTTGTTACCAACTTAGACATTTTGGTGAGATCTTTATTTCTTTTTCATTAAAATCTTAGATCTACACTATTGCATGTTATATATCACTAGATCTGCATATTTGTTTCTCGTTTTGTGAAAATCTTGGCTGATTTAGATCTGTAAATGTTTTATGTTTTCTGTTCTTGTGAAACTTAACCTTGACCTAGTTGGATTCTCACTTGGAGGTTTTCAATCTCGAAAATCTTTTCAAAACTGAGATTGATTAAGATCTTGACTGATTTTGAAGCAAGATATCCGTGGAATCTAGGATAGATTAAAAGGTCAAAAGGTTTCAAGTTTTGTAAGAAAGAAAGAAAAGAAAATCACAGCATATAGTCTTTATATGTAATTTTCTAGGACTGTCCGTACAAACTAAGTGTGTGTAAGTTCATGCATGTGGATAGAAATCACATCACAAACACTTGACACACTACCACACTGAAAGTGTTGGGTATAAGATCAAAGATTATTGAGTCGACGAAAAGAAAGCTAAAGCAAAGTGGAAGTTATCAAACTGGAAGAACATCATCCACAATCAGATCTACAAGAAGTTAGAAGGACACCAAGTGGGGTATATTCCTAAACTTAGAATAGGCTGAGTTGTGTGCATGTATGTTGTATTGTTTGTAACTGTTATTTATTTTTAGTGGATTTTTACTTTCGTGACTTAGAAGTCACCGTGGATGTTTCTTCTATTGAGAGAGGTTTTACCACGTTAAAAATAGTGTGTTCTGATTATCTTCATCTCCTCATCTCATTCTATAGTGTGCTGATATTTTGAAACTATCTTAGTTTTGAAACTGATTACAAAGTCTTCGTTATTCTCGTACATAAGTTTTAGTAAACACATCTTGTTGTTTATCTTTTTTTTTTTATTTTCAAAAGAAAAGGGTTTCTTTAACAAACATCTCGGAGTTGCTTATACAGTTTAATCATTGTATTAAATGGCATTAGTAACGTTTTTCAGATGAAGGAAGTAATGATATCAAGAGTACTGGTAGACAATGGTAGCTCAGCAGACATCATGTTCTACTCGTGCTTCGACAGTTTAAATCTAAAGTTATCTCAACTGGAGCCTTATCATAGACCCCTCCTCAGTTTCGCTGGCGAGAAAGTTTTTCCACTTGGGACGATCAAACTGGATATATTCATTGGTACATGGCCTGCTTGTCGAACAAAAAGAATACGCTTCTTCGTGATGGATAAAAATGTTCAATCACCCTATAATATCATCATGGGAAGGGTAGGATTGAAGAAGTTCGAGGCAGTGCCATCTACGGTACATCAATGCCTAAAATTTCCAACAAATTTTGGAGTAGGAGTTGTGAAGGGTGATCAAAAAGTAGCTCGGGAATGTTACTATTCATCTATCGAGCAAGAGGAACTGGAGGAATCAAGGAAAAAGACTACTACCTATCAAGTGGAGGAAGGTGCAGAAATTAAAACATTGGATCCTAGAGATATGTCCCAACTCGTGAAAGGCCAGGTGGTGGAAGCTACTAAAAACATCATTCTGGACGACGAGCACCCTGAACGAACAACTCAAATAGGTTCGTCGTTGGAGGCCTTACAAAAACAGAAATTGATAACTTTCCTAAGAAGCAGAAAGAAAACTTTTGCATGGAGTCATGAGGATATGCCCGGAATAAACCCAGATTTCTTATGTCACGAACTCAACGTGAATAAGGAGATCAAGCCAGTAAAGCAGAGAAGAAGAGTATTCAGTCCCGAGAAGAATCAAGCTATACAGGAAGAGGTCGAGAAGCTTCAGAAAGATTGCTTTATTGAAGATGTTAAATATCCAGACTGGTTAGTAAATGTGGTGATGGTAAAGAAAAAGAACAACATATGGAGGATGTGTGTAGATTTCACCGACCTTAACAAAGCATGCCTAAAGGACCACTTTCCCTTGCCCTGAATTGATCAATTAGTAGATGCTGCCTCGGGACATGAGCTGTTGAGCTTCATGGACGCTTATTCTGGATACAACCAGATTAAGACGAAACTTGAAGACAGGGAGAGTACTTCTTTCATTACCCCTAGGGGAACTTACTGTTATAACGTTATGCCTTTTAGTTTGAAAAATACAGGTGCAATATATCAGCGGCTAATGAACAAGGTGTTTGCAGAACAAATCAGTTGCAAATTGGAAGTCTATGTTGATGATATGCTGACAAAGATCAAGAAAGATGCTGATCATCTAGTTGACTTAGGACAGACCTTTGATCAACTAGATAAATATCAAATGAAGATGAACCCGACGAAGTGCATATTTGGAGTACGAGAAGGCATGTTTCTCGGGTACATTGTCAATCAACGAGGCATTGAAGCAAACCCTGAAAAGATCAAAGCTCTGTTAGAGCTGTGATCTCCAATGACGAAGAAAGAAGTGCAAAGTCTTACAGGACGAGTAGCAGCACTCAACAGATTTATATCGCGAGCAACTGATAGATGTCTCCCATTCTTCAAAATGCTCCGAAAGACTTTTGAGTGGAATGATGAATGTGAGAAGGCTTTTCAAGACTTGAAGAAATATCTGGGAGCACCTCCATTATTGTCCAGGCCAGTGATGGGAGAAAAATTGTACTTGTATCTGGCAGTGTTAGAGAATGCAGTTAGCTCGACATTAATAAGAGTAGAGAACGGAGTGCAAAAACCGATTTATTACACTAGCAAAGCCTTCCGAGGAGCAAAGATCAGATATCCAAAGCTGGAAAAATTGGCACTAGCATTGATCGAGGCAAGTAGAAGAATGAGGCCATACTTCCAGGCTCATACTATAGTCGTATATACCGATATGCCATTGAGGCAAGCTCTTCATAAACCAGAAAAATCAGGAAGATTGATGTATTGGTCAATAGAGCTCGGTGAATATGACATAATTTATGAACCCAGATCATCGCTTAAAGGGCAAGCAGTAGCAGATTTTATAGCAGAGTTCACCTATCCTGACACCACCGAGGAGCAAAAGCTGCTCACCGATCAACCTGTGGATGTTACAGAATCATCAAACTCAAGCCCATACCAACTTAGGTTGGTAAAAGGGAAAGAAGTGATGATCGACGAACAGCAAGAAATATTAGGAGAGGGTGAAAGGAAGCAACAAATTTTCCACCAAGGAACTCTGTCAGATCAGAAATTTAAAGACGAGTTACCTATATGGAGTTTATATGTGGATGGCTCATCTTGCACAACAGGCTGTGGGGCAGGGATTATTCTTAATAGTCCAGACGAGGTCGACATGGAATATTCCCTACGTTTTCAATTCAAAGCTTCGAATAATGAGGCTGAATATGAAGCCATGATTGCAGGTCTTAGTTTGGCAAAAACCATGGGGGCAGAGCAGGTTATAGTCTTCAGTGACTCGCAATTGATCATAAATCAAATGATGGGAGTATATGCAACCAAAGGAGAATTAATGATCATGTATCATGCAAAGGCAAGGGAATTGGTATCAGAATTTGCTGCTATTCAGCTGGTCAGAATACCAAGAATGGAGAATACGAGGGCCGACGCCTTAGCTCGATTGGCATCAGCTACTCGTACTGAGCTACGAAGAACAATCCCAATTGAAGTTTTAGTTGGTCGGAGTATAGATGAAGATTTGACGATGAATTTTATTACCCTTAATTTAGGACCATCTTGGATGGATTCCATCAGGGCATATATTGAGGAGGGGGAATTACCAACTGACAAACTTACAGCCAAAAAACTGAAGTTTAAAGCTGCTCGTTATGTACTGAATAATGGTATTCTGTACAGACGAGGAATTATAGAAGGTTTGCAAAGATGTGTGCATCCCACCGAGGTGAAAGACTTGATTGAAGAGATCCATGAAGGGTCCAGTGGAGCCCATGTAGCAGGTCGGACGCTTTTGCAAAGGGTTATGACGCATGGATACTATTGGCCAATGATGAGGGCTGATTGTATAGCCTATGCCAAGAAATGACAAGTGTCAACGCTTATCCACTATTCGAAGAACTCCCCAAGCGTTGTTGACACCCATTACTTCCCCTTGTCCATTTGCTATGTGGGGAATTGACTTGGTTGGACCACTTCCAATGACCAAAGGAAGATTTAAATATCTCGTCGTTGCAGTGGATTATTTTACTAAGTGGGTAGAAGCTGAGCCTCTTGTCGACATGACTTACGAGAAGGTGTATCAATTTATTTGGAAAAATATCATCTATAGATATGGTCTTCCCCATGCATTCATTACCGACCATGGAACACAATTTAACAACGAGGAGTTCACTGCCTATTGTCATCAGTCAAATATCTTGAAGATCCAATCGGCACCAGGCCATCCCCAAAGCAATGGACAAACTGAAGTAACAAACAGAATGCTACTGAATGGCTTGAAGAAAAGACTGAATGACGCGAAAGCAAATTGGATCAACGAGCTACAATCAGTACTATGGGCTTACCGAACTACTCCCCGAGCAGCAACAAGGGAATCTCCATATATGCTAGCATTTGGAAGTGAAGCCGTTATACCTGCCGAGTTGGGTCTCCCGACACACAGAGTACTGAATTTCAATTCCCCTGTCAGCGACTTAATGAGAAGATTGGATTTAGACATGCTCGAGGAAGTTAGAGAAGAAGCAGCCATCAGGAATGATGCTTACCAACAACGAACAACTTTGTTCTACAACAAGAGAGTAAAGAAGTGCGACCTGAAAGAAGGAGACTATGTGCTAAAGAAAGTGATTCAAAAGGACAACAAATTGGAAGCAAACTGGCATGGACCTTACCGAGTTACAGAAGTTGTTCGACCAGGAACCTACAGAATAGCAACTTTAGAAGGGCAGGAGTTTAAGAATGCATGGAATGCAGAACACTTGCGCAAGTATTATCAGTGATGTAAACTCTCATGTAATACATTTCCGTTAGTATGAATAAAGTAACAATGTTCTGCCCAGTTCTCTCCTTTTGTTGGAATTTTTTTGCGGAATACTAGTGCTACACACTACTCAGCAACACTCAGACTACTCAAAACTATTCCTAAAAATACCAACTAAGGTTGGTTAGGAAGAAAAACTATTCCTAAAAATGCCAACTAAGGTTGGTTAGGAAGTAAAACTATTCCTAAAAATGCCAACTAAGGTTGGTTAGGAATTAAAACTATTCCTAAAAATGCCAACTAAGGTTGGTTAGGAAGAAAAACTATTCCTAAAAATGCCAACTAAGGTTGGTTAGGAAGTAAAAATATTCCTAAAAATGCCAACTAAGGTTGGTTAGGAAGTAAAACTATTCCTAAAAATGCCAACTAAGGTTGGTTAGGAAGAAAACTATTCCTAAAAATGCCAACTAAGGTTGGTTAGGAAGTAAAACTATTCCTAAAAATGCCAACTAAGGTTGGTTAGGAAGAGAAACTATTCCAAAAAGTGCCAAAATTGGTCGGTAAGAAAAAAACCACTAACTGTAGTTGGTCGGTAAGAAAAAACCCACTAACTGTAGTTGGTCGAGAAGGAAAATTTACCGACCTTGGTTGGTCGGAAACATTTTATGAATACGAGAAAGTGATCGAGAATTTTTTTTTATACTCGTAACTTTTTAAATTACTACCAAGTTGGTCGAGAAACAAAACATCATTAAGTTTGGTTAGTTGTCAAATGATTACCACAAATTCAAACTGGTCGACAATAAGTTTTAATCAACTCTAAGTTGATCGACAAATAACACAATGTTGTTATCTTTTTAACAGATATACATATATAAAGTGTTTTACAACCACAAGGCAATGGAAGTCAAGATTGCAGACAAAAATAAAAGTCTTTCATTAAATCCAAAAACAGAATACATAGAGAATGAAATACAAATTAATTATTACATCAAGATTCCTATTCTATTGGTTTCTTCCCCTCTGCTTTTGAAACAGGTTCCTCGCCAGCAGGAGGATCGTCTAAAGCATAAGGGGAGTTTATGAAATTAAGATCTTTAAGCGTCCTGATGTTCATCACAGATGGTCGATCGAGTAGGTGCTTGGGGCGAGATATTTCAGCATTGGAATGGAGACTATAATCGCCAAGGTATTTGGAAATCAAACACTGAGGGATTGCCCGGGCAGGGATCCAGCTCATGTCGAGTTTTAAGGGTGGCACTGGCAAGTCGAGAAACCCAGGATTATGATAATCCCACAAGTAGTGACCTTGTTCCAGTTGCAGTACACCCAGGGCATTCAACCACCCTTGTTTGTAACCTTCATTATTCGCATTTTGGATCCGATCATCCAAATGGTAAAGAGCCTCATTGTAGCCAGCCATCCAAAATTCTCTAGGCTGCTTGTGGAACTGATAAGCCAACCTTTCCAACTGCTCGTGAAGATTTTTTATAAAGAGTTCTTTATTCTCCAAGGCAGACTTCTGTGCAGAAAGCTGCTCGTCCAGATTCCTGATCTTCTTAGACATCTCAGCCAATGCCTGGTTCTTTGCCATCAGTTGGAAGGCCTAGTTCTCCAAAGCAGATTGAGTTCTCTGTTCCTCGATAGTAATCCGAGCAGCTCTTGCTCATCCCCGAGGAGCTCTTGCTCATCCCCGAGTAGATGTAGAAGGGCCAGCTCTCTTCAAGGTTTCTAATTCATCCCTCAGGTTGTCGTTTTCGACCTCCAAGAAAGAGAATCCCTCTTCGTTCACAGGGACCAAAGCGTTGGAGGTGGAAGCTGCAGACTTCAACTGAGACACCTCTCTTTGCAGGTTATTATTTTCCTGTTCTAACAACTCAGCTATCTGTCTGTGCTCTTCAACCTCACCCTTCAAAGTTATCTCCCTCACATCGTAAGCAGCAAACAGTTTATCATATCCCTTATCAGCACTGAGTTGTTGATACTTCTTCTCGTATCCTTCGTGCAAAAGGGTTGTAGATTCCTTATATTATTATTGAAGCTCTCCAAGAGTTCCTTGGAGATCTTCAATCATTTCATAATATGCTACATTGCTAGCCACTGCACGGTCAAGCAGGCACTTCAAATACTGGTAGGCTAAAATTGCTTGCCTTGAAGCACCTTGACCGAGGATGTCAATGATTTGTGCTGCACTCATATCTGTATGACCAGCTTTAAAGTACTCATTGCATTACCTCAACAATTTTGTATCATGTGCAGACAATAACTCCATCCTGGCCATAAACTAGTAAAGGAAGAGAAAGCAAGAATCAATAAGAGTTCAAACAGAGCATGAAGAAGAGAAACAACAGTATGAATAGGCGAAACTTCAAAATTTATTACATCATAAAGGAGAAGTACAAAATTCAGAGTTACATTTGATAAAGAAAAATAAACAGAGAGAAAAATCTGAACAACTCTACACCTTTTCCTTATCTCCCAAAACTTTCTCGGGAGGCTGGGACGAGGAGTTAGGTTGCTCGGATGGAACAGATGGTTGCTCGGGGAGTGCTGGAAGTTGCTCATTTGAAACAATGGATGGTTGAAGTTGCTCGCTGGTCGACTGGATAGCTGGGGAATGAGGAATTTGATCTCCCATCACCATGGAGGATTCCTCAGAGGCGACTTCATCCTCTTCTTCTTCTTCTTCTTCTTCTTCTTCTTCTTCTTCTTCTTCTTCTTCTTCTTCTTCTTCTTCTTCTTCTTCTTCTTCTTCTTCTTCAGGAGTTGGAGGGGGGCCCGGTATGTGTCGCTGAAACAGGTCAGAATTTTCATCGACCTTCATCTCTTGCAGAGCAGCGACCCAGCCATCCCTAAAGTATTTATGGCTACCATATTCCACCTGCGACATCATGGCAGCCAGACCTTTATTCCATTCCTTATCCCAGCCAGTGCTGAAAGACTTTTTTACAACCAACTTCCTTTTTGATTTTTCGAAGGAAAGCTTCTCGGAAAAAAGATCCTCGACATCCTTCAGCTTATTCTCTATTTCTTCCTTTTGACGACCTACTTCACGAAGTCGGCCCAACTCTTCTTCAGCATTTTTGAGCTTACTTTCAAGCTCCCTAGCATTTTTGAGCTTCTCATCGAGCTCTTTATTCTTCTCTTCCAAGTTTTTACTTTTTTCTCCAAACCTTTGGAGACTTCAACAGCTTGGTTTCTCTCCTGCTCGGTGGAACCAAGTTTCTCCTCCCAAGCAGCCTTATCATCATCATCATACTTTCGACGAGAATCTTTCAAAGACTGGGTCAGGCCCACCAAAGCTTCCTCTACACCAGACGAGGAGCTTGAAGCTTTAATATCTTCATCTTTCTTTAAAATGGTATTAAAACAGGTCACCAACTGGGAAAAGAAAATGATATCAAGTTAGTACACAGATGTAAAAGGGAAAAAATGAAAGTTGAGGACAATGATACTTACAGAAGCTATATGACGAACAGCTAATGAGGTAACCATGTCCCGAGAAATATTTTCTTCCATACCTTGGATCTCGAGAATGATCCAAGACTTCACCGAGCTCATGGTAGAGCTCGGGGCAACAGAAGTGGGAACACCACTTCCAGTAATCGCGGGCTGAGAGATGGATTCAGCCAAATTGACCGAGGAGCTCTTCTTCAGCTTCCTCGGGGGAACAGGAATAGTCTCGACTAATGATGTAGTCTTAGTCGGAGAGATAACAATCACCTCGCTTGGAACAGCGGACTTGCTCGGAGCCACTGGGGGCTTCTCGGCAACCTTCACAGTAGTAGCCGTAGGGGGTGCATCAATCTTCTTTGTCCCCTCTTCTGGAACATTATGTTTACTTCTCTTTGCCTCTCTAGCAACAGAGGCACATTTCTCGAAGATGGAAGGAGCTCTTCTTTTCTTCATTCTTTCACTCAGAGGGATATGAGACTCAGGTGAAGAACTTGCAGAAGCCGGTATTGGTTCTACCTCACTTATCACCGGACGAGCAGTAAAAGATGAGGTGTAACTCTTATACTGCAACAAATATGAAGCTGACCTGATATGCTCGTCAGCAACAGTCTGATGCAAACTCCAGATAAGTTTTAGATGTTTTAAATTAACTTCTGTTTCTTTTGGAGACTTTCTTTTACTGTCAACTGCAAATAAATGAAAATTAAAATATCAGTGACACATTTTATCAGACACAAAGGAAGCATAATTTCAAAAATAAAATAAAATAAAAACAACCTATTCCATTGCCATTGGGAGGACATCTAGGACCCTGGTACACATCATTTCCAGTCAGTGGAGGGCGTTGCCAATTTTTCATAACAACCCCGTGATCGAAGTAGTCCCTATTGGCACCTGGGAGATTGACCACTAAAGCCCTATTTAAAAACCTAGTTTTTAAATAAAAAAGTATTGTCACCAACAGCCCATCTATAACAGAACATAATTTCTGGAATTCCTATACGAGTTCCATGAATTTGATTTAATCTACGAACTCCGTTAACTATTCTCCACGTATTGGGGGCTATTCTTGCAGGAACCACGTCAAAATATTGACAAAATTCCAGACATAAATGGTTTGGGGGGAAAAGAAAAGCCACATTTAGTGACAAAGAGACTGGGGAACCAATGTCCCTCAGCCAAATGAAAATAATTTAAAGGCTCAGAAAGTTCCTCCAAAATAACCCATGAAGGAATAGAGAAATCAGAACGAAACTTATCAAGCGACTCTACAGGGTAAACCATGATGAGTAAAGGAAATCAAAGAGAAAGAAGAAGATCTTACAGGAAAAAGGATGAGTCTGTTGACAACGAATGATGAAAGGGATGAACGCACAGGAGAGAGAGACAAACTCAAAGAGACAAATTTGAAAAGTAAAAGACGAGGGGATTTTCTGCAACGCTTAAATACCCTGTCTTGGGAATGGGTAAAGATAATGATTACAAAAAGAGACGGTTACGTTACCAAGAGGCTAAAAAGACAAAAAGGGCGCGGGAATCGAAGCGGTTATAAAAATTCAAAAAGTCCGATTCTACGAATTTGGAAGGAGAAATAAATACAAAAGAAAATACTCCTAAATTTCAGGATGACCATTTAAAACCGCCATATTTCGAGAAAGAATGTTCCACACTCCTCAAATTTCGAACTGTGAAACATTGGGGGCTTCTGTTGATACCAAATTTAGTCTGCTGACATAGCTCAATTGAGTGAAGACACGTGGCAATCTGCGTGGAAATAACAAACACTTCTGAACAACACCTTGACCCATTCAGATACTCTGAGCAATAGATGCTCTACGAGGAACCATACTGCAACGAGGAACTCTGCTTCCCCGATCAACTCAGACGCTCCGACCAATGAGAGTTCTTCGAGGAACTTTTATACACCGAGCAACTTATGAGTACCGAGCTACTTAGGCGGTCCGAGCAACTTAGGCGGTCCGAGCTGCACCTCGAACAGAGCATTAATAGCAGGATAACCAACAGATTAACTGCGCATTAATGCTTATTATTATCATACAGATGTATACGCCTAATGGACAACTATGTATTACCCTTTCACATGTACAGCCTGAGGGCTATAAATACATTGTATCATCCTCATTGGAAGGGGACCGGGAATTTCTTGACAAAACTTGTAATCAAGAATTCCCAAACAGTCAGCAATAATAGAAACAGTGGACGTAGGCCATTCTTATAAGGCTGAACTACTTTAAAATTTCTTTGTCTCATTTTATTTTATATGTGATTAAATAATTAGATATAATCTAATTTTTTACATCAACAGTCACCAAAAGGGCATTGGAAGAAAGATTGTACAAAGTTAAAGAAGGACATGAAGAACCCCACTATAAACGTTATGGCTAGTGACGATGAAGATTCTGAATTTTCTTTGTCTATTTCACCATTTGAATCCAGCCCTCAGGAATGGATTTTGGATTCAGGTTGTTCCTATCATATGTGTCCCAATAGGGAGTGGTTTTTTAGCTTTAAGGAGCTAGAAGGTAGAGTTTGTTTTATGGGTAATGATTATGCATGTCAAACAAAAGAGATCGGAAAAGTTTGATTGAAGTCGCATAGTGGAAAAGTCATAGTGTTGGAAGACGTTCAGTATCTAGAGGACCTAAAGTAAAATCTTATCTCACTTGGCGCTTTGGCAGCTATGGGTTATGTGATCACGTTATAAGGCGTTGTATTAAAGGTCTCACATAGAGCCTTAGTTGTGATGAAGTGATCAGAAAAGAGTAACTTGTATTTTCTCCTTAGAAATACAGTTACAGGTGTGACTGCAATCTCAAAAAGTTCAGAGGACGTTGCATATGATGCTAGCATATTATGGCATGTGTATTTGGGACATGCGGGAGAGAAGGCTTTGTGTTGATTACAAAAAAAAAGTCTATTGAAAGGTGCTAAGACCTACAAACATGTATTTTATGAACATTGTATTCTGGGCAAGTAGACCAGAGTCAAGCTTGGAATGACAGTACATCGTATGAAGGGGACTCTTGATTATGTTCACATGGATGTTTGGGAACCTACCAAAGTTGCATGTTTGGGAGGTAATCATTATTTTATGTCTTTATGGATAAATTCTCCAGACGAGTTTGGGTGTACACCATGCGATATAAGGATGAAATCTTAAAAATTTTCTTAAAGTGGAATAAGATGATGAAGACCTAGAAAGGAAGAAAACTTAGAAGACTAAGGTCAGACAATAGTGGTAAATATAAGTCAGACCCATTCTTATAAGCATGCTAGGTTGAGGGGATCATGCGATACTTCACAGTTAGAGACACATCGCAATAAAATGGGGTGGTCTAATGTATGAATCTCACTTTGCTGTAAAAGGTGTGATGTTTGTTGCCCAATGCTGGTTTGGTCTAGGAGTTTTGGGTTAAAGTGATTACATATGCAAATCACCTCATTAGTAGGTTACTTATAATTGAGAATGATGGCAAAACTCCCATAGGGGTATGGTTGGGAAAACTTGCTATAAATTATGTTTGTTTACATATTTTTAGATCCCCTGCATATTTTCATGTTAGGAAAATGAAGTTGGATCATAGAGCCAAGAAAGCCATATTAGTGGGCTTTAGTGATGGAGTGAAGGGGCATAGACTTTAGTGCCCCGAGTAAAAAATTATCATAAATATCAGGGATATTACATTAATTGAATGTTTAATGTTCAAGAGTTCTCCAATGGAGAACAAAACCAAAGAAGTTTCGTAGTAGGTGAAGATTGGGGCTCCAATTATTTCTGATATACTTGTAAAAAATTTATAAGATGATGGGACAAGTAAAAATGACGTGGAGGCTCTTACCCACGAGTATCCTTAATAACTAGATTCCATTATAGCTAGTAAACCAAAAAGATAAAAAAAACATCCACGACCTACTATTGACATCGTGGCATATGCATTATCCATGGTTGAAGATAACTATCCATCTACTTATAAAGAAGCTGAAAGAAGGTCAGAAAGTGTAGATTAGAAGAAGGAAATAAATGAGGATATACAGTCTCTTCATACAAACTAGACTTGGGATTTAGTCCAACTTTCAAAAAAGAAGAAAGCCATTGGGTGCAAGTGGGTATACGCTAAGAAATAAGGCTCCTAGGACAAAAACAGTGTAAGATTCAAGGCCAAGTTAGTGGAGAAAGGATATGCGTAGAAGGAAGGTGACTAAGAATAAATTCTTCTGAATTTATCCTCCTAACTTGGTAGTTTTAGTACCTTTCTAACAAGTACCTCGAGTTTCGTGTATATATTACTGTTTTTACAGATATTTAGTGCAAAGAAAAGAGAGAAAGAAACCAGAAGAAAGGAAGAGAACAAAAAAAGACAAGTCAAAGGGAAGAAGAGTAACTCTACACCCAGATTTCAAATTTGAAGCCTAATGAAAGTTGAAGATAATCAAATCGCAAGAGTGTAGGAAGAAAATGAAGTCAAATCGGAGCTCTCGATCAAAAGATATGGCAAGTCAAAGTTGGAGAAAGAAAGTCAAAGTTGAAATTAATTCTGGAAGCTGAAGAGTTTCAACTCTTGAAATTTCTTGTATAATTCCTTTTTATTAGTTGTAAAATATGGAGAGGAATTGGAAAAGTTATATTTGGGTATTATAAAAAGCCAAGCCCTAGAGTAATGAAGAGAGGAAGAGAGAGAGTTCCTTTTGGCATATAATTTCATATTTTCTTAGGATTTAGAAACCCTAGTTTCTAAGTTGAACAAGAGCTATTCAAGATTCAAGTTTCAATTTCAGATTTCCTTCTTCTATTCAAGTATTGTCAATTTCTACTTTCCATTTCTTCCATATTGTAAGTTTAAATTGCTCTTGTAGTTTAATTTTGTTTCCCAATTCAAGTTTATTTCCAATGCATAATAGACATATGATTTCTTGCACATTTAGAATTTTTTTTTCATTTAATAAAATCATTTCTAGCTAAGTTTTTTTTAGGGTTGGGATGCATGAACCCATCCCAATGTAAATTACATATGTAGAAAATAGAATTAAAATTAAAATTTTGAAAGATTCGTGCAAGATAATTCTACAATCATTATAGGTCTTTTAATCTCTCTTGCCCTAGGTACTTGGGATGTTTAAGAATATAATGCGCGTAAAATTGTTTAGCACTGCTTTATATTCCCTTTGATTTCATATGATGCGGGATTAACCTCATATATATAATGCTTAGGATCTATAAAGACTGGATTTATTCAAACTTCTAATTTATAATTTTAGTATTCTGCTAAGTAATTACTAAGGATTGGAGGATTATATTCCAACCTAATTTCTTTTATATTCATAACAAGCATTTTTCCATTTTTGTAACTATTCATGTTAGCATAGTTAATTTAGAATTTAATTTCATTGTAATTTAGTCATAAAAGAGTTTCAAAAATCCCAAATATTCATCTTTTCTTTTTAAGAATCAAGTTAAGGTTAAAATTAATTACTCCTTCGTCATTAAGATTTGTAAGTCCTACTCCCTGTGGATACGATCCTGACTTATCGGATTATTACTAACGCAACAGGCTTGCACTTGAGCCTATAAAGCACGCACTTTAGACATATTTGTGGCCGCGTCAAGTTTTTGGCGTCGTTGTCGGGGATCTAGGTTACATTTCAAGAGTAAAAGTTAAACCCAATTTGATTCAAAAAAAAATTATTCTTTCTCATCTCCCATAAATTGTACATGCAAACTCTTGTGTCATCGCCAACCCAAGTTTACGAAAACCCCATTGCTAAAGCCAGCTCTGATAATTCCCAAACCCCTAACGTTCGACACTTCTGGGTTCCACCTTCTTCATATCATAATTCACTCACGAGTCACACTTTGAGTCAAACACTGAGTGGCGATTTAGAATCATTTGATAACAATATGTCTGTGCAAGGTAGTTTTGGCACTGGGGAGGGACAATTACCCTATCTCCCCATGAAAGATCTCTTATTTCCTGAGCGGACTGTCGCTCCTGGATCCATTCAACTTTCTTACAATGCAGGATAGTTCCACTTTCGTAATGGGATGATCCAAATTCTTCCTACATTCCATGGAATGGATTCTAAAAAGCCATATCTCTATCTTAGGGAGTTCGAAGAGGCATGTGAAACATTTGGTGATCAAGCATGTCCACAAGATGTTATCCGTTTGAAGCTTTTTCCTTTTTCCTTAATGGATAAAGCTAAGACCTGGCTATGGTCTTTACTCGCGAATTCTGTTCTGTCATAGAGAGATATGCTGACTAAATTTCTCTCCAAATTCTTTCCACAGCATAAAACCAACTCTGTCAAGTCCCAAATCCAAGCTTTCCGCCAAAATGAGAATGAAATCTTTTATAAATGTTGGGATCATTTTCAAGAGTTAGTTAGCGCTTGCCCACACCATGGGTTTGAAAAACACCATCTCATTTCATTCTTTCATCAAGGGCTAATAATATGTGAAAGACCATTTTGGGAGCTCGACTCGAGCGATGCTAAGTCTCATTTGAAATATGTAGCCGAGACCACTCAGGCATGGAATATTTCAGACCCCAATAGCCAAAATAGACATCGACAAGTTTCCAACTCGTCTGTTGCATTCGGTATTTATCAACTGGACAAGGACACTTTGTTAGATCGTCGACTTGACTAGTTGGAAAAGAATTTGAAAGATATACTTGAGGTTAGGTTGAGAGACACTATGGGACCTATCCAAGAGAAGGTGTGTGATATTTGTGCGGCGGGTTATTCCACAAAAGGATGTCCTGCTATACCCGTCTACAAGGTAATATACACTGAGCAAGTGGAAGCTATAGGAGGGTTTGGAGGAAATTTTAACACTCCTTAAGGGAACGAATACAATCCATCTTGGAGAAACCATCTTGGTTTTAGCTATGGGAAACAAAATGCTGCGATGAATCCTAATTCACATGTTACTCCTCCCCCACTATCACACTTTCAACAAGCACTACACATGCAGGGACATGTGCAAGTACCACCACCTCCAGGGCCATATATCACTCTACCGCGGAGAAATCTCGAGGATAAGATAAACCAATTCATCACTTCCCAAAATGCAACCACTACTAGACATGAGCGCATGATCAATGACATAAATGAGACTATTTCAAAGATGCAATCATCGTTGAGTATCCAGGAGAAGGGAAAGTTTCCTGACCAGGGCCAAAGACCTCTCTAAGGTCAAACTAGTGTTAACTCCACACCCCATGACCATCCTGAGCAACGTAGAGCAAGTACCACTCTACGTAGTGGGAGAGTAGTTGGCTTGTCACCTCCCCCACTATACGTACCTAAAAATAAAGAGGTTTCGCCCACACGAAAGAGGCCGAAGATGCCCCTTTAATTGAGAGTGATAAAAAAGATAACACTGGCAGACCCAAGGTCATGGTGAAACCCCCCACCGTTTCCCCATACCCTCAACGGTTGGTCCCGCACTCCAAAGAGAATTCTTGGGATGATATTTTGGACGTCCTCAAGAAAGTAAAGATTAGTTTACCTTTTCTCGAGACTATACAGAAAATTCCCGCATACGCTAAGTTCATTAAGGACTTACTCACGGTGAAACGCAAGATAAAGGTAAATAAGAACATCTTTTTGGCCCAGAATGTCAGTTCGGTTTTATCGAGTGACCTTCCATTAAAGTATAAAGATCCAGGTGCACCCACCATCTCGTGCATCATGGGGAAGAGCCGAATCAAAAGGGTGCTAATAGATTTAGGGGAGCATTTTAACATTCTATCCTATTCCATCTATATGAAACTAGATTTGGGAGCCCTTAAGCCCACAAATATGACTCTCCAGCTCGCGAATCATTCTGTGAAGAATCCTCGGGGAATTGTTGAGGATGTGATTGTCCAAATAGACACTTTCTACTTCCCGGTGCATTTTGTCATTTGGGACGAGGTGCCCTCCATTCTCCCGAGCAATCATATTCCCGTTATCCTTAGTCGCCCATTCTTAGCTATGGCTAATACACTCATCAATACTTGGAGTGGGCGAATGCAATTAACATTTGGGAACATGACCCTCGGGATAAATATTTTTTATAATATCAAGAACGAGGGTGATGAAGGAAAACTGCAAGAGACGGATCATTTAGAGGCAGCACACGAGCATAGGAGGACCCGCACGCGAGAGTCGATATGAGTATGCCTTGTTACATCAAGTGAGAGCAACGGTTGCAACATGGAGCGAAGGGTAGGGGAGGTATGTGTAGTAACTGAAATGAAAAGTGTGAGTGAGCCCTTGAGTTTGAGAGAGCGCGAACATTTAGAGGGCATCGGGAGAGGTTTGTATGAGTGCTTAGAGGAGAGCGAATGGCGAGACACGATAGATACTTTTTTCCACGATTGCTACCCACCAACACCACCTAATAATTTTGAGATGGAGCGAGGAAGGAAGGATGTGGAAACGAAGCAATAAAGATAGCTAGAGGAGTTGAGCCTAGCGGAATTTGAGAGAGAATTAAGGAAGGTAAATAAGAGCCTTAACGATGAAGTCCGATCTCTATTGGACTCATGGAGTCATTTAGGAGAGAGCGAGTGGAAAGATAAAATTGATGAGTTTCTTCGCAATGACCATCCACCCATGCAACTTGAGTCCTCGGAGGTAATTGAAGAAAATACTCAAGTCTCGTCTGACTTAGAGCCCGACCCATGTAGTATGCATCACGAGGATCCTTTTCCGATTAATCACTATGAGTCTCCCAGTATTTAATTTATTTATGGGTAAGGGCCCAACTTATTCCGGTTATTGGTGTATGACAGGCATAGGGGAGAGACTAGGAGAGCAACGGATCCTGTGCAAGGGGTTGGGTGATTTATGGAGAGAAATGAGAGGTCGTCGCACCCCCGACGCATATGGGGTGATTTTTGTTGTATTTTTGAGTCATGTATGAGTGTCATATAGTGTCTTGGTGCATTTTTATAATTTGCTTGTTTTATTTGTCTCACTTATTCTTTTTCTTCTTTAGATTTTAGTCCTTTTGATTGAGGAGAATGCAAAAGTCTAAGTTAGGGGGGGGGGGGGGGTGATAAGTGTGTCTTTCTAAAACTTCACAAATCTTTAAAATGCCAAAAAAAATGAAAAAATTTGAAAAACCAAAAATAGTTTTGTTCAAAATGAATGAAAATTAGAATTTAAAATTTTCAAACATATCACCTTTATTCTATTTTAAGTCTCAAATTGTTAACAATCAACATGCACTAAGCCAAAATTGACCAAAGATGGAAATTGAAAGAAAGTTGACGACTTAACGAATAAGTGTGGAGATTGATCAAACCCGATGAGATTTCGAGCCTTTCAATTTTCTTATGAGTTTTTAAATCAATCCGAGTTTATGATTAACTCAAAGTTCTTTTCAACGTTTTAATAAGTCGTTGATGATCTCAATCCTTTATTTTGATCGGTTATGGGAAATATGTGAAATGTTGTCTCGAAATTCGTGCCAAATATATATTTAAACTTAATTAATCTCAAGATGCATATGGTAATATGATGAGAAATTTGGAAAATGAAGTAGGCCCTCTTTTGTTTAACCCAAAAATATTGGCCATAATAAAGTTGTGAACAAATTATTCCTTTGCAACCCACTTTGAGCCTAATAAAATATTTCCCTTTCGTTTGATAACATGAAAACCCAAATAGCCCGGAATTGTGAAAAATTGGAAATTCATCAAGTAAGTCCAAAGTGTGTAAAAAAAAGGGGTGGGGGGCAAGAAAAGAAAAATAGCAAGAAAAAAAAAGAGAAAAAAATGAAAATAGAAAAAGAAAGAAAAATGAGCAAATGCCCGAAAAAGCACTAATGGACGTCATAAGGACATTTTTCAATTCTGAACATTCCGTCCATTTCCATTTTTACGCTTTACAGTTTTTAACCCGAAAAGCCCTTACCGAGTCCGAATGGTGAAATTAATTACTGCATGGAGAGCTAAGACATGAAAATATAATAAAAGAGATTAAAATGGTGTGATTATGAGATGATGTTTCCCATTTCCTAGTAACTGTATTCCGATGATGAGATCTTTTCACCATATATTTACTTCTTTTCAATTTTGTATGCGTGAAATTGTGTCCATTATATTTACTCTTTATATCATGCATACCGAGAGAAAACAACCACAATCTGAGTGATTCGTTTGTGAGTGCATCCATAAGAATTTGAATCAAAATGAATTTTCGAAAAGTAACGTAATGCTCAATCGGTGGAAATTTGATGTTTGATTTCTGGCTTTGCACACACACTATGGTTTGAGACATCTGAATATGAATTTATGGTGATTATTTTTTGAAAAGTTTAAATTTTACAATTTTTAAGTATTTTTATATTTATTTGAGTCAATAAAGAATTTTGTGGGTGTATTCACTGCAAATCTTCACGAGACAAAACTCGTCCTACTAGGGTAACCTAGGGGTTTAAAGGCTTATTGCATATTCTCAATGCAATCGCTTGCCTGCGAAAGTGGAATTTTATTTTAATAAAAGGAATTTCAAAAGTCAACTCATTTCTCTTATATTTCTCGGGACGCGCAAAGTTTTAAGTTAGGCGAAATTGACTAAGCATAAATTCTTCTGAATTTATCCTCCTAAGTTGGTAGTTTTAGTACCTCGAACAATGTAATTGATTTGTTTTTATCCCATATCATTGTTAATGAATTCTTCTAACAAGTACCGTGAGTTTCGTGTATTTCTTACTGTTTTTACAGATATTTAATGTAAAGAAAATAGAGAAAGAAACCGGAAGAAAGGAAGAGACTAAGGGAAGACAAGTCAAAGGGAAAAAGCGTAACTCTACACCCGGAGATCAGATTTGAAGCCTAAATGAAAGTTGAATATAATCAAATCACAAGAGTGTAGGAAGAAACGACAGTCAAATCACAGCTCTCGATCAAAAGATATGGCAAGTCAAAGTTGGAGAAAGAAAGTCAAAGTTGAAATTAATTCTGGAAGCTAAAGAGTTTCAACTCTTGAAATTTCTTGTATAATTCCTTTTTATTAGTTGTAAAATCTGGAGAGGCATTGGAAAAGTCATATTTGGGTATTATAAAAAGCCAAGCCCTAGAGTAATGAAGAGAGGAAGAGAGAGAGTTCCTTTTGGCATATAATTTCATATTTTCATAGGATTTAGAAACCCTAGTTTCTAAGTTGAACAAGTGCTATTCAAGATTCAAGTTTCAATTTCAGATTTCCTTCTTCTATTCAAGTATTGCTAATTTCTACTTTCCATTTCTTCCATATTGTAAGTTTAAATTCCTCTTGTAGTTTAATTTTGTTTCTCAATTCAAGTTTATTTCCAATGCATAATAGACCTATGATTTCTTGCATATTTAGAATTTTGTTTTCATTTAATAAAAGCATGTCTAGCTAAGTTTTTTTGGGATTGGGATGCATGAACCCATCCCAATGTAAATTACATATGTAGAAAATAGAATTTAAATTAAAATTTTGAAAGAGTCGTGCAAGATAATTCTACAATCATTATAGTTCTTTTAATCTCTCTTGCCCTAGGTACTTGGGATGTTTAAGAATATAATGTGCGTAAAATTGTTTAGCACCGCTTTATATTTCCCTTTGATTTCATATGATGCGGGATTGAACCTCATATATGTAATGCTTATGATCTCTAAAGGATGGATTCATTCAAACTTCTAATTTATAATTTTAGTATTCTGCTAAGTAATTACAAAGAATTGGGGGATTGTATTCCAACATAAGTTCTGTTATATTCATTCCAAGCATCTTTCCATTTTTGTAGCTATTCCTGTTAGAATAGTTAATTTAGAATTTAATTTCATTGTAATTTAGTCATAAAAGAGTTTCAAAAATCATAAATATTCATATTTTCTTTTCTTTTTAAGAATCAAGTTAAGGTTAAAATCCATTACTCCTTCGTCATTAAGATTTGTAAGTCCTACTCCCTGTGGATACGATCCCGACTTATTAGATTATTACTAACGCGATAGGGTTGAACTTGAGCCTATAAAGCATGAACTTTAGACACATTTGTGGTCGCATAAGAAGGGATCAATTACAACGAGGTAATTTCCTCGGTTGTGAAGCACTCTTTCGTTTGTATTTTGCTAGAATTAGTTGCACTGTTTGATCTCGAGTTGGCATAAAATGGCATGAAAACTAAATTCTCACATGGAGATTTGGAGGAGTAAATTTATATGACTCAGCTAGAAGGATTTAAGGTTGGTGGTAAAGACAAATGGGTTTGAAAACTAAGAAAATCAGTAAATGGATTGAAACAAAGTCCAAGTGATTTGATCGGTTTACGTTTGGGTAACAATACACAAGGAGCTAATGTGATCATTGAGTGTATTTTCATAAACTTCATAATGGATCATTTATTTATTTATTCTTATATGTTGATGGTACATTGATTTCTTCTAACAGTAAGGTGAAGATCGAAAAATTAAAATTTAGTTTAGTCGTGAATTTGAGATGAAGGATCTAAGCGAGCCAAGAAAAATACTTGGTAGGGAGATTAACAGAGATCATTCCAGGGGGATTATTTTTTGTTATAAAAGAAATATTTGAAGAAGTTATTGCATAATTTTGGTGTGGTTTCTAAAACTAAACCTATAAGTACAACACTGGCCCCACACTTGAAGCTATGTGCCATTGAATATCCACAGATATATGAGGAATGGTTATTGATGGATTATGTTCCCTATGCTAATGCAATAGGAAGTTTGATGTATGCAATGGTGTCTACGAGGCTCGACATTTCTCAGGCTGTAAGTATGGTGAGTTGATACATTTACGATCAAAGAAAAATGCACTGGCAAGCCATGAAATGGATTTTACAGTACATCCATGGTACTGTTTATGTTGGTTTGAAATTTGAGAAGGATTTATGTGCTCGTTACCATGTATTTGGATACGTGGATTTAGATTACGCCGGTCATTTGGATAAATGTCAGTCCACCACTGGTTATGTGTTTACACTTGCTAGAGGGTCGGTGTGTTGGAGGTATATTCTACAGTCTACAATTGCTTTATCTACTATAGATGCACAGTACGTGGGAGTGACGGAGGCTATTAAGGAGTTCATTTGGCTTCATGGTTTGATTGTTTCCTTAGGAATTATTTAAGATCACATGGATGTATTTATCCTTAAGTTCCTGCCCCATAGACCCTAAATCACTATCGCCCAATAAACCTCTGTAATTTCTCTTATAAAATTATATTAAAAGTGTTTATCAAATGATTCAAATATCTCCTTCCTCATATCATATCTCCTGACCAAACAACATGCCCCTAGGAGGATAATTTAGGATAATATAATCATAGAACACGAAACCTCTTATTACTTAAAAATTAATAAAAAAGGTGTGAAAAAAGAAATAGTTCTCAATTAGATCTTAACAAAGCATATGATCGAGTGGAGTGGGATTTCCTGATTGGGGTTATGAGGATGATGAGGTTTTGTGACAAGTGGATTGAGTTTATCACTAAATGCATTAGCACTGTGTCATTATTTATTATAGTGAATGAAGAGAGAACAAGAAAAATTATCACCGAGAGAGGTTTGAGACAGGGGATCCTATATCCCTTACCTATTCCTTTTGGTCCAATATGTTCTCTCTATCATCTTAACAAAATATCTAGAGGATAAGAGCATTTTAGGGATTAGACTGGAAAGAAGTTTCCCTACTCTCTTTTATTTTTTGCATATGACCATATCTTGTTTTGTCAGGCTATTGATCAAGAATGCACAAAAATTCTGTATTTCCTAAAAAATATATGGAAAAGAATCGGTATAGCAAATTAATTTTATTAAGTCGGGTGTCTTGTTCTCAACAAACACAAGGTGGGAAACTGTTGTTGACATTTAAAACGCAAAAAAATTCAGCCATAGAGATCTTTGATTAATCATACATTGAAAATAAATCAATAACTATTAAAGATTAAGCATGGGGTTCAAGAATATAAGCATTAAAAATAATGTTCCGATTCGTATGAGGAAACAAAGGTTGAAGAAGATGAAATTATTATTTCCCTCCAAGGTCTCCAAAAAACCTTATCAAAATACCCCAAACATCTCGAGTCTTCTAGAATATGATCCACCCAATGTAAGCCTTATGTGTGGGCACTTTGGGAGATAACGCCATGGTGAAATAAGAAATAATATACCTTCTCTCCCTTCCCCCTTCATAAAAATGTGAATAGTGTTTTTCTTTCCCTCTCTAACCCTCTATAATCGATCAATAACCTAAAACCCTATCTTACACCAATATAAATAGGTATGGGTTAAGGGATTTAGTGAAACAGGTCTTTCGGAGAGTTTCAGGCATACTACTTAGGTATTTGAATATATGAGGGATCCAATAGAAATAATTAAATTGGCTTCCAAAAAAATACTAAAACATCCTAAATTATAATTCCGTAATTTATTTCCTTTCTTTATTTAATCGCGATTATCTCCAGTACATAATCACGACTGCACTATATTCTAATTATCTCTAAATCATTCAAAATAAAGAGGTCTTATTTGAAAAGTTAATTTTGGTACATAATATAATTCCCCACATTAAGTGTTCGATAATCTCTTGGCCAAATCAATTTTCTGTTAAATGATTTTAACCAACATCTAATTAATTTTCTTGATTCTCAGACTTAACTTATTTGATACTCCACTAAGATTATAAAATAACTCATCGGCTAGATTTTACTTAGTTTAAACAAAATATATAAATTTATTAAGGGAGTATCACAGTCCAATGTATTCCATAAACTCGAATTCCTTTGAATTATGATCTCATATCTACTCACACAACTGTCACCCAATGTGCAGGGATTATTTGACCTGGTATAATATCAGATTTCACCAATAGAAATCAAAGTGACATTTGTACAAGGATTCCAATCCTCATAATTCTCGGGATTAAGAATGTATTCACCCTTTGTAAATGGTGTGTGATTACCCAAGTCTAATCAAGACAACCCTTAGACTCAAATCTCTCGGGTGGCTCTATTCAATACATTTCTAGGATGCACCGATCATAATACTCTATTGAACTATCGTGCAAGTTCTCAAACCATCAGATAGGTTCTGATAGTTCGAGTTAAAATATTTGGATTTCATCGCAATCGTTCTGAGACGATGTCAACTCACAATTCAGGTTCTGAATGTTTCAGTATTACTATAACTAAAATTGTGATCTCCTTGTGATCAAGTTGAACCTGATTCATCGAAATTCCTACTGAGCTCTATCGACCGATATGTCTAAAATATATTTAAACAAAATATCAGACATTCTCGTAACCATAATTCTTGTTTCAAAACAAGTTGCACACTTTTATTAAAAGGTAAACGTCATATATGGGTTTAAGAATAAAACCCCAACTATCTCCCAGTTAGTCTAAAAGTCATGCATTGAACTCCCAACCCATCTACATGATAATTTGCTACGTATTGGTAGAAGGAATAACTGGGTGGTATCTGATACAACCTTGGTAAAAAACTTATTACATTCTTATTTGATTTCTCATACTAGGTGAAACCTACACTCAATGTGCTTAACCCTTTTATGGGTTGCGAGTTATGTCGAACTTCCAATCATACCGCTATGAAAACTAAAAGTGCAATAACTAATTACACTTGAATAAATCTCACTCAAGTTACTTAATAAGTAGGCAAACTGAGAACGACCGATAAATTAGGCAGGGATGGTTAACAAAACCAAAAAAGTCTATTTTTAAAATTTGGAAATATAATTCATTAAACTTTAAGTAGATTAAATTCAATAAAACTTATGCACTAATTTTAAACCTAGTTGTAACGATAAACCTATTTACCCAATTTTATGTTTTGAACCTAAAGCATGCATCAAGGTGATTAATAGATAAAAAAAATCACACAACGTGCCAATGTACAAGAAAAACCCACAACGGAAAAAACCTCAGACGACCCAACCACGCAGATCACTATGATAAAGGTTTTACAATAGACAGACAATATACTTACACAACAACTCATCACCCTCGCAAGCCTTGATGCTCTTCTATTTTTGACCACTCCTTTATAGTGCAACACATGAGTACACTCACGAAAGATGACACAATATGTGAGTCCACACACTCCTTTGTATCCACTCTTAAGGATTAGCTACCATCTACGTAGTCAGAACACGGAATCACAACTTCTTCATCGCAACACAAAAAACTAGTACGGAGTCCATCACATAAACCTTTTCTCTATCCATATGATGAGAGAAATATACTTTGGAGCCTACAAATTAAGATCTCAAAGCATAAGAATAATGAAACTTGGAACTCTAAATAGTTTGGGTGAAACTAGGGTTTGAAACTTTGGTAAACAAATAAGAAAATGTTTTTCACCAAAGGTTCTTATAAATCTGACTCCAACACGCCTATAAATAATAAAACACTACTTTCGAGGTGGTGGGTTCATTCGAACGAAATCATGAGTCTCATTTAAATGAAATGTTTTTTTTCTTTTAAACAAAGACCAATCTCATTTGAACGTACATGCATTGTCGTTCAAACAACCTTCCCATGAGATTCCAATGGGCGGTCTTCTGTTTGACAGAGAGTGACCATTTGAATTATGTTAGATGTTCGCTCTAACAAAGTTCTCAAGCTCATTCCAATGATAGCTCAAACTCGCTCGAACGAAATTCTCATTTTGTTCTAATAAAATATAAATCTCATTCTAACGAAATAAGAAACAAAATAAAATATTTTTCTCTAAAAATTATTTAAAAACTACCAAACGATTTTTATTGAAAAAAAAAATCACCCAAAATTAAATTTCCAAAGATCATAATCATATGCATCCATACTTACGAGATCCTCGAAAATGCAAAGACAATCTGGCACGAAACACTACATGACTGTGAAAATATTTGCAACTTGACCGCTACATCTTTATCAAATACGTCATAGGTTTACGATTTTAACCATAAAAATCCTAACCTATGACACAAATATTTTTTTTGGAATTAGGCCAAACAAATTGACTCAATTGGAAATTTATCCTTACAAATCTCTCCCTTTGTCTATTTCGGGACAAAACCAAAACAAAAACACCCATGGGCCGTCAAAATCTCTAAAATAAATCAATCCCAACCCTAAAAGGAAAAAGTGCAGGTACTCGACAGACACATACGTTGAGTGGTTCTGCACGCTTGAAAACTTTGCCACATGTTGCAAACATGAACATTTAAATACAACTTCAAATGAAAAGAATATAACAAGTATAAAATTGGCATAAGAATAAAATTCTCCCTATGTCTAATAATCTAAACCTAGGTAAGAAGTCTCCCCCTAAGATAAAGAACTCATAATTATGAAAGGAAAGATACCATTTCTCCTCCTTTTTGTTCAGGAATAGACAAAGTAAGAATGCATAAACTATTTCACCCATATACACCAAATCTCCCCCGAAATATGTGAACATATAATATCAAGAGAAATTAGAGAGGAAGTAATAGTATCATGCAATGGTGTAAAGTGCTACAAAAACACAACATGGCAACACAATCATAAATAATATAAATAATGATAAGATACTATATATCAATATAGATGCAAATAAGATACAAACTTGAGTAAACAAGAAAGAATGAGATTTTATGTAGCATGCCAAAAATAATCCCAAAATAAAGCATATGTAATATATGGATTAAATACAATTGTTAAGACTCAATGTAAAAATTATACTGTATATATACATATGCGAAATATACCATGACACACATGTACATATAAATGACCACAAAACTGACACTAACACATAAGTTTTACACACTAGCATAGTATCGATGTGTCGAAAGATGTGGGATGGAAAGAATGGGCGTGAACTAAATAGAAGTAAATTATGACTAAATCACTCAAAAATGTCCAAGGAGTTTTATTTGATTGCAAAACTTTATCAAACTAAGATTTGTCCTCAAGTGATAAGATAAAGTGAACTCTATAAAAAAACAAGCACAATGCACAAAAGCTTAGAATATTGATGATTCCATAATCAATAGCATTATGACATGATAATCATAACTAGGATTCATTGTGCAAACCCGTTAATCTTCAACTATAATACGCTCAAAAGCTAAACATACATCGTATTTTTTCACTAAATTCTTTTGAAGATATCACTTTTGAAAATGAAATAAATAATCTAAGTTGGCCTTTAATCTATTCTATTTTTACCTCTCAATTTTTTGAGGCTCTTGCCAATGATGGCTTTCACACAAAGGAGAATTGCTCATTTTGTAGTCCTTTCCCGTGTACCTTATGCAATAAGAATTAAAAAATCTCATGGGTAACGGTTCTTACATGCACAAATCCCCTATAGTCACAAAATATGTAGATGTAAAGATTCATGGGAGAATATCTCACATAGCTCAAATATAACATGTGAAGTTGAGATTCAAAAAAGATCGTGGATGTGTATGAGAGATCATACACAAAGTGAATTCATAAAGCGAATCAAAGTTGAAACAACTCAATGTAAGCACGATTAAGAATAATTGAAGTATTGCCAAT
Source organism: Sambucus nigra (assembly GCA_949130495.1). Taxonomy (NCBI): domain Eukaryota; kingdom Viridiplantae; phylum Streptophyta; class Magnoliopsida; order Dipsacales; family Adoxaceae; genus Sambucus; species Sambucus nigra. The sequence goes on along the minus strand of OX422223.1, from coordinate 256,772,139 downwards.
CAAAAGTAAATGTCCTAGTCACATGAAAAATATGGAACGAATTGGATTCAAACGCACCAATATGCCACACAAAATGTGTAAAACTAAAATACACAAAAATTAAAAATCTTTTTGAGTTTTTAAAACTTTTCCAAAAAAATACCAATTAAATAACTAACTCAAAAGACAAACAAAATCTTTTTGTATTTTTCAATATGACTCAATTAATGAAAAATCAAAATACAAAATCTCAAACAACATACAACTAGAAAATATATATATCATGAAGCATAAAGGATAGTGTATGAAAACATGCGAACGTAGTCAACCATTAGATATAACATGGAAAGTATCATGTGAAAGAAAATGAGAATAAAAAAGAATAATATGTAAAGCCTCCAAATCTTATTTCCTAACCAACATAGGTGCGATGTGATGCTCTAGGGTTTTTGGAACCTTAGTGACTTTATACTTAGACTTTCTAGGACCGTTTTTAAGATCAAAATAAAAACATTTAAGGTGACCTTTCCTATCACAATGTGTGTATGTGAAGACACAACGAGGGGTGAGACCTAAGTGTTAACATTTTCTAACGTTCCTATCAATGGTCGACGCTCTCAAACGAATGGTCTTGACTTGGGTAGCATAATCATTTTGATCATCGAAGTCAATCCCACACTTGTCTTCTTTGATTTGGACAGTGCCTAAGATTTTATTTAACTTCTCCGACCTAGATTCCATATCAAATTTGACACGTATTGATTCTCTTAATCTCTCTTCTAGCTCCACTATCCAATACATAAGTAAACGCCTAGACTCTTAAAACTCAAGAAGCTCATTCTTCATAACCTCCCTCAAAACTTCAAGGCTATCTCCCTCACTCTCAACATACTCTAGATTCTCTCGAAGATTCCTGTCATGCGACCTAAGATCGTCGATCAAAACACTCTCATCATTACCTACGACACGTTCTTTCAGCTTAGCTTCCAACTTCAAGTAAGCCTTCTTCACTCTCAAAGTTTGTAAGGACATATTTTTATAATTCCGTTATCAATTTAGTATGTCATATATTGCTACACCGTCGAAGATATTTCAAGAACATTCAAGCATCAAATACGAATCCAAATATCAAGTTCTATATCAAAAGGACTCCGTGAATATCAAGTTCTTCATCAAAAGGACTCCGCAAAGTTTACTTTGGTAAGGTTTTGTTTTAAATACCTTAACTTTCCACTTAGAGCTTTCGGGATATTTTTACAAAATATTTTCTAAGTGTTGGAGTGGACATTTTCGTCAAATTTAAGAATGAGTAATTTTTTCTAAGTGTTGGAGCGTACCTCGATTTTGATGCCCAGGTCGTTCAAGCGAGATAGCCATATCGTTCGAGCAACATTGGATGTCGCGAGATGTTGTTTGAACAACATCTGTAAGTCATTTGCGCGAGACTTCTATCTCGTTTGAATGAGCACGTTTTTTTAGGTGGCGCGTTTTTGTATAAATACTCATTAAATGGTTTCGTTTTCATCAAGAAGTCCCAGCATTTTACAGAACAGAAAAACTGCGATTTACGAAATCCTTTTGACTTCTTCTTTTAGGGTTTAATCCATTTTTGTTTTCAATTCAAAAAAAATTCCATATGCTTTAGTGAATTGTTTTGGTGTTCAAGAACATAACTGTAACAACCTGTTTAAAATAATAACGGGTGGCCAGCCCTATACTACATCAAATCGAGAATCTCAGATGGCTCAATCTCAACATCAATAACTATATAACAACCTATAAGGCTAACTAACAGAAATCATATAAGCGAGATGTTAAAATTAAATAAAATACGCAAAAGACAACAAACCAACAATATAGAACTACTAACAAAGGTAAAAATGCTCACAAGCACCATGATAAATTAAGTGCTAGAATAAAATGAAATGAGTATATACAAATGAATATACCTGAATAAGCTATCGGGTTACAGACAGTACAACAACCATAAGGGAAAATATAAACAATTATAAATAACTCTTAATGTATAATCCCGATGTACACGATGAATCCTATCTAGATTTACAAAGAAATATGAAGCGACTATAATCTAAATCCCGCGACAGTCCGCACCTGTTACGGCTCCTAAGACTCTGAATAGAAAAGCATCCGGCATCCATGCGGTGGGACACCTGTAGTACAATATATATATATATATATATATATATATATATATAGAAAAAGAGAAATATAAACGGGTCAGAGCCCGAGGTGTAAAAATGTTTAGCAAGTGTGTTAACCGTGCATAATAAATATAAATGCACTTATTTCATAATTAAAGTGGAGTTGCACTCTCGTGAAACCCGCAAACTCACCTCTCATCTAACAGCGCGCACCTATTCGAGTCCTGGAATCTTAATTAAGTTACCCCGCCTCTAAGGACGACCTAACTTTTAACCGTACCCTAAAATCCTTTCCCTTCTAATCACTCTTAATTATTTTACACAAAAGTGCTATATTAGGTTTAGTTTCAATTCCAGTTATAATTTAATCAGTTATAATTCTTAGTACATTACCCATTTGCATTAGGTTTGAATCATATGATTTAATTTCTAACTAACATGCATACAAATTAAGAAGGACAAAACCTCTCTCTACTCTCAACATTGCACTACGTTTCGTGCGTGGGGCGTCTCGCAAAGCGTAATCCAAATAAGGAACCCCCCCCCCCCCCCCCGATACACTACTTCTTGACAATGTCGATCCTAGAGATCCATTATGTCATACACACAATTTTTCTACTACTACTGAAATTAGATTACTCACTAAGAGTGACCTCAATATCTCCAATAAATATCCTCGGGATGATGTAACCGAAATATTTCTAAAATGCGATACATCAACCCCCAACAATCTAGTACACCATAATCACCTAAGATGAACACCATAGAATCTTTATATCCTTCCATCTATAGGATATGTATAAGTATATATGTATTTACTCTAAACATATATATAGATACAATCATTCATTCCCATAGCCAAGTGTACATACCACATATGATGTACAATGGCCATTCACATAAAATAACCGGCTATATATATCGCCAATATACTGCACCATGCTATCATCTTCCAGTGCCCATACCACGTAGCATACTGGGGACCACCTTTTAGGGTTAAACGATACCTACCTGGTGATCAACACACACACACTCGTCCGAGAAGCGGTCATAGTTCCTAACCGGCAATGAGACGAAACATACCCACCACGTCTCATCCCCAAAAAATGTAAATCACATAATAACACAATGGACAACTATGGCCTGGGGAATATCCACACTCTGCTCCTTGAGACAGGGTGCTCACCCTCATCGCGGAAACTTCCCAATGATAGCATGTGAGGGGTATGCTTAACCATACAAGTATATATATCATTCACATGCACAATATATACACACCCATATGATTCCATCATATAATTAAACCGCCACATACGGTATAGATATTTACAACATGGGTATATACATATATCCATATCTATACAATTATATATATATATATACACATATCCATATAAATATACACACTTTCTCTCGTCTGTATGTATAAGATTTATAAACTCGGCTATAAGTATACATAATCCTCAACATACTAGCCGTCATCCCAACACATTTAATTTACCTCGATATGTGAATACGATCCCTCACTTGAAGCATATTCATCCATTTTTCCTATAATATGAATAGTCTTCCAACATATATATATATATATATCCAACATTAAGGTTATCACCCAAAGTTTAGTGTAGGTAATAATTACTACACATCTCATCTATATCCGAAAGTACATCAATATTTCCAGTACAAATTTTGACTATTGGTATACACCTAACTATTAGTCTATAGACCTCAAACTTAATCTTAAATTCATCTCATGATTCCCATCACGTAGGGAAATAACACACTGATATATAGTCTCTAACCCGACTACGGTTCAATTGCTCCTATGAACCCCTAAGTCTTATTGCACTTGCAATCCATTCCTTAAGTTAAACATTACTAAGGATACGCAATAGCTCTCTCGCGTCAGTCCCCAATTTTATCCTACATAGAATCTTATCACTATAAGGATTCAGCACAAACCTCAGCCTAGATTTCATGTCGTACCCTCACAACTCTCTCGAAGGGGCCCTACCCTTGCATCATAACTAGGCTCATTTATAACCCCTAAATAGAACTCCCCTTTTCAATGAGATTTTCCCACTATATCGATATGACCATCTCCAATATATATATGGATATAAGTCCCCAAAATAACTCGATACGTACCCGCGGTCCCATCATGGGAGAAACTTCTAATAAATCTCCAAAGTATCTTTATTACATCCTATAATCATGTCCCAAATCAATAAACCCCAACCAAAAAGGGTTAGAAATCATCCTAGGAAAACTCCATAAAACAACCCTGTTTCCGAATCAATTCGGTCTGGCCTGAATCGATTCGGTCTCAAGGGCGAATCGATTCGCTCCAACTACGAATCGATTCGGTCCAAAGGACTTGGGAGACTGTCCCAGGCCGAATCAATTCGCCTTGGGTCCGAATCGATTCGGTCACACAGACCTGGGACTCTGTAACATTCCGAATCGATTCAGAAAGATGCCGAATCGATTCGGCCTGTTCAGCAGGCTACGAATTGGTCATTTTTCTACAAAAACCTAATTTCTGAAAATCCCAAATCAATAATTTCTAACTATAAATTTGTAACCCAATCATGTTTCCAACATTAAAACACATCCTATATTTCACCTCCTCAATTTATACCCCTTAAACCCATGTGTAAACTTCAATTTCAAGATCTAAACCAAAAAATTTAGGTTTTGATAAATATACCCAAAAATCCAATTTTCTTATCTACAAATTATGAAATGAAATACACAAATGAATTATTTAGCAAGATTAAACACTTTCCTCGAAAATGTAGAGGTTGGATCATCCTCGAGATCGCGTTTGGGCCGGAATCTCCAAGCTTTTTCTCCTCTCTCTCTTCCTTTCTTCTTCTTCTTTCTTTCTTCCTTTCTCCTTTTCTCTCTTTCTCTAAATGACAAGGCTTGATCCGTAAGCCTCTTAAATCCCTTAAAACAGTAAACCCAGTTTTAAATGTTAATACACACTTTAAATGACTCATTTACTCCAATTCGAGTCAAACATACTTAAAAATAATCCGGAATCGAAATAAAACCCAATTATAGTCATTTTGACTATCTCGACCCATCCGGAACTAATGGAGCACTCAGAATTATCATTCAGAATACTTTAAAATGTCCTCAATTTTTGGGCTTTAATTTCCAAATTCCAAAATTCTTCGATTTAAATAAATTTTATTTCTCCCAAAATTAAATTTCTCAGTCCCAAAATCGTGGGGTGTTACAACAACTTTTGTTGTTGTTTATTCTTTGTGGGGAGAACGCTACAACTGGAGAGCTGCGTGCTACTGTGGAGGGAGTCTCTATGGAGTGTTTTGGGTTGCGGTCCTTGAGGTATAGCTGCGCGTGAACCACTGCAGATTTCTAGCCGTTGCTTTGAGGGTTTGACGAAGACACCGTGCGTTACACTTATGGGCGATTATCAGGTTATATGTAAGTCAATGGTCTTGTGAATTCTTCAAACTTTTGGAAATAAAAGGTTTTGCCCTGTGGAGATTTTTCCTTAATTTTGTGTCACATGCTTTATTTATTTATGGTTTGACACTCGAACACATTTAGATGCATGTTTAGGGGATGAATTATTTTGTTTAAAAATAGACTCCAATTAAATAAGGTTTACTTGGAAACTTGCGAATCAATTTTAAATCGATATCAAACATCGCGTTTATTATACATTTTTCAAATTGGTATCAGAGCAGGTTGCGTTATTTTATCGCGTATTCCTATTTTCCACAAAATCGTGAGATATTGATTTTTTTTAAATCAGTTTTGTGGAAAATCGCAATTTTTCCAATGGAACATTCATTTAATATGATGGCTATTTTTGACGGGTCTAATTATGCCTACTGAAAAGCTCATATGAAATCTTATTTAAAATCCATTGACGAGCGTGTTTAGTTGCTTTGTGAAAATGGGTGGACTCCTCCCACGGTCACCATTGATAATATCACCTCTTTAAAACCCGTGTCGGCCTGGACTGAAGATGATTATAAAATGTCTAATTTTAATTCCCGTGGTCAGAGTGCTATTTCTGGAACTGTCACTCCTGATGAGTTTCTCCAAATTATGACGTGCACCACGCCTAAAGAGGCATGGGATGTTTTGAAATTGACACATGAGGGTACAAACGCGGTTAAAGAATAAAAATTACAAAATTTGGCCACCCAATTTGAGACTATCGTCATGTCTGAATCTGAATTCTTTGATGAATTTTATGCACGTTTGTCGGACATTATTAACACATGTTTTAATTTGGGTGAGGTGATTGATAACACGCGTGTCGTTAAAAAGATTTTGAGATCTCTCCCAAAACATTTTATTCCTAAAGTCACTGTTTTGAACTCTTTGGGAAATTTGAAATCACTTAAGTTGGAAGAACTTGTAGGAGATCTTCAAACCTATGAGATTGACATGTTTCCCAAAACCATTAAGGCTAAGGATAATGGCCTTGCTTTAAAGACTCATTTTAAGAAAAAGAAAGAAAAAGTTTGTGAGTCTGATTCTGAGTCCGATTTTGATTTTAAAGATATAGCCTTGTTTGCGAAAATTTTTAAAAAATTTCTCAACATGAACAAAAATAATTCTTCGAATAAGAGTTTTTTGAGAAAAATAAAAAGAAAGGAAAGGGCAAAGAAATAATTGAGAGGGAAAAAGAGAATGACTCAGATGAGGAGTGTGAGGAAGAGTTTGAGAATGTGACTTGTTTTGAATGTGGGGGTAAGGGGAATAAGTCGTTTGAGTGTCCTTTGTGGCTTAGAAAGAAAGTAGCCATGCCCGCCACACTTAGTGATAGTAGTGAAGGTGAGGGTGACGAGACTAGTGGTGAGAAGTTTGTAGCTTTTTTGAGTCGTGTGAGCACACCCACTTTGTCCCACAATAGTGCACACGAATACAATAGTGATGATTTGAGTGCTTCAAGTGAGGGAGAAAGCGAGAGTGAAAGTAGAGATGCAAGTGAGCTCCAAAAAGCATTTAGATATTTGTACACCGAGACCTTGAAAACAAATAATTGTAATAGAGAATTAGGTCATCGGGTTTTAGATTTGGAGAGAGAGAATGAGTTTTTAAGAAAAGAAAAGTGTGATTTAACCAACACGTTGTCTAGTATGACGACACGTGTATCCCAACTCGAGAGTGATCTCTAATGTGCCAGGGGGTCAAAGTCAATTTTGAGAACGCACCTAAGAAGGTGGTTCTTAAGGGTAAAGGTGAGAAGTTAGGAATAAGTCATGACGGTGCTTCTACTTCCCAATTAGCACCCGAGCCGGTTCCCACTTTAGTGTTAGATTCACGCGAGTCTCACCTTAACCCACCTAGGCATCCCATTCCTATTAGGAGAGCACGTCCTAGAGTTTCCGAGAAAGGTGTTCCTAGGCCTATATATGTTTGTTCCCATTTCAAAAGGAGAGGACACCTTAGGGAATTTTATTTTAAGTTGGGTTATGTTTCACGTTTTGCTACTACACGTGTTTCTGCCACTCATGCACCCACACATGATACTTTACATGCTCCTGGAGACTACATGAGAGAGTTTTCACATTTAGGTGAGCAAGTTAAGTTTTTAGTCAAAACTTCACAAGATTTGGTGGAGGTTTTTCATAAGTTGTCACCACTTTGGAAAACCCCTCCGCACCTAAAGATTGAGGTTTGACTTGTTTACTAGCATAGGATGATTTTCATGATGTTATTATTTGCCTATTGCTAGTATGCATCATTTTTGTATAAGTTTTTGCTTTTGAATTTTTTTGAAAAATACAAAAAGATTCTATTTTGATAATTTTTTTGAAAAATCCAAAAAGATTTTTGTATTTTGTTTGCACCTTTTATGGATGGACACTTAGGATGATCGAGTCACAACATCATTCCATTTTTTTCATGTGAGTATTTGATAGTGTTTTGAGACAATAGGTCAATTCATCCATGTGCTTTACAATGTTTGGAGTCATTAAGATATAATTAAGTGTTACCTCCTACATGTTTGACTCATGATTTCCTTTATTGCACACATGCATGGATTTGTTTGATTATTGTGCTTGTCTTATCACATGTTGGTTGGGTATTTTCACTTCAATCCTGTATTCAAAACGAACCAAGCGCGATAAAATTTGATAAGAAAGTTGTGCATGTAAGAGCCGTTTGTGAGGTTGTGTGCTTTGTTTGAAAACGGTGAAGGGCTACGAACAATTTTCATTTATCCTTTGCGATTAAGCCGTCGTTTAATTGGACCAAAAAATTGAGGAATTTTATTATCCGGGGTCCAAAGAGGTTTAAAAGAGCCCGAAAAAATTTAAAGGCAATAAAAAGAAATTCATGCCACTTATGGGTCAATTAGGTTTTTGCACCAATTCTAAAAAATTTGAGAATTTAGTTTAACACCTCTAAAAGAAAATATATATGAGGGAGTTTGGTTCGAGATTTTATAACGGGTTTTCATGTCCTTGAAAATCTTGAAAAACAGCTAAATAGTTTTGGATGTTATTGGTGTGGAAATCACTTTGACTTTGATTTGTTGATTTACATAAGGAGAAGTCATTTAAATTCAATAATTTTTACACCTAAGGATACTTTTGATGTTCATTCATTAGGAGTACACATATGCATCGTGCACATATGATTGATTGAGTTCATTTTCCTATCGAATGTGTTCACACCCATACATTCCATTTCCATGACTTAGTTGTTTTAGTTTAAATCCATGGTGTGATTTTTGGTATCTTATTTTTGTATGAAAAAATTTGAAAAATCAAAAATAGTTTGTGAAAGTGTTTGAGACATACCTTTGCATGCGCGTAGTTTGATCCATGTTTGCATTGCGCTTTATCGTGACACTCTATGTTTTGATTTTTTCTTCTTATCTGTCTATTTGGGGACATCATAAAAACGGGGAGAAAGAATTATCATGTTATGGGGGAGTTTTTGCATTATGCGGGAGATTCAATTTACTAATGATTTATTCTTATATCATTTCAAACTCGCTGCGTCACGAAGGTATTTTGCTTTATCTCATTTGTGTAGGTATAAAGACTAAAGATCATTATGTTGCACACCCTGATGAGAAAAGCTTTGAGATTTGATGAAGATTTTTGAAGAACAGTTTGAGATCTCGCAAATTTACTCATGGGAGGGTAGATTTGTATAGGCATTTTTGTATTTGATAATTCGGATGTTTTTATGTATGTACCGGCATAGACATAGGGGAGATTCATAAGGACATAATTTTATAAGTCCGTTATCAATTTAGTATGTCATATACCGTTACATCGTCGAAGAGCTTTCAAGAACATTTAAGCATCAAAGACGGATCCCAATATCAAGTTCTTCATCAAAAGGACTCCACGAAGTTTAGTTTGGTAAGGTTTTGTTTTAAATACCTTAACTATCCACTTAGAGCTTTTGGGATATTTTTACAAAATATTTTCCAAATGTTGGAGCAGACCTTTTCATCAAAGTTAAGAATGAGTATTTTTTTCTAAGTGTTGGAGCGTACCTCGATTTTGACGCCTAGGTCGTTCAAGTGAGATAGCCATCTCATTCGGGCGACATTGGATGTCGCGAGATATCGTTTGAACAACATTTGTAAGTCGTTCGTGCGAGACTGCTATCTCGGTCAAATGAGCACGTTTTTTGAGGCAGTGCATTTTTGTATAAATACTTATTAAATTGTTTCGTTTTCATCAAAAAGTCCCAGCATTTTACATAACAGAAAAACCGCGATTTGCATAATCCTTTTTGACTTCTTCTTTTATGGTTTAATCCCTTTTTGTTTTCAATTCACAAAAATTCCATATGCTTTAGTGAATTGTTTTAGTGTTCAAGAACACAACTTTTGCTGTTTTTTATTCTTTATGGGGAGAACTCTACAACCGGAGAGCTGCGTGCTATTGTGGAGGGAGTCTCTACGGAGTGTTTTCGGTTGCGGTCCTTGTGGTATAGCTGCGCGTGAACCACTACAGATTTCTATCCGTTGCTTTAAAGGTTTGACGAAGACACCGTGCATTACACTTGTGGGCGATTATCAGGTTGTAAGTAAGTCAATGGTCTTGTGAATTCTTCAAAGTTCTAAAAGTAAAAGGTTTTTCCCTGCGTGGATTTTTCCTTAATTTTGTGTCACATGCTTTATTTATTTATGGTTTGACACTCGAACACATTTAGATGCATGTTTAGGGGCTGAATTATTTTATTTAAAAATAGACTCCAATTAAATAACGTTTACTTGGAAACATGTGAATTAATTTTAAATTAATATCACACACCACGTTTATTATACATTTTTCAGAGTTTTCTCATACAACTCATAAAAGGCAACTTGAAGTTCACTTTACTCTTTGTCTTTTTCATCCTCATCTTCGTCTACACTCATATTAGTATCACTCACTTGGAGATCACAAATAATGGCTCGGCAGTGTCATGGTTAAAATTCACTTCAAGGGAATATTTTTCATTAAGTCTTTAATGATTAGCCATAAACGTGGTGAAAGTTGCGCTCAATTATTGAATCAGGTCCCTCTTTCGGATCACTATCACTAAGAGTGACATTGTAAACCTTCGACTTCTTACCCTCCTTCCTTAGTTTAGTGGGGCACTCAGCTACCCTATGTCCACTCAGTTACCCTATGGACATAACCCTCACTACCAAAGCATCTATCCAACTCATCCCTATTAAAATTATCATACGATTTTTAGGGAAGTGACCGGCCTTGTTATATATATGTTTTTCTCAAACCTTTCTATATCTTTTGATCGCTTTTGAAATTTGAGTAATTCCTTGAATTTCTTTGATAACATGGCCATTTTTTAGACTCAGTGTTAGATTCATCATCCAAATAGATGTTTCCTCTTTCCTAGCTTTCAAAGAAATTCCCTAATCATTCTTTGACTTTTTGGAGGAAAACATGACAAGCTCATAGGTTTATAGGTAACCTACAAGCTCTAAAAGTTTCTTAGAGTTTAAAGTAATCAAGGAATTCAAAATCGTAACTTTTGAAGTAAATCTTTCAAGCAACAAGCATGAGATTTTCTTGGTTACTTGATTTTTGAGTATTCTCTCTCCCAAGTTAAAAGACGAGTTCACTATATTGGACAATCTAACGTAAGACTCATCGAAGGTCTCATTCTCTAACATTTTAATGGTTTTAAATTGAGTGGAAAGGTTTTGGAGTTTGAAATCCTTAAAAGCACTAGTTCCTTCATGGGTGAGTTGGAGTATGTCCCATGCCCCTTTAGACATCTCACAAGTTATAATACGACAGAACTCCTCCAGGGTGACTGAACAAAAAAAAAAGCATTTAAACCACACGAGTTATAGTTTGCTAACCTATGCTCAACCTCACTCAATGAATCTATTGGTTTAGGAATCCAATTTTCACTAACTAAGGTTGTAGGTGGGGACCAACCATTATATATCACTTGCCATACCCGCTAATCTATAGCCTTAAGTGCTGATGTCATGCGATTTTTTCAGTATGCATAGTTCGACCCATCAAACATCAGGGATCCAAGACCATCAAAACCACAAAATTCATGGCAAAAAACACTAGATCTAAACAAGATAACTTAGTGTTCTGGATCTGATACCAATTTGTGAACGCCCGATATCTTAGGCAGGGATGGTCAATAACACCAAAAAGTTGTTTTTTAAAATTTTCTAATTTAATGAATAAACCTTTAAATAGATTAAACTCAGCAGAAACTTGTGCACCAATTTTAAACCGAGTTGTAGCGATAAAATGATTCACCCAATTTTATCTTTTTAACCTACAACATGCATCTAGGTGATTAACGGATAAACTAAGTAAAATAACCGCACAACGCGCTGATATACGAGGAATAACCACAGCTAGATAAACCTTAAACGACCCAGACAAATATATCACTATGATAAGGTTTTAGAAAAGACAGATAGTAGACTTACACAATGACTCGTCATCCTCGTAAGACTTAAAACTCTTCTATCTTTGACCTCTCCTCCACAGCGTAGCATAGGAGTCCACCCATGCAGGTTGCAACAATGTGTGAGTCCAAACACATCTCGGTATCCACCGATGAGGCTCAACAATCGTCTACGGAGTCGGAACACGAAATCACCAATTCTTCACCATAATATAACAAACATTACTGAGTCCATTGAACAAAACCTTTTCTCTATCAAGATGATGAGAGAAATAAAGGTTGGTGCCCACAAATGAAGATTTCAAAGAAGAAAACTAATGAATCTTTGATTTTTAAACTCTTTGGGTGAAACTAGGGTTTTGAAACTTTGGTAAATTGATAAGAAAATGGGTTTTTGCCAATATTTCTTGTCAAATCTGTGTCTAGCACACCTATAAATCGTAAAAACATGAATTTATAGGTAGCGGCTTCGTTCAAACAAAATCATAGGTCTCCTTCGAACGAAATGCTCATTTCGTTCAAATGACGACCAACCTTATTCGAAAGAATAGACATTGTCATTAAAATAACATTCCCACGAGCTTCCAACGGGTGCCTTATATTTGATAGAGAATGCTTGTTTGAAGTATGTTAGATGTTCATTCTAATGAGGTTCTCAAGCTCATTCCAACGAGAGCTCAAACTCGTTCGAACGAAATTCTTATTTTGTTCTAACAAATTATGAATCTCATTCTAATGAACTAAGGAAAAAAGATCCCTAAAAATTAAATAAAAATAGTTCCAAATAATTTTGTTAAAAAATAAATCACCCAAAAATAAATTTCCAAGGATCATAATCGTATGCATCCATACCTTTAAGATCCTAAAAAATACAAAGACAAACATGGCACAAAGTGTAATAATCATCGAATCTTGTCCACTACGTCTTCATCAAACACGCTATAGGATTATGAGTTCAACTATACAAAACATAACCTATGACTCAAATGTTTTGTCCAGAATTAAGCAAATATCAACAAATTGAATCAATTGGATTATCCTTATAAATCTCCCCTTTTGACTATTCCGGGACATAATCAAGAAAAAAAACACCAACGGGACATCTATCTCTCTAAAAGACACATTTCAGACCCCAAAAGGAAAAAAAGTACAGACGCTCAACAAACACATACACTGAGTAGCTTTACACGCTTGAAAACTTTTCCACATGTTGCAAACCCGTACACTTAAACACACCTTCAAATGCAAAGAGAATATACCAAGTATAAAATCTTCATAAGAATAAAATTCTACCAATGCCTAACAATCTCAACCAAGGCAAGACACTCCCTTTAATATAAATAACTCCTAATCATGAAAAGAAAGATATCATTCCCCCCTTTTGTTCAGGAATAGACAAAGTAAGAAAGCATAAACTATTTCTCCTCTATATATCAAATCCCCCTTGATGATACCATAAATGGTATCACCAGGTCAAGATGTATGTAAGCTCAAACCAGGCAACAATGGTGTACAAAAGATATAAATATATAGACAGAAGAAGATGAGGCAAAGAAGGAGATGATATCAAATATAAGTGGTTCGACCGGAGCCTACATCCACTGTGCAGTGTGAATGGTGTTTTTTTACAATAAGTATGGCATTAATGGTCTGTAAATACAACACTCAAGATTTTCTCTATCTTTTGTATATTTTGACAGAGTTTTTGCTAGGATTATTAATAATGCGATCCTTCCTCATGGAGAAGATGAAAAGTGTATATAGGATTTGGGGGTGCAGTATACCCCCAAGCAGGTGTGGAATGTTCCTAGCCACTGAGGTTGTGCCATCTATCACTGTCACATGTAGATGATGATGAAATATTCCCTCACGTGGGGGAATGATTCGATTGCAACTGTTTCATCCATGAAGGACATGTATCCCATTCACACTGTTCCACGTATCTTCCAAACTACGCGCTCTATCAGGTGTCGCTATCGATTGCATGGCTTAGGCCGAGGACTCCGACCAACCTTGATGGTTGAGGGTGAATTCGTAGGACCTTAATCCTTGTGAAAGTATACCGGTCTCATCCGCTGGTCTCGTCCTAGACTCGTCGGCTTTGGGTCAGCCGAGTTTGAGGATACTCAATCTTCCAGGAATAGTGCAGACCCCCCATTCTAGGGGCTGGCAAGGGCCAATGACGAGTCATCTTCCCTAGGACGAGTGGCGACTTCTCCTTCTTGGTCATTTGGTAAGGGTCGGCTAAGGCTGAGGTTTATGGTCTTGGACAAGGTGATACTTGGCATATCACCCCTTAAATATGTGAGCATATAATATCATGAGAAATTAAGGAAAAAGTAATGATATCATGCAATGGTGTAAAGTGCTACAAAAATATAACATGGAAATACAAGCACAAATAATCTAAAAAATGATAAAATAGTATCAATATTGATGCAAATAAGATACCAACTTGAATAAATAAGAAAGAATGAGATTTTATTGCAAAAAATCAACAAGAGATACTAAAATGATCACTTAGCATGCCAAAAATAATCCAAAGATAAAGCATATGGGAAACATGGATTAAATGCAAACGCAAAGACTCAAAACAAAAGTGATACCATATACATAAATATGCAAAATATACTAATGACACACAGTATTTGTTCCAAGGTGTAAAAACTCTGAATACTTATCCAAATGAAAACCAAGTCATAATTCCCCAAAGGTGCAAGAATTTTATAATGATACTTGTTGACTATGCTAAAGGCATATAAAATTTTGGTCTTTATACACAATCAATTACCTTTTTGTACTTAGGAGTATGATATAAACTACCTTCATAACCTTTGAGATAACTAATAAAGAGACATAAATATGTTCTTAATTTTAACTTCCTAGACTCCTTCCACAGTACGAGTGTTACACACCCCCAGAATCGAACATGACCTAAAATGAGTTTGCGCCCACTCCAATGTTCAATTGGAGTTCAAGAGACCTATTATGAGAAAACTAAATCATAATGTATTTTTCCATCTCTTAATAAATAATCACGACAAGAATGTTATTGTCCTAAATAACTAACCATGGATCATATCATATCTAAAAGAGCCTTATCCATTCCTTTCATCCACATCATTCCTAAATGGAATTCCCGGTGTGGACAACAATGATAAAAACCCAACCTTCGATTAATGATCCCTTAACTATCATAAGAGGTACACCCCCACGATCAGATTGTAGTGCTTGGATTTGTTTACCTACTAATGCTCGAGCTTATCCTTGCACAATTTGAACTAATCAAAGGTTTCATACTTGTAGTGAATAAGGTAAATGCATCCACACCTTGAGTAATCATCCATGAAATCGATAAGCAATCAAAACCATCTCTTGATCGGATAGTCATCGAACCACACTAATCAAAGTGAACCATTTCCAACGCATCTTTGTCCTTTTAGCTTTGGGCCTCG
Source organism: Sambucus nigra (assembly GCA_949130495.1). Taxonomy (NCBI): domain Eukaryota; kingdom Viridiplantae; phylum Streptophyta; class Magnoliopsida; order Dipsacales; family Adoxaceae; genus Sambucus; species Sambucus nigra. The sequence goes on along the minus strand of OX422223.1, from coordinate 256,756,631 downwards.
AAAAGGCCTATTGGTCATTTTACCTTCTAAATTAGATTCAAGACTATAAGTGCCTCCACTTGCAATTAACTTAACTGTAAATTTTAACTAGTCTTCAAATTGCTTTCATAATAAAAGAGCGCCAGCATAAGTGACAAACTTGTGCTTTGTTATATAAGGAAACTTTATCTTTAATGATTTGTCCATAATATTATTCAAATCATTATTTAGCAGTATTGGTGAGACAAAAATTATAATGTATAAATTATTTTTCAATATACCAAAATAGACAAAAGATAACCAATTTTGATGAAAACAATTTTATAAAATCAATTCAAAAACCCATTTAGAAAATCAAAACCAACTTTTCCAAAACCTAGGTACATTAAATAATTTCCTACATTATCTTTATACCATCATCAAAATCTAAAAGATATCCTAGTGCTTATACTGCTGCTCTTTTTTTTTTCTTTTTTTTCTATAACTAGGAGCATTCCTCTTTTAGGTAATTTCTCAGTCAACAAGTTACATTCTTGATTTATGGTTCCCGAGTCTACATATCAGTGTAATAATCCTTACTTTTGAGCAATTTATTTTATATTAATTCACCATGTGGGTTAATTATATAAAATATTGGATAATGGAGTAAATATTATTTTGATCGATTTAAAGGATAATGTTTACTAGATTTTGCATATTTACTATTTAGTGAATGTAAATAGCATCATGTTATGATTTGTAGTGTCGTTGTGCTTTAAACGACATTTATGGTTTAAAATGAAGTTGGAACTTGAAATGATTTATATTATCCCGAATGCCAATTTAGAGGGCGCGGTTACTCCCGAAATAGTCGAGATAGTCAAAATAAGTGACATATTGTATTTTTGGGTTCCGGGCACTTTTGACAGGTTATGACTCAATTATGTAGTTACGAGTCATTTTAATAGTGTATTAACATTTAAATATGGGGATTAATGCTAATGGTAACGATTAAGTCTTGCAACCCTGTTATTTCTCAAGTGTATGTTTCCTAAACCTAGAGAGAAAGAGAATTGGGGAGAAAGAAAGAGAATTGAAAAAATTGGGCTTGATCTTGCATCTACCGGAAGAGAATCTGAGAATACAACCTTAAGGCAAGTTTCTTACTTGCTAATATATGATTTAAGTTGAATAAATTGTAGTGATAGTTATGTATTGGAATCAATTGAACAAATATGTATTTTAAAGAGTTTGTAGTGTTTGAACCCTTAAACATTATTTTAGATAGTTATTGTAATGACACCACTTTTATATAATTTGTTTTTACACTCTTGTGTTACTTATTATCTTATAAATGTTGTATTATTAGATATGTGGTATTATTGGCTATCAATATAACAAACCCCATTTTTAATTATGAAGAATCAACTGTAAATTGGATCAAATCGAAGTCTTATGACATATCTTAAGGCAAATAATAAGTTTTGGGGTAGAAAATATAATTTTATGAAACTTTAAGGACTAAAATAAAAATATAAAATGGGCCATTTTGTAAATAAAATATTTTCAAGAACCTCTAAGAAATATTCAAAATATATAGTGTGAAATTACCAAAATACCCTTCATGTGTGAAATGACCCTTATACCCTTATCACCTTTCCACCACGTGCTGGTCACTTCCACCTTCCACATGTCATCTGTAGAGAGAGAGCTAAAACACTTGTCATCATTTGGTGATATTAACACTGCAATACCACTCCAGATCACGACACCTCGGTGTTGAATCACTAATCCAAAAAGCCTAGTCATTAGACACGTGTAAACACCGTAATACTTTTGGAAACCTATAAATAGGGCATTAGGGTTCATTTGAAACTCACACCAATTCCTTAAGAATTATAGTAAGAAAGAGTGATAGAAAGCTTGGGAAATATCTTAAGAAAGAGTTATATAATTTCTAAGAAAGAATTCATTTCGTAGGTATGATTTTATTTAAATGTTATAATGTATTTTTATAGTTTTAATTTTGTGTTTTATTCTTTACTTAGTAGTTATGCTGGTAAAATACACTAAGGACTTCACTAATCAAAACTTAAAGTTCAGAAGAAATCCAAGGTGATTTTATTTTCATGTAAACTTGTTTGAAATTGTATATACGCTTTTAAAAATGATTTTTTAAAAGTAACTGCTCGTTATTATGGAATCCCATTTAAGTAATTCCAAAGTCAGGCCCGGTGAAATTCTGTCTAGACGAGATGGTATTTAAGTGGTGCCCCTGTGACCCTCCATCTCTACTGGGAATGGATCTGGAAATGTTCTGTCTAGAGGAGATGGTATTTAAGTGGTGCCCCTGTGACCCTCCATCTCTACTGGGAACCGACTGATTAGGAAGAACTATGAATTGAATCCTTTAATTACGATCAATAAGTTTTAAAAGTTAAGAAAATGGTTTTTAGTAATCCTTTGAAACAAATTACTATTTAAATACAATATGTAGACTGGACATTGTTTAGAACATATACTTAAACCTTTATTATATTTATTAGATTAACGTGCGATTGAAGACTCGTTATCTATAATTTTGACCTTTATTTTAGGTGAGTACTCTATGCAATTTCTTGCGCATTTTGATTATATTATATTATGCAAACTATGTATATTTTGTGAAATGCTTTTATTCTCAAAATGCATCTGATACCGATGATTCCGTCGTTTGTTATATGTTTATATCTCTCCATATATACATCTGATTTGAATTCTAAAATTATTAATTCGGCCTATGGAAACTCTCTTACTATGTTGGCCTTGACTACCGGGTGAAAATATTTGGGTGGTACCTTCCCAGCTGGTTTATCGCTGGTGTGCCCTAAACAAGGCGTTGTTCCAGAAATCATGATTATCTATCTGTGATGTTATCGGGTGGAAACATTTGGTAACATTATCTGTCTGGGTATTAGAGTGTACATGGCCACTAAAATTGAATAATTGACATATGCTCAATTGTTTTATCTGCTCTGTTCTGAACTGTTTATTCTGAATATATATATTGTCATCTACTTTATATATATTACTTGAAATTCCTATCTTTATGTATATACTTTCTGTTCTAAATTGAATAACATCAATTTTTTGAAAAACCCTGGAATGTCTGGAGATTGAATCTCATTCGGCTTTTAGCTGACGTTGTATAAATAACCATTTTTCAGGAAATAATTAAGTTCGTGGACGGAACGAAAAAGGACTATGTTGAAGATTTAGCTTTTAAAGCTCTTTTTGTTACCTTACGTAGAAGTTTGTTTAATTAGATAGAGCATGTTTAGCTCTTTGTGTCAAGTTGTAACTCGTTGCTATTTTAATACAAATGAAGTTCCCTTTAGAAAGCTCTGATGATGTAATTCCTTCACTTTCAGTATTTTACGATTCATAACCATGTGATTATACTTTCTCTACATATATTTTAAAATAAAAATTTTAAGGCCAGAATATTGGATGCCTTAGTGGCATGTCAAGACACTCGTTCCCTACTATTTTCGGGTCGGGGTCGTGACAGTTATTGTGTGGATTATAGTTGTTAGAATTTATGTGGGAGTGTTTTGGTTGTAATATTGATGGATGGTGTGGACATAATAGAAGATAAATGAGGTTGAGAAAACTTGGGATTATTAAACACCATAGCCGAATCTAGGCATCCTGGCCCAGGAGAATCGATTCGCTAAAGGGGTATGCTGCAGGTTTGGGTTGGGCGAATCGATTTAGATTATCCAAATCGATTCGGTAGTATGTATAATGTTATGTCCTCTTGATCGAATCTATTCGGCCTATCCGAATCGATTCTCTTTCAAGACCGAATCGATTCGGTCGGGGTGAATCGATTCGGAATTTCTGCTATTTTAGGATATTTTTCTAACTTAGTCTGTAACCCTTTTCTTGTAGGTTTAGGACCTATGAACTTTCTCTTAGGAAGTAATAAAGTGTATTAGAGACTTATATTAGGTATGTGACCACATTATATTATAAAGGGGATACTGGGGCTTATTTCGGGGATTATTTAATAGACGTTAGGGTAGTTCTTTCTTGAGTAAACTAGTTTGAGACTAAGGAAGAGTAGGATTATATAATTGTTGAAATTTAAAGACGGGATTGAGGTATACTACACTTGGTGGCTTATGGTAACTTCATTATTTCTCGAAGACTAATTTGGGGATTTATTAAACGTTGAGGTTTATAATGATGACATTAAACGCTTATGGCTCCGGATAAAAATGTAACGTATATTTTAAAATGGGAATAACACGTGAATGATAATTTGTATATAAACAACTCTCTAAATGCTATCATAGGGAAGTTACGCGCATGAGGTGAAGTCCCCTGGCTAGTGAATGCAGGGTGAATATAGTCCTCGGCCATAGGACCGATTATTATATATTGTGTGATTATTGTTTGAAGTGAGGTAATTTCGAGTGTGGTTATGATTCACTATGGAAGGTATATGGACGCTTCCCGACGTCGCACGATGTAGGATGCCCAGGTTGTCTTAGTGATAGGCCCTAGAAGATGATAGCTATTTAGGGGAGGATCCAGTGGGAAAACCCGGAAGGATGGTCTTAGAATCATTATATGATGTGATTATAACTATTCTTATTAAAATGGAAATTGAGATTGATGGTAAAGCATTTTATGAAGTAAAATGGCTTCAAATAAGTTTCCTAATGAGAAAAGGAACGGTGAAGTGAAATTGCGTAAAACTGAAATGGAATCTCAATAAGTATGATATTATCCATATTCTCATGTATAAATGATTATTGATCTTTATCATTGATATTTCGCTAGGTTTTTCTTTTAGATTGAGAGGTGAGAATTCTTATCATTAATTGTGGAGAGCGAGACAAGCTTATTCCTGATGATTAATTGTTCATAACTGTCATGCACTTTATTCACTTAGTGATTATTTTAAACCGGGCCCTGACCCGTTTATATCTCTTTATTTTTCATGAATCTTATATTCGCCCAGGTGCTCCGCCGCAAGGACGCCCATATTGACTTTTCAATTCTAGTGTCCTAGAGCTATAAAACCTTGCGGATGTTATGGGATATTTGATATAGACGCTTCTATCTTTTTGTATTCAAGTTATGATCGGTTACACATTCGGGCGTGTTGCCCAAGTTTTGTACTTGTATTACATAATGTGATATTGTATTTTAATACTCGGTGTAACATAATTGTAAAGGTTTGTTAACCGGCAGCTTATTCGGTTATTTTGTTATATATGATTGCGAAGTTATTATCTGTCTTTATTTTTATCCACCTTCTTTTATATTGGATTGTTTAAATATTTTTCATTAACTTACGAAATAAATTTTGACAATCCGTTTTCTAAAATAATTGGTGGTTGTCTCGTATACTTTTTATATTACTGTGATGCTAAGAATGGACCATCTATGATTCCTATAATTATTAGAGTATCGGGCTGGCCACCTCTTATTTTAATAAGCGGGTTGTCACAATCAGGTTACCATAGATTGGATCATAAATTATTCATTTACTTTAAGAGAAAATCCATTAGCGTGTCTTTTTGCTTTTGTAAAGAAAACCGAACACCGTTGCTATAAAAGTTCTAACTAGTTAGAGTGAAAATCCCATGCCTTTTGGATATTTCACGACCACTAAGGAATATGACCATTTTTAAACATAACCATTATACCTTAGACTTAACCTTATCCTCTTTTTCCTTTTAGGGAAAAAAGTAATTCTCTTCTAAAAAAAATAACACCAAACTTTGCCCTACCGATGATCTGCACTCTCAAATTACGAAATGATGTCAGGTTTCCCCAATCTTTCTTATCTAAAGAATCATATGTTCAATTAATTATGAAGATCATTTAAAGGACATGATTATTACTTGAGTGTCATCAACCAACATAAGTGTTAAAAAATTTCCACCGGTCTTAAATTTAAAGCGTTCATATAAAACTTTCTCGAAGCGGTACCGAACATATGTAACACTCAATTTAAAATAATTACTATATATTTTAAAATATCGTGATTCCATGATCGATTCCCTCCGTTGAGCAGGAAATACAAATACTAACGTGAGGAATTAATCACATCACAAATTTAAAATGTAGATGTGAATCTTTAGTTAAATCGGTTATTATTTCTTTAAGTTAGAACAATGCCCAATTACATTTTCATTCCTTGAAACTTATTTTAGTTAAATCTTCAAGACAAAAACCTGTGAGAAAAAGTTTAATTCATTTTTGAAAACTTAAAATCATTAAATTAAAAAAAATAATTTCCAATTAACACACGATAATTAATTCAATTAAATTTTAAAGTGGTATCCCTCAACTGCCAACTAAAAAACTAATCCCGTTGGACTTCTTAGTTCCCTTATGATGTGGGATTTCTCGATGGGAGCTTAAGTTATATCACCTTCATCCAAGTAATCTTTAAACTTTGATTATGCTATAGGGATAGTTCATGAACCTTATGTCTAACATAATGAATAGCCAACGACTTTTGGTCCCACTCCTAATAACAGTTACTCATATGGAGAGGATATCAAAAGTTGTGTCTACGTCTATACTATCGGTTCATTTACTAAAATAAAATATGTTCGTATATAACTTCCTCGAAGGGAGGAGTGAACTAACCCACCTTTAATTTCAATAAACTATCACTTAAGAATTTTATAATTTTTGTGATACCGTGATTAAAACCATTCGATGGGGTGCTAAATCAAGCTGACACGCGTAATTAATCGCATTACAATTTTAAAATTTTAATGGAGACCGTGGGTCTTATGTTGAAACCCCTCTCTCGCTTAATATTTTAAAAACTTTAGGGTTTTGAAAAACTATTCATTCAATTCTAAGTGTCCGAATTTTAATCCTTGGTAATTTGCAATTTACTCGTACAAATTTAATTATCTAATCTCACTATTTTAATTTTCTATAAAATAATTTTTTGTAAATGTAAAATAAAACCCGAAGATCAAAATTTAATTTATACCTTTAAATTAACTACTCCGATTTAATTACATTCAGAAAAGAATAAATAAAGAGAATTTTGAGAAAATGGCGATCTAGATTGGATTCATAATCAAATCCATATTGTCCATAAAAATGGATGTTACTAATTAACCAATTAATTAGAACACATAATTAAGCTACATAATAACAAAGAGAAAACAAGCACATAGAAATATAAGGATAAAATGCCTATATTCATCATGGCCAAGAATCCTTATTCATGGAGAAGTCGTGAAGAACAAGTAACCTACTCAAAGTCGAATTCTTTACAGACAAGAATATTTATTGAAGTAAACACCTTATAATCTTGACGTTGTCCAAGAAATAAACCTATGGAATAAATCATCTCTAGTGTGGGAAGTTGAAGGGCGAAGAACCTCCATACATTACTACCGAAAATCGTCTTAAAAGGAATATCCTCCCCTACTTTCACCTTCGTTTGATTCTGATGGGCCATCGGATCAATCCGGTCTTACTCCGAATTGATTCGTCTTCAAATCGGATCGATCCGATCATGATCTTCTTTACTTTAATGACATGCAAAGATGACCGTAACTTCCATGGATCTTCCTGAAACTTCATGAAACATTGTCGAACACCCAAATACATATCAATATATTGTTCTAACAGTTAATAAACATTACAACCCTCTTGTAACTCTTCGAAATACATCAATAAAGAAATAACTATAAAAACCTAATTATTAGAACCTTATTGAATCTATGAGAAAAAAATAACTACGAATAAACCATTGTAGGATCCAATCACACATAATCAACACATGTGACCTGATGGAAGGGATATAAACATAGAATATTTGTAATCCTCACAATTCTCATAATTCTCGTTATTAAGAATCTATGCACCTTTCGCAAATGGTGTGAGATTACCCGAGTCAAATCAAGACAAGCCTTAGACTCAAATATCATAAATGGCTATGTTCAATATATTCCTTGGATATACAGATCACAATCTTATATTAAACCATCATATAAGTTCTCGAACCATCAAACAAGTTCCTATAGTTCAAGATAAACTACTAGCATTGCATCACAGCCGTTCCGTTAGTCTGTTAACTCTATATCTAGATTGTGAATGTTTCGATAGGGCTAGAATTGAAATTCTGATCTCTTTGTGATCAAGACGAACCCAACTTACCAGAATTCCTACTAATTTCTATTGACCGATATGTCTACAATATATAAACCAAATATAAGGCATTTATAAACCAAATATAAGGCATTGTCGTAACCATGATTCTTATTTGAAACTGAATTGACACAACTTTATCAAAAGGTAAACGTCATTCATAATTTTATGTATAAAACGCCAAAAGACCCGTCGACCTCTTCCCGAGAACTTTGAGAGTTGGGAAACTTATCGAGAAGATTTTAAAACTTTTCATTGCGACTGGCCAAGAATAAGTCCTCTCTCTCATCTGGGCGCTTAATATTCAGTATGTCATCACCCCTGTCCTTCCCACAAGATGCTCTGCGAAATTTTAGAGTTTCACATCAATTGAGGATAGTTTGGACTTCAAAAAGGTGTCTGTATTCATAAAAAACTGCTCGTTTTCTTTTTGATTTTTTTTAAGACAATCTCATTCAAAATGTCTCAAATAACCATCGATGACAACAAGGTTGATATTGTGATTGGTGCACTCAACTCCGACCTTACATCCTTCATGGATGAGTGGCGACCCGTCTTTTCCTGTTTCCACCTCATAATTGTCAAAGATCCTGATCTCAAAGAGGAACTCAAGATCCTGGAAGGCTTTAACTTCCATGTCTACACTGTTGAGGAATTTTTTAAATTATGCAGAAAATATGAATAGATGATTGGATTTGAGGCGTAATAAACTACTGTCCTTAAGGTGTTATTTGCCCCCACTCGTACAGAGTTTGCTAATGGGTCTAGGCAAATTACCTCCATGATACAACAAATCCACGAGTTTATTCAAGTAGCAAACTTGAAGAATAACCCAGAACACTCTATGAAATTGGTAAGAAGAAATAATAGAGAGAAAGAGAATTTTCGGAATTAATTATGACAGGATTTTGCCTTCTATATATAGCCTCTTGTGGTGTCTGTTCATGAACAGACACCGCATCCAAAGGTCATTTAATCACGGCCCTTGGATATATAACTATATTTTGAACGTTCCAGATTTGAACTAAAAAGGCGCGACTGTACGGATTAATACTTAACGAAGTGGCGCTAAAATCCGACGGTTCAGATCCACTCCACTACACCAAATCTGCCGAATTGTCAAGGTCATTGACCTTGACAAATCCAACTTGTCAAGGTCAATGACTGTGACATTTTGAGGCGAGATAACTTTTTTTGTCACGGTCGTGTCACGGTCATTGACCTTGACACAAAACTCGCATTTTATGTCACGGTCGTGCCGCAGTCAATGACCGTGACACGTTTGTCATGGTTTATAACCGTGACAAAGCCGTAACCCTTTTTAAAAAAATTGTCATTGTCAATGACCATGACACGTCCGTGACAACTTTTGTCACGGTCAATAACCGTGACAATTCTGGTAAGAATTTAAAAAAATTTGCTGGGCAGTATGGCCACTGCCACTGCCCAGCAGTATCCAAACATCATATATCCAAACGAACTGAAGATAATGCAAATATATATTCAAATAGAGACAATATGCATCACGATATAATTCAAATGTAACAACTTAAAACAATTCAATTCAAACTTAAAACAATGTCACTACATGTCTGGTGTATTGTTAAAACTGAGGAGGTGAATAGGCCACACGACATACGAATTGACGCACTCACTAATATACGTCATGCCGCATTGTTCGCGCAACCACAATAGGGAGTTCTCCTTCCCGGGTATGACATGCGTGACGAGCACCCTGGAATCCATCTCTTGAAGCGCACGTCCATGAACTATTCCACCCTGGACGATATTCGGGTCCCTCAACCCCCGCCCTATCCGCTAGCCATCAAATACGTCCAATATGAACACGCTCGGCCAACCAAGTGTCGACATTGGTCTGTTGAAGGGCGCCAAATAGGGAAGTGGATCATCGAAGTACGAACGTGTCGGTGATGAAGCAGCGAGGTCCACATCCTCGTCATCCTGCGCCTCGTCCTCCCGCACCTCCTCCTCCACCGCCTTCTCCTTCCCTTTCCCTTTCCCTTTACGGTCTCCGCCCAACGTACGCTTCATGAATGCGTACATATCTTGGACCGTCGCCTCCAAACGGGACAGCTTCGCGTCATGTGAATCCACCGTTCGAGCCAACCCGGTGTCGCTCGTCTCTAATCCGATGATCCTAGATTTGGCCACCCGCGAGCTCACCCCATTGTCCTCCCCTTGCGATCAGATCCAAGCACTTGTTTGAGTGCATCTGTGGACAAAGATGCCTTGTTGGCATCAGACTGCGACTCATGCACTTCCTTAAGCTTTGCCTGAAACGACAAAAAGCACAAGATTAGTAAAATAAGTAAACTAAAACATTATAACGTAATTAACAAAAATTAAACTGTCGGATTACTTACAATCCTGGTCGCGACGCTTGGGGACACCTCCTTGTCCTTCCCCTTCTTCGTCCGAAGAGCCACATAAGTATCGAGCCTATGTGGCTTACCCCCTGGCCCACTCCCTACCCCCTGAAATAAAATAAAGTAAAGTAAAATTAGTATCGGCCCCGCAAAGTAAAATAATGAAGAATAATATATTTCTGTAGTTATAGAAAAATTAAATCTTACCTGCATCCTATGCTCCACCTCGGCGTAAGAGGCCCGGTCGGAGTAGTGCACGTCCGTCTTTTTTACCCGATTTTCCCTCCCAGATTGGCGAGATGCCAATTGTCGATCCTCGATCTCATTGTCAATGAACTTCTGCCATTGTGCCAATGAGATCGTCTCCTTGGGGGGGGGGGGGGGGACAGATTCACGCCATTGGATAATCGACTCTCGTGTTTTCCCAAAGTACCGTGCCCGCATATTTTTTTTCCACGACTTGAGTTGCTCCCTAATCTGCTCCAACATGGGATCGCGTAGCTTTGGATCCAAGTTGAATTGTTTCTGTCCAACAAATACAATGTTAGTTGCGAATAAATATAAATATAAATATAAATATGAAATCGAAATCGAAATTGAAATTGAAATTGAAATTGAAATTGAAATTGAAATTGAAATTGAAATTGAAATTGAAATTGAAATATTCATATAAATATAAATATAAATATAAATATATTACCTGTAGTGCCGCCCAAACAACTAACTTGAGCTCATATGGCACCTCCTTCCAACTCATAAACCTCGGGCCGATGACCGTCTTTAGTAGAACGAGGGATCTCGCTAATATCTTCGATTTGTTCTCGACGGTAATCCCATATTTCCCATATTTGGGGAGCCTAGGGGCGGAAGAGCCCTCGTCGCCTCCACTACCACCGACCCCAGACGACATCATCATAAACAGCATCATCATCTTCGCCTTAATATCTGAAGGAGACATTTGCTGTAAAAAAATGTTATTATACAGATATAATATTTTCAATTTTAAGGACTATTTTCATCACTTAGTGTTCATCTAAGTTCTAGTATAACAAGTTCCCATAAAAATCTTTAATAAAATTCTCATATCTTCTTTCAATTTAAACACACACACAGTAGTGACTGTCTATTTAAAATAATCTCAATGTTAATTTCAGGTATTGAATTTCTACTATTGTTTTGTGCTTTTTATAAATCATACCCCACCCCCACCCCAACATGTTTACGGGCTTTCATCACCCATCATAAATTTTTCGGTCCGTGACTTACTGGCCAGTTGTCTTGGGTCTTTTAGTCCCTTAACATTACTTTAAGAATTTTACCCAATCTAAATACCACATTTTCTTTCTTGTTATACACTTGAACACGTTTTGTTATTTAGTCCTTATTAATTTATCTTTGATGTATTACCAGCATCTTTACTTTTATAAACTTTATTTAATTTTCAATTTTAAGGACTATTTTCATCACTTAGTGTTCATCTAAGTTCTAGTATAACAAGTTCCCATAAAAATCTTTAATAAAGTATTATCACAAATATAAACTAAGAGTGATAAAATAACTTTGAGGCATATAAATTAATTGTGACAAAGTAAGATTATGGAAACCCCACTTTTCTTTCTATAACTCATATTTTATTAAACTTTAAATACAATTAGGGGTGTATAGAAAGAAAAGTTAAATAGGAATAAAAACAACATTTTTAAAATATGAAGGGCTCACCAATTTGATCAAATTTTTCAATAACATAGACTAATTGATCTTTATTATAAGACAATTACTACAAATTTATGCGCATTTTAATCCTTATTGTAGTTTTTTTAGTTTTCATGCTTTTATTTGATGGATATAAAGTCATGTGATTATTTCACCATATAAAGTCAACAAAAAACGCCATATATGGTTTTTTTCTCCATTAGTATAAGTATATCGAAATTATTTCACACTTAAATCACATATTAAGCCGGCCTTCATTTTTTTATGAAATTTGTAAAAAATTACTTATTTATTTTGAATGAAAATAAATTGTTATCCAATATTTTTGGATATTATTTACATTTACATTTTTGGATATTATTTTTGGATATTATTTACATTTACATTTTTGGATATTATTTTTGAAAATTTATAGAAAATTACTTATTTATATACATTTTTAACCCCCTACCCCCACCCCCTACCCCCCACCCTGCCCCCACCCTACCCCCACCCCCCACACACGCACACACACACGCACATATATACACACATACACACAAATATATACACACAAACATATATATAAATGGAAGGGAGAGAGAGAGAGAGAGAGAATTAAACCTGAAAGTAGAGAGAGAGAGAGAGAGAGAGAGAGAGAGAGAGAGAGAGAGAGAGAGGAGGGAACGGCGGGAGGGAAAAAAGAAGGGGGAAAGGGTTTTTGCTGGAACCATTGTCACGGTCGTGTCAAGGTCATTGACCGTGACAAGTCCGTGACAAGTAAATTTGTCACGGCCTTGTCACGGTCATTGACCGTGATAATTCTTTGTCACGGTCGTGTCAAGGTCAATGACTGTGACATAAAATGCGTGTTTTTTGTCACGGTCAATGACCTTGAAAATGGTGGCCGGCTAAAAGGTGATAATTTTGTCATTTTGGTGTACTGCTCGCGCCATAATTATGTGTCATTTATTATGGATTTAATCTGGACCGTTTGATCTTTTGACGTTGTCAAAACTCAAAGGCTCCTACTGCTCCTCGCGACGATGCGTATGTCCGCCTCTAAAGCGCCCTAAACGCCCAATCGAACTTTCGCAAACGCGCGCGTGTGCGTGTGCGGATGGTGCAAAGCACCATCCTTGGACCTAAGGTGTACACTAGTAGCATACACTTCAATGCACACAAGTAATCTCTTATGACACAAAAATATTTATTAACCCACTAACTTTTTCACACTTTTCCAATGTGGGACTTTGGTTTGCCCACTTACCTTTATCTTTTCTTATTCCAATTAATTAATGGTTTTAACCTTTCATTTTCTCTAACCATTAATACCCATTAATATTAAAATCATCCAACAATCCCCCACTAGATTTTAATATTAATGCAATTTCTTCTTGTGATATGCTCATGCAAACAAGGAGGTATCTTTCGATTTAAACCTTCAGTTAGTGAATATATATCAAAGTTCTAATAAGACAATGGTGTGTCATGCATTAAACCTTGTCTTATTATTTAGAACCATATATATATCACACATGAGATATCCCAATCTCTACGAGATGTTCAATATGTTTTTAGCACTATTATGGCCATGTGCACTATCTTGGCTTCATGAATATTTACAAGAATGAACCCAAAATCTTGCTAGAAGCGGCACCACTTCCTATATTCATATAGGTGAAGTTCTCTTGCATGTCTTTGCTACTTTAGACAACGAACTTCATTAAGAGTTAAACTCATCCTCTTGACGTAGCAATATGCACTGAACATCCTAGAAGGGACATGAAATTGAATAAATTTTAGTGCAAAACTAATCACTTATCAGTAACTTGTTATTACCCATTAAACTTTGGAATAGTGGTAATGCTATTACAAAGTTGGGTTACCATTACCGGTGACTATTGAAAAAATGGTTTTAGTCCCATTCCACTAGATGTGTCCTTTACCAAATCTCTAGAAAGTCCTTTGGTAAGAGGGTCAGCTAGATTCTTATTTGTTCGAACATATATAATATTAAGAACTCCATAAGTTATTAATTGTTTGACATATTCATGTCTTAAACTTATGTGTCTATATTTTCCATTATATACTTTGTTATACGCTCTAGACAATGTAGCTTCACGATCACAATATAAAGAAAGAGATGGCATTGGTTTTGGGCATAACTTTATGTCCAATAATAAATTTCTTAGCCACTCTGCTTCTTTTCCGACTGCTACCAGTGCTATAAACTCAGATTCCATTGTTGAATGTGTAATGCAAGTTTGTTTCTTGGATGCCCAAGATACCGCCCCACCCACTAAGGTGAATATCCATCCAGATGTGGATTTATTATCACTTGCACTAGTTATCCAACTAGCATCAGAGTATCCTTCAAGAACTGCAGGAAAGTCATAATAAAATAGACCTAATTATTTGGTCTTCTTGAGGTAACCAAAAATCCTCCCAACTGCTTTCCAATGATCCACACTTGGATTATTAGTGTATCTTGACATTTTACCTACTGCAAATGCAATATCTGGCCTTGTACAATGCACCGCATACATTAAACTTCCAATTGCACTAGCATATTCAAGTTGTGCAACTGCTCTGCCAGAATTTTCTAATAATTTTATACTAGAATCATATGGGGTATTTGCTTCTTTTATTTTCAAGTGATTAAATTTGTGAATAACTTTGTCAATGTAATGAGATTGACATAATGCATAACCCCCACTATGTTTCTTAACTTTAATACCCAAGATGGTATCCACTTCATTAAGATCTCTCATCTTAAATTGTGAACTAAGATACTTCTTAGTTTCATATACACCTCTCATGTTTGTACCAAAAATTAATAAGTTATCAACATATAGACAAATAATTACACCATAGTCATTGGTGAATTTAGAATAAATGCACTTATAAGCGTTGTTATGTCTGAAACCATCAGAAAGAATGATTGTATCAAACTTTTCATGCCACTGCTTTGGTGCTTGTTTCAACCCATAAAGCGACTTAATTAATTTACAAACTTTATGTTCATTTTCGGGCAAAACAAACCCTTCGGGTTGTTCCATATATACCTCTTCATCTAGGTCACCATTCAAAAATGCTGTTTTAACATCCATTTGATGCACAAATAGATTATAAATAGATGCAATTGCCATTAAAACACGTATGGATGTAATTCTAGCAACAGGTACATAAGTATCAAAATAGTCAATCCCTTTTCTTTGTTTAAAACCTTTTGCTACCAATCTAGCCTTAAAGGTTTGAATAGAACCATCGGAATTGTATTTTCTTCTAAATACCCATTTACTACTAATAGGTTATGATCCTTATGGCAAGTCCACTAAAACCCATGTCTGATTTGATAGAATTGAATCCATCTCATCATTAATAGCTTCTTTCCAAAAAGAAGCATCTCTAGAAGCCATTACTTCGTTAAAGGTTTTAGGATCTTCTTCTACGTTAAGTAAAATAAGCATTTTACTAAGAATATTATCTCTATCTCCTTCAACCAAAAAGGCTAAGGCTTGAGATGAAATAAATTCAGGGCGAAAAGATTTTTCTTTTCTACCATGCTGACTTCTTCTAGGTTCTATTTCTGTTTCGGGTTCATTCCTTTTATTATTAATTGATGGTCTAGGAATCAACCTAGTGGATGTATCAGGATTGACATCTAATTCGACACATGAATCTTTATAAAATTTATTTTCAATAAATTCAACATCCCTCGATTCAATTACAACATTAAAATTTAAGTCCAACAACCTATATGCCTTAGAATTTTCCACGTATCCTATGAAAACACTTTTAATTCCTCTTGCACCCAACTTTGAACTTTTCGGGTCATGAATTCTATAGAAAGACAAACAACCCCAGACCCTTAGGTAGTCTAGATTTGGTTTTCGATTCTTCCATACCTCGTATGGAGAAACATGTGTTTTCATTGATGGAATTCTGTTGCGTAAATGACAAGCGGTGAGTAAAGCTTCTCCCCACAAATTGTTTGATAAGTTTTCATTAATCAACATAGAATTGATCATATTAGTAAGAGTCCTATTCTTTCTTTCAGCCAAACCATTTTGTTGGGGAGTATAAGGGGCAGTTCTTTGATGTATTATTCCATGTTCTTCACAAAATGAGTCAAATTCATTTGGAAAATACTCTCCCCCTCTATCACGACGAAGAATTTTAATTTTCTTTTCCTTTTGATTTTCAACTTCTGCTTTAAAACGTATAAACATTGAAAAAGCTTCATCCTTATGTCTTATCAAATACATATGTGAATTTTGAACAATCATCAATGAATGTAATAAATTATCTTTTTTCGCCTCTAGTTAAAATACCATTATATTCACATATATCATAATGAACTAATTCTAATAATTCAGCACTTCATTCGACTTTAGGAAAAGGTCTTTTTGTTAATTTTGCTTGAATACAGATTTCACATTTTCATGAGAAGTACTATCACAAGCTATTAATTTATGTTTAGACATGTATTTCAATGATCTAAAATTTAAATGCGCTAATCTAGCATGCCAAACATCAAAAGACTCAACAATATAAGCAGAATTATTCATATTATTAATCAAAATACTAAGTTTGAACATTCCATCACAAGCATACCCTTTCCCAACAAATGCCCCATTCTTAGACAGAATTAACTTATCAGACTCAATGACAGCTTTAATGCCGCTTTTACAAATCAAACTTGCAGACACTAGATTTTTTCGAATTTTTGGTACATGCAAAACATTTGTGAACATCAACTTCTTTCTAGATGTGAATTGTAGTTCAACGTTTCCCTTTCCCAGAACTTTGGCAGAATTATGATTCCCATTAGAACCTCTTGACTGTCCTCTGCTTTTTCATATGCGGAGTACAATGATTTATCATTGCAGACATGTATGGTAGCCCCAGAATCGAGCCACCAGTCAGAAGACTTCGTTATTTCTGCCATGTCTAGTTCGGTAATCATACCAATTTGCATGTCCGATACCATTGCTACAAGATCCTCGATCTTATTTTCAACCATATTTGCATTGTTTGTATTATTGGATTCAGTAGCATCTATCTTTCGTTTCTTATTTCTGCAATCACGGGCATAGTGGCCATTTTTGCCACAATTTGAAACAAGCCACATTGGACTGTTTCTTATTGGAATTATTTTTCTTGAACTTCTTACCATTAGGTTTGAAGTTCTTATGATATTTCTTTCCTTCAACAAAGTTAACTTTGGTGGAATTATGAGAAACATTTGTTTGATCACGTGATCTGGTTTCTTCTTCAATTCTTAAATGTTTCTGTAATTCCTCCAAACTTATATCATCTTTCCTATGTAGGAGTTTCTTACGACATTCATTCCAACTTGGTGGTAATTTTGCAATAATTGCACCAACTTGAAACGATTCAGAAATTTCCACCTTTAATTCACGAAGCTTTGTGACAAGTATTTGCAACTCATGTACTTGGTCTAAAACAGTTTGGTTATCACTTATTTTGAATTCGAAATATTTCAGAATTAAGAATTTATCCGTACCTTCTTTCTCCGTTTTGTATTTACATTCAAGAGCATTCTAGATTTCCCGCGGAGACTGCATAGAGTTGTAAAGATCATATAATCGATCAGACAGTGTATTCAGAATATGCCCACGACACACCAATTCGTCTTCTTCACGTTTCTTCCGTTGTTCTTTGACAGTTTCATTATCGTCTTCTTTTGGTTCCGGAATTGCTTCTAGTTTAGGATCCAAAACATATGCGATTTTCAAAACTGTGAGAAGGAAGAATAATTTTCCTTTCCACCGAGTGAAATTTGTTCCATCAAAGCGGTCCAAATGCACATTGGGATTCAGAAACATATTCATATTCTTTTCTGCCTCCATGAAATAACACCTTAAGATTGTTGAGGAATTTTTTAAATTATGCAGAAAATATGAACAGATGAATGGATTTGAGGCGTAATAAACTACTGTCCTTAAGGTGTTATTTGCCCCTGCTCGTACAGAGTTTGCTAACGGGTCTAGGCAAATTACCTCCAAGATACAACAAATCCAAAGGTTTAGTCAAGTAGCAAACTTGAAGAATAACCTAGAACACTCTATGAAATTGGTACGAAGAAATAATAGAGAGAAAGAGAATTTTCGAAATTAATTATGACAGGATTTTTCCTTCTATATATAGCCTCTTGTGGTGTCTGTTCATGAACAGACACCACATCCAAAGGTCATTTAATCACGGCCCTTGGATATATAACTATATTTTGAACGTTCCAGATTTGAACTAAAAAGGTGCGACTGTACGGATTAAAACTTAACGAAGTGGCGCCAAAATTCGACGGTTCAGATCCACTCACGCCATAATTATGTGTCATTTATTATGGATTTAATCTGGACCGTTTGATCTTTTGACGTTGTCAAAAATCAAAGGCTCCTACTGCTCCTCGCGACGATGCGTACGTGCGCCGCTAAAGTGCCCTAAACGCCCAATCGCACTTTCGCACACGCGCGCGCGCGCGTGTGCGTGTGCGTGTGCGTGTGCGTGTGCGGATGGTGCAAAGCACCATCCTTGGACTTAAGGTGTACACCAGTAGAATACACTTCAACGCACACAAGTAATCTCTTATGACACAAAATTATTTATTAACCCACTAACTTTTTCACACTTTTCCAATGTGGGACTTTGGTTTTCCCGCTTCCCTTTATCTTTTCTTATTCCAATTAATTAATGGTTTTAACCTTTCATTTTCTCTAACCATTAATACCCATTAATATTAAAATCATCCAACAATCCCCCACTAGATTTTAATATTAATGCAATTTCTTCTTGTGATATGCTCATGCATACAAGGAGGTATCTTTCGATTTAAACCTTCAGTTAGTGAATATATATCAAAGTTCTAATAAGACAATGGTGTGCCATGCATTAAACCTTGTCTTATTATTTAGAACCAGATATATATCACACATGAGATATCCCAATCTCTACGAGATGTTCAATATGTTTTTAGCACTATTATGGCCACGTGCACTATCTTGGCTTCATGAATATTTACAAGAATGAACCCAAAATCTTGCTAGAAGCGGCACCACTTCCTATATTCATATAGGTGAAGTTCTCTTGCTTGTCTTTGCTACTTTAGACAACCAACTTCATTAAGAGTTAAACTCATCCTCTTGACGTAGCAACATGCACTGAACATCCTAGAAGGGACATGAAATTGAATAAATTTCAGTGCAAAACTAATCACTTATCAGTAACTTGTTATTACCCATTAAACTTTGGAATAGTGGTAATGCTATTACAAAGTTGGGTTACCATTACCGGTGACTATTGAAAAAATGGTTTTAGTCCCATTCCACTAGATGTGTCCTTTACCAAATCTCTAGAAAGTCCTTTGGTAAGAGGGCCAGCTAGATTCTTATTTGTTCGAACATATATAATATTAATAACTCCATAAGTTATTAATTGTTTAACATATTCATGTCTTAAACTTATGTGTCTATATTTTCCATTATATACTTTGTTATACGCTCTAGACAATGTAGCTTCACGATCACAATATAAAGAAAGAGATGGCATTGGTTTTGGCCATAACTTTATGTCCAATAATAAATTTCTTAGGCAATCTGCTTCTTTTCCGGCTGCTGCTAGTGCTATAAACTCAGATTCCATTGTTGAATGTGTAATGCAAGTTTGTTTCTTGGATGCCCAAGATACCGCCCCACCCACTAAGGTGAATATCCATTCAGATGTGGATTTATTATCACTTGCACTAGTTATCCAACTAGCATCAGAGTATCCTTCAAGAACTGCAGGAAAGTCATAATAAAATAGACCTAATTCTTTGGTCTTCTTGAGGTAACCAAAAATCCTCCCAATCGCTTTCCAATGATCCACACTTGGATTATTAGTGTATCTTGACATTTTACCTACTGCAAATGCAATATCTGGCCTTGTATAATGCACCGCATACATTAAACTTCCAATTGCACTAGCATATTCAAGTTGTGCAAATGCTCTGCCAGAATTTTCTAATAATTTTATACTAGAATCATATGGGGTATTTGCTTCTTTTATTTTCAAGTGATTAAATTTGTGAATAACTTTGTCAATGTAATGAGATTGACATAATGCATAAACCCCACTATGTTTCTTAACTTTAATACCCAATATGGTATCCACTTCATTAAGATCTTTCATCTTAAATTGTGAACTAAGATACTTCTTAGTTTCATATACACCTCTCATGTTTGTACCAAAAATTAATAAGTTATCAACATATAGACAAATAATTACACCATAGTCATTGGTGAATTTAGAATAAATGCACTTATCAGCGTTGTTATGTCTGAAACCATCAGAAAGAATGATTGTATCAAACTTTTCATGCCACTGCTTTGGTGCTTGTTTCAACCCATAAAGCGACTTAATTAATTTACAAACTATATGTTCATTTTTGGGCAAAACAAACCCTTCGGGTTGTTCCATATATACCTCTTCATCTAGGTCACCATTCAAAAATGTTGTTTTAACATCCATTTGATGCACAAACAGATTATAAATAGATGCAATTGCCATTAAAACACGTATGGATGTAATTCTAGCAACAGGTGCATAAGTATCAAAATAGTCAATCCCTTTTCTTTGTTTAAAACCTTTTGCTACCAATCTAGCCTTAAAGGTTTGAATAGAACCATCGGTATTGTATTTTCTTCTAAATACCCATTTACTACTAATAGGTTGTGATCCTTGTGACAAGTCCACTAAAACCCATGTCTGATTTGATAGAATTGAATCCATCTCATCATTAATAGCTTCTTTCCAAAAAGAAGCATCTCTAGAAGTCATTGCTTCGTTAAAGGTTCTAGGATCTTCTTCTACGTTAAGTAAAATAGGCATTTTATTAAGAATATTATCTCTATCTCCTTCAACCAAAAAGGCTAAGGCTTGAGATGAAATAAATTCAGGGCCAAAAGATTTTTCTTTTCTACCACGCTGACTTCTTCTAGGTTCTATTTCTGTTTCGGATTCATTCTTTTTATTATTAATTGATGGTCTAGGAATCAACCTAGTGGATGTATCAGGATTGACATCTAATTCGACACATGAATCTTTATAAAATTTATTTTCAATAAATTCAACATCCCTCGATTCAATTACAACATTAGAATTTAAGTCCAACAACCTATATGCCTTAGAATTTTCCGCGTATCCTATGAAAACACTTTTAATTCCTCTTGCACCCGACTTTGAACTTTTCGGGTCATGAATTCTATAGAAAGCCAAACAACCACAGACCCTTAGGTAGTCCAGATTTGGTTTTCGATTCTTCCATACCTCGTATGGAGAAACATGTGTTTTCATTGATGGAGTTCTGTTGTGTAAATGACAAGCAGTGAGTAAAGCTTCTCCCCATAAATTTTTTGATAAGTTTGAATTAATCAACATATAATTGATCATATTAGTAAGAGTCTTATTCTTTCTTTCATCCAAAATATTTTGTTGGGGAGTATAAGGGGTAGTTCTTTGATTTATTATTCCATGTTCTTCATAAAATGAGTCAAATTCATTTGGAAAATACTCTCCCCCTCTATCACTACGAAGAATTTTAATTTTCTTTTCCTTTTGATTTTCAACTTCTGCTTTAAAACATTTAAACATTGAAAAAGCTTCATCCTTATGTCTTATCAAATATACATATGTGAATTTTGAACAATCATCAATGAATGTAATAAAGTATCTTTTTTCGCCTCTAGTTAAAATACCATTATATTCACATATATCAGAATGAACTAATTCTAATAATTCAGCACTTCGTTCGACTTTAGGAAAAGGTCTTTTTGTTAATTTTGCTTGAATACAGATTTCCCTTTTTCATGAGAAGTACTATCACAAGCTATTAATTTATGTTTAGACATGTATTTCAATGATCTAAAATTTAAATGCGCTAATCTAGCATGCCAAACATCAAAAGACTCAACAATATAAGCAGAATTATTCATATTATTAATCAAAATACTGAGTTTGAACATTCCATCACAAGCATACCCTTTCCCAACAAATGCCCCATTCTTAGAAAGAATTAACTTATCAGACGGCTTTAGTGCCGCTTTTACAAATCAAACTTGCACACACTAGATTTTTTCTAATTTTTGGTACATGCAGAACATTTGTCAACGTTAACTTCTTTCCAGATGTGAATTGTAGTTCAACATTTCCTTTTCCCAGAACTTTGGTAGAATTATGATTCCCCATTAGAACCTCTCGACTGTCCTCTGCTTTTTCATATGCGGAGTACAATGATTTATCATTGCAGACATGTATGGTAGCCCCAGAATCGAGCCACCAGTCAGAAGACTTCGTTATTTCCGCCATGGTTAGTTCGGTAATCATACCAATTTGCATGTCCGATACCATTGCTACAAGATCCTCGATCTTATTTTCCACCATATTTGCATTGTTTGTATTATTGGATTCAGTAGCATATATCTTTCGTTTCTTGTTTCCGCAATCACGGGTATAGTGGCCATTTTTGCCACAATTGAAACAAGCCCCATTGGACTGTTTCTTGTTGGAATTATTTTTCTTGAACTTCTTACCATTAGGTTTGAAGTTCTTATGATATTTATTTCCTTCAACAAAGTTAACTTTGGTGGAATTATGAGAAACATTTGTTTGATCACGGGATCTGGTTTCTTCTTCAATTCTTAAATGTTTCTGTAATTCCTCCAAACTTATATCATCTTTCCTATGTAGGAGTTTCTTACGACAATCATTCCAACTTGGTGGTAATTTTCCAATAATTGCACCAACTTGAAACGATTCGGAAATTTCCACCTTTAATTCACGAAGCTTTGTGACAAGGATTTGCAACTCATGTACTTGGTCTAAAACAGTTTGGTTATCACTTATTTTGAATTCGAAATATTTCAGAATTAAGAATTTATCCGTACCTTCTTTCTCTGTTTTGTATTTATATTCAAGAGCATTCCAGATTTCCCGCGGAGACTGCATAGAGTTGTAAAGATCATATAATCGATCAGACAGTGTAATCAGAATATGCCCACGACACACCAATTCGTCTTCTTCAGGTTTCTTCCGTTGTTCTTTGACAGTTTCATTATCGTCTTCTTTTGGATCCGGAATTGCTTCTAGTTTAGGATCCAGAACATATGAAATTTTCAAAACTGTGAGAAAGAAGAATAATTTTCCTTTCCAGCGAGTGAAATTTGATCCATGAAAGAGGTCCAAATGCACATTGGGATTCAGAAACATATTCATATTCTTTTCTGCCTCCATGAAATAACACCTTAAGATTGTTGAGGAATTTTTTAAATTATGCAGAAAATATGAACAGATGATTGGATTTGAGGCGTAATAAACTACTGTCCTTAAGGTGTTATTTGCCCCCACTCGTACAGAGTTTGCTAACGGGTCTAGGAAAATTACCTCCAAGATACAACAAATCCAAGGGTTTATTCAAGTAACAAACTTGAAGAATAACCCAGAACACTCTATGAAATTGGTACGAAGAAATAATAAAGAGAAAGAGAATTTTCGGAATTAATTATGATAGGATTTTGCCTTCTATATATAGCCTCTTGTGGTGTCTGTTCATGACCAGACACCACATCCAAAGGTCATTTAATCACGGCCCTTGGATATATAACTATATTTTGAACTTTCCAGATTTGAACTAAAAAGGTGCGACTGTACGGATTAATACTTAACGAAGTGGCGCCAAAATCCGACGATTCAGATGCACTCGCGCCATAGTTATGTGTCATTTATTATGGATTTAATTTGGACCTTTTGATCTTTTGACGTTGTCAAAAATCAAAGGCTCCTACTGCTCCTCGCGACGATGCGTACGTGCGCCTCTAAAGCACCCTAAACGCCCAATCGCACTTTCGCACACGCGCGCGTGTGCGTGTGCGGATGGTGCAAAGCACCATCCTTGGACCTAAGGTGTACACTATTAGCACACACTTCAATGCACACAAGTAATCTCTTATGACACAAAATCATTTATTAACCCACTAACTTTTTCACACTTTTTCAATATGGGACTTTGGTTTTCCCGCTTCCCTTTATCTTTTCTTATTCCAATTAATTAATGGTTTTAACCTTTTATTTTCTCTAGCCATTAATACCCATTAATATTAAAATCATCCAACAATCCCCCACTAGATTTTAATATTAATGCAATTTCTTCTTGTGATATGCTCATGCATACAAGGAGGTATCTTTCGATTTAAACCTTCAGTTAGTGAATATATATCAAAGTTCTAATAAGACAATGGTGTGCCATGCATTAAACCTTGTCTTAATATTTAGAACCGGATATATATCACACATGAGATATCCCAATCTCTACGAGATGTTCAATATGTTTTTAGCACTATTATGGCCATGTGCACTATCTTGGCTTTATGAATATTTACAAGAATAAACCCAAAATCTTGCTAGAAGCGGCACCACTTCCTATATTCATATAGGTGAAGTTCTCTTGCATGTCTTTGCTACTTTAGACAACGAACTTCATTAAGAGTTAAACTCATCCTCTTGACGTAGCAATGTGCACTGAACATCCTAGAAGGGAAATGAAATTGAATAAATTTCAGTGCAAAACTAATCACTTATCAGTAACTTGTTATTACCCATTAAACTTTGGAATAGTGGTAATGCTATTACAAAGCTGGGTTACCATTACCGGTGACTATCGAAAAAATGGTTTTAGTCCCATTCCACTAGATGTGTCCTTTACCAAATCTCTAGAAAGTCCTTTGGTAAGAGGGTCAGCTAGATTCTTATTTGTTCGAACATATATAATATTACAAACTCCATAAGTTATTAATTGTTTGACATATTCATGTCTTAAACTTATGTGTCTAGATTTTCCATTATTTACTTTGTTATACGCTCTAGACAATGTAGCTTCACTATCACAATATAAAGAAAGAGATGGCATTGGTTTTGGCCATAACTTTATGTCCAATAATAAATTTCTTAGCCACTCTGCTTCTTTTCCGGCTGCTTCCAGTGCTATAAACTCAGATTCCATTGTTGAATGTGTAATGCAAGTTTGTTTCTTGGATGCCCAAGATACCCCCCCCCCCCCAACCCGCTAAGATGAATATCCATCCAGATGTGGATTTATTATCACTTGCACTAGTTATCCAACTAGCATCAGAGTATCCTTCAAGAACTGCAGGAAAGTCATTATAAAATAGACCTAATTCTTTGGTCTTCTTGAGGTAACCAAAAATCCTCCCAATTGCTTTTCAATGATCCACACTTGGATTATTAGTGTATCTTGACATTTTACCTACTGCAAATGCTATATCTGTCCTTGTACAATGCATCGCATACATTAAACTTCCAATTGCACTAGCATATTCAAGTAGTGCAACTGCTCTGCCAGAATTTTCTAATAATTTTATACTAGAATCATATGGGGTATTTGCTTCTTTTATTTTCAAGTGATTATATTTGTGAATAACTTTGTCAATGTAATGAGATTGACATAATGCATAACCCCCGCTATGTTTCTTAACTTTAATACCCAAGATGGTATCCGCTTCATTAAGATCTTTCATCTTAAATTGTGAACTAAGATACTTCTTAGTTTCATATATACCTCTCTTGTTTGTACAAAAAATAAATAAGTCATCAACATATAGACAAATAAATACACCATAGTCATTGGTGAATTTAGAATAAATGCACTTATCAGTGTTGTTATGTCTGAAACCATTAGAAAGAATGATTGTATCAAACTTTTCATGCCACTGCTTTGGTGCTTGTTTCAACCCATAAAGCGACTTAATTAATTTACAAACTATATGTTCATTTTCGGGAAAAACAAACCCTTCGGGTTGTTCCATATATACCTCTTCATCTAGGTCACCATTCAAAAATGCTGTTTTAACATCCATTTGATGCACAAACAGATTATAAATAGATGCAATTGCCATTAAAACACGTATGGATGTAATTCTAGCAACAGGTGCATAAGTATCAAAATAGTCAATCCTTTTTCTTTGTTTAAAACCTTTTGCTACCAATCTAGCCTTAAAGGTTTGAATAGAACCATCGGTATTGTATTTTCTTCTAAATACCCATTTACTACTAATAGGTTGTGATCCTTGTGGCAAGTCCACTAAAACCCATGTCTGATTTGATAGAATTGAATCCATCTCATCATTAATAGCTTCTTTCCAAAAAGAAGCATCTCTAGAAGTCATTGCTTCGTTAAAGGTTTTAGGATCTTCTTCTACGTTAAGTAAAATAGGCATTTTATTAAGAATATTATCTCTATCTCCTTCAACCAAAAAGGGTAAGGCTTGAGAAGAAATAAATTCAGGGCCAAAAGATTTTTCTTTTCTACCACGCTGACTTCTTCTAGGTTCTATTTCTGTTTCGGGTTCATTCCTTTTATTATTAATTGATGGTCTAGGAATCAACCTAGTGGATGTATCAGGATTGGCATCTAATTCGACACATGAATCTTTATAAAATTTATTTTCAATAAATTCAACATCCCTCGATTCAATTACAACATTAGAATTTAAGTCCAACAACCTATATGCCTTAGAATTTTCCGCGTATCCTATGAAAACACTTTTAATTCCTCTTGCACCCAACTTTGAACTTTTCGGGTCATGAATTCTATAGAAAGCCAAACAACCCCAGACCCATATGTAGTCCAGACTTTGTTTTCGATTCTTCCATACCTCGTATGGAGAAACATGTGTTTTCATTGATGGAATTCTGTTGTGTAAATGACAAGCGGTGAGTAAAGCTTCTCCCCACAAATTATTTGATAAGTTTGAATTAATTAACATAGAATTGATCATATTAGTAAGAGTCCTATTCTTTCTTTCAGCCAAACCATTTTGTTGGGGAGTATAAGGGGCAGTTCTTTGATGTATTATTCCTTGTTCTTCACAAAATGAGTCAAATTCATTTGGAAAATACTCTCCCCCTCTATCACTACGAAGAATTTTAATTTTCTTTTCCTTTTGATTTTCAACTTCTGCTTTAAAACATTTAAACATTGAAAAAGCTTCATCCTTATGTCTTATCGAATATACATATGTGAATTTTGAACAATCATCAATGAATGTAATAAAGTATCTTTTTTCACCTCTAGTTAAAATACCATTATATTCACATATATCAGAATGAACTAATTCTTATAATTCAGCACTTCGTTCGACTTTAGGAAAAGGTCTTTTCGTTAATTTTGCTTGAATACAGATTTCACATTTTCATGAGAAGTACTATCACAAGCTATTAATTTATGTTTAGACATGTATTTCAATGATCTAAAATTTAAATTCGCTAATCTAGCATGCCAAACATCAAAAGACTCAACAATATAAGCATAATTTTTCATATTATTAATCAAAATACTGAGTTTGAACATTCCATCACAAGCATACCCTTTCCCAACAAATGACCCATTCTTAGACAGAATTAACTTATCAGACAGCTTTAATGCCGCTTTTACAGATCAAACTTGTAGACACTAGATTTTTTCGAATTTTTGGTACATGCAGAACATTTGTCAACGTCAACTTCTTTCCAGATGTGAATTGTAGTTCAACGTTTCCTTTTCCCAGAACTTTGGCAGAATTATGATTCTCCATTAGAACCTCTTGACCGTCCTCTTCTTTTTCATATGCGGAGTACAATGATTTATCATTGCAGACATGTATGGTAGCCCCAGAATCGAGCCACCAGTCGGAAGACTTCGGTATTGCTGCCATGTTTAGTTCGGTAATCATACCAATTTGCATGTCCGATACCATTGCTACAAGATCCTCGATCTTATTTTCCACCATATTTGCATTGTTTGTATTATTGGATTCAGTAGCATATATCTTTCGTTTCTTGTTTCTGCAATCACGGGCATAGTGGCCATTTTTGCCACAATTGAAACAAGCCCTATTGGACTGTTTCTTATTGGAATTATTTTTCTTGAACTTCTTACCATTAGGTTTGAAGTTCTTATGATATTTCTTTCCTTCAACAAAGTTAACTTTGGTGGAATTATAAGAAACAGTTGTTTGATCACGGGATCTGGTTTCTTCTTCAATTCTTAAATGTTTCTGTAATTCCTCCAAACTTATATCATCTTTCCTATGTAGGAGTTTCTTACGTCAATCATTCCAACTTGGTGGTAATTTTGCAATAATTGCACCAACTTGAAATGATTCAAAATTTTCCACCTTTAATTCACGAAGCTTTGTGACAAGGATTTGCAACTCATGTACTTGGTCTAAAACAGTTTGGTTATCACTTATTTTGAATTCAAAATATTTCAGAATTAAGAATTTATCCTTACCTTCTTTCTCTGTTTTGTATTTATATTCAAGAGCATTCCAGATTTCCCGCGAAGACTGCATAGAGTTTTAAAGATCATATAATCGATCAGACAGTGTATTCAAAATATGCCCACGACACACCAATTCGTCTTCTTCACGTTTCTTTCGTTGTTCTTTGACAGTTTTATTATCGTCTTCTTTTGGTTCCGTAATTGCTTCTAGTTTAGAATCCAAAACATATGCAATTTTCAAAACTGTGAGAAGGAAGAATAATTTTCCTTTCCAGCGAGTGAAATTTGTTCCATCAAAGCGGTCCAAATGCACATTGTGATTCAGAAACATATTCATATTCTTTTCTGCCTCCATGAAATGACACCTTAAGATTGTTGAGGAATTTTTTAAATTATGCAGAAAATATGAACAGATGATTGGATTTGAGGCGTAATAAACTATTGTCCTTAAGGTGTTATTTGCCCCCACTCGTACAGAGTTTGCTAACGGGTCTAGGCAAATTACCTCCAAGATACAACAAATCTACGAGTTTATTCAAGTAGCAAACTTGAAGAATAAGCCAGAACACTCTATGAAATTGGTAAGAAGAAATAATAGAGAGAAAGAGAATTTTTGAAATTAATTATGACAGGATTTTGCCTTCTATATATAGCCTCTTGTGGTGTCTGTTCATGAACAGACACCACATCCAAAGGTCATTTAATCACGGCCCTTGGATATATAACTATATTTTGAACGTTCCAGATTTGAACTAAAAAGGTGCGACTATACGGATTAATACTCAACGAAGTGGCGCCAAAATCTGGTGCAAAGCACCATCCTTGGCCCTAAGGTGTACACTAGTAGCATACACTTCAATGCACACAAGTAATCTCTTATGACACAAAAGCATTTATTAACCCACTAACTTTTTCACACTTTTCCAATGTGGAACTTTAATTTTCCCGCTTACCTTTGTCTTTTCTTATTCCAATTAATTAATGGTTTTAACCTTTCATTTTCTCTAACCATTAATACCCATCTAATAACATAATATAATTTTGGTGTCTCTTTAAAGATGATTGACACCTGATTGACACCTGTCTTGCATTTAATGTTGAATGAGAACAACTCTCTTACACGTCATTACAAACCATATACTGAACTCCTTACAAAATCTCCCCCTTTTACGAAGTAATTCTCTTTTTATTCCCAACAATCCTTCGGGTTAGTTCCATTCTTTGCATCCGTTTTCTCAGCTTCGTTCTTTGAATACTTTCTAAGACGTCTTCTTTGCCGTTGATCGTGTACAAGATTTACAATCGTCTCTTCATCGATTACCCAACCTAGGGTTAGTTCCATTCTTTGCATCCGTTTTCTCAGCTTCGTTCTGTAAATACTTTCTAAGACGTCTTCTTTGCCGTTGATCGTGTACAAGATTTACAATCGTCTCTTCATCGATTACTCAACCTAACTTCGGAACTGTTTTCAATGACAGAAGTTCTAAAATCGTTTCACCAACACAACTTCAAAATGGGTATAAATACCCTAGACACAGGAGATGTTTCTCAACCCTACCTATACTCTTGATTTCATTCGGTATGTTCCTCTGTTACTCTTCTTTTACTGGTTTTCGTTTGTAGACATTGCTTCTTGATTTTATCACAAATTATTTTAATTCTTTTTTTTTCACTTTATGTACATACAGCTGTGACCGTGAAAATCATTCTTCATTTGTTTCAAAATGATTTTACTTGAGCTCTTTTTTTTTTATCTATATCCCCCAAAAATAAAAGTTAGGTTAAATTTTTATTGACAAAGGCTGTTTTTTAGTTCAGTGTATATCCCCAAAAATTAAACAATAATATTTATTAATGGTTACTGTGTATAAATTCTTATACTCTGTCTATTGGCTACGGTTCCCACGAGGTGTGCTTTGAAATAATTATTTAATCTCATAACTTTAGTTAGCAGATTCTGTATTGTATAGGTATAATATTTAGTAATAATTTATTTCTGCCCAGTTGGCTGTTATGACAGAAATAGGTGTCTCTTCAAATTTTGGTTTAATTAAAATAATAATAAAAAATTGACAGCATATATTTAAACTTTATAAATTAATTTACTTTTTCAGTTTTTTGGTTTTTATTTGTTGTTGAAATCTTATATGTTGTTAAGAGTTTTACGTTATGTGAGATTTTTCAATTACTTTAATTCTTTTATATGAAATTATAAGGAATTTATTAGTGTTCGACATGAGGTTCTTATTTGTTTTTTTTTTCTTAATTTATACCATTTGTTAATAGGCGAAAAATGGTTCGAAGAGAGGTTGAATTGCTAAAGAAGGCAAACAAAATCTATGAATGCAAAGACATCATTGACATTGACAATCCCACACTCCGTGATTTACGTATGCGACCAAGGTGTCGTACACGTGAGTTAAATGAGTTCATGAAGATGTTCTAAGAACAAACGCAAAAAAACAAGAATAGAGAAAATATTTTCCGTCCTGAAATCGTTGCATCGTGTCTCCTTCATTAGTACTTTTGATCAAGATGGCAAGATTGTTGTATCTAAGAAAATGGAGGAGAGGAAGAAAAAAAATTTCTTATCTTTGTTCCCCTTCCTTGAGCAAGCTATTGAAGTTAATGAACCCCATCGACATGATGTCGACATTGAATTTTACGATCTTGATACTCTATCTGAAGTCGATGAAGTTCCCGAAATTGAAGACTCTAATGAAAATACTTCAACTTATGATCCTTCCGAAAATGAAGACGATTATTAAGATTTATGTATTGATGATTTATTTCTTACACAGAAACAAGTTTCAATTGTATACAGTTTATTTAAGACTCATATGTTATCAATGTCGTTATGAATAAAATTGTTTGGTGTTTTTTATTATCAAACTTAATTTATTTTTGTTGTTTGTTACTCTTATGGATATAACATAATGATTATTTGTTATGTATTATGGTAATTGTTTAACGACATTAATCTTAAGTTTGTTTATCTGCATTTTTTAACTTATACTTTAATTCCCATTGAATGTAATGTATGTTTATCGTTTCATATTTATTTATTTATCAATGTCTTATGTCACCTATAGTATCATTTATATTATATTTTGTTTCAAATACTGTAGGTATACAACATCAGCTAAGATTATATCACCAAATAGAAGACTTTTACAGGTATTTCATTTATGTCTTACAATAAATTTTACCTTATCAATATTCAATTACGATTGTTTTCACATTATTAAATTATGTTTTGGAAGTATAATTAGCTATGCGTTATTTTAGATCATCATAACTAATGTAGATGATTTATTAAAACCAATTTTTACATTAAAACAGTTTTTACGAAAATACAATTTCTACATTAAAATAATTTTTTACATTAAAACTGTTTTTAAGTTAACAAATTTGTTGTAAAATATTTCTCACCCATATAGTGAAGCAAAATTTGATAACATGTTATGCATAGTAGGTGTTGTACATTAGCAAATAGCGTGTAGGCAAATTTTGCTACCAAACACAACAAATTGTAGGTAAATGTCATATTTCTCAACATAAATAATGCTATGAAACAGAACCTAAAAGAACTTTTGTCCATTTGTCTAAAATATTTTCGTTTTCATGTTAATGCATTTCTAATCTTCCTTTATTATGTTATTTTTTCATGTTTGTTAAATTTTTATACATGTTTAAATTTTTAATCCTAATGAATTATATTTGTGAATTAAGTTGATGGATAATCTCAACCATGGTAGACTTGCTAGATTCGAAAGGCGTGTTATTATGCTCAATAGACGTAATAGAGTTTCTGAAGCCTTAAGCTGTCATAACGCAAATATAGCGATGATACATCCAACACCTACTCTTAACAATCATCTATCCATTTCTCAACACAATGCCATGAATTGTTCTAATGGTTTTAAATCAAGAACCGTATCTCGATCAATTGTAAATGAAGACGGTAGCATTACTTCATCAACAACAGTCGTTAACTCATCATCTAATAACGCGTATGGGAACTATAGTGGATACACCATTGAAACCGTAAGAGACGCCATTGCGAGAGAAAATGCTATTCGTAATACAGGTTTTTATTAAAATTTTACATACTGACTTTTTTTTCCCTCCAACAATTTAATGTTTATTCCTATAAGACAAATCTAATTAGTTATTTGAAATGTTATATTAAAAATCTGTAGACCGTGCTCATCCTACTCAACGGAGAAATCGGCGGCCGAATAATCTCCCAACACAAAGAAGTAAGGTTATGATATAAAAATAATATATTTTCTTAAAAAAATAATTTATTACTAGATATATTTAATATTTATTTTTTCTTATCGGAAAATTCACAGTTGCGTGGAATTTTGGTGCGCCAACTTATAAATGTGAGCATTGTTCGGCCATTATGTGGTATGAAGAGCGTAGTGAGAAACATAGACGACGCAAAAATATAAAGTTCTCCATGTGCTGTCGAGAAGGAAAAATAAAACTGCGATCACTTAAAGAAGCACCCGTGTTCCTAAATAGTTTGCTAAACTCTTTATCAGGAAGAAGATCTTCTTTATTCCATGATAATATTCGGGCGTATAACTCTATGTTTGCATTTACATCAATGGGTGGAAAAGTGGACAAGACGATAAACAACGGAGTTGGTCCTTATGTTTTTCGCATCTCAGGGAAAAACTACCATAAAATTGGTTCGCTAATACTATTAAATGGATCCGCTCCAAAATTTTCACAACTTTACATTTATGACACTGATAATGAAGTTCACAATAGGCTCCGAGTATTTAGTCGAGATAGCCTTTCATCGAGTTTAGACGTTGAGATTGTTGAAGGATTAATAGAAATGTTTGATGAACACAATGTATTAGTCAAAGTTTTTCGCATGGCGCGTGATCGTTTCAAGGAAGAAGATTTCACATATCTTCGTATAAGAATTATCGGAGATCGATCAAGAAGCTCATCTGTCTACAATTTACCTAACGCACCCGAGGTTGCTGCTCTAATTGTTGGAGACCTCCATGATATTGCTGCAAAGAGAGATGTAGTTGTGGAACATAGATCAGAGGGATTGCAACGAATAAGCGAACTACATCCATCTTTTATGGCCATGCAATACCCTTTGTTATTTCCATACGGCGAAGATGGTTTCCATACCGATATTGCCTACTTAAACAACCAAGGTCGACTAAAAACGAAAAGAAATTCCGTCACGATGCGTGAATTTAATTCTTATAGATTGTAACAGAGAATGAATGAAGGCCAAACACTCCAACTTTCAGGTCGGTTATTCCAGCAATTTATAGTTGACGCATATACTTGCATTGAGTCAGAGAGATTACTTTGGGTAAGATCAAATCAAACACAACTAAGATCAGAACTGTATAAAGGGTTAAAAGATGCAGTTCTTCAGGGAGATACAAAACCTGCCTCTGTTGGAAAACGCATCGTCTTACCTTCTAGCTTCACAGGTGGGCCACGATATATGGCCCAAAATTTCCAAGATGCTATGGCAATATGTAGATGGGAAGGAAACCCCGATCTTTTTATTACATTTACTGCAAATCCCAAATGGCCAGAAATTCAATCTTTCCTGAATTTAACCCCGCGCAAAAACTGAAGATAGACCAGACATTGTCACAAGGGTCTTCAAAATTAAACTTGATCAATTAATGCGGGATTTAACAGATGACAAATATTTTGGTCCCGTAATGACAGGTTAGTATATGAATATATATTATCACTTAGTAAAATTATAAAGCTCATATCTATTTATAATTATTACATTTTTACTAATATACATTAAAATGTTCAAATTCCTTTCAGCTATCTACATAATTGAATTTCAAAAGAGAGGATTACCTCATGCTCATGTATTACTCTTCCTACAGTCTGGTTCCAAGAATAAAACTCCAAAGCAGATTGATGACGTCATCTCTGCAGAGTTACCACGTGGCACATTAGATCCAATTGGATATGCAACTGTTGGGCAATTTATGATGCACGGTCCATGTGGCTATGCTAATCCTTCTTCACCATGTATGGGAAAAGAAGGTTTCTCAAAACACTTCCCTCGACCTTTTACCAATGAAACAATAATTGATGACAGAGGATTCCCGATTTATAGGCGAAGAGATGATTCCAATTTTTTTGAGAAAAATGGCGTCAAGCTGGATAATAGATTTGTTGTGCCCCATAATGTTGACTTAATCGTTAAATACCAAGCACATATCAATGTTGAATGGTGTAACAGATCAAGGTCTATAATATATCTTTTTAAGTACATTAACAAAGGACCTGACAGAGCAAGAATGGTCTTAGAAGAGAACCTTAAACGTAACAATGAAGATGGGATAGAGCAAGTAAGGGAAGTTGATGAAATACGAACATTCCTTGATTGCCGTTATCTCTCCGCATGTGAAGCTTGCTGGAGAATTTTTAAGTTTGACATCCAGTACCGAAGTGTGGAGGTTGAGCGTCTAACTTTGCATCTTCTGAATGAACAAGTTGTCACCTTTAGAGATTGTGATAGACTAGATAATGTCATAAACCGAATCGATGTGAACAAAACTATGCTGACTGAATGGATGCGAACTAATTCAATTCACGAAGATGCAAGAGAGTTAACATACGTAGATTTCCCAAAGAAATGTACATAGAAACCCGAATACAAGGAGTGGAAGCGACGGGAATTCAAAATCTGTGTTGGACGCGTTAATTTCATTCATCCAACTGCTGGCGAGCTATTTTACGTTAGAATGTTATGTAACATTATAAAGGGAGCAAGGAACTTTGAAGAAATGAGAACAATCAATGGAGTGATTTACCCTACTTTTAAATCAGCATGTTATTCACTTAGGTTACTAGACGGAGATAAAGAGTGGCATGACGTATTACAGGAAGCATCGCAATGGTCAACAGGAGCGCAATTAAGGGATCTTTTTATAACACTTCTTTTATTCTGTGAGATATCAGATCCTTTAGAACTTTGGGAAAAAATTGGGAATTATTGTCTGATGACATTTTGTATCGTCAAAGAAAGATGCTGAATTTCAATAATTTGCTACTTACAAATGATCAAATAAAGAACTATTGTCTGTATGAAATTGAGCTACTGTTAGCGAAGAGCAATAAGTCTTTAAACGACTTTCCACCTTTACCAATCCCCAATCATACATTAATACATGAACTGAACAATAGATTGATCACGGAAGAACTATCCTATGATTTTCATCAACTATTGCGTCAGCATGCGGATCTACACAAAGGACTGAACAGCGAACAAGAATCTATTTATAATTCTATAATTCAGTCATGTATCGAGGATAAAGGTGGATTTTTTTTCGTGTACGGGGCTGGAGGCACTGGGAAAACATATTTATACAGGACAATCATTTCAAGATTAAGATCAGAGGGTAAAATTGTGCTAGTAGTTGCATCATCTGGAATTGCATCACTATTATTACCTGGAGGAAGAACAGCCCATTCACGCTTCGCTATCCCAATTAATTTAAGAGAGAACTCAACATGTGAGATAAGACAAGGTACTCAACTAGCAGAGCTAATAAAAAAACAACTCTGATTATTTGGGATGAGGCACCAATGAACCATCGCCACACTTTTGAGGCCGTTGATAAGTCACTCAGAGATATTCTTAGGTTCAATGATCCATATTCAAATGAAAAAGTATTTGGAGGCAAAACAGTTTTACTTGGTGGTGATTTTAGGCAAACTTTACCTATTATACCAAGAGGTAGTAGAGAGGAAATTATAAATTCATCAATCAATAAATCTTACATTTGGGATTTGTGCATTGTAATCTCTTTGAAAAAAAACATGCGTATTCAAGATTCATTTAGTGATTGGGTACTCGCTCTAGGAGATGGAGATTTTCCCACTAACTCAATGGGAGACGAAAGCGAACCAGATTGGATAAACATACCTAAGGATATGCTCATCCCATTTACTGATGATCCCATTGGAAGTATAGTTGAATCAACGTACCCAGACTTATGCGCAAACTATACAAATAGTAAGTATTTAACCTCAAGAGGGATTCTAACTCCAAGAAATGAAACAGTTGATGAGATTAATTCTTACATTATGGATCTACTTCCTGAAGAGAAAAAAACTTTTTTAAGTTCAGATTCTCTTTGTAAGGCTTCTGGGAATTTTACTGATCAAGAGATTCTCTTCCCAATTGAGTTTCTTAACACATTATCATTCCCTGGCCTACCAAACCACGAAGTACACTTAAAATTGGAATGCCAATCATTTTGCTAAGAAACATAAATCAAAGTTCGGGACTTTGTAATGGTACAAGGTTAATAATTACCCAACTATCGACATTGGTTATTGAAGCAAAAATAATCACCGGTTCAAACATTGGCGCCAAGGTTTTTATTCCAAGGATAATTATGACTGCTTCGGAGCCTAAATGGCCATTCATTTTGAAAAGACGTCAACTACCAGTTCGACCATCCTTCTGCATGACAATCAATAAGAGCCAAGGACAAACTCTTGAAAATGTGGGATTTTTTTACCGCATCCAGTCTTCAGCCACGGACAACTGTATGTGGCTGCATCTAGAGTTACTTCACGTTCTGGCTTAAAATTCTTAATAATGTCCGATAGCTCTGAAAACTACAACAAGACGAAGAATGTTGTATTCAAAGAAGTGTTCAATTCATTAAATAAATGTAAGTTAAAGAAAATTCAAACATGTAAATTAATTTCCTTTTTTTTGGTTAATAAATTATTCATTAATGAAATAAAGGCGTAATCCGAAATACAGGAATATCACAACTCATATAATGAGGAAGGTGACATTACTTAAGGACCTTCAAAAGGAAGGAATTGACTGGACAATTCAGGTGCGGATTTCAAGAAAATGGAAGCCTCGCAATACAAAAGCACACAATGAAGTCATGAGCACATACATTATTCTACTTGATGAGAATGTAAGAAATCAATATCTCTCTACAAAAAATAGAATTAAATACTCTAAAAAAGTTTTCATTTAAACATATTCTTCGTTTTTGAAAGGGAGACCACATACATGCTTGCATAAGGAAGAAATTAGTTATTCAGTTCGATCAGTTGCTGAAAGAGGGTGAAATTTACAAAAAAATTTCATTCATTGTTGTGGATAACAAGTCTAACTACAAGGTGGTGACACACAAATATATGATCTACTTCTTGCCCAATACATTCATAGAAGCAATTCAAATCGATTACCCAATCATTAAAAGACATCATTTCGAATTCCTTGATTTCAACCAAGCATCATCAAGGACAAACAACATACAGCTATCTGGTAAGAATGAAATACTAGAAATAATCAATTACAATAATTTAAGTAATATTATTTACAATAATCTACATTACAACTTTTCACTATAAACAGATGTGTTTGGCGTGCTGATAAGCATGAGCGATATCGAAGATCAATTAGCAAGAGGAAGTATGATTAAGAAAAGGGTAATTCAGCTACAAGACGAGAGGTAAACAATGCTTATTTGTCGTAGTACTTTAATATAATTCCCTTAATAATATAATTCTTTATTAAAGTATAAAAATACAGCAATGCAAAACTTCAAATTACGTTGTGGGCCGACAATGCACAAGATCTGGATGATGATATTTTGAAGAACATACCCAAACCTATTGTTATAGTCGTCTCATCCACAACAGTGAAGTTATTCCAAGGTAATTTCACTATAAAATCCCATCTTTCAAACACGTATTCAGCTTTCATATTGTTTGAACTATTTATTTATAATTTTTCATAAGTAATTATGGTGTACATCAAATTTTTTTATACAATTTCTTTATTTTAATCTAATAAATAAATAACAAATGGCCTAATATTCTTAAGTTTACTATTTATAGGGCATTACTCACTATCAACTACCAATGCAAACAAGGTTTACATAAATCCAGAAATACCCGAAGTTTCGTCTTTTAAGGATCACACATTTATTACTCTTAATTTTCATGATTAATATAAACATCTCAATATTTAAACAAATTTATTATGTTATAGTGCTACAATAACATCTCTAGACATCATGAAAATTCCTCAAAAAAATGAACAACAACTAGAGGAAAAATCAATTGCAGAGATTTTGTCAATGACATCAAATACAATTCAAGAGGTATTTACATTTCTTTAATTATTAAACTATTTTCATTATTTAAGAAATAACAATACTATAACAAATAACTAACTTACAATTACTATATAGCCAACAATGATTTCATGCAAAGCGAGGATCATCAACGTAGATACAAAATTTGGTTGGTCTTACTTATCATGCACAGAGTGTAATAAAAAGTGTACACAACTGTCAACAACATTTTGGTGCGACAATTGCTGCATTGAACCAAGATTTCCAAAACCAAGGTAAGAGATACAATATAATATAAATTATTTGAACACAAACATAAGTAATTACATTAATGTCAAATGCAGGTATCGATTGAGTGTTAAAGTCGAGGACAGAACGGGAGAAACAACTTTTGTCATTTTTGATAAAGAAGCAGAGAAGATCATTCGTATACCTATCACACAACTACACACATCATTTGAACAAGTAATCGCATATATATAAATTAATATAGTCTCGATTTTGGTTTGTTAAATTAATAATACATATACTATTACATGATGAAGAAGGGAATAAAATACCCGCTTCGATCAATAATATAGTGGGCAAGGAATACAAATTCAAAGTGAAGCTTGACAATTACAATTTGAAGCAAGGATCACGTTCTTACACAGTCACCAAAATCTATGAAGAAGATATACCCAACAATGATTATTCATCAATGTATCAATCACAGGTATTTAAATAATATTTTATAACGACTGGCGTATGAATTATAAATTTTTAATTCATTAGCATACACTACTATAAACAGGGACAGAAGAGAGCATTTCTATCCTCATTAAGTACATCCAATGACTACAGACAAATTCAGACATATCCTCAAAATAAAAAAAACAAAGCTCCAGATAATGAGTAAGTATTTATTCTTTACAATCAAACAGATGTTAAAATAAATCTATAATAACTTTTACTTTTTAATTTTTTCCTATTATGCAGTGGAAATTCTGACAAGTGGGCTTAGATAATACAGTTCATCTTTTTCAAGAATTGTCATTCAGAAACGATGAAGTTCAATTGCTTTACGAATGAGTGCAGCACAACAATATTTAGGATTTAATATGATAATAATATAAGACTATATTCGGAAACATATTAAACACTGTTGTTTAAATAATACAGTCAGACTCAATTTATGAAGTTTATGTTATTATTTGTAATGCAACTTACCATTCCCAAATCAAGATTAACAATATTCTCCATCCATTAAAAAATAAAGATTAACAATATCTGCTTTCATAAATTTATAGTTAATAATCAACTATACACTTTCATACACACTGAAAGAACAAAACACATAATCTTGATTTGGGATGGAAAACCTTTTTTTAACTCCGCCAATACCAAAATAACTTTAGTATTGCCGGTCACAAGCCCGGATAAAGGAGGAGCGGATTAGGTGTTTTGGAAATGGCTTTCAATCATCTGATACTAACACTTACAGACATAAAGACTTTCGGATTCCATGCCGCCTTATATTTTTCATCCTTCTCACATATCAATTAATCTTCATGTGGATCATTCTCAATTGTATCATTAACCTCCTCCCAAATATCTATCTCTTTTTACTTACATCAAAATGCAAAGCTGACATCGTTCTCACATCATTGTTTAACTTTTCTTATTTCATTTACTCTGCCCTTCACTTCCATACTATTAGTAAAGAAATTAACTCTCGCATTGCCTAAAGGTCTAAACACAATGTGTAGTTTGTTTTACAGACAATGCTTTGTTATATCATAGTTCCTTGAATCAGATGTAGAATTCAAAAAATTCATACGCAGACAATCCTGACAACATCATTATGAAGTACTATTACGAATGAATTTAACAACGGGGTTATGTTTGGGCTACGCTTCTTACAACAACAATTAGGTGGAGGTTACATATTTTACATCAACTAATGACAGATGCATTGAGCCATTGAGGTACGTAATTCATTTAATGTTTTGTTATATATATATATATATATATATATATATATATATATATATATATACACACACACAATGAACTTTTAAATTCTAATTTTGTCTTTTATGTGTTACCAGTTTCTCACTTATATGTGGAAAATATGGATTTCAGATTAAGACTACAAGTCCTTCAAATCAAAACCAAAATAAAACGTCATTTCCATGTTTTTTGAGATATGTTGTTAACTGTATATTTGGATGTTAAACTAATTCATATATCGGATGTTATTTCATTATTTAGGTGGCATTAGGTGATGCTAAGATTGCGAGGCAGATAACAATCCAATGCCTTTCAAATACTACATTTCATTCAATTGAAAGGTAAATCTTAATGGTAATTTAATATTATTTTAATCAATATATATAGATATTGTCTTTATAAACAAACTACTTTTTGGGTTTCAAAAATTGAAATAATTTCATCATAAGTCTGCCACAACGAACATTGAGAACGACATTCAGAAGGAGAAGAAGAAATCAGATCATCCGGACTACATGAATGAAGATGAGGAATAAGTGTTTGAGATAAAGGATGCGAATTTCGAGTAATCCGTGAAGTATGCTCACAGAACTGCGACCTCAGACATCGCAGCATTCTAGAGCTTTTGAATTTCAATTCAGGTTTGCAGATCATTGATAAAAGACCTATTAACTCTCTCTCTCGAATCTGTCAAAGCAATATGGGAAAGGAAATTATATTCGACCCGATATTGTAGTCAAATCCTATCTGAAGCGTGTAATCTCGGCTTCATCCTACAGGTACATTTTTTTCGTCATTGTTAAAAAATTTTAAGATTTTCAAAATATACAGGACAAGCTACTATTGAAATAAGCACTATTAAACTTGGTCATAATTAAACTTGCACATCCAACTGGCTGCAAAATGGGATTGCATACATTGATATCTGCTTCGATTAAGTAGTTGTATACATTAAGGATTTTTATGCAGCGCAACCTATGTGGATCTTTCATTTATTTTTCGTGCAGGTCCACAGGCTTCCCTAGGGAAGAACAGCCCTATGGCATATATTTCGAACGGTATCCATAAGCCAAATGTTGATACAAGAGAACCAACTACCTGTTAAAGAGATCAATGGGGAAGGATCAAGCATTGAAGAGATTATTAAATTTATTGCAGGTATGCAACAGAAAAAATTAAACCGGCAGACAATTGCCCGTATAAAGGTGAGACGGCTCAATACTAGAACGCGAGTAATTTAGGATTACAATGATGTTTTAGACTATGAAAAATGATATCAAAACGTATTTGCAGATAACTAATCGCTATCGGGTTCACCAATTGTAAATTTATGGTTACCACAAGGTGGACTGACATTTAACCTTAATCATATATTTGGCAGAGAAAAGAACACAAGATG
Organism: Sambucus nigra; assembly: GCA_949130495.1. Classification (NCBI taxonomy): domain Eukaryota; kingdom Viridiplantae; phylum Streptophyta; class Magnoliopsida; order Dipsacales; family Adoxaceae; genus Sambucus; species Sambucus nigra. The sequence goes on along the minus strand of OX422223.1, from coordinate 256,714,544 downwards.
AAGTCGATGACTATTATTATAGGTGGGATTTCACAGATAAAAAAAAACAGAATAAGTATATAACACTCTATCTTATTTTAACAAATACTCTGTTGCTTCAGAAACATCGGACGTTGTTGCTAAATTGCTGATTGGTGAACAGTTGACTTAAAGCTGGAGACATCATTGCAAACAAATGGTAGTGGAGATTCACCTTTGTTAAAAGGTCTAGAATATTTTCCATGTGGAAGTGTGGGGGATGCTTTGGCTGCTGCTCTTGCACTGCTTCTATTATATATTGGTAGGTCTAAGTTCCATTTCCATATTAATTTTTGTAGGTAGTTTTGGTGAAACAAAGTTCTCTTATATATATTGTTTGTGGCTGATATGTGTTTTCATGGGTTTGATGTCATAACAGGTGAGCTGTGGATGCTCTTTAAGTACACGTCAGAAGAGGAGCTCTCCGAGATTCTCGATTACTTTAGTTCCATTCCTACTTAGATTTTTAATATTTCATTGTTAACACAATTAGGTGCGGACGAAATTCTCTCGGATACAACTCAACAATTTCTACAAAGCGCCCGCGCATCGAGCGAGGCTTCAAACTAGTTAATATTAAAATCATCCAACCCCAACATACACGAAGTCCAATATTGACCGAGCTGTGGGGTCCACTTCTGTCGCCATTCTCTTTTTCGATTACTCATGCCGTTATTTTGGCTATCTTATGTCCCGAAAGAAATACAATATCTCAATTGACGATGATTGTGCCCCTGCAAAAGACGACAAGGGCGATTTAGTAAATATAGTCACCCAACTCCTCACAACCCCAGCCACTCTTTTTTCCTTCAACACGCTCTATGACCCGTATCGTAAAGGTACAGACTTTGTTCGTGGGTACCCTTTTAGCTTGGGTGGATTGTGGTTGAATTTAGCAGATTACGATGCACCCACTCAAGCCCTAAAGCCGACTATGAGAAATTCTCGATACGTTGATGCGGTTTTGACTGTACCATGATGCCGATGAGCGGGATCAACATAGGTTTCAACCGTGAATTGGTGGGACCCACTTTGTTTCCATCTTTGAGGTTGGGTAGGGAAGGAAAGTTTTGATGGGAGACGGTGGACATGTGGTCGGGAATGTGTGTTAAGGTGGTGTGCGATCACTTGAGTCTCGGCGTGAAGAGTGGGTTGCCATACGTGTGGAGGAAAGAGAGAGGTAACCCCATCGAGAGTTTGAAGAAAGAGTGGGAAGGCGCGAAGTTGATGGAGGAGGTGGTCCCGTTCTTTCACTCGGTTTGGTCGTCTCAAGAGGCGGTTACACCGGAGGATTGCGTGACTGAGATGGCTGCGGCCGTGCCTTGGTGGAGTGGACCCCGTGTTTGCTCCTGCATCCGAGGCCATGGTGGAGCCTCGTTTACTTAGTTCTATTTTTTGAGAGAAAATAAAGGAAAAGAAGAGAAAGTGTATTTTCTTTTCTTCGTTCGGGAGTTTAAATAGGAAAGAAAGCGACTTTCTCTCGTTTGAGAGTTTAAAAGGAAATAAAAGAAATAATTTTTTTTAAAAATTCTTTCTTCCTTTTTCTCCAAAACTTTATTTTCAAATTGAAAAGAAATGGAGAGAAAGGAAAGTTTTTTAATGAATTGTTCATTTTTTCTCTTAAAAAAATTATTTTCATCCTAAACTCTCAAACGCAAGGAAGAAAATTATTTTCTTTTATCTCCCAAATTCCTTTCTCTTCTCTTCTTTTCTTTTCTCTCCTATTAACTTTTCCTTCTTTTCTTTTCTCTCCAAATAAAAAAAACCTTACCCTTTTATGTGAATTACCAATTTGAGATTTCAAAAAATCATAAAAACTCGAACCAAAAGAACATTTGCTTTTTCTTTTCTTTTTTTTTAATTCCCCTATGATGATGATGTCGTCTTTTTTATTTGCAAGATGAATTTATGGGTGGTGGAAATAAATGATTACTTGGTATAGTTTTTTACTTAAAAAAAAACTTGGTCCAAGGTGAATGAATTTTGTAAGTGAATCCCCTGATCTCAAAGTCTCGGTATTTGGGATACCCTTCTATGTGGAGGATGTCAAAATTGTTTTCTCCGTCTCTCAAAAATTCAAAGGTTGGAAATAATTTTATCTCTTCAGGGTGTCGGGAGACTCTCATTAAATTAGTCATTGAATCCCTCCCAAGTTATATTTTTTCATGAACTCTATTAACCTATTAAATGTATGATAATTTAAATGCATCGATTCATCATTTTGGGTGGGGAGGGTCAGAGGAGGAGAACAATAAAATAAGTTGGAGGAAATGGGATGTGTTGTGCTGCCTTAAGAATGATGGAGGAGTTGTCTTTCGAAATTATAGGAGTTTTAACCCTTCTGTTCTTGCTAAGCAAGGGTGGTGGTTGGTACAAGCCACAAAATCCTTGTGGGCTAGAATTTTAAATGCAATCTATTTTACCGAGTAGACTTCTGTTACCATAAGGAAAGGATCCAAACCATCGTGGATTTGGGGTACCCTGATACAAAGTAGAGATATGTTAATGAGGGGAACCAAATGGTAACATGGAAATGGAAATAATGAGCAGTGAGAACAAGAAAGATAAAATAATCTGGCACGGTACTACAATAAGAGTGGGACCTACAGTGTTAGGTGTAGATATATTGAGGCAAAAAGATGAGATTCGAGAGAGAGAGCCTTTCTTTCTAGTTCTTTCAAGACTTATCCCAAGTTATGGACAGATATATAAAAGATGAACCCCCCAAAGCTTAAACAAATTGTGGAGAGTTTGCAACAACGCCCTTGTCGAACTTGTTCAAAATGAGGTGCTCATCATCTCCAATGCGCATTGTTTGTGGCAAAGAAAGAGAGTCCATTGAGGCCCTTCTACATTGTGTGGGAGTGAAAGATTTTTGGAGAGGATGTAAAAAAATTGAGTCATACCAAAAATTAAAATGGACACTCTACTACGGTTGGGTCAAGGCCTCCGATTTTCGTAGCATTTTAGGGGGCTCAAAATTTTACATATGTATATATATTTATAGCGTCATTTTTCAATTGTTCCAAATTAAATTTGTTGAAAACTGAATGGACAAACATGTAAACTTGTCGCAATTCTGAAAATAAGTCGACATCTTTTCGATAAAAAAAACCCGTACGATTTATACGTTTAATAAAAAAAAATTCTTGTTAAATATGAGGCCCCCACTTCAAGAGTTCGTCTCGGGCCTCCAAAATCTCGAGACCGGCCCTGGGTTGGGTTTAATGATGCGATGATGGGTTATTGGTCTTTAAAGGAAGGGACATATGTGTTAAGAAGAATAAGAATAGTAATTATGAGTTGAAACATTTTGAAAAGAATGAATGAAGCTATCTTTCAAGAAAAAAATACTTCTCAGAAAGTGGTGAATAACGTGTTAAGAGAAGAATAAAAATACAAGTTTTATGCATCATTAATGACCTGAACCTTGTTACAATACTAGGATGGCAACGGGAGTTTGGGGCAAATTTGTAAAAAAAAACATTAGTTTATTAAAAATAAAACTAATCAGTTTGTAAATAAACTAATCAACTTTATAGATTGTAAATAATTAATTTGTAAAAAAAAAACTAATCAATTTGTAAATCGTAAATCATTATTTTGTTAATAAACTAATAAATTTTATAGTTTAAACAAAGCAAAGCAGGAAAAAAAATAGCATATCTGGTGCACTTACATCTCCGGTGTAAATTAATGGTGAGTTGGGTGAAAAAAAAATGTAAACATATTTCGACCAAAAAAATGAGCAAAAAATGTAAGAAGAATGACAACTGTCGGGAGTGGTAGACAGTTGTCGGAGACCGGGAGCTGTAGAGAGACGAGTGAGCGTGAGAGGCAGAGGGTAGAGAGAGAAATCAATGAGCGTGAGTGGCTGAGGAGAGAGAGACGAGTGAGGAGGAAAAAAAATCTAAACATTCCTCTCTTTACATATAAGGGTAAATTTATAATAATACCCCTAAATGGGTTGGTTCGGTGTTTTCATACTAAATCCAACCCTGACACGATCCCAAACTTGACATTTAAAAAAAAAAATTCAAACCTGACCCCAACCATGCCCCATTTATTTACTCCTAATTCCCCCGTTAGGGTCGGGACGGGGCGGATCGAACCCCGGTAAAATTCGTCCCATTGCCATTCCTACACAGTACCCAATAAATTAGAGATCCCTTTGTTGCCAAGTGGTCCCCTACACCTCAAGATACGTTAAAAAATCAATATTTATGGGTCTTTTCATGAAAAATACAGAAGATGCATCATAGGTTATATAACTCGTGACATATGGGAAGGTTTATTCATGGTTTTAGCAAAGAATAAAATTAGAGCGACCAGCACTTTAGACTTTGTGGCACTGTCACGTCATTAAGAAATACACTCCAAATTCATTAAAAAATACACATCATAAATTCATTTTTTTTAGAAAATATATTTTTAAAATTAAAAAAATAGTTAATTAATTTAAAAAAATTATTTTGAGTTAATTTTTTTATGTTTCATCTAAAATGTTTAAATACCACACAAAAAAAACTCACCTCAAAAATATTTTTTTTACTATTTTAAAATAATGGTCCATGCCGACGGTATGTATAGGTGGTTGGACCGCCTATCCATACCATTGGCGCGGTATGTGTACTATTTTAGAAAAAATGGTCGGATCGCCTGTACATACCGCTGACGCAGAGCATTTTTTTAAATGATAAAAACTCTTTTTACCATTTAAAAAAATGGTCCGCACCAGCGGCATGAAAAAAATACGACTGCATGCCACGTCGCGTTTTATTTGAGTCGTGATCGTGTTAGTTAAAAAATAAAATATTCATAATCGCATTATGTAATTTTTTAATTGGTTTGTGTTAAGTAAATAAATAATTTTTGAATGCACATTTATATTTTTTATTTGGTTTGTGTTAATTAAATAAAAATATATTTTTTTTATATATAACGGGTATTTATATTTTTTAATTGGACTGTGTTTTTAATTTGAAAGTTATATTTTGGAAAAAATAAATTTATAAAGTGATAAAACAAATAAATAAAGAGTTGTTTTGAGATAAATAAGTATTGTAGGATTAATGATGTGGCAATGCCACATCATTAAGTTTGGGATTTAAGTTAAAAATCTCGGTCGCTGTAGCAAATAATTCAATACCAACTCAACTTTGGGATGTGAAGTTGTTGTAGTAAAATAAGAATGATCTTTACTTAGGCTTTGTATGCGAAAGGTGGTATTATTGATAGTGACAACAATGTCAACACCCTGGTGATCCACAATTGCAATGGGTCAAAAGCGATACCATGGGAAATTTCATCAACTATTTATGATGTCCTATAGATTTCTATTGCGCTTGACATTAGTTTTTGTTGGACTAAAAGGGATAACTATATAGTTTCTCATCGGATGGCATCTTCAAGAGTAAGAGTTGTTCTTAAGACAGATTGGCGGGATACCGTCCAACTAGTTTGATAGCCTTGCTGAGGAAATATTGTATTTGAGCCTTGTTTTGTTTGCCTTTAAGGATTTTGTCTTAATAAAAAAACTTCCACTACACCAAAAAGATTAAATTATCACGTTTGAGATGGTTAGCATTGTTACGGTCATTGACCGTGATAAAAAATACGCATTTTTATCAGTCCGTAATAAGGGTTTGTCACGGTCAATAACCGTGATAATTTTAAAGCGTTGTCACGGTCAAAGACCTTGATAGGTCGTGACAACTCTTTTAATTAAAACCCTAGGCATCTCTTTTTTGTCCCACCATTTATTTTCCCTCCATTTTCTCTCTATAGCTCGAGCGACGATTCTCTCTCTCTCTCTACTTTTAGGTCATTTTTTCTCTCTCTCTCTCTTTCCTTTATGTGTGTGTGTGTGTGTGTGTGTGTGTGTGTGTGTAGGACTGTGTGTGTGTGGGTGTGTGTGCAGGTGTGTGTGTGTGCAGGTGTGTGTGTGTGCGTGGGTGTTTGTGTAGTGGTGGGGTAGGGGGCATGTGTGTGTGTGTGTGTGTGGTGGTTGGAGGGGGATTTGGCAAAGGTGGGGCAGTGGGGTGGGGTGGGGGGTTTGCATTTGTGTATAGGTGTAGGGGGGAGAAGGGGGTAGGGTGCGTGGGTGTGGTATTAGTTGGATATTTTAGGGCTTAAATTAATTGGACATTATAAATATTGAGTGGGTATTTGTAGTTTAGGGCTTGCAATTGATTGGTATTGTTATTTGTTAATGTTGATTGGGAGGTGTTAGTTGAGATTGAAATTAATAGATATTGTTAATAATTCGCGAATCTTATTGTTTAGAGAATGAAATTAATTTAACATTATAAATATTATTTGTGTATTGTTATTCAGGCTTGAAATTTGCTAGAAATTGGTAATGTTGATTGGGTGTTATTATTTAGGGCTTGAAGCTAATTAGATTTGTATATATATCAAGAGGGACTTTAGTGTCTAAACAATATTTAGGGGGGGCCGTGGGGGTAGTGTGTGTGTGTGTGTATTTTGTGAGAGTAAAGTCCATGTGTGTGTGTGTGTGTGTGTGTGTGTTTTTAAATTATAAATCACAATCGTTTCTTGATATTGAACGCATTGATATTGATATTTTTATATTGAATTGAATTGAATTGAGTTGGACAAGTTGGATTAATTGCACACGTAGATATTTAAATTAAATTGTCTTAACAACTACCTTATCTAAATGAAAGGGTATTGTGCGCCGGGGGTGGGTGGGGGTGGGGGGTTATTGTTTTCGACGCGCGAAGTTTAGTGATGGGAAGGAGTGACAACTCAGACCTTTAATATAATTAACATGCTTTTAATGTAGTATTGCATTTCACGAGAAGTCACATAGTGTTACCATCCCCTTAGCTCCTTATGAAATGGACTAAAACATTCTATAGTTCTTATGCGTACTTTAAATTAAATGAAACATACTTTAAATTACATAATTAAATAAAATCTCGCGAATTGTGATAAGACATAATTAAATGAAACATACTTTAAAAAACTTATAGTGTGCATAGATACTAACATTGTAGTTCTTATGCATATGCATTCAATAGACCTTAGACCCGTTCGAAAGTCATTACCCCTTTAATGAGATCTCTCTAATTGTTTCGTTTGGACAGTCTGGGACTGCATAGTTTCTTTGTAATAATATTCTTAGTGGCTTAAACTTGTTACTTTTGGGGGAAGTTATACAGTCGTATCTTAATGTTCTCTGGTACATACTAGATGATGAGATTTTAAGTGTTATTTCAATTGATAAATTGAAATAACACTCACACTTGCGAATCTATGTCATGTACTTGGAGAACTATGGGGATATGTTGCCAAATTTTCCTCAAATTGGAAAAATGTGCATGAGCTGTTAAGTATATTACAGAAATATGCGGTCTTGAATGGGATAGGACCACTCACCCTTTAGAGGAGATGGATGAAATATGAATTAATATTATAAATTGAATTTTAATTCCAATTTCAATTTCAAATTGAATTTGAAATCGAATTTGAATGTACGAATAAATTTACTCATAGAAATTAGCCTTCTAGTTGTTATGCGTGCGCATTCAATAGGTGATTGTTTATACTGATGGGAACTAAATATTCACACTTTTGTTTTTGCTAATACACGAATATACACTTTTTACCCATAAATAGGTGATTGTTTGTAGTAGCTGTGATGGGATATCCTAAATACAAAGAGTGGATGGGCGAGATAAATAGATTAGGGGATGTGTTTTGTAGAGGTGCTAATGAATTTGTGAAATACGCAAAGAGATGTCATAGTGATGAAGAGTTTCCATGTCCGTGTGCTAGGTGTAAGAATGATAAGGTGTTTGAGTGAAAAATAATTGAACTACATTTGTTAAGATGGGGTATGAAAGAGAGTTATCGAATTTTGTTTTTTCACGGGAAACCGAAAGTTTTTTTGGTCCTCTAGAAACCTTCACAAAAACCGTCAATAAGTAGGATAGATGTACAAGGGGAGGGTGACAATGCAGATTATAATATGCAAGAGGATTGAGTTGATGATGTGTATAGAGTTCATGAAGTGGAAGAGAATGAGGTCACTGACGATGTACAAGGTCGGGTGCTCATGAAAATATTGGGATAAACCTTGACGATGACTACCAAAGTTCAAAATTTAAGGTGAGCCAACCATTATACTCTCGTTGTGAGAAAGATAAAAAAACTTTACATGCTATGGTTATTTTTCATAGTTCAAAGAGGATGTATTTTACTGTGATTGGGTAAGAGTTGAGGATAAAAATGCTTGTAAAGTGGATCCTGGCACCAATTTGATCATAGTTGACTTGTCCAAGTTGAAGACCAATGACCACGTGAGCGATGAGCCGTTTGTTTGTGCTTTTCAAAAGGTCAAGCAAGTGTTTTACTCGAAGTATATCAACAACGAAACGTGGTCAATCGTCCTACATGTGTTAAACCATTTAAACAGTAGTGTGGATGCCTTGGGTGCACCTACCGAATATCAATCTATTTTTTATGATAACCCGAATTTGAAACAATTTTTAGATTTGTGATAAGTATTCAAATTATTTGTAATGACTAGTGGCTGTATTATTCTAATCCTTTATTATTATCGGACGACAATTTAATTCTTTTTATTCATTTGTACTTGCTCATTTTAATTAGGATTTTAATCAATTTAAGCATTAATTCAAGTTCCATGACCCGATAGTGTGTGTGCATGTGTGTGTGGGGGTGGGGGGTGGGGGGCAGTGTGCCTGTGTGTAAATTGAATTTATTATTGTTATAAATAGTTATAAATTGTTATAAATTTAATTTGGTATTGGTATAAATTGGTGTGTATTGTTATTATAGGATTTGAGCATTAACTCAAAGTCCATATACATGTGTGTACTAATAATAATAATTTTTGCAGAAAATGACTTCATCCGGGCATGGTAGCAGAGGCGACGAGGTCTCCTTGGCCAGTAAGCCCCCCAAATGGGGAAAATTGGGGTCCATCATCGAGGATAAGATGGCATTATTCGGTAGAGCGTTAGAGTTGCTGAAGGCGATCATTTATCCGGGGTACACTGATTGGAGAGCCGTACGTATTGACCTCAAGATGAACATCTAGGGGGAACTACAAGTAGTGTATTTATATTTATATTTATATTTATATTCATAGTTATAGTTATAATCAACTAACACTTTCTTTCTTTTTGGTTTGTATTTGTTTGACAAGAACAATTCGGCCTGCCCCCATAACTCCACGACTCCTTGTTGGAACAATTGAGGGATCAATATAAGACATGGAAAAAGAATTTAGGGTCCGATACTTTGAAAAGACCCGGGAGTCCATTCTGAGACTAAGTAACACCTTCCCCCCCAAAGGAGCCGATCTCATTGGCATCGTGGCAAAAGTTTATCGACAATGAGATCTCTGAGCGATAATTGGCATCTCACGAATTGGGGAGGGAAAGTCAGGTGAAAAATTCAGACATGCACTACTCCGGGCGAACGTCTTATGCCGTGGTGGAGCACAGGATGGTAAATTTTTATTTTATTTTTATTTAATTTTATTTTTATGTTATTATAATTTAGCATTACTTTGCATTACTTACTAATTTTGTATTATTTTATTTTAGGACAGGGGGAGTGGCCTTGGGGGTAGGAGACATAGGCTCGATGCCTATGCTGCAATTTAGACGAAAAAGGGCAAGGACAAGGAGATGTCCCCGAGTGTTGCAGCCACCATTGTAAGTTATAAATGTTTAATTTTTTTAATTACATTATTATTTGTTTATTTACTTAATTAACTAATCGTGTACTTTTGACTTTTTCAGGTAAACCCTAAGGAAGTGTATGAGTCACAATCCGATGCCGACAAAGCATCTTTGGCTTCAAACGCACTCAACCAAGTACTCGAGCCAGATCGCAAGGGGAGGACTAGGGCAGTGATCTCTTGGGTGGGAAAGTCTAGGATCATCGAAATGGAGACGAGCAATAATGGGTTGGCACATAAGGTTGACGGCCATGATGAGAAGCTATCAATGTTAGAGGTGACCGTCGTAGATATATACACCTTCATGAAGTGTCAGTTGCTCTAGGGCAAGGGCAAGGGCAAGGGCAAGGGCAAGGGCAAGGGCAAGGGCAAGGGCAAGGGGAAGGGCAAGGGGAAGGATAAGGAGGTAGAGGTAGATGAGGACGAGGACGTCACTACTTCATCATCGATACGCACAGACTCAGTGCCATATGATGATCCATTTCCCATCGTGACCCCCCATCGAGCGGCCTATGTTCACAATCAATTGGCCGAGCGTGTTTCTACTCGACTTATATTGTGGGGAGCTGATAGCGAGGGGTTTGAGGGATCCGAGATTCCTCCCAGGTATGCTAGTTCATGGTTGAGGCAAGAGTGCTCGTCATGCATGTGGTGAAGTGAAAAGAGAACTCACCTTTGTGGTTATGCAAACAATGCGGCGTTCAGCATATTGAGGGGTGTCTCAATCCATATGTCCTGTTGCTTTTATTCCTCCTCAGACCTCCTGCTTCTTCATTGACATTATTTATATCTTTTTATTTGGATATTGGATTGTATTTGTATTTTTTTTTATTTTTATACATGTTGGTTTGGATATGATGGATATTTACATTTCTATTTTATTTAGATATAAATTATATATGCCATGATTTGGTGTATTATTTCTATTTTATTTGAATATATGCTATTTGGACTGCTACAATTTTTCTATAACATGTACAAATATAGTGTTGGGCAGTGGCAAGGGCCATATTGCCCAGCATTTTTTTTTTAAATTCTACCAAGAATTGTCACGGTCAAAGACCGCGAAAAGTCCTTGATAAAGAAACTTATCACGGACTTTGACCGTGACAATTTTTTTTTGTCACGGTCTTTGATTGTGAAAAAACTTGACAAGGTTAAGGACTGTGACAAGTCTAATGAACTTATCACGGTCTTTGACCGTGACAAGTCCGTGACAAAAGAAGTTGTCACCCCCAGACTTGTCACAATGATTGACCTTGACAAGTTGGACTTCTCACGATAGAAGACCATGACAAGTAGATAGTTTTGGTGTAGTGTTCATTAGCTAAATGTTTTGTCGTATCATTAATTACTAGAAGAAATGGGGTTATAACTCAATTTCTAGTCAACTTTGTATCAAAAATAAAGTTGACCCTGCATATATTTTGGGGTGGGGCTACATCAGAATGCATTCTCCTTCACAAGGAGATTACTGTCATATAATAACTTGACCAGACTCATTAACAGGTGAAATAAAAATTTGCATAAAAATAACCTATTTGAGATGTTAAATTAGTTGATGATGCCATTGAAATTCTTGTCCCACATAGAAAGATTACTAAAATTGTGAAATGTTAATATACACCAACATTGCACTTTTGGGTTGGTCCCAAGTCACCCCGCTTTTGTAAAAAGGAAAGGACCTACATGCATGTGGCTACCAAACTCAAATGGGCATGTGCATGGGCCTGGATCAATAAAAGTAATATTTTTGGGCAACTTTCTTTTTCCAATTGAAGCCTTATTTTTTTTCTAAGAATTCTATCAATCCTCAACGTGAATTAATTAGTCCGTCAAAACAGTTTTATAAAGTTTGTTAATTTTGGAACAAAATTTTTGAGTGAATTAATCTTTTGTAGGGTTATAAGACTTCACCAAACGGCACCATTTTGATAAAAAAAATTATGGTCGAATATGAATCTTCAACTCCATAAATTTGCGCCATCTTGATTTGATTTTTGAGATTCCTTTGTGTTCATTCCGCGTGCACGCGCGCACGCGCGCGCGCGAGAGAGAGAGAGAGGCAAATTCATTATATGTTGGGAGACTATTTTTCATGTTCTTGAAGCACCATGTTAAGGGGATAAAAAAGTCTTAAAGATATTGTTTTAATTCACAAGTCTCGACTACAAAACTATTTTCTTCACCAGGTTCTTTCTTCACCATTCTCTTGAAGAAATTTTTAATTTTTGTCAAAGAGTCAGAATTTCATATTAGTGTTTAAATTAGATTTTAGTATTTGTTTTCTTTTTATTTATAAAAGTAACATTTATTATAATAACATTTGTTATCCCCAAAAAATTCCTATAACTTGACTATTTTCATTTAGATTTTATTCTCTTAACATCTGACTATTAAGTTAAGAGTTATTTCATAAATAGTTGCACACTTTTTTAAATTATTGCAATTAAATTTTAATTACAGTACCAATATTTGTCACTATAATATTTTTTTAGTTCTACATAGATCGTTTCTTATTCTTATATAAGTTATCATTTGTTATCATAACAGGAGTGGCATCATCTGCAAACCCTATTCCTACTGTTGGTGCGAACCATGGGAAAAGCTAAAAAGTTCAATGGAATAAATTTTAAACACTGGCCACAAACATGCTCTTTTATCTCACCATATTGAACATAACATGATTACTTAATGAAGATGCTTTAATGCTAGCCGATGAATTTTTCTTATCTAGATATCTTATCTAGAAATTACATCCTAAATTGTTTGGTTAGTACACACTACAGTATCTATTGTTCTTACCAAATGACAAAGTACCTAAGGGAGTATCTTAATATATAAATTTAATACAAAGATGCTGGCATGAAGAAATTTTGTGTTGGTAGAATTTTGGATTTGAAAATGGTGGACTCTAAGATACTAATCATTCAAGTCTAATAAATTACATTAATTGTACGTGATATTCATGGAGTAAGAATGTATCTAAGAAAATCATTCCAACTATATGCATTACCAAAAAAAATCCACCATTATGGAAAGATTTAAAGAATTATCTAAAGCATACACGTAAAGACATGAAACTTGAAGAATTGATAGTAAGGCTAAGGATTGATGAAGAAAATCGTGGTTATGAAAAGAAGAGAAATAATAATAAACCCATGATTCCGAAAGAAAATGTGGTTTAATGACTTAAACCAACAAAGGAAAAAAAGAAAAAAACATTCCGGTGATAGAACAAGTCAAAACTTCAAGTGAAAATGCTACAATTATGGTTAGCAAGGCCAACAATCTAATGAATTTAACAAGACAAAGAACTTTAAAAAGTAGAATGCTCACACAAATGGATCAGAAGTGGAAAATCTTTCAGCTAATATCTCCGACTTAAATCTTCCTATTGTGGTTTTCAAGTCCAACATAATAAGAAACGCCAAGGAGTGGTGAGTGGATACTAGAGGGAAATATCGTATTTGTTACAACAAATGGATGTTATCGACCTACCAGTCATTAGATGGAGAATAAAATCTCTTCATGGGAAACTTCGTAACCTCCAAAGTGGAAGGCCACTAGAAAATCGTACTAGAAATGACCTCGGGCAAAGAATTCTCTCTGAATGATGTTATTCACGTGCCGAATATTTATAAGAAACTAGTATTCAGATCGTGGTTAAGAAAGAATGGATTTAAGTTGGTGTTTTTATGTGACAAGTTTGTTCATTCCTAGAATGATGTATTTGTGGGAAAAGGTTATTTGAGTGAGGGTATCTTTAAGATGAATCCGATGACTGTTTACCAAAGTCTATTTATAACATTGATAATTGTTATGCTTATTTTCTTGACTCTTCTTGTGACACCCCGTAAATTTTATAGTGATTGATCAGGTCTAATAAAAACTCATGGGAATCAAACAATTGAATATCATTCTAAGCATGACTGTAATAAAACTAAATGTATAAAAAATAACTTCAACATACCATAGGTAAACCACAGAACTCTGCTACCGAACTGACCAAGAGCACTAGTACAATTACGTAGCTACACCTATATTAACGTAAATCAAACTAGTAAAATAATCTCAGGATCGAGGCGACACAACTGCCTATGTCCTGAAAAGTAAAGTCAACACTGACATTAACAGCAAGCCTACAAAGTATAAGAATATAACGAAGTTTGTGCTATAGTGACGCATATTGCTCTCATATTTTAGTTGCTTTTAAGTTATCGCAACCCAAAGAGCCCTAGGTATCATATGTGTCTAATCCCCAAACCCAAGTAAACCCAACGATTACATATTTTTTGTTTTATTTAAATATTTATAATTAATTGTTCTATACATCTCAAGTGTGCATATATATATATATATATATAGGGAAAAGATCAAGTGAGGTCCCAGTTTGAGGACCCCGAATGAGGACCATTTTTTTAAAATAGTAAAAAAAATATTTTTGGATTGATTTTTTTATATGATTTTTAAACATTTCAATAGGACCATAAAAAAATAATCAGCTCAAAATGATTTTTTTTTGCTACTTTAAAAAAATCAATCAAACTTTGTGAGTTTTTAAGTTGGTAAAAACTGACAAAGTTTGACCGATTTTTTTAAAATAGTAAAAAAATTCATTTTGACCTGATTTTTTTATATGGCCCTACTGAAATGTTTAAAAACTATATAAAAAAAATTAGCTCAAAAATATTTTTTTTACTATTTTATCAAAATTGGTCCGCGCCAGCGTTATGCAAACAGAGGTCCTCATGAGATCCTCTCTCTCTCTCTCTCTCTCTCTCTATATATATATATATATATATATATATATATATATATATATATATATACAGGCAGCTCTAATGCAGACGTAACATGCGAATGAATTTTTTTGTGACTTTCTAGAAATAGCAAAAGACATGTTTTCGACTTGATTTTTTTCTATGGTGTTTAAACATTTCAGGGGACGCCCCTAAAAATATTCGGCTCAAAATGAATTATTTTTCTATTTTTGAAAAAATGGTTAAATGTATGCCAGTTTTTAAGAGCTTTAAAAATTGACATATGTTTGACCGATTTTTTTAAAATAGCAAAATAATTCATTTTGACCTGAATGTTTTTAGAGGGTTCCCCTAAAATATTTAAATACCAGAGAAAAAAATCAAGTCAAAAAGAAATTTTTTGCAATTTTTAAAAACTCTTAAAAAATATGTTCACAAGTTAGGTTCGCAAGTTACGTTTGAATTGAAATCTGCCTGTATATATATAAACAGAAAACACATCTCTATGTGTATCTACACATATGTACCATCCATACCGATTATTATATAAATAACTACCGCAGTACTAAAGTGGCACCGTCATACGACCCAGGGTAATCCCGTCTCGCTCTCTCGAGATTTCGATGTGGCACCGTTTGCCAACCTAGGGTGCAACTCATGTCTATTATCAAAGTACCGAAGTGGCGTTGTCACCCGACCCAGCATAATCCCGTCTCGTGCTCTCAAGATTCTGAAGTGGCATCGTCGCCCGACCTAGGGTACTATAATACTTCAGTGCACTCCGTTGCATGACCCATGGTATAACCCATCTCTGTCGGGGTATCGAAGTAGCGTCATCGTACAATCCATAAGACTATCCCCTCTAGGAGCCTTCCATATTTACACATAATTAATATATCACATATAATGCCAAATACAGTTAGTCACATTTCAAGAAGGATATGAGTCTTATTATCTTTCCATGTAATTTCGCAAATAAGATTAAAGGTCTTAGATTAGTATCTAAAATGTTTAAGTCTCCCAATTTAATTCAAAATTTCTTCTTTACTAAATTAAAAAACCCTCAAATTCTACCTTGGTCATGCGCATGACCCTAAAACCTAGTCATTCTCACGATCCATTTTCACGGATCACAATTGTGACCATTCGAACGGAGAAAATATGGCCCCAATTACGACCCCTCTATCCAGAACCACCATTAACTACCTCAATCTAGGTTTTTCTACTTCCCTTACTCCCTAAGTTGTCTTATAAACTTCACAAAACTAAACTCTATACTATTTCTTACAAGCTTATTCGATTTATATAAAATTTAGAGCTATATCTCAGATCTAAAGACTTAGAACCCTAAATTTTCATTTCCTCCAAAAATCCCAAACTCCACTCAATTCATAAATTCACAAAGGGGCTTTTCCTCAATTATATAAATGTAATATAATCCTAATATCAATTTGTCCATATACTTCAATTTTTGGTGGAATTTTACTAATTTCAATTCATGTAAATAAACTTAAATTTTCTAATTAAGTTGAATTTAAAATTTATTATTTAACTACCTAAATCCATTATTTCTATGTTGAGATATAGAACCCAATACATAATAATATTCCAACACCAAAAATAATTGGATTAATATATAAAGTAAACTTAACTCCAAATTTAAGTAGGATAAAATTCAATTGCAAAGCCCCAATTCTCCTATTCTCCTCTTCTTCGATGTCCAATTGCCCTCTTTTCTCTTTCTCTAGGTATATTTATTTTTCCCTCTTTAGGATTTCCTTTATCAAGCTAATAACCCTAATCTCCCTTTTAATATATTTAACCACGAAATTTAGGTTAACACTGATATAGGCCTTGACCCATGAAGCCCATAATCATTTCTAATTAATTTAAAGTCTAGCCCAAACCATATATTAGCATATGTGGCTTAAAACCCATTATTTTAAGTCCTGATAAAACATTCTAATTATCCCAAGCATCAACATAAAGTATCAAATCGAATTTTTAGTATTCTATTTTGTACGAGTTCTAAAAATATTTATTTATTATTAAATTATTTATCAAATAATTATTAATCCATTCTCGAGTTTTAAGTTATATTTTAATTTCAAATAAATTACGTATAACACAACACATATGGATTTATAATTAGTGAAGTCACATGTCACATAGATACATATAAAAATTCACTATTTTATTAATGCATTAAAATTACTGGGTATACACTTCTAATATATGGAATTGTGGATTAGGATATGTTAATTATGATACTTTTCTTTGTTCGATGAGTTTAGAATGGTTGCCTAAATTTAACATCGATCCTAAACATAATGTGGAATTTGTGAGGAATCAAATATGAGTAGGGCACCCTTTCACTTCGTTAAAAGAACACTAAACCTATAGAATTAATCCATATATATATATATATATATATATATATATATATATATATATATATATATATATATATAAGTATTAGGGGCCCGAGACTAAATAATGGGTCTACTACATGGGTAAATGGACTATATAAATGGAATATATCAAGGGCCTGAGACTAAAGAATTAAACTATCCCTGTAATTTATTTTCTTTTCCATTCAATTGTAATTAATTCCACTAAACAATTACAACTGCACTCCAATTTAACTATATTAAAATTATTTGAATGATGAGGTCTTGTTTGCAATGTTGAAATGACACATAATATGATTCCTTGCGTTAAGAATAACTGTATTGGTCAAATCAATTTGTCACTAATCGATTTTAACCAACATTTTATTTATTCCTTGATGTGAGACTTAAGTTATTTGATACTCTACTAGATACAAATTCACTGATCAGGTTTATTAGTTGAATCAAAACTTACAAGATTGTAAATGAGGTATCATAATCAAAGAAATCTCCTGGATACGGATTCCTTTGGATTATGATCTTAAATACATTTATTCATCAATTTCTCAACTTGCAGAGATTTAAATCTAACTAAAACTGAATCACACCTATAATAATGAAAGCAACAATTGTGTAAGCATTCCAATCCTTATAATCATTAACACTAAGAACATATGCACCCTTTGCAAACGTGTGACATTGTTCAAGTTTAATCTAGTTAGCGCCTAGACTTAAATCTCACACGTGATCCCATTTAATACATTCATGATATACCGACACAGTCCACTTTGAACAATCAAACAAGTTCCTAAACCAGCAAACAACTTCTCGTAGTTAAGGCTAACTACTAGGATTCTACTCGCATCTTTATCGATAGGATGTCAACTCCATTTCTAGTCCATGAATGGTTTAATTTTACTACACTCAGAATTATGATCTCTTATGATGAGGTAAAACCTAACTCACCAAAATTCCCGCTAAGTTCTATTGATCGATATGCATGCAATATATTTAAAACAAATATAAGGCATTATCACAAACATGGTTCTCATTTCAAAATGAACCTGACACATCTTTATTCAAAAATAAACATCATACATAATTTTATGAGAATAAAAATTCTTATTGCTCCTAAAAAATACATTTTTATTAGAATCATTAGTATAAATAATCAAATGATTATATTGATACATTCGAGTAATTAAACGTTTCACAATTATCTAGTTAGTTTTTTTTGTCATAAGTTGCATTTTCCCAACAAAAGCGCTTTGTTTAAGAATAAAAATCCCAACATACGGAATGTTGTGCTGCATTTCTAAGTTGGGGGTGGGGGGTATGTAAGATAAAATAGTTTACGATCCTAAACATCAGCTCATAATTTAATTCCTCAAATTGTTTCCAACCCAATTGTGGTTAAAAATAGTAAGAAAAAAATGAATGGTGTGCATCAACTTCACCAATTTGAAAAAAATGCACTAAAAACTGTTTTCCTCTTTTGAAAATTGATTATCAACTTGACGCCACGATAAAGAATGCATAAATGAGATTTATATAAGCATATTTTTATACCATTCCTTTATTTAGCATGGAACAAAAGAAGACATCATTCATAACCTCAATTGGTTTGAATTTCAATATTATGATGCCTTTTAATAACACAGGGGAAACCTACCAGTGACTCATTACAAGGATGTTCAAGGATTAGTAGGGAAGTACCATAAAGGGATATACATAGACGACATGTTGGTGAATATTAAGAGGAAGTCCGACCAACTTTTTGACCTTAAGAAACTTTTAAATCCTTCTGCACTAACACATAAAACTAAATGCATCCAATCGCACCATTAGAGTCAATTTTGATAAGTTTTCAAGGTATATGGTTAACTAAAAAGGGATTGAGGCCAACCCCATCCAGATCTAGGCCTTATATCCCATTTAACTGTTGACGGCCATGAAACAAGTTTAGAAGGTCATGTTTTTCCTTATTTCCATTGACTTGTTCGTATTTAAGTTGTCATGTTTTGAATAGTCAGGAGTGATTAAGGGTTGGGTTCATAGGTTAAATAAAAATAGATGTATAAATGAATAGCGAAAATATAAATAATAATGATAACAATAATATTACATAATAATAGTAGTATCATTCAACATTAGCTAAAATATCGAAATACATTATTCGTTACACGCATTCTAGATATATGCACCATCGTTTATTACATATTAAAAAAAGGAAATAAAAAAAAAGGAAATTTAAAGGTACAATATGTGCATTGGTACAACATTAACTACATCCATAAGTAATAACATAAGAAATTATGATAGGGTCTTCACTGTTGTGAGTGATTTTCCATGAATATATGATTTCTAGAGTAACAAGAGGTGATGCATTATATTTGTGTGAGGACGGGAATATGTTGCCTTCCTTATTGCATTAGCCCATCTAGAATTTCAAAAACGTAAGAAAAATTAACAAGTAGATAATTCCCATTCTATACAATATAAAACATAAATTATGATGAGTCAGTATAAGAAGTTCAATATGAAAGTGGATTCAGTGTCATGATAAGATAACATGTTACATGAATGATATTACTAAAAATGGAAATACTGGCTAGAACTAGTAAAGATTAGGGATGGTTTCTAAACAAATAACTCATAATTATCTGTATAAAGGCTTTAGGTTAATAGCCATATATACAAAAAAATTAATCCAATAAAACTGGAGATAAAAGTAACCATGCTAAGTCAATCACAAACATTCCATATGGTAGCAATAACTAGGCACTCAATCATCTGAGTTCAACAGGCCAAATAATACAGTCGTGGGTGTAACGAAAGATTATATCGTGGTCATACTGTATGCTATACCCGGCAAAATTGGATCATATAAAATAATATGATTGCATGATATCAGTATACAAATTTGAATCAATCATAAGTAATGGTTGAACTGCTCAAATGAGTTCATCAATGAGAATATGATATACTCTACAACATAGTGATATCAACAATTGGCGTAATTAAAAGCATTGTGTGAAAATAATACTGAATAAGAAATCACGAACTTGTTGTTAAGAATTCCAAAAAAAGTTCCGTTAAGTTTGTCTGGTCAAGGTGGAAGTCTGTGTAATTTTAACAAAGAGATAATATGTTTATATGTAAGAATAAGGTTCATGAAGTGCTTAAAGTGCGATAAAGTTATTAAATTGTGTAGTAATTAAATGTCGGGGTTTAAAATGAAAATAAAGTTTGGTTTTATTACTTAAGGTTCATTAGATTTTTAATATTGGTGGTAATAGAACTTTTTATACCTAATAATGTCAAAAATCATTAGAAAACGTTTGAGGTGAAAATATATAAGTTGAAAAACTTCAGGGGTTTATGAGTAAAACTACTTTAAAAGTTTTAAAATTTATTTAAAGGGTTATTTCGAATTGACTTTCTGGTTATTCAAACAGGGTTTTGTAATATACCATTTTAATCATAAAAATAATATAAAATTTTTGGATTTTTTTTCAAAATTTTCTGATTGGTCAAAGTCAAACATCACACGCATTGGATTTGACCCTACCCGCGCACCTCTTACACTTCATCTTCAATCTTTCAAATTTTGACTTTCAGGTTTAAAACTTTAACCTTCAATTAAATCCATTACAAAATACCATTTGAGTCGATTCAATAGCCATTATTCCTAATTTTTCAAAGGGATTCAAAAAATATAACTTTCATGGGTTGAGGTTAACTGTAGCTCCTCCTTCATGAAGTTTAAAATATCAAAAATTTTAGTTGAATATTCATGCATTTAAAGTGAAATTCGAACCATGGCAGTGATATGGTTTAGTTTTTGTGTGAATTTATAACAAGATGAGTTTGGTTTGAAGTTCAAATTTATAGTTTACAGAGAGAATTTGGAATTTGAAAACTCAACTGTTGAAATGAAAAAACTGGATTTCAGGGCATGTAAGTATACTGTACTGAAATTCACCATTATGGTTAAGTTTTTATGAGTCTGAGGACAATTATTTCCACCTTGAAACCGGTGTAAGGCCAGGAACACATAATCTACCACTAAAGCTTAAGCGTTCATGGTGTTTTCTGAATTTTGCCCCTTAGTTTGGTATTTATACGTTAAATTCTACATGTGAAAGCATAAGTGAATCCTAAATTAGTGTATTAAATATTTGGAATTGAAAGAACTGAGTTTTAAACTTAAAACGTAAGTATTCCCAAGAATGACAAAATTTTGGTTTGAGTTTTGAGCTAATGTTGTACTATTTTCTTCTATACTGAGGGGGGATTTTTATAGGGAGGTTGAGGGGGTGTTGTTGGTTGAAATAGGGGTGGTTTTTGGTTGGTCTAATGAGAGTAATCCTTGAAGAAAGCTTAAGGTGTGAAAATGGGTAGGTTTACCTTAGGCTACTACTGGTTTTAATGGTGTTTAACTGCCATTCTTATCAGTCCAACTAATAATGAAGATTATAGGTATTTAAGTTTTAGTCCCTAAAAGTCTTAGGTTAAGTGTTAAGGTCTTTTTCCTTTATTTTCAAACTTTTAGGGCCTTTGGGTAATTTCTAAAACCTAGGAGAGTAATGTGAGGGTATGGTTTGTAACTTTAAAAGGCAGTGAAGTTATATGTAAAGAAAATTTGGAATGTATTATTTATTTGGATGGGTTAAAAGTAAAATGAAAACATTAGGGGTGTTTTGCAATTATTAAAACTTTGAGGTAACTTTGAAATTTATGTTTTTCTAAGGTTCATGTTAGTAATAATCCAGTTTTTTTACTACAGGGTTTATATGATAAGATAATGTTAATTATTCTTCAAATATATATAGAAAGATAGTCTAACCTAGACGCGTTTCATTTTTGGGTCTTATAATTCTCCCTATAAAAATAAATTTCTTCCTCAAAATAATTTTTGAATAGTTCGGGATATTGTTGGTATATGACATCCCCGAATTCCCAGATTGATTCTTCGAGGCCATGATGTTGCCAGAGAACTTTCCTAAAGGGATGGTCTTAGTGCGAAGTACTCGATCTTGAGTGTCTGAAATCTGAAGAGCTCTTTCTTTGAAGTCGTAATTAGTTTATATAGAGAGTTTGTTCCATGTGATAAAGTGGCATGTGTCAACAATATATTTTCTTATTTGAGAAACATGGAATACGTTGTCAATTTGTGCTAAATCAGGGGGTAATGTTAATCGATATGCTACTGGTCCAATACATTCAATAATGGTAAAGGGTCAGATGTATCGTAGTGAAAGTTTTTATTTTCTTTTAAATGTAATCATTCCCTTTCGAGGTGATAGTTTATGAAAACTTCGTCTCCTTCTCAAAATTATAGGGGTCGCCTGTGATGATCGACATAACTTTTCTACCAAATTTCATCTTCTTTTTGAAATACCCAACACACCAAATCTATTTTTGTTTAATAGAAAAACTCCAACTCTTTTAATAATTAATTTAAGATATTGATTAATATTGGTTTGGGCAACCACACAAGTAAAGATATATTTGGAATGATGTTGCTGAAATAAATACAGTTAGAATGGGAAGAGGAAAAGTAGATAGTGACACAATATTTGTTCTCGAGGAACCCACCGTGGTGGTAAACCCCGTGTCCCTAGTCCCAGGACAGCCCGTGCACCCAAGTCCACTATTACCAGTTATGAGTTACAAATTACAGCCCTCCAAGTTTACCACAGATTAAACTAAACAAATACACACCCGTATTTAATCCGCCTAGTCTAAGCCAACCCAACTTGACTGAATATCAGTCAACTCAATACCCCGGCAATAGGGAATAACACTCACTCACTACACACACACAACAACACACTCAAACTGGAGACCCCGTGAAGTTGTGCAATACACAGATTATAATTTGTAAAAGTTGTTTTAATAAACCAAAATATTTTGGTAAATAAAAGGAGACTAGGTCTACTTTTATCTACACAAAAAAATTACCAAACAGGGACTAACTGATATGGTAATAACAGAAACCACACACAAAATTTATTTTGAACAGGTCAAAATCATATACAAACTATTCTGAGTTTTAAAACAAATTAAAAGTGTTTTAGTCCAAGATTAGTTCAAATATTTGTGCAGTAGGGGGTCCAAGAGCAGTCCAAAAATTAAGTCCAAGATTAGTCCAAATTTTAGTCCAGTGGAGGTCCAAAAAAAACAGTCCAGAAATAAGTCCAAGAACAGTCCAAATATTAGTCCAAATATAGATCCAAACACAGTCCAAAACTTAGTCCGAAATTAGGTCTTTTAACACAAGTAAAAACAGAGTTATAATCTGAGTTGACACAGTGAGATTTAAGTCCGAGTTACAGAAGTGAGTTTTGACTCACGAGCACATGCAACAAAAATTTCTTCACCCGTATAAATAAACCTCAGCAATCGGAGTATATATATGTATATATATGTATATATATGTATATATATATATACAGCAATATGTATAACTATATAAAACAGAATATATATGTAATATATATATATATATATATATATATAGAGAGAGAGAGAGAGAGAGAGAGAAAGAGAGATATATAATACCTCAAAAATTGTAGATCTAAAGTCTACAGCTTCAAAAATTCTCGGCAGAAGCAGACCAAACTCAGGAGAGGTGATATACCACGGATCAATCGCAAGGACAACACCAATCTACACCAACCTAAAGCACCACCAACATCCAACGACAAAAACCCTTAAACCAAATCGATTTTGATCTTGGTTTAAAGTCGTAGAAAAAAAACCCCTCAAATGCTTAAGAGATCATCACACAAACAGGTGTATAAATGTGTTTAAACTTATATGAGAAACCCTCAAAAAATTCAGAAACGTTTTGGAAAGGAAAGAGAGAGAAAATGTTGGCTGCGAATTTTTTAAACTCAAACCCTAAAAAACGAAAAATGAAGATCGTAACCCCTTTATACCACAACTGAAAGGGCAAGGTCTGTAAAATAAAAAACGAAGTAACCAAGGGCAGAAATGCCTTTCACCATAGGCGGCTGAGGACAAAACCGTCCCTTCACAAAACAAAGGGGTACCAGCGTAATCTCCATAAAAGGATAAAGGGCTTAAATGGAAACCAAGAAACTCAACGGTTGAAATAAGCTGGCACCACACGTGGTCAACTCGTGTGGTATACGCCACTTGCACTGATTGGACCAACAGCAGCACACACGGATCGACCCAACAAACACAAGAAGGCTAAATCATAGCCATTCAACCAAAACAAATCGCAGCCCTTTAATTTTGTGTTTAAACCTTTTAAATAAACAAATTAACTTTTGTTTATTTGAGATTATGTTTAAACACATAAAATTAAAAAATAAAACAAATAAAGAAATAAAGAAATAAAGTTACCAAAAAAATAATTATCATTTATATTTTGAAATATTAAATTTATTTTTGAAATATTAAATTTAAGAGTAATTTAAAAATAAACAAAAATAATAAAAAAACAATAAAGAAACACACACAAAATGTTGTAAACATAATCAGTACAAAGTCTCTCAAAATTTGAGACAACAATGTAAGGGAAATTTCAATCTCCCCCTTTGTCTAATTTTGAGACAAACAAGACTTTGAGACGTTAAGGAAAAACAAACTACCGAAAACAACATTTTGGGACCAAAGCAAGTACATAACTCAACCAACAACATATATCCTAAAAATAAAAAGACACACATGTCTCAACTTCTCCCCCTGTTTGTCTCAAAGGGACAAAGGAAGGAAACTGAAAACAAACTATGTTGGAAACGCACACACTCCAATTGACATTCGTAGGGTTTCAAACCTATGGTTGTCTAATGGTTTGGTAAACAAATCAGCAAGTTGATCTTTAGTATTTAAATACTCAATGCAGATTTACTTTTTCTCAACAAGTTCCCTAATAAAGTGTTCACGCATTTTAATATGTTTTGTACGCGAGTGAAAAACATGATTTTTTGAAATACTTATAGCACTTTGATTATCACATAAAATGAGAGCACTTGGTTCATTTATTCCATAATCATTTAGCATTTGTTTGATCCACAAAAGTTGAGTACAACAACTACCAGCAGCAATGTACTCAGCTTCAGCGGAGGAAAGAGATACACAATTCTGTTTCTTTGACGACCAAGAGACCAAGTTGTGTCCTAAGTAAAAGCAGCCACCAGAAGTGCTTTTACTATCATCGGCACACCCAGCCCAATCAGCATCCGTATACCCAATTATTTTGGAATTTGTGTCAAAAGTATACATAATACCAAAACTTAGAGTACCACAAACATATTTAAGTATGCGCTTAACAGCAATTAAATGAGATTCTTTTGGTTCACATTGATATCTAGCGCATACACAAACACTATGCATTATATCCGGTCTACTAGCAGTTAAATATAAAAGACTACCAATCATACTCCGATAAAGAGTAACTTCAACCTTTTTACCAGAAAAATCTTTGGAAAGCTTAGTGGTGGAACTCATGGGTGTTCTAGCCATTTTAGCATTTTCTAGACCAAAGCGCTTAACTAATTCAGTCGCATATTTAGTTTGAGATATAAAAATGTAGTCATGTTTTTGCGAAACTTGTAAACCCAAGAAAAATTGCAACTCTCCCATCATAGACATCTGAAATTCTGATTTCATTAAGTTGGCAAAAATTTCAGCCTCTTGAGGTGAAGTGGACCCAAAGACAATGTCATCAACGTATATTTGTGCAATAAGCAAACAATACTTATTTCTTTTAACAAACATTGTTAAGTCCACTCCCCCTCAAATGAAGCCATGGGTTAAAAGAAAAGAAGTAAGACGATCATACCAAGCCCGAGGGGCTTGCTTGAGACCATAAAGCGCTTTCTTTAATCTAAAAACATGATCCGGAAGAAATGGATCACAAAAACCCTTAGGCTGTTCAACATACACTTCTTCATTTAAAAACCCATTTAAAAAGCAGATTTTACGTCCATTTGGTATAATTTAAATTTCAAATGACAAGAAACGGCAAGCAGAAGTCTAATAGACTCTATTCTAGCGACCGGGGCAAAAGTCTCATCAACATCAATCCCATCAATTTGGGAGTACCCCTGAGCCACTAATCTAGCTTTGTTACGCAAGACATTTCCGGTTTCATCACATTTATTTTTAAAAATCCACTTAGTTCCAATGACATTAGTATGAGTAGGGCGAGGTACTAAGAACCATACATCATGAATTTTAAACTGTCCCAACTCTTCCTGCATAGCAAGAAGCCAAGATTCATCCACAAGAGCATCCTTTATATTTTTTGGTTCAACTAGAGAGACAAGAGATGACATCAAAGCATTTAAAGTCTGAGCTCTAGTTTTAATTGGTTCCTTAGCATCACCCAAAATATTCTTTTTAGGATGATTTGCCCTAACCCAATTTGTAACATCAAGGTCTTCCTGTGGTAGGGAGTCCAAAACATTATTCGTTGATAGTTTTGTCAAGTCACTTGACGATGTATTTTCAACGGGTGTTGATTCCGGGCTATCTTCAACATTCGGGTCCATATAATCATTTATCACAACATTTATGGATTCCATAATAGTTTTAGTTTTCAAATTATAAACTCTATAAGCCCTACTATTTTGGGAGTATCCTAGAAAAACTGCCTTTTCTCCTCTAGTGTCAAATTTTGACAAGTGTTCACGATCTTTACACACATAACATTCGCTACCAAAAACTCTAAAATATTTCAGATTTGGTTGCCTACCATACCATAATTCATAGGGTGTTTGTTTCGAATTTTTTCTTAAATAAACCCTATTAATTATGTGACAAGCAGTTTGAGTAGCTTCAACCCAAAAATATTTTGGCAAGCTTTTAGCATGAATCAAAACACGAGCCATTTGTTGAATGGTTCGATTTTTTCTTTCAACAACACCATTTTGTTGGGGAGTCTTAGGAGCACTAAATTCATGTTTATACCCATTCCCAATACAATAGTCTATAATACCCGTGTCTTTAAATTCCCCACCCCTATCGCTACGAATACGAGTGACTTGAGTATCTTTCTCATTTTCTATTTTTAGCAGAATTTGTAAAAAATGATTGAAAGTGTCTGATTTTTCTTTCATAAATGCAACCCAAGTAAATCTAGTGAAGTCATCAACAATAACCAAAATATAGGAATTTCCACATAAACTAATTGTCCTAGAAGGACCCATTAAGTCCATATGTAACAATTCCAAAGGGTGAGAGGTAAAAATATCAGTTACTTTCTTATGAGGTGCCTTATGAATTTTACCAATCTGATACGGACCACAAATAGAATGTTTAACCTTAGTTATTTTGGGGACACCCCGAACAAGATTTTGACTAGATAATTTAGACAAACTGTCATAATTTAAATGGCCTAAACGTTCATGCCATAAGTCTAAATCACTCATTCGAGAGGATAAACAATTTCCAAAAATATGGTTATGCTTAACAGCATAGCAGTTGTCTGGAGTCCTAGACCCACACAAAATAAGTTTCCCATTTGGGTCTAAAATTTTACAGTCAGATTTTGTGAAATTCACAGCATGATCATTGTCACAAAACTGACTGATACTCAATAAATTTACAGTCAAACCATCAACAAGTAAAACATCCTCTAAGTTAGGGAGCCCATCTGCCTCAATTGACCCTTTGCCTATGATGTGGGACATCTTTCCATCACCAAAAGTTACAACACCACCAACAAAAGATTTTAAGGTGGTAAACTTGGATTTGTCCCCCGTCATATGCCTAGAGCAACCAGAATCTAAATACCATTGAGAATTTTTGTCACGAGCATTTAATGCAGATAAAACAATATTGCATCTCAATGAGTCATTTGATTCAGATTTTTTAATCCATTCAGCCTTAGTTTTCTCAAAAGTTTGTTTAGACTTCATGTTGGACAGATTAGGCTTCCTAACATACACAGTTTCATCGTTAAAGCGATCGCGAGTATTTTGAGCATGCAATTTTTTATAGCAGAAATCAATCAGAAGACCATTTTTATGACAAAAATCACAACGGAAAAATTTTCTATAAACAGGTCTAGATGGGACAGCATATCTGTGGCCTGGTCTGGAGTTGACCATGTTAGCCTTTTTATAGCAAAAGTGTTCCAAATGCCCAAGTTTAGAGCAGTAACCACAATGAAAAGTAGGCTTAGTAGATTGAAACTTATTATCAATTTGATTATGCCTAAATTTTTTAAAATTGGGAGCATTCTGTCCTAATTTCTTAAAACAGAATTTTTCCAAATGTCCCGTTCTTTGACAATAACTGCATTTAAAGCAAGGCTTAGAAGATGTTGAGCATCCATCATTTTTCACATGTTTGTAAGAAATCCTAATTTCACTAGACTCAGGAAATTATTCTTTGGAATTTATGAAATTAGTTACATCAAAATCTTCCCCTTCGAAACCAAGTCCTTTGGTAGGAACAAAATCAGAATAAGAATTTGTGGGATCATAACGCATACTTTTATTAATAGTTTTGACAGCAAACCCAGAATCCCAGTATCTATTTAACCGATTAGATGTGATCTCTAGCTCCTTTTTACACTCATCATATTTATTTAATACACACTTAAGTTCAGTTTGAGACTCATCATATTTAAACAAAATTTCTTTGTTTTTAGTTTCAAGAGAGTGATTCAAATCAGTCAACATAGTAGTTCTTTTTTCAAGTAGAAGAACATCATTTTCCAATTCTTCAATGTGAAAAGATGATTCTTCAGACATGATCCTAATTTGACTATTTAAAGCATTAATCTTTGCTAATAACCTAGCATTCTCTAAGTGGGAGTTATCATCAATTGTGTCATTCAAAGCTTTATCACACACACCTTTTTCAGCATTTTCAACCATCTCTAATGAGTCATAATCATCCAAATCAGCATAAATATTACCGATGTCCAAAAGAGTTGCCGTGAAAGTTTGGTGATTTTGAGCAGGAAATGTGAGAGATAAATTCACAAAGTCTAAATCACAAATATCATCACAGAAACCTGAAATATCTGATAAACTAGATACGCTATCTAATATGCCCTCCGATATCATAGTACACGTGGAAGTGAATGCCATGAGATTTTCAAAAGTTTCGTCATCACTATCGGAAATATCATCCCATGTTTTAGACAGATGTGCCTTATTTGAAGGCTCCCATTTTGCTTTAGAGAAACACCTATCGGCATAATGACCATATTCATTGCACTTACGGCACTGAATGTGGCTCAAGTCCTTCTTAGGTCCGGATTTTTCAAAAATTTTCTTCTCAAAATATTTTTCGTGGGGTCTATCTGAATAACTAGGCTAGCCTTGTTTTGAAGCATATTTATTCCTATACTTCACAAATTTCTTATAGTGTTTAGACAAGAGTGCAAGTTCGTTATCCAAAGATTCCAAAGAAATTTCAGAATCAGTTAAATTTGACAGAGAGGATACAAAGGCCATACTATTTTCACTACTAGTTTTAAAATTAAGAACATTTTGATTTTCAGTGTGTGCCGGTGCTTTACCTCTTTGCTCATCTCTTAAAGTATTTTGATATTCAAAAGTCTTGAGTTTACTACACAAGAGATGAGGTGTGTAGCTATCCAAATTATCAGCAATAGTATGTGCAATTAAATCAAAACTCTTAGGAAGAGATCTAAGAATTTTATCACAAATTTCAGGATCAGTATAAATAACACCATTAGCATGAGACTGATTAACGACATCTTGCAATTTCAAGTAAAACTCATCAAACTTCTCATTGTCTTTCATATAGAGAGAATCATAGAGCCTAACTAGCATTTGGGACTTGACCCTTTTTACTCTAGAATCTCCTTCATGGGTTGTCATTAGAATGTCCCAAGCTTCTTTAGAGGTAATGCAAGCTGAAATTCTTTTAAATTCAGTTGCATCCATCGCTTGAAAAATGGCATTTTTGCCTTTGTTGTTATATTGTGAACTAAGCTTTTCTTCTTTAGTCCATTCAGAGAGAGGTTTTTTAACAAATATTTCAGCATCATCATCACTAGGTTTAGTAGGTGCAGAAAAACCATTTTCAACAGTTTCCCATACCTCATCTCCCAAGTGTTGAAGATGAGCAACCATTCTTACTTTCCAATAAGCAAAGTTGTCACCATTAAACACAGGAGGACGTACGGAAGACCCATTGTTGTCACCCATAACAATAAAATTTTGATTTTAAACAAAATAAGAGTTCAGGAACTTTGCGGAAAAAGAACTTTTGAAAAAGTGAATCCTGACGCTCTGATACCACTTGAAATACCCAACACACCAAATCTATTTTTGTTTAATAGAAAAACTCCAACTCTTTTAATAATTAATTTAAGATATTGATTAATATTGGTTTGGGCAACCACACAAGTAAAGATATATTTGGAATGATGTTGCTGAAATAAATATAGTTAGAATGGGAAGAGGAAAAGTAGATAGTGACACAATATTTGTTCTCGAGGAACCCACGGTGGTGGTAAACCCCGTGTCCCTAGTCCCAGGACAGCCCGTGCACCCAAGTCCACTATTACCAGTTATGAGTTACAAATTACAGCCCTCCAAGTTTACCACAGATTAAACTAAACAAATACACACCCGTATTTAATCCGCCTAGTCTAAGCCAACCCAACTTGACTGAATATCAGTCAACTCAATACCCCGGCAATAGGGAATAACACTCACTCACTACACACACATAACAACACACTCAAACTGGAGACCCCGTGAAGTTGTGCAATACACAGATTATAATTTGTAAAAGTTGTTGTAATAAACCAAAATATTTTGGTAAATAAAAGGAGACTAGGTCTACTTTTATCTACACAAAAAATTACCAAACAGGGACTAACTGATATGGTAATAACAGAAACCACACACAAAATTTATTTTGAACAGGTCAAAATCATATACAAACTATTCTGAGTTTTAAAACAAATTAAAAGTGTTTTAGTCCAAGATTAGTTCAAATATTTGTGCAGTAGGGGGTCCAAGAGCAGTCCAAAAATTAAGTCCAAGATCAGTCCAAATTTTAGTCCAGTGGAGGTCCAAAAAAAACAGTCCAGAAATAAGTCCAAGAACAGTCCAAATATTAGTCCAAATATAGATCCAAACACAGTCCAAAACTTAGTCCGAAATTAGGTCTTTTAACACAAGTAAAAACAGAGTTATAATCTGAGTTGACACAGTGAGATTTAAGTCCGAGTTACAGAAGTGAGTTTTGACTCAGGAGCACATGCAACAAAAATTTCTTCACCCGTATAAATAAACCTCAGCAATCGGAGTATATATATGTATATATATATACAGCAATATGTATAACTATATAAAACAGAATATATATGTAATATATATATATATAGAGAGAGAAAGAGAGATATATAATACCTCAAAAATTGTAGATCTAAAGTCTACAGCTTAAAAAATTCTCGGCAGAAGCAGACCAAACTCAGGAGAGGTGATATACCACGGATCAATCGCAAGGACAACACCAAACTACACCAACCTAAAGCACCACCAACATCCAACGACAAAAACCCTTAAACCAAATCAATTTTGATCTTGGTTTAAAGTCGTAGAAAAAAAAACCCCTCAAATGCTTAAGAGATCATCACACAAACAGGTGTAAAAATGTGTTTAAACTTATATGAGAAACCCTCAAAAAATTCAGAAACGTTTTGGAAAGGAAAGAGAGAGAAAATGTTGGCTGCGAATTTTTTAAACTCAAACCCTAAAAAACGAAAAATGAAGATCGTAACCCCTTTATACCACAACTGAAAGGGCAAGGTCTGTAAAATAAAAAACGAAGTAACCAAGGGCAGAAATGCCTTTCACCATAGGCGGCTGAGGACAAAACCGTCCCTTCACAAAACAAAGGGGTGCCAGCGTAATCTCCATAAAAGGATAAGGGGCTTAAATGGAAACCAAGAAACTCAACGGTTGAAATAAGCTGGCACCACACGTGGTCAACTCGTGTGGTATACGCCACTTGCACTGATTGGACCAACAGCAGCACACACGGATCGACCCAACAAACACAAGAAGGCTAAATCATAGCCATTCAACCAAAACAAATCGCAGCCCTTTAATTTTGTGTTTAGACCTTTTAAATAAACAAATTAACTTTTGTTTATTTGAGATTATGTTTAAACACATAAAATTAAAAAATAAAACAAATAAAGAAATAAAGAAATAAAGTTACCAAAAAAATAATTATCATTTATATTTTGAAATATTAAATTTATTTTTGAAATATTAAATTTAAGAGTAATTTAAAAATAAACAAAAATAATAAAAAAAATAATAAAGAAACACACACAAAATGTTGTAAACATAATCAGTACAAACTCTCTCAAAATTTGAGACAACAATGTAAGGGAAATTTCACTTTTACCTTTTCCCTGAATAAACATATTTTCTCGATGGTTTATGCTATAATCTTTAGTCCAAAAATATGATTTTCTCCAGATTCATTCCAACAGATTAAAGAACGACAAGGTCTTCCGTAAAAAAGAGTGCTTCATATGGAGCATCTTGAATGCTAGCTTGATTACTATTGTTGTAGGAAATTCCATTAACGTTAAATGATCCCTCTAATTTCCTGTTAGATCTAATTTTAATGCTCACAACATGTCTTCTAAGGTTTGATTTAGTCATTCAGATTGTCCATTGGTTTGGTGATGAAATGTGGTACTTAGAAGTAGTTTGGTACCCATGACTTGTTGTAAATATTGCCAAAAACGTTTCGCGAATCGAGGATCTCGATCAGATGTAATAGATAAAGGAGTCCCATGTAATCTAACGATTTCTTGAAGATATAAGTTGCTGAGTTGCTGAAGTGAATCGGTTATACGCACTTTAAAAAAGTGAGCTGACTTAATTAATCATTCTATGATAACCCAAATCGAATTATATCCTTGAGTTATTGGAGGTATTCCACTAACAAAGTCTATAGTGACATGATCGTATTTCTAGGCTGGGATTGGAAGAGGTTGTAAAAGTCCACCTTGATGTTGGTGTTCAATATTGACTTATGTAACACCCCGCCCGCCCGGGGAGAGCGAACAGAGCGCTAATGCGATAAAATAAATCCAAATCCACAAGTGACAAGGTATAGAGCATCTAAGTTCCACAACAACAAAAGAGAAACTACTAATCTCAATCTCTTCAAATTAAATATCAAATCTCTCGAATTACATACAACAACTAACTCAAAAATAAAATACAAATCTCCAAAGCTCTATACATCAAAATAAATAAAAGTTTTCCCAAAACAATCCTCGCTAAAATCAATCTCCATAGCGCCCCAAAATCCGCGCTAACCTGCCACTAAAAGAAAATATGGGGAAGTACACAATACGACAGGAAATATGCTCAACAAATATGGATTAGCATTGAATAAAGCGTAACAACACGAGTACGAATATTCAAATCAAAATACAAATCTCAATAACATTTCATCATTATAATTTCTCAACAACACTTTAACCGGGTCACCAGGCCTCACCACATCCGTATATGCTTTATCAAGCCATATCCCGGGAAACAGGAATTTTGGCGGGTGCCCAACATCCGTGCCATATTAAAATCTCATGACAACGTGCTCATCAACAATATAATGATACCACATGAATCAAAATAATTTCAACAATTATATTCTAGATTTCAATTAATTTATCAATTCAAATATGAGTTCAATTAACAAGAATTCAAAGATAATGACACTCGTGAGATTTAAGGAGCATATTGTGTAAAACCCCATACCTCAAACCATGATGAGAAACCAACGATCACATCCTCAAGATCAACATAAAAGATCTACAAAATCTCCTCTAAGAACCTCCAACAAAATAGCCCCAAGAACACCTCTAATCTAAGGTTGGAACTCACAAATCTCAAGGGACAAAGCATAATTAAAAAGGAGAGGAATATAAAATATAGTTGCTGCCAAAAGTTATGCCAAAAGTAGGTTAAAAAGGGTTTCCCATGACTCCTTTTATAATGCAAAGAAATGAAGAGTTGGAATCCAAAAGACTCCTTTAAATAAGGCAAAGAAATGAAGAGTTGAAAGTCAAAACAACTCCAAGAGTTAAAAATATTTAAAAATCATTTTAAAATCCGTTTTAACTCCGTTTTCGAAACCGTTTGAAATTCTTGCCTTAAAAAAATAATAACCTAATTTTATCAAAAACTTTATTTTTCCTCTTTATTTTGAAAATACCCCAAAAATTACGCTGGTTATTACACTTCCCCACTAACAATGGAATTTTGCCCTCAAAATTCGCCGAATGCCTAACTCTCAAAATCAGGCCAACAATCTCCAAAATAATCTCGTCTCCAAAAAAACATTCATCACATCTAATTCCGAAACATATCATGAATTTCACCTAAAATTTTCTATCTCCAAAAATTGCTAACCACGCAATGAACCCAAAACACAAGCCCCGAGGGTTTCCGTATACCTAAGCTCTGATACCATTTGTAACACCCCACCTAATTAAATACCGGGTGGCCAGTCCCATACCAAATTAAAACAGAATATATAGTTGGATCATTCTTAGCATCACTGTCGAAAACATTTACAACTCACCCAATACTCAATTAAGCTGGTGTTAAAAACCCCATACCTCAAACTTATTGACAGGTCAAACATTTGCTAGTAATGGTTCGAATGTTCCGTTTCATTGTTGCCCACTAGTAGTGTCTTTTAAGTGTATGATACATCTGGGTGTTACCGAGATGGATAATAAATTTAGGATGATGACCTTCTTATAAGATTTCCTCTTTTAACACAGAATCTGAAGGTACACATACTCTGTTCTGAAATAGCATTCCATTGATAGGGTGATATTCCATTATGTGCTAGCTTTTCCAAGTTCAATCCTTCAGCATTGAGCGATAAGAAATTTGTAAGTGGCTTGTTGCTCAATTATCTTCCTTTGAAGAGATGGGCATGATATGATGTTATGAAGGATAATAGGGGTTTTACTTTTTAGATTATATTCAGCCAATGTAAGCATGATTTAATATGCGAGTGTTGCGATTGGTCCTCCACTAGGTTTATGACTTAGGGCATTGGATATGCTATTGCCTTTGCTGGGGTGGTATTATAATTAGAAGTTGTAATCCTCTAAATCTTCAATCCATACACGTTGTCACAAATTTATATCTTTTTGAGTAAAGATATACTTCAAAGTTTTATAATTGAGAATAATTGAACTTCTACCCCGTATAAGTAACATCGCCAAATTTTGAAGGCAAAAATGATAGTGACTAACTCCAAATCATGAACTGGATAATTGTGCTCGTGAATTTTTAGTTATCGTGACCTATATTCTTCTACTTTGATTGATTTCGTGAGTACAAATACTATCCCTTGTAATGAGGCATCCATTTATACCTCATAAGTCATAGTACTAGAGGGTATTGTGAGTACAAGGGTGGTAGTTAAATGTTCTTTTAGGGTATAGAAGGCTTGAGTAAATTCTTGATTCCACTCAAAGCATGTATCCTTTAAGGTTAATTTCATGAGAGGTAAGGGAATAATGGATAATCTTTCTATGAATTTTTGGTAATAACTAGTTAATCCTAGAAAACTATTAACCTTAGTTATGGTAGTGGGTTGGGGCCATTCCATAACTACATCGGTTTTTACTGGGTCTACTTGTAATCCTAGTTCCGTAATAACATGACCTAGAAATTTTACCTCTTTCATTAATAAGTAAAACTTTCTCTTCTTGTCATACAACTGTTGATGTCATAAGGTGTGATGTATGATTTGTAAATGAGTTTCGTGATCCTTTTGATTTTGTGCATATATCAGGACATCGTCGATGAATACGATCACAAATTTGTCAAGAAATGGTTGAAATACTTGATGCATTGAGTTCTTAAAAGTGACTGGGTCATTAGTAAGTCCAAAAGACATTACTAAAAATTCAAAGTGTCCATACCAAGTCCTGAAAGAAGTTTTTGGTATGTTTTCTTCTTTTACCCTCATTTGATGATATCCGGAGCATAAATCGATCTTTTGAAAATACCTTAGCTGCTCGTAGTTGATCAAATAGATCCCCTTTTGTGGGTAATGGTTATTTATTCTTAATAGTTACCTGGTTCAATTTGTAGTAATTTATACATAACTAAAATGAGCCATCCT
Source organism: Sambucus nigra (assembly GCA_949130495.1). Taxonomy (NCBI): domain Eukaryota; kingdom Viridiplantae; phylum Streptophyta; class Magnoliopsida; order Dipsacales; family Adoxaceae; genus Sambucus; species Sambucus nigra. Next base: position 256,678,479 of record OX422223.1, on the reverse strand, counting down.
TTTTTTTCTCACAAATAGGATTGGAGCAACCTAGGTAGATGGTCTTGCTCGAATAAACCCTTTGGTTAATAATTCATCTAGTTGGGTTTGATGTTCTTATAGTTCTAGAGGTGCCATTCGGTTAGGTGGTATAGAAATATGAGAGGTATTAGGGAAAAGATTGATTACGAACTCAACTTCTCTCGACAGGGGAATTCCAAGTAATTCTTCAGGAAATACATCTTCATAATTGTCAAGCCATTTTAAATAGTAAGAGGATATACTCAAGAAATCCCTAGAACGTTGTCCTTAAATTTTCTTTTTCGTGTGGTAGAATTTTTACTGATCACTTTTGTTGAAGAAAAATCAATATATGCATTGTTGGTGGATAAGGCATCTATCCCAATAATGATATCGAAACCTAATATTTTTAAGACAACTAAATCAATAATAATAGTACCTACCTCGAGTTTTACCTCGCAATTTTTATAAACCTGTTGTGTTTTTGTGATAGTACTCATAGGCATACTTATGGTATTCAGATTATCTAAAGTAATGGGAATAAGATTTGCTAAGGCCATAAATTTATAACCAACAAATGAGTGAGACAATCCTGAATCAATTAATGCATATGCCATAAGGTTATGAAATAAAATATTACCTTCGATATCTTCGTGATTGTTTATTTATGTTAACACCGTGAAAGATCAGCCTTGAGTTGCACTGTTGGATATGGATCCTTAATTATTGGAGTTTTTGGGTGAAGGTTTAGGAACAAATTTTCCTGGTGTGGCTGGGGGTCTTCCCACGATTCGTCGTGGTTCAATATTTCTATCGATGTTCATAGTGGGTTCTGGATTATAGTTAGGTTAAGTAATCTTGGGCACTAGGGTCTAATGTGTCTAGGGGTATTACATTCATGGTAATGAAGGATAGTACCACTATTTTAATGGCGAATCTGAATGTAGGATCGTCCTTCATTAGGTTTAAAATTAGTGCAATTTAGGATGAAAAGATTTGGTGAATGATTATTAAATTATTTTGAGGAAGGGGAAGATTACTGCGATAAGTTCCACTTAGAGATGGATTCTTTTCAATGAGGTTGTCTACTTCGATCATTTTACCAAACTCACGAATTTGTAAGGGAATAAGGGATGTTTTGATAAATCTTCGAGTCCTCATTAAAATATTTACACTTCTTAATATTTGTATCAATATATTCTTGAGCGTAAAGGAAGATTTTTGTGAATCAAGCCTCATATTATGTTACCATCAGGTTGTGCTATTGGAGTCCCAAACATTCTACCCTCAACTTATCGTGTAATGATTCAGAAAATAATTTTTAAAGAACATGTCCTAAAATTGTGCCCATGTTTAGTTTTCTTCATTTTGGGTACGTTTCACTGATTTCCACCAGTGATCGACCTCGCTTTCAAATAAGTAAGTAGCTGCATCAACTCGGAGATTAGGTAGTATTCCTACTCCATTTAGAACCTTTAAAGTTTGCCTTAACCAGCATTAGACTTCTGATGCTCTTTAATAAGTTCCTATAACACTTGGCTATGCTATCCATGGCCATAGATGGATTAGTTAATGTAGATATAGATCGTGGTGTTACGTTAACATTACGAGTATTCACCATACTATAGAAGTAAAGAATAATTAAAGCATAACGTATTCACAAAATAATTTATAAAACAGAACGATTAAAATTAAAAGATCCTTTAAACTTCTACAAGGAAACTTTATCACACCTACAACATAAAACATTATGTTAAAACATTCTAACTTTTATGATTAATACCTAATCTTCTATATTAGTGGTAATGTAACACTCCATTTTTCTCACACTGCCCTTACACATATTCCCACAAGTCATTTATTTCACAGTGATCATGAACCCTTTCAATCGTCTATCTTTCTTGAGGCATATGTTGTCCCTCTTCCTGGTCTTCTTCCTCAGATTCCCCGGTACTTGTTTCGGATGATGACGTGGTAGCGTCGAGATACAATAATTCTAGTACATAATCATTAGAAGATACATTCCATGCTAAGTGGATTGCTTGCTATAAAAACTCTTCATCCTCGACAAATCGTTGAGTCCGTTTCATTGCTTGGTCTTCTCCTAATAATCGACATGTCAATAGGCAATGCTTAATGTTTGGTGTTGCAACCTTCCATTCTCGATCAATGTCCATAATTTCTTTACATTATTTATTATAACCTTACTCTCTAATATCTTGGCTAAAATGTTCTTGGTTGACACCATCAGTGTTTAAGTAGATGCTATCCTATACATTTATTGCTGCAAGATAGATAATTAGTATCGACAATAGTCTAAAGAATTTACAAAAGCGTAAAATAACTATATTCCTAAATATGTCCTCTATAGGAGTAGTAAATCTGACACTCTTAAGCTCTAATACCATGTTGTCATATCCTAAATAGTCAGGATTGATTAAGGGTTGTGTTGATAGGTTAAACGGAAATAGATGTATAAGTGAATAGGAAAAAAATAAAAAATAATGATAACAATAATATTACATAATAATAGTAGTATCATTCAACATTAGCTAAAATATCAAAATACATTTGTTACATGCATTATAGATGGAGGCACGATTTTTTATTAAATATTCAACAAAAGGAAATAAAAATAAATTAATATTTAAAGGTACTACATGTGCCTTGGTACAACATCAACTACATCCATTTATAAGTAGTAGCACAAGAAATTATGATAGGGTCTTTGGTCCTGCGATTGATTTTCCATGATTATATAATTGTTAGAGTAAACAGGGTGATGCATTAGATTTGTACGGGGTCGGGGAGATGTTGCCTGAGTCCATCTAGAATTTAAAAAACGTAAGCAAAAAGGCCAAGTAGATAATTCTCATTTTATATAGTTTAAAACAAAAATTATGATGAGATAGTATAAGAAGTCAAATATGAAAGTGTTCAATGTCATGATAAGGTAACATGTTAATGGGATGATTTTACTAGAAATAGAATTATCTGACTAGAACTGGTAAAGGTTATGGATGGTTTCTAAACAAGTAACGCATAACTATCTGTATAAAGGCTTTAGGGTAATATCCATACATACAACAAAATCAATCTAATAAAATTGGAGATAAAAGTAATCGTCCTATGTCAATCACAGACATTCCATATGGTAGCAATAACTATCACTTGAATCAGCTGAGTCCTACATGCCAAATATGGTAAAATTGCTTGGTCATACTTTATACTATAATCAAATCTGGTAAAATTGCATCATATGAAATAATATGATTGCATAATATCGGTATAAAAATTTGAAGCAATCATACGTAAATGGTTGAACTACTCAAATGAGTTCATGAGTGTGAATATGATATACTGGATCTATCACATAGTGATATCAACAATAGGCACAATCAAAAGCATTGTGTGAAAATAATACTGAATAAGTAATCACCTACTTTTTGTTTAAGGTTTTCGAAAAAATTCGTTGAGTTTGATTAGGTTAAGGTGGAAGTCCGTGTAATTCTGACAAAGAAATAATATATTTATATGTAGGAATAAGGTTGGTGAAGTGTTTAAAGTGAGATAAAGTTATAAAATTGCATTTCAAGGTCGGGTCTCAAAATCAAAATAAAGTTTAGTTTTATTACATAAGGTTCCTTAGCTTTTTAAGATTGGTGCTAATAGACTTTTTTTGTGCCTAATAATGTAAAAAAGCATTAGAAAAAGTTTAAAAATACATAAGTTGAAAAACTTCACGGGTTTATGTGCAAAACTAATTTAAAAGTTTAAAAATTCATTTTAGGGGTTATTTCGAATTGGCTTTCTGATTACCCAAACAAGATGTTGTAATCTACCATTTTTATTAAAAAATAAAATAAAGTTCTCAATTTTTTATAGAATTGTTTGATTGGTCACGCCCTCTCATGCTTGGAGTCAAACATCATAAGCATTGGATTTGACCATACTCACATGCGTGGCTATCTTCAACATTTTTAGTTTTGACTTTCAGGTTTAAAAATTTAACCTTAAATTAAATCCATTACAAAATACCATTTAAGATCATTCAAAATCCATTCTTCCTAATTTTTCATGAGGATTCCAAAAATATAACTTTTAAGGGTTGAGGTTAACTGTGGCTCCTTTTGCATGAACTGTAAAATTTCAGAAATTTTAGTTGAATATTCCTGGATATAAAGTGAAATTCGAATGATGGTAGTGATATGGTTTGGTTTCTGTGTGAATTTAGAATAAAATGAGTTTGTTTTGAAGTTCTAATTTATAGTTTTTAGAGAAATTTTGAATTTGAAGTCTACGTGTGAAAGCATAAATGAATCCTAAATTAGTGTAGAAACTATTTGGAATTGAAAGAACCGAGTTTTAAACATAAAATATAAGTATACCCAAAAATGCCAAAATTTTGGCTTGGGTTTTAGCTATTGTTGAACCATTTTCTTCTGCACTGAGGGGGGATTTTTATAGAGGAGGTTGAGGGGTGTTATTAGTTAAAATATGGGCGGTTTTTGGCTGGTCTAATCAGAGCAATCCGTTAAGAAAGTTTAGGGTGTAAAAATGGGTAGGTTTACCCTAGGCTACTATTGATTCTAATGGTGTTTAGTTGGCATTCTTACCAGTCCGACTGATAAGTAAGATGATAGGTGTTTAATTTTTAGTCCCTAAAGGTTTTTGTTTAAGTTTTATGGAATTTTTTCTTTGTTTTCGAACTTTTGGTGCCTTTGTTTATTTTCTCAAACTTAGGAGAGTAATGTGAGGGGCTAGTTTCTAACTTTAAAAGTTGGTGAAGTTATTTGTAAAGAAAATTTAGAATGTATTGTTTATCTGGATGGGTTAAAAGTCAAATGAAAATTTTAGGGGGTGTTTTGTAATTATTAAAACTTTGAGGTAACCTTGAAATTTATGTTTTTCTAAGTTTCATGTTGGTAATAATCCAAATTTGTTTACTACATGGTTTATATGATAAGGTAAGATTACTTATCCTTCAAATATATAGAGAGATAGTGTAACCTAGACGTGTTTCACTTTACGGGTCTTACATAAGTAGTCTAAGAACCGTTGCCCATTTCTTAAGTACCTAGGAATGAAAAAAATAAGTATAGAACAACGAATGCTCTGTGGCACTAGAGGAGATCAATAGTAACTCAGGAATTCCACATACTTTGGTGGTATCTGATCAAGGGGAAAAATTATACTTTTACCTATTTGTATTCAACATAACACTTGTCCATGAAAAAGTAAAGGGTTATATACCCCCATCTATTATGTCAACAAGAAGTTGATTGATGCAAGACAAAGGTACCTCCCTTTTGAGAAGCTGGTGTATTCATTAGTGGTTATGTCAAGAAAATTAAAGCATTACTTCGAAGGCTATCCAATTGTAGTATTAACCTTTTCTCCGATTAAAGAATTGCTATAAAAGGTTTAACTCTTTGAACGCATATCCAAGTGTTCGATGGAGTTAGACAGGTATGACATTTGATATTAACCCATAATAAAGTTCAAGGTCCAATTCCTAGCTCATTTTATAGAAAAATTCGCACCTACGAGTTTGGTGAAGTTTTACTCAAGTTTGGACACCTTTTTCATGTATTTTGTAAAGTGGAGGCGAAGATAAAAATGACATAGTTTTATCAACACCCGATTCACCCCCTGGTGAGCCAATCAATCGGGTCTGGAAGGCCGATCGATCGACACCTGTTGGATAAACCCATATTTTGCTGAGTTTTGGTTTTGATTTGATCGTTTTTCTTAGGTTCATCATTTTGATCATTCACCAAACATGCATAAGACTATTTCTAGAGGTTTAATTAATGACGAAGTCCAATATATGAATAAGTATACTTTTAGAGGGAGTCTTTCTTTTGAAAGAGTATACTTCAAAAGGAGTTATTATTTTTTTATAGAGTTTTACTTCAAAAATAACTATATGCCATGATTCAAAGGGGATTTCTTTCCTATTTGAATTGTAAATTTGTGTGATTACATTTTCTTATGATTCTACCATCTTACTCATATTGATAATTATCACGTGTTAATTAGGAGCCCACATCATTAGGACAACATGGGTTATTTTGTGATCGACCTAGTTCATGATTTTTATGGAAATTTAATATTATTTATTCTCTTCCGAATTTAATTAAATCATGTAATCAATCCAATTTTTATTTGAATTAACATTATTTTTATTTTGAAAATTTAAATTAGTGCTGCTAGGTAATATATTTTGTGCAAGATTTTAAGATATTATCATTGATCTAATTCAGGAAATTAATATTGAATAATTGTTTTAAAGTATCCCCATGTTAAAAATATTAAGTGAGAGTGGGGTTACAAAATAAATCTTGCAATCTCCATCGGTATTTTAAAAGATTATGTGATTAATTCCTCATGTTAGTTTGACTTTCTTCCCCACCAAAGGGAATCAATCATGATATCATGGGATTTTAACATTATTGGATGATAGTTCTTTTAAATTAAATCCAAGTGTGTTCGATGCCCCAAAATGGAAAGTTTTACTTGAGAGGATTTAATTTTAAAGAATTAGCCGATTATATAAACTTAAACACATTTACTGATATTCTCTCCAACTGAGTCTTTATCAATGATAGTGGGACCAAAAGGCATCAACTATTTAATTATGTTGGATAAAGATTTCATGGAATGTCTAAATAACATAATTGAAAAATGTAATTATGACCTAATTTATGGTGAAATGATTTAAGCTCCCAAGAAGAAATTTCATTTCATAAGGGAATTAGGATGCTCGATGAGTTAATTCTATTGACACGTATAGGGAATACAAATTAACATTTAATTCACACATATATAATTAAATGTTTTGCAATGATGATTCTAATATTTTAAAATGGGCTCTTGTTCAACCCGTGTGCACCAATACTAACGGAAACAAATTGATTGTAATGAATTTCATAGTGTGAGAGTATAATATACTCATGTGAGCCATGGCATTTGATTTGACCTATTTCTCATTATAAAATGCATGTTGAATCAAGTCCAAAGTATTCATATAACTTATACTGGATCATGGGTGCCATTTGCCCTGAGTTAATCGTTTTGGATAAAGTTATTTGATCTAGTGGGCTTTGATTCATCCTAGGTTAAAAATAGTTCATATAATTTGAACATCTTACTCTTTTAACATTATTGTCTTTTTTGAGATTTCAAATCCAAAAATGTTATGTATTTCATATAAGAAACTTATTTTTTTTAAAAAGAATCCTTGTGTTTATAATTTTAATTGTCCTTAATTGAAGAACATAAAAAATATTTATTTTGTGAAACTTGCAAATTAGGGAAATTACTATTTCCATTCGCGATTTGGTTCACTGGAGGTTCAATGCAGCGAAACAAGACTTTGTGTCAGTAAAAAGTATGCCTCACTAATCGCGAAAAATGGAAACTAAGTTAGTATAAAAGTCTGGCCTTACTGGTTCCTAATTCTCGGATGGTTCCCTTTAACAAAATGGAATTCATGTCATCGAATTTCTTATTACGCTGGTGGCAAAATGTTTGTTATCCACGTTTAAAATAGCTGGTTACAAGCGCTATGTCTATCATTGAACCTTCGCATTAGCAAACCACTTGTTTATTGCAGCAAAGGTTCCCGCGAGTTAGTTAGATTTTCCACTTTTGATATATTTCTTGTTAGATCTCATTGGGCATTGTGTGTAGACACAATCTTTTTTGCAACCAACAAAAAATGTTTCTAATCAAATTAGGTTTCTCCACTTGAGTGTCTTCCCACTTGGCTCCATACACACATGTCATACACACTTTTGCAAGATTCCTTCTTCCATGGTAATTTTAAGAGTTAACTTTTAAGAAAAAAAGAGAGATACTATTCATCTTTTGAAAAGAAATCTTTCTTAGTTCTTTTCTTGTGTGATTTTATAATATTTTTTATTTATTATTGAATCCTTGAAAGTACGGCTTTTGTAGTGACAAAGCTTTAAAAAATCATTTTAAAATATATTGTGGGAAATAGTTGATAATAGTTTAGTGCATTGTTGGATTGTAAAGTATTGTCTTCTATTTATGATACTCTACCATAGTACATTTGTTGTTCATTTCTACCTAAGTTTTTTTTTCTATTAGTGGGTTTTTTCTCATACGTACAGTGTAATGTGAATTGTTTTATCATTCCTTATGCTAGAATCACTTGTCTTAAATATAACGTTAAATTTAATTAGATTTTACTATTGATAAAACAATTTTTTCACGTCCCGAACTCCACACCAAAATTGCCAACTTGTCACAGTCAAATCTTGACAAGTCAAACTTGTCACGGTCTTTGACCGTGACAAGTTTGGGGGTCACAACTGGCCTTGCATGGGTTTGTCACGGTCAAAGTCCATGACACGGACTTGTCACGGTCTTTGACCTTGACAAGTTTTTCACGGTCAAAGACCACGACAAGTCCGTGACAAAAACCTAAACTTGTCACGATTTTGGATCGTGACAAGTCTGTGACAAATATTTTTTTTTACAGACATTGATCGTGATAAGTCCGTGATAAGTTTCTTTGTCATGGACTTATCATGGTCAAAGTCCGTGACAATTCTGGGCAGAATTAAAAAAAAACTGTTGGACAGTATGGCCACTGCCACTATCCAACATTATATTTGTACTTGTTATAGCAAAATTGTACCTGTCCAAACAACATATATCCAAATAAAATAGAAATAATGTACCAAATAAACATGTACTAAATCATGGCATATATAATCCATATCCAAATAAAATAGAAATACAAATATCCATATCCAAACAAACATGTACCAAATCAAAAAAATACAAATACAATCCAATATCCAAATAAAATAAATAGAAATAATTTCATAGCATAGGGTCTGGAGCAGGTTGGAGGAGGAAGGAAGGCCACACGAAATATGCTTTAGCACACCCCTTAATTCTCTGAACGTCGTATTATTCGCGCAGACACAAATGTGAGTTCTCCTTTCCGGACACCACATGCGTGACGTGCTCCCTTACCTCATTGTCTTGGAGGGGACATTCATGAACCACCATACCTGAGAGGAATCTCGGGTCCCTCAACCCCCTCGTTATTGGCTCCCCACAATATATATCGAGTAGAAACACGCTCGTCCAATCGATTGTTGACATATTCCGGTCGATGGGGGTCAAGATGGGAAATGGATTATATGGTGGCGAGTCCATGTGTATCAACAATGAAGCAGTGACATCCTCGTCTACCTCTAGCTCCTTCTCCTTCTCCTTCCCCTTGCTCTTAACCTTGCCCTCATCGGAGGTGGACGCCGGTTAATGCTTCATGAAGGCATACATATTTAGAACCGTCGCTTTCAACCTTGATAGCTTATCGTCATAGGTGTCCACCTTATGAGCCAACCCAGTGTTGCTCGTCTCCATTCCGCTGATCCTTGACTTCCCCACCTTATGCCCTTTCCCTTCGCTAAGCTTTGCCCGAAACAACAAAAAGTACACAATTAGTTAATTAAGTAAATAAAAAAATTATAATGTAATTAAAAAACTTAAACATTTATAACTTACAATCATGGTTGTGACGCTCGGGGACACCTCCTTGTCCTTGCCTTTCTTCGGTCGAATTTCCACATATGTGGCCTACCCCAGGGCCACTCCCCATCTCCTGAAATAAAACAATGCAGAATTAGTAAGTAATGCAAAGTAATGATAAATTAAAATTAAAGAAAACTAAAATTAAAGAAAATTAAAAACTTACCATCCTGTACTCCACCTCGGCATAAGACGTCCACCCGGAGTAGTGCATGTCCAACTTTTTCACCCAGTTTTTCCTCCCCGATTGGCTAGACGCCAATTGACGCTCATCGATCTCATTAGCAACAAAATTTTCCACCATACCAATGCGATCGTCTCCTTCGAGGGGATGGTGCCGTACCCGTATATTCTTCCTCCACGTCTTATATTGATCCCTCAATTGTTCCAACGTGGAGTCGCAGATATGTGGGGGTAGGCTGAATTGATCCTCTCAAACAAATACAAACCAAAAAATAAAGTAAGCGTTAGTTGTTTATAAATATAAATATAAATATAAATACCCTACATGTAGTGCCCCCATATGCCAATCTTGAGCTCATTAGGCACGACCCTCCAATCAGTGTACCCCGGGCCAACGATCACCTTCAGGAACTCTAGGGATCTAGCTAATAATTCCGTCTTATTCTCGATGACATTTTCTGCAAAAATTATTATTATCAGTACAAACATGTATATGGACTTTGAATTAATGCTCAAATTCGATAATAACAAATTCGAGAGATTTCATTTAATTATGTAATTTAAAGTATGTTTCATTTAATTTAAAGTACGCAGAAGAAGTAAAACTTATACCAATTTTAATACATATGATATCAATTTCAATTTATACCAATACTAATTTATATCAATTTCTATTTATACTAATACCTATACCAATTTATACCAATAACAATTTCAAATTCAATTTCAATACCAATACCCAATACCAATACCAAATACCAATTTCAAATTCAATTTCAATACAAATACCCAATAATGATTTTAAATTCAATATCAATATCAATACCCAATACCAATTTCAATTTACACACATGCACACTGCCCCCCCCCACACACCTACACACACAGACCCAGAAACACACACACGCAGACCCACGCACACATATAGTTACACACACACACCCCTACACACACGCGCATACCTACACACACACACACACACACACACACACACACACACACATATATATATATATATATATATATATATATATATAAAGACATATACACACACACAAATGAAAGAGAGAGAGAAAGAAAAATGTACCAGATATGTAGAGAGAGAGAGAGAGAGAGAGAGAGAGAGAGCAGTCACGCGGAGAGAGGGAGAAAAATAGAGGGAAATGAAAATTGTGGGAAAAAACAGCGCCTAGGGTTTTTAGTTAAAAGAGTTGTGATGCACCTGTCAAGGTCTTTGACCATGAAAACTCTCTAAAGTTGTCACGATCATTGACCGTGACAAGTCCGTGACAACTGTACTTGTCATGGTCAATGGCCGTGAGAAACCATTATCACGGACCGGTCATGACCATTGACCATAACAAAAATGCATGTTTTTTTGTCACGATCAATGATCGTGACAAGGGTGGCTGGCTTAGAGGTGATAATTTAACCTTTTTGGTGTAGTGGAATAATCAGGAGTAATAAGGGGTTAAGTTTATAGGTGTAAATGGGAAATAAATCAAATAGCGGAACTATAAATAATAGTGATAACAAAGAGCTAAATAATTGTAATATTCTTTAACATGAAATAAAGTATTGAAATATATTATCCCCTATAACCATCCTAAATAGAGGCACTATCTCTTATTACATAGTTCATAAAAGAAAATAAAAACAAAAGTAAATTAAAAGGTACTATAGATGCCTTAATACAGTATCAATTACATCCATTTATATAGAGTAGCATAGGAAATTATAATGTGGTCTTCAGTGCTACGACTGATTTTCCAGCTATATATAATTGCTAGAGTAACATGAGGTGATGCGTTAGATTTGATCGGGGGCGGGGAGATGTAGCCTTCTCTATTACCTGGGTCCATCTAAAATTTAAAAAACATAAGTAAAATTGTCAAGTGGATAGTTCTTACTCTATACAGTTCAAAACGAGAATTTTTAATGAGTCGGTATAAGAATTCAATATGAAATGGATTCAATGTTAGGATAAGATAACATGTCCGTTCCTTGAATGATATATCTAAGAACATACAAATATATGGCTAGAAGTGATTATGGTTAGGAATGGTTTCTAAACAAATAATCCAAAATTATCCATTTAGATTTTTTGGGTAATAGCCATACATATAACAACATCAATCAAATAAAATTGGAGACAATTAATCTATATATTGGAGATAAAAGTAACTGTGATAAGTCAATTACAGACTGTGACACCCCACCTAATTACATACCGGGTGATCACTCCTTTATAAAATTAAATCAGAATATCCGATGGGTTCAAATTATGCATCACTGTCAAAAACTTTATTATTAAATACCAACCACCTAATATTTAAAAAGGTTCATGTCAAAATTTTATCTTTTAATTTATATAAAACTAGGATACGAATAATTAAATATTCACCATTCACATCAATCTTATATGATAGGAAATAGCTGCAATAATAAATGAAACTGGAGAAAACATTTCCAGTCTAAGTCCCAAATACAATAATCCAACAGAAATAAACTCAACAACTTAATAAAGTAAATAACTAAACCCAACATCTATGAAGGTCTGAATATAAAACGGTTAACATGACCTAACTAGTGAAATAACTCAAAAGGAAGAAATGATAGACATAGAGGCATCTACAACCAAGGTCCTGCAGCTTCCACAACAGCTACAGCTCGTCGAGTGAATGGAATTCCTATGCTTGGTGTCCTTGTGGCTGGGCACCTAAAATAATTTGACAAGAAAAGAGATTTGCAGAAAATGGGTCAGAGCCCGAGTTGAAAATAGTTTTAAATCAGCAACTGCTTAAATTGAGTTAATAGCACATATATTAGTCATGTTAGATTATCATACTCACTTGAGATGCTCACCGCTCATCTAATGTGCACGCCTAACGTACCATCAAACCCTATTAGTTTCTATTCCCATGCTAACTAGTTCTTTCTCGCACAACATCTAATCATAGCCCAATATTGTTCCCATATATTTCCATCGCAATAAACATAATAGCTATAATTAATTTCTCTTTAATCATGGATAAGATCTTTTTTTATTTTAATATAAATAAAGTGTTCATCAACTTAATTCATTTCATATTTCATTATTCTACATGTCTACATAATTCACATAGTAGATATCATCATAAGTATATATATACATACACTCTATTATATATATACAATACTATACCCCGAGACACAACTGCGGTGCATGCATACTCTGCTATCATGTCCTGGTACATCACTCATTGCTTAAAGGACTAAAGGTTCAATCTCTCGTGAACCATCAAAACAAACACACATATTGGAGGCGAACATAATTCCAAGCTGATGGGATACGCACATACGTATGCACCCATACGACTGTCATCACCACCATTCTCACAGACAACCCGTACCTAGGCTCTATGCTCTAGTGGTACAAATCAATATCCCACCCGAAGGATCCTCAAGGCATGATCGTCCACAATGCGCAAACTCCACTCGATAGCAAGTAGCGTAGGTATGTTATTCACATAATAGATCAATCAATAAGTATACAGGCAACTCATTATATTCATTAGGTATTCATGCAACCCAAGTCCCCAAATTTATATGTAGTATTATCGTCACTACTGCTCATAATACTTTAAATGTACGACTTATCTCCCTATCGTATATACTCTTTAAGGCTCTCTCACTCCAACACATTCTCTTAGTAGTTACACAATTTATCTCACTACTAGACCATGAAACGAAGTTACTCTAGAATAGCGTAGGTCCTATTCTCTCACTTGAATTAACCTAGAAGGATTTTAACTCGTCCGGGAAAAAATTTACATTTCTGAAATCTCGTTAGAAGCTGGGGATTCTCGTTCAAACGAGTTCGTTCAAACGATGTCGTTCAAACGAGAATCTCACATCAAATGAACTCTAAAATCTCATTCGTAATCTCGTTGGAATTCTCGTTGGAACGAGGTCGTTCGAACGACCAGGGAAGGTCTTCGAACGAGAATTCAGGGTTCGTATTCTACCTTCCAAACTTCTAATTTCACTCTTTTTCCTTCATTCAACCCCAATACTAATTTATCTCAACAATAAATGAAAGGTTCTCCATCTTCTCCCTATAGGATTAGTCACTCTTTACCCCATTTTTAACATCAAATCTTTAGAATTATAATAGGTATTAAGATAAATTCCACAAATCTTTAATAGCCCTAATTTCATATAACCTCCATTAATAGCAATTTAAAACCCAGATTTAATTTTGTGAAATCAACATATAAAACCCAAATTTATCATACCCAGAACATGGTTATTCAACTACATGCAAACCTATACTCCCAATTACAGATTAATACCTAATTCCAATCCTAAATTCATAATATCATGATTAAAACATCAATTTATCTAACATGGACATTATATGCTTTAAAACCAAGCACGATAAACACTTTACTTTTTGTGAAATTCTGATTCGCTAAATGAAATTGGTATATGTGTGATCCTCTCTTCATGATCTACGCGTTGGTGTGATTTTTGGTGTGAGAGCTTGAGTCTTTATCCCAGGGCTCCTATGAAGTTCTTCTTCTCCTTCTTTGGTTCTCTCTTTCTCTCACTTAGGTTTGAAAACTGATAGACAAACTATTACCCACATACACTTCCCTTTTAATTTTCTATTTTCGTCCATTTAATTCTCCAAAATCTCAAAAGACCAAAATGCCCCTCCGGGGTGTCGGTTTGGCCTAAATTGCCCCAAAATCCAAATAAAACACCCGGGTAGAGTTTTCTAACTATCTCGACCCTTCTGGACACACTGGTGCACTCAAAACGGCCATACGAGTTATTTAAAAATAAATTTTCTTTTTAACCTAATAAAGTAATACCGACACGACTTACACGTGCGTTCGAACTAAGTGTATTGCAACTGCCGTATTTTTCACTCCCGACCAAAATAATATTTTTATAATCACATATTACTTTACTCGCTAAGTAATATTCAATGTAATTATCACCAATAAATACTAATTCTCATCACACTTGTAATTATTACATTTAAATCCGGATTAATTATAAATAAATTTTCTCTATTTAAATATAATAAATCCTAATTCCATAATTAAAATAAAATCCCTAAAAAGTATGGGGTGTTACACAGACATTCCATATGGTTGCAATAACTAGGCCCTCAATCATCTGAGTCCTACAAGCCAAAAATATAGTCATGGGTGTAATGAAAGATTATTCTCTGGTCATATTGTATGCTATAATAGAACCGAGTAAAATTTCATCATGTGAAATACTATGACTGCATAATCATCGTTAAAATTTGAATCAATTATACGTAAAAACTTGAACTGATCAAATGAGTTCATCAATGAGAACATGATATGCTGGGTCTATCACGTAGTGATATCAACAAAAGGCGTAATCAAAAGAATTGCGTGAAAATAAGATTGAATAAGAAATCACTTACTTATTGTTATGATTTTTCAAAAGTTACGTGGAGTTGGTTTAAGACAAGGTGGTAGTCCGTGTAAGTCTGACAAAGAAAAAATGTATTTTGGTGTAAGAATAAGGTTTTCAAAATATTTGAAAGTGCGATAAAGTTACAAACTTGCGTAAAAAAATAAGTATTGGGTTTAAAATAAAAATAGTGTTTAATTTTTATTACTCAAGTTTCTTAACTTTTTAAGATTGGTACTAAGAGACTTTTTTGTTCCTAATAATGCCAAAAAGTTATAGCAAAAGTTTGGGGTGAAAATACAGAAGTTGAAAACCTTCAGGGATTTATGTGCAAAGATAATGTTAAATTTTAAATTTCCATTTTAGGGGTTATGTCGAATTTTCTTCATGGTTATACAAACATGGTGACCAAATATATAAAATAAAATTTCTGGAAAATTTTTCAAAAATTTCTGATTGGTCACGCGCTCTCACGCGCTAAGTCAAATTTTGTATGCATTGTGTTTGACCATACTCGCGCGCATGTGTTTTAAATCGTCTTCAACCTCTCAAATTTTAACTTAGGGTTCAAAAACTTTGACCATCAATTAAATCTTCTATAGAATACATATTGAGATGAATCCAAAACCATTCTTCCTAATTTTTCACAAGGATTTTAAAATTATAACTTTTAAAGATTGAGGTAAAATGTATCCTCTTATCCAGATATTGTAAAAATCGAAAAATTTATTCTGATATTCATGGATTTCTACTGAAATTCGAAGTATGGCAATGATATGGTTTGGTTTACGTGTGAATTTAGAACACTGGTTTGTATGTTTAATTCATACTGTGCATGGAGAATTTTCAGTTTCAAATTTGAACTGCCGAAACTAAAAAACTTGAACTATTAGTAGATATGAATACTATAGTTAAATTAAACAATATGATTATAATCCTATAAGTCCAAGGACAAATATTCTAACTTTAAAGATGGTTTAAAGTCATGAATTTAGAATTCACCATTGGAGCTTAAGCTTCCATTTTTTTTATTTATAAATTTGACCCTATGTTGATGATTCCTACGTAAAAGCTTTCATGCAACTACATAAATGGCTCCTACTCTACTGTAGAAACATGACTAAATTGAAAGAATCAAGCTATACACATAAAACAATATTATACCCAAAAATTCTAAAATATAAGCTTGTATTTGAGCTACTGTTTGTACAGACTTCTCTGAACTGAGAGAGGCTTCATATAGGGGATGCTATGCGGAGTCTATTGGTCGAATTTGGGGTGGTAATTAGGCTACTCTAATGGGAGAACTTTGTGATGAAAGTTTTGTGTGTAAAAGAGTGTAGTTTTACCTTGGTTTTTCATTGGTTCCTATAAGTTTTTGCTGGCATTCTTGTCAGTCTAGCTGATAACGAAGGTGTTAAAACGTTTAAGTTTTATCCCTAAGGGTTTTTACTTAAGGTTTAAGTCCTTTTTTCTTTAATTTCAAACTTTTGGGGTCTTTGTGTAATTTCTAAAACCTGGTAAAGTATTGTGATGTAATGATTTGTAACATTAGACGGTGATGAAGTAGTTTGTAAAAAAATCTTGAAAGATACATATTATTTAAATGGTTTAAAAGTCCATTGAAAACTTTAGGGGGTGCTTTCTAATTACTACAACTTAAAGATAACTTTGGAGTTTGTGGTTTTCTAAGGTTCAGGGTGGTAATAATCTAAAACTTTTTACTATACTGATTATATGTTACGGTAAGATCCCTTATTCATCAAATATATGTGTAGAGATAGTCTCATCTAGACGCGTTGTCTTATATGGGTCTTACAATTCTCCCTATCCAAAATTTTTTGTATCCTCGAAATTACCTTTAAATAGTTTGGGATACTATTTATGTGACCACCCGAATATAATTATGATAAATTATATTTAAATCATGATTAGCTTATGTGTTATGGATAATATGTTATTAGCATATATAATTTTAATTCATTATATTTAGTCTAATTCTACCTTCATAAAGTGTGAAATATTGAATTAGTTACAAACACCAAAATTTTAAAGTTTTCTGTAAGAATGTTCATATTGGAGGTTAGTTTTGACAATTATAATATAATAATTAACTTAAGGTATAAACTAGATATTTGTAGATATATGCGTTAGGTTTGTAACACAACAAACGGTTCGTCGAACGAACATCCGAGTGAGAAGATATTGTCTTTTTACGAACAAGGGGTAAAGTAGTCATTTAGCCTTAAATGATATTTCGTTTTATATGATGCCACATGTTATATTTTGATTGGACCAAGAGGGCGTGCCCTTATGCCGATTTATAACCCTTTAACTGAGCTCTTCCTTCATAATATTTCAGCCATGGAAGAGTTTTAACCAAAGGAAAGATATTTTTGAAGTTTAGGAAGGAGGTGCGAGGAGAAATTGAAGAAAAAAATCATAGAAAATTACGTAAAAGCCCTAAGGTAATTACGCCCATGAATCTTGATATTTTTCTTGTATTTATGATTTGTATGACATAAATCCTTGATTTTTTATTGACCTTTCATGCTTCGGTGCATATGTATGGATATATGCAAGTTTAAACAAAGTTGAATGTGTAAACCCTTAAATTGCTTCGCTTAGTAACCTTGTTTATTCAAACTTTTGTATCTTTTTGTATGATTACTGAAATTGATTAATTTAAGTTGGAGATTAACATAGACTTATATATGTATATCATATCCAAAATCAAGTAAAAATACCAAGAAATGAATCTTGGGTGAAGGTTTGAAGTTCGGGTATGAATTATGCCCCAATAGAGTAAATATGCATACCATATGTTTGATGTTTTACTTGACATAGAAAATGAGCTCTGAAAATTATGAAATTTTAATCTTGTATTATTCAACATGTTTTATTAAATTGGGTGAAATATTATATAAATTTATGATGTATAAAAATTGTGAAAATTCTTGGAAGATGACTGAATGATAGAGGAGCCTATAGGGCGGAGTTGCTATGTAGTAAAGAAATGGGAATATCTTGCTCTAGAAAACTATGAATGATGTCGTCTTTTGTGTTGAAAACCTAATATAATAAGGATTGGATTACCAAGAAGAATTAAAGTAGGTTTATGCCATAATTTTTATGTGTTAGATATCATAACTTGAGTCTAGATGGGACTTTTTTCATGGTGAATGATTTGAATAAAATCATATGATGCTTTTGAATTGAGTTATGTTTAAGTTATTCCCTGGATTTTTAATATTCTTATGATGATACTAATATTGTAACAATGATAGGAAGGGAAGAAGAACTGATTGCACAAGTATTGGATAAAGGCAAGGGAAAAGCCCGTTAAACTGTCAAGGTGAGTGTACTTATGATTGTCTCATATATACAGATATATGAATATAGCTCTAAGAGTAGGATTTGTTTGAATACTTTTGGTATTCAGGATTTGTTTGGATATTCAAATATCCAGGATTTGTTTGGGTCTTATGATCCAAGATTGGAATTGGACAAAGATCCAATGATTTGATTTGTCTTATGACAAGGATTTGTTGGAACTTATGTTTGAGGATTTGTGATTGGCAATGGGCAGAATTATTTGGATCTTATGATCCAGGATTTGTTATTGCCAATGGGCAGGATTGCTCGGATTTTATATCCTCTATTCAATATAGAATTTTCATTTCATTATAGGGAAGGAGTACCTCACTAAGCTTAATTCTTACAGTTTATATTTTAACCATTTCAGGTTTATACGCTGCCAGCTAGGATACCATATGACCGGTAACTTTGAGAGTTACACCGTTAGAAAGAGCTGGGGTGTTGGAGCGCGAGACCCCCAATTTTAAAATCTTTTACTACAAAACATAATTTCCTTTTAATTATATATGGAAGCGTAGATGGTTCAAATTAAACAAATTAACAAATTTTAATTTCTTTCCAAATTAAAATTAAACCAAGTGAAATTAAATTTAAAAACTTAATACATTTTTCACTTAATCCAAATTAATTCAATTCATGTCCTATAAATTTGCCTAAGTCATGTTTTCAATATTATTAGGCCAAACTAATTTTATCAAATAAAGAGATGACTTGAATTAAATTAACATAAACATTACCCAAATTTATTATGCACCAAATTAAGTAAGTAGTAATTAAACCAAATTTTATCTTTTAACCTAAGCATGCATTCTAGGTGAATTTTTCGAAAGATAAAATAAAAAATAAATCACTACGCCGTGATGCACGAGGAAAAACCCACAACGGGAAAAAAACCTCGGACAACCCTAGCCTTAAGTCCACTAAGTATGGTTTTACAGTTACAAGACAAATGACTTACTTCCTTGACTTGACCCCTTTCAAGCCTTGATTCGTCTTCTTGTAAACACCTTCGCCTAGTCGACAACCTCGAAGCTCCACCGGAACCTTGGACTTCACCAATGAGACATAGGTACACCGTCAACAACACATGGTGCCTTTCACCATGTGAGAATGCCGTAACAAAACAAACTTCTTCTTCTTTGAGGGATTTAGAAGAAAACAAAAATGAACTCTTCAATAAGTAGAGTAAACTCGTGCCAAAACTCCAAGCAATGTATATATATTAAGGAACTTGGATAAACAAACTATGGGTGTAAAATAGAAGTGTTTTATGAATTTTTCATTGAAAAATATACACTTAAACAATGAAATTTTCTTTTGAAAGATGAACACTCAAAAACTCTCTCCAGGAGTTGGAAAAGTATGAAAAGTTAATTAGAAAAAGTTAGTTCCCGCACATAAGTATTCTGGCAAAAAAGTAGTGGGAACAAAAGTGGGAAAAACTGCTCAAAACTGCCACAAAATTGTTTTCGCCAAATCTCGTTCGAACAAGATTTTCGTTCGAACGAAGTCTCGTTCGAACGAGCCTTCTAACGAAGTTCCAGTGTATAAAAGTTGAACTCATTAGAAATCTCGTTCGAACAGCCTTTTCATTCGAATGATGTTCCAGTAGCCAAATAGGTAACTCGTGGGCAAACTCGTTCGAACGACAAACTCGTTCGAACGACAATATCGAATGAACTTCCAGAAAGTATAAAAATTTGATTTTAGCCCAGAAACTTTATTTTAAAGTTTTAATGAAATTTTCTGAAAATAAACAACAGTTTAAAACAAGATACACCCATATAACTATTGTTCCAAGCTCCTATATATATATATATATATATATATATATATATATATATATATATATATATATATATATATATATATATATATATATATATATTAAAATGCATTCATACCTTAGGAGCAATGGAACCATGTTGATGACGTAGAAACGAGGCACAATACACACGACATTTGATGAAGCTTTAATATCTTGGCCGCTACGTTTTCAACTACCCTGTCATAGGATTGAATGGAAGCAAATAAAAAACTATCCTATGACATAAACATTTTTGTCCGGAACTGAGCCAAAACTACATTAAGACTCAATCGGAGAATTGTGTCCTTACATGGGGTTTAAATATGCGTATTTTATCACTGTCACACTGAAGATTTTAATATACTCATGCATTGTATATATTGCGTTAGTATGGATTGAGTTAATGATTGTGAAATTTTATCATAGTTAATCATAGTATTGTATGTCCGCTTAATTATGACTCTGATATTGATTTCATTACGGTATAAGAATAATATTATGTTCATTATGCACATTATACATAAAAATATTGACAAATGAATTATATTTCCATTGGGCTTAAGATTATGATCCAATTATTCTAATAACAAATGATGATATGGATATTGGGTTTGGGGTGTGACAATTAGTGGTATCAGAGCGTGGTTAGTTATTCTAGACGTGTGTGACGGTTAGATGGCAGTATCGAGTTGATTTGATATTTATGGATTGATTATGCACTTACCAATAGTTTAGTATTATAAACTGTTTATATTGGTTGTTATAACTTTATTGTATTACAGATAATTCCAGATAGAACCTAGGAATGGACAATATAGAGAAGAGGGAGTAGCTTCTCGTACAGACAATACGAAGTAGAGCAGAGTGTTGCTGGAAGGGCTAGAGATAATGAGCAACCTATAGAGATGAAAATAATAATATAGGAAATATTGAGGATTGTAGAATAACAGGAAAGAAATATGGCATTAATGGTAGAGCAATAGATTAGACATCTAGAATCAAAGACTGTGGCCACGATTGAGAAAGAGGCAAGGAAGGAAATGAAGGATTCCATGCATGAGAAGTTTTTGAAGTTGAATCCTCCAGATATTCAGGGTCAGTTGAACCTACAGAAGTTGAGATGTGGGTCAGGGATCTAGAAACTATCTTCGCAGTTATGAAGGTTCCAAAGAACCAGAAAGTGAATCTAGTTGTGTTTAAGCTGAAAGGAAAGGCCAAATATTGGTGGGAAGCCAACAACCATTTGGTGCCCATGATGGAAGGTACAGATGTTATTACTTGGGCGGAATTTATTAAAGCTTTGTATGTTAAGTATTTCCCTAAAGTTTATAGGAGGGAGAAGGTGAGGGAATTTATAAATTTGACCCAAGGGAAATGTATGTGAGGGAGTATGAGGCTAAACTTACTGGTTTGTCTAGATTTTCTGCTAAGTATGTGGAGAATGAAGAAGATAAATGTAATAAGTTTCAAGATGGACTGATTTGGCCTATTGAAAATAGAGTGGCCACTTATGAGTTAGAAGATTATGCTTTTATGGTGAATAAATCCACGATAGAAGAAAGGAAAATGAACTAAGGGGTGGTAAGTAGAGAGAGTTTTAAGAAAAGTAAATTCGACGCATCTCAGTCTAAGGGAGGTGAGGTGGAAGTGTTAAGATGGAACCTTATAAATTTTAGAGAGGTGGTGGAGATAGTGGTAGAGGTTAGGGGAGATTTAGTAGAGATACCAGGGGTGGAGGATCTTTTGGTTCGATTAGAAAGTCAGGGAGAGGTGAGACCCCAATAAGAGGTGTTACATGTTTCTTTTGTAAAGAGGAAGGGCATTATAAATCTAAGTGTCCTAAGCTTAAGGGATTGGAATGTTACCATTGTCATCAAGTGGGGCATATTAAGAAGAATTATCCGCAGTTGGCAGAGACTCCAACAACACCTAGTGAAGCAGAAAGTAGGGTGTTATCGCCAGGCAGTGCAGTGAAGAGTATGGGCAGAGGATAAGCTAGTAGTTCTAGGCCAGGTGGATGAGTATTTATAATGAAAGAAGCTCAGATTACTCCAGATGTGGTGACAGGTACTCTTTCTGTTACTGATAAAAGTGCTTATGTTTTGATTAATCCTGGTTCCACACATTCTTTTGTGTCCTATGCTTTTGATGTATGCCTGAATAGACCATGTACTCGTTTAGATGTGGGGTTGGGTATTTATATGGTAAGAAATATAATTATTAATCTACTTCCATTGGATATTTCTTATTTTGATATAATTCTGGGAATGGATTGGTTATCTAAATATCATGCATCTATCGATTGTTTCTGTAAGGAAGTTATTTTTAATATGCCTGGTGAGCCTGAATAACAATTTGTGGGGGAAAGGAAAATTGTTCCTAGTTGCATCATTTCTACTATTCAGACAAGGAAATTATTGAGTAAGGGTTGTGAGGGTTTTGTTGCATATGTTCTTGACACTAGGAAGGGGTTTTTATAATTAGTCGATGTTCCTATTGTACGGGATTTTCCAGAATTATTTCCTAGTGAGTTGCCGGGGTTACCCCCAGAGAGAGAAGTTGAATTTAGTATTGAATTGCCACCGGGGACAACCCCTATTTCTATGGCGCCGTATAGAATGGCACCTGCTAAGTTGAAAGAACTTAAGATTAAGTTGCAGGATTTACTTGATAGGGGGTTCATACAGCCTAGTGTATCTCCATGGGGTGCACCAGTTTTATTTGTGAAGAAAAAAGATGGTACCATGCATTTGTGTATTGATTATAGGCAACTGAATAAAGAAAAAATTAAGAACAAGTGCCCTTTACCTTGTATAGATGATTTGTTTGATCAGTTATAGGGTGCTAAAGTGTTTTAAAATATAGACTTGCGATTGGGTTATCATCAGTTGAGGGTCAAGGAGAGTGATATTTATAAAACTGCTTTTCGTACTCAGTATGGTTATTTTGAATTTCTGGTGATGCCTTTTGGGGTGACTAATGCTCCAGCTGTATTCATGGATCTTATGAACCGGGTACTGCATCCTTTTGTTGATTCATTTGTGATAGTTTTTATTGATGATATTCTTATTTATTCACATGATATGGTTGAACATGAAAAGGATCTCATACCTATTTTGAATATGTTGAAAGATAAGAAGTTTTATGCTAAGTTTAGCAAGTGTGAATTTTGGATATCAAAAGTTATATTTTTAGGCCATGTTATTTCTGGAGATGGTGTATGTGTTGATCCTAAAAAGGTAGAAGCTATTGTAAAATGGGAGAGGCCCAATAATGTGACTGAGGTAAGGAGTTTTCTGGTTCTAGCTAGGTATTACAGGAGGTTTATAAACGAATTTTCTTCGATTGCCTTGCCAATGACTAAATTAACCCAGAAAGATGTTAAGTTTGAATAGAGTTCGGATTGTGAAGAGAGTTTTGATGAATTGAAAAAGAGGTTAGTAACTGCATATGTTCTTACTATTCCGTATGGTGGAGATGGTTTTATTATTTATAGTAATGCTTCACATCAGGGGTTGGGTTGTGTTTTTATGCAGCATGGTAAAGTTATTGCTTATGCTTCTAGGCAATTGCGTACACATGAACGTAATTATCCTACACGTGATTTGGAACTCACTGCTATTGTGTTTTCTTTGAAATTATGGTTTCATTATCTATATGGTGAGGTATGTAAAATTTTTACTGACCATCAAAGCGTTAAGTTATTATTTACTCAGAAGGAGTTGAATTTGAGGCAGAGACGGTGGACGGAGTTAATTAAAGATTATGATTGTACAATTCACTACCACCTAGGGAAGGCAAATGTAGTTGCAGATGCTTTGAGTAGAAAGGCTTCGAGCATGTTATCTTGTATTCGGTATGCTAGAGTTTCCCACATCATGGAGTTGAGATTGATGGGATTAGAATTGAAGCTAGTAGATGGGGATAGGTTCTTTCCTCATATAAGCGTGAGGCCTTTGTTAGCCACCCGTATTCATGATTTCCAAAGTCAAGATCCTTTTCTTGAGAAGAAATGACAAGATGTCGGAGTGAATGATGGCCCTTTACTGTATAAGCAGCGGTTATGTGTGCCTAATGTGGGTGGATTGAAAGAGTAAATTTTAGATGAGGCTGATAATTCTATTTATACTATGCATCCTGGTAGCACTAAAATGTATAGGTATTTATAGGAGAATTATTGGTGGAATACTATGAAGAAGGAAGTAACTGATTTTGTTGCTAGGTGCCTTATATGCCAACAAGTGAAAGTGGGGCATCAGAAACCTACTGGTCTGCTTCAGCCATTGCGAATATCAGAATGGAAATATGATCACGTAACGATGGATTTTGTGGGTTGGCTTCCTCGATATCAGAAGGGGTCAGATTTGGTTTGGGTAGTGGTGGACACATTAACCAAGTACGCTCATTTTCTAGTAGTCAAGACTACATATACAGTTGATAGGTATGCTAGATTGTATGTTAATGAGATTACTGGATTGCATGGAGCAGCGATATCTATTGTTTCAGATAGGGAACCTACTTTTACATCCAGATTTTGGAATAGCTTGCAGTATGATATGGGTACTAACTTAAATTTTAGTACAACATTTCATCCTCAGACAAATGGGCAGTCTGAAAGGACAATACAAATTTTGGAAGATATGATTAGAGATTGTGTGCTTGATTTTAAAGGACATTGGGATGAATATTTGCCTTTGATAGAATTTGCATATAATAATAGTTTTCAATCTACTATTGGTATGGTGCCATATAAAGCTTTGTATGGTAGATGGTGTCGTACACCCGTATGTTGGGGTGAAGTTAGTGAAAGGAAAATAAAGGGTCTAGAGTTGATTGAAGTCACCACTGAAAAAGTGAAGATTATTCAAGATAGAATGAGAACAACTCAAAGAAGACAGAAAAGTTATGTGGATAAGCGACGGAAAGATTTACAATTTCAGAAGGGGGATTACTTGTTTCTTCGAATATCACCATGGAAAGGAGTTATGAGGTTTGGAAAGAAAGGTAAATTATGTCCACGCTACGTTGGACCTTATGAAATTCTTGAGAAAGTCAGGATGGTTGCCTACAAGTTAGCGTTACCACAGGAGTTAGCTCGATTACATGATGTTTTCCATGTTTCTATGTTGAGAAAGTACGTAGATGACCCTTCACATGTATTGGTGGAACAACCTATTGAATTGAAGGAAGATTTGAGCTATGTGGAAGAGCCGCTTGCTATCGTGGATAGGAAGTAACTGATATTGAGATACAAAGTGATTACACGTGTGAAGGTTGTATGGAGAAGACATTCCATGGAAGAATCCACATGGGAGAGTGAGGATAGCATGAAAATGCGTTATCCATACTTGTTTGATTCGGACAACCAAGGTATGTCAATTTCGGGGACGAAATTTCCTAACAGGGGGAGAATTGTGACAACCCGAATATAATTATGATAAATTATATTTAAATCATGATTAGGTTATGTGTTATGGATAATATGTTATTAGTATATATAATTTTAATTCATTATATTTAGTCTAATTCTACCTTCATAAAGTGTGAAATATTGAATTAGTTACAAACACCAAAATTTTAAAGTTTTCTGTAAGAATATTCATATTGGAGGTTAGTTTTGACAATTATAATATAATAATTGACTTAAGGTATAAACTATATATTTGTATATATATGCGTTAGGTTTGTAACACAACAAACGGTTCGTCGAACAAACATCCGAGTGAGAAGATATTGTCTTTTTACGAACAGGGGGTAAAGTAGTCATTTAGCCTTAAATGATATTTCATTTTATATGATGCCACATGTTATATTTTGATTGGACCAAGAGGGGGTGCCCTTATGACTACTTATAACCCTTTAATTGATCTCTTCCTAAAGCATATTTCAGCCATGGAAGAGTTTTAACCTAAGGAAGGAGAGTTGTAAAGTTTAGGAAGAAGGTGTGAAGAGAAATTGAAGAAAAAAATCATAGAAAATTACGTTAAAGCCCTAAGGTAATTCCACCCATGAATCTTGATATTTTTCTGGTATTTATGATTTTTATGACATAAATCCTTGATTTTTTATTGACCTTTCATGATTGGGTGCATAAGTATGGATATATACAAGTTTAAACAAAGTTGAATGTGCAAACCCTTAAATTCCTTCGCTTAGTAACCTTATTTATTAAAACTTCCATATCTTTTTGTATGATTACTGAAATTGATTAATTTCAATTGGATATTAACATAGACATATATATGTATATCATATCTGAAAATAAAGTTAAAATACCAAGAAATTAATCTTGGGTGAAAGTTTGAAGTTCGGGTATGAAATCTGCCCCAAAAGAGTAAATATGCATACCATATGTTTGATGTTTTGCTTGACATAGCAAATGAGCTTCTAAAAATTATGAAATTTTAATCTTGTATTATTCAATATGTTTTATGAAATTTGGTGAAATATTATATAAAGTTATGATGTATAAAAATTATGAAAATTCTTGGAAGATGACTGAATGATAGAGGAGCCTATAGGGCAGAGTTGCTATGTAGTAAGAAATGGGCATATCTAGCTCTAGAAAACTTGGAATGATGTGTCGTCTTTTGTGTTGGGAACCTAATATGATAAGGATTGTATTACCAAGAATAATTGAAGTAGGTTTGGGCTATAATTTGAATATGTTAGATATCATAACCTAAGTCTAGATGGGACTTCATTTATGATGAATGATTTGAATAAAATCATATGATGCTTATGAATTGAGTTATGTTTAAGTTATTCCCTTGATTTTTAATATTCTTATGATGATAAATATTTTAACAATGATAGGAAGGTAAGAATAGCTGATTGAAAAAGTATTGGATAAAGGCAAGGGAAAAGCCAGTTAAACTGTCATGGTGAGTGTACTTATGATTGTCTCATATATACACATATATGAATATAGCTCTAAGAGCAGGATTTGTTTGAATACTTCGGTATTCAAGATTTGTTTAGATATTAAAATATCCAGGATTTGTTTGGGTCTTATGATCCAGGATTGGAATTGGACAAAGTTCCATTGATTTGATTTGTCTTATGACAAGGATTCGTTGGAACTTATGTTCCAGGATTTGTGATTGCCAATAGGTAGAATTATTTGGATCTTATGATACAGGATTTGTTATTGCTAATGGGAAGGATTGTTCGGATTTTAAATCCACATATTCGATATAGAATTTTTATTTCATTATAGGGAAGGAGTACCTCACTAAGATTAATTCTTACGGTTTATATTTTAACAATTTGAGGTTTATACGCTGTCAGCTAGGATACCATATGACTGGTAACTTTGAAAGTTGCACCGTTAGAGCTGGGGTTTAAATATGGGGATTTTATCATTGTTACACTAAAGATTTTAATATACTCACACATTGTATATATTGCGTTCGTATGGATTGAGTTGATGATTGTGAAATTTTATCATAGTTAATCAAAGTATTGTATGTTCGCTTAATTATGACTCTGATGTTGATTTCATTACTGTATAAGAATAATATTATGTTCATTATGAAAATTATGCAGAATTTTTTTGATAAATGAATTATATTTGTAATGGGCTCAAGATTATGATCCAATTATTCTAGTAACAAATGATTATATGGATATTGGGTTTGGGGTGTGATAGTTTATATATAACATATCTAACTTCCCAAGTTACTTCTTCATGACCATGATGTTGCTAAAGAACTTTCACTAAAGGAATGGTCTTTGTACGAAGTATTCGATCTTATATGTCTAAGATCTAAAGAGGTCTTTCTCTAAAGTTGTGGTTAGGTTGTATTGATATTGCGTTCCTTGTGATGACGTGGTTTAGGTTAACAATATACTTTCTCAATTGAGATACAAGAAATACGTCGTGAATTTGGGCCAATTCATATGATAATATTAATCGATAGGCTACTAGGCCAATACGTTCTGTAATGGTGAAAGGTTCGATATATTGTGGTGCGAGTTTTATTTTTCTATTAAATCTAATAATTCCCTTCCGAGGTGGTAATTTTAAGAAACTTGGTCTCCTTATTGAAATTCAAGGGGTTGTTCTACGATTATCGGCATAGCTTTTCTACCGACTTTGAGCTTCCTTTAACCTTTCCCTAATTTGATGTACTTTCTCGGTGGTTTCTGCTATAATCTATGGGCCAAAGACTTGATTTTATCCAGATTCATTCCAATAAAGTGGAGAGTGATAAGTTCTTCTGTAGAGTGCTTCATATGGAGCATCTTGAGTACTAGCTTGATAACTGTTGTTGTTAGAAAATTCTACTAATGCTACGTGATCTCTCTAATTTCCCGATATATCTAATGTGCATGCTCATAACATATCTTCTAAGATTTGACTTAGTTATTTGGATTGTCCATCGATTGGGGATGAAATGCGTTATTAAGAAGTAATTTACTTCCCATGGCTTTTTATAAATCTTGCCAAAAATATCCCACAAATCAAGGATCATGGTCATATGTAATAGATAAAAGAATTCCATGTAATATCATGATTTCTTGAAGATATATGCTACTAAGTCCCTGAAATGAATCGATAGTATGCATTTTAAGAAATAGAGTTAACTTAGTCAGTCGATCAATGATGATCCAAATTGAATTATATCCTTGGGATGTAAGAGGTAATCCACTTACGAAGTCCATAGTAATAGGATTCCACTTCCAGGCTGGGATGGGAAGAGGTTGCAAGATTCCACCTGGGTGTTGGTGTTCAATCTTCACTTGTTGATAAGTTAAACATTTGGTAGTAAAGGTTCGAATGTTTTTTTTTATTCCTTCCCACCAAAAATGCTTTTTGAGTGCATGATACATTTTGGTGTTGCTTGGATGGACAATAAATTTGGAATGATGACCTTCTTATAAGTGTTTTTCCTTCATCTTGGAATTTGAAGGTATAATCGGTTCTAAAATTTCATTCCATTGTTAAGATGATATGTCCATTCTGTACTGGCCTTTCCAAGTTTAATCTTTCGGCGTTGAGCAGTGATGAATTTGTCAGTGGCTTGGTCCTCAATTATCCATCTCTAAAGAGATGGGATTGATCTGATGTTATGAAGAATAATGGAGGTTTTACTTTGCAGATTATAGTCAGTCAATGTAAGGATGATTTGATATATGAGTGTTTCGATTTCTCTTCCATTAGATTTTTAACTTAAGGCATCAGCTACCCTATTGCCTTTACTTAGGTGATATTATAATTGAAAGTCGTAGTCTTGTAAATATTTCATCCACCTGTATTATCGCAAATTCAGATATTTTTGGGTCAAGATATATTTTAAACTCTTGTTATTTGTGAATAATTGAAATTCTACTGCATATAAATAACATGACAAATTTTCAAAGCAAAAACGATAGCGGCTAATTCAAGATCATGAACTGGATAATTGCGTTCGTGGATTTTTAGTTGTCGTGACCTATACTCTATTAATTTTCCTGATTGCATTAGTAAACATCCGAGTCCTTGTAATGAAGCGTGAATATATATTGTAGCTTAGAGTACTAGAAGGTATCGTGAGTATAAGGGTGGTAGCCAAACATTCTTTCAGGGTACAAAAGGCTTGAGTACATTATTTATTCCACTTAAATTGTATATCCTTTCTGGTTAATTTCATGAGAGAGGTAGAGAAATAGTGAAGAATCCTTATACGAACCTTCGATAATAATCAGATATTACTAGAAAGCTGCGAACTTCGATTATGGTAGCGGGTTACGACCATTCTGTAACTGCATTGGTTTTTGCTAGATCTACTTGGATTCCTAGTTCTGTAATAACATGTCCAAAAAATTTCACCTCTTTCATTAAGAAGTCACATTTTATCTTCTTTGCATACAAGTGGTGATATCGTAAGGTGTCGAATATGATTGTAAATGATGTTCATGATCCCCTTCATTTTGTGAATATATTAAGATATCATCGATGAATACGATCACAAATTGGTCTATGAATGGTTGAAATACACGATGCATAAGGTCCATAAAAGTAGCTTGGGCATTAGTAAGTCCAAAAGACATTACTAAAAATTCAAAGTGTCCATATCGAGTTCTAAATGATGTTTTCGGTATGTCTTCTTCCTTTACCCTTAATTGATGATATCCGGAATATAAGTCAATTTTTTAAAATACCTTGGCTCATCGTAATTCATCAAATAAATCACCTATGCTAGGTAGAGGATATTTATATTTAATGGTGACCTGGTTTAATCTATGGTAATCGATACATAATGGGAATGAACCGTCTTTCTTCTTTATAAATAATACCGGTGCACCCCAGGGAGATGAACTTGGTCGAATAAACCCTTTGGATAATAATTCATCAAGTTGGGTTTGAAGTTCCCATAGTTCTAAAGGTGCCATTTGGTAAGGTGGTATAGAAATGGGACCGGTATTGGGAAAAAGTTAAGAAAATATTAGAATATTGTCCATTAAATTTTCTATATAGGGTGGTAGAGTTTTGAAAAATCACATTTCTTGATGAGCAATCAATATATGCATTGTTCGTAGATAATGAATCTATTCCAATAATGATATCGAATCCTACTATTTATAAGACCACTAGATCAATTATAAGGGTTCCTACCTCAAGTTTTACCTCATAATTTTTACAAACCTGTTGTGTTTTAGTGATGGTACCTGTGGGCATACTTATAGTAATCGGATGATCTAAAGAGGTCATAAACTTGATGCTAATAAATGAGTGAGATAACCCTATATCAATTAATACATGCGTCGTAAGGTCATGAAGTAAAAAGTACCTTCAATAATGTCATGTCTGTCTGTTTGTGTTAATACTGCAAAAGGTTGGCCTTGATTCGCATCATTGGTCGTAGATCTGTGTTGATTGGAATTTCCTAGAAGATGTTTAAGAATAGATTTTCCTGGTGTAGTTGGAGGTCTTCCCACGGTTCGTCGTAATTCAAGGTTTCTGTCTGTATTTGTTATGGGTCTGAGATTATAATTTGGTTTATGAAGCTTGGGAGTTGAGGTTTGATGTGTCCCAGAGTATTGCATTTATGACAACGAATGGTAGTACCACTATTTCGGTGTTGAATCTAGTTGGATGATCGTTCTTCATTTGGTTTAAAATTGGGGTAATTTTGGATGGAAATATTTGATGAATGATTATTAGAATTATATTGGGGAAGGGGAAAATTACTATGAGATGTCCCACTGGGAGATAGATTCTTCTTAATAAGGTTGGCTACTTCCATCATTTTACCGAGTTCATGAATTTTCAAAGGAATAAGGGGAGTCTTAACACTGGTTTTGAGTCCTTATTTGAAATGTTTATATATCTTAATATTAATATCAATATATTCCTGGGCGTAATGGGAAAGTTTCGTGAACCGAGCCTCATATTGTGCTACCGACATGTTATTCGGTTGGAGTCCCAAAAATTCCACCGTCATTTGATCACGTAAAGATTCAGAAAATACTTTTTAGAAAAAATTTCTTCAAGTTGTGGCCATGTCAAATTTTCCATGTTTTGGGTACGTTTGACTGATTGCCCAGTGATTGACCTCATTTTCAAATAAATTAGTGTCTAGATCCCCTTGGAGTTCAGGTACTATTCCTACTCTATTTAGAACCTTCAAACTTTTCCTAAACCAACGTTCGTCTTCTGATGCTTCACATTTCCCATGAAAAGAAGGGGGTCATTGTCGTAGAAATTCTTTCAAAACATTCGTTCGTCGAACGTGTGAAGATACTTTAATCTCGGGTATAGGATTCTGACGTGCTTGTGTTAGTCTAGTGAGTTATTCTAAGCATTTGGATAAGTTATCCATGGCTGTAGATGGAGTAGTTGACTTAGATTCTGATCGAGGTGTTGCGTTAATGTTATGAATATTCACCATGTTATAGATGTAAAGAATAATTAAAGCACATGTAATAGTAAAAAAAATCATAAAACATAACGAGTTAACTTAAAAGATCCTCAACTGTATAAGGAAACTTTCACATATATATAACATAAAAACTGGCTGTTAAAAGATCCTAATTTTATGATTAATTTATTATCTGCTATATTAGTAACGTAACCCTTTATTCTTATACTACTCTTACACAATCTCATTTATTTATTTTACAGTGATCGTTAGCCTTTTAAATTTCAGTAAGTTGTCTGTCCTCTTGATCCTCCTCTTTAAAACCTTCGGTTCATAAGTCTGATGAAGATGTAGTAGCATTGAGAGATGGTAATTCTAGTCCATAATCATTTGGAGATACCGGTGGAGTTGTACGCAACTCTCCTTTTGGTACGACATTCCATGCTAAGTGAATTGCTTATTGCAGAAACTCTTCATCTTCAGCAAATTATCGAGCTTGTTTCATCGCCTGCTCCTCCCCCAATAACTGACATGTCAATAGATGATGCTTAATATTTGGTTTGTGATATCCCACTCCCGATCGATGTCCCTAATTGCCTTAAATAATTTACTATGCCCATCTTCTCTGATTATTTGGATAACTTTTTCTTGATCGACACCATTGGTGTTCAGATGGATGTTATCCTAGACAGCCATTACTTCAAGATAGATAATTAGTTTTGAATTTAACCTAAAGAAGTTACGAATGCATAAAATAACTATATCCCTAAATGTGTCCCGTATAGGAGTAATAAACCTCGTACTCTTAAATAAGATGCTCTAATAACATGTTGTCACATCCTGAATAATCAAGAGTGATAAGGGGTTGGGTTTATAGGTGCAAATGAGAAAATAAATCAAATAGTGGAAGTATAAATAATAGTGATAACAAAGATCTAAATAATAATAATATTCTTTAACATGAAATAAAGTATTGAATTACATTATTCCTTACACTCATCCTAAACAGCGGCACTATCTCTTATTACAGGGTTCATAAAAGAAAATAAAAATAAAAGATAATTAAAGGTACTACAAATGACTTGATACAATATCAAATACATCAATTTATACGTAGTAGTATAGGAAATTATAATGGCGTCTTTGGTGCTGCGACTGATTTTCCAGGCATATAAAATTGCTAGAGAAACACGAGGTGATGCATCATATTTGTTCGAGGTCGGGGATATGTGGCCTTCACTATTGCCTGGGTCCATCTAGAATTTAAAAAACGTAAGCAAAATTGCCAAGTAGATAATTCTTATTCTATACCGTTCAAAACATGATTTTTATTGAGCTAGTATAAGAATTCTATATGAAATGGATTCAATGTTAGGATATGATAACATGTTCATTCCTGAAATGATATATCTAAAAACATAGAAATATCTGGATAGAACTGATAATGGTTAGGAATGGTTTGTAAATAAATAATCCATAATTATCCGTTTAGAGGTTTTTGGGTAATAGACATACATATAACAACGTTAGTCCAATCCAATAAAATTGCAGATAATCAATCCAGATACTGGAGATAAAAGTAACCATTCTCAGTCAAATAGAAACATTCTATATGGTATAAATAACTAGGCCCTCAATCATCTGACTCCTATAGAACTAAATAATACAATTGTGGGTGTAACAAAAGATTATTCCATAGTCATACTATATGTTATAATAGAACGGGGTAAAATCGCATCATATAAAATACTATGATTTCATAATCATCATTAATTAGAATAAATTTTACGTAAACAGGGTTTATCACATAGTGGTATCAACAAAATGCATAATCAAAAGCATTGCGTGAAAATAATACTGAATAAAAAATCACTTACTTATTGTTAGGGTTTTGAAAAGTTTTGTGGAGTTGGTTTAAGTCAAGGAAGTAGTTCGTGTAAGTCTTAAAAAGAAAAAATATATTTTGTTGTAAGAATAAGGTTTGCAAATTATTTGAAAGTGCGACAAAGTTACAAACTTTCATAGAAAAATAAGTATTGGGGTTTAAATGAAAATAAAGTTTAATTTTTATACTTAAGTTCATTAACTTTTTAAGATTGGTGCCAAGAGACTTTTTTTTTCTTAATAATGTCATAAAAGTTATAGAAAAAGCTTGGGGTGAAAATATAGAAGTTAAAAAATTCAAGGGTTTTTGTGCAAAAATAATTTTGAAGTTTAAATTTTAATTATAGGGGTTATGTCGAATTTGTTTTCTCGTTATCCAAACCGTGTGTTATAAATATATCATTTTGACTAGAAAAATAAAATAAATTTTTTCAGAATTTTTCGATTGGTCACGCTCTGTCACAAGCTAAATCAAAATTTCCACGCCCTGTGTTTGACCATACTCGCGCGTGTGTGTTTCACTTTGTTTTCAACCTCTCGAATTGTTACTTAGGGTTTGAAAACTTTGACCTTCAATTAGATATTTTATAGAATTCTAATTGCGATGAAACCAAAGCCATTCTTCCTAATTTTTCAAAAGGATTTCAAAAATATTACTTTTAAAGATTAAGACTGACTATAGCCTCGTATCCATATACTATAAAATATTGAATTTTTTTATTTGATATTCGTGGATTTATATTGAAATTCGAGGTATGGCAGTGCTATGGTTTGGTTTCTGTGTGAATTTTGAACAAAAAAGTTTTGGTCTGAAGGTTTAATTCATTGTATATGGAGAATTTTGAGTTTGAAATTTTAACTGCTGAAACTGAAAATTTTGAACTATGAACAAATATGAATACTATCATGAAATTAAACTATATGGTTGTAATCCTATAGGTTTAGGGGAAAATATTTACACTTTAAAGCTGGTTTAAAGTCAAGAATTTAGAATTCACCATTGGAGCTCAAGCTTGCATAGTTTCTTTTGAAATATGATCCTTAGCTAATGATTCCTACGTAAAATCTTTCATGTAACTACATAAATGGCTCATACTCTACGACAGAAACATGACGTGACACCCCGCCCAATTAAATATCGGGTGATCAGTCATTTATTAAATTTCAAACAGAATGTTTGGTTGGTTCATTCTTAGCATCACTATCGAAAACTTTATTTCAATTAATTACCTAACATTTAATGAAGCTAGTGTCAAAACATTTTTTCATTTAAAGTTGAAACCAATTGATTCGTTTAAAAATTTCTATGCAACAAGGTATAAACCATAAACCATACACAAGAGTATAATCATACCGTCTATGAATTAAATACTGAAATTAATGAGACTGGATAAAACCTTCCAGTCCAAAACTCTAAACCACGAACCATAATAGCAATAAATCCAAATGAAATGAAAGGAAAGTAAACTGAATACAATCTCTGATAAAATGTCTAAGGAATGGGCGACACATGCCCTAAATGGAAAGTCTAGATAGAACTGAGGGAAATGATAGAGGCGTTTAATGCAAAGACCTACAGCTTCCACCACAGCTGCAGCACTCCAAGAAATCCAAATCTCTAAGTCTGGTGTCCCTATGACTGAGCACCTGATATAATACTTATATATATCAAAATGGAAAGAGATGCAGGAAACGGGTCGCAGCCCGATGTGTAAAAATATTTGTTTTAGCAAGTATTTAATGTTTGCAATAAAGCAAGTATCAAATGCATGTTAGTTCGAACTCTCTCACATGAGATTCTCGCCTCTTAGCTAATGTGCACACGTAATGTACAAGTAATCCACCCTAGCCATCTGACACACTTCTAACTAGGAAAATGGCTTATCCTTATATATACCCCTCGTAGTAGTATTCCGTATTTGATGTCAACATTTATCAATTTAAATAAGTGTTATCACACTAAAGTCAAGTATTCACTATTTACGTTATTGAAGATTTCACTACCTTAATAGTGTGTAATTATTACATTGTAGATATACCACAAGCATATACGAATCACACATATTGGAGGTGAACATAGTTCACATCTCATACTCAAACAAGGACTATCAGTTCAGAAATCTCCCATGAACCATATAAACAAATCACACATATTGGAGGCGAACATGGTTCACATACCCATGGTTCACGCACATACCTACGCTCCCATAGTCAGCTGACTTATCAACTCACAAATAAGTCCTCACAGTCCTACGTCCTGAGATACAAGTCAAATATCCCCTCGAAGGTCACTCATGATAAGATTGTCTCTACACAACCTCCCGCGATAGAAAGCAGCTAGGTATGTCATACACATAATATCAAATATAGGTGTACACACAACCCATCAAATCAAACGGTATACACACAACCAAATGTCATATTCCATACATAGTATTATCATCACTAAATACTATCAACATATTTTTAAATTACGATAATCCCTCTATCGTAATATACATAAGGATAATACATATTCATAAGAATTCCTAAGTGTAACCACTAATTTTTATTCTTATAAGTTCCATATCGTTGTAACTCATGTCGTAAGTATTTACCACTTAATACTCTCGACGCGTTTACAATTACGATTATCTCTCTCTCGTGATTTTCAAGGTAAACTCACCTTCCCAAATATTTGAATCATTACACCTAAACAACTCCCAATAATTCTACACTATTTTGGATTCGTCGAACACTAGTTTTCCCCACTCAAATTGAATATTTACCAAAATAGGGGAAAAATAGAAAATTCTCTGAAAATTAGAAATCTCGCTCGAACCAGAATAAGATCTCACTCGAATGACATACACGTGTCGCTGGATCCAGCTTCGTGCGACAGCTCTATCTCGCTCGAACGACTTCGCGCGAGATACTGGTCTCGCTCGAACGACTCACTTCGTGCGACTTCACATGACATCTCGCGACTTGGGATGTTTCGTCCCTTACCTCCAGATTTAGCATTTTCCCACCATTTTTACTCCTAAAACCTCTAAAGATCAAGCCCAAACTTCCAAGAATCAATCCCAAACATTATTCTAACATATATATGTGATTTCCCATATCCTAACATCATTAAATCATCACCAAACATTCATATAATTCGAAATCCCCAATTTATTATCAAGAACCCTAGTTCTTAAATTGATATGCATAACTTCTAAGTTAAACCCAAATTTGTTCATAGAAATCATCATAATTTTGTAGCCATCATCTTATCTACATATGGGATACAAATTCTTATCCAATCAACCCTGGTTTATGACATAGTTCTCCAATTTCACCCAAATTAACTTTCATAACAAAGGTTTATTAACCTAGACTAACATGAAGACGATTATCGCTAAAAAAAGCAAGCAGTAAACACTTGCCTCAATTTCGAAGGTCTGATCCGTTGGTGTTTTTGGTATGGATGCACTCCTCGCGTTCCGATCTACACGATGGTGGTGGTAGTTGTACAAGGTGGGGTAAATTGACTCTCCTCCTTTGGAATTTGCTCTCCCTCACCCACTGTGGCTCTCTCTTGATTTTGGTGTATCCTAACCCTAATTGTCCCCAATTAGTTGATATAATATTTCTCCAATTTTCGTCCATTTAATTTTTCTAAAAATCTAAATTACAAAACTACTCCTCTCGGGTGCCGGCTTGGCCTAAAAATGTCCCGGAGTCCAAATAAAATACCCGGGTAGAGTTTCCTGACTATCTCGACCCCTTCGGACTCAACGGTGCACTCAAAATGATCATACGAGTTACTTAAAATAATTTACCTTTTTATTCCACTTAATTAGTCTTGACACGACTCACACGCGCGTCCCGACTTAATATACCAAACTGTCGTATTTTTCTCTCACGACAAGTTATATAAAATCGTCATTCCATATTACTTATTCTCAGGTTAATATTAATAATTATTAACTTCTCGTCATGCTAGTAAATACTCAATTTTAATCCGGATTAATAATTAATTCTCACATTTTAATTTAATTAATCCAACGATAATGATAAATCACATAATTATTTAAATCCTCAAAAATACGGGGTCTTACACCTGGCTGAATTAAAAGAATCAAGATATACACATAAATTAATAGTATACCCAAAAATGACAAAATATAAGCTTTGTATTTGAGATACTATTTGCATTTAATTCTCTAAATTGAGAGAGGCTTTATACGGGGGAATTTATGGGGGGTCAATGGGTCGAATTTGGGGTGGTAATTAGGATGGTCTAATGGGAGAACTTTGTGAAGAAATTTTGGTGTATAAAAGGGTGTAGGTTTACCTTGGTTTTTCAATGGTTCCCATAGGTTTTTGTTGGTATTCTTATCAGTCTTGCTGATAAGGAAGGTGTTAAATGGTTTAGTTTTAGTCCCTAAAGGATTTTACTTAAGGTTTAAGTACTTTTTCCATTTTTTTTCCCAACATTTTGGGACTTTGTGTAATTTCCAAAACTTAGGAAGGTATTAGGAGGGGCTAATTTGTAACATTAGATGGTTGATTCGTCCCGAATCATTGCACTCTATACACTCGAAACTTATGCATTTTAGCCCCCTCGGGTACTTTAACGCCTATAATTATTCTCGTTAATCAGAGAACCACCGTTTTATATGCTAATATGTTATTTAAGGTATTATGGAGTGTTTGTACGTGTTAAAGTTCTTAATATTAAGTTTGGTGGAAATCCGGCATGGTCCCGTCGCAAATCGCATGTTCAGGGGCATTATCGTCATTTCACAGTTCGGTATTTTTTTCCAAAGTCTTTATGGAAGTCGACGCTCTCAGAACAATCTTCGCGTGGTTACGAACGGTGTGCGAATCCGAGTCCAAACGAAGAGTTCACTTGGGGAAGAAATATAAGAAATTCATTAAATAACTAACATTTTAATTAATGTCATCCATGTCCCTTTTTGTTTTTTTGCAGCAAACATCCATGGCGATTTGGTCCATGCTCGGGTCTTGGTTTCGTTCGAAATTGGAGCCTTGGTTTTGAAATTGGAGCATGGGTCTTGTGAGGATATAGTTACGAGTCAGTTGGCTCTGGTTCTCGGGTTCTTAGACCCACTTTGGTATTTCCATTAGACCTGTAAATGGGTCGTGTCGAATCGCGTTCATATTGTTTTTTATCGTGTTCGGGTCTTATTGGGTTTGTGTCTAAACGAGTGACTTTTTTATCGTGTGAAAAAATCTTATCTAAACCCGATCCATTATGTTGGCGTGTCATGTCGTGTTAACTCGTTAATACCCAATAAGACAATTAATTATTTTGAATTTTATACAAGTTGACATATTATCTCAGTTTTGAACCCAAATGGACCCATTAATTCTTTGACATTACTAAATCTATCATTTAGTAAAATTCATTATGATTAAATTAATATTATGCTACATAAATTATTTATAAGTTGCAAAAGTATATCTTATTTACTTAAATTAATGGGTTATAACGTGTTTTTTCGGGCCTTAACCTAACCCGTTAACTATCGTGTCTTATCGGGTTGACACTGATATGACCCGAACCCATTAAGGGTCCACCCATTAACTTATAATTTCGTGTCGATTCATGTCATGTTATCGTGTCGTGCCTCATTTTGCCAGGTCTAATTTCCATGGCATTGTCCATTAATGGTGGAGGTGGGTATTTGCCCCACACAATTGTAGCAGGTACATGGCGGGTGGCACGAACATGTGGATGAATTGGGTCTTGGACAATACATAAAGCAAACATGGCGGCAGGTCTTTGCCCGAAACATATTGTAGATCCATAAAGAAGAGGGGGTGGTCTCGGCTATCATGAATAGGGCCATGGATGATCACAGCTTTAGGGAAGGGGTCGTAACAAGTTTCTTGGTTCTACAAAATTGCAGAGGGCATGATCTAGGACATGCGGTCGACCGGCCTCTCACCGACGGTCGACCGGTGTTTGGTTTTTTGGCTTTGGACGTTCGCAGTGTGTTTGGACTGCAATCACCGGTCGACTGGCCACCACCCCCGGTTGACTAATCCTCTATTTTGTGCCAAGAGACCTATTTTCCTTCTCTTTTTGTTTTCTATTTTTCTTTTTCCTTTTGCTTTTATTTATTAATTCTAACTTAACCCCTTTTTTAATTGTTTCTTTTTCTTTTGTTCCTTTATTGTAACTTAGTATATAAGGGGAGGCTTATTTTATTTGTAAATATACATTAATTATTAGATAGTTTAGGTTAGGGTTTGGGTGACGAGAGTTCATTTCTTCTTCTCTCTTGGGGTGTCCCCCATTTTTGGGTTGTAAGTGTACTATTCATCATCCCTACCAATTAATTTAGTTGTATTTCCTTATTTTCTTGCTTTGTGCTTTGTTTAGTTGCTTTCTAATTTTGTTTTTCTTGCTTTATTATTATTTCCATGCCTAGATAAATTGTGTGTTATTTTAATTTTTGTTGGATTTAATTAATTAGTTAGTTTAATTTATGCTTTTAATCATGTTTGGTGGCTAAGTTAAATTAGGTTGTGTTGGATTGAATTCACCTAGGGTTAATAGTTGTTTTGTTATGGTGATGGTTTTTACTTGTTTATTTGGATTGGGTTATCCTAGTTATTAAGCCTAGGAGATTTAACGGGATATATCACGTATGCTCCGTATTTACGAACTTGCGTGCGTAATTTTCATGGTATTTGTTGACGCCAAAAATATAGTAGTCTTTTATGCAAATTTAGGTGTGTGACAACTCTTGATTTAATTAATTGACGAAACGAGACTCAATTTTAATAACATGTGAACCCATGTAACCATTTATACCAATTAACACAAGGTGAGGGGTATCTAGCGCAATCTATAGTTTTTATTCGCTTTGTTAATCTTAGTTTAAATACACTAACCTAGAATAATATTTTCCTTTTTGTTAAAATTATCTTTTACATTTGTATTTTAGAAATATTAAACCAAATAAATTCTAACAACTCATCTCTTTGGATTTTCGATACCTGGACTTGGCCGCAATACTCCCTTAAAAGAGTGTAGTCATAAGTTTAGGTTTTTGCATAGAGGTGGGAGCCGATAACAAACAGCTGGTGTAGGTTGAGTCTTGCATCGTAGTTTCCCACGTGCTATCAAAATGGCATCATTGTCGGGGACAATTTTCTTTGAATCTAATTGATTTATTGCTTTTATTCCGACAACTTGCTCTATCAAAATGGCACTGTTGCCGGGGACAAGTTTTTTTTATAATTTATTTAATTTTGAATTTTGTAGTATTTTCTTTCTATTTTTATTTATTGCTAGAAATTTTTGTAGGACTTCTACATTTGAGCGCCAAGAACTGCTTAAATTTTTTGGCCGCGCATCTTTTTGTGGTATTTTTCGTCTCGATCCGTTGTTGGGGGTAAGCATGTCTTATTCCAATTCTTCTGGTAATCATAGTGATAATTCTAAGAATCCCCCTACCCCTATGACTTTTGGTCAATACTTACAAACCAAAAAAAATTCAAATTCTAAAATGTCATTGGGTGAGTATAACGAAAGTCAAATTATGGGTTATTGAAATTTTGGGAATGATCATTCCGATGTTGGGCCTCAAAATCATTATTATAAGAATGTTGAAATGATTTGAAATTTCTTTGAAAATTATTATGATAATGATTTTGCTTGTAGTTTCGACGATAGTTTTCAAACTTTACAATATCAAGAATCCGCACCTCGGCCTATGGCTTTCGACGAGGGCTTGCGCATGCTTGAAAATGAGAAAATTGAAAATCGTTGTTGGGAGCATGAATTGGATTTATTATTTGAATCCGACGATGATTTTTCTTCCTAGAGTTTTGAAGTCGAAGAATATTTTGAACCAAATAAGGAATCGATGCCTAGTTTGGAACAAACCATTCTTCACTTAGCCCAAGGTATAGTAGAGGATGAAAGTGAGGATAAAATGGATGTATTATCCATTTGTAATGAAATGATTTCTTCTTTGGTTCTCAAAGAAGAAAGTTTCATTGAAAATGATCATTTATCCTTCGAAATTCAATATTTGAGCGATGATAACTCATCTCTTGAGATTTAATTTCTTTCTTCCCCATCTTTATTCTATACTACTGCACCGACGATAGTACCTGATGAATCGGTTCAAAACCATACAGTGTCAAACCTCTTCACCGATGAGGATTACTCGCTCAAGTCGCCTTCCATGAAGGCATCTTTGCCTCCATGTGCGCCACCTCCCATTCCAATTTCAAAATATTTGGGAGATAATTATATTTTTCTTGCTCCCATTGTGTATTTTTCACCCGTTCAGACAAATCCCCTATCCTCCCTCCAAATTTTTTAATTAGGGATGGTTCATTTATTTCGCCTTACATATGCCATCCGTTGTTTGAATGAAATTCCTATTTTTCGGAAGGTATGCATTAAAGGGAGGGTCTCCCGTTGATCCTCGAAAGTCAAATCGTATTTTGGAATGACCCTCAAAAATTTCAACTTCT
Source organism: Sambucus nigra (assembly GCA_949130495.1). Taxonomy (NCBI): domain Eukaryota; kingdom Viridiplantae; phylum Streptophyta; class Magnoliopsida; order Dipsacales; family Adoxaceae; genus Sambucus; species Sambucus nigra. The sequence continues at coordinate 256,635,876 of OX422223.1, read as the reverse complement.
AGTTTATAGTTAGTTCGAAGTTAAAATTGTACATTGTAAATAGTTAGTTTTTATTTTTCTTTATTATTACTTATTGTCTAGTGTAGTTAGTAAAGTTTTTGTTATTTGTTTTTACTATGCTAGGGACTAACATATTTTGTAGAATCATTGGACTTGTACTTTCATGAGATCGCTCCATTTTGGGTAATATCACTCCTTTCCTCTCTTGAACTTGGTTCTTAATTCACATTGATGACAATGTCAGGTCTTAAGTTAGGGGATATGGGATATTCTATCCATTCATTGCTAGTTTCTTTGATTTGATTATATGTTATTCCCAAGCATGATTTTATTGTAAAAAATTAAAAATTTCAAAATGACTTTCTTTCTTTTTTCTCCTTTGTTGGTCATTTTGCCTTTGTTTCCAATGATAAATTTTAATAATTGCCTGATCCAATAGACAACACAATGATGCATGTTCTCGATTTTAGAAGTTATTAGACTTTTGTCTTCAAGGAATTAATTAGATGCTGGTTAAAGTCAATTAGAGACAAATGGATTTGACCAAGTTGGTATAAGAACCTTAACATAGGGAATCACATAATGTAACACAAATAACTTCGCAAATAAAACCTCATTGTATCCGAGTGATTTTTTTTACATAATTAAGTTGGATTGCTATCATAATTACTTAGTGGAATTAATTATGATTAAATAAAGAAAGGAAATACATTAAGGGACATATAATTTGGGATTTCCAAGTATTTATTTGGAAGCCAATTTAATTATTTGTTTTAAGTCCCTAATGTAGTTCATATTCCTAAGTGGTGAGGCCTGAATTCTCAACAAATCTAGTCTCGCCCAAACCCACCACTTATACTAATATATATTCGTTTAAATTAGGATATTAAGATGCATAATTCATTATTACAGTTTGAGAGTCAGGATAGAAAACACTATTTAAGTGTTTGTTAGGAGGCCAAGAGAGATATGCCCATATCTCACTCGAAATCAAGAGTTTTCTTTTTCAATGGTGCCCAAAGAAGAAAAACACTATTTAAGTGTTTGTTGGGAGGATCATATCGATTAGGCTCAAATTCTTCCAAAGTTACTCCTTTAATTTAGAGGCTTTTAGTATCTCGAGTAACGTAAAATGAATATAATTATCGCATTTCTTTTATACTAAGTCCTTCTAACAAGTACATCTAGTTTCGTGTATTTCTCGAGTTTTGCAGGTATTTGAAGTATTGAGGAAGAAAGAAACTGGAAAATCAATGAATAAAGTCAAAGGAGGAAGGTCAAAGGGCAATTTCATAAATTTGTGCCCTTAGTCCGGAATTGAAGCCAACTAGAAAATTGAAGAGAATTTAATCTCAAGATCACTAGAAGAAACAACAAGATAATCCGAGCTACAGTGAACAAGTTACAAGGATTTAAAGTTGAGAAGAATCAAGAGAAAGATCCCTGCATAGAAAGACAAGGCGATCCGAACCTTTTTCCATAAAAGGATACCAACTGGGATCTAAATAATTATCTGGATAGAAAAGCCAAGCGATTCGGACCGCACCTGGGTGGCCGTTCCGGACCGCTATGGTAAAAGAATCGCTGTAAAGAAAAGGGGTGCAATCTGGACCTTTTTCCCAAAAAGGATCCGGACCGCCTCTAGCTAAGGATTACTAGCTCGAATAAGGGACCAATCCGGACGGCCACTGGGCCCCCGGTCCGGACCGCATTAGATTTTTACAAAATTTTCTATATCTTTCTCAGAGTTGTAATGGAGTCAATCTCTTATAAATTTCATGGCTATTTATTCAGATTAATTCCATAATATTAGGACTTCGATTTTTGGGGTAGCTAATTAGAAGTATAGGGTTTTTGTAGTAAAAAACCCTAGTTTTCCATGAGAAGCATTGCTGTAAGGATTCAAGTTTAATTTCTGCAATTCAAGTAACACTTTTCCTTTAATTTTTGATTGCTCATTAGTTTTAATTGCTGGTTTTGAATCTGAAATTCTCTTTTCACTTAGTTTCTTTAGAGTTAATGTTTTCTTCCTTAAACATCATGTCTTTCTCTAAGTTAATTATGTCTAATTAATTTTCTAAGGGTTGGGGTGCATGAACCCCACCCGATGTAATTCACGATAGTGGAAATAGACTTTTGAATTAAAATCTTAGATGAACCGTGTTGCATAACGGGTGCAACCGTCGTAGAAATTTTGATCTCGTTTGCCCTAGGTAATCGGGATGCTTAAGAGTACGACGAGAGCATTGGTTAATACGATAGTGCTTTACTCGTCCTTTGCTTATATACTGTGCGGGCTATGATCCCTCATATGTGTAATACTTGTTAGTACTAAAGACCGGGTTCATTTACAGTTCTAATTCCGAATCTAGTATCGTATGAAGTGAATTACTTGGGTGTGGGGGATTGTAACCTGACCTATTATTCTCATCTCATAGTTAAACTTTTAGTTCAATTGTCATCAAATTTTCGTTAAATTACCGTAGTTTCATTTTACTCATTCTAGTTTCTTTAGTTAATCATTTTCAAAATTGCATTTAGTTATATTTGTTCCACATTACAAATAACATTTTCCTTCTTTTAAGAGTCAAAGTTAGGTTACACTTATCTTTCCAATGTCGTCATGACTTCTGCCATCCTGTTTCCCTTAGGATCGATACCCGACTTACCGGAATTATTACTTGATCGACAGGCTTGTACTTGAGCCTACATAGCATGCACACTACACACATTTTTGGTCGCGTCAAGTTTTTGGCGCCATTGTCGGAGAATTTAGGTATATTTAGGTTAGATCGAGTCAATCTAGAACTTTGACCAGAAAAGTAAAAAATAAAATCTCATCTCTTAAAAGCCTTTAATGCAAAATCCTGAACATACTCAGGCTCCTCACAATACTCCATCCAGAATCCACGAAAACTCGATTATTGAATACAACTCTGAAAGCCCCCACACACCTCGTATTCCACAATTTTGGGTTCCTCTTCCCACTCCTAATCACTCTATCGATAGTTACACTCTGAGTCAACCCTCGAGTCACACCTCTAGGACATGGAGTGAGTATACCGAGTCATTTGAAGCGAGCACGAACATGATGTCGGACGCAGCAAGTTACGTCACTAGAGAGGGAGATTTACCTTATCGTCCTATGAAAGATTTACTCTTTCCTGAGCGGACTGTCGCCCCTGGGTGCATTTTACTTCCATTTAATTCCGGTCAGCTCCACTTTCGGAATGGGATAATACAGATTCTCCCCACATTTCACGACATGGATTCAAAGAAACCATACCTTCATATTAGCCAGTTCAAAGAGGCGTGCGATACATTTAGTGACCAAGCATGCATGCAGGATATCATTCGCCTAAATCTTTTTCCTTTTTCCTTAAAGAATAAATCCAAGACCTAGCTATGGTCTCTACCCCCGAACTCTGTAACTTCCTGGAAAGATATACAATTCAAGTTTATCTTAAAATTTTATTCACAGCACAAGACCAACTCTGTCAAAACTCAAATCCAAGATTTCCTACAACACGATAATGAGTCTTTTGACAGGGGTTGGGAACGTTTCCAAGAGTTAGTAAGCGCATGCCCCCATCATGGTTTTGATAAACACCTTGTGATTTCTTTCTTCCATAATGGGTTGACAGTAGCTTCCAAACAACTTGTGCAAACAATGTGTGAAAGACCTTTTTGGGATTTAAACTCTTACGATGCCGAGGCACATCTTAAGTATGTCGCAGAGACTACTCAAGCATGGGACACCTCCGATCCTAATACCCAAGCCCGACCAAAGAAAACATTTGTCACTTCGACTGCATCTGGTCTATACCATTTGGATAATAATACCATAATAAACCGTCGATTCGATCAGTTTCAGAGAGATATGAAAGAGTGGCTTGATGATCGGTTGAGAGATATCTCTGAATCTAGCCGTGGTTCGAAAGAAAAGGTGTGAGCTATCTGTGAGGCGGGCCATTCCATAAAGGCATGCCCGATGATCTTCGCCTACAAGGCCATGCACACCGAGTAGGTGGATGCTATAGGAGGATTCAAGGGAAATTTTAATGCCCCGCATGGAAACTCGTACAACCCTTTGTGGAGAAACCATCCTGGTTTCAACTATGGGCATCCACAAGTTGCGATGAACCCACATTCATAGGTTGTCCCACTTCTAGCCTCCCTAGTACCAACAAGCACCACCACCTTCAGCGCCATATGTAGATCCACCATGGAGGAATTTCGAGGATACCATAAACTAGTTGATAAATTCTCAAAATGCAACCAATGCTATAAATGATCGCATTTTCGCTGACATTAATGCAAACATATGCAAGTTTCAATCATAGTTGAGTATCCAAAAAAAGGGAAAATTTCCTGACTAGGGCAAAGACCTCCCCAAGGTCAACCTAGTGTTAGCTCCACCTTTATAGAATAACAGGAGCAGTGCCAAGCTGTAACCACTTTTCATAGTGGGAGAGTTGTTGATTTATCACCTCCCCCACATGACACCTCGAAACTCAAGGAGAATTTTCCATACACAAAAGAGGCCGAAGATATCCCCTTGAACGAGAGTGAAAAGGAACACACTAGTGAGCCCGATGTAGTTGTAAAGCCACCCTCCACCATGCCATTTCCTCAAATATTGGTTCCTTCTCGTAAAGGGACCATAAGTGATGAAGTGCTATAAGTCCTTAAGAATGTGAAATTGAACTTACCTTTCCTTGATGCAATAAGGCAAATTATAGCCTATGCAAAAGTCATAAAAGACTTATTGACAGTCAAGAGGAGGATGAAGGTAAAAAAACGTGTTCCTAGCACAGAACATGATCTCTATTCTTCTTAACGACCTTCCACCTAAGTATAAAGATCCCGGTGCACCCATCATTTCTTGCACCATTGGAGAGAATATATTCGAAAAGGCCTTACTCGATTTGGGGGTGAGTGTCAACATCCTCCCCTATTCAATTTATAGGCAACTTGATCTGGGTGATCTTAAGCCCACAAGGATCAATCTCCAATAAGCAAATCAAATCGTGAAGATACCAAGGGGTATATTTGAGGATGTGATAGTCCAGGAAGACACTTTATACTTCCCGGTAGATTTTGTCATTTGGGATACGGAACCCTCTTTTGCCTCGAAAAATCATGTTCCCATCATCCTTGGATGCCCATTCTTAGATACGGCTAACGTATTGATCAATACTCGAAATGGGCAGATGCAACTCACTTTTGGGAATATGACTTTAGAAACAAACGTCTTCAATATAGACCAACAAGCAGGGGAAGAAGACAATCTTCATATGGTGAGCTTAATTGATGAGATCGTAGAAGAGAACTTTGAGGAAAATTATTATGGAGATGCCTTAGAAGGTTGCCTAGTGTCTAATCACGAGAGTGAGGGATCTTACACCGAGTTTGAAAGGGAGATAGAGGAGTTGGGAGTCTTACTCTATGAGAGAGCATCGGACGAGGACGCAAGAGATTCTAGTTGGGTTTCTCGATTTGATAAGTTACCACCGAGGGAGGTACGCATGGTTCCCTCTAGCGATTCATTCCCGACTCTCGAGTTGAAGAAACTACCCTCCAACGTTAAATATGGTTTTCTAGGTGAAAATGAGACATTTGCTGTTATTATCTCCTCTAGCTTAGATGAAGAGCAGGAGGGTAAGTTTTTAAAGATTTTAAGGAAGCACCAAAGTGATTTCTATCGGTGTATAGCTGATCTAAATAGGATAAGCCCTCTGATATGCACCCATAAGATTCACCTCGAGGAGGATGTTAAGCCCTTGAGATAAATGCAAAAGCGTCTAAACCCCACAATAAAAGATGTGGTGAGGACTGAAATCATAAAATTATTGGATGCCGAGATTATCTACCAAATCTCGAATAGCAAATGGGTAAGCCCCATTCAAGTTCTCCCGAAAAAGTCGGGCATGACTGTGATTCAAAATGCCAAGGGAGAGCTAGTTCCCCAATGTACCACTGCTGGGTGGCGCATTTGCATTGATTACCGGAAACTCAACACGGGAACTAGAAAAGACCATTTCCCCTTGCCATTTATCGATCAAATGCTTGAAAGAGTATAGGGAAACCCTTATTATTTCTTCCTAGATGGTTATTCCAGATATAACAAAATTGAGGTAGATGTATTTGATCAAGAGAAAAATACCTTCACTTGCCCCTTTGGAACGTTTGCCTACAAACGTATGCCATTCTACTTGTGTAATGCACCAGAGACTTTTCAAAGGTGAATGTTGAGCTTATTCAGTGACATTGTTGAGAGAGGGCTAGAAGTATTTATGAATGACTTTAGTGTTTTGGGCATCTTTTTTGACTTATGTCTAGCCAATCTTGAGAAAGTACTAGCTCGATGTGTGGAAAAGAACCTAGTACTGAATTGGGAGAAATGACATTTCATTGTAACCGAGGGTATAGTTCTTAGCCACATCGTGTCATCCAAAGGGATTGAAGTCGATCGAGAAAAAATAGATGTCATAGCTGACCTAACCCCACCGAAATCGCTTAAGTACGTGCGCTCTTTCTTGGCCCATGCGGGGTTTTATAGAAGTTTCGTTAAGGACTTCAGCGCCATCGCTAGACCCTTAAGAAATCTTCTTATGAAGACACCCTATTTGAATGGACGGAAGCATGCCAAAGTGCTTTTGAAAAATGGAAAAACATGCTTGTGTCCGCTCTCATCATGCAAGCTCCAGATTGGTCTTTACCATTCGAGCTTATGTGTGAGGCTAGCGATTATGCGATAGGGGCTGTTTTGGGCAAAAAAAAGACAACAAGGCTCATGTCATCTACTACACTAGTAGGACTCTTACCGGACCACAACTCAACTACTCCACTATGGTGAAGGAATTTCTAGCAGTAGTCTTTGCTCTTGACAAGTTTCAGTCCCATCTTATCAGTTCCCCCATAACTTGTTTCACCGACTATGCGGCTTTAAAATACCTACTTGCAAAAAAAGATGCAAAGTCGCGCCTCATAAGGTGGATCCTACTCCTACAAGAGTTTAATCTCTCCATTAAAGATAAAAAAGGAGTAGAAAACGTCATCGTCGATCACTTATTATGGCTTTTGTCTGACATACCTAGTGATCCTACACCCATAGATGAATATTTTCCTGATGAGAAACTCTTTGCCACCTCTTCTTTGCCGTGGTTTGCGAATATAATGAACTATCTTGTCACGGGAGTTGTCCCTCCCGATTGGACACCGCAAGATAAGAATAGGTTCATAACTTGGTCGTGCATGTTTTTCTATGGTGATCCATTACTTTTTAAATATTGTACCGACTAAATCATCCAACGATGCGTCCCAGATGACGAAATTCCAAAAGTCATCCAATTTTATCATTCAGAAGCATGTGGAGGCCACTTTTTCGTGAAAAAGACAGCCGCTAAAATTCTCCAAAGCGGTTTGTACTAGCCCACAATGTTTCGGGATGTCAACAATTATTGCAAATATTGCAACAAGTGTCAATGGATGGGGGCGATTACCCGATGAGACACGATGCCATTAACCCCGATTCTCATCATTGAGGTTTTTGATTGCTGGGGTATTGACTTCATGGGCCCTTTTCCCCCATCCTTTGGGTACCTATACATCCTAGTCGTAGTAGACTATGTTTCTAAATGGGTGGAAGGTTTAGCTACCAAGACTAATGACAATAAAGTGGTGATAAATTTCCTGCAGGAATACATACTTTCTCGCTTCGGTGCAACTAAAGTGGTAAATAGTGATAACGGCACGCACTTTTGCAACAAGCCATTTGAAAAACTTATGAAAAATTATGGTGTCATTAACAAGGTTGGAACGACCTATCACCCACAAATGAAGGGGCAGGCCGAGTTGGAAAATCATGAAATCAAGTGCATACTAGAGAAGACCGTCAATCCTGACCGGAAAGATTGGTCCCTTCGATTGAACGATTCGCTATGGGCCAACCATACCGCATACAAGAACCCACTCGGAATGTCCCCATTCCGCTTTGTATATGGAAAACCTTGCTATCTTCCCGTTGAGTTGGAGCACAAAGCATATTGGGAAATTAAGAGGGTAAATTACAATATGGACAAAGTCGATGAAGCTCGCAAGCTTCGACTAAACGAGATAGAGGAGATATGCAATGATGTGTATGAGAATGCCAAGATTTTAAAAGCTCGGATGAAAATCGCACATGATAAGATCATTCGACGGAAAGAGTTTCAACTAGGACAAAAGGTACTCCTCTATAACTCCCGGCTTCATCTATTTACGGGTAAATTGCGGTCTCGATGGATTGGTCCATTCGTTGTGAAAAGCGTATCCCCCCATGGAGCAATAGAATTGGAAGATCCAAAAGGAGGGAACACGTTTAAAGCCAATGGACAACGCCTAAATTCATATGGTGAGGCGTGCATAGAAGATATCGACACCATTTGGCTGTCGAATCCCATTTACGGGGTAAAGTGAGCTCTAACTGAGATGTCGTCGCACCCCCGACGCGTATGGGGTGATTCTTGTGTATAGTAGTCAAGTGTAGCTTAGGATAAGGTAGGTGGGTTCGCTATATAGGTGTTGAGTGCATTAACAGGTAGGAAGCATACACTTTGAGACCATCTCGGGATTCGAAAATAAGGATCAAACATAAATTAGGGTCTTAATTGAGTCGTAAGTAGGTGGGACAACCTTTATTGAACAAGATAGAGTAAGAGTTGAAGCAGAAAGAAGTTCTGTCACAAAAAGGCATGCGATCCGGACCGCCCCTAGGCACTCATTCTGGACCGCCTTCGAAGAATTTCAAAATAAAAATAAGCACGACGATCCGAACCACCCCTGGGTACCCGGTCCGGATCTCCCCTGGTTTTTCTTCAACTCTTCCCTAGTTGCAACCCTCCTTCCCCAATCCACTCTCTTCCCTCCAAATCGTCCCCCCCACCACTTACCTTCCAAAATACACCCCCTTTTTCCCTCCATGTCCTTTCCCTTTAAATCCATTCCTTCCCCCATCCACACCCACCTATAAATACAATCCCTAACCCCCCATCACTCCCACACCCATTTTTATCAAGAAATTTCCCCTCCTTCCTCTCTCAAATACTTCTTCCCACAAACTCCCTCACTCCATGGCTGACCAAGACTACCCCACCAAATACAACTCTGCCAACTTCATCGGTAACAACCCCTATGGCTACCGCCCCTACCAAGAAGCGTGGTGGTGCGAGGCCTTCTTTGGGTCTGCACGCATCCACCAAATCGTGCGGTCAATCAATTGGGACGAGCTAACCCATTCTGTCACAACCCTTTTTACTCCCAAAGGTTGGCACCTCTTCCTTCATGAGACCTACAACAAAGTATGGGCAGCCGAGGTCCGCGAGTTCTTCGACAAAATAGTCCGCACTAGGGATTTCATAGATGAAGCGCGTGTGTGTGGCCAACGCATCCCATTTACCATATAGACTCTTGCCGCGAAGCTCGCTGAAAAAGATGTCCCCAAATCCACCAATTTCTCCTACCCCAGTGTGTCCCCGCCACTCGAAAAAGATGTTCTCATTGAATGTATATCACCCAGGTAAGTTTGGGGCACAGGTGTGTTTCGGGTAAGCCGATTGAGCAAAAAAGCGCATCTCACGTTTTAAATCATGAGCGCAAATATCCTTCAAAATTCTAATGATTCCGGCATGCGACTGTGACACCTCGACTAAATAAATACCGGTTAGATACTCCTTTATGAAATTAATACATAATATCAATTTTGGTTCAGTCTTAGCATCACTATCGAAAACATTTAATTAATTACTAGCCACCTAATATTTAAAAAGAGAGATGTCAAATTTTACTAATTCAGTTAGCAATTAGCCAACTAAATAAATCATCATCCAACAATTGTATAAACAACTCATGTGAGTAACCAAGGAAAAGAAATAAACTGAGTCTGGAGTAAACACTCCAATAATAATACCAGATTAATATAAAGTCCCAATACAAGAGTCTGAATAAATAAACCAATATCTGACATAATGAGAGTCTGTATCTAGAACTTCTAAATAAGAATGGACAACATGCTCTAACTGATATGAATGACTCTGAAGGAATGAAAGATAAATGTGGAGGCGTCTAATACCGAGAGCCTGTAGATTCCATAGTAGCTACAACACGTCTTCAGAATGAAACTTCTATGTTTGGCGACCCTGTGGCTGGGCACCTAAAAGGTTTTTACAAAGAAAATAGATTTGGAGGAAAATGGGTGAGAGCCCAAGGTGAAAACAGTTTAAAAATATAGCAAGTGTTTAAATTACAATTAAACAACACATATTATAAACATGTTAGTCAAGTGCCCTCTCTTGAAAATCTCGCCCCTCAACTAGTGTGCACGCCTAACGCATAATTTTATTAACCCACCTAGTCACACTATCCAGTCTAACTAGTCTATATAAATCTTTTCTCCAATATGACTACCTTACTTGTTTACTTTTGTATTCCCAATCGATACATGCGAACATACTCTGCATTTCATTAACCAATTTCACGTAGTTTACTACTTAGATTTAGTTCCCCTATTTTATCATCATTTTAGAATCTCATTCTAATACATCTACCAGGAAATACCGTACAACAATCACAAGCATATATTTTTATTAACCTCAGTATCTTTATGTATATACAAATACGACACCCCTAGGCTGAGCTGCGGTGCACATGCTCTGCTATCAAATCCCAGTACATCATGTACGTGAGGATCACGAGTTCTGAATCTCTCAGGAACTGAATAAATACAAATCACACATACTGGAGGCAAACATAGTTCATATCCCTATGGGGCCATGCATATACCTACGCTCCCAAGGTCATCAGACTTATCCATTCAATGATAATTCTTTCTAAGTCCTATATTCTGAGGTATCAATCTAAAGTCCCCCCGAAGGCACACAGAGATGAGACTTCCCTCTTACGAACGACCTCCCGTGATAGCAAGTATGGTAGGTATGTTATACACACAATAATCCATATACTAGGAAATCACACAACCAGTATATATAAACAATTTCTATATAGGTATACTCCTCCCCTATATATTAAGTCTCACCCATAATATTTACGTTGGGAATATTCTACGTAATATTTATTTAACGCGACAACTCTCATCATACGGGTTTGGGTACCAATACCTATCCCAAGTGGATACATTATCTTTCATTCCAATTTTAGTCCCAAATCAAAAGATTCCAAACCGTCCTCACTCGGTAACCACTCGTAAGTATAACATTGGATCCTATAAGTTATAACTTTTTTCAGACAATAACTAAGACCCTACTAATCTTAACTAAGTCCCACAATATTATATTAATCACCCTAAGAATCATTATCGGCTTTGGGATTTTCATTAAACCTTAAAGGAAAATAATTACCAAAAATCAGAAGAGGTCGATCAATCGAAGAAAAGGGGTCGATCGATCGATCATTCGATCGATCGACATTCTTGAGTCGATTGATCGATCAAGCAGGTATTTGCCCAGAATTTCCTTAAATAGTTACGGGTTTCATCTTTTTACACCTCTAATTCTTCATTACAACGTCCCAAACTCCCAAACAAGTATACTAATCATCGTACCAACATGTTTACATAGTTACTAACGTTTTAGAATTATTAAATCATCATCAATTAACAGTTTCTTGGATCAAAAGCCATAATTATTCCTCTAAACCTAGTTCTTCAAAATTTATTCAAGAACATCATAAATCCTGATTAAATTTTGAACTTCCTTACACATTAAGCATGATTTCATATCTAATATATGGCTAGAAGTTTTAACTACATGCAACCCTACCCAGATTCATTGTTTAATTCTCCCATTTCATAATTTATTTCATTGTTCATGATGAATCTTCAAACCTACACTATCATGTAAAATATATTCTTTGAATCTTTGCAAGATAAATCACTTACCTCTGTTTAGAAGTTCTGATCCATTGATGATGGTATTGGTTGGTTCTCCATCTCTTTCTGGTCACAAATTTGGTGATGGTGGTGGTGTGTGGTGGTTGTTTTTCCTTGGAAATCCTTGGAGTTCTCCTGAAACCCTTTCTTTTTTTCTCACGTTACTCTCTCTTGTGTTTAAAAAATAATATCCCTCATAACCGTAAGTGTTGGATGATAAATAAAACCTAAATTTCGTAGGTCACTATTCACCAAAAATAGGAATGACTAAAATACCCTCCCGGGTTGTCGGTTAGGCCTAAAAATGCCTCGGGACCCAAACTAAACCCCCAGCTAGTGTTTTCTGACTATTTTGACCCTTTCGAACACGTTGGCGCACTCAAAATGATCATACGGATGATACAAATGTAATTTACTTTTAGATTCATTCAAACTGATTCCTGACGCGACTGACATGCGTGTCCCAACTTAATTACCGAAACTGCCGTATTTTCAACTCACGACAATATTAATAAATTCAATAATCATATATTACCATATTCACTCCGTAATATTCAACATTATTATCATAATCAAATACCAACTCTCGTCTCGCTAGTATTTGAATCCGGATTAATATCCAATTAATTATCTTAAATTAATTTAATTAATCTTATAATTAAATGCAATTTTATTTAATTAAACTCATAATTAAAAGCCATAAAAAATACGGGGTATTACAGCGACCTCACCAGGACACACTTGTGTACCACCTCTTTGACCGCTCTTCCTCCATTAATCTGGCCCATATCATTTACCGCGATGTTCATTTTGCAACGTTGGATGAGAAGGGCATCTCTCCCCTTCCTTATGCTCGACTTATTACTTCCATTTTAGTAGATTATCTCATTACGCCACCTGTTGGTTCCCTCCGCCTCCCAATCCCTTTTGGTCAAGGAACCCGGACCAAAAGTGAGCACCAAAGGGCCATTTTACCCTCACGAGCAGCTGATGTGACGGATTCGAATGAGGTGGCCGACATGGAAATGGGTGACCACTAGGTGGGATCCGATTTGGACGAAAAGGATTATGACTTCGAGCTACCCGAGAACGATATGGACGCACGCCTAACAACATTAGAGAAAAAAGTTGATGGGTTCATCTCGCAATACAAAAGGAACACGGGCATCATGCATAGGCTTCAAGCTCACATGTATGAACTGAACTTTGGTGGGCTGCCTCCTAGCTTCTTTAATGATCCGTACGACCCAAGAACACTTGGAAGATCCAATCCCCCACCCCAATGAATCATGTGTGTGGGTTTTGTGTCAGTTGTAATTTGGTTGGGTCGTTTTTAATGATTGTATGCTTTATTTCCTTTGCTATGTACCACAATCCTTATCTATGAAAATTTGCATTTTCTTTATTTGCTTGTTTTATTTATCGTACTCTTATTTTGCCTTATTTCGATATTAGTACTTTTGATTAGGGACAATGCAAAAGTCTAAGTTAGGGGGGGTGATGAGTACATATTTCTAAAACTTCATAAATTTTCAAAATGCAAAAAAAATTAGAAAACTTCAAAATGTAAAAAAAAATCGAAATTTTTTGAAAAAAACTAAAAATATTTTTCTTCATAATAAACAAAAACTTGGAATTCATATTTTTCAAAAATATCATTAAAATTCGGTTTAAAGTCTCAAATTGTAATAAAATAGTACACAAAGCTGAAATTGACCAAAGATGAAAATTGAGCGAACCTAGATGACTTAACGAATAAATATGGAGATTAACCAACCCGGTGAGATTCGAGCCTATCCTTTTTGTCAGTTTATAAATCAATCTGAGTTAATGGTTAACTTAAAGATCTATTCAATATTTAAAAAAGTTATCGCGAACTCAATACCCTTGTTTTGATCGGCTAAGGGAATCGTGTGTAATGTTGCCTCGAAAAGCGTGCTAAAATATCTCTAAACTAAATTAATCTCGAGATGCATATGGTAAAACAACTCGCATTTGGACAGTGAAGTAGGCCCTCGTTTGTTTACCCAAAAATATGAGCCATGCAAAATCATGAAAAAGTATCTCTTTTTGCAACCCAATTTGAGCCGAATAAGTTTTTCCTTTTCATTTGACAACCCAAAAACACCAAACTGGCCCGGAATTGTGAAAGTTAATAATCCCCGAAATTAAGTCCGAAAAGTGCAACAAAAAGAGGCAAAAGAATAGCAATGCTCAACAAAAATAGCAAGAAAAGAAAATCATGAAAAACAGGAAAAAAAAGAAAAATAAGAGAAAATTGAGCAAAAGCCCGAAAAAGCACTAATGGATATCTTAAACATAGTTTCTAATTTCAAATTTCCCAAGCCCCTTTCCTTGTACCTGTTACACCTTAAAACCCGCAAAAGTCCTAACTGAGTTCAAAATTGCAAAATTAGTTATCGCATGGAGAGCGAAAACACAAAAAGATAATAAAAGAGATTAAAGGTTTGAATTAAAGGCGATGTTCCCATTTCCCTATAATCGTAATCCGATGATGAGATCCATTTACCATAAAATTACATCTTCCTATTTGTGTGCATGAACTTAGTTCCAATGCATTTACTCTCTATATCACGCACACTGAGAGAAATAGCCACACTTTTGAGAGATTCGACTGTGAGAGCATTCTGTGAGATATTGAAATCAAAACGAATTTTCGAGTAAGTAACGTAATGGTCAACCGGTGAAAATCCGCGGCTAAATTTTTGGCTTCGCAGACACGCACTATGATTTGAGACTCTTGAACATGAATTGATGATGACTATTTTCTGGAAAAGTTTGAATTATACAATTTTTGCATATTTTGAGTTTTCTTTGAGTCAGATTTTGTGGGTATATTTATTGCAAACCCTCACGAGACACAACTCATCCTACTAGGGTGACCTAGGGGTTTAAAGGCTTGTTGCATACACACAATGCAATCTCTTGCCAGCGAAAGTGGTACTTTATCCAAATAAAGCAAAATTTTTAAGAGTTGACCCATAGTTACATTCTTTTACATTGCTCGGGACGCGCAAAGATCGAAATTAGGGGCTTTGATTGGGCTTAAATTCTTCCAAATTTACTCCTTTAATTTAGAGGCTTTTAGTATCTCGAGCAACGTAAAATGAGTGTAATTATCGAATTTCTTTGATACTAACTCCTTCTAACAAGTACATCTAGTTTCACGTATTTCTCATGAGTTTTGCGGGCATTTGAAGTATTGAGGAAGAAAGAAACTGGAAAATCAAGGAATAAAGTCAAAGGAGGAAGGTCAAAGGGCGATTTCATAAATTTGTGGCCTTCATCCAGAATTGAAGCCAATTAGAAAGTTGAAGAGAATTTAATCTCAAGAGCAGTGGAAGAAACAACCAGATAATTCGAGATACGTGAACAAGTTACGAGGATTTAAAGTTGAGAAGAATTAAGAGAAAGATCCCTTCATAGAAATACAAGGCGATTTGGACCTTTTTCCATAAAAGGATCCGGACCGGGCTCTAAATAATTCTTTGGATGGAAAATCTAGGTGATCTGGACCGTACCTGGGTGACCGATCTGGACCGCTTTGGTAAAACAATCACTGTAAAGAAAAGGAGGGCGATCCGGACCGCCTCTAGCTAAGGATTACTGGATCAAATAAGGGACCGATCCGGACCGCCCATGGGCACCCGGTCAGGACCGCATTGGATTTTTATGAAATTTTCTATTTCTTTCTCTGATTTTTAATGGAGTCAATCTCTTGTAAATTTTGTGGCTATTTATTCCAATTAGTTCCATAATATTAGGAGTTCGATTTTTAGGGTAGCTAATTAGAAGTAGAGGGTTTTTGTTGTAAAAAAACCTAGTTTTCCATCAGAAGCATTGCTGTAAGGATTCAAGTTTAATTTCTGCAATTCAAGTAACACTTTTCCTTTAATTTTCAATTAGTCATTAGTTTTAATTGCTTGTTTTGAATTTGAAATTATCTTTTCACTTAGTTTCTTTAGAGTTAATGTTTTCTTCCTTAAAAATCATGTCTTTCTCTAAGTTAATTATATCTAGCTAATTTTCTAAGGGTTGGGGTGCATGAGCCCCACCCGATGTAATTCACGATAACGGAAATAGACTTTTTAATTAAAATCTTAGATGAATCGTGTTGCATAACTAGTGCAACCGTCATAGAACGTTTGATCTCGTTTACCCTAGGTAACGAGGATACTTAAGAGTGCGACGAGAGTATTGGTTAATGCGACACTGCTTTACTCGTCTGTTGCTTAAATATTGTGCGGGCTACGATCCCTCATATGTGTAATACTTGGGAGTATAAAAGACCGGGTTCATTTACAGTTCTAATTCCGAATCTTGTATCCTACGAAGTTAATTACTAGGGTGTGGGGGATTGTAACCCGACCTATTGTTCTCATCTCATAGTTAAACTTTCAGTCCAATTGTCATCAAATGTTCGTTAAATTAGTGTAGTTGCATTTTACTCATTCTAGTTTCTTTAGTTAATCGTTTTCAAAATTGCATTTAGTTGTATATTTTCCGTATTACAAATCACCTTTTCCTTCTTTTTAGAGTCAAAGTTAGGTTACAATTATGTTTCCAACGTCGTCACGACTTCTGTTGTCCTATTTCCCTGAGGATTGATACCCAACTTACTGGGATTTTTACTTGAGCGACAGGCTTGCACTTGAGCCTACATAGCACACACACTAGACACATTTGTGTTCGCGTGACATATATTATTACAGGCAAGCATTTGGGGAACCAAAAGAAGACAACACCTCATCTTCTCCAAATACCTCTCTTCATGCCGAATTGCAACTAGATTCACAAAGGTATTTTATTCGAAACCCTAGGTTTTATTTTCAAACCTAATTTTTATTTTTCCACTTTCTATTGTATGATTATTCAAATATTCCAGGGGTGAAATTTTTATTCCACATATATCAATCCTTAATAATTGATATCAGAGGCATTGGTTTAGATTAATCATTCTTTGGAGAGGTCTATATTGTCCCACCTTAAAAATCCAAGTTTTGCATGTTGTTGGATTGTACATATTTGTGTATGGTATCGTACTAACATTGTTTTGTAGAGATTTTATGTTTGATCCCTTTCATCATGGTAATATATGTTTTTTCTCTATTAATGGATCCCACGGTGGTTTATCCGTACTTATTTTTCCCTCCTAGATTCCATATGGTTGTAATAATTAGGCTTTTGTAATCATTTCATGATTGATATATTTGGAGGAGAAATAGGAATATTTATGAGATTTAAAAAGTCAGATTTTAAAAGATTTAATTTTAGGAATTATGGGGCTCGTTCGAACGACATACCCTGTCATTCGAACGACGTGGCATTGTCGTCTGAACGATAGGCGTGCTTGTTTAAATGAAAGGGGGTGGTGGATGGATGGGAGACTCCTAATCTGGTTTTATCTCTTAAATCCTTTATATACTAAACTAATGTGGGGCTGGGCTTCATAAATCACTTTTCTATCAAATTTTCTCTAGAAAGCTTTTTCAAAACATATTTCTCTCATCTTTCCCTTAGACCATACTTTTCATAAGTTTGAAAGACTCAATTGGTGTTTTCTCAAGAAGAGTTCAACCTTCTATTCAGATTTTGATTCCAGTTAATCACATGCATAAATACTTTATTCCTTTCCTTTGGTATTACGCATTTTAAATGTTGCCTAAACCTTAATTTAATGTTTTATTAAAATTAATTAGCAATCTAATTAGAGAAAGTGGACACATAAAACTTGGGCTTGTTTTTATGAAATCCTTTAATATGATTAATATTCATAACCCTTGGGTACGTAGGATTTATGAGAAATTTTTGGATTTTATTGGTGTAGGTTACATGTAGAAAAACACGAGCTTTGAAATAAATGGATTTGGGGGCGTATAACTCACGTAGTTATCTAGAGATAATGAAATTGTAATTTTGATGTTTTAAATGATGAAATATCGGTATATTAAATTTGAATAATTAAATGGGATCAATCAGGTATTTATGACGTGGTGATAATTAAATTAAGATTTAATTGAATTGGACTATCATGCGCAGTTTTGTACGATGATTATTATGTTTATTTGTGAGACTTGTTGGTATTGTTATATTATTATTGTGACGACGGTGTGACACCCCGTGTAGAATAATAATGGGTGGCCAACCCTATACTTAAATAATCAGCAATCTCAAGTGGATCATTCTCAGCATCTACCGACGATAATAAGTTGAAAATGGCTAACTACCCATTATTACAAAAAGAGGGTGCAAAAAATTTAAAAACATAAAAATCAACACCCAACCAACAACACAACAACTACTGAATATGATAAAGAACACACACGTGTGATATAAAAGAGAATATTTGCAGAGTACAATAAAATCTACAAAATGAATTACTCGAATATGCCGTCGGGTCACTGACAAAATAATACACTGAGAAGGAAAATATAAAAGTGCTACACTACAACACTTGGGTATAAACCCGATATACAAACTGAATCCTAATCTTGATACACAAAATACAGGAATCAACTATATCAAAATACCGCAACAGTTCGCTACTGCCAATGCTCCACGAATACACTGGATGGGTATTATCAATGGCGTCCTTGCGGAGGAACACCTAAAATAATACAATATATACGAGGCAAGAGAAAATATAAATGGGTAACATCCCGAGGTGTGAATTTTTTTTTTTAGCAAGTGCATTAAAATGCATAATAATTATAAATGCATTATAACATGATTAAAGTGGAGTCACACTCTCCATAAAATTCAACTCACGTCTCAACTAAAGCGCGCAACTAAACTTATGCATATGATCTCCAAATAATTGCCCAAATCTATCTAGGGCCAAAGTAATCTAACTTACTACCAATTTATACTCATTTAAAATTCATCTAAATCATAACTCTCAACTTCTACTATCCATCTCAATTAATAGCCCACCTTCTAAACATATAAAATATACATAAACATTCGCTTTTACTAGAATTTCTCATATTCTAGTTATTGATGTATATATATATATATATGAGTTATTAGCATCTAAGTGCTAAGGACTAAACTTCTCTCAATTCTCAATACTGCACTGCATTTCATGCGTGGGACGTCTCGCAAGCGAAATCCAAACAAGGAACCCCCCGATACACTACTCCTTGGCATTATTGATTATAAAGATTCATTATGCCCTCAATGCATGACGCGTATAACCCAAATTCTTTTATACTATAAATGATTTATTATTCTCAAATCTCAACAATGCACGACGTTTCGTGCGTGGGACGTCTCGCAAGCGAAATCCAAACAAGGAACCCCCCGATACACTACTCCTTGGCACTGTCGATTGTCGAGATACATACTAATATATAAATATTATCACTAAGGACTAAATTCTCCTCACTCCCAACATTGCACTGCGCTTCATGCGTGGGACGTCTCGCAAGCGAAATCTAAACAAGGAACCCCCTCGATACACTACTCCTTGGCAATGTTAGTCGTTGAGGTCCATTATGCCCTCAATACCCAAAGTACTATATATATACTCATACAATTAGTTACTCATCATTTTCACTTTAATATATTCATCGCAATTTGTCCAAATAAAATCTCCCGAAATGAGATTCAATCAATCTTCTTATGTCTCTTTACTCTAGAGACAAAAATGATATCACATAATCATATACAATTAATATACTATTCACACAAGTATAATAATAACCATCCTAGCGAGCTATAACTCGAGGATGCAGGTTCTCAATGCTATCATCATCCAAGAATTATTCACTTTATCCCAGGTTACCATATATCGGACTATTATCACACCGCCATGGTAAAACAATAAATCCAAATGTACGGGAAGCAGTCATAGTTCCTCCTCGAAAGTGTGACAAAACATACCCACCACGTCTCACCCCTAATAAAAATCACACAATAACAAATAGACGCTATGACTTGGGGACTATACGCACCCTGCTCCTCAAGCCAGGGGCCTCACCCACATCGTGAAACTTCCCATGATATCATAGAGGGGGTATGCTTCACATATATATATGATTCACACAAGATATACGTACATCATCACATCATATAAATGTATACCATCACACAAGGTATATATATATATATATATATATATATATATATATATATATATATCACTATTTACATACTTTTGTTACGCTATTAGGCGTAAGTTAAATAATATCATTATTTAGTATATTTTACTCTCGATATACAATTCATCAATAACTCACATAGCTTCCCCACTTAGTATACACTATACTACTTCTCACTTGAAATTCACACAACACTTCTATTTCTTTGAATCATCACTCAATTATATTTACGTTGAGGATATTCTTTATATCCTAATGAACCTCGATCAGCATTTATTATTCTCAATCCCTAATAGGGTTCAATTTATCATATGAACCTTTAAAGTTATCCCATTTGGGATTTAATGCTAAAATCCATTATCACTAAGTGAATCCTAAATCTCTCTTATAAATTACTAATTATCTCTAAAACAAAATCTCAAGGACAGTGGGCTTCCCCACTAGTCGGTAAGATAATCTCCAAATCGGTATTCTCTCGAATTAAGTTAATATGCCTCCAACAATTTCTCATAAGGGAAACTCCCTAAAAGCCTCCAAAACATACTTCTCATAACTCATATAGATATTACCAATCGATAACCTCAAACGAAATATGATGGAACTAACCCTAGAAATACATCCCCAAATCACCCCTATTTCCGAATCGATTCGGGCCCAATCCGAATCGATTCGACCCAGCGAATCGATTCAGCCTCTAAGGCAAATCAATTCGGGTCATAAGACCTGGGCTTCTGTCTCAGGATGAATCGATTCAGCTTGGGTCTGAATCGATTCGGTCACTCAGACTTGGGCACCTGCAATATTCCGAATCGATTCGGCCTATCAGAAGTTACGAAAATGGCTATTTTCATCAAAGCCAAAAATTCTAAAAATCATTTTTATCAACTTCTAACCATTTCTCTTCAACCCCAACCATTTATATAACATTACAACTCACCCAATAACACACCTCAACTAGTTTGTAACCTCAAATCTATTATATACACAACAAATCTAAAAGTTTACCATAATCTAGGTTTAAACATTTTATCCCAAAATTCACATTTTTTATCCACAAAACATGAAATAAATGATACATAACAATTATTTAGCAAGTTTAATCACTTGCCTAATATTTGTAGAGTCTGATTCATCCTCGAAATCACGGATTGGCCGTAAGTCCCAACTTTTCTCCTCTTTCTCTTCTTCTTTTCTTATTCTCTCTCTTTCTCTTTTTCTCTCTAATGAGATTTAATCTCCCGTAGGCTTAATAAGCCTTATCTCCCAAAATACACAAATTTAAATGATAATACCCACTTTAAATGACTCGGTTACTTTAATTCGATCCAAACGAACTTATAATATCTCGGAACCCAATTAAGCCCCAAGTACAGTCATTTCGACTTGCTCGACCCTTCCGGAATCAACCACACCCTCAGAATCGACATTCGAATTACTCTCTAACATCTTAAAATTTTGACCTCAAATGCCAATTTTATTATTCTCCAAATAAAATAATATTTATTTCTCCCAAAAATAAATAAATTATTGTCCCAAAAATCTCGGGGTATTACAGACTTCCCCACGTACAAGAATTTCGCCCTCGGAATTAAGCTAATCCTAATACTCCAAAGCTCATCTAGTTCCTACTACACTTATCCTCACTAACACTATACCGAGTCCTCCCACTTATCACGACGAATTATTTTAAAATTTATAAAACCAATTATAACTACTAGGGCGCCCATACACCCTTTATTCGAGCTCTACTCGTATAAACATAATTAGGATTCACTTTCATCCAATAGTACAATAACTTGAAATATATTAAATTATACAAAAATACTAATAGTATAACAATTTTGAAAGGTCCAAAGATTTAACTCCTCTCAATTCCTGACATTCGCTGCTTTCATGCGGGGAGGTCTCGCAAGCGAAATCCAAACAAGGAACCCTCCCAATACACTAATATGGAGCGACGTCAGGGATTGAGAGTTAGTTAGATCAGTACTAGAGTTTAAAATATTTTTGTGTAAATCATTTTTGATATTGCCCAAAGGCCTATTGAAAGTTGATTTTGAAAATAGTTTATTTTAAAAAAAAATATTTTATGTTTTTCGACATTTAAATAAAATACCTTATTCCCATTACACAAGGTTTTAATAATTATCATACTCATAATAATATATAGTTCTCAAAATTAACATAATTATGAGCTAAATTCTCTCGCTCAACAATAATCTACTAAATTCTGAATCATTTCAGTAATAATCTCTCTCATCATATTAATATATTGCCATTCACTAGGCTCTTCCATATCTGGAATACAACAAATATATAAGTCTAGCACGACTATAAAAAGGAGTAGCTTTATCATTACTACTCAACACATTTCAACAATTCTTACATTCACAACGAAATTATAGCTCTCTTTCTAGCACATTACAAAATAATCTATTCTCTCATAAGATAATAATATAAGAGCCTCACTTGCTCAATATTCCCTTTCGGGTCATTTCAAATAAAATAGGGTTATAACAACTAACTGCTAATCCAAACCTTACATACAATGTTCCCCATGACCCTCAAAGCATCATCCTAATCATAAAGGATAAAAATTGACATCATACCTCCCTAATACGACTTCTTCTCCTCGTCAATGGGTTCCCACACAAAGTCCCCCAGCCTAAAATGGCCTCGAATCTGCTGTAGGGGTTGCACATCCAAAACTTTCTCAAAATGTGGTCCTTTACCTCTTTTAGGACAATTTCTTTTTCTATGACCAAATTCTTTACAAAAGAAACATCTACCCGCAAATCGTCTCTGCTCATCCTGAGGAACAAAATGTTGTTGCGACCCTCAATAATCCTGCTTATACCCTCTGGCATCACTAGATTCCTCATCATCAGACCTACTTGATGAACCCGAGTCTCCAAAGTTCATACCCCCTTATGAACGAAGATGATATTCATGACACTATAACAGTACCTAATTCACTACCTCGGCAAAAGTCACTAACGCTGGGTTCCCTAACAAATGCTGTCGAATTTTGCTAATCTTAACCTCCCACGAACCTCGATATTCATTTATCATCTATATTTACCTTATCGAGCACTAAATTTGCCAATAGAGTAAATTATTTTTCATTCTCGGCCACCGTTTTATTACCTTGAAACACATCCATCAATTTCTTCCTCATTTCCTTCTGAATCGCGAAAGGAAAATACCTTCGGTCAAAGAGTTCCCAAAAATATGTTATGGGCAATGTATATCTCTGTTCAGATGTGGTGACAGACTCCCACCATTGGAGAGTTGCTCCAGTTGGCTTAAAGGTGGTGAGAAATTACTTCTGCACTTCACTACATTCAACCATACAAAGGTGCCTTTGTATACTGTTCTTCCAACGGTTTGAAGCCATGGCATCAGATCCCCCTGAAAACTCTGAAAGATGCCCCTTCCTAAAATCTTCCCGTACTCTTTCCCACAAAGACGGTCCCAAATGGGTTTGGGCTACTTGAACTGCAGGTTGATGCGCCATCGTAGGCAGGAATTACTGCTTGTGCCACAATATTGGCAACTTCATCTGTAGTCATAGTCCTTTGAGGCATTTGGGGTTCCACACTCTTAACCCCTTTATTTGCACTGCCTGAACGGCTTCTCTTCGGTGGCATCTAAAATAAGAATAATTGTATCAGAACGCCTTTTAATTGTATGCTCATCACAGCAGAAAATATGGACGTATGAACACAACATCCCTAATAATAGAGCTCTACATCAAGAACGCTTATGGAAGATCGCAGTAAACCCACAAAGATCCTAAAGACATACAACCTGATGCTCTTATACCAACTTTAGCACCCCGTTTAGAATAATAACAGGTGGCCAGCCCTATACTAAAATAATTAGGAATGTCACGTGGATCATTCTCTGCATCTACTGATAATACTAACTTCAGAATGGCTAACTTCCCATTAGTACAAAAAGAGGGTACCAAAATTTTTAAAACATTCAAATCAACACCCAACCAACAACACAACAATATGATAAAGACCACACACATGTGATATAAAAGAGAATAATAGCAAAGTACAATGAAATTTACAAAATGAATTACCCGAATATGCTGTCGGGTCACAGACAAAACAATACACTGAAAAGGAAAATATAAAAGTTCTACACTACAACACTAGGGTATAAACCCGATATACAAATTGAATCCTAATTTATAAACACAAAAGATAGGAATCAACTATATCAAAATACTGCAACAGTTCGCTACTACCACAGCTCCACAAATACACTAGATGGATATTGTAAGGACACAAATTTCCAATTGAGTCCATATATAGTTTTGGCTCAATTCCGGACAAAAACATTTATTCATAGGTTAATGATTTATTGTAATACTCTCAAACCTATGAAGTGTGTGTTGAAGACGTAGCGGCAAAGAATATAAAGCTTCATCAAAATGTCGATTTGCGTGCCTCGTTTCTACGTCATCATCTAAGGTTCCATGCTCCCAAGGTATGAATGTAATTATATTTATATAGGAGCTTGGAACAATATTTATTGGGTGTTAGGTTTAATAAAAAACCATGTTTTACTTTCAGAATAATTTAATTGGAACTTTAAAAATAAAGTACATAAAGTTTCTGGGCCAAAAATTGAATTTATCAAAAATTTCTGGAAGTCGTTCGAAGTCTCGTTCGAACGAGTTTTTTCGTTCGAACCAGGTTTTCGTTCGAACGAGTTTTTTCGTTCGAACCAGGTTTCGTTCGAACGAGTTTGCCAACGAACCTAAACTGGTCAGTCGTTCGATATGTCGTTCGAACGAGTTTGGTCGTTCTAACGAGATATCTAACGAGTTTCTAACTAGCCCAGTCTGGTTGCTCGTTAGAAGTCTCGTTCGAACGAGAATCAAGTTCGTTCGAACGAGATGCCAGGCGGGAACAGTTTTGTGCAGTTTTTTGTAGTTTTCACCCACTTTCCCCACTTGGTTTTTAACCAACTTTTTCAAGACTTATTAAGGACGGGAAACACATTTTTCTAATTAACTTTTCCAACCAAGTTTATCTCCTAGAGAGAGTTTGAGAGAAAAAATAGTTTAGGAAAATGTTCAAGTTTTGAGGGTTGTTTTTCAAAGAAAATGCATATACCACTCTAGAGTTTACACCCAATTGTGTTTATCCAACTTTCTATATTTATATCAATTGCTTGGAGTTTTGGCACCGGTTTTCTCTACCGAATTGAAAAAGAGACGTTTCGGGTTTCGTTCTACATCCCATCACAAAGAAGAAGAAGTTTGTTGCTGTATTACTCACTTGGAGAAAGGCTCCAAGCTTGGGTGACGGTGACCATACAAAGTCCTATCGGTGGATTCCGAGATCGCGGTGGAGCTCCATGGTTGTCCGCTAGGAAGAGGTTTCTACAAGGAGGAGCATCGGGGCTTGAGAGGGTTCGAGTCGTGTGTTGTAAGTCTCTTGTCTTGTAATTGTAATTCCATATCTAGTGGACTTGTGGCTAGGGACGTCCGAGGTTTTTTCCCGTCTTGGGTTTTTCCTCGTACATCGCGATGCAGTGTGACATTGTTTATTTTATCTTGCACCAATAATTTAGAATCCATACTTAGGATAATTTCAAGATAAAATTTGGTTTAATTTATCACACTAATTTAATTTGGGACTAAATTAAATATTGGGTAAATTTGGTTTATTCAAGTCTTTTGCTAAAATTGGTTTCGCCTAACTTTGGATAATTTATAATTATGACTTAGGCAAATTCTAGGACTTGGATTGGATTAATGAATTGGTTTAATTTTGGAAATTAAAATTTGTATTATTTAATTATTGAATCATCTTCTTAACGCTTCCGCATTTATCTAAAAAGGAAATTACATGCGCTTACAAATTGGTATCAGAGCCAAAGCGATAAATTATTTCGTTAACGATCTTTTTAAATAATTTTTGGCTAAAATGGATTTTTCCCCATTTTCAAAATTTCCTATTTTCGATAGTTCAAACTACGCATATTGGAAAGCGCGAATGAGATCAGCACTAAAATCTATCGACGAGAGAGTTTGGATGTCTGTTGTTACCGGGTACTCCCCACCAACTTACTTAGTTGAAAATGAACATGTTATCAAACCCGCCGATAGATGGACTGAAAATGAGTTTAAACTTGCTAACTTTAATTTCCGAGGTTTAAATGCCTTATTTAGCGCTGTCGCACCAGATGAATTCCGACGTATTATGACGTGTGAAACCGCTAAAGAAGCTTGGGATATTTTACAATTAACTCATGAAGGAACTAGTGTCGTTAAAGCTTCAAAACTTCAAAACCTCACCACTCAATTTGAAACTATCAAAATGGATGAAAAAGAAACTTTTGATAAATTTTATGCTAGACTTTCTGATATTGTTAATTCATCTTTTAACTTGGGAGAGAAAATACCTGACGACCGTGTTGTAAAGAAAATTTTAAGGTCCCTACCCGATAGATTTATTCCTAAGGTGACCGTTTTAAATTTTTTACCCACTTTAGCCTCTACGAAATTAGAAGAGCTTGTAGGTGATTTACAAACCTATGAAATGGATATGTTTCCCTCTAAAAATGAAAAGAAAATTGAAAAGGGCGTTGCTTTAAAAGCCCGAAAAGAGGTTAAACAAGTAGTAGAGAGCGAGAGTGATAGTGACTCGGAAGATATGGCTTTATTTGCTCGTAAATTTAGAAAATTTCTTAAATTCAACAAAGATAAATTTAAAAATGATTTTAAGAAATTTGAATCTTCTAAACATGATAAAAACGAGAAGATTTCTAAAGCCGAAAAGATCCCTAAGTCTAGTAATGAAAATGTTGATAGGGACGAGTCTAATAAATGTTTTGGTTGTGAAGGTTATGGCCATAGGGCTTATGAGTGCCCCACTAAACTAAGGAAAGAGGGTAAGCGACCCATCTCATATAATGCGACCCTTAGTGATAGTGATAAGGAAGAGAAGCCCGATTCCCCCACTAAGAAAAATTTTGTGGCTTTTATGGTTAGTCATGTGAGTGATAGTGAGAACTCATCGATTGATGAAACGATAGAACATGCCACTTCCAAGGTCATTGTACATGATTCTCTTATTTTTAATGATAGTGAGAGTGGAGAAGAAAGAGAGAGTGAAAATGAAGAAGAGGTTGATGAGAGTGAACTTCAAAATGCTTTTCATGAATTATATAAAGAATCTATTAAATTGAAAAGAGCTAATTTGAAGTTAGAAGCGAGTTTAAGAGAGAGTGTCAAGGTCATTGATGAAAGTGCCTTAATAGAAGACCTTAGGACACGTGAGAGGACTCTTCGAGAGAAGTTAGAATATGTAGAAGGCGAAAGAAATAGCCTTAGGAGTTTAATGGAATCCTTGAAAAAGGAGCTTCTTGCTTTTGAAGAGCGTAATTTTTTACTAGAATCTAACATTTTAGAATTGAAAAATAAATTAAAAGATTCTATTAATGTCAAATTTGATTTGGAATGTCGTTCGGAAAAAAATGATAAAATGTTAGGAACGGTCCAAGTTAAAAATGACACTTTTGGTTTAGGCTTCAATACTTGTAATGAATTTAACCCAAAAGTCAAAACCAACATTTTAGGAGAATCTACTAGGAATGCATTTCAAGATCACTCCTTAGGTAAATCTTTTCGACATGTTTTCACTTGTTCACATTGTGGTCGAAAAGGTCATCTTAAGAAATTTTGTTTTGATCTTAAACGAATTCCTAGAAAATCCCATAGTAAAGTAACCACGATAGCTAACGTTTCTACACCCCAAGATAGTCATGCTTCATTAATTTGGGTTAGGAAATCCGACTTGGTTGCCTTACAAAATAGGGATTTTGATTCTCATTTACTTTCACATGCTTCCTCCCTTGCTAAATCTATAGGGTGAATGTGTTAGTGTTTGCATACTTTAGCGTTTGTACTTTATGCTATATTCACATGCTAAATGTATGCTTGTTTTAGGCATTTTCTAGTCATAGTCTTACTTTATATCCCATGCTAGAAATTATGACTTGTTTATCTTTTTGTATTATATTTTGTGTTTGCATTAATTAAAAAATATAAAAAGATTTTTGTTTATCATTTGTGTTTTATTTATTTCATTTAAGCTCAATGAAAAATAGAAATGATTTTTGTTTGTCCTTTTGAGTAAATATTTATTTTTGATTAAAAATGTTAAAAACTCAAAAAGATTTTACGTTGTGTGTATTTTAGTTTGACACACTTTATGTGGCATATACTTGTGTTTGAATCCCATATTTTACGCTCCCACGTGGCTAGAACTTTTGGTTTAGATTTTCAATCCTTAAAATGTTCTTTACCATGCATTATATGGAGTAGTTGGATTTTGTGTTGTTTAAATGGTTTCTATTTTTATATGCCTCTATTCACACATGCAAGAGCTCTTTTGAAATCTTAATGTCACATGTTATATTTGAGCTTTTTGAGGTGTTCTCCTATCAATCTAGTCATCTACATATCTTTGACCTAGGAGGACTAGTGCATGTCAAAATCCGTTGCATGTGAGATTTGTGTGAAAAATGAAAACATGATAAATAAAATATGCATGGGGAAGGGCTCCGAAAGGATAAATTAAATCCTTTGCGATTGTAAGCCACCGTTTATTGGATCTAAAAGAAATACGTGATCCAAAGGCCTAAAAACATAATATTTGGCATTAAAAAGAAAACAATTGCCAAGGCCTATGTTTGTTTGATATATTCATTCACAAATAAAAGAATATGTATGCTCATTGAGGGAGAATTGGATGGTATATCAACGGTTTGCACAATGTCCGTTTATCCTAGTTGTCTTTAATGTCATGACTCTATTTGGTTTGTAGAATCATCATCATGCTAGGATTGTATGCATTGTGTATGTTTGTTCATTGAGTTCAATCTATATTGTCACATGAGGTTATATTTAACTGTGATGAAGTTTGCAATCAAATGAGAACTCCGTGAATGTTTCTTAAGTGTTTGGGTCTAAATTTAATTGTTGCTAGTTCACACCCCTACACTTCCGTTCCCATATGACACATTTTTGCCATACGAGTGTGCAAACTTATTGTATTTTGTGTCATGTGTGTGTTTATATCTATATATATATGCAAGTGCTTTCTTAGTATATTTTTAGTATCTATATATATATATGATATCTGTTTGTCTTTGCCTTGCTTTCTAGTCCATCCATGCTTATACTTCTTTATTGGTATCTATCTTGGATTAGTTATGCTTTTATTGCCCATGTGCTTAAATGTCTTTTCACTTTAAGCTTCAACATGCTTTTATGTTTTGATTCTTTAAACCTTTGTCTATTCCTGAACAAAAAGGGGGAGAATGATGATAGGGGGAGAAATGGTATCTAAACCTATTATTATTGTATCTTAGTTTGGGGGAGATTTATGTTAGGGGGAGACGTCTTTTTAAGTAAATGTCATTTGTTTTATAAAGGGGAGAATTATTGTAGGGGGAGTAATTATTTAATTGCATTTAATATTTTGATATTCCCTATGCATTTGATGAGTTTGCTTAAGTGTGCAGGCATTCTACTAAAGCGGCATCTTTAAAAGGCAAAGAGTTTAATCCTTAGGTTGAGTCAAGTTTGGGCGGGTTATGTTTTGAGTCTAGTGAGCTTGACGGCCCTTTAGGATTTTTGTTTTGGTTTTTGTCCCGGAATAGCCAAAGGGGGAGATTTGTAAGGACACAAATTTCCAATTGAGTCCATATATAGTTTTGGCTCAATTCCGGATAAAAACATTTATTCATAAGTTAGTGATTTATTGTAATACTCTCAAGCCTATGAAGTGTGTGTTGAAGACGTAACGGTAAAGAATATAAAGCTTCATCAAAATGCCTATTTGCGTGCCTCGTTTCTACATCATCATCTAAGGTTCCATGCTCCCAAGGTATGAATGTAATTATATTTATATAGGAGCTTGGAACAATATTTATTGGGTGTTAGGTTTAATAAAAAACCATGTTTTACTTTCAGAATAATTTAATTGGAACTTTAAAAATAAAGTACATAAAGTTTATGGGCCAAAAATTGAATTTATCAAAAATTTCTGGAAGTCGTTCGAAGTCTCGTTCGAACGAATTTTTTCTTTCGACCCAGGTTTTCGTTCGAACGAGTTTTTTCGTTCGAACCAAGTTTTGTTCGAACGAGTTTGCCAACGAACCTAAACTGGTCAGTCGTTCGAACGAGTTTGGTCATTCTAACGAGATATCTAACGAGTTTCTAACGAGCCCAGTCTGGTCGCTCATTAGAAGTCTCGTTCGAACGAGAGTCAAGTTCGTTCGAACGAGATGCCAGGCGGGAATAGTTTTGAGCAGTTTTTTGCAGTTTTCACCCACTTTCCCCACTTGGTTTTTAACCAACTTTTTCAAGACTTATTAAGGACGGGAAACACATTTTTCTAATTAACTTTTCCAACCAAGTTTATCTCCTAGAGAGAGTTTGAGAGAAAAAATAGTTTAGGAAAATGTTCAAGTTTTGAGGGTTGTTTTTCAAAGAAAATGCATATACCACTCTAGAGTTTACACCCAATTGTGTTTATCCAACTTTCTATATTTATATCAATTTCTTGGAGTTTTGGCACCGGTTTTCTCTACCGAATTGAAAAAGAGACGTTTCGGGTTTCCTTCTACATCCCATCACAAAGAAGAAGAAGTTTGTTGCGGTATTACTCACTTGGAGAAAGGCTCCAAGGTTGGGTGACGGTGACCATACAAAGTCCTATCGGTGGATTCCGAGATCGCGGTGGAGCTCCGTGGTTGTCCGCTAGGAAGAGGTTTCTACAAGGAGGAGCATCGGGGCTTGAGAGGGTTCGAGTCTTGTGTTGTAAGTCTCTTGTCTTGTAATTGTAATTCCATATCTAGTGGACTTGTGGCTAGGGCCGTCCGAGGTTTTTTCCCGTCTTGGGTTTTTCCTCGTACATCGCGGCGTAGTGTGACATTGTTTATTTTATCTTGCACCAATAATTTAGAATCCATGCTTAGGATAATTTCAAGATAAAATTCGGTTTAATTTATCACACTAATTTAATTTGGGACTAAATTAAATATTGGGTAAATTTGGTTTATTCAAGTCTTTTGCTAAAATTGGTTTCGCCTACCTTTGGATAATTTATAATTATGACTTAGGCAAATTCTAGGACTTGAATTGGATTAATGAATTGGTTTAATTTTGGAAATTAAAATTTGTATTGTTTAATTATTGAATCATCTTCTTAACGCTTCCGCATTTATCTAAAAAGGAAATTACATGCGCTTACAGATATCATCAATGGCGTCCCTGTGGAGGAACACCTAAAATAATACAATATATACGAGGCAAGAGAAAATATAAATGAGTTAGAGCTTGAGGTGTGAAAACATGTTTTAGCAAGTTCATTAAAATGCATAATAATTATAAATGCATTATAACATGACTGAAGTGGAGTCGCACTCTCCATAAAATTCAACTCACCTCTCAACTAAAGCGCTCCAAATAATTGCCCAAATCTATCTAGGGGCAAAGTAATCTAACTTACTCCCAATTTATACTCATTTAAAATTCATCTAAATCATAACTCTCAACTTCTACTATCCATCTCAATTATTCGCACACCTTCTAAACATATAAAATATACATAAACATTCTCTTTTACTAGAATTTCTCATATTCTAGTTATTGACATAAATATATCTATAAATACATATATGAGTTATTAGCATCTAAGTGCTAAGGACTGAACTTCTCCCAATTCTCAATAGTGCATTGCGTTTCCTGCGTGGGACGTCTTGCAATAGAATTCCAAACAAGGAACCCCCCGATACACTACACCTTGGAAGTATTGATTATCAAGATTCATTATGCCCTCAAAGCATGACACGTATAACCCAAATTATTTTATACTATAAATGATTTATTATTCTCATTTCTCAACAGTGCACGGTGTTTGGTTCGTGGGACATCTCGTAAGCGAAATCCATATAAGGAACCCCCCGATACACTACTCCTTAGCAGTGTCGATTGTCGAGATACATACTAATATATAAATATGATCACTAAGGACTAACTTCTCCTCACTTCTAACATTGCACTGCGTTTCGTACAAGGGATGTCTCGCAAGTGAAATCCAAACAAGGAACCTCCCTGATACACCAATCCTTGGCAATGTTGGTCGTTGAGGTCCATTATGCCCTCGATACCCAAAGTACTATATATATACTCATATAATTATCTACTCTTCCTTTTCACTTTAATATATTCGTCGCAATTTGTCCGGATAAAATCTCCCGGAATGAGATTCAATCAATCTTCTTATGTCTCTTTACTCTAGAGACAAAAATGATATCACATAATCATATACAATTAATATACTACTCACACAAGTATAATAATAACCATCCCAGCGAGCTATAACTTGAGGATGAAGGTTCTCAACGCTATCATTATCCAGGAATTACTCACTTTATCCCAGGTTACCATATATCGGACAATTATCACACCGCCATGGTAAAATAATAAATCAAAACGTACGGGAAGCGGTCATAGTTCCTCCTCGAACGTGAGACGAAACATACCCACCATCTCTCACCCCTAATAAAAAATATATAATAACAAAAGGACGCTATGACCTGGGGACTATACGTACCCTCCTCCTCAAGCCAAGGGGCCTCACCCACATCTCACAACTTCCCATGACAGCATAGAGGGGGTATGCTTCACACACACACACACAGATATATATATATATATATATATATATATATATATATATATATATATATATATATATATATATATATCATTCACATAAGATATACATACATCATGACATCATATAAATGTATACCATCACACAAGGTATATATATATCACACTATTTACATACTCTTATTACACTCTTTGGCGTAAGTGAAATAATATCATTATTTAGTATATTTTACTCTCGATATACTATTCGTCAATAACTCACATAGCTTCCCCACTTAGTATACACTACACTATTTGTCACTTGAAATTCACACATCACTTCTATTAGTATGAATCATCACTCAATTCTATTTATGTTGAGGATATTCTCTATATCCTAATGCACCTCGATCAGCATTTATTATTCTCAATCCATAATGGGGTTCTATTTATCATATGAACCTTTAAAGTTATCCCATTTAGGATTTAATGCTAAAATACATTATCACTAAGCGCATCCTAACTCTCTCTTATAAATTCCTAATTATCTCCAAAACAAAATCTCCAGGCTAGTTGTCTTACCCACTAGTCGGTAAGATAATCTCCAAATCGGTATTCTCTTGAATTAAGTCAATATGCCTCCAACAATTTCTCATAAGGGAAACTCCCTAAAAGTCTCCAAAACACACTTCTCATAACTCATATAGAGATTACCAATCGATAACCTCAAACGAAATGGGATGGAACTAACCCTAGAAAAAGATCCCCAAATCTGCCCTGATTTCGAATCGATTTGGGCCCAATCCGAATCGATTCGGCCCAGCGAATTGATTCGGCCTCCAAGGAGAATCGATTTGGGTCATAAGACCTGGGTTCTGTATCAGGACGAATCGATTCGTCTTGGGTTCAAATCGATTCGATCACTCAGACCTGGGGACCTGCAACATTCTAAATTGATTCGGTAAGGGGACGAATCGATTCGACTTATCACAAGTTACGAAAATGGCTATTTTCATCAGAGCAAAAAAAGTCCAAAATTATTTTTATCAACTTCTATCCATTTCCCTTCAACCCCAGCCGTATATATAACATTACAACTCATCCAATAACACACCTCAACTAGTTTGTAACCTCAAATCCATTATATACACAAGAAATCTAAGAGTTTACCCAAAATCTAGGTTTTAACATTTTATCCCAAAATTCACAATTTTTATGCACAAATCATGAAATAAATGATACACAACAATTATTTAGCAAGTTTAATCAGTTGCCTCAAATTTGTAGAGTCTGATTCGTCCTCGAAATCACGGATTGGCCGTAAATCCAAACGTTTCTCCTCTTTCTCTTTATTCTTTTCTTCTTCTCTCTCTTTCTCTCTAATGAGATTTAATCTCTCGTAGGCTTAATAAGACTTATCTCCCAAAGTACAAAACTTTAAATGATAATACACACTTTAAATATCTCGGTTACTTTAATTCTAGCCAAATCAACTTAAAATATCTCAGAATCCAATTAAGCCCCAAGTATAGTCATTTCGACTTTCTCGATCCTTCCGAAATCATCTGCACCCTCAGAATCATCATTCGAATTACTCTCTAACATCTTCAATTTTTGACCTCAATTGCCAATTTTATTATTCTCCAAATAAAATAATATTTATTTCTCCCCCAAAAAATTAAATTATTGTCTCAAAATTCTCTGGGTATTATAGACGGGTTGTTGGGTATTTTGCTCTCCCTATATTTTTGGATGCCTTCTAGGTTTGGTACTAGTGGGTAGGCCTTTTGATAATTTAAACCTTCTAGGTATGGGACTAGTGAGGGTAGATTATCGAGTGTTTGTCATTTTGGGGGTGGGCGGATTTTCGATACTCTATCAACATTACGCTAGTCTGGGCATGAGACTAGGACGAGGTTTATATTAGAAATTCATCCTATACATAGGGTATTACGTATTGATAACTTGGGGACCCCTAGGTATCGGACTAAGGGGTATTTTGAGGATCTCACACCAATAATAAGGGTGGGGTAATTTATAAATTGTGAAGTCGAGAATTAATGCGTAAGATAAAAATAGGTATTAAAATTGGTGGCGACATAATGTGTCAGTGACCGACAGTTTAAACGGGCCAGCTTGGGCGATTTATGTCATGTTGTGAGTTGGAATATTGTCATATTGTGGGGGATCGACAATTTAAACATATTTAGTTGGCTATTGACAAGAGGAAGTGTGACACTTTTGTGGATTACAACCCGGGATGGGAGGATCGTCATAATAAAAAGTGAGAACAATAATAAATTGGTCTAATAAAATAAAATTAGCATCGTGGGATTTGGGAACTTAAAATCATATTGGTGTGCTTTTTTTTTAAATGGGTATCTCTACGGATAGATAGTGTTTATAATTATCGCGTTTAATTATCTCATTTAATTTAAAATATTCTATTGTGATAATTATTTTGCATAATGCTACTGTCTAGATTCAAAGATCCTATTTGAGGGGAGTAGTATGTATTCATGCTCGGGGCTCTGACCTCGTGCATTGACTAAATTTTCAGTGTAAGTTTTGGAGAAGCTGTATAGGATTATCGGAGTTTATCATTTGGAGGTGCAGGTGGAGTCATTCCTCTTATTGCATTGTTTAGTTAGACTTTCCTTTTCAGTCGTATTTAATTATGAGATGTCATTTGAGTTTTAATGGTCCATTCGGTTCCAAAGTTGTTAGAGGTTTTCAATTGGATTATTCAGTCGGTTATTATTAAGATCTTATTTAATCATTATTGGAGATTGAATTTAATTGGAGTTTTAGAATGTGATGAATCTTTTATCGCATAGTTATTTATGATCATTTGTGATTGATTCAATTATTTATCTTATGGACTGATTTATTTATGTCTCATTCTAATAATGGTATTTATTTAGTTCATTCCCGGCTTAGTTTGGCGGACGTGGCTGGCCACCCCCTATGTCAAATTTCATGAGGTGTGACAGATGGTATCAGAGCATGGTATCAGGTCTCGTAGGTTATGAGTCCGTTTTAGCTTCCGCGTCACTTATCTTTGATTCCTTTGATGATTTGTACTCTTACTAATTTCGAGTCTAATGTTATTTTTTTCCTATATTTTATGATGGATAACATAAGGAGAGTTATGAGTAGGAGAGAGGAGTCTGTTTCTGGTCCCGCGACTCAGGAGAGGCGACGTCAGATTATTTTTGAGGCTGAGGAGTTAGCAACTATCATTCACGAGGCCACAACGATCGGTTTGGAGATGGGGAGACAGAGAGGGGTGACTTTAGAGGCACAACAGTAGGGTACACCCATCTCATCTTGGGATAGGGTGAGAACCAGTTTCTTTAAGGTCAATCATCCCACCTTTGGAGGGGGATCTGACCCAACGGTTTCTCACCAATGGAGGAGAGATATGGAAAGGAATTTTAGGATGGTGGACTTCACAGATGTGCAGAAGAAGATGTTAGAAACATTTAAGCGTACACAACATGCATTTCAATGGTGGGAGAGTTCCACCACGTCGGAAGAGAGAGATCAGTTGGGTTATCCAGAGTTTTTGATAAAGTTCAATAATAAGTACTTTCCGTATGAAATTAGGAATGCGAAGAAGAGAGAATTTATGGACTTGGAGCAAGGTTCAAAGTCAATTATCAAGTATGAAAAGGAGTTCACAAATTTATCTATGTTTGTACCAGAGGAGGTTATCACGGAGATGAAGAAAATGGAATGTTTCATTAAGGGATTGTCATGGTCGATTAGGAAAATGGTGTTGGGTAATCCGGAGTACACTACCTATCCTCAGGTGGTGGATGTCGCAATATTGTTATGGAATGAGAAGGCCAATTACCAAAAGAAGTTGGGAAAGAGACAAGAGTCCACTGGATAAGGAAATGAGAATAATGGTCGCAATGATCAAGCATGGAAGGGGCAGAGGAGCAATCATGAACAATAAGGTTAAGGAGAGGAGTGAGTGAATACTAGATGTTATGAACCTTTTAAGGTTGAATGCTTTTTCAATGGGATAGTAGGACATAAGGAGGCTAAGTGTTTCAAGAAAATGGAACAACAAGGCCAAGCGACACAGGCCCAGTAGGGTCAAGTCACTCAAGGACAACATTGTCAAGGGGTACAGGGGCATCAAGGACTGAGGCCTCCAGTTCTCGTAGCCGTTAGTGTTCAGGGAGCTCCAGCAGCACCGGAAGCACCGACAGTGTCAGGTGTGTAGGGGGTGGTCACTGCACCAACCAATCTCGATTATGGGAGATGCTATGTGGCTCATCAGCTTCAAGCAGAGAAGGATAGATTGCGTGGCTAGTAAAGTATTACGGTATGTAATACTTTCTTAGATACTTATATATATAGGCGTTATATATATTGTATTTTGTTGAGGTTTACGTTCGGGTAGATGAGGTATATGGGCGCCTAATTATGATCCTTTATGGGAAGGCATACGTGAGCCTTATTTTACGTTTGCGATTTTCATTTGATGGGTATGCTTCGTCTAATTTCGAGGACCTAATTATTTGCTAGTGGGGAAGTATGTAACACCCCGTGTTTTATTTAATTGACTTTAATTAATTTGGAGTTAAATAAAATTTTGAAGTTAATGATCTTTAAATATTTAACATGGTTTTATTAAATTTTCAATCGGGTAGTAATTCGAGACTTTAATATATAAAAGTTATATGGTTTTTTATCATTTAACTGAAAGGTACATTTTTAGGAATATTTATCAGAACTAAAAAGTCAGATTTTAAAAGATTTAATTTTGGGAATTATGGGGCTCGTTCGGACGACATGCTGTGTCGTTCAAACGATGTTGCATTGTCGTTCGAATGACAGGCGTGCTCGTTGAAATGACAGGGGGCGATGGATGGATGGGAGACTCCTAATATGGTTTTAACTCTTAAAACCTTTATACACTAAACTTATGTGGGGCTGGGACTTCATAAATCACTTTTCTCTCAAATTTTCTCCAGAAAGCTTTTTCAAAACATATTTCTCTCATCTTCAACTCTTAGGCCCAACTTTTCACAAGTTTGAAAGACTCAATTGGTGTTTTCTCAAGAGGATTTCAACATTCTATTCAGATTTTGATTCAAGTTAATCACATGCTTGAATACTCTATTCCTTTCCTTTGGTATTATGCGTTTTAAGTATTGCCCAAACCTTAATTTAATGTTTTCTTAAAATCAATTAGCAATCTAATTAGAGAAAGTGGACACATAAAACTTGGGGTTGTTTTTATGAAATCCTTTAATATGATTAATATTCATAACCCTTGGGTACGTAGGATTTATGAGTGAATTTTGGGTTTTATTGGTGTAGGTTACATGTAGAAAAACCCGAGTTTTGAAATAAATGGGTTTGGGGGCGTATAACTCACGTAGTTATGTAGGGATAATGGAATTGAAATTTGATGTTTTAAATGATGAAATATCGGTATATTTAATTTGAATAATTAAATGGGATCAATCGGGTATTTATGACATGGTGATAATTAAATTAAGATTTAATTGAATTGGACTATCATGCGTAGATTTGTACGATGATTATTATGCTTGTTTGTGTGATTTGTTGGTATTGTTATATTGTTATTGTGATGACGGTTTGTTGCGTATTTTCGTCTCCCTATATTTTAGGATGCCTTCTAGGTATGGGACTAGTGGGTAGGCCTTTTGATGATTTACGCCTTCTAGGTATGGGACTAGTGAGGGTAGATTATCTCGTGTTTGTCATTTCGGATGTGGGTTGATTTTCGATACTCTATCATAATTACGCTAGTCTAGGCATGAGACTAGGACTAGGTTTATATTAGAAATTCATCCTATACATAGGGTAGGACATATTAATAACTTGAGGACCCCTATGTATGGGACTAAGGGGTATTTTGAGGATCTCACATCAGTAATAAGGGTGGCGTAATTTATAAATTGTGAAATTGAGAAATTGAGAATTACTGCCTAAAATAAAAATGGGTATTAAAATTGGTGGCGGCATAATGTGTCAGTGACCGACAGTTTAAACGGGTTAGCTTGGGCGATTTATGTCATGTCATGAGTTGGAACCTTGTCATATTACGGGGGATCGATAGTTTAAATAGATTTGGTTGGCTATTGACAATGGGAAGTGTGACACTTTGGCGGATTACCACCCGGGATGGGAGGACCGTCATAATAAAAAGTGATAACAATAATAAATTGGGCTAATAAAATAAAATTAGCATCGTGGAATTTGGGAATTAAAATCATATTGGTGTGATTTTTTTAAATGGGGATCTCTACGGATAGATAGTCTTTATAATTATCGCATTTAATTATCTTGTTTAATTTGAAATATTCTATTGTGATATTTATTTCGTATAATGCTACTATTTGGATTCAAGGATCCTACTTGAGGGGAGTAATGTGTATTCATGTTCGGGCTCTGACCTCATGCATTGACTAACTTTTCAGGGTAAGTTTTGGAGAAGATGCATAGGATTATCAAAGTTTATCATTTGGAGGTGCAACTGGAGTTATTGCTTTTATTGTATTGTTTAGTTAGACTTTCCTTTTCAGTCGTATTTAATTATGAGATGTCATTTGAGTTTTAATGGGCCATTCGGTTCCAAAGTTGTTAGAGGTTTTCAGTTGGATTATTCAGTTGGTTTTTACTCAAATCTTATTTAATCATCATTGGAGTTGAATTTAATTGGAGCTTTAGCATGTGATTGATCTTTTATCTCATAGTTGTTTATGATCATTTGTGATTGATTCAATTATTTATCTTATGGACTGATTTATTTATGTCTCATATCTGTCTCATGCTAAGAATGGTATTTATTTAGTTCATGTCCGGCTTAGTTCGGCGGCGGTGACTGGCCACCCCGTCTGTCAGATTTCGCGGGGTGTGACAAAGGATTCTTTATTTTAAAGAGTTCTAGGACATGATGGAATGGGAAATAGTTTCCTATTTGAATTATAATTACTTAGTTATTTTATTTAATTGTAATTAAACGATCTTGAATGTTGATTTTTCCATGTGCTAATTAATTTTTTAAGTGGGAACATCCAATTTTATGGACAACATGGATATTTTTGTGACCGACCTATAGTGCAAATTTTTTTGGAAAATGTATTTTATTTATTCTTGTATAAATTGAATTTAATCAGGTAATCAGTTTCAATGTATAAATTAAATTGAGGTCTCTGGTCTTATTATAATTTAAAATATTTTATTTTTGAAAAATAAAATTATGACTTTGAGAAATTTAATTTTCTCATGTAAATTAGAAAATTGTCAAGGATTTAATTCGGTCTTTTAGAATTGAATAATTTTTGTTTATAAAACCCTCATGTTCATAATATATTACTTCGACATAAATCACGCTGTCTCCATCGATATTTTAAAGTTGGGTCCCCCTTTTGATGGTTCTAATCGCAGAATCAAGAAAATTTTAAAATTTTTAAGTGAGAGTTTATTAAAATTAAATGTGAGTGTGTTTGGTGGTATACACTTAGACACAACTAATGAAGTTCTACACGAGCGAGTTTAATTCTATTAAATGAATCGATGGTATACACTTAGACACAACTAATGATATCCTCCTCATCAGAATCATTGTAATTAGGTGTGGGATCAAAAGACGTCTACTATTAAATTTTGTTGGACATAAGTTCTTGAACTATCTGGAGCACATAATTGAGAGGCAAAAGTTTGTCTAGTTCAAGGTGAAGTGATTTAAGCTCCCATCGAGAAATCTCACTTCATAAGGAAACTACTATGTTCGATAGTATTTTATTTTATCTAGTGGTAAGGGATCCAAAATTAAAATTAAATCAAAATTTTATTCTCCCTTACATATTTTAAGATTAATTTCATTTTCAAAATTTTTGATTCTTAAATTTCAAAATTGGATCTTCATTTAACTCACTTTCTTCAATCTTAAAGGACAACAAACTAACTGACGTGACTATATTAATTCGAAAACTAACCTAGTCACTGTCTTAACTGGTGAGGACTATAAGTTTATTGATAGGTTATTTTCATTGTTTTGCAATCTATGCGACAATGATTTTCTAACCAAAGTTATGGCAAGAAGTAATGTCATCGAGTCGTTTTGAGAAAGTTCTTTTCAATTTTTTCAACTTAAAAATTAACGAGTGTAATGATATGTTGTGTATCTTATCCAGAGATATTTAATGAGAGAGGGCGTAATTAATACTAATGAAGTTCTTACATAAAGTGCTAAAAAAATAAAAAAAAGGTGATTTTGTTGTGGGTTTTTTAATTAATTGTAGAAAAATGGGCAAAAGTTACTTTTTAGCAATTTTGGGAAAATATTAACAAAGTAGAAAGGGAGTTTTATACTTTTGAGAAAAACAAAGGTTACGGGTTAATCCCCCACTTAGAATTGTAATTGTTATAGGATTAATTAGTTTTAAGAATTTTAGTGTGAAATTTAAAGTTTTGTAAAGTGAACTATCAAATATGTAAAGCAAGCTAATATATAAAGGATATAAAATTTACTAAATTCACAAAAATAAGTTTGGAAATAAGTGAAAATATATACACGGATCTTCAACAATAGCTAATGCGTGACATTAATTATGAAGTTACCGAGTATTTGTTTCAACATTCTTTCTACGATTTTATTCTCAAAATATACTTTAATTCGTTACAATTTACACATTCTAGGCGGGCTAATAAATCACAACCGTTCATAAGTTATCTTCTCATAACTAACATGATGATAATAGTAGTTGGGATGAAATTATAGGAAGAATTCATGCTTGTCATAATTATTAAAAATGGAGTTTAAGGCTTACTTGAATAGACGATAATTATGTAAAAGAAATAAAGTAGAATGAATGGTCGAAACTAATCTGGAATCCTCGTATTGTGATCCCATAGACTTGATGTAAATTAAAACAAATGGGAGTGAAATCCTCGATTTATAATTTCTTAATCTTCAACCCGGTGTATTTCACACAAATAAAACCGAAAAATCTTACAATAACAACCCGAAAGCAAAATTTTCTATTATAATCTTGGAAAATTGTATTACAACTACTCGGAACTAGAATGATATTTCGAACTATATTTTGGGTACTACTATTGAGCAAAAATTTGATGACAAAACAATGAAAGTCAATGGAAGGTTTTTATAGGTCAAAGGAAGTAGGTTGGGTGTACTATTGAAATTTCACATAAATGATGGGTGAAATTAATGAAATATGAAAAGGTGTGTCTGGGAAAAGGGGTATTTAATCAAACATGTGGGCTACAGATCAAAAGTGTAAGGGAGAAAAAAATAGAAAATCTGGTTCTTTTTAAAAGAAAACAAAATAAATAAAGAAATGTGTGGGGAGAACGGAAAAAAGAATAACGAAAGAGAATTATGGGGTCCAAAGTATAAAAAAAAGAAAAGTAATGGTTATGGCACTACCACTTGAACGACCAAGATGGCGCCCTGTGGCACGCCACAAATAAAT
The DNA here is from genome assembly GCA_949130495.1 of Sambucus nigra. Classification (NCBI taxonomy): domain Eukaryota; kingdom Viridiplantae; phylum Streptophyta; class Magnoliopsida; order Dipsacales; family Adoxaceae; genus Sambucus; species Sambucus nigra. The sequence continues at coordinate 256,593,645 of OX422223.1, read as the reverse complement.
AGAAAAATCTGTTTAAACCCATCCCCTGGAATCGAACCCGCGACCTTACTATGCTCAAAACACTTCCTTACCATTGATCTAATAGCGTATTATGATACCCCGTACTTTTATGAATATTTTATTTCCACGTGTGCCTGGATTTATTATTTGAATTGGAAAATTGAATTGGGTTTTGATAAATATTAATCAGCGAGATAAAGGATTAATGTTTATTATTCGTATTATTTACTTGTGTGTAATAAGTAAATAGATATGTTATTTATTAAATGTCGCGTATGAGTAAATCGGTGGTTTATTTCTATATATCGATAGTGTGCTACATCGGCGAATAGATATATTTACGGGTGACGCATATTGTACGCACATGTCATTCCCGATTAACGAGATGTTAACATATTTGGAGTTGAGTGACTCGGATGAATTTTTCGAGTGCATCGGTGATTCGGGAAGGGTCAAAATAGTGCATAGTAGATACCTGGGTGCTATAATTGGGTTTCAGGGAATTTTTAGACATAACAGGACCCACATAAGGGAAGGATAGTCTTTTTAAATTGGATTAGGGTAAATTAAGGGAGTATTTAAAAAGTAGGGAAGGTGTATGGTATCCCCACCTTTGATAATCTACACAAGTGAGAATTAGAGAGCGTTCAAGATAAGAGAAAATAGGAAGAAAGGAAGATAAATGGCTTGTAATGGAGAGGAGAGAGGCTATCTCCAGATTCAACCCATCATCAAATGTAGAGAACGTGGTCCACAAAGGCAAGTAGTTACTTTCTTTAAGTTTAAATTAATTTAGTTAATCACTCTTATGATTAATGATAAAAATCTGGGATTTAAAGTTATAAAGATTAAAACTTTTATTTAATGATTTAGAGATATGTGTGATAAATGATCTCTGCTTTGAATTCAATACTAGTTGGTATTGATTATGTAAGAATTCGATATTAATTATGGAATTACAATAACGAGCATGTAGAACTTTGTTATGAATGATGAATTTATGAAAATCATATAGGTGAAATTCTGAGTTAAAGGGGATTGATGTTTCGATTTGTAATCCTAGGTGTTTGATCTAGGATTTATAGTTAATTATATGTTTTAATGCTTCTCGAACATTAGTATAATAATACGTGAGGCCAATTTTATGTTTGGGGTGGTTTGAGACCTCTATTGAAGGGTTTGGAAGAGAAAAACTTGAGGAAGAAGATGAAATGAAGCCCAACAAACTTAACTGGTTCGCTGAACTGAACCGGTTCGGTCTACCAATAAACCGATTTTGTTTACTGGTCTGCTCATTTTTTTTGTGTATTGTTTGGACTCGTTAGGGGATAGGGAATGACCATAGGGGCATGAGTATGAATTACATGTCCTAGTTAGATCGGGTAGTTTAATCAGAATAATCAATGAACACATTAGGTATGTGATGTAATTGATAAGTGAGGTTTTATCTCATGTGAGTGCAACCTGTTAATTATGAAAATAAGACACTACAAGTTTTAATCGATTTAAAATATTATCTACTTGCAAAATATTTCTACTTTTCGAGCTTTGATCCGTGGGCATTTTTTCTTCTTTTTAAATCCCCAAGTTTGCAACCGCATCCCCTAGGACCACATGGATAGATCCCTTATTTCCATTGTAGTAGAGCTGGACACTATCGGATTATTTTAGAAGACTCATCCCTTTCTATCTAGATATGATATTTTTATTATAGTTTTTATTTTGGGCATGTTGCCCGTAGATGGTTAGGACTTTATATTATTGTTAGACATTTTAGTTCAGTACTTGATTGTTATTCAATTTTATTTAGTGGATGTTATTATTTGGTGACCAATGGTTTATTTAGTTCACACTCATTATTTATTTATGCATGATGTTTTATCTATTCACTTTAGTGTATGGTTTTATTTGTATTATTTGTTTCAACAGTGATACTGAGAATGAAACCATACTGAGAGTCCTGTTTTATTTTTAGTAGAGGATTAGTGACCCGGTATTAGAATAGGAGGGTTATGACGGGTGGTATCAGAGCATCAAGTTCTAGTGTCCTTAAGATATGTGCAGACTTGGGACGTTATCAATATTGTGTTTCTTTGATATATAGCCTTGTGACTAGGAATGTTGTGTCATATTACGCCTTTAAGTTCTTCTTCTATTGTTTATATTTTAAGTGAATATCATACAACATCAATTTGGTTTCAGATGCCAAATACGAGGAGAGGTAGACCAACATGTGTGAGGAGGGTCGCGGAGGATGAGGCTCAGTGGGAGCTACATGCCACTCAAGAGACTGTGACTGTATGAGTTCTAGCTATAGTCACAAAGGAATTTGTTGCTGCTATAAATGCCCTAGCATAACATTTTCCCCAAGCATATCCATAGAAGTTAGTGATAGCACCAATTCAAGCTCACCTAGTGCCGTATGTTTGGGATAGAGTTAGAGAGGCCTTTCAGAAGGAACATCCGCCAAAGTTCCATAGGAGTGTGGATGTTGTTTCTTCAAGACAATAGAAGAACGACATCAAAAGGCATTTGCGTATGGTTGAGTGAAGTGACACTTAAAATTAGGTAGTAGCTATGTTCAATCTAGTCAGTGAATCTATTCAATGTTGGGGGTTGATTACCCCGTTGGAAGAGAGAGATATTATGATGATATATGAGTTTTAGGTGGGTGTGGTTTGACCACAAGTTTTTTCCATTTGCAGTTCAGATGGAGATGAGGAGGAGATTAATAGACTTTTCGTGGGAGGACGGACTATGATCGAGTACGAGGAGATCATGATTAGGCAATAATTCTTCCAATATTACTCCCTAATTTAGTATCTTTTAGCATCCCTTCTACATAGTATTGAGAGTTTTGTGATTTTTCCAGGTATTTATTGCTAAGGAAAGAAAGGAGATAGTCAAAGCAAAATAATAAGTCAAAGAAGAAAATTCAAAAGGGCAAAAGCATAATTTCCATCTGAAATCCGGAAGAAGACCCAACATGAAAGTTGATGATCTCAATTCAACGAGTGCATAAGAAGAAATGGTGTCCAATTCGAAATTCCAGGGAAAAAGTTATGGGATTCTAAAGATGAAAGATATTGAAGAGAAATTGAGGAGATATTGAAGAAAATTTAAAGATCAATAGCAGACCGATCCCTTTTCCAAATTAATAAGACCGGTCCGGTCCCTCTAAACCTACTCACAAAAATTACAAAGCAAACTGATCCCTTTTCCAAAATAAAAGTACCGGTCCGTCTTCTTATAACTCACTAGAAAAATCACTATAGAGGACCGATCCCTTTTCTTAAATAAAAGGATCGATCCGGATTTGGAAGAGGACCGATCTGCCACTGAAGACCCGGACCGGTCCGCCGAGGATAAACTTGATTTTCTGTTCCAATTTTAGAGTTTGATTCAGCTACAATTCTGGATTTTTTGTGATATATTTAATCTCTAGTTATTGTTAAATAAAAGTGTTCGATTTTTAGGTTAGCTAAGTATGAGTAGAGGATTTTTGTAGTAAAAAGGCTAGTTTTCAATAAGAAGCAATGTTGTAAGGATTCAAGTTTCTAATTTCTGCAATTTAAGTAACATCTTTACCTTAATTTTCAATTGCTCAGTAGTTTAATTACTGGTTTTATATTTGAAATTCTCTTTTCAATTAGTGTCTTTAGATTTCATGTTTTCTTCCTTAAAAACCATGTCTTTCTCTAAGTTAATTATGTCTAGCAAATTTTCTAATGGTTGGGGTGCATGAACCCTACCCGATGTAATTCACGATAGTGGAAATAGACTTATGAATTAAAATCTTAGATTAATTGTGTTGTATAACTGGTCCAACCTTCGTAGTACTTTTGATCTCGTTTGCCCTAGGTAACTGGGATACTTAAGAGTGCGACGTGCGTATTGGTTAATCGACACCGCTTTACTCATCCTTTGCTTACATACTGTGCGGGATACCATCCCTCATATGTGTAATACTTGGGAGTACTAAAGACCAGGTTCATTTAAAATTCTAATTCTGAATCTAGTATCCTACGAAGTGAATTACTAGGGTGTGGGGGATTGTAACCCGACCTATTATTCTCATTTCATATTTAGCTCGTAGAAACTTTTGTCCCCAACTTTTCATTTAAATAGCATAGTTGCACTTTATTCATTCATAGTTTCTTTAGTTAATCTTTCTCCACTTGCATCTAGTCATAGTTGTTTCGCATTCCAAATAGGCTTTTCATTCTTTATAGAGTCAAAGCTAGGATTTCTTCATCTTTCTAACATCGTCATGACTTCTGTCATCCTGTTTCCCTAAGGATCGATACCCGACTTATCGAATTATTACTTGAGCGATATGATTGCACTTGAGCTTCAATAGCACGCACACTAGATACATTTGTGGTCGCATAAGATCACTATCCTAGAGAACTTTATGCCAGATGAGGTGAAGACTGAGGAGAAGAGGGACTTTAATTTATAGACGATCTTACTTTGGAGGATTCACTATCTTTATTATGGAAACCAAAATTGTGAACTTACATTGAGGTCAATAATGCTGCATTTCTCCACTGTTAGAACCATAACTTCCACTAAAGGGGAGCGAAGAGGACAGGAGAGTCGAGCTAGCACGTCATGACTCGAGGTAACAATACAATGGGACTCCACCACAATAGAGTAGGAAGTAGGAGCATGGTTTCCAACTGGGGACTCGGCTAAGAGGTTTAGGTCAAGCAATAACAATTATGGGCAGGTCCATCTGAGCTAACAACATATATCTCAGGTCTAGGGGAACCAGATCGGGGGCCAGTACGGTCGAGATTATCAGGGCCATTAGGGCCAGAGTCAGGGACAACCTCGTTAGGACCAGATGTAGATCAATTTCACCAGGAGATGTTATGTATGTGTTTAGGAGGGCCATATGCGATGTTCTTGCTCGAATAGAGCTAGGGGTCAACAATAGGATGCCCAACTAGGGCTGCAGTTCCAACAACTTTTAGCCCCACCAGTAATTCCAGCATTGTCGCCTTCAGGGGAATTACGGTTTGGACGTGTGTATAACATTCGTTGATCAGTTTTACAGCCAACACCGTTAGTGATTGAGGGTATGTTTCTTATCCATGAGGACATGAGGCGGATATTGTTTGACATAAGTATGTCAGATTCTTTTGTTTGCACTGGATTCGCGAATGAGACGGGTTTAGTGGATAAAGCATAAGATATTATTATGATCGTATATTTACCGTTGGGTAGCGGGGCTCTCATTCATTACATATATAGGGGACGGGGTATGGACATTGGTTAGTGACGCTTAGAGCAATGGTGGTCTATCACGGTTGTTATTCTAGGGTTGGAAACGTTTCTTGTGGCGATGCCTCGCTCAAAGAGAGGTTGGATAATGCATATATATTATATCAAGGATGAGACTTTGGAGAGTATAGTTGTCTCGTTAGATGTGATCCCCATTTTTAGGGACTTTACTAATATGATTAAGAAGATACCGAGGTTACTGTCGAGCCGGGAGATTGAGTTTATGATTGATTTAGCATCAGGGATTAGGCGATAGTGCATGCGCCATAGTACTGTGTCTTGGACAATAATGCACGACTCCTTTAGAGTTAAAAGAGCCTAGGACTCAAATTTAACATCTTTTGTGGAAGGGTTTTGTCCGTAGGAGTACATCAACTTGGGTGCTAGTATCGTGTCTTGGGCTAACGAATCTCTATAACCGACAGAGCTATGCGATAGTGTATCAGGGGTTTCTTATTTGGATTTTTCTTATGAGACGTCCCATGCACGAGTCTTAAGAAGTGTCGGGAGTTGAGAGACATTGGGCTCTAGGATTTTGGTTTAATATATTAGGCATTACATGAGCAAATATGTAAGGCATCGAGAAGTGAGCTATCATTTAAGGTCAGTGGGCCCAAAAAGTGGGGCAATCTCAACATGAGTTGAGTCAAAATTAGTAGGGTAATTGGGTATACCTTTACTGTATGATCATATATGGTATGTATGGTTGAGTTTTGGATGTATGTGTGTTGCATTGGTAAACTTTATGTGTGTGTGTGTGCATATAGTATAGGGTGTATCGACACCCTAGTAGGGTTGATATTCAATTTCATCTAGGAAAGGCTAATGTAGGAGGAAATACATTGAGTCGTATTCTTGCAGAGTAGTTGGCAGTAGTTTAGAAGATGAAACGGGATGAACTTTAACAGGACGAGGTAGTCCAAGCTTATAGAATAGGGATGCCCATCACACCTGAAATCATTTTGAGGATTGTGAAGGCATAGGCAATGGACCCCCTTATTAGATGGGTATATAAACAATTATTGGCAATGGGGTGGAGTCTTACACAGTCATTATGGAGGGTGCCTTACACTTCAATGAGAGGTTAATTTCCAAAGATGACGAGGACCTATGGTAAAAAGTTATGGAAGTGGTGCATGGGTCAAGGTTTTTGATGCATCCTAGAGGCGATGATATGTATCAGGTTATGAGGAACTAGTATTAGTGGGTCAGTGCAAGAAAGACATAACATAGTTTATCTCCAGGTGCACCACTTGTCAGATGGTAAAGGTTTATCATAGAAGACCACCTGGGGTTTTGTATTCATTGGATATTTTGAGGTGGGAAGGGGAGTAAATATATATGGATTTCATTTTAGAGTCACTAAAGCCATATATGGGTCATAGTTCCATCTGGATTACTGGGATCGGTTGACCAAGGTGGAATAATTATCATTAGTTCAGGTGGATTACATGACAGGGCAGTATGCCCAACTTTTCAATACAAAAATAGTGAATGTACATGGGGTGCATCTCAACATTGTTTCAGATCAAGATAAGATCTTTTTGTCCCATATCTAGTAGAGTTTTTAGGAGGCTATGGGGATAGAGTTACATTTGAGCACAACGTATCACCTGCAGACCGATGGGCATACGAGAAGGGTGAATCAAATGTTGGAGGATATGTTGAGGATGTGCATCATGGACTTTAAATGCCATCTGAGAGAAATATTTATCAATGTTAGAGTGGTGTATAATAACTCGAATTAATATTCCATTGGCATGGAACCTTTTGAGGCGTTGTAAGGGAGATCTTGTTGTTTCCCTCTTGTTAGTTGGAGGTGGGAGATAATAAGCTTCATAGGCCAGGCGTGATTCAGGATACATCGAAAGGGATTAAATTGATCAGGAGTCGTATTCGGGTAGCCCGGGATAGTCAGAAGAGGTACACCGATGCGACCGAAGACACTTGGAGTTTGACGTGGTGAACAAGTGTTTTTACGTGCATTTCCCACGAAGGCAATGATGCAGTTCGGGAAGAAGGGGACGTTTGTGCATAGGTACATGGGTCCTTTTCCCCCATTATTGATAGGGTGGGGACGATTACGTATAAGATTGCCTTACAAGAGAATTTGCAGTGGATTCAGGAAGCATTTCATATGTCGGTATATAGCGTTGGAGGAGATTCAATTATAGCTAAATATTTTCTATGAGGAACTACTTGTTGACATTTTGGGTTCGTAATGAGCTCAAGCTTCGGTCGAAGGTGGTATTGTTAGTGTGTGTATAGTGGGGGACACCACAATGTTGTTGAGTCATGTGTAGGAGCACGAGGATGACATGCAGGAAAAGTATCAAGAGCATTGTTGTAGTTACATTTGAATGTCGAGGACAAAATTCCGTTGTTAGGTAGAAGAAAGTAATACCCCATACTTTTACGAATATTTTATTTTCACATGTACTTGGATTTATTAATTGAATTGGAAAATGAAATTGGGCTTCGATAAATATTAATTAGCAAGATAAAGAATTAATATCAATTATTAGTATTATTTACTTGTGTGTAATAAGTAAATAGACATGTGATTTATTATATGTCACATATGAGTGAAAGGGATAGTTTATTATTATAGGCCGATAGGGTGTTACATCTGCGGATAGATATATTTATGGATGATGAATATGATACGTACGTGTGGGGTCTGGTTAATGGGATTCTAAAATATTTGGAGTTGGGTGACTCCGATGACCTTTTCGAGTGTACCGGTGATTTGAAAAGGGTCGAATTAGTTGAAAATAGGTACCCGAGTGTTATGATTGGGTTCCGGGGACTTTTTAGACATAACATGACCCGTACAATGGTAGAAGGATCTTTTTACAGTTAAGATTAAGTGGGAAAAGGGGATTATGGCAAATTAAGGGAGTATTTAAAAGGTAGGGAAGGTGGATGACAACCAACCTTTAATATTCTGCACAAGTGGGATTGAGACAAAGTTCAAGAGGAGAGAAAAGCGGAAGAAAGGAAGAGAAAGGGCTTGGAGAGGAGAAGAGAGAGGCTATCTTTGGATTCAACCAATCATCAAATGTGCAGAACATTAGATTAACTCCATAAAGGAAAGTAGTTACTGGCTTTAAGTTTTAATTATAGGTAGTTAATCAGATTCATGATTAATGATAAGAATTTGGGATTTGAATTTATAAATATCGAAACTTTGATTGAATGATTTAGGGATATAGGTGATAAATGATCTCTAATTTGAATTGAATACTAGTTGGTATTGATTATATAAAAATTTCAAAATCAATTTTTGAATTACAATGATAAGTATGTAGAACTTTGATAGGAAGGACGAATTTATAAAAATTATATTAGGGAGATTCTGAGTTGAAGAGGATTGATATTTTGATTTGTAATCCTAGGTGTTGGATATAGGATTCATGGTTAATTATATGTTTTAATTCTTATGGAACATTAGTATAATCATATATAAGGTCAATTTTATGTTTGGGGTGGTTTGGTACCTCTATTGAAGGGTTTGAAAGAGAAAACCCCTAGGAAGAAGATGATAGGCAACCCAAGAAACCTAACTAGTTCATTGGGTAAATGAACTGGTTCGGTCTTCCAGTAAATCAGTTCAATTTTATGGCTTGTCGAGTTTTTGTTCGTGTATTATTTTGATCCGTTAAGGCTTAGCGAATGACCGAAGGGGCTTCCGGGGTACTGTGGGAATACTGGTGATTGCTTTCCAGGATTAGGTTAACCATGCACTGTAAGATATGCATACGAGTTATGTACTTTATATATATACATATTAGAGTGACGTTTACATATGTATGTGTGTATGCCACTCCTTTTTATGAAACATACCTACTCGATAGTGCTATTGTAGGAGGTTGTGCATAGTGGGCAATCCACCCTAGCGTTGATTAGGAGGTGTCAAATTGATTCCCTGGGTCATAGGATTGTTATATGGCCACTATCCACGTGTGAGTATATGTGTTGGCTTGGAGATCGGGTGGCAGCAATGTGGTATGGTTGCGATCCCCGGATGTATGTCTATGACTATCTCTGTTGTATGTATTTTTGTTTGGTATTGGGAGTGAGATTATAACCTAGTGGCTCGATGTGATGCATGATGCCTGAAGCCTGATAGTACACGAGGGATGCATCCGCGAGGTCCATGCTCCGGGGATACAGTTATACATATATAGAGAGTGATATATGTGTGTATGCTTATACAATATAGTGTGTGTGTGTGTGTATATATATATATATATATATATGTAGAACGAGCTTAGTTATATATGTCTACTATGTCAAAAAATTTATATAGCAAATGTGTCGCTACAATATTGTTTATGAACATATACCTAGTGAAGGTAATTACACGTAGCTAATAGGGAGTATTAGCGGGATTGGTCTTGGATAGCAGATACATGTCCTAGTTAGACCCGGTAGTTTAATTAGGATAATCAATGAACACGTTAGGTGTGCACTGTAGTTAAGAGGTGAGGTTTTATCTCATGTGAGTGTGACCGGTTAATTATGAAATTAATACACTACAAGATTTAATCTATTTAAAATAATTATCTACTTACAAAATATTTTGTACTTCTCAGGCGTTGACCCATGGGAAAATATTTTTACTTGTTTTTATTTTTAAATTCCAAGGTGTGCAGCAGCAGTAGCCGAGACCGCAGGGATAGATCCATCATTTTCGTTGCAGTAGTGGTGGACACTACCGAATTATTTTAGACACCTCAGCTTATTCTATCTAGATAGGATTTTTTTATTCTAGTTTTCATTTTAGTCATGTTTCCCATAGATGGTTAGTACTTTATATTATAGTAAGATATTTTATTTCATTACTTGGTTGTTATTCAGTTTTATCCAGTGGATGTTATTATTTGGTGACCAATGATTTATTCGGTTCACACTCATTTATGCATGATGTTTTATCTAGTCACTTTAGTGTATGGTTTTATTCGTATTATTTGTTGCGACAGTGATGTTGAGAATGAAACCTATTGAGATTCCTATTTTATTTTAGTAGAGGATTGGCCACCCAGTTGAATCCACAAATATTTATGCTTTTGAGGATAAATAATAATAAAATGAAATACAACCATAATTTTATTATAGCGGAATTGAAAAGACTTTTATTAGGGAGATGCCTATCATCTTATTACGTATCGAAGTCTGATAATAAAATAAGTACAATATTAATTGTTCGAGCCGTAGATAAACTTAAAACATCAAATAAACACTCGGACTTCATAGGAACTGATAGGTCGCGGTGTAGATATTCCAATTGGGGAGACCATCGTTGTTTGTCACTTCCCAAAAGTAAGTAACTGTGAATAATTTCGGAGGTTGAAGCAAATAGAAGTTCAAAGACGCGGGCGGTGACTGATCTTTTTCAAGCTCATCATTCATCTGGAATGAAAATAATTAAGAAAATATGCCAAGTAGATAACTTTTATTTCTATACAATATATAGAAGATAATAAGGTTTAGAGAGTAATAGAAGATTATTCTTGAATTTATACCTCTTGAAACAAACTGAAATATCATAAGACTATCAGGGGGATACTAACGCTTACTGAAATGTAAATGAATATTATGGGGAAGATAAATGGAGAACTGACTATCTAGTTACTGTGATATTAGTTCATATTATAACAGGATAACCATAAATTATCGGTTATAGGGCTTCAGTAGCATAAACATACCATTACAATATCGTTCAAGGCATAAAATACACTTGAATATGCAATCCCTATAATCGGGGAATAGTTAAAGTATAGCTCTACACACTTAGCTAGAGTGGTACTAATACGTAGGTAGCAGTACACAACTAGGCACTCAACATCTGAGTCCTACATGCCAACTAGATTTACCATGGATATACCGGGGTCTAACTCTGAATCATAAGTTATGCCACAAGGGTTTTATACTGATAAGGATAATAAATTTCAAGGTTATATGCAATTAACAAAATCATGCAGAGAATCTGCCATTGTGAAAGGGTTTAGCAGTTCGGTATAATAGTTTATCGACTCAGAAATAATCAAGAATATCGAGCAAATCATTATTATGGTATAAGTTTAACTACTCAAAGGAGTTTATTACTAAATTTTTGAGTTCAAAGATATCATAGAGTGATATAGAAATCAGTATTTGAAAGACATAAGCTCAAAATTGTCTAATATTGAGATTAAAATCACCTACTCTGAGTATTATGAATTTTGGTTGGCGTGCGGCTAAATTGTTGGTAGACTGGGTAGTCTAAAATAGTGACAAGTGTAAGTAGACTATATAGGTTTAAAACAAAGTTTATGTACTATAGAAAGATGGAATTTAAAAAGGGATTTCAGTGTAAAATATTTTAAATGGGTTTAAAGTATAATTTTCAAAATCTTTTAAATAAATATTTTCTCCTTATGCATCAGGATTTAGAATTAGTGCCGAGAAATAAAGTAAGTCTAATTATACTCAAATAATTATGGAAACAGTTTGGGAAAGTTTTTAAATAGATTAAAAAGTAGGCAAGGGTTAAGTGTTAATATATGAAAGTTAAAATTCAAACTTAAAACTAACTTTCTCGAGAAAACAATTTCCTGGGATCCAAACAGGGTGTTGCAGTATACCAAATTGTTTAAAATTAAAAAAAATATTGGAAATAAATTAGAATTTTTTTATTGGAGACGCGCCCTCATGCGCCCAGTTAAATCTCGGATGCACCTGGTTTGACCTACACTCGCGCGCGTGAGGTTTAATCATTTTCAACCTCTCGACATGGTGTTTATTGGATGTAAAAAGGGTACCTCATGTAACCCACATGGTACCACCTATTCTGGCTATCTAGCTGGGGCCATGTCATCAGGGGTTAAAGTCTAAAAAAGTTTGAGTCCTTGGGTATTTTTAATGTAAGTTTCAAGGTTTATAGTTTATTTTATTAAAGTTTAGGGACTTTTATGTAATTATGCTAACTTAAGGGATTGATTTATGAAAATCCTAAAAAATATATGTCTTTATGTTATACTTTGATTGAAAGTTGGGATTAAATATGTATAGGAATGTATAAAGTATTCTAATTCTAACTATAAGGGTATTTTGGTAATTTTGGAGAATTATAGGTTATGCTTGGAATTTGGTTAAATTAAGGGACTTAAAGGTTAAGTTGAAGTGGGTTGTTACATTCATCCTTCCAAAAAAAAATTCATCATCGAAATTACCTAGGAAAAGCGCGGAGTATTGTTGTCTCATCAAAGTCTTTTGTTTCCCATGTTGCTTCTACAGTTTCGTTATGTTGCCAAAGAACCTTGACTAGTGGTATGGTTTTTCATTGGTGAAATTTTTCTTATATATTCAGAATTTGAATCGGAATTTCTTCAAATTTGTGGTATGGTTTGACGGTGATATCTTTCCATGTAACGACATGATTGTCACCAGAGATGTATTTTTGTAATTGCGAGATGTGAAATACATTGTGAAGATTGGATAATCTAGGATGTAATTCCAAATGATAGGATACTGGTCCAATTCTTTATAGTGGGGTGATAACTTTCCTTTCTTTCCAAGGCGTATGATTCCTTTTCATGGAGATACACGTAAAAGCACTTGATCATTGATTTGACATTCTAAGCGATTGCGACGAGTGTCAGTGTAATTCTTTTTTCTACTTTGGGATGAATGTAATCTTTCTCAAATAAATCGTATATTTTTTATAGTTTCGGTGATGATTTTTTGTCCAAGGGAATAATTCTCGCCGGATTCATTCCATCATAAGGGTGAGCGATAGGGTCGTGTCGTCCATATAGTGCTTCGTACGGGGTGGTTTGAATGCTGGTTTGATAACAATTGTTGTAGGAGAATTTGATCAAGGCAAGATGATTGTTCCATGAACCAAGAAAATCTAAGATACAGCCTCGTAACATATCTTATGAAGTTTGAATTACTCATTCAGATTGACCATCAGTTTGGGGATGGAAGGTTTTCCTTTGATAAAGTAGGCTCCTAAGGCTGTTAGTAAAGCTTGCTAAAATTTTCCTATAAATCTAAGGTCTCGATAAGATATGATAGAAATAGGTACACCGTGTAATCTCATAATTTCCTTAATATAGATTTCACTTAACCTTTAAAAGGATTTTGTGGATTTGACTAGTAGAAAATTGGTAGATTTTGTAAGATGATCGACGATAACCCATATCGTATTAAAGCCTTTAACCATTCGCGGTAATCCGCTGAAAAAATCCATTGTTATATAAACCCATTTCCATTTTGGGATAGGAAGTGGTTGGAGTAGACCGCTGGGATGTTGGTGTTAGATTTTTACTTTCTGACAAGTTAGACACTTGGCTACAAAGCGTACAATATCTTTCTCCATGTCGAGCCACTAATAATGTTGCTTAAGATTCTGATACATTTAGGTGGTATTGGGGTGAAAAATGAATTTAGAATAGTGAGATTCATGCAAGATTTCTTCTCAGAGTGAAGAGATGAGGGGAAAACATACTCGATTTTTTTTCAACCCACGCTCGGGGTCCAAAGTCCAATATTTTTCAGGGAGGTTGTTTTGAATTTTTTTCTTTTGAGAATGAAAAAAAAATCATCCTGATCTTGGAGATTTCTGAGTTTCTTGTGCAGAATGAGGCGAGCGGGGGAGTCTCATTGTAAATTGAAATCACCAATAGTTTCTAAAAATACAAACATATTATGGAGGCTTCCTTGGGATTTGAGGCTTAAAGCATCAGAAACTACATTACCCTTTCTGGGGTGGTAAAATAGGTAAAATTTATAATATTTTAGAAATTCTATCCATCGTCGTTGTCGAATATTAAGATCTTTTGGGGTGAATATATACTTCAACATTTTATGATCATAGAAAACCTAAAATTATTCTCCATATGAGAAACATCTCCAAATCTTTAAAGCAAAGACTACGACAAAAATCCAAATCGTGTACCGAATATTTACATTCATGAGTCTTTAGTTCTCGAGAACCATGCTCGGTCACTTTACCTTATTGCATCAATACACAACCGAGTACTTGTAGAGAGGTGTACGTATAAACATCATAACGGATATTACTAGAATGAATGGTTAAGACAGGGGCAGTGGTTAATTTTTTTTAAAAATGTGGAGAGCTTGTTTGCACTCAGGGATGCATATGAATTGAATATTTTTTCTGGTTAACTTCGTTAGAGGTAGGGAGATTTGGGAAAATCCTTCAATAAAATGTCAATAATATCCGGCAAGACCTAGAAAACTTCATAGTTCTTTGATGGGGGTTGGTTGAGGCCATTCAAATAATGCAGTTATTTTGGATGGATCTACTTAAATTCATATTTTCGTAATTATATGTCCAAGAAATTTCATTTCTTTCATGAGAAAATCACATTTTCTTTGCCTTGCATACAAGTGATGCTTACGAAGAGTTTCAAGTACTATACACATATGTTCTTCGTGTTTTACCTGGGTCTTATAATAAATTAAAATGTCATCGATGAACACAATCACAACCTAATCCAGGAAAGGTCGAAATATTCTATGCATCAGATCCATGAAGGTAGTAGAGGCGTTGGTTAAATAAAAGAAAGTGACCAAAAACTCATAATTGCTATAGCGAGTTTGGAAAGAAGTATTGGATATATCTTCTTCCTTCACATTGTAATACCCCAAAATTTTATTGATATTTATTTAAGGGATTAATTAAATTAAATGAAAATTAATTGGAAATTACTCCGGGTATAAATACTAACGAGATGTGAGTCAGTATTTGATTATGATGTTAAAAATTTATTATTTTCGAGTATGTATGGTAATACATGAGTATTGATGATATCTAAATTGTCACGAGGTAGATATACGGTAATTTGGAAAATTTAATTGGGACGCGCGTGTCAGTCGCGTTAGGAACGTAATTAATTGAATTAAAAAGTGAATTTTATTTTTATTAACCAAATGGTCATTTTGAGTGCACCAACGTGTCCAGAAGGGTAGAAATAGTCAGAAAACACTAGCCGGGGGGTTTAGTTTGGGTCCTGGGGAATTTTTAGGCCACACCGGTAACCCAAAAGGGTAATTTGGTAATTTTAAAAATAGGGAAATTAAAACCCACAAATTTTAGAGGTTATTTTTATATTAGAAGAACCCACTAAGCCATTACCAACATTTGGGAAGTTAGAGGGCTACGGGAGTTATAGGGAGGAGTCGGAAGAAGTTCCAAAAAGGAAACCCTAGCCACCTTCACCATATTTGGAAGAAATTTATAGAGAGAGGGAGGAGAATCAACCTTCAATCTTGCAACATCAAATCATAACATCTAAGGCAAGTGGTTTAATTACATTAATTTCAAGTGAATGTTTCTTCCATGCTTAGAATTGAATAATTGTCTTACATTGGAAGTTTGATGAAAACCCGTGAAATTGGAGGTAGAATTCATAATATGATATAGGGATTGCATGTAGAATGATATTGGAAGAATTTTATATACAAAATATATCTTTTGATGATGTGAAAATGGATTAATAAGGAGAAATTTTAGTCATTAAATTCTGGGTTCATGATTATAGGGTTTGGGACAAGGTTTGGGAATTTTGATGATTATATATGTTAATTTAGGAAGCATTGACCCCATATATATGTTAAAGAGTGACCTAGGAGGACTTAGAGTAGTCTAATAACGTTAAAATACTATTGGGATGATCTTAGTATGGGTTTAGAAAAGAGAAAAATTGATAAAAATGAAGTAGAGAATTTCTGGGCTAAAACTGCCATCTCGTTAGAAGACCTGCCCAGGTCGTTCGAACGACCTCGTTCGAACGAGCTTCTAACGAGATGACAATATCCCTTCTAACGAGTTGGTAGTTCGTTCGAAGCCTTTCGTTCGAACAAACTCGTTCGAACGACCTCGTTCGAATGAGACTTCTAACGAGTTGACAGAATGGCCTTTTTGGCCTGATTTCATTTCTAATGTCCCATAGACTTATTTAATTGGAATATTAACCTTCCCTCATTGATTAGTGGGTATAATTGTGAGAATTGGGGTACGTTGAGGAGTAGAACTTAGAACCTTATAATAAAATCGGATGTCAATTGTGGAGTAGGAAACGAGTACCTAATTACGACGCGAGAAGGGTTGATAACGTTAATATGCAAAATCGGGGACTTGTAATCGTATAACATTAAATTATGGTATAAGAACGAGAAGTATACCTATATTAATAATACGAGATATCTAATATGTGAGAGTTCTTAGTATATGTGGTTTTATGTGTATAACATACCTATCATTACTTGCTACCATAGGAGGTCTGCGTTCGATCAGGGCCATCTAATCTTTGTGTGCCTACGGGGGGATTTAGATTGGTACCTCGAGGACATAGGTCAGAGAAGGACTTATTGAGAAGTTAATAAGTCTGCTGATCATGGGAGCGTAGGTATGTGCGTGACCCATGTGATGTGAACTACGTTCGCCTCCATTGTTTGTGATTGTTGTTTATTGAAAACGATTCCTGAGAGATTCGGAATATGTGGTCCTTATGTACGTGATGTACTGAGATTTGATAGCAGAGTATATGTGCACTGCAGCTTAGTCTCGGGGTGCTAGTAATGTATATTTATGATAAGAATAATATATTGTTAATTGAAATGAACTATCATGATTAAATGTGAGTATAATTATAGCAACGTTATGTAAAGATATAATGGATGATCTCTAGTATATTAGTATTGCTAATAATTGGGAAACCGAGAATTAATGTAAAGCTCTCTATTTAATTGATGATGTTGGAATTAAAGCGTGAATCGTATAGAAATGTTAGAATTTATTTAGGGCTAGTTAGATATGAGAATCACTAGAATGGGTACGGGTACGCTAGGAGTGCACAAATAGTCGAGAGGTGAGTATTTCATGTGAGAGCACGTCCTAACATGTATTTTGCATTCATTGTTTTATTGTCATTAAAACATTTGCTATATTTTTAACTGTTTTCCACAATCGGGCTCTGACCCGTTTACTTTCAAATATATTTTCTTGTAAAAACCTTTTAGGTGCCCAGCCACAAGGACACCAAGCATAGGAGTTCCATTCAGGTGACGTACTGTAGCTACTGTGAAAGTTACATGATCTTGTGAGTAGACGCATCCACTTTCGATCTTGACTCCTTATTATCAGCTTTCCTCATCTGTTAGGCATGTCTCGCCCTATTTCCTTTTAGAGATACTTTATTTATTCATTTATTTCAGATTTTTGGTTATAATTAATTTAGCGATGCAGATTTAACATTTGTTTATTTCAGTATTCGGATTGTTGTGAGGAGTATTCCTCCAGTTTCATTATTATTGCATGGTTATACTTGTCATTTCATTGTGGTGGATTATGTTAGCATTTCTTATCTACTTGCTTGTTAATCGGATTTAATAAAATTGACAACTCACTTTTTAAATATTAGGTGGCTAGAAATTGTTAAAAAAATGTTTTCGACAGTGATGCTATGAACTTAACCAACTTGGCATTTTGTATTAATTTAATAAAGGAGTAGCTACCCGGTATTTAATTAGTCGGGGTGTCACAGGTGGTATCAGAGCATCAGGTTCTAGTGTCCTTAGGATCTGTACGGCTTATTATGTTGTTGCTGAGCTTTCTTTGATGTCGAACCCTATATTTTAGGACTGTTGTATTCTTTTGTGTATGTTTTGCTCTTCAGCTATTTTGAAATAATTACTGTGAACTTATAGACTTTACTCTCATTTCAGATGCCTCCACGACGTGCACAGCGAGTTCCTAGGGATGCACAGCCCGAGCCACATCCTACATAAGTTCTGGGCATCATGAATGACGCAGAGGTTGCAGCCATTATAGCCCAAGCGGTGAATGTCGCTCTCGCAGTTGTACAACAGGCACCACCTCAGGCACCGGTAGTCGTGCCAGTTCAGGCTCATGCATTCCTGTCTTCTTGGGAAAGCGTTCGTGATGCTTTTCAGAAAGCACACCCTCCGGAGTTCGCAAGTAGCTCCGGCGTTGTTGTGTCCAGTCAGTAGAGGAAGGACATTCAGAGGCACTTAAGGATGTACAAGTGCACAGATGTTCAGAAGAAGATACTAGCTACTTTTAAGCTAGTAGGATTAGCATTGCAGTGGTGGGAGTCCATTACCACCGCGGAGGAGAGGGACACTCTCACTATTCATGAGTTCTGGGTGCGGTTCGACCGCAAATATTTTCCGTCAGTTGTTCACACTGAGATGAGGAGTGATCGAGCGCGAAAAAGTGTGTTCGTATGAGGACACAATCGTTGCGTGTTTCGCCGTCGTGATGCAAAAACCTAAACTACTACTACACTTGCGAGGCAAGCACAACGGTAAGTCGGGTATCGTAAGAAATCCACAGGGAGTGATTGAATTTTAGATTTTAATTGTTTTAAAACTTCAGGAATAAAGGTGAAAAATAAATAAATGAAAAGGTGATGATTGGTTATGATGGAAAAAGAAAAAGAGAAGTTATGCTACACAAAAGTAAAGAGAGGATTGGGATCGCATTCTACCACACGGATCGAAACAACTACTAATTAGAGTTAAGGCTCGAAAGCATTTAATCGAGCAAAATCAATTAAGCATAAACATCACACAATAAGGAATTTAACCAAAAGTTGCGAGATTAAACATTTAACCAAAAATGGTCACACGCGGATTAAATTAGGATTATCGCTATAAACACTAAAGTTGCGTGACAAATAAAGTTAAACGCATAATAATCCAACTTTAATACGCGAGGTTTCAATTAAATGCAATTTTACACAAAACCTAACTTTTGAGGTCAAAATCCGTAAATGGCGAAAACACAATCACGACCCGTTATCTACGGACTATACATGGATTAAACTAAATTAAACTAATTAAACTAAGAAAGAAAGAATTAAAGCAAGTAAACTAATTAATAAAGCATGTAAATTAACTACAAAGCAAGGAAATAATGAAATACAACTTAAATTAATAAGCTTACATACATCAAAGTGGGCAAAACACCCAAAGTGGTGGAGTAGGGCAAAGCTCCATACAAACCCTAAACTAATGTGAAATGTAAGATATATCTTCAAAATGAAGATAAAGAGTATTTATACAAAAACAAATACCATGGAAAAATTGTAAATAAAAGGGGAGAAAAACAAATATCAGCAGGGCCGAATCGATTCGGTTGGAGAATATCTCGAGACTGCCAGAGGGGCGAATCGATTCGGGATAAATTCGAATCGATTCGGAATGGTGGGAGAATCGATTCGGCTGGTCCGAATCGATTCGAAAACTGAGGAACTGGCATAATGTCTCCAATTGAATCGATTCGCAAAGGGGCGAATCGATTCGGACCTACAGGTCTTGAATTTTTCCCCTATTTTTGGTTGGTTTGAAATTCTCTTCCGCTCAAAAGCCCGTAACTTCTTCGTTCGGACTCGGAATCGCGTACCGTTTACGGCCACGCGAAGCTTATTCAGAGGGCTTAAACTTCCGTGAAGACATTGGGCTAGTTACCCAAATTGTGAAATGACTAAATTGCCCTTGCACGTGCGATTGTGTACGGAACTTCGTCGGAATGCATCCAACTTCATACTTAGCACCTGTAATCCCTTCAAAAGCCCAAATATACCTCATATAACATGTTATCATATAAAATGGAGGTTGTATGATTATCGAGCATAAATATAGGAATTAAGGTACCCGAGGGGGCTAATAACGCGTACGTTACCGGGTGAAATACGAAATATTTATGCCGTATCACACCCCCTAACTTACACATTGCTAGTCCCTAGAAATGAAATAGGGAACAACAAGAACTACAAGTAAACCAAAAGCAGGATACAAGTACAAAATGGGATGACAAAGTAATAAAAAGATAAGGCCACTTTCGCGGGCGCACGATTGCATTTAGCATATGCAATAAGCCGTTAAACCCCTAGGTTACCCTAGTGGACGAGTGTCGTCTCGTGAGGGTTTTCAGAGATGATACCCACAAACATCACATGGTTTCCTCAAAATATGCCCAACCCAACATGCGACAAACTCAACAACAACGAAAAATATTTCAAACATGTTATTAGCATATTGAACGAATTTAAGCTAAAGTCCGTTGTTATTAGCAGGTTAAATGCACCTCATAGAATTGAAACTTTAAAAGTAGGAGGGGGGAGAGAACATGCAAAATATGATTTGGCAAAAACTTAAATAACTCGGATAAACATAAAAGCATGCATATATTCAATCCTCACGGGCATTACGCTCAACAAATGAATTCATTATGAAAAGGGAGGTAATACACGGGACATGCGGGCATAAAGAGTAAATGTAAATGGAAACTAGGCCACACACATGTCACAGATGAAGAACTCTATATAAGAAATTAAAAACTTAAAATCTCGATGAAAGATACCGCACACTAAAAGAGGCGAAATGTATTTTCACAGATTATCAAAACTATTATGACTTTTAAATTAAATGCACCCTAAGATCACATAGGACTTTAATAGGGTTATAATGTAGGTTAGGCTGGGGTACGAAATGAAGGAATCTATATACGAATTCAAAGTGTTCGGGATGAAAACTCGGGATAATGGGAAGAATGCGGGAAATATCAAAAATGGAAAGTAACTTCCAAACGAGCATTAGATATATCATCGGGGAGAGTAATCAAAGCTTATTGAACACTATACACAACATTTACAACTTTCTCTTTCTTTTCTTTTCTTCTTTTTCTCATTTTTCTCTTTTGTTTTCTTTTGCTTTTTGCTTTCTCTTTTTCTTCACTTTTTTCACTACTTTATTTTCTTTGCTTATCAAACTCTCATATGCCTAAATTGCAACCGACATCACAATAACAACATTCAATCCAAGGTAACATTCCAAAAAAAGGTATGGAAGGTGTATGTATGGTTTAAAACTCCAATTTGGAGTTGGTTATGGGATTTGGGTTATGAAACGAAGGGCTATATTTAGGATCATAGGGGCTAACGAGGGTAAACATATAAGGGTGAGGTCAAGGCTAATATGGGTGATAAAACAAATAGGGCCTATGATCATTTCATAAAGTTTACGTAATTCTCAAGTCAAAACAATATATGAAAATCATGCTCAAGTAACACATTTCAAGTATGAACTCAATTAATGAACGGTCAAATGAAAGAATAGTGAGATTACCAACGAATTCAACGTTTTCAACGAGGAAAGAATAGTGTATAACACTCATAAACGATGAAAGGTACAAATCTTACTCGGTGTGAGTATATACAATGCAACAAAATATTCCCGAGTTATAAAAATCTTAAACCAAACCAATATGACAAGGAAAGTGCATATGCTCATGGGATAAAGTTTAATTCATTAAGTTATTCACAATGTCAATGATTTAAGGACTAAAGTCTAATAACTTCTAAAATCGAGAACATGCATCATTGAGTTGTCTATTGGATTGGGCAATTATTAAAATTTGTCATTGGAAACAAGGCAAAATACCCAACAAAGGAGAAAAACGAAAAAAAAAAATTGAAAATTGAAATTTTTTTTTAACAAAAAGCATACTTAGTAACTAAATGTGAGAAAATCCATGGACAAAACAAAGAAATGGATAAAATATCCTACACCCCCTAACTTAAATGTTGCATTGTCCTCAATGCGCATTGAGAACACAACACAAAGAGAGGAAAATAACGATATTACCCAAAATTGGAGCGATCTCCATAAGCGCGAGTCGAAAGGAATCTACAAAACAAGTTAGTACCGAGCATAGCAAAAACAAATAACAAAAAGTTAACTAATTACACTAGAATAAATTAAAAGGAAATAAAAATAGGAAAGAAAGAAAATTAAAAAGCTAATTATTTGCAACCTACTATTTAGACTACACACTAACTATACACTAGAAGTCTAAATAGTTGAGGGTCCACCCAAAAAGGGATTTGACTTTGAAAGATCAACGGTGGACCCTCCAAAGTGAACATGCCTCCCAGAAGATATGAATTCTGTTTGAACAACGGAAGGCATGTGGGTGGTGAAAAAAGTGAACCATCGCCAATTTGAAATTTTGGGCGGACGATGGGGGATTTGGATAATAAGGACACTAGAATCTGATGATCGGATACCACCTGTGACACCCCGACTAATTAAATACCGGGTAGCTACTCCTTTATTAAATCAATGCAAAATGCCAAGTTGGTTCAGTTAATAGCATCACTGTCGAAAACATTTTAATAATTACTAACCACCTAGTATTTAAAAAGTAAGTTGCAAAATTTTAAGTTAAGTCTGATTAACATGCAATAAAAGAGTAATGGAAGAACAACATAATCCATTCACCATAATGAAGTAATAAATAACCAACGAAGTAATCAAAAGTCCGGAGGAAAACTCCTCACAACAATCCCACAACTGAAAATAAAAAGACAAGTCTGAATCCTGAATTAATACATGCCATAAGTCTGAATAACTGAAATAAATGAAATGTCTCTAAAGAAATGGGCGACATGCCCTACAACTGATAAATGCTGAATAGAGAGTCAATATAGAAGAAGCATCTACAAGAAAAGTCCTGTAACTTCCACAAACAGCTGCAGCTCGTCACCTGAATGAGGATCCTAAGCATGGTGTCCTTGTGGCTGGGCACCTAAAATGGTTTTTACAAAAATAGATTTGAAAGAAAATGGGTCAGAGCCCGAAAGTGGAAATCATTTTAAAAACAGCAAGTGTTTTAATAACAATAAAACATTAAATGCAAAATACATGTTAGGACGTACACTCACATGAAATTCTCACCTCTCGACTACATGTGCACTCCTAACGTACCGTACCCATCTAGATGACATACATGACTAACCAAACCGTAATAAGTTCTACCCCTTACTACTCGATTTCCATTTTTACAGTCTAGCGTTATCAAATCAATAGAGAGCTTTACTTAAACTCAGATTCTCAATTTGTAATACAATTCACTATCGGTTAACCCGTTATGTTTTCTCAAAACGTTTCCATATTTATACACACAATATCACATGAAAGTTCCCATTAATTAAGTGTATATTATTCACGTCATAAATATACAATACAAGCACCCCGAGACTAAGCTGCGGTGCACACATACTCTGCTATCCATCCCGGTACATCACGTACATAAGGGTCACGCATTCCGAATCTCTCAGGAATCATTCTCAGATAACAACATCACAAATAATGGAGGCGAACACAGTCACATCACATGGGTCACGCACATACCTGCGCTCCCACGATCAGCAAACTTATTAATATCCCAATAAGTCCTTCTCTGACCTATGTTCATCGAGGTAACCAATCTAAATCCGGGCAACACAAGGATTAGAAGGCCCTAAGCGAACGTAAACATCCCGTGATATCAAGTATGGTAGGTATGTCATACACATAAACTCAATACATATACTAAGTATGCACACATCTTAGTAATCACCATAATATATTGGTGGTACCATTCTCATTCCCGTACCGACATATAATACTACACAATTTATATGTTCCCGGTTAATATAATAAATTAGGCCGTCAATAGTTCTCGCACCGTAATAGACACTCACGTCCTACTCCATAATTACCCCTTGGTTCGAATCACACTTCTAGGTTTTACTCCTCATTATACCTCAAATGTCCCTACTATATCAATTTATCATCAAGGGAGGGTGATCTCTACCATTAAGTAAGGTTACGGGACACACGAAATCAAAACAGGCTAAAAAAGCCTAAACTGTTAGCTCGTTAGAAGTCTCGTTCGAACGAGGCTGTTCGAACGAGAGTTCGTTCGAACGAACTGGGACTTCTAACGAGATCTCGTTCGAATGAAAGTCTTCGAATGAACATCCCTCTCGTTAGAACCCAAACTGTCAACTCGTTAGAAGCTCGTTCTAACGAGCTTGTTCGATCGACCTGGGCAGGTATTCTAACGAGTGGCCAGATTCGAGCCCAGAAATTCCTTATTTCGTTTTTCCATCTTTTCTTCACTTATAATCTCATCCAAACATTAGTACATCAATTGTTCAAGGTTCCTAATCGTCCCTAAACATACATAGGTCACCTACTAACATTTTTGTGCGGTTAATTCATTATAAACATCATCCAAATATCAAATCCATACATTTATCTCCAATTTCAAGAGCATGAACCCTAGAATTTATAAATCCTCCAAGAGCCTAATTAAATCCATTTTCATTTCATCCAAATTATAATATCATTAGAATAATCATCTAAATACAATTCTACATGCGATTCCTCATCAAAAATGTAATTTTCACTTTCAATTAAAATGGGTTTTTCATTAACTCCCAAGAACAATAAGATTTTATCAATTCCTACACATGGAAGAAACATTCTTTGCAAAATAAAGAAATTAAACCACTTGCCTTATTTGAATCTCTGATTTTGATGACGAATTGATGGAGTGTTCTCTCTCTCTCTCTCTGCAGAATTCCTTCTCTCTCTCTCTCCAAGCTTTCTTCTCCAAAGTGAATGGTGGCTAGGGTTTTTTTTTGCCTTAGGAAATTTTGGAACAATTTCTAATAACCCCCGTAGCCCAATAAGTCCTAAGATGTGGTTAGTGGGTTTAGTGGGTAATTACCAAGTCAGCTTTTTAATTCCCAATTTCGTAGGTTTTAATTCCCAAAAATCCAAAATTACCAAACTACCCTTATACGTTGTCGGAATGGCCTAAAAATGCCCCGGGACCCAAACTAAACCCCCGGCTAGTGTTTTCTGACTATTTCGACCCTTCCGAACTCGTTAGCGCACTCAAAACGACCATACGGTTAATAGAAATAAAATTCACTTTTTAATTATCATAATTATATTCCTTGACGCGATTGTCACACGCGTCTCAACAAAATTCCCAAATTGCCGTATTTCAATCTCATGACAAATTTCATAATTCAAAATTCATATATAATCATATATGCACATTATAATCAAATACCAACTCGCATCTCGCTAGTATTTTAATCCGGATTAATTTCCAATTAATACGCATTTAATTCAATTAATCCCATAAATAAATATCACCAAAAGTACGGGGTATTACATACTTCCCCCCAATAACTGAATTTCATCCCGAAATTCGGAACTAGAAAGTACCTGGTAAGAACAACTCTGGATAACGTTCGCGCATCTCATCCTCGCACTCCCATGTGGACTCCTCGACATTATGATGTCACCACTAAACACGTACTAACGGAACTATCTTTGACCGCAGTTTTCGCTCACTTCGGTCCAAAATAGCAATCGTCCCCTCCTCGTAGGAGCTATCAGGCTGGAGATCTATGTCCTCCAAAGCAATGTGAGAGTGAGCCAAATCGTCTATAAGATATTTCCTTAATGAGGAAATATGAAATACATCGTGAATCCGATGCAAATGCTCCGGTAATCCAAGCCTATACGCAACCGGTCCAATCCGCTCAATAATAGGAAATGGTCCCACATATCTCGGTGCCAACTTCCCTTTCTTCCCTAAACGCATAATCCCCTTCATAGGAGATACTCTGAGAAAAACCTGGTCCCCCACTTGGAACTCCCTGAAGAACCTCTTCGCATCGGCATAGCTCTTCTGCCGATCCTGATCTACCCGAATGCGACTTCGAATCAATTCTATCCTCGCCGAAGTATCCTGAATCACTTCCAGCCCAAGTAGTTTGTTGTCCCCCACCTCCAACCAACATGCTGGGGAACAACAAGGTCTACCGTACAACTCCTCAAATGGAGCCATGCCAATAGTGAACTGGTAGGAGTTGTAAGAAAACTCCACCAGTGGAAGATACTGCTCCCATCCACCCCCAAAATCAATGATACTTATCTGTAGCATGTCCTCCAACATCTGATTTGTACGCTCAGTTTGCCCGTCGGTCTGCGGGTGGTACGCCGTGCTCAACCGCAATTCCATGCCCATGGCCTCCTGAAAACTCTCCCAAAACCGTGAAACAAATATCTTATCTCGGTCAGACACGATATTTAGGGGCACACTATGAAGTCTCACTATCTCTGCAATAAAGAGCTGGGCATACTGTCGTGCAGTGTAGTCTGTCCTTACGGGTAGAAAATGAGCGACTTTGGTCAACCTTTCCACAATTACCCAAATGGAGTCGTGACCTCTCTGTGACGTAGGCAACCCCGTGATAAAGTCCATGGAGATGCTCTCCCACATCCACATCGGGACCTCCAATGGCTGTAGAAGTCCTGTCGGTCTCTGATGATCCACTTTTACTAGCTGACAAGTGGAGCATTTTGAAACAAACTCAGCAATATCTCTCTTCATCCCGCTCCACTAATACTGTCGTCTCATGTCTTGGTACATTTTGTCCCCACCGAGATGTACCGCGAACCGTGAGCCGTGCGACTCTGCCATCACCTCGTGCCACAATTCCTCCCCTTTCGAAACTACTAATCTCCCATTGAAGCGCAATCCCCCGTCTGAGATAACGGTATAGGACTCGGCTCCCTCTGCTAGTAATCGAACTATCTGATCCTGACAGAACGAGTCATTTGCCTGTTCCCTTACTACCTTCGTGACAATCTGAGGTGTAACGGTCATCACAGACATGAACGATCGGGCCACTGCATCCTGCTATCCCAACTCTTTCCACTTGGCCTTCCATACTCCTGCCACCTCATCTACTGGCCTATGGCTCAACGCCTCTGCTACCACATTAGCCTTCGCCGGGTGATACTGGATATCAAACTGGTAGTCCTTCACAAACTCAAGCCACCTACGCTGCCGCATATTCAACTCCTTCTGTGTGAATAGGTACTGTAGGGACTTGTGGTCCGTGAACAATCGAAACTTCTCCCCCAACAGATAATGTCTCCAAATCCGTGGGGCAAATACCACTGCCGCCAACTCCAGGTCATGAGTGGGGTAATTCTTCTCGTGAGGCTTTAGCTTACGGGATGCATAAGCAATGGCCTGACTCTCCTGCTGCAATACACCTCCAAGTCCTTGTAAGGACGAATCGGTGTAGACTAGATACTCAACTCTCGATTTTGGCAATGCTAACACAGGTGCTGAGGTCAACTTATCCTTCAACTCATCGAAAGCCAACTGACAGGCATCACTCCAGATGAATGGCACACCCTTACGAGTCAGATGTGTCAAAGGACCTGTTATCTTCGAAAATCCCCGAATGAACCTCCTGTAGTATCCTGTTAATCCCAAGAAACTACGGATCTCCGTTGGTGTCATGGGCTGTCCCCACTCCCTCACCGCGGATACTTTCCCCGGATCAACAGATATTCCCCGGTCAGAAATAATATGTCCAAAAAACTGGACCTCCTTCAGCCAAAACCCGCACTTCTCATACTTTGCATACATCTCGTTCTGACGTAGCGTCTGCAAAACTTTCCTCAAATGCTCGGCGTGCTCCTCCTCTGTCTGGGAGTAAACCAGAATATCATCAATGAAGACAATGACAAACTGATCTAGGAAATCCCTGAACACCCTATTCATCAGGTCCATAAACACGGCTGGAGCATTGGTCAAACCAAAAGGCATAACCCGAAACTCGTAAGAACCATATCTCGTTAAGAACGCAGTCTTCGAGACGTCCTCCTCCCTGATACGCAACTGATGGTATCCCTATCTCAAATCGATCTTCGAGAAGAAAGAAGCTCCTCTCAACTGGTCGAATAAGTCATCGATTCGAGGCAACGGATACTTATTCCGTATCATGACTTTATTCAACTCCCGGTAGTCCACACACAATCACAGTGAACCATCTATCTTCTTCACGAACAACACAGGGGCACCCCACGGTGAAGTACTCC
Source organism: Sambucus nigra (assembly GCA_949130495.1). Taxonomy (NCBI): domain Eukaryota; kingdom Viridiplantae; phylum Streptophyta; class Magnoliopsida; order Dipsacales; family Adoxaceae; genus Sambucus; species Sambucus nigra. The sequence goes on along the minus strand of OX422223.1, from coordinate 256,565,568 downwards.
TCCGAATAAACCCCTGACCCAACAACTGCTCAATCTGATCTCGTAGCTCTCGCATCTCTACCGGAGCCATACGGTACGATGCGCGTGCTATGGGTCTCGTATCTGGCAATAAGTGTATGACAAAGTCTATCTCTCGACTGGGGGGTAGGCCTGATATCTCCTTAAACACATCAGAATACTCCCTAATAACTGGGATCGAATCTAAAGGAATCACTACCTCCTTAGTGGTATCCTCCTATATGTAGTACAAATGAGCTGTCGAACCTCCCTCTGGGCGAGGCATCGCCACTACAAACATCTCTTGCCCCGGAATGGCAAAAACAATGCTCCCACCGAAGCAATCAATCATGGCTCTATAATCAGCGAGCCAATCCATACCGATAATCACATCGTGCACATGCATATCTAATACCAACATGTCTGCAGGTAATACCAAACTACCAATCTCTACCCCCACTCCCCGGCATATAAATAAAATAAGTGACCAACTCCCCAATGGTGAGTCTACACACGTCACTGTGCTCTCTGCTGTGGCTAACAACCCTAAGGCTTTCGCAAAATGTGTAGCTATAAAACAATGCGTTGCCCCCGTATCAAACAAAACCCGACCCATAGTACCATGGATAGGAAACATACCCTCAATCGCAAGTGGTGCCTGTGGAGCTACTGCCTGGTGGACGTTATTGACACGTCCATACTGTAACTGCCCCTGCTGCACAGGAACTGCTGGAAGAGCTGGAAGAGCTGGCACCTGGGCTAGAGCTGGAAGAGCAGGTGGAAAAAGTGACCTATGTGGCTCATGTCGAGCACCCTGTTGCTGCTGCGGGGCCCTGCCCCTATCAGGACAGTCCTGGCATTTATGGCCAGTCTTGCCACAAACGAAACACTTCCCCGGGAAGTTCCCCCCTCTCTGCCCTTGCTGCCCCCGGCCCTGGTGGCCGTTACCGTTCCTCCACTGGCCCTGCTAAAACTGCTGTTGACCATTCTAACCCTACTGGTTCTGATGGCCGTTCGGACCCTGATGGCCCTGCCGGAAACCTCCCTATCCATGCCTGAAATTTCCCGACCTGAACCTCTTGTGATCCCCCTGTTGGGAACCCTGATCGCCCTGTCTCTGCCCCTAAACAAATTGTGCCCCACTGGCACCATTTCCCCCAGTCCTGCCCTAATGGCTGGACTCTCCTGACCTCTTGCCTTCAGTCATGTGAAAGCGATGGTCCTAGCAGTTTAACAATGCAGCGTTAACCACATCAGAATAAGTGGCTAACTAGAGGTTCCCTAACAAGTGCTGACGAATCCTCCAAGTCAACCCGTATGTAAATTTCTGTATCTTCTTTTCCTCAGTCGGTATCTCATCCAGAACAATGTTCAGAAGATCAGTGAATTCGGCCTCATACTCGGCCACAGTCTTACCCTCCAGTTTGAGGCTCATCAACTTCCTCCTCATCTCCGTGTGAACAGCTGACGGAAAGTATTTGCGGTCGAAGCGCACCCAAAACTCCTGAATAGTGAGAGTATCTCTCTCCTCCATGGTGGTAATAGACTCCCACCACTGCAGTGCAAACCCCACTAGCTTAAAGGTAGCTAGTATCTGCTTCTGGACATCGGTGCACTCATACATCCTCAAGTGCCGCTGTATATCCTTCCTCCACTGACTCGAAACTACCACATCGGAGCTACCTGCGAACTCCAGAGGGTGTGCTTTCTGAAATGCATCACGTACACGTTCCCAAGAAGACGGGAATGCATGAGCCTGAACTGGCGCGACTATCGGCGCCTGAGGTGGTGCCTGCTGAACTACAGCTAGTGCAGCATTTACCGCCTGGGCCACAATTGCTGCAACCTCGGCGGCATTCATCGTGCCCTGAACTGGTGCGGGCTGTGGTTCTGGCGTTGCATCCCTGGGAACCCGTTGTGCACATCGTGGAGGCATCTGAAATAAGAATGAAGTTTATAAGTTCGCAGTTATAAACTTAAAATAGCTGAAGAACGTAGCATATACAAGAGAATACAACAGTCCAAAAATATAGGGCTCTACATCAAAGAAAGCTCAGCGGAAAACATAATAAACCGTACAGATCCTAAAGGACACTAGAACCTGATGCTCTGAGACCACCTGTGACACCCCGACTAATTAAATGCCGAGTAACTACTCCTTTATTAAATCAATGCAAAATGCCAAGTTGGTTCAGTTAATAGCATCACTGTCGAAACATTTTAATAATTACTAACCACCTAGTATTTAAAAAGTAAGTTGCCAAATTTTAAGCTAAGTCTGATTAACATGCAATAAAAGAGTAATGGAAGCACAACATAATCCATTCACCATAATGAAGTAATAAATAACCAACGAAGTAATCAAAAGTCCGGAGGAAAACTCCTCACAATAATCCCACAACTGAAAATAAAAATACAAGACTGAATCCTGAATTAATACATGCCATAACTCTGAATAACTAAAATAAATGAAATGTCTCTAAAGAAATGGGCGACATGCCCTACAACTGATAAATGCTGAATAGAGAGTCAATATAGAAGAAGCGTCTACAAGCAAAGTCCTGTAACTTCCACAAACAGCTGCAGCTCGTCACCTGAATGAGGATCCTAAGCATGGTGTCCTTGTGGCTGGGCACCTAAAATGGTTTTTACAAAAATAGATTTGAAAGAAAATGGGCCAAAGCCCGAAAGTGGAAATCATTTTAAAAACAGCAAGTGTTTTAATAAAATTAAAATATTAAATGCAAAATACATGTTAGGACGTACACTCACATGAAATTCTCACCTCTTGACTACATGTGCACTCCTAACGTACCGTACCCATCTAGATGACATACATGACTAACCAAACCGTAATAAGTTCTGCCCCTTACTACTCGATTTCCATTTTTACAGTCTAGCGTTATCAAATCAATAGAGAGCTTTACTTAAACTCAGATTCTCAATTTGTAATACAATTCACTATCGGTTAACCCGTTATGTTTTCTCAAAACGTTTCCATATTTATACACATAATATCACATGAAAGTTCCCATTAATTAAGTGTATATTATTCACGTCATTAATATACAATACAAGCACCCCGAGACTAAGCTGCGGTGCACACATACTCTGCTATCCATCCCGGTACATCACGTACATAAGGGTCACGCATTCCGAATCTCTTAGGAATCATTCTCAGATAACAACATCACAAATAATGGAGGCGAACATAGTCACATCACATGGGTCATGCACATACCTGCGCTCCCACGATCAGCAGACTTATTAATATCCCAATAAGTCCTTCTCTGACCCATGTTCATCGAGGTAACCAATCTAAATCCGGGCAACACAAGGATTAGAAGGCCCTAAGCGAACGTAAACCTCCCGTGATATCAAGTATGGTAGGTATGTCATACACATAAAATCAATACATATACTAAGTATACACACATCTTAGTAATCACCATAATATATTGGTGGTACCCTTCTCATTCCCGTACCGACATATAATACTACACAATTTATATGTTCCCGGTTAATATAATAAATTAGGTCGTCAATAGTTCTCGCACCGTAATAGAAACTCACGTCCTACTCCATAATTACCCCTTGGTTCGAATCACACTTCTAGGTTTTACTCCTCATTATACCTCAAATGTCCCTACTATATCAATTATCATCAAGGGAAGGTGATCTCTACCATTAAGTAAGGTTACGGGACACGCGAAATCAAAACAGGCTAAAAAAGCCTAAACTGTCAGCTCGTTAGAAGTCTCGTTCGAACGAGAGTTCGTTCAAACGAACTGGGCCTTCTAACGAGTTCTCGTTCGAACGAAAGTCTTCGAACGAACATCCCTCTCGTTAGAACCCAAACTGTCAACTCGTTAGAAGCTCGTTCGAACGAGCTCGTTCGAACGACCTGGGCAGGTCTTCTAACGAGTGGCCAGATTCGAGCCCAGAAATTCCTTATTTCGTTTTTCCATCTTTTCTTCACTTCTAATCTCATCTAAACATTAGTCCATCAATTGTTCAAGGTTCCTAATCGTCCCTAAACATACATAGGTCACCTACTAACGTTTTTGTGGGTTTAATTCATTATAAACATCATCCAAATATCAAATCCATACATTTATCCCCAATTTCAAGAACATGAACCCTAGAATTTATAAATCCTCCAAGAGCCTAATTAAATCCGTTTTCGTTTCATCCAAATTATAATATCATCAGAATAATCATCTAAATACAATTCTACATGCGATTCCTCATCAAAAATGTAATTTTCACTTTCAATTAAAATGGGTTTTTCATTAACTCCCAAGAACAATAAGATTTTATCAATTCCAACATATGGAAGAAACATTCTTTGCAAAATAACGAAATTAAACCACTTGCCTTATTTGAATCTCTGATTTTGATGACGAATTGATGGAGTGTTCTCTCTCTCTCTCTCTGCAGAATTCCTTCTCTCTCTCTCTCCAAGCTTTCTTCTCCAAAGTGAATGGTGGCTAGCGTTTTTTTTGCCTTAGGAAATTTTGGAACAATTTCTAATAACCCCCGTAGCCCAATAAGTCCTAAGATGTGGTTAGTGGGTTTAGTGGGTAATTACCAAGTCAGCTTTTTAATTCCCAATTTTCGTAGGTTTTAATTCCCAAAAATCCAAAATTACCAAACTACCCTTATACGTTGTCGACATGGCCTAAAAATGCCCCGGGACCCAAACTAAACCCCCGGCTAGTGTTTTCTAACTATTTTGACCCTTCCGAACTCATTGGCGCACTCAAAATAACCATACGGTTAATAGAAATAAAATTCACTTTTTAATTATCATAATTATATTCCATGACGCGACTGTCACACGCGTCTCAATAAAATTCCCAAATTGTCGTATTTCAATCTCACGACAAATTTCATAATTCAAAATTCATATATAATCATATATGCACATTATAATCAAATACCAACTCGCAGCTCGCTAGTATTTTAATCCGGATTAATTTCCAATTAATACGCATTTAATTCAGTTAATCCCATAAATAAATATCACCAAAAGTACGGGGTATTACATATTTATGCCGTATCAAGGAGGAAGTTGATGAACCAAGCAGGAGGGAAAGACCATAGCCGAGTGTGAGGCTGAGTTCACGAATCTCTTGAACATTGTTCCGAATGAAATTCCAATTGAGGAGAAGAAAATTCAGAAGTTCACAGATGTATTGACTTGGAGGATCAATCAGCACTTGTTGGGGAATCTCTTGTTGGCCACTTATTCTGATGTGGTTAACGATGCACTACTTCACTGCCAGGATCATCTCTTCCACATGTCTGAGAGAAAGAGATCAGGAGAGTCTAGCCATCAGGGCAGGACCGGGGGAAATGGTGCCAGCGGGGCACAATCTGCTCAGGGACAGCACAAGCAGGGTGACCAGGGTTCCCAACAAGGGGTTCATACGAGATTCAGATCTGGGGGTTTCAGGAATGGCCAGGGAGGTTTCAGACATGGCCATCAGGGTCAGAACTGCCATTAGGGCCAGCAGGGTCAGAATGTTCTACAGCAGCAGTTTCAGCACGGCCAGCATGGTCAGGGTAGGAATGGTAACGACTAGCAGGGCCGTGGGCAGCAGGGACAGTGAGGGGGAAACTTCCCTAGGAAGTGCTTCGTTTGTGGCATGACTGGCCACAAATTCCAGGATTGTCCTGATAGGGGCTGGGCCCCACAGCAGTAGTAGCAGGGTGCTCGACACGAGCCACGAACCTATGTTTCCCACCGCCCTCCCAGCACCACCACAGATGGCAGCACTACCACCCATTCCAGCAGTCCCAGTCCAGCAGGGACAGCTTCAGTATGGGAGAGTGTATCATCTCTAGCATGCCTCAGTCCCACAGGATCCACCTGCTATTGAGGGTATGTTCTCTATTTAGGGGACTGTCTAGATACTACAGGAGGTTTATTCGGGGTTTCTCAAAGATAGCGGGTCCTTTGACACATCTGACTCGCAAGGGTGTGCCATTCATCTGGAGCGATGCCTGTCAGTTGGCATTCGATGAGTTGAAGGATAAGTTGACCTCAACACCTGTGTTAGCATTGCCCAGACCGAGAGTTGAGTATTTAGTTTACACCAATGCATCCTTATAAGGACTCGGAGGTGTACTGCAGTAGGAGAGTCAGACCATAACTTATACTTCCCGTAAACTTAAACTTCACGAGAGAAATTACCCCACCCATGACTTGGAGTTGGCGGCAGTCGTATTCTCTCTTCGGATTTGGAGACACTATCTTCTGGGGGAGAATTTCGATTTTTCACGGACCACAAGTCTTTACAATACCTCTTCACGTAAAAGGAACTGAATATGCATCGACGACGGTGGCTTGAGTTTGTGAAGGATTATCAGTTTGATATCCAATATCACCCGGGGAAGGCTAACGTGGTAGCATACGAGTTGAACCGTAGGCCAGTAGATGAGGTGGCCGAGGTGTGGAAAGCCAAGTGGAAGGAGTTGGGACACCAGGATGCAGTGGCCCGATCGTTCATGTCTGTGATGACTATTACACCTCAGATTGTTACGAGGGTGGTAAAGGCCCAGACAAATGACTCATTCTGTCACGAGCAGATAGTCCGATTACTAGCAGAGGGAGCTGATTCCTATACCATTAGTTCAGACGGGGGATTACGCTTCAATGGGAGACTGGTTGTTCCCGAAGGGGAAGACTCGCGACACGAGGTTATGGCAGAGTCGCACGACTCACGGTTTTTGTACACCCTGGTGGGGATAAGATGTACCAAGACATGAGACGACAGTATTGGTGGAGCGAGATGAAGAGAGATATCGTCGTGTTTGTTTCCAAATGTTCCACTTATCAGCTAGTAAAGGTGGACCATCAAAAACCGGCAAGACTTCTATAGCCGTTAGAGGTTCCGACGTGGATATGGGAGAGCATCTCCATGGACTTTATCACGGTGTTACCTACGTCGCAGAGGGGTCATGACTCCATTTGGGTAATTGTGGATAGGTTAACCAAAGATGCTCATTTTCTGTCCGTGAGGATCGACTACACTACGGGACAGTATGCCCAGCTTTTCATTGCGGAAATAGTGAGACTTCACGGGGTACCTCTAAATATCGTGTCTGACCGAGACAAAATATTTGTTTCACGATTTTGGGAGAGTTTACAGGAGGCCATGGGTATGGAGTTGCGGCTGAGTACGACTTATCACCCGCAGACGGATGGGCAAACCAAGTGGACAAATCAGATGTTGGAAGACATGTTGCGTATGTGCATCCTAGACTTTGGAGGTGGATGGGAGCAGTACCTTCCACTGGTGGAGTTTGCTTATAATAACTCCTATCAGTTCACCATTGGCATGTCTCCATTTGAGGCGTTGTATGGTAGACCTTATCGTTCCCCAGCATGTTGGTTAGAGGTGGGGGATAACAAACTCCTTGGACCGAAAGTGATTCAGGACACTTCGGCGAGGATTGAGTTGATACGGAGTCGCATTCGGGTAGCTCAGGACCGGTAGAAGAGCTATGATGATGCCAAGAGGTTCTTCAGAGAATTCAAAGTGGGGGACCAAGTGTTACTCAGAGTATCTCCTATGAAGGGGATTATGCGTTTTGGGAAGAAGGGGAAACTGGCACCAAGGTATGTGGGGCCATTTCCTATCATCGAGCGAATTGGGCCAGTTGCGTATAGAATTGGGTTATCGAAGCAGTTTCATAGGATTCATGATGTGTTCCATATTTCCTCGCTAAGGAGATACCTTAGGGATAATTTGGCCCATACCCACATTGCTTTGGAGGACATCGATCTTCAGCCAGATAGCTCCTATGAGGAGGGGCCAATTGCTATTTTGGACCAAAGCGAGCGGAAACTGAGGTTAAAGATAGTACCATTAGTACGTGTTCAGTGGCGGCATCATAATGCCGAGGAGTCCACATGGGAGCGTGAGGATGAGAAGCGCGAGCGCTATCCAGAGCTATTTCTTCCAGGTACTTTTTAGTTCCAAATTTCGGGATGAAATTCTGTTATTAGGGGGGACGTATGTAATACCCCGTAATTTTATTGATATTTATTTAAGGGATTAATTGAATAAAATGAAAATTAATTGGAAATTAATCCGGGTATAAATACTCACGAGATGTGAGTTGGTATTTGATTATGATGTTATAAATTTATTATTTCCGAGTATGTATACATGAGTATTGATGATATCTAAATTGTTGCGAGGTAGATATACGATAATTTGGAAAATTTAATTGGGTCCCGCGTGTCAGGCGCGTCAGGAACGTAATTAATGGAATTAAAAAGTGAATTTTATTTTTATCAACCGAATGGTCATTTTGAGTGCACCAACGTGTCCGGAAGGGTCAAAATAGTCAGAAAACACTAGCCGGGGGGTTTAGTTTGGGTCCCGGGGCATTTTTAGGCCACATCGGCAACCCAAAAGGGTAGTTTGGTAATTTTAAAAATAGGGGAATTAAAACCCACGAATTTTAGAGGTTATTTTTATATAAGAAAAGAACCCACTAAGCCATTACCAGCATTTGGGAAGTTAGAGGGCTACGGGAGTTAGAGGGAGGAGTTGGAAGAAGTTCCAAAAAGGAAACCCTAGCCACCTTCACCATCTTTGGAAGAAATTTGTAGAGAGAGGGAGGAGAATCAACCTCAATCCTGCAACATCAAATTAGAATATCTAAGGCAAGTGGTTTAATTACATTAATTTCAAGTGAATGTTTCTTCCATGCTTAGAATTGAATAATTGTCTTACATTGGAAGTTTGATGAAAACCCGTGAAATTGGAGGTAGAATTCATAATATGATATAGGGATTGCATGTAGAATGATATTGGAAGAATGTCATATACAAAATATATCTTTTGATGATGTGAAAATGGATTGATAAGGAGAAATTGTAGTCATTAAATACTGGGTTCATGATTATAGGGTTTGGGACAAGGTTTGGGAATTTTGATGATTATATATGTTAATTTAGGAAGCATTGACCCCATATATATGTTAAAGAGTGACCTAGGAGGACTTAGAGTAGTCTAATAACGTTAAAATACTATTGGGATGATCTTAGGATGGGTTTAGAAAAGAGAAAAATTGATAAAAATGAAGTAGAGAATTTCTGGGCTAAAACTGCCATCTCGTTAGAAGACCTGCCCAGGTCGTTCGAACGACCTCGTTCGAACGAGCTTCTAACGAGATGACAATATCCCTTCTAATGAGTTGGTAGTTCGTTCGAAGCCTTTCATTCGAACAAACTCGTTCGAACGACCTCGTTCGAATGAGACTTCTAACGAGTTGACAGAATGGCCTTTTTGGCCTGATTTCATTTCTAATGTCCCATAGACTTATTTAATTGGAATATTAACCTTCCCTCATTGATTAGTGGGTATTATTGGGATAATTGGGGTACGTTGAGGAGTAGAACTTAGAACCTTATAATAAAATCGGAATTCAATTGTGGAGTAGGAAACGAGTACCTAATTACGACGTGAGAAGGGTTAATAACGTTAATATGCAAAATCAGGGACTTGTAATCGTATAACAATAAATTACGGTATAAGAACGAGAAGTATACCTATATTAATAATACGAGATATCTAAGATGTGAGAATTCTTAGTATATGTGGTTTTATGTGTATAACATACCTATCATTACTTGCTATCATGGGAGGTCTGCGTTCGATCAGGGCCATCTAATCTTTGTGTGCCTACGGGGGGATTTAGATTGGTACCTCGAGGACATAGGTCAGAGAAGGACTTATTGAGAAGTTTATAAGTCTTCTGATCATGGGAGCGTAGGTATGTGCATGACCCATGTGATGTGAACTATGTTCGCCTCCATTGTTTGTGATTGTTGTTTATTGAAAACGATTCCTGAGAGATTCGGAATACGTGGTCCTTATGTACGTGATGTATCGGGATTTGATAGCAGAGTATGTGTGCACCGCAGCTTAGTCTTGGGGTGCTAGTAATGTATATTTATGATAAGAATAATATACTGTTAATTGAAATGAACTGTCATGATTAAATGTGAGTATAATTATAGCAACGTTATGTAAAGATAAAATGGATGATCTCTAGTATATTAGTATTTCTAATAATTGGGAAACCGAGAATTAATGTAAAGCTCTCTATTTAATTGATGGTGTTGGAATTAAAGCGTGAATTGTGTAGAAATGTTAGAATTTATTTAGGACTAATTAGATATGAGAATCACTTGAATGGGTACGGGTACGTTAGGAGTGCACAAATAGTCGAGAGGTGAGTATTTCGTGTGAGAGCACGTCCAAACATGTATTTTGCATTCATTGTTTTATTTTCATTAAAACACTTGCTATATTTTAAACTGTTTTCCATAATCGGGCTCTGACCCGTTTTCTTTCAAATATATTTTCTTGTAAAAACATTTTAGGTGCCCAGCCACAAGGACACCAAGCATAGGAGTTCCATTCAGGTGACGTACTGTAGCTACTGTGGAAGTTACAGGATCTTGTCAGTAGACGCCTCCACTTTCGATCTTGACTCCTTATTATCAGCTTTCCTCATCTATTGGGCATGTCGCCCTATTTCCTTTTAGAGATATTTTATTTATTCATTTATTTCAGATTTTGGGTTGTAATTAATTTAGCGATGCAGATTTAACATTTGTTTATTTCAGTATTCGGATTGTTGTGAGGAGTATTCCTCCAGTTTAATTATTATTGCATGGTTATACTTGTCGTTTCATTGTGGTGGATTATGTTAGCATTTCTTATCTACTTGCTTGTTAATCGGATTTAATAAAATTGACCACTCACTTTTTAAATATTAGGTGGCTAGAAATTGTTAAAAAAATGTTTTCGACGGGGATGCTATGAACTGAACCAACTTGGCATTTTGTATTAATTTAATAAAGGAGTAGCTACCCGGTATTTAATTAGTCGGGGTGTCACACACATGTAATTGGAGATAACCAGATCGTAAGTTGATTTTAGAAAATATTCTTGCTCCTAGAAGTTGATCAAACAAATATCCTATCATAGGCAATGTATATTTGTTTTTTATGCTAACTTGGTTCAATTTTTGGTAATCATTTCATAACCTAAAAGGTCCTTCTTTCTTTTGTATAAATAATACTAGGACACCCCAAGGGGATGTACTGGGGCGTATAAATCCTTTAATGAGTAAGTCGTCTAACTATTTTCGAAGTTCTCTTAATTTTAAAGGAGCCATACGATAAGGGGTATTGAAATAGGGGAAGTATTTCGTAATAGGTTAATAAAAAAACTCAATCTTTAGAGGAGGACTTAATTCAGGTAAGTCTTCAGGAAACAAGTCTTTGTATTGGTTCAAAATGTTGGAGAGGGAAGATATCCATTTGTCACTTATCTATAAAAGTAAGGGTAGCCGTTATTCCTTGATAACAAAATGAATTTTGGTGGGGGGTTTGAATGTTATTGTATTCGTATGATAGTTAATATGGGCATGATTTGGAGATAAAACATACATTCCTATTGTTATACCATAATAGTCCCAAAGATGAATAAAATCCAAATGCCAATAGAATTAATAATGTTCTCGGCTTCACTGCAAAATGAGGTCGGCTCAGTGAAAATATACTCAGCCAACATAGTTGATAGCTCTCCCATCCGAATAAATAAAGTTGGACACACCATATGCTCCCGTGGGCACCTACACACTGAAAGTTCCTCATTAATCATGTGTAAATATGAGAAGGTGGCTATTGAAAATTATTCACCCACGCACTCATCCATTACATCAGCCCGTGATCCAAGGAACATTAGTTTGTTATTTTGATAAGCATGTATATTCAAGTGTAACTGTAACACCCCATAATTTTACTAATTTTTATATTGGGAATTAATTGGGACTAATTAAATTATATTTGGAGAATTAATCCCGTAAAATAAATATTAATTAACCAGATAAGGGTTAATATTTGTTTATATTGAATATTACTTAATGAATGAGTAATAATAATGATAAGGGATATATTCAAATTGTTGTAAGTGAGAAATACGGCAGTTATAGTAATTTAGTCGGGACGCGCGTGTCAGTTGTGTCGGGACTTAATTTAATGAAATAAATAGTAAGATATTTATAAGTCATCCATATTATTATTTTGAGTGCTCAAATGTGTCCCGAAGGGTCGAGATAGTTAGAAAAATCTACCAAAGGATTCAGTTTGAGTGTCGGGCCACATTTAGGCTAAACCGGCACCCCTGAGGGGTATTTAGTCTTTTGGAATTTTGAGGGAATTAAACCTACGAAAATTACTGTGTGTATATCAGTGTTAGGTTAAGGCCATTAGGTTTAGAATCTGAAAAACTTATAGAGGCCATTAGAGGGGGAAGGATGGGTACTCCCTAAGGCTAGAATCACCATTATTGTACATTTTACACCACCTGCACCACCGGAGCGTAGATTGGGGGAAGAGGAACACAAACACACCATCAATTCATAGAGATTCAGACCTACATTTAGAGGAAAGTATTTATCTTACTGAATTTAGAGTAGATGTATTATCCTTGTTAGTGTAGCATAATTAAAATCTTAATTATATGAATGTTGATGACAAAGATATAGATTTCAATCAAGTATTGGGATGAAATAATCTTAGGTTTGAATCCCCTATGTATGAAGACAAGTTTTATGAACTACTGATAATCAATATGTGAAGAAGTCTGAATTATATATGCGTTCTTGATGAAAAATGGTAAACTAGGGTTTTTGGAGGAGAATCTTGAATTAATTCAAACTATTTGTTCTTTTGTGATGATTTGATGATTATAAAATATTAGAAATCATGTGGTTAAGTTAGTATAATGTATGGTATTCTTGGTTAAGTGAATGGGATCGAATCATGGAGGTTTAGATATAAAAAAAATGGTGAAACCCATAGCTTTTTCAATTGGAGAAGATGATACCTGTTCGAGCGAATCGATTCAGCTCCTTAGCCGAATCGATTTGGAAAGCGAATCAATTCGGACCAAGACCAAATTGATTTGGTTTCCCTAATTTGGCTAATTTTCCCCCTTTTTTGCTTAGAACTCATGGGAAATGACATAATTAACTTTTGAGATGAAATTTCAATTATAAATGGAATTAAATTAAATTATCAGTAGGCGAATATGGCGTGCACGGTCATTTGGGTGTGTAGCTATGTGCGTAGCCCAAAAGCCTAGAACTATGTTCGCCTCCTGTGATTTGTATTTATGGTTTGAGAGTGATTCTGAACCAGTAGTCCTTTATTTAGTACATGATGTACCACGACTTAATAGTAGAATATGCATGCACCGCAGGTCTCAGCCTAGGGGTGCTGTATTGATATATATATAATAAGAATGATATATGTATATATATACTTGCGATTTATTCTACTGTGTGTACTTAGTAGACGAGAAAATAATGATATCGAAAATAACTTAAGTTTTTGTAAACTTAGCCTCTAATTAATATATTCCTAATTGATTTCAAATATACAAGAAAACAAATCAATAACGCGTTGTTTGGGTAGTACGGGTGGACACCACGAGTTATAATGTGTAATTAAGCAATTGAATTGGACTAGTTAGGCGGGGTAGCATAACAATGACAGGTTAGTAGAATGCGTTAGGTGTGAAAAATAGTAGAGGGGTGAGGACCTCAAGTGAGAGCATGTAAAACTAACATGTATATTATATCTGCTGATTATGAATTTTAAATACTTGCAAATATTTTTAAACTTTTTACTCAGGATCTTTCCAAATCTATTTTGTAAAAACCATTTTAGGTTCCCAACCATAGGGATGCCCAGCTTAGGAGTCCATTCCCATTTGACGTGTTGCAGTTGCTATGGAAGAATGTAGGACCTCGGTAGTAGACGCCTCCATTCTTTTCAGATCTTATGCATCATTTCATCTACTTCAGTTGGGCATCTTGCCCCACCTTCTATTAATAGTTACTTTCAGAAACTATGTACTTCATTTATTTTTAATTTTTGGATTCAAATACTTATGAATGATTGTATTGGAGTTTGAGGCTTGAATGTTTATTCCAATCATATCTGATTTTATTTAGCTAATTAATTATTTATGATGTTGGTCAATTGGAATGGAGAATGTGATTCATTTATTTATTTATTTCAAATCATTGCATGTAGATTTAAAAGATTAAAATTTGACACCGAATTAATTAACTAATAGGTGGTTAATAATTAATTGTTTTCGCCTGTGATGCTAAGAATGAACCAACTGGATATCCTGATTTAATTTAATAAAGGATTGATCACCCGATATTTATTTGAGCAAGATGCCACAGATGGTATCAGAGCATCAGGTTCTAGTGTCCTTAGGATCTGTGCGGCTTATTACGCTTTAGCGTAGAATTTTTTATAGAGTGCCCTATTATAAAATTATTGTATTCCTACGCACATTTACGTTCTCCTTCTACTAAGTATAGTTAATACGAATCATATACAAGTTCAGTTGGGTTTCGTGCACCGAATAATATAGGACGACTAGTGAGGGACGTTAAAAGGAGTGCATGAGGAGAGGCTCAATAGACGCCATAAGTATTCTGGGAACAGTGGACACAATGGGAGTCACTATGATTATTCTTTTGGCAGGTGAAAATAGGATAATCACTAGGGCACAATAGTTTCCCCAAGCACCGTCATAGAGAATGGTGGTATAAATTTATACTCACTCACCGTACTCAGTAAAGGGGGAAGTCAGAGGAGATCTTTCGAAGATCCATCTGTAAGGATTTGGGTAATAGAGGAAGTGTGATGGGCCAACCGAATGAGACAATCCAAAGTCAATGGTGTGTGGTGGAGTGCAATGACACTCATGATTTAAATTTGGTTTTAATTTTTTCTTGTAGGAGCATTACTTCCATGGTGGGAGATAGTCACCACATAATAGGACGTAGATAAGGAATTAATCGAGAAATTTTGGGTGTGGTTTAACCATAGGTTCTTTCATCTGCTGTTCAAATAGAGATGCGAAGGAAGTCTTTGGACCTTTCACATAAGGGACAAACAAGGGTTGATTGTGATGAAGAATTTATTTGTTTAAGTGAACCTCGTATCCGGGGAGGTAGGTAGTGGAGAGTAAGGTTCTTAAAGGTGATGATGGACTCACGAGTAGGAGTTGACAGTATTTATGGGAAATCAGTTTTGGACGACTTATGCATATGGTGTCAATGACATACTTTCACTATATTTATATCAATGTTTCTATGAGAAGGGAGATAAGAGAGTTGGAGATCATAGATAGAAGGGCAAGATTAAAGGTAATTGATGATAGTGATACACCACAGAGGGATGCATAGCAGGGGAACCAATTTAATGATGTAGATCAATGAAATTCCTACCAAGTGACAATGGACTCAATTAGTGCTGACAGGGACAAAAGAGTGTTCCACAGGACCAGCAAGCCAAAGGAACAACATGGGTAGCAATTAGTGCCAAGACTAACAGGTCCGAGAGAAGGACAATCCAGATATGGCCAATAGGGCCAGAGATAGGGATTAACACCAATAGGTTTCTTGTGTGTGGAGAGTAGGCCCACCTGTATTGACCTTGTTCGCAACGAGTTAGGGGACAGGAATGGGATGCCCAGCAGGGGTGATGGTTGTAAAAGTTTTTAGGATCGATTTGAGCGAGAGTCTTATGTCCAGGAAGAATTTGGACCAACAGTGTTATTAAAAATTGAAAGTGTGATCCTTATCCTAGGGTGAATGGGGTATATTTTGCGTAAAACGGGCAAACCACAGTATTTAGTTAGCACTAGTTTAATGCGTGAGATAGTTTTACTACGTGTATCGATGGTGTTAATTTTGTACGTATATATTTACCATTGTGTTGCGGGGATCTTTTTGGTTCCATGTGTAGGGGATCGGGTGGGGAGACTGAGATAATATATTTTAGTGGGTTGACTTATTTCGAGAGATGATATTTGAGTATAACGTTATCCTAGGTAAACTTTGGTTAGAGACAGGCTGAGCAATGGTGGTTTGTTACAACAAGTCTATCTTGTTCGCTATTCCAGGGAAGGATATGTTGTATAACGATGTGTCACCTGGAAGAAGGTTGAGTTCGTGTTTATATTATATTGTGGAGGAGACTTCATAGGTGATAGTTGCCTTGTTACATTTTATCCCAATGTGTAGGGACTGTACTAATATGATTTGGGGTATATTAATTTAACTGTTAAGTGGATACATTTAGCTCGTTGTTGACCTAGCATGGGAAAACTAGTGATAGTGAGAGCACCGTGTTGTATAACTCCTTTAGTGATGTGGGAGTGTACGACATGACTTTTACATCTGGGGATAGGATTTTGGATATTCGGATCATGTGCATAGGACCTACGGATTTCGATGACCGTTAATGTTAGGTAGTAGTGTATCATGGGGGTTCCTTATTTGGATTTTGCTTGCGAGATGTCCCACGCATGAATATTAGCGAATGTCAGGAGTTGAGAGATGTGTTGGTCACTAGGTCATGCTTTAGGACTTTAGTTATTGCACATGTATGTGGGTGAAAGCATGAGTTAAGAGTTATTTTATGATATAAGACCTATAGAGTCGAGTAGTGTTGTGTGGGGGGCACTGGGAGAACGTTTTGCACCATTAGTTAATGGGTGGAGCAGTCTCAAGGGGAATTAAATCATTTTAGTGGGGTAACTAAGGTTGGCCAAATGATATAGCCATACTAAGAGTGCAGGGTCGGACTTGAGATAAGTAGGTTACGTGTGGAACGTTAGAGATGATTGTGCAGTTCTGCACGGGGTATAGGGTCTATGGGCGCCCTGGTTAATTTCACTTTCGATATCGTCTATGATAAGGAGTCTTAGGAAGATGTTGTAAATGTATCTGTGGGACAGCCAAAAAAACAAGTTGAGATATAGGAGAGGTTGAACTTCGTTCGAGGAAGGAAGAGAGGATGACTGTGTTTATATTACAAGAAAACTCCCACAACCAAGGTGAGTTAAAAGGTGAGTCAAAATACATCAAGAACAAGTGAATTCTCACTTAGTTAAATGCGTAGAGTGGTTTGCGCATAGATAGGTTGGTAAAATTATAATAGGTGGAAAAGGTCCTAATAAGTACGCAGCTTTGGAGCAAACACATGGACTATAATTTTTAGATGGCGGAAAAGGGGGAGTAAGATGTTCCATGTGGCATAAGATGTTCAGTTTGTTGATTTCGGGTTGAGTGAGAAATAATGAGGTTGGATCCAAGTGCGCCACTCAAAAAAGGAAAAGGTTGGTCCTATACTACCCATCCTAATGTTGTGATAGATTGATGATTATAGGTACGGAATGGAAACGCAATTGGTAAAGTTCATTATTGGATTATCCAAAATCGCAGAGTGGGCATGATTTTCCATGGGATATGAAGTGAATTGTCCATGAATAAAATAATTGTTATTATTTTAGGGTGTGTTATATTACCGGGGAGTGTGCCCAACGTGTTATTAAAGATAAAAAAATGAACCAGCACAAGGTACCGGCTAGTAGTGTTGTAAAATCAGGATGAGACACTTGAGCCTGACCTTGAATAGGGAGTTCCAAGAGGATATGAGAACAGAGTTGCATCTTGAGCTAGACGTGTCAACTGTAGGCCAATAGATAGTCAGTAGGGATGACATAGAATGTGGCCGAACGCGAAAATGCATGTTTTGGATTGTTGGAGTAACTGGGGATACTAACTACAACTTGTAGAGCTACATGTGATGACTCGTAGTAGGAAAATATTTGAGAAGTGACTTCTGAGGCATCATAAGAAGAATTTTTCCCCACCCTTGGGATAGTAGAGAATGGGGATGTAACAAGTTTCTTGGACCTGGAGTGATTCACGGTCCGTCGACAAGGAGTAAGTTAATCCTCATCATTTTTTATAGTTCAGAAACATAGCGAGAGTACGTTGATGTGAACCAAAATTTTGAGGCTTAACATGAGTAATCAGAGATTGCTGATGATGTGTCTCATGAGGAGAGATGGCTTGGTGCGACAATAAGTGAAATTGGTACCTATAGAAATGAGGGATTTTCTAACGTAGGGATGATAGAGCCTATGTAGTATATGCTCATGTTTTGAGACATTGTTATCTGATTTATGATAGTTTTGTGGGTCATTATAAATGAGGCCATATGCTTATGTGAATATATGAACATGTTAAGGTTTGAATAGACTTGTCGTTAATCGTGGGTTGTAGTGAGTGGTCCTCTGACCAAAAGGGTACCATTAGTGTGTGTATAGTGGAAATGCCAAAAGAGTATCACGAGTAACTATTTTGAATACGTTGGAATGTAGTTGTGTGCAAGAAGTTAAGGTGGTATTAAAAGGAATCTTGTTACAGACGAGTTTATTTAGGGATGCGAAGGTGAGATAGGCGACAAATATCCAGAGTTATATATACCATGTATTGTTTTTTCGAATTTCGGGACAACATTCTATTGTTAGGGGGGACTATGTAACACCTCGTAATTTTATTGATTTTTACATTAGGAATTAATTGGGATCAATTAAATTATATTTCTAGAATTAATCCAATAAAATAAATATTAATCAACGAGATAACGATTAATATTTGTTTATATTAAATATTACTAAGTGAATGAGTAATAATAATTATAAGGATATATTAAAATTGTCATGAGTGAGAAATACGATAGTTACAGTAATTTAGTCGGAATGCGCGTGTCAGTAAAAAGTTTTAGTCGGGACGGTCATGTTAGTCGTGTCGGGACTTAATTTAATGAAATAAAAAGTAAGATATTGATAAGTCACCCATATGATCATTTCGAGTGAGCCAATGTGTCCGAAAGGGTCGAGATAGTTAGAAAAGTCTTTTCGGGGGTTCAATTTGAGTTCCGAGGCACTTTTGGGCTAAACCATCACCCTGGAGAGGTATTTTAGTCTTTGGGAATCTTTAGGGAATTAAACCTATGAAAATTGATATGTGTATACAAATGCTTGGTTAAGTCCATTAGGTTTAGAATCTGTAAAACTTACAGATGCCATTAGAGGAGGAAGGAGAGGTACTCCCCAAGCCTAGAACCACCATTGTTGCACCTTTTACACCACCAACACCACCAGAGCGTAGATCGGGGGAAGAGTAACATAACCACACCATGAATTAGAGGAAAGTATTTATATTACTAAATTTAGAGTAGTTGTTTTATCCGTGTTAGTGTAAGATAATTAACATATGAATTATATGAATGTTGATGAAAAATATGGGGATTTCAATCATCTATTGGGCTGAAATAATTTTAGGTTTGAATCCCCTTTGTATTAAGACGTATTTGATGAAAAACCGATCTTCAAAATGTGAAGAGGTCTGAATTATATATGTGTTCTTAATGAAAAATGGTAAACTAGGGTTTTTGGAGGAAAATCTTGAATTAATTCAAACTAGTTGTTTTGTGATGATTATGAATGGGATCGAATCATGGAGGTTTAGAGATAAAAAAAATTGGTGAAACCTGTAGCTATTTCAACTGAAGAAGACGATATCTATTTGAGCGAATCGATTTGGCTCCTTGGCCAAATTGTTTCGAAAAGAGAATTGATTCGAGCCAAGGCCAAATAGATTCGGTTTCCCAGATTTGGCCAATTTTCCCCTTTTTACTTAGAACTCATGGGAAATGATCGAATTAACTTTTGAGATGAAATTTTAATTATAAAGAGAATTAAATTAAATTCTGAGGAGGCCAACATGGTATTTGAGACTTTTTCACATGAGAGGGATTTAAGGACTAAGATTAATTAAGTAAAATTGTGGGTTAAAAACCTAATTCAAAGAATTCTATAGTGTCTCTAGGGATCAGAGAAAACAATGGCTTAGACTAGTAGGATATGGATAAGTACCTTATGATATATGTTAGAGAATAATGGGCGCAATTCGAGTAGTGAGGGGTACTCGAGAACGTACGATAAGAAGTAAAATTAAAATTTACTAATACGTGGGATATTCGGGATATAAATATATTACGTATGGAACATATGATATAGTATGTGCTTATACCTATACTGATGATATAAATATATAGGTGGTGTGAATACCTACTGGATGATTTCTTATGTGTATGACATACCTACACTGCTTACTATCGTGGGAGGTTTTGAAAGGGGATGAGCCCGTTGGGGGGATTTTAAATTGGTGCCTCGGAACATAGATGTTTTGTTGGATCACTATTTACATGAACAATGGTGTGCATGGTCATTTGGGTGCATAGGTATGTGCATAGTCCAAAGGCCTAGAACAATGTTCGCCTTCAATATGTGTGATTTGTATTTATGGTTCAAGAGTGATTTTGAACTGGTAGACTTTTATTTAGTATGTGATGTACTAGGATTTGATAACAGAGTATACTTTCACTAAAAGTCTCACTCTAGGGGTGTTGTATTAGTATATCTATATATATAGTAAGAGTGATATGTGTATATATATACTTGTGATTTATTCTACTATGTGTACTTAGTAGACGAGAAAGACAATGATTCCAAAAATAACTTAAGTATGTGGAAACTTAGTCTATATTTGATAAATTCCTAATTAATTTCAAAGTTATGATAAAACATATCAATAAGGCATTGTATGGGTAATACGGGTGGACACCACGAGTTAATATGTGTAGTAAAGCAATTCAATTGGACAAGTTTTGTGGGGTAGCATAACTAGGACATGTTAGTTGAATGTGTTAGGCGTGCACAATAGCAGAGGGGTGAGGACCTCAAGTGAGGGCACGTGAAACTAACTTGTATATGATATCTGTTGATTACGCACTTTAAATACTTGCAAATATTTTTAAACTATTTTACTCGGGATCTAGCCGGTTTTCCAAATCTATTTTGTAAAAGCCATTTTAGGCGCCCAGCCACAGGGACGCCCAACTTAGGAGTCCATTACCATTTGATGTGCTGAAGTTGCCATGGACAATTGCAGGACCTTGGTAGTAAACGCCTCCATTCTTTTCAGATCTTATGCATCATTTCATATACTTCAGTTGGGAATGTTTCCCCACCTGGATTCAGATACTTATGGATTATTGTATTGCAGTTTCAAGATGGAGTGTTTATTTCAGTCATATCTTATTTAATTCAGCCAATTCATTATTTATGATGTTAGTTAATTGGAATGGTGAATGTGATTTATTTATTTATGTATTTCAGATCATTGCATGTAAATTTAAAAGATTAAAATTTGACACCGGCTTAATTAACTAATAAGTGGTTAGTAATTAATGGTTTTTGACGGTGATGCTTAGAATGAACCAACTAGATATCTTGATTTAATTTAGTACTGATCACCCGGTATTTAATTGGGTAGGGTGCTATAGTAACTTCCCGACTTAGCAATCCACCCGTCCTCTTGATATTTTTCATAAATCACCTATGATTATGACACTAATCCACGTAAGAAGGGGATGCCGACTGGAAACCTATCATTCATCAAGTTGTAATAGCAACCCTAATTGTAGTCTTGACAATAGTGAAATAAAATCCTAGCAACATCGTGGGCGTTGGTTTATTTTAGGGGTCGAAGTATGTAAAACTCATCATGTTTTCTCTGTCTCTCAACCCCATTATTTATTGTAACTATTTCTCTCCGTATTAACTTATCTATTATTTGTTATCTCCAATTCTGGACATCAATAAATTGGCACCGTCTCTGGGAATCTCGCGATAATCCATTGT
Source organism: Sambucus nigra (assembly GCA_949130495.1). Taxonomy (NCBI): domain Eukaryota; kingdom Viridiplantae; phylum Streptophyta; class Magnoliopsida; order Dipsacales; family Adoxaceae; genus Sambucus; species Sambucus nigra. The sequence goes on along the minus strand of OX422223.1, from coordinate 256,543,885 downwards.
GATTCCTACCCAAATCCATTCATTCAAATACCTAGTTGAGACAATCTATAATGGTGGATAATCTCGAGAATAGTCGCATGAAAGAAGTTCAGACACCGTCCACCCCTACTGGGGCGACGTTCTACACAACATACTGCTAAGCCTACCTAAAGGGAAATAAGCGATACAGGAAAGTGTCACCCAGTTAACACACACCCTCTAGGCAACCCACTGCAACCTAATCCGAATGTCGTAACCCCTGGGCCAGTGGTATCGAGGAGCAGCAAGGGGTGACTTCCCCCGCCTCATAAGGAGCATAATCATGAATACTGCAAGAAAGCAATGGAGAATCCGAGGAGGCTATACTTGGGATCCTATGGAAACACCAGATCCTCTCAAAAAGTAACTAAGGCACTCATTGGTGAATTCGGCGAGGACTTATAGTCTTTGACAGTTGTTGCTCCCGCAGAGGCAATAGTGTCACAAGCGGCAAACAACTTCGCAACAAGTGAAATCTTTTCTTGCTCAAAATTCTCTCACTCGGCACGAAGAGCTTCATTCAAACTCTGAATCCTAGCATCATCAGTGTCGAAGTTTTCGATAAGGGAAACATTCTAAATTTCCACCTTGCTCAAGTCCTCAGTCCTAGTCATTAACTGTTCATGTCTCTCCTTCATGTCAACAGATATCTTATCATTCCCTACTTTTACTGTCTTGTTCTCTTTGCCCAGCTCATTATAGGCCACATGATTCACCAATGACTTATTTGACAGAACAGTGCACCCATGGATGCCTAAAGAACAAATAAAAAATGGTTAGGACATAAAAAATCGACACTAAGTCACATTTAATGGTTAAGAAAGAATCATACCACTGACAATCTATGATGCACCAAATTCCATAAGGAATTTAGGTCAAAGCATCTCAAAAACTCAAAATCCTTCACATGAACGCGATAACCAAGCAGATCAATGGCGTTCTTAGCATGGTATAAGTCAGCCTTCAGGTCTTCAGATGTGACCTCATGTTCAAGATCGAACTCAAAGTTAGGAACTTTACCATATGTAAAGGTATAACCGGGACCAGAAGCGTGACCATGTTCAGAAGTAAAACCAGATCTCCTAAAAAACTTAAGTAGAGGCTATCTATCTTCATCTTCCTCCCAGGATCTCTTATCTCCAGTTGAAGGATGCATGGAAGCTTTTCCCTTCACCTAGGAAGGAACTTCAGCCGCCTACTAGTGAGTAGCTTGTTTAGTTGTTTTAGAAGCAACATCCTACTCGTACCCAATATGCTTTTGGCTAACACCGACTCTTTTTTTCCTAGCCAAAGCTAGGGATTTATGATGTACGACACAAGGAGGCATTCCTAATGTCTCTTCTGATGGTAGTTCCTCTACACCTGAAAAATGATGAGCAGAAGCATCAACATATAGACTTAAAGCGGTTAATGATAAAAAGTGAGGGTAACAGTATGACTTTCCTGCTTTAAAACTTTTTTCCCCACCTACAGGCTGATCACCCGTGTTAATAAGGGTTTCTTATGCCACACAACCTTCCAAAGGCTCCTTAAACTTTAAAAGGCAATGATCACAAGGGGGAGAATAGTACTTGAAAGTAATAAATTTCTCAACAAAAAACAAATCTTCAAACTTCGGAGGCTTATTCTCGCAATAGATCGTGACAAGGTAAACTAAATACTTGGTAAGCTTGGGGGCTCATTTCACAGAAATGATCAAACAGAATGGAAAAATTAGTATAATGAGACAACCAAAAAAAGAGCTATCAGATGGCAGGGAAAATTCTTACCTATGTCGTTGGGTCCATTTCACTCTCTACGGACCCTACATGATCTATCCCGCTCATGGAACCTAAATTCCCAATCTCCTTGAATGAACACATACTTGCCCTTCCAACTATGATTGTTAGTCTGGAGTATGGTAACCATCCTATATTGAGGCTTTCAGGAAGAAAATATTAATACTCGGGGGCTTTGGCATTTTCTTTTAAACTATAAACATATCTGAAGATGTCCCGTATCAAATCAAAGCATGTTCTCACTTTCTAAAATATCATAGCCCCTAGTATAGTCCTATAGGTGTTGGGGGAGTTGGGTGAAAGTCACACCATAACCCCTCAGAATGGATCGATTGGTAAGATGAAGAGGTAGCCTCAAACCCACTTGGGGAGGCAAATATCCTCGATGTCTTTCACAGAATAACACCTCTCTGAGACACTAGGCAATCTAGTTTGTATGGATATGGGAAGAGAGAATTTTTCTCTCATCACATCAAGCTCTGCCTCAGTAATAGTGCACTGATACCATTAGGCATCAGTCTCAACGAGGGGTGGTGGTGGTGGTGTGGTGTTAGAGGACCCTATAGGTCCCTCTTCCTCATCATCCATAGTCTCATCATAGTACCCATCAATAGGGGAAGTAGATGAATGGGTACCAACACTTTTAGGCCTAATGCCCTCAACCCTATTAGTTGAGGCCTCCTCAAAAAGGGAATCAAGACCAAAGGTGTACATGGAGACAATATTCACACAATCACCCTTAATGGTAGAAGGTATAACAGGGACAGTAGCAGAAGTATCTAAAATAGGGGAAAGCATTTAAGGAACTACAGGATCAACTAAAGAGCCATAACTAGAGGGGGTCCTTAGTGTGTAACAAGGGTGACCAAGCTCTTCCACTTGTCTAACCACCTGTAAAGGTAGGGGAAGGCTCCTCTTAATAATACCAAGGCTTTTTTTACTCAAAGTTTTGAATAAAGTTGTAAATTCTTTGGACATGTGGGGGAAAACTCATAAAGAACTCTTATCACTATCTATTAAACATAGGCCAACCAACTCAATGGCCTTATAATGCCAAAACATCCAAACAACTACATTATACCAACCAATAAATTAAAGAACGAATAAACCCTAGAAAAAATAAGGAATGCGTACAAGTTAAAATCAATTAACAGCAAGATAGGCTATGAAAGACAGGGAGGAAACCACAGAAATAATTTTGGTGGCAAAATGATTGATCCCTCAAAGATGCCTAGAGTAACACTTGAATATGTCTCTCTCTCTATAGCTCTATGCAAGTATCAAAATGACGATAAATGGGATGTGTTGCGTGAAGTCTTACTTTTGAAAAAAGAGTAAAAAGGCCCAACATACTAAATATAAAAAAATCTGTAGAAATGGAATGAGGCTACATAGTATCAGTATGCATGTTTTATCGACATCATTAGAAAGAAGACGCTTCAACTGATTGACAGGAGTTATTAAATTTTTTTAAAAACCTTAAAGGCAGTTTGCTCGATATAGGCTGACCCAAGGTGAGCCAACCATAAATTCCTTGATATGAGCAACATGTAGCACCTCATCCACTCACCCTACGCCCAATTGTAGAGTTTTTGCAATAGATCTTGGGGGCTTTTTATTATACCCATATTGTCCCAAAGATGAATAAAATCCAAATGTGAAGAGGATTAATAATGTGCTCGGCTTCACTCCAAAATGAGGTTAGCTCAAAGATAATCTGCTCGGCCAACATATTCGACAGTTGTCCCATCTGCATAAATAAAGTTAAAGACGTCGTATACTCCCGTGGGTGCTTACACTTTGAAAGTACCACATTAATCACATGTAAATATGAGAACGTGGTTGTTGCAAATTAATCACCCACGCACTTATCCATAACGTTAGCCCGTGATCCATGGCACATTAATTTGTTATTTTGATAAGCATGTATATTCTGGTGTAACTGCCCAACTTATAAGGGCAATCCACTCGTCCTCTTGATATTTGCCATAAATCACCAATAAATGAGGCACTAATCCACGTAAGAAGGGGACTCAAGCTGAAACCCTCTCATTTATCATGTTTTAACAGCAACACTAATTGTAGTCCTAGCAATAGTGCAATAAAAGTCTAGCAACACTGTGGACGTAGGTTTCCTTAAGAGCTTGAACCACGTAAAACTCATCGTATTTTCTCTATCTCTCATCCTCATTCTCTATTATGATTATGTCTCTCTTTGCTGATTTATCTTTTATCCTTCTTCTCCATTTCTGGACAAAAACACCTATGATATAGTCAAATTTCGTCAAGTCAAGGACGATTAAATCTAGGGTTAGTGTCCTGGTTCCAAAACGTAAGGTATGATATTTACAGATTCTATTGGTAACGAACATTTTTCCTATTGGCATTCCTATAGTGAAGGGGTATCCTAACAGACTACAAGATAATTGTAATCTAGTTAGTCATCACTAATTAATGAAATAATGTGTGGATCCTGAATCAAATAATACATGTGTTGAAATTTTATAAAAAGGAAGATTACCTTCGACCATACTGTGGTAATTGTGTTTTTTTTGTTAAGAGAAGGGAGGAATTCTGATTTTGATTCTTAGAACCATGGTTCCTTCTTTATTTCATGAGAATTTTATTATGGAAGACAATTAATGTTATTTGTAAGATATTTGAAAGGAGGTTTAACAAAGTTAGGAGAGGAAGATGGAGGAGGCATTTGGAGATTCGAGCATTGGGGTCTCATTTGTCCTACTTGGTTACATTCATGGCCATGTATGAAAGGTCTGTTGATAATATGTTGATTTTGGCTGATGGTTTTGTCATTCTTGGGTTTATGATAAAGGTAATTTCGTTGGTTTGGTTGATTCTTAATAACATAAGGATTTCCGGAAGGATTAGGAATACTGGATGGATTAGTTAGTGTGGGATTTTTCTCAATAAGAGAGGATATTTCAATAATGTGGTTAAATTCTTGAATATGCAAGGGGGTAACAAAAGACTTTATGATTTAGATTAAACCTTGTTCAAAATGCTTGTACTTTTTGGGCTCGATGTCAATGTATTCTTGGGCATATCGAGATAGTTCGGCAAACTTGGCTTTATCCTAGGCTATGTTCATCTGTTGTTGTTTAATAAATCCACGGTCATTTGATCTCTTATGGTTTCTAAAAAGTACTTGTTATAGAATATTTCTTAAAATTATCCCCATCTTAGTTCATTAACATTACAGTATTATGTAATGGGTCTGCTTCTCCCTTGAAGAGGTACGAACTTAACTTTACCATAAAATTAGGGATATTTTGTACTCCATCAAGTACTTTGAGTGTTTGGCGAATCCATTTTTTAGCTTCCACCGTACCAGGCTTTCCAAGAAATGCTGGGGAGTTCTGTCGTAGAAATTCTTTATGGGCATTCATCCTTCGAGTTTCGTCGAGAAATTCATTATTCACAAGAGGTGAAGGTATAGTTTGTTATTGATGCATTAGGGTAATTAACTCATGAAGGCAACATATAATTCCTTCATTTGTGGTAGTTGGATTTCACATTTTATGATTAGATTGTCCTTCTTGCATTTCCCTGGTAGTGGCTTGAGTAGTAACCATCCTATATACACAATATCATAATAGATGAATTACAAGTAAGGATATAGAAATAACTCGTCATATTATATCATATTAGGTTCTTCAGTACATAGTTGACGTAAAAAGAAAACAAACAAAAGGTAAAAGTAAATAGTTGTCATTTCTATTTTACAACACACAAAAAAACCCAAAAATACTAGGTTATGCCATAGTAGTGGAGATATCTACTTGCACACTTGAACTTTTATTTAACTACATCCTTCTCTACGAATCAACTTAAGCCATTCGAGGAACTACTTGCTCATATGCTGAGTCATCATCACCTTTTAAGGGATCGGTGTTATCATCGGAGGATTTTGGTGATGTCGTGGTATTGGTAGAAGTAAAGATTGTAGTAGTGGGAGAAAGTGGTCCATAGTCTAGGCGGGAATCATGAGGAGTCACAATAACTTCGTTAGGTGGCACCACATCCCACGCGGGATGAATTGATGGTTGTATAAATTCTAGAGCTTTATAAAACCTTTTTCCTTATCGAGTGGCCTGAGCTTCTCCTATTAAGTGACCAATGAGTAAACTATGCTTAATCTCTAGGGTAGCAATAGCCCAATTTTGGTCGATGCTTCATATGTGTTGGAATAATTTGGCATACCCCACCCCTTTGATGGTTTTCTCAAAGGGTGCGTGCGTTGAATCACGAATATCAAGATAAATATTGTCCCAAATGTTCATGGCTACAAAACAGTATGAGTAATAAAATATAATAAGAAAAATATTTCAAAACAATAATCATTTTAAGATGTTGGCAAAGTTTCCCATAGTTATCATGTATAAGCATAAAACCTGGTTATGCTCTGATACCATGTTGTCGCATCCGCAAATATTATGCTTTTGAGGATAAATAAGAATGAAATGAAATACAACCATAATTTTGCTACAGCGGAGTTAAAAAGACTTTATTAGGGAGACACTTGGCATATTATTACCTATTAGAGACTGATAATAAAAGAAATACAATATTAATTATCGGGCCATACATAAACTTAAAACATCGAAGGAACACTATGAGTTCATAAAAGTTGATAGGTTGTGGTGTAAATATTTCAACGGGGACTACCATCTTTGTCTGTCACTGCCCACACGTATGTAACTGTAAATATTTTCGGAGGTAGAAGCGAATAAAAGTTCAAAGATGTGGGCGGTAACCGATTTTTTTTAAGACCGTCCTTCATCTAGAACGAAAATAATTAAGCAATTATGCCAAATGGATAATTTTTTCCTATTAAAAGATATAGAAGATGATAAGGGTTAGATACGAATACAAGAATATTCTTGAATTTTTACCTATTGAAACAAACTGAAATATCATAAGACTATCGGGGGTATAGTGATGCTTACGGATATGGAAATGAATAATATGGGGAAGATAACTGGATAACAGAGTATCAAGTTACTGTATTGGTTCAAATTATAACATCATAACCCATAAGTTATTGTTACAGGCCTTCAATAGTGTAGACCTAAGATTACAATATCGCTCAAAGCGTAAAATTCACTTGAACTAGGGAATAGTAAAAAGATAACTCGACACACTTAGCTTGAGTAGAACTCATACGTATGTCGCAGTACACAACTAGGAACACATTATCTGAGTCCCACAGGTCAATTAGATTTACCATAGGTATACCAGGGTCGAACCCCTGAATCATATGGTATGCTACTAGGTTTTGATACTGATAAGGATAATAAGTTACAAGGTTATATGCAATTAACAATATCTTGCACAGTTCTGCCATGGTGAACGGGTTTAGTGGTTTGGTATAATAGTTTATGGAGTAAAAAATACTTGAGAATATCGAGGGAATCAATATTACAATACAAATTTGAACTACTCATTATTAAATTTTGGAGTTCAAAACTATCATAGAGTGATATAGCAATCAAAATTTGAAAAACAGAAGATCAGAATTATATAATATTGAAATTTAAATCACCTACTTTTAGTATTATGAATTCTGGTTGGTGTACGGCTAAATTTCTAGAAGACTGGGGAGTCTGAAACCATAACAAGTGTAAGTAGACTATATAGGTATAAAACAAAGTTTATGTAATGTAGCGAGACTAAGTTTAAAAAGGTAATTCAGTGTAAAATGTTTTAAAAGGGGTTGCGGTATAATTTTCAAAACCCTTTTAAATAAATATTTTCTTCTTATACATTAGGATTTAGAATTAGTGCCAAGAGACAAAGTAGGTCTAATTATACTTAAATAATTACGAAAAAAGTTTGGGGAAGCTTTGAAATACTTGAAAAAGTACGCAGGAGGTTAATTGTTAATATGAAAGTTAAAATTTAAACATAAAACTGACTTTGTCAAGAAAACACTTTCCTGGGTTCCAAACAGGGTATTGTAATATTCCAAATTGTTCAGATTTAAAAACAAAATATTAGAAAAATATATAAAAAAAAATTAATTGGATACGCCCTCACACGCCCAGTCAAATCTGGGACGCGCTTGGTTTGACCTACACTCGTGCATGTGAGGTTTAATCATCTTCAACCTCTTGACATTTTGTCTTTAAGGTATTAAAACTTTGACCTTGATTTCGAAATGTTTTAGGATTCCTTTCAAGTATTTTGGTGGGCCAGATAGAGCTATTGGGTTTTTGAAAAATGGATAAATTTTGACCCAATGGAATTGTTTGAAAATTA